>CM077015.1:44425783-45675783 GCA_039090855.1 Macrothele yani | reverse complement strand
AGTATTTGAATACGCATCGCATTAAATTCAGTGACTCCATGGAGTGTATTTGCCGTACTTTTTGCATTTGCGGTCATTGTTGAATAATTTGGTAATACTGCAATTTCAGACGATCTTCCAAAGTTGTCATTCGGCATGTCCGTCGTCAGGACAGTGGTGTGTACGAGTGCAGAGCGGGAAACGTCGTTGACGAGAGGGCAACGTTTGCGAAAGCTGTAGTCACTATCACGGCGAAGAAAACTACGACCAAGCCTAAAACCGAAACGAATACGACAGGTGAGAACAAAATAACATTTCTTTTTGAAACGATTTATAAAGCTACCGAATAAGAAATCTTTCTTTTTCAAACGATTTGTCATGGTACCATTTAATTCTTAACTGTGCTAGTGTGGTCTATCATACCACAGGAACTGTTTTTTTCGTTTATAATTTCTCAACTTTGGGGATATGGCATTGTAAGTCCAGGTATTCTCCCCCACCATTGTTGTTCTACCTGTCAGTGTGCCTTGAGCTGTTGAAGAGTTAGCTGTCTCTCGGCTGACGTGATTAGGTATTTTTTGTATTTCACCAAAATTTAAGAGTGACTTTTTGTTTCTGAAACGGGTTTGGAAAGAGATGCGTTTTTAAGTTATTTTTGTGTTTGCTCCTTTTAGTCATAGTAGTTATGATTAAAAATAAGCCTCTAACTGACGAAGAAATTAATCTACTGCTAGAAGAACTATCAGACGATGACAATGACAAATATCTTGACTCTAGTGATGTTAGTGAATATATTCATAATGATCACCTATCTTCCACAGAAGAAGGTACTAACAGTAAAGAAAAGGCTGCTGCTAACGTTACTCAATCAAAATAAATGTTCGGGAAGAAGAAGTGTTTCAAACGTAGTAATAATGTTTTCACACAAGACCGTATGCGAGGTCAAAATATATACTGCTGGCCACCCAAAATGCAACACCAAGAATGACACGAGATAGCAAAGCCAGATTTACTGGACACATAACAACAGATACAAAGATGAAATGATTGAGCTTACAGGCCCGTGAGACTTGCGGAACACGCAGACATCAATAGTTCGTGTGGCCCCCATGGCTGGCAATAACGGCCGCTACACGCCGCGGCATCGAACGAAAGTGGCTTTGGATGTAGGCTTGGATTATGTCGGTCCAGGCTGCTTCCACACGTTGCTACAGTTCATCAGGCGTAGCCGCAGGTGGTGCTTGCCGGGACACTCGGTTGCCAATCAGCAACCAGACGTGTTCGATGGGCGACATATCGGGAGAACAGGCGGGCCACGGCAGCAGTGACACCTTGGTGGGCAGTGACGAATCATTGCACGATGCGTGCCACGTGCGGGCGCGTATTGTCCTGTTGAAACGTGGCCGCTGGCAGATCCTGCAGGTAAGGGAGGACTACAGGCTCCAAAACGTCGGAGATGTAGAGATGGCCGTTGAGTGTACCGGCGATGCGTACCAGAAGGGTGCGATGTCATATCCAATTGCGCCCAAAACCATAACGCTAGGCGACGGACCGGTATGGCGATGCATAATGCAGGCGTCATACAGTCTCTCGCCGCGGTGCCGCCACACGTGGATCCGACCATCGTGCTGTTGCTGGCAGAAGCTGGATTTGTTGGAGAAGACAATGTCGTTCCATTCCGTAGTTCACGTTTGGCGTTCAACGGCCCACTGCCGCCGCACTCGCCGGTGGTGTAACGTCAATGGTAATCGGAGCAATGGGCGCCGTGCGACGAGTCCCCGCTCCTGCAGACGACATCAAACGGTAGGTACTGACGCTGGTTAATGCGCAACACACCCTAATTCGTGCGCTAACGTTCGTGATATGGCGGTGCGAGCCGTCAATGATCGCCACACAACATGCCGGTTCTCTGGTTCGGTGATGTGCCGCGGCTGCGGCAATCGCTGACGTCGGTCCGTACGTCACTCCTGCACCCACCGAATCCATACTCGCCTCACTGTGGCTGGATGCCGTTCTACACGGGCGCCGATGTCTCGGTACGATAAACCGCTGTCACGATAAGCCAATATTCGTCCTCTGTCGAACTCCGAAACGTGTTGGAATGACTGCCGTATTCTGCGCCGAGGCATCAGGAAGCTTCCTACCCACAGGTCCGACAGCACAACACACTTCCACTACTTACACCCCGCCTTCTGTGCATCCTTCTTACAGTGCTTCTCGGTGGCGTGCCGGGCGCACATGATTTGCATCTGCCCTGCAATGCTAATTGTTTGCATATCCTCTCGCGGGCGACGCCTGCTGCGAATTTCAGGCCAATCGGATGCTTCCATCTTGGTGTTGCGTTTTGGGTGGTCAGCAGTATGATTTCCTGATTACCAGGGGTCAGAGAAGCTGAAAAAAGTTTCTGATGATATAAGTATAAGGAATTTACATTTTATACAATATATTTTGCAGATTATGTGAAAATATACGAAAATAAAGATGAGATGTTGATTTAAGATACCTTATCTGTCATACACAAAACAAAGGCGCATGCTGGAACTGAAAGTACAGTAGTAACAAGCTTACTACTTTACTTTGCAAGGATTTTGGTATCTGGTAATGGAGATGTCGTCAGTCAGTTTGATTCAGATAGTACAAAAAGAGATATGTTTCATGCTACTGTCAATGTTACAAAAGCTTTATTCATTCTTTCGGTACTTAGACTTAATTATGCTGCTACTAGAGCGCAAAGCAAAGAAACAGACACTATTGCAGTTCGCCAGATATGGGATTCTTTTATTCAGAATTGCGAGGCTCATTTTGGTTCTGGGAGTTACGTCTCAGTAGATCAAATGACAGTGTCCTTTGTGGATGATGTGGTTACATCCTGAACAAACCAAGTAAATACTGGATCAAGGTATTTTTCTTAACAGATTACCGAAACTTTTATTACCTATGCATGTTTTTGTTAATAATGGGAACGAAACAGAAGTACAGAGAAATATTTCATTCTTCACGCTGTCTGTTCTTCAGCTCATTATTCCAATGAAAGGAATGAATAGAATCATCACTGCGGTCAACTAGTTCATATCAAATGAAATGACACAGAAGCTGAACTAATGAAAATCTCATAAATCCGGGTACTGTGAGAATCAACAAGCTTCAGATTGCTCAGAATTCCAGCCTCGCAGAAACCTTAATGTTGAGTCAATTTCTTTTGGGTTTTACATATGACTTATCTATTTATACTTATATTCCAAAGAAGAATAGATCAGTAGTGTACTACTAAATAGCATGCAAATGACCAGAAGATTCACGAGTTTCGGAAGTCTAATATCATCACAGACTACTGTGACACTCAAAGCAGATTTGATACCCTGGATCAGCTTTCCAACGCTTATTCTACGAAGGTCTATTTTCTAGATATTGAGGTAAGAAAAATGCCATTGCAACTTACTACGATGAAATAAGTTCCAAATTATTACATAGAAAGTTTTTGAAGATGTTGAGTATGCCTTTGATTCAGGAACACATTGTTCGTCGCAAAACAAGGTACCTTCCAAGTGAACTGTAATCACCCTGCAAAAACACAAGTGCTGGGAAACTTCTGGCCACCAGCTGGCAGTGATGGGTCACAGCTGGCTGAAATCTGCCGCTCACGGCCCGGTAGCGGTCCGCTGGTGGCAGCGCTATGAGTTGGCGAGCCATTGATGGCCCTGCAGCATTGCCGTGAATTGTGGGCCTCCAAGCAAGTGCCACTAGTGGCCCGTTGCTGGCAACCAATGCAACCCTAACAGCAGGTGGAAGCAACGGGATTGCGCATGCGCAGAAGCAACACCTGCCGTGTCTCTCATGGTACCAGTTAGTTGAAGACGACGTTATCACCATCGTGTTATTTATTTTAGTGGATGTTAAGAAAAAAATCCATATGTAAAGAGGCGAATTAATTTCCTAATGAAATTTTACGTCGACGAAGATATCAGATTAAGCCGTGAAATACTAGATTACAGCCATGAAATACACCCACTCCATTCCCATGAATAACAATTCATTCATGGAATGGAGTGGATGAATAACAAGAAAAAATTTGAAACCGCTTGAAACAAACGTCCTGGAAAGCCATTAAGAAACGTTTGTTGGAAAAAAAATTATACGCGTACAAAATTTATTAATTATTTGAAAGAAAAAAAAGCAACGCTATGTGGATATAATGTACTCCTCCATGGGTTGAATACACTAGACTGGGAGGAATTCGCTTCTAAAAATAACGAGAAGTAAAATAAAATATCTTTCCTATTTAGTACAAATGTAGCTTCGGACGACGGAAAGGAAAGATACAACGTTAAAAATGTAACAGAATGTGACATGAACCCGGGAAAATATATATTAATTCAACAATCACCTTTCAAGACGACAAGGACAGTACAACAAAACTTTGGAAAGTGACTCTAAGTATGTACACTCCTTGAAAATGAGTGAAGTTCTCTTAAGGTAAAAAAAAATATCGTTACGTTGAAAAATAAATTTATGAATTATATGAAACTGACTTTTATGAAAAATACCTCGCAATATTATAAAATGAAAGAGGGAACCATTCGTTACACATTCCACACAAAACAGACAGCTTCAAGCACACGCTCGTGCGTGGCAAATTAGTCCGGTCGGTAGAGAGCTCAGCTCCCACACAAACGGCCCTGGTTAGTGTCTACTCAGATCCAAACGGGCGTTTTTACGGTCTATTGAGAAAATTTCCTCAGCGCCGTGCTATAATTCACAAGTTTCGTAAGGGTAGAAAAAAAAAGTTGTAGCTTTGGGAAACTGCGGTTATCCTTGATTTTTATTATTATTATTTTTTTTATGGCTACTACCGGGAAATTGGCGGACAAGATTCAGCAAGCCACCAGTTACGTCACGTGGTTACCGGCTGCCACTACCGGCAAACTAGCGGACCAAATTAGGCTAGCCATAATTTCTGGCACGTGCTTGCAGGGCCGCTGAAAGGCCACTTGTGGCAGCTACTGCCTCTGATGGACAACTGATGGCCCTGTTGTGGCATATGACAACTGATGGGGTTCCAACTGTTGGCCAGTTGTTGGCCTGAACTGCTGGCCCTTCTGTTGGCGGCCCGGACATTTTATTGACGGTTCAGCAGCGGCAACATAGTGCTGGGCCAGCAAGACTGTTTTTGCTGGGCACTTGCAGTGAAAATGGGAGGCATGGAACCAATATCTCAGATAGCAATCAGCTAAGTAAGGGAGGGTCGTTGTCAGATTTGTTAACGAGATCGTGAAAGCCGAGCAAAATATAACTGCGGGAATTTCCAGAAACTTCTTTTCTTGGAACATAACAAACTATTGTGTAGCGATTGGTCACAGTGATGCTGTATCGAACATTTTTATTTTGTATCGTAGTTTTACAGTGCCTTTTTTTCGTGAATGTGTTTGGTGCATTTGTTTCGTGAATGTTTTAGGTGCATTTGTTGTGTGATTCTTTTGGTGCGTTTGTTTCGTGAATGTTTCTGGTGCATTTGTTTTGTGAATGTTTTTGATACCTTTTTTTCGTGAATGTTTTTGGTGCCTTGGTTTCATGAAAGTTTTTGGTTCATCTGTTTCGTGAATGTTTTTGGTGCTTTTCCTTCCTGAATATTTTTGGTTTTGTTCGATCTCCAAAAGAACAGTTACAGAACACATAGCGACATGTTTCACATACTGTTTATCTCGTACTTTTGATACAGAAGCAAGAAGCTATGTTGAGAAAATGATCTATGCAATAAAACTGCCAAAATGTTTAGAGCTAACTTACTTATTTAAGTGGCATGTGTACAGTAAGATTCCACCAGCACAATTGAGGGTTAAAGAGGAAGTCTTACCATTACATGAACAACCCGAGCCGATCTTGTAAGCAATTTTTGTCTTTGTAATCAAATATAGATCTTGCAACAAAAATTCAAATATACAAACAAAACCACAACTTCACATATAACCTGAGTTTCAAATATCCTCATCAAACCTAACAATAGCTACTAAAGGAAGCGTAATTATAGTAAAACCACATAGTACACTGGTGTGCAAATCTTAAGGACGAAGAGGAGAAATTAGCATAACAGCGGAACGAGCAGGCAGAACGGACCGAAAGACCACTCAGGAGATAGACTAGGGTCCGGTACGGTAGGGCATGCGCATATATGCAGGATGACGTTGGGGGAGGGAGTATCGGAAGGGTATAAAGCACACGGGCGCTCAGCAATTCGGTGAAAGCTATTGCACGGTGTACATCGGTTTGAACGACGTCGAGTTGCTGCCACTGTGTGATATGGCCAACAGGCAATCTAATAGACGACATCTGGATGACTTTACCCGAAGTCGCTTCATTGGGAAGTTGGAAGAAGGTCGAAGTGTGACTAGTGTGGCCGAGGAATTCGGGATAGCTCACAGCATCGTTTCACGAGCTTGGAGAGCATTTCAAACGACAGGAACAGCTGTCCGAGAGTTTAGCAGGGGTCGTCCACGAGCAACCACGGCTGCGGACGACCGGTATATTGTCCTACAGGCGAGAAGAGACAGACGGCAGACATCGGGAGAAATCGCAAGTCAAATGCAACATACAACTGGACGTCCGTTATCGCGTTTTACTGTGGCCAGGAGGCTGCACAAAGGTGGTCTATTTGCACGACTACCAGTACGGTGTGTACCATTAACGGCTGCTAATCGGAGATGGCGGTTTCTGTGGTGCCAGGAACACAAGAACTGGACACATCAGCAATGGGGTCGAGTTCTCTTTACGGATGAGAGCCGATTTAGTCTGACGAGCGTTTCTGGACGTATACACATCTGGAGAGAGCAGAGAACACGCAATCACACCTCCAACATCATCGAAAGGGACCAGTTTAGAGGTGGCGGAGTTCTCGTTTGGGGCGATATCATGCTTGGTAGCCGTACTGACCTCCACATCTTCCAAGGAGATTCAGTCACTGGTGTCCGCTATTGTACCGAGGTTCTCCTGCCTCACGTGCGTCTGTTTAGAGGTGCTGTGAGTCCTGAGTTCCTCTTCATGGACGAGAACGTTACACCTCATCGTACAGTGGCTGTTGGAGAGTGAAGATATTCAACGCATGGATTGGCCCGCAAGGTCCCTGGACCTAAATCCAATCGAACACGTGTGGGACCTTCTCGGGAGACGCTTGGCAGCACGTCACCAGCCGCCAGCAACGATTCCGCAGCTGCGATTGGCGTTACAAGAGGAATGGGCCGCGATGCCTCAACAGCTCCTTGACAACCTCGTCCTCAGCATGGACAGGCGTAAATCCTGCAACGCAGTCAGGGGTGATCATATCCCCTACTAAAGACTGGATTTTTCTTGGCAGCCGCCTGTCACATGGACGTTTCTGTCTTTTGTCCAGTTGTGCTCGAAGCTACCTTTTCAATAAAGTGCCTTTGTATCCTTTGGATTCCTTGTTTGGAAGGTTTTGCTCACTTGTCCCATATTCGTACATCTTGGGGATCTTATGGTATGATTCGAGTCGATGTGGAGCACTTCTGCACGACGTTACATTCGAAAAACCGTCTCGTTCTTAACTTTTGCACGCCAGTGTAGTTACAAGAGTTGGAAAACGTAATGTATCTGTTAATATTAGTATTTATACCATTATCTAATATTGTGCATATCTTAATAAAACAAGCTAATCAATAAATATACCAAGCAGTTGTGACACAATCTGTGTTGGTCAGAAAACTAATGCCCCTGTTACAAATACGAGAATTGATTATCTTACATGCTCTACTGTTCTAGAAAAACCACTAGATCTGAAGTACCTGAATTTCTCCAAATCTAAACCAAATCAAGTGAAGACGCATGACATTAATATTCACCTTCTTCTATAACCTTATGACAGTAACTCGAGAATTTTCCGGACATTTCAAAAACCTACGTTGGTCTTTATACCGCGAATTAGGTTCAAAAGCTAAAATTTGGATTTTTCGGCCTTCTCTCCTAGAAACATTTCACAAAAGATTACATAGGATATTCACACATTCTTAGAGCATTGTTGATAAGAAATTACAGAATCTAAAGGAAGTTCAAAGAATTGAAACTGGCAACAGCGTGCTAGATGAACACGAAAGAAACATCTGCTGCAGTTAAATATCGTCAGCTAAGAAAATGGCGTACGTAAACAAGCTGTGGATAGAAGGTTATGTTGTTGCTCTTACGAAGGCAAATATTTGTATTCTGTTATTAAAATGCACTGTGAGAATCATGGAATTAGCATGTATAAATGTAAAATAAGCAATGAACACCAAACGAATATCCAAAGAAGGTACGTACTTTTACGCCTATTTCAAAAGTAGTCTCTGGTCTTAAAAGAAAATCCGCAGACTTTAAAAGCCAACGCTAAGTGTTAAAAATATTTGCATCAACTGTAAACAAGGTAATAAACAAAGGTTTGAATCTGAAAAAAACAAAAAAAACATAATGTTCACCGTCTTTTGCCTAGGTACATGGCTGAACACCGAACATGGTGTAGACTTCTTGATGAAAATCCTTTAGCCGGAGACAGATGGAAATTTAGTGTGACTATTGATGAAGCATTGATCTTCCTAAACGACTGTAGCAAAAAAATGTCGAATTACAATGGCGAAAAAGCAGAAAAACAGTTACAAACTTAGGTCGAAGAATTCAAAGAAAGTTTCAGTAAAGGAATCATGATTATTGCAGGTTTCTCGTATGGGAAATTAAAGTTAAGAAAAGTTAAAACGAATGTTAAAATCAATTCTACATATTTCCAAAATAATGTTTTCACTCTTATATTTAAAGAGAAAATACCATTCCTTTATCCACAGAGCCTTCAAAGAGTAGAACTCTATCTGATAAAACTGCCAGTCATACAACCCAATCTACCTCTCTGTTTCTTGAAAAAATGTAAAAATGGACAGGTATCAAGTCATACCTTTTGCTCATATTCTCGCAAAGTCCCCTGATGTGTCACCAATGGACTGTTATGCCTTCGGACTGCTAAAAAGAGCGCTTTCTTAACGCAGAGCTAAAACAATGACTGGTCTATGAAAAGCAGTGGAAGAAATGTGGAATAAAATACCACTACCAATTTTAAGAAATGCCCTGTTATCTTGGAAATCTAGATGTAGACTCATATCCAGTGAAAGGGCTGTCAGATAGAACATTTCAGAAAGAAACAATTTTATTTTAAACATTAATTATATTACTGGAAAATCGTTTTAAAAATGTGTGAGCATTCTCTGTGCACGACTTCATTAGTGAATTTGTTTAAAAGTTTTGCATTGTTGTGTAGCATTACACTATACACTCCACTGTAGTTCATTTATCTCATGCCCTACAGTGAGCAATATGAACTGAAGTCCTAGCAAAGCATTCGCAATTTTTCGAAACACTAACATATGTGTTTCTCAATAAACGCGGTATTGGGTTTTTTTCTCTTATATTTTTTAAATGAATGCACACATACACAAGGACAGCCTAGATGTGCTATTAAATATATGAACCATATAAGAGTTGTTAAAGAAAGGTATGGTTATTCGTTCGGTGAAAACAGAACATTTTTCGGTTGGTATAAAAACTGAAGTAGATCATTCTTTTCATACTTAGAAGCAATCAGTCTGATATATGTTTTACAGACTCTAAAGAATTTCTAGCATCGGATAATATTGGATCTGTGATAGATAACGAGAAACTAAACGTAAACTGAAAGGTGAGTTCCAACAGATCGGTGTGTAAAATTTGTGTCGGTGTGCAAAATCTTCCTTTTTATCAAGAAAAGTTTGTAACATGGTAAGTTTCATAATTCTTCTTAGGATAGAAATCCAAGCTTTGAAGAAGAAAGCAAAGACTGCTGAGATCCTTACTTAATCTAAGACTGTTTTCACTGGACTATACATAAGAGTTACTACCTAAAGGACACACTGTACCTTTCCACATAATTCAATGGTCTTAGAATTATGAATACCCATCTAACACTGTATTTTACTAGTTATCATGGGTCTGGATTACTGCCTGGGAATATCGTGATATAGATGTTGTGGACTAAAAAAGACAGATGGCGATATTGCCAGTCATATGAACTATAGGGAGTTCAAATATCGTGAATTACTATGAGTTGGATTTAGCTCGTCCCACTCATTCGTGATAGGATCAAAGCATAAGGACAATACAAGCCAAGAGAGCACAATGAAAGCTACTAGGAGTTTGTGCATACTGTGAGCAAAGTACAATGTTCAAAGATCTTACTAGGAATCAGTAAAAAGTTCTAACTGGGAATTAGTGCATTGTGGATAAGTGAAAGCGATCAGCGACTACGCTATTTAATCAAATGTATTCAGACACCCGGCTATACCAACCCCCTGCAATAGGAAGGGAATTAATATCGAGTTGGTCCACTCTTTGCTGCTATCACATCCTACACCCCCCTGAGAAAGCTTTCCACTAGATTTTGGCACGTTACTTCGGGAATTATCTTCCATTCTGTCACAAGAGCATTAGTCAGGTCAGACATCTACGTCGGGCGGTTTGCCCAGGCCCTCAATTCGCTTTACAAGTCTCTCTCTTTCTCTCTATCTATCTATCTCGTCCACCCATGGCGGGTTTAGTCCCGCAAACACGAAACACGACAATGCGCCCTTGAAGATTGCTGGCAAATTAATGCAGCCGGCTTGCCATTCTTCTGCTGCATACGAGTAAGGGACAAAGTGCGTCCGGGGTCGACTTCACAGGGAACCATCTACGTATTCGCGTCCCCAAACACAGGGAGTCTGCGGAAAACCCGCAGACTAGATGGCCGGCAGGACCCGGATTCGAACACCCGTCAGAAACGTCGCTTTAAAATTCACCCCAAAAGTATTCCGTGAGGTTCAGATCGGGGTCAGTCAAATTCTTCTACACCCATCTCATCAAACCATTCCTGCACGTACCTCGCTTTGTGGACGAAAGCACTGTACTGTTCATAAATAAAATGGCCTTCACCGTACTGTTGGAAGCACAGAAAATTCGAGAATGTCATTATAGGTCGCAGTGTTAAGATTTACAGGCACTGGAGCTAGGGATCCCAGTCCAAACAATGAAGGACAGCCCCAAAGCATAATCCCACCTCCTCCAAACTTCACAACTGGCACAACACATTAGGCGCTCACCAGGCCTCCTGCACACCTAGACTCTTCCATCAGACTGCCAAATTCTGAAGCGCGAATCATCACTCCAGAGAATGCATTTCCACTGCTCCAGTGTCTACTGGCGCCGAGCTTTATACCACTCCAACCAGCGCTTGGCACTGATTTTCCTGTTGTTAGCCTACGTGTGGCTTCTAGACTATAGAAACCCATTCTCTTCTGCTCGACGAACCATTATGGTGCTCGCGTTGCTTCGACATGCATTTTGAAAATCCGTGGTGAGTGTTGGCTGACCCGGGGGCATGGTCCACGGGTCAGCCGTGACCATGAATCGTCGCAGGCAGCCATCCGCTGTAGAACGTACTTGAAAACTCCCAGTCAATCTAGTGTGTGGAATGCAACGTCACACACATTTATTTTTTGAAGCGCTGGAGAAGGGATTCTCTATTTTTCCTATCTCACGGTGTGGAAAGAACATTACAACATTGCGAGATCTTGAACGGCCGGGTCGTCGGGAAAGTTCGGACGCCATTATAACGAAGTAAATTTCTCCGTCATTTTTGTCCACGCCGGGGCTCGAACCTGGGTTCCCTCCTTCCGGAATAAGTCACTCTACCAATTGAGCTACGCGGACGTTCGTTCCGACTGCTATCTGCCTTTATATCGTGTGCGTCCTGCTGGCAGGTACGTAACAACTTGTATGGATCATGGCTGTGATGTGTATGGGTAAATCTACTAGTCAACAAGAAAGATGACACCGAATTTTTGGGTGTAATAAGCACGTCTTTTGATCCGTTCTGACGCAAATTAAATTTATCAAAGCTATTCAAAGTCAATGGAACCGGTATGGAAAACAATAGTATCTGACGGAAGAAAGAAGCTTTTCAATCGGGTCTTTAATCCCTCAGATTTTGCTGTAAACGGAATCGTGAGCTTACGAACTCTTAGAAACAGAATTATCGACAAAACTAAGATGTGACTTTACGTCCCTTGGTGGGAAAACCATGCATTATTTTAGGAAGAAATTATTCACAAAAGGTTTATCCATTTGAGCGGTATCGGTCCAAGAAAAAAATTTTAGTCGAGTTTTCAGGAGCCCAGATTTTGCTACAAATACATCAGAAGTAGAAATTAACACTTATGACCCCTGATGGACAAACCATTATTTACCAAACATTAGAAATTACGTGAAAAATATTTTCCGTCAGGTCTTGTATGCGATACACGAAGAATTTTTCAAATCGGAGTTTTAGGAGCAGAAAACGAAATTTACCATTGTGCGCCGTAGCGGAAAGTCTATGATTTACTTGAAAAAATTGAATTTATAGGAAAAACATTTCGCACCGGAAACACTATCCAACAAAGAAGGAATTTTTCAAATCGGACTTTTAGACGTAGAGATATTGACAAAAAAAAAAAGATATACATCTACGGCTCTGGCGTAGAAACTATGCATTATTTCAAGAAGAAAATGTTCCTAAAATATTTGTCGACATGAGTAGTGTCGGTCCACAAAAACTTTTTTTCAATCGAGATTTTAGAAGCTCATATTTTGCTGCAAATACATCAGAAGCGGAAATTAAGACTTACGCCACCTGGTGGCCATACATTTTTTTACAAAAAATTGAAATTACGTGCAAACGATTTCCCATCAGGAGCTGTATCCGGTGCAGAAAGAATTTTTGAGATCGGAGATTTAGAAGCAGAGATATAGGGGAAAACGCAATTTACCTTTCCTCCCCCTAGCGGAAAGTCTGTGAATTACTTGAAAATTTTGAATTTATAAGAAAAACATGTCACACTAGAAACCCTATCCAACAAAGAAGAAATTTTTTAAATCGGACTCTTAGAAGTCGAGATATTGACAAAAATAAGATATACATCTACGCCCCCTGGCGCAGAGACCGTGCACTATTTTATGAAGAAAATGTTTCTAAAAGGTTTGTCGATGTGAGTAGTATCGGTTTACAAACGATGTTATTTTCAATCGAGAATTTAGATGCTCATATTTTGCTGCAAATACATCAGAAGCGGAAATTAAGGTTTACGCCCCTGGTGGCCAAACCATTTTTTTTACAAAAATTAGAAATTATGTGCAAACGATTTCCCATCAGGAGCTGTATCCGGTGCAGAAAGAATTTTTCAGATCGGAGATTTAGAAGCAGAGATATAGGGGAAAACGCAATTTACCTTTACGCCCCCTAGCGGAAAGTCTATGAATTACGTGAAAATTTTGAAATTATATGAAAAACATGTCACACGGAAAACACTATCCAACAAAGAAGGAATTTTTCAAATCGAACTCCTAGAAGTCGAGATATTGAGAAAAATAAGATATACATCTACGCCCCCTGGCGGAGAAACTGTGGAATATTTTAGGAAGAAAATATTCCGAAAAGGTTTATCGATGTGAGTGGCATCAGTCCACGAAAGAATTTTTTCAATCGATATTTTAGAAGCTTAGATTTTATGGCAAATACATCAGAAGCGAAATTTAACACTTACCTGTTGGCCAAAGTATTCTTTACCAAAAATTCGAAATTATATGCAAAAGATTGTGCATCAGGAGATGTATCCGCTGAAAAAACATTTTTCAGATCGGAGTTTTAGAAGAAGGGTTATCGGAAAAAATGCAATTTACTTTTACGCCCTCTAGCGGAAAATCTATGCATAATTTGAAAAAAGAAACTATCTCCAAAATACTCTTCGACATAAATGGAATCGAAAGATAAAATTTTTTTTTCAATCAGATGTTTAGAAGCAAATATGTGGAATAAAACGCAATTTTGAATTTGACATCATCTGAATTTACGCCCTCTAGCGGCGAAATTGTACATCGTAAACAAAAAACGAAACGAAGGATCATCATTCGCGTATTTCAAGCATTCGAATGCAAAAAGAATTTTTCAAATCGGACTAATAGTTGCAGAGATCCCGTGGGTACAGACGGACGGACGGACAAACCGATAACATAAGCACGAGCTTTTTTTTACAAAAGACGTGCTAAAAAGAGGTGTTCAGATACTTTTAATCATATAGTGTACTGTGAAATAGTCAGCAACATAGTATCCATGAAAAGCTGTCCAATGCTGTGACACGAACCGAACTGTTTTCACCATCCACATGCGAGCTTTTCCGCGCATGGTAATCTAAGTGCTGCTGAAAGCAAGATTATTCGTCATGTTTAAGAATCCTTTTTCCAGTCGTTTAGCAACCAGTTCAGAAATTATTAGCACTATGCAGGCTGTATCTGTTTGTGTCGTGGGCTTGAGCACGCATGCTACCTGTTAAAATTTCAACGCAGTTCCTCGTTGAAAATGTGTCTTGGCATTGCCAACTGCGCCTTGAGGTAGCAGCCACGCATGAATCTGAGGGATTAAAGACCCGATTGAAAAGCTTCTTTCTTCCGTTGTCATTGGATTATTAACATGCACGGAATGCTGTCCTATTTGCTCGACTCTTGAGTCCACTGCTCCTTGGCATCCACGATTTGTATGACATAAAGTTGTTTCGTACATGTAGAGTTTAATCATCACAATCCAGAAATTCCTCGCCACACATATTATCTGCCACATACCCGTGCTTTTCAGTTCTCAAAAATCACTCCTTTTTGGAAGTCTGTCGAGTCATTCCGCTTTCTCATTCTGTCTGCACTAAACCAAAAGTCCTCTAGAGTATCAAATTCTTGGTGACAAGAATTTGTACCGCTTGCCGCTTGCCATTTTTGATTAGCTCAGGCACTGAGGTTGCCAAACGTTCGTTTCTCTGGGAGAGGAATGTTTCCTTGCCACTCTCACTAAAAAAGTATATATTTCAATATATACATCGATGAGTCATTACATTATGACCACCCCAGCCTAGAGTAATGAGCACGCCTGGAGACCGAACGGTGGTGCAGGTGAAGTTCACAGAGCAATATATATACAACCCGAGGACCGGCTTTCGGTTAGTAGTAAGTTCGGAGTCGGAATGGGAAGAGCTGCTCATTTATCGGAGTTTGATAAAGGACAAATTGTAATGGCACTGCATCACGGAACTACGATCTCAGAAGCGGCACTGCTTGTGGGTTGTTCACGTGCCGCTGTAGTGAGTACGTATCAAAAGTGGTGCACAGATGGCCAAACGACGAACCGTCGTCCAGCCGAGCGTCGTCCGCAGCTCATTGATGCTAGAGCGGAGGAGAGACTGTCACGCATTGTTCACAGCAACCGTAGGGCCACAGTGTGACAAATCACCCGCAGCTACAACAGTGGTGATCAGGGCAATGTATCACAGCACACAGTTCATCGCTGCCTTCTGCGCATGAGCCTGCGTAGCCGAAAACCCAGCCGGGTGTCCATGCTAAACTGCACGTCATCGCCAACAACGCATGAAATGTTCCCAAGATCATCGAGATTGGACCGTGGATGATTGGAAGAAAGTGGCCTGGTCTGTCGAATCAAGATTCCTGGTGCATCACGTAGACGCCCGAGCGCGGATATGCCGATTACCAACGGAGACTATGGCATCTGGATGCACAGTTGGGCGAAAACAGGCCGGCGGTGGTGTTATGCTGTGGGCGATGTTTTCTTGGAACATTTTAGGCCCCATCATCCCAATAGCACAATCCCTGACAGCTGTCAGGTATCTGAGCATCGTTGCGGACCAAGTTCACCTATTCATGGCAACTGTGTTCCCTGCTTGTGATGGCTATTACCAACAGGATAATGCGCCATGCACACACTGTCAGAATCGTCGAGGAGTGGTTCGAGGAGCATGCTGGTGACTTTCTGTTAATGCCCTGCCCTCCAAATTCACCTGACATAAACCCAATCAAACATTTGTGGTTCGACTTGGAAAAGCGGGTTCACGCTAAATCACCACCCTCCGAAAATGTACGGAAATTAGAGGACCTGCTGTTGACATTAGGGTACCACATACCCCAGGATACCTATCGCCACCTCATCGAATGGATGCCTCGCCGAGTGGTCGCTGTTTTGCGTGCTAAAGGGGGTCCTAGAGCTTATTAGGCAGGTGATGATAAACCCAGCCGGGTGTCCATGCTCACTGCACGTCATCGCCAACAACGCATGAAATGTTCCCAAGATCATCGCGATTGGACCGTGAATGATTGGAAGAAAGTGGCCTGGTCTGTCGAATCAAGATTCCTGGTGCATCACGTAGACGGCCGAGCGCTCATCAGTGTATAACGATAGTTCAAATGAAACCAGCTGCTTTTCCATGCTGGTTTATTAGGCTTCACTACGGTGTGATACTGTTATGGAACAAGGAACGCTGCAGATCAAGGAAAAAGGTGAGCATTAAGTTGACTGCGCTAGCGAAGTCATGGGAATTGTTTTTTTTTTATTTTGGTGGCGGTGATTCAGCGTGCTTCCACTGCATGCTGATGGGGGTTCTTTGATGCCTCGAAATGTCAACACAAAGTTTCGCAATCATCAACAATTCCCGATCGAAACTAGTTCCCGCTTCCTAGTGGCGCGTAACGTGTTCCAACGGGACACTTACTAGTATATCCTCTACCTTCTGTTCCGCTGTTATGATTATGGATGATAGAGGAGTCCTATACTGAAATTTAGATCCTGCGCTCGTAGTTGAACGGTTAATATATGGTTTTCCCTCATCGCATTTTCTACCACTGCTATGGTTTCCTGCGAGATGGCGCGGTGACATTGCCCAGGTAGTGGAAAACCCACTGTCTTTAGATTTCCTTCTAGAAATTCTTTCCGCCATTTAGACATTCTGATGCCTGTTAAGCAGGCTCCTCCGTATACTACTTGCATGCGCTGAAATGTCTCGGCCTACCTAGTTCCTTTCTTGGTCAAAAACTGGATTACCGTGTGTTGCGCTTGTTTAGAGGCATCCATGTCGTAGCGGGCTTCAAGCAGTGACCTGATGCACTCTCCAGCTTTGTTACGACAACTACCACCTGCCGTGTCTCATTGCTATGATCTATATATGTGTACAGTGGCGCCACTACCGGCAAGAGTTTGTCAGCTGAAACGGTTTCATCTCCCGAGTCTGTGTTCAGATCATAGATCAGATCATATGCAGAGGATTTTAGGAAGGGAGTGTCCGACCCCAGGTCTTAAACAACCCTTAGAAATAAGAAGCTAGGAGATTTGGGCTAGAGTGCCCGATAGGAAAGTCACACGGAAGCGAGATAGAAAAAGGAAGGAAGACCCCCGAATTCATTACTGGGGGGCCAGTACCCGGGTCCCGGCGACATAACGTGCCCATCCGACGCACGGAGGATGTTTAGTGGTTCGAGCATTCGAACCTGCCGGGGATCGAACCTGAGACTTCTCCGTGGCAGTCACGACGTCGACTATTAGGCCATCCGCGGCCTCCGAGTCTGTGTTTCCTTTGAATAACCCTTATATATCGTCCATAATTTGCGGTAGAACTGCGTCTTTCTCCGCGCTGGGTAGTGGGTAACATCGGGAGCACAGACGCAACGAAAACGTGTCACATTTTAAATGCTTATATCTTTTAAACTAATAATTGTAGAGTAATACATAATACATCATCAGATAGTTTATAGAGTCACGTTTATAGCAAAACAAGTTTTAACCCTGCACCCTTTAACCGTTCAATACAGTAGCGTTAGAAAGTTAAGCTAAATTTCGCGTGATTTTGTTTCGCCGCACGCAGTTTTAAGGTTGATAACTAGTGAATAGATAATGATAGCGATGTCCTCAGTCAGCGTCGCATTCAGCAGCTGCGGTCAGAGCTACCGGACGTATGTGATAAACCGAAAGAAAGTGGATTCAAAATTTATTTATCTTTTAGGTAAAATATTTGGTGACGAAAATTTAGAAATGCCGCGAAAATACAGGGAACGTTACTATAAGAACCGACGAAAGTTGAAGTAACAGCTAGAGAAGAACCAGAAGAATCAGAAAAGGCCCGCAAAGTCATCAACAGAAAGGTCAGGGGAATGTAGGAAGCGTCAAAAGTCCACCCGTCAGGATTGCGTTTCACCCGAGTTCGACTCTAGAGCCACAACCTTCCACTTCAACTAGACAAATAGAGCCTGAACATCAAGAATAGATGGAGATTGATGTCATCGATCCAAATTTTTACACCGAGCATGGAATACCAATGTACATCGCCAGTATTCTCAACTTCGCTGGATAATGAATGTATTACGTCTGAAACCATTACGCCGCCGATGCATTCTGATTCTAGACAAGAACAAGAGCAACAACAAGAAGAGTACATTAGGCCCGAGACGTATCGCCAAATTCATAACAAGGCAACTAAAGAGTTTGAAAAATTGTTTGTGAAGAACGATTTTTCAGAAACAATTTTAGCAATAACTACTGACAACGATGATACTAGGTCTTCTACTTCTACTAACATTAATTTATAATTAGCATAAGTTACTATAAATTGTATATACGTAGTATAAGTTGCTTTTAAGTAACAAAGTAAAACATTTCTTTCGTTTTATTTCTCAAAAATTTAATATCTGAAAAAACAGGGCCACAGTACTGCGACCTACAACCTAGGGCTACGTCAACTGTCTTTCGCTGAATACTTTAAGGACGTAGAAGTAGTGAGATAGTGCCATGAAATAGTGACAGTTGACGTAGTTATACGTTATAGGTTGCAGCACAGTTGCTACTGGCAACTTTGATTTCTGTTTCTCCAAATCAATTCCCTAGTGAATTTTTGTCATTGGCGTATGCACTGTCGAGTCACATTATTGTGACCACCAGCTAATATCCTGATTAACCGCCGTGTGCAGCGCGGACAGCAGCTAGACGGGCTGGGAGTGGCTCAATAAGGTGCTGGAAGGTGTTCACAGGTATGTGGAGCCATGCTGACTGCAGTGCACCTGATAGCTGCTGGAGGGTGCGTGGTGGAGGATCCATACAGCGAACAACACGACCGAGGTGGTCCCAAAGATGCTCAATTGGGTTTAAGTCTGGGAAATTTGGGGGACAGGGAAGAACTTTGAAGTCTTCATCGCGCACTTCCAAGCAATCTCGGACTTTTCTAGCTGTGTGACACGTTACATTGTCGTGCTGGAAGATTCCATCCGCCCCAGGGAAGACAATCAGCATACGTGGTATGCAAGGCTGGATTCATAGCGAATTCGGTCCATAGTGCCTTCCACAGGCATGAGTGGACCCAGAGAATGCCACGAAAACATTCCCCAGACCATAACGCTGCCCCCACCAGCTTGTGTTCTTCTAGCACTGGGTGAACAGCGTTTGTTCTCCGATGTTTCTCACCTTATACGCCAACGTCAATCCATTCGATGAAGCAGAAAACGTGACTCATCGGAGAAGGCAATCCTTTGCCAATCAGCGGAGGTTCAAATTCCGATACTGCCGTGCAAATGTAAGCCTTTTCTGCCGATGCACCTTAGTTAGCATAGGTGCAGTGACCATCCGTCTGCATCGGAGCCCCATCCGCAGCAGGATTCGCTGAACTGTCGTTTTAGACACACTTCCGGTAGCCCCCTGGTTCATTCGGCCAGTGAGTTGCTCCATTGTAATGCGTGAATCGGCCCTCACGCACCTTCGAAGCCGACGTTCACCTCCCACATCAATCGCATGTGGCTCAGCAGTTTTCACGTCGGTTATTCGCAATGGTGCCATTTCTCCAATCACGATACAGCTTAACAACAGCAGCAGGCGAACAATTCACAAACTGCACTGTTTCAGAAGTACTGCCACCCTTGGCCCGAAAGTCGGTAATCATCCGGTTTTGCAAATCTGATAAAGCGCTCCTTTTATCCATGACAGCAACGAGTGATATGTTTTCAGAATGCCTACGGCACACCTTATATACCCTCCAAGCCAGCTCACGACACGTGCCTTCTTTCATTGGCTACGCGCTGTTGAGGTCAAAAGTAGGAGGTGGTCACAATAATGTTACTCGACTGTGTATATTAATGTACACATTGATATGCAGATGCATAATACTAAATATTATTTTGTAGTAAAGATAAAAAATCTATCTAAACTGCTGAGAGGAAAATTTCGTAAGTATGGCATAAATACAACAGTTTTTTCTTAGTAGCAATAGACCTAAGTAATCAGAAATCAGTGTACAATATGAGAACTCTTTCAAATAGACGTAAAGTCTTCTGTATTTGATATTTACCAGTTTTCAGATTTGCGTTCGCTCTCATGCTGTACGTACGTGAAACAATTTAAAAATCAGATAAGGAATGAGAGCATTAAAAGGCATGTCATTGTGGGGTCATGGTATGTTAATAATGAACTGACAATGGTGGGCAAACATAATACAGTCGGTAGTCTATTTTCTGAGTACGCAGAACACACAAGATATTCAAATGCCGGTTTTTGTATTCCTCTAACAACCGGCATGAAACTTTCATTTGATGATATCTCGCATTTCAGGCAAACGGAATTGTGATTCTCCTGGCATGATTGTGGAGTTAAGAAAGATCGGTTTCGGGTGCTCTTAGAAATGAAAATTCTGCCTCAAATCCTGGGGCAGTTTATCACAGATTTTATGACCGAGATCGAGTACTGGAAAACCATCAAACTACATTTACTTCCCGCTCAGTGAACTGGGTGTTCCCGCTCAAGCAGAGAGAGAGAAAAAAAGACACACAGAGAGAGAGAGAGAGAGAGAGAGAGAGAGAGAGAGGTGGGGGAGCGAGACAGAGAGAGAGTGATAGAGAGGCAGAGAGATAGAGAGAAAGAGAGAGTGATAGAGAGGGAGAGAGAGAGGTGGGGGAGACAGACACAACGAGAGCGAGACAAAGAGAAAGTAATAGAGAGGCAGAGAGAGAGATAAAGAGAGAGAGAGAGAGAGAGAGAGAGAGAGAGAGAGAAGAGAGAGAGAAAGAGAGAGGTGGTGGGAGACAGACAGAGAGAGAGAGAGTGATAGAGAGACAGACAGAGAGAGAGAGAGAGACAGAGAGAGAGAACGTTTGACATAACATGTACTTAAATTTATTAATACAATTATAGCTCAGCTCATTAATCTTACAAACTATAGGAGAAAAACAGCAAGAATGGAAAAGTTATACTGCAAAAACGTTTGTAACATGTACTGACTATATAAGAGCTACGTGTGAAATTACAGATAAAAAATTAGGAGACCTCCCTTTAAAAACTCAAGTGTTGGTTCCAATTCATTGGTCACTCTGACCATATCGAGAATATTTTCATGACCTCAGATATCGTCAGCGTGTTTTGATTTTGTTCATTAGAACACATAATTCAAATAGAATTGGATTTCATGTCTAGTGTGTGATTTGTTTTATAATGTTTGACTATTTCGGGAAGTTTTTACGTATTAGCTTAACCTTTATCTTTTTTCTCGAGATTGTAATTATTATTATGAAATTAGTTATAAAATTTTGATGTTATTCATTTATTTTTTCCCTTCATTTCCATTTTTGAAATAAAAAAAAATGTGGAAAGTAACGCTTAATTTTTTCCTTTCAGCCCCCACTCTTTGGCCCGGAGAACCCTGCCCTATCAAAGATTTTTGCCTTAATGGCGGAAAATGCACATTCTACAGGGACTTCGGGGAGTATGTTTGCGAGTAAGTTCTTAGTTCCTTAACCTCAATAAGTGTTTGCACATACCTTTCTTATGAAAGAGTTCGATTTAAGTTCGCTGCTAGATGCATACAAAATTCTTAAGACCTCGTTGTATTGAATTTGAATGAAACAATAATATTTTGAAATTTTGCATTTAGGAGTCACAAATTACCACGAATTCTTCTACTGCTGCAAATTGCATTGTGACAATATGATTCGCCATTGCCTTTGAAGGCAATGGCGAATCATATTCTGTTTACGTTATCAGTTTGTCAGACCTTTCGTTGATGAATTGAGATCTTCATTTCAACAAGGAGAATTGGGAAAAGAACTTTTTGTGCCGTATAGACGAAATCATTACCAAAATTACCCATGTATTTTCTAGTTTTTGTAACACTGAATCGGTACACAAGGTGATGTAAACGGACATTTCGTATCACTCACTTTGATTAGTCAGACTGAGAAGATGATTTTTGGATCGGATACTTTCAAATAAAGACTAAGATTATTCACATATTTTTTCATTACCTCGAAGAAAGTGTTGCATCTTCATTTCTACCAGCGGAGTCGGAAAACGTGCATGTGTAAATTTTAACCATGTCCAATGTTATCGATATATTCTACGATATTTCCGTTAAAGAGGATGTTTACACATTTTTAGAATGATTTTCCAGCAATATAACTAATGTTTAAAATAAAATTATTTCTTTCCTAAATATTCTATTTGATAGCCCTTTCTCTGGATATGAAGCTACATCTAGATTTCCAAGATAACAGGACATTTCTTAAAATTGGTAGTGGCATTTTATTCCATTCCTCTTCCACTGTATTTCATACATAGTTCAGTAATTGTTTTAGGTCAGCGTTTAGAAAGCGCTCTTTTTTTGTATCTGAAGGCACAATAGTCCATTGGTGATACGTCAGGGGACTTTGAGGGAATATCAGCAAAAAGTATAAACTTGATACTAGTCTATTTTTTCATTTTTCCAAGAAACAGAGTAGATTTGGATGTATGGCTGGTGGCTTTATCCTGATGGAGTTCTACTCTTTGAAGGCTCTGTGGATAAAGGAATTGTATTTCCTCTTTAAATATAGGAATTAAAACATTATTTTGGTGATATGCAGAATTGATTTTAACATTCTTTTCAACTTTTCTTAACTGCAATTTCCCATTGTACGAGAAACCAGCAATAATCATGAATCCATTACTGAAACTTTCTTTGGATTCTTGGAACCAAGTTTGTAAGTCCTTTTCTGCTCTTTTGCGATAGTAAATCGGCCTTCTTTTGTTACAGTCATTTAAGTAGATCCATGTTACATCAATAGTCATATACATTTTCATCTGTCTCCGGCTAAGTCATTTTCATAATGGAGTCTAAACCGTGTTCTGCGCCCAGCCATCTCTGCCTAGGCAAAATGCGGTGAACATTATGATTTTTTCAGATTCAAATCTTTGTTTCTTACCTTGTTCACAGTTGATACAAAGATTCTTAACGACTTAGTGATTGCTTTATTTTGGGTCGGCAGATTGTCTTCTAAGACCAAGAGCCTTACTTTTGAAATAGTCGCAAAAATACGAATTTAAACAGGTATTCGCTAGGTGTTCTTTTCCCTGTTGAAAGCAATGCTTGACGATTTCGTCCTCAATTATCAATAATGTTGCTTATTTTACATTTAGAAATGCTGATTCCGTGATTTTCACAACGTTTTTTACGCTTTCCAACAGTAGGTTGAAGAAGCGTATATGCTCCAGCTTTGTCCGTCTGTCTGTCTGTCTGCACGATAACTAGCGTAAAAATGATTCGATTTCGATGAAAGTTTAGTATGTGGTAGGGAAAAACCTGGGGACGAACTGTAAATGAGCGAAATGGAGTCAAAGGTCAGGACATAGGAGCGGGATCCATTCCATCGCCCTTATGCGTCATAACCTAGGTAAAAATGCTTCGATTGCGACAAAACTTTATCATGTTGTTTCTGAGGTATACTGAACCGGTTCTG
Organism: Macrothele yani; assembly: GCA_039090855.1. NCBI lineage: Eukaryota > Metazoa > Arthropoda > Arachnida > Araneae > Macrothelidae > Macrothele > Macrothele yani. The sequence continues at coordinate 45,652,158 of CM077015.1, read as the reverse complement.
TTGAATATCATTGAAATGGGGTCAAAGATCAGGGCACAGGAGCGAGATTTATTCCACATCCATTATCCTCATAACTTGAGTAAAAATGCTTCTATTGCGACAAAACTTTAGTATGTTGTTTCGGAGGTATACTGAACGAATCGATAGTCAAGGTATGGAGGAGGGTTTGTCTCCGCGCGATTTCTTGTATGTTGGAAAGCGTATCATAATCAATGCATTGCATGATTTTACTAACTTGTTTAATTACAGTTAGAATATTTCTCTTCGTAAAGAACAAAAACGTAATCTTCTGTCCACAGCTTGTTTACGTGCGCCATTTTCGGAGCAGACGATATTTAACTGCATCTGGTGTTTCTTTCATGTTCATCTAACTCCCTGTTGCCAGGTTCAATTCTTTGAATTTCTTTTATTTTCTGTAATTTCTTATCAAAAACGTTCTAAAAATGGGTGAACATCCTCTGTATAATTTTCAGGTTTGTGCATTGCAACATCTGGAAACAGGATTAGTTATAACCGCGACAAAGATTATCCATATACAGTGTTGTCCAATTTTCCAGATGTACAATTTTATTTCTTCTTGGCATGATATGTGCAATTTTATTGCTTCTTTGCACATAGAAGTGTTGTATTTATCTTCTCCAGAAATTACATACAAAAATATCAAGGTAAGCTTCAGATTTTTGCGAAGCAGTCAATTACGATCAATCGAATTCAATCCAAAATTAACGTAAATGTAAAATATTTCGAAATTAAATAAATGTAAACTTTTTAGAGTTTAATAACCTTAATAGATTTAAGGGCTTTTTTATCATCAATAGGCATTACAGATAGTATGCGACAAAGCCATTTCTGCAAATATTTCCTCACAAAGTTACATTTTGTTACTGTGGGGGATAAAAAAATCCCTAACTCAATTAAAGACCCAAAGAGAAAGTCACCAGTCTCTGATGAAGATAGCAAAAAAAAAAAAAAAAAAAAAAAAAAATTAACAATACTCACTGAAGTTTCAGTCATCATAAAAAAGTGGTAGCAGGAGTTTTGCGTGATTGATTACTTGGTGCTAAATTATTCCATGCAAAAAAAAAAAAAAAAAAAAAGAAAAAACAGAATACGTGGGTACGCACATGAGAAAGTACGCAAAGGACATACAGTAGCACACAAAATACAAGCGCTGTACAGTATTAACGCTTGAAATCTTAAAGCGTTTTATTTTGATCATAATCATGATCATATGTAGAGGATTTTAGGAAGGGAGTGTCTGACCCCAGATCTTAAACAACCCTTAGAAATAGGAAACTAGGAGATTTGTGCTACAGCGCCCGATAGGAAAGTGACACGGAAGCGAAGTAGAAAAGGGGAGGAAGACGCCCTTATTTATTACCGGGAGGCCAGTGCCCGGGGTCTGACGGCTTAACGTGCCCATCTGACGCACGGTGGGTATTTAGTGGATCGAGCGTTCGTACCTGCCTGGGATCGAACCTGAGGCCCTTCCCGTGGCAGTCACGAACGTTGCCCACTCGGCTACCCGCGGCAAATTTTGTTTATGATTTGTTTTATTTTATGATTTGAAAAAGAAGTATATCCTCCCCCCGTCACCGCTTGGCAGAGAGAGCAGCTTAATTCTTTTAGGGTAGGAGACGCCTATTCAGGGATCACACGTGGACAACACAAGAGAAAAGGAAAAGCTGGCCCTCAGATGCACAAAAATATTCCAGGATAAAATATAATTGTCCAATCTTGGCAGCGTTTCTGTTTTGATCATATGTTCGATGAATGGACACCCTATGTCCAGGCGATGGGGAAAACCCGCATCGAGCAACATGCAGGTGTTAATCTATCTTGACATCCAACCTCCAACCTCCAGGAGAATTGAGATATCTTGAAGAAACCCTTTTCGCCTCCTCACAAACTCTTTTCTCGAATGAAAACAGGAAAGATAACACAGAATTTTTGGTTGTAAAAAGCTCATCGTTTGAAATTTCTTCGATGCGGAAAAGATATACTTCGAAAGAGATTTTCAGAAAATCTAAAAATTTCGCAAAAAGAAAATACAGTTATTCCACATAGGGAAAAACAGTGCATAATTTATTAAAATATGCAATATGAGTGCGGCTACTTATAGTCTACGGAACCTGTTATAAAAAGAATCTACCGGATGTTTAAAATCCATAAAGCACACGTACAGAAATAGAAATTTCTACTTACTCCCACTAGCGGCTGAAAAGCATTGGGTTGATACATAAGTTCAAGCCGTTGTTTTCACCGTACTACAGGAATGTATTACATCAGAAGGGAAAACGGAATCAATCAACTATGTATTCAACCCCATTGTTTACGATGGTGTCCCAATGTCTGGACAGGTCTGCCATGCTATTCTTGAGATCAACTCTGGAGATCAACATCGTTGTTGAACGTTCTGCACGGAGTGCATTCGATAGAGATTGGAACAGGTGATAATCTAAAAGGGCGACATCTGAGGAATAGGCCGAATGTGGAAGGATTTTCCATTTCATGTCCTGAATGGCCATTTTGGTCATGTGTGCACTGTAAGGGAGTGCGTTATCATGTTGGAGAAAGACACCATGGCGCCAAGTGGCCGTTTCTGCTGAATTGCTCCATCCACACGGCGGAGTTGCGCACAATAGAGTGCAGCGTTGATGGTCCGATTCCTCGGCAGCATTTCCAGTGAATAATGTCTTCTATGTCCCACCAGACACACAACATGGTCTTCGCAGGATGAAGGTCATGTTCTGGACGTGGTGTGGGCGTCTTGTTTAGGCTTAACCATTCCCTCCGATGCCTGAAATTCACGTACAGGCACCACGTTTCATCTTCAGTAACAATACGTGACAGAAAGGGTTGCTGAGAACATTCGCGATAACCGTCGAGCAAGGAACCACATATGACAACACGCTGATTCCTGTCCTCGGTGAGAGTGTGAGGCACCCAAGACTCCAATTTCTGGACCTTTCCCATACGTTCCAGGTGTCGCAACACTAATGCCTGATCACAGACCATCTCAGTGGCCAATTTGCGTGTGGTTTGACATGGATCCAAGTGGATGAGATGTAAACGATCCTCATCAAGTGAGATGGACGACCGGAACGTGGAGAGTCGCTGAGGTCAAAATTGCCACCTCGGAACCGCTCAAACAATTTGCAGACTGTTCTCAGAGCAATAGCATCCTCCCCATGCACAGCACTGATTTGTCGAGTATATAGCCTGGACGACTGTGGATCCCTTATTAAACTCGTAGAGGAGCAGATGTCGGAAATGTTCATTCCTCTCTGCATGACACTCCATACTTCCGGACATGAAAACCAGAAAACCATTAGCCACAATCACTCAACGCAATATGATTTAGATACACGATATTACTGGCTACATATTTATATACAACTGGCCATCTACACCGTCACTACTGACATGGGAAACACTCGTGAAACAAAACGGCATGAACTAATGCATCAACCCAGTATGTTACGAAAATTAACAAATTGTGCACATATAGCGGAAGAAAGATATCAAAGACAAAAGATTTTTCATAGCGTACAGTTAGAAGAAGAACTATAGGGGAGATATGATATAGCATTACGTCCCTAGCAAAAAACGCTGTGTGTTATTTAAAGAACAAACTGGGTCCGAAACGCTCTTCATAATGAAGAGTATCACACCAAAACGAGATCTTTCTAAGGGACTTTAAGGATAGAATAAACCCTTTTGAACAGAATGTAAGCTGATGCTCAATGACAGAATAATTTTCACAAATGTATAAGTAGAAAATATGCGAAAAGTTTTCTTAATAGAAAAGTTTTTGATAAGGAAAAATAATTTTTTAAATACGTTTCTTTGAATACCGAGACATAGGTTTCGCTATTCGAGGAGATGTATTTGGTCTGGAGGACAAATACGTCTCCAGATAGCGAGTAAAAGGTTTTGACATTTACCCTACCATTGCAGCGGGAAAATTGTGCATCACTTAAAGAGATAATATTCCTCATTTTTACTGTAGCGAATGGTATACAGTAAAAAAAGATGAATAGGATTTTAAAAAGTGGAGATAAAGTTGCATAAAGAAATACACGCTAACACCATCTAGCGCTAAAACTGCAAACTACAAAAAAAAAAAAAAAGAAAAAAAAAAAAGAAAGAAAGACGCGTACATGCAAAATGCGCCGCAAGGTGAATGGTATTAAAAGAATTTTCTAAATCTGGTGCCTAGAAGCAGAGATGCCGAGAAACATAGGTTAAACATTTGCGCCCCCTTTGCGGGAAAATTGTGCGCTATTTTGGACAGGAAATTCGCACAAAACGTTTTCGTAGTTAGCAGAATCTGACCGAAAAAGAATTTTTTCAGTTGAGTTTTTACACACGCAGATGTTGCTTGTAAATACGAAGTAAACGGAAATGTGAACTTACGCCATCTAATGGCAAACTTATGCGTCAAGAAAAATTTGTAACTGTATTAAAAACATTTCTCACCAATAAAATGCTCTCCGATAAAGAAAGAATTCTTCAAATTTAACTTTTGGAAGTAGACATATGGAGAAAAATAAGATATACGTCTACGCCCCTGGCGGGAAAGCTACGTTATTTTAGGCAGAAGATATTTTGAAAAGTTGTTTCCTGGTGAGCGGTATCAGGTACAAAAATACTTTTCAATCGAGTTTTCAAAAGCTCAGATTTTTCTGCAAAATACATCAGAAACAGAAATGCCTACTTAACGTTTCCTAGAGGCAAAACAGTTCTTTATCAACAATTGGAAATTATATGCAGAGTATTTCCCACCAGAAACTCTACCCGATGGAAAAAGAATTGTTTTAATCGGACTTTTAGAAGAAGAGTTGTCGAAAAAATCGCAATTTACCTTTACGTTTCCTAGCGGAAAAACTATGCATTATTTGAAAACAAACTACATCCTTAATAGTCTTCGTTATAAATCGTATCGAAGGGAAGAATCGTACATTTAGAAGCAATGATATGAAATAATATGCATTCTGGATTCGATATCATCTGCATTTACGCCCCCTAACCGCCAGGTTGTGCATCGAAAAAAAAAATCCGGTAGGCAAGGATCATCGTTCTCATATTTCGTCCCTCCCAATGCAAAAATAATTTTTCATATCGGACCAATAGTTGAAGAGATATGGTGTCCATAGGCGGACTGACAAAATGATACTATAAACACGTCCTTTTTTTTTTCTTTCTTTCTTACAACAGTCCATTGGTGACACATCAGGCCTCTTTGAAGGAATATGAGTAAAAGGTATAGACTTGACACCCATCTCTTTTTTCATTTTTTCAAGAATTAGATTTGGATGTATGACTCGGAACTTTCTCCTGATAGAGTTCAACTCTTGAAGGGTCTGTGATAAAGAAATGGTATTTCCTCTTTAAATATAAGAGTTAAAACATTATTTTGGTAATATGTAGAATTGATTTTTAACATTCTTTTAAATTTTCTTAACTTTAATTTCCCATTGTACGAGAAACCAGCAATAATCACGAATCTTTTACTGGAACTTTGTTTGGATTCTTGGAACCAAGTTTGTGTCTTTTTCTGCTCTTTTGCGATAGTAAATCGACCTTTTTTTGCTAGTCATTTAACTAGATCCATGCTACATCCATATAAATTTTCATCTGTCTTCGGCTAAATGATTTTCACAAAGAAATCTACACCGTGTTCTGCGCTCAGGGATCTGCCTAGGCAAAATGCGGTGAACAGTATGTTTTTTTCAGATTCAAATCTTTGTTTCTTACCTTGCTTACAGTTGATACAAATATTTTTAACGACTTAGCGATTGCTCTTTGGGTCGGTGGATTTTTTTAAAGACCAGAGACCTTACTTTTGAAATACCCGTAAAAATACATATCTTCTTTGGATATTCGTTGGTGTTCTCTTTCCTGTTAAAAGCAGTGCTTGACTATTTTCGCCTCTATTATTAATAATATTGCTTATTTTACATTTACAAATGCTAATTCAATGATTTTCATAGCGTTTTTTAATTACAGAATATGAATATTTCTCTTCGTAAAGAGCAAAAACATAACCTTCTGTCCACAGTTTATTTATGTGCGCCATTTTCTTAGCAGACGATATTTAACTGCAGCAGATGTTTCTTTCGTGTTCATCTAACACGCGGTTGCCAGCTTCAGATCTTTCAACTTCTTTCATTTTCTGTAATTTCTTATTCAAAATCGTTCTAAAAATGTGTGAATATCCTCTGTACATATAATATGTGCCATGCTTTAAAATAAGGAATACAGAACTGCCTATAGTGCTGTACGCTATAAGGCTTTCCGTTCATGAGAAACAGTTTACTTAAGAAAAGCGGCGACATGCTTTAAAGTGCTGCATGTTTCCCATGAAAATGTTGTTAAGAATGCTAGTGTTTCGCATGAGTCAACATTTTACGTCTCAACGTGTGTACAGGAAGTAACAGAACTGTTGATACACCAAGAAATTGTAACGCTTTAGTATTTTAGTTTGTTCTATGCTGTTAGCCTTGAAAAAGCCATCTGTCGATGAGCGAAAGCTTGGCAAAATGTGTTTCTGAACGCCAATAAACGGGTAGTTACTGTGTCCAATAATAATTACAGACTGAAATACATGCGCAAAGATATTGCAAAATGTGTATGCAAATATGCTCTTAAAATAGATGAACTATGCACTTAAAATGTAAAGTACGCATTTATAATTTTCTTTTATTATTGCGCTTGCACTGGATACGCTTTTTAATTTTCTTCATATTTTTCACTGTGTAAAGGGTGGTTTCTACATGCTGACTGATTTTATATTTTTCACGCAAGTGACTTTTTCACAAGTTGCACGATATGCAATTTCCCCCTCGGTATTTAAATTCTTTTACGGTAGACGGAAATCCATACCTTGATTAAAACTTTCTTACGTGATTTAATAATAGGCATTTTGGCCGCTAACTCTTACTATCAAAAGTGCCTTTCTGAAAACACTCAACCATTCACAAAACAAACGTAACGCACGTACCCAGAGATCTGCTGTGTTGTTTTGATACAACTGACATTTGGTATTGTAACGTATACTCTATATTCACTTTCCTTTTGATTTTACTATCTCTGGTTATTTTATTTTACTATGTAAATTATCTTCTTACTGAACGAGATGTTATTTCACCCGCTGAATGAGATCTGGCAATGAGTGTAAGTCATGACGTGGTGGTAGCCAGTATAAAAAGGCGCGTTCAACGATATGTATTGAGAGCGTTTGTTGTACGGAGAGCGTTTGTTGTTGTACGGAGAGCGTTGGTTTATGTGAAGGAGAGAGTTTGTTGTTGTTGTTGTTGTTGTTGTATTGAGAGCTTCGTTCTATGTGATTAGTTTGATTCTTCATTATTGTGAAACGATCTGTGTGTGTGCGTTGGATGATCAAGAGTTACATAATAAAAGAGCTTTTCGTAAGTATGTCTTTCTCAATTCATAGTTTTTGTCAGATCTCTGTCTGGCTGTTAGGTTTATGTCATTAGTTTATTACTATTAACAACCAGCGTTAAGACTTTATTCATCCTAATTACTGCTACAACATTACTACCAGTTATAAGTTTGTTCAATACTATTACTACACTACTAGCAGGAGACTTTATTCATGATCTTAATTAACCAGTAACAACAACCATTTGAATTCACTATTTGAAGCTTAGTACAAGCATATAATTCAGTAGCAGAAGCATTATACTTAGCTTAGTTGAAAGCTTTATTCATTATACAACATTATTAGCTGGTAGAAGCTTATTCATTATAGTATGACGAGATCCTTGGGTTTGAAAATTAGTTAACAGAAATAAATGTCGCATGCTGTGCTTGTGCGTAGCTCCGTATGAATTTCGCCATAGCTTTCGTGGGAATTGGAAGGAAATTTCAGCCACGAGGGTCAAACATTAAAGCGAGCCTGCCAGATGCGACGCTACGGGTGGGCTTCAGCTCACCAAGTTTTTCCCTGAGACCACTCTTTAGCCTGCCCCCCCCCCCCCAAAAAAAAATATTTAAGTAGTTAGAACACATGGAGAGTGCAACCATCTAAGATTTTAAGGAATTTTGATAAACGTATGTGAATTTTTGGAATTCACACAATTTTTTTTTATATAAAACGCATTTTTGTTAAATTTAGTGTTTTACTGTTTTGTGAAATGGAGGAGTCTTTTGAGCGAATGGCGAATGTATGCGATACTAACAGATAGATCTTTTCGTAATTATAGTTTGAAAAGGAGAGAGAGAGAGAGAGAGACTTCTTCTCCTTGTCAGATAACATACGACAGCAAATATTAAAAATAGATTAAAAAATTACCAAGAAATAACTTGTTAAAGGCTATGGAAGCCTTTTTCTGTTTGTTTAACGACCACAGTGAACAACTGGATGGAATATAAACAGTCCCCCGTCCCTAATTTAGAGCCACTGGTTCCAGGAAAGGGCCCAGGGCCTTAAGACAAACACCACATGCATACCTCACCGGAATTCGAACCCAGGCCCATCTCGGACGAATGATCAGTAGCCAGAGCTTAGACCACTACGCCACTGGGGCGGCTGCGGAGGTTCAAATCCATGGTTACCAATGCTACACACATTGAATAAATACTACGTGCAGTATGTACTTGAAAAATTCTTTTTTTACAGGGGATAACATCATCAGCGTCGGGTAAAATCTACATGAACGAATTTTTGGAAAAAAAAAATTCTGCCAAGCACTTCAAAACTTGTGCTCACCCACTACGATACTTAGTCCCTTTAATAGCCCATCCAGTTCTGAACTGGTGGGGTTGCCACTGAAGCCTACTGGAAGAAGACATTTCTGATGCTGCGTTTCTTGCTACCACGTATTCAGAAAGGAAATTTCTTATTTTTTCATTCCCTTGGTTTCAGTGGATTGCCAATCGTTTGATCTATCGCCGAGCTTAGAAGTTCTTTGAGTTTGGGCTATTGCTTGCTCTTTCAGTTCTCGGGAGATTAAAACCTTATTTATCTATGTTTTTTAAAAGTAAACTTGTAGTAAAGTAAGCGAACGTTAAAAGATCAGATAAACTGTGAAAATTAGTTTGCTGGAAATACGCATTTTTATCGGTAGTTTGCACGGTTTATGCATTTATATGCCCTCACATCAAAATTGTCTAAATTATGCAATTGCATGTAAACTGGACTCTAATAATAATTAATTGGAACAGCTTATCTGCATAGCTATCATAATAACTGATGAAAATTGAAAGTTCTAATAAACACTGGGGACTGTGTCTCTGTGTACATGTTGGGGCTATACAACAGTTTATGTCTGCAAGAATTATGATAATCAATTTGCTTTTGTAAAAAAAAAACAGGAAAATATTTCTTGATCTAGTTTATTATGTATGCCGGTTTTCCAGTTTCTTTAACCTTTACGATCGTAAAATAAGCTCAAAGAAGTTTTTTACGGCATTATATTGTTTAACATACTGTATTGTGATGCTCACGGCATAACAAACAAATAAAACAAAATTTTTTTTTTTGCGATTTTAACACCTTTTTCCTGTATTTAGCTACACTGCACTTGCTGCTGTAACATTTCAGGAAATATGCCGATACATATCTTTTCTGGAACGACAACTGTAGAAAAAAGTAGCACTGGCATATGATGTCTCTCTGGCATGGACACGGAAATAAGATCCGCTGTGTTTGAATATCTTAACACGAAGTACAGGGGTGCAGGTGTACGAATGTTTTGCAAACGTTTGCGGAAAACATTGAAGTTTGTTTTTCGGTAGAATGTTTTTTAGCATTCATTACAGCATAAACACCAAATGAAAAATTCTTCCTGAATAGTTTTTAATTTACTTTCGTGCAAGACAAAACAGCTACTGAATAGTAAACACGGATTAGATCCACAAATATTTCCCTGTATAATGTATGTATGATTTCTCTTAAAGTTTAATGTTGATGTGATTTAACGAAATGAAAATTTAAGTTCTGTTTTAAAGATTCAGTTATTTTCATTTACTTAGATGTGCTGAGGGGTTTGTGGGCCTCAGGTGTCACTATAAAGACGTTAGAGTATCTGTGAGTAAAGTAAAGCGTAAGTATCTTACCATTCCTCTCATATCGATGTAACTAAAGTGTAAAAACTGACCATTCCTGAGTTATCGATAAATGTTTTTGTTCTGGATTGATAGACTGTTTTGAGTGTTTCATAACTATGAATAGACAAACAATTTAGGTTCTGATTTCAGTGTTGCTTCTTACGGTATAGTTGCTGCTTCATAAAATGTTTGGTAGAAAAGAAATATGGAAAGAAACTGTTACTCAGAAAATGGCATCATTTTTGGGGATTGATAGATAACGTCATTTGACGGAAACAGATATTAAACAACTGAGGTTCGTGTTTTGGGAAAAATATTTGTCCACACTTTAGAGAGAAAATGCTAGTAACAATGTCCTTCAAAACCAGGATATGAACAATGAAACTGGATGCAACAATTTCTTAATCAAGTGCGAAAGAGGGACAATATCACGATGTCTTCTTTAGCAAATGAAGGCAATGTCTACAGTAAAGTAACCAATTTCACTTCTAGCATGGGCTTTAGGGTAGAAAGACTGAGAGCTCATAACTTTTTTATTCTGATTGTGTTTAGGAGTTTTCTCTTTAAAAATTTTTATGTAGAGAACAGTGAATAAGACCTTTGCATTGGGTAAAATGGTGGTTATCCCAAAACAAAAAAGTACTACGAAATAAGGCATTGCTATCAGACTTATAGTATTTTACTAGAAATACGAGTTTTATCATGCCACCGCCTTTAGGTTTTTAAGCAGTAAAATTCTTACCTGTGGGAACATCTTCAAGACATTTTGTACCGCATTCTTGGAAAGGAGAAGCCATATTTGATGTAGAGAACAGTGAATAAGACCTACATACCAGTTGACCGTATGAACGTTGCTAAACATAGAAACACTCTTTAGTGGTCCAATAATGTAAGAGCTATGCAAAACAATTGCTATACAGCAGGCTTAATCAATCAGTTTGTTCCATAAAAAGTGCCAACAAGACTGAATATTTCTATAAGATATCTGGTGAATGTTTTGAAGAACCTGTACGATGTTCTTCTGTGAGTGGTATTGGATCATCTTGTACTATCGAGAAGATTGTACGGGAAATATAGATGCCCGATGTACTATCATGCACAATACATAATGCCGAGGTTATATCAGAAATACATCTTTACGACGCAGTAATATGAGCTTCCGTTTGGGTATTTAGATGTATCGAGTTAGAAGCCACAGTTTTTGTCTTTCAGTTTTTCTTTTTAGCATTGATTTGTACCTTTTAATTACGATTGACCTTTGTAATACCCTTCATCTACGATTTTCAGCTTCAGATTAACTGATGCGCGAGCTGAACAGTTGGCTACAGCCTTATGGCCAGAGCAAAGTCCACATCTAGTTGTTGTGCCATAAAATATACAGCTAACTCTCTTACTTGAGTATTACCATGATTAAGGATTGGCCCATTCTTCCCAACGTCTGAAGTGATATTTATGAAGGTCAATCACAAGCTGCATCATCAGAAAAAAGATTAATCCCTCCTATATAAAATTTTTTTTAGAGAAGTTTACATGTGTGGTTCTTCATAACAAGGTACAACTGGTCCAATAGGCACAATATCTCATAGTATTTTTACTAGAAATACATTTGCGCGATGCTTTATTATGTAACAGTACTTATCCGTTGAACCCAGATATGATACCAAATTTTGTGAGTAATTGAACTGTACTATGCATCACCATGTTACGAGACTGGAACTTGGGCACAGTGTGAGGCGCGAAGATTTGCAGAATAATAATTTTCATGATGCATTATTATGGAACAGAATGGTTCAGCTCGTTGAATTCTTGAAGCAGAAATGTATCGAGAGATCTGTGTGAGTACGATGCATTATCAGGTAATAGGACTAACTGTCCTGTAGATCATCGAATGATAGGGATTTGATAGTAATATATGGCGTGTAACAAGCACGTCAGAAAAACTGTAGAAAAAAATAGATTTTCATGGCCAAAGCATCATTTCATCAACAACACTTAGCTCCATCTGTCTTCACTGCTAATTTTCCAACTGACTGGTTAACGCATGGGATTTCCAATTCGATTAAAATAATATCATTTACATGCTTTAATTTACTAACGTCAGTAGTAAATTTTCGCAGCAGATGTCTTTGCTAATATAGTACACGTATAAAAGTTCTGTCACCCTATCAACATGTTAGAAGTACATGTTAATAACCATTATTTGAAAATAACCTTATTATTACCTACAAAAATGTCATTTCTCCAACAGTTTCAAATACATTCTTTTTCTTTCATAAAAAGTACCAGAAGAATCTCTTTCCATCTTAAATTATTCTTTATAATATGGATTAAGAGTGATCCATATAGTGGAACACTTAAATAACCAAGCATAGAAAATTAAATAAAAAATCTGTTGTTAACAAAATACGTATTATATTAAAGAAAGTAATAGCATTCTGCGAGCTCACACTTAGCAGCAACCTAGTTTTACGATATTACTGGCAGATATGAACTATGCGTTTTCTTTAAGAACACACACACACCGTCCACTGAATTAGAAACGTTTATGCAAGTGCAAAGATTCGGCTGTTTGAAAATACAACACACATAAAAATTGGAAAAGGAGTGAGACAAGGTGACACCATATCTCCGAAGCTCTTTAATGCCACATGGGAAAATGTCTTTCAATCACTGAACTGGGAAAACAAAGGGATAAAGATTAATGGAGATTATCTAACCCACCTTCGTTTTGCTGATGACGTAGCCATTTTTGCAACTACCCCATCAGAGCGGCAGAGTATGATCCAGGAACTTGCTGACAAGAGTAAAGAAGTGGGATTAAAAAGGAACTTTCAGAAGACAAAAGTGATGTTCAATGCTTTTACAAGAAATGAAGATTTATCGATTGATGGAGAAAAGCTGGAGATAACAGACACGTACGTTTATCTTGGACAGCAGATATCAAGTGAGGGTCACATTGATGAAGAAATTAATCGGCGTACAAAACTTGCCTGGAGAGCATTTGGAAGAAACAGCATAATTTTCAAGAGCAATATGCCGTCTTAAAAGAAAAGTGTTTGATCAGTGCATCCTTCCAGTGCTTACGTGTGGTGCAGAGACGTGGACCTTAACTAAAAGAGACATACAAAGGCTGCAGACAACTCAAAGTAGCATGGAGAGGTGCATGCTTGGTGTAACCAGGAGAGATAAGAAGAGGAACTCGTGGATCCGAAAAATGACAAGAGTGGAAGACATCATGATCAGAGTTAAATCCTTGAAATGGCAATGGGCTGGACATACTGCCAGAAGAACAGACCATCCATGGACAGCCGAAATTTTAGATTGGATTCCAAGGGACAGGAAAAGACCCAGAAGAAGACCACATGGAAGATGGGTGGATGAAATTCGAAAGTATGCGGGAGTGACATGGAGGAGACTGGCACAAGACAGACCGTTGTGGAGGAAACTTGGGGAGACCTTCGTCCAGCAGTGGATTGATAATGGTTGACAATGATGATGATGATGATGTAGATGTACGTAAAAATCACTTACGCTGCGTATATGCAAAATACGTGGGCACATCCGTCACTACGTGGTCTAGGCAACTATTTAAGACTCTTGCTCGTTAGTAGAGTTGATCACAACGGGAAAAACAAATGATCTTCCGGAGTTCGATAAAGGGTCTTACTTTAGGTGCCCTTCTGGCTGGAGCGACGATTTTAGAAACAGCACAGATGACTGGTTTCTCAAAAGGTGAGATATCCCGGGTCTTTAATCAGTTGAAAAATATCTCACACTGCTTGTCTAAGAGGCGTAACTGTGGCGCGACGACAATCTGTCAGGAACGAGACCGTTATGGGAAGGCTTGTACGGAGAAACAGGACTTTCGGTGTGCAGAAGTTGACCGATTCATTCAATGAAGGCTGTTCCCGACCCATATCTCAGCGAACTACGCGCAGGGAATGAAAGAGGATTGATACTGGCAGTCGCATGCCTACACGGGAACCCCTGATTTTTGCGAAGTACCAGAAAGTTCGTTTACTTTGATGTCACGAACACTGTGACTGGACACTGGAAGACTGAACAAAAGTCATGTGGAGTCCGACGAGACGCAGTATACCTTGTTCTGTACTTATGGTTGGCAGAGAGTTTGGCTGGAGCCTCATTAAAACAAACCAGCTTGCCTTGTAAACACAACTCAATGTTCTGAAGGTGGTGTCGGTCATGGTGTGGGGTACGTTCTGTTGGTACGGAACGGATCCCCTGATAAATGCTGGAATATCAGGTGTTCTCCAAGGATTATTTAAACATTGTTGCAGACCAGGTCCATCCTGTAATGTGACTTTTTATCATGCAGGTGGCGTGACGGCTGTTTCGTGGAGGACAATGCTACTGTCTATCGCGCAAAATGTGCTCAGCAGTGGTTCAGCGAACTTCCATCATCTTCCCTGGCCGCCATAGAGCCGGAATCTGAAGCCTATTAAGAATGTACTATGTGACATGCTAGAAAAACAGATCCGGGGAGCAAAGTCCTCTTCCGTCAAATTTGAGCCAGTTTAAAAGACTGTCTGGGGAACGCCAGAGTTGGGCAGGAATGCATTACAAAGTAATGGAAGTACAGATTACAATTAACGTGTAATGCATTACAAGGTAATCCCAAGTATGGTTTGCACAAGGTAATGGAATTAATCTGTAACGCATTACAATGAAGAGGATATAATTCAATTATTTATTAATGCCATTCAAACGCAATGGAATTATTTGGTAATGAAATTACTCAATTTGCAAATAATAATTACATACTAATAGTTTATAGAAATGTACTTGTGCCAAAAGCTATGTCTAGAAAAATCGGCCATGTAACATAGCAGACAGAGACCGAAGTGTCGTGTAGAATGTTCTAGAAGCAGAAAGAATGGGTTAGACGTTTGTAGAATGATGGGAAGTTGGAGAGCTTTATGTAAATCAAGAATATTCCAGAAGGCTCAGGTCCTGTCGTGAAGTATATACAAAGGAGCCAGTCGCTCGCTAGTCCAGTGTTCGTATCGGGCAAGTAATGGACAATAACACTTACGAAGTACGGCAAAAATGTCAAGAGTTCGCAAATTTCTGTAATATTCGGCAGTGCACCCTGAGTTGCTGAACTGTGAGTGTAGAGCTAATATGTGCTTATAGCTGTAGTGGGGTAATTATTTTGGACAGTGAAACGTATCTAATGGACGCGAATATTGTACTGGAGATGAACGAAATGAGTATCTCTAACCGAAGTAAACATCCCATTCGTACTTACGTCATATGTATTATTTCGTTCAAATCACTTTACTTGCGGCGAAGACGGGGCAACTACTCATGTCATACACGTACAATCTCCAATACCTACATACACGCATTTGAGGTCCGAGGAATAGAACAGTTGTCAAATAACCTACACAACGTGTAAGGGTGTAATGGTTGCTGGTTTATTCACGTTGTAATGTTACCAATAAGTTATTGGTTAATTACCAACATATAGTTAACCATTAACCATTACGATTATAATGGGTAACTGCTACATGTAATTACAATTACCATGTAATTCTAATGACCAGTTCACCATTACCATGTAATGGTAACGCTAAGTTTTTGTTCCCATTACCATTACGCTGTAATGCATTACCGATTAATTCAATTACAATTTTGCCCAACTCTGGTGAACGCTTGGTATGCTGTTGACATGGATGCACTCCAACACCTTGTGGAATCTATGCCTTATCGCTTACGTGCTCTAATTCGGGCTAAAGAAGGTCCAACCGAGTATTGAATAGAATTTTCAATTTTTTTTTTGAAGGCTTAACGACCACCGTGAGTAACTCAACGGCCTATAAGCAGTCGCCCGTCCCTAATTTAAGGTCACTGTTTCCAGGGAAGGAAGAAAGCCAGTGCCGTAAGACAAACACAACCTCCATGCCTCACCGAGATTCGAACCATGACCCATCTCGGATGAATGGTCATAAGCCAGCGCTTAGACCACTGCGCCACCGGGGTGGCAGAGTTTCTAATTCAGTGGTCGGTATGTGTACTTTTCACTGATGAGAATGTTAATATCTTCCTGTGGTTTGCAATACTCTGAGGCACAATGTATACTTTAAATCTATGGATAGGCTTCATTTTGTTATGCTGAAAAGAAATTTAAATTTACCTTTTGTTCCCGTTGAAAGAAAGATTACCTTAATTTTATGGATGGATCACTAATGTTTTTTTTAAATATAGCATTACAATCTTCTTACATCTCCAGCCCTATCATTTTAGTTCGAAAATACTTAGAAATCACTATATATGACTATTCCTTATAATCTTTATGATCACCTTCTATGTTTCTTTTCTCGGAATTTGTTTAAATAGAACAGTTGAGGTGATCTCTTCTGTTAAGTGTGGATAATCAGCGGCATAGTTCACCTCTCTGATAAATTATATTTCGCATTCGAATTAACTAGATTCTGTTAGTTTCCACGTCATGTTATCAGAAATTTCTTCCATTTTGTTAAAAAACATGAACAGGGCACGGAGCTCTTAATGAAGTTCTAGCTGTAGTTCATCAGCAAAGTAATGTTACTGAAAAAATAAGACACATCAATAACAAATATTTAGAATGAGAGTTTTGATTATAAAGTTGTTTGTCATGATAATTAACTCAGCAATAAGACATCTCTGAATTGACTGTATTTACTGTTCTTCACGTAATACCAATCACATCTGAAACCTTCAAAATTTCATCGCCCTGAAGCGGGAATCGAACCCGCATCTCCCGATTACCGTTCGAGTATGCTAACCGTCGCACCACCCAGGACGAGAAAGTCACAAGTATCTGAGTGCATTACGTGAAGAACAGTATTATACAGTCAATACAGGCAATTCAGAGATGTCTGATTGCTGTGTTAATTATCATGACGTATTTGCCACGTTTTACGAGAGGAATATTTCTTCCAGATTATATAAAGTTGCTTGTGTTTTGGGCTAATATGTTTAGTGTGAGCTCTATGTTTATCTCGGCATACATCCAACTTGTTGCGCAGGTCTCACAATGTGCGCTAGAACATGGCCCGGGTAGCAGTAATTACAATTCTGATTTTAACTTTTAGTGATTTTTTTGGTGAAGTTACTTTAGTATGGTAAATTGTAAGGGTCATTGAGTTTTTTGAGACTAGAAAAATGATTTACAAATTTTTTAAGAGTCGCCTTTTCCTCGACATTGCCTGTATCTTTAAATTAATTTATACCATCATTTAATACATTTATCACTAGATGGAAAGCGTAATAATTCATGTAAATACTTATTTCACATGAATAACTACCTCAGATTTTGCGCATCATAAAATACTCTGAGATTTGTCTCTGAACAGCCTCATTCCGATACCAACTAATTGGAATTTGGCGAGTATATCCGGAAGAGTTGTGGGCATGCGCTCTCATTCCTTTCTGTTCAGCAGGTGTTAAAAGTTGTTGGAGCTGACATGGAAAGAGAACTAAGTTACAGGTTGGATGCTCGCCAAACTACATAGCTACGTACTGAGCTCACATTGTGAACCCACAATAAATATTTTTTAGTCTAAATTGCCATTTACAATATCTGCTACTACTTCACCTTAGTTTTCCCATCATATATTTGCATTAGAAATATCGGAATTGTTTTATAGAATTTCCGTACAATTCATCCATATTCAACGTGATTTGAAATTATCCTATGTTCAACAGTTGCACTGTATATCAAGATCTAAACATCGCTTGCTTTGATGACAGTTTTATTTTTGGTACAGGTACATCTTGAGAAATGCGTTTTTCTTTTCAGTATGCCGTACATTACTACGAATTTGAAAATTTTGTGTCAGTCTTATAGATGCTATAGTACAGTATTTTCAAAATGTTTTGTTTGTGTTTACAGATTTTGGGTCGAGAGGGCTGATACCATGACAAATTAAAGATTTATTTGGTAGGTGTTTTTACGGTAAACGTCACGAAGCATGGTCTTTTACAGCTCTGTAGTATTCTTCTGCATGGCGATTGAATGTTTCATGCTAAATGGTATTTTGAGCATGAATACAAAAGCATGGCTTGAAAGTGCAAATTCAGTGGCTGTTTATTTGAATTAGATTTGTAAAACAAATTGCTTGAAGTCAGTTTAAAATTTAAGAACAACTTCAGCTTACAGTTTGTATCACGAAATGCAGTGTGAGCTTCTGGATGACAGCAGTACGAGTGAAGCTAACAGAAAAACAGGCCAAACTTTATCTCTTTCACTTTTGACTTTGAAGAGACCTGCCTTTTGCGGGCAGCCGAAATGTGGAATGAGATGAAAAGCTGGAGTCCTCACAGGTAGGTATTGCAATCTCAAAAGAAGACGTGTAACGAAGATCTGGATAGTTCGGTGAAGAATATGCCAAAATGGTTGGAAATGGAAAGGTAAGCTAAGAACTCAAAATGTCAAGAACTCTGTGGTAAACTCTTTGTATCTCTTTGTAGATTTGGTAAGACATCCCTTCTTTTGTGAACAGTTCAGAAGCATAAGTACCGGGTATTAATGCTTTTTGTTGCAGAAATTCATGAAGAAAGGATTCAACGGAAGCTCTCATCTAGCTGCTGAACAAATTCTTAAAATGCTGAAGAGCTTCAGTGTTTGAGCAGGAGAATTCATTTGAGGGTGGGCATAAACTATACTTTACTTTTTTTGCAACATTAGTCCTCACTTAAATAGAAGGACGAAACCGTAACGCCAGATAGCCTAAAGGACCAAAATTCTTCAGACTGAAACACATCAAGACCCAAGCGGGACAAAATGTACCAGAAGAAATCAGCAGAAGCCTACAGTTCGAGACAATTCAGAAAGCACCAAACAGAACCTATGTCAGTACCCATGGAACAGTTACTCACCAAAGAAACAAACGCACAAAGCACAAACAAGAATATTCGGTTGTGATCTAGGAAACACTAAATTAAGAAGACTTGTAATAGGTCGGATTTAACCACTCACTACTAGTTTTAAAATAAAGTGGTGAGTCATGATTCTGTACTTACAAAGAAGTAGCCCATTCCAGAAAGTAAATGTTGCTCACATCACACACGAAGAAATATACACTGAGTGATCACTGATTTATGACCACCGACCTAATACTTCGTAGGCCATCTTTTCGCCGTCAGTAAAGCAGCTATCCGACGTGGCATCAATTCAATGAGATACCGGAAGCAGTTGGGATGTATGGCCAGACAAGTTGTGTGTAATGCGCCCTTCAATTTAGGTATGGAGGTGATTGGTGTATCCAGACGCCTGATTTTCAGTTCTATAGTGTCTCACAAGTGAGTGCTCTATGGGATTGATATCGGGGAAGTTCGGAGGCCAATCGATATGCTGGAAGTTTGAACTGTGTTCCTCAAACCATTCCTGCACAACATTGGACCTGTATCTCGGCACATTGTCAGCCTAGAAGACACCGTCGCCATTCGGGAAAAGTGCACCATTGCAGGGTGTAAAGGGTCAACGAGCAATTCACAATAGTGGGCACCAGTCATACGTTGTTCTACATGTACACTGGTGTGCATAAATTAAGGACGAAGAGGAGAAATTAGCATAACAGCGGAACGAGCAGGCAGAACGGACCGAAAGCCACTCAGGAGATGGACTAGGATCCGGTAAGGTAGGGCATTCGGATATATGCAGCATGACATGGGGGGGGGAGTGTCGGAAGGGTATGAAGCACACGGGCGGTGTACGCTCAGCAATTCGGTGAAAGCTATTGCACGGTGTACATCGGCTTGAACGACGACGAGTTGCTGCCACCGTGTGATATGGCCAACAGGCAATCCAGTAGACGACATCTGGATAACTTTACCTGAGGTCGCGTCATTAGAAAACTGGAAGAAGGTCGAAGTGTGACTAGTGTGGCCGAGGAGTTCGGGATCGCTCACAGCATCGTTTCACGAGCTTGGAGAGCATTTCAAACGACAGGAACAGCTGTCCGAGAGTTTAGCAGTGTTCGTCCACGAGCAACCACGGCGGCGAACGACCGGTATATTGTCCTACAGGCGAGAGGAGAGACAGACGGCAGACAGCGGGAGAAATCGCAAGGCACATGCAACAGACAACTGGACGTTCGTTATCGCGTTTTACCGTGGCCAGGAGGCTGCACAAAGGTGGTCTATTTGCACGACAACCAGTACGGTGTGTGCCATTAACGACTGCTCATCTGAGACGGCGGTTTCTGTGGTGCTAGGAACACAAGAACTGGACACATCAGCAATGGGGTAGAGTTCTCTTTACGGATGAAAGCCGATTTAGTCTGACGAGCGATTCTGAACGTATACACATCTGGAGAGAGCAGGGAACACGCAATCACACCTCCAACATCATCGAAAGGGACCGGTTTGGAGGTGGCGGAGTTCTCGTTTGGGGCGGTATCATGCTTGGTAGCCGCACTGACCACCACATCTTCTAAGGAGGTTCAGTCAATGGTGTCCGCTATTGTACTGAGGTTCTCCTGTCTCACGTGCGTCTGTTTAGAGGTGCTGTGGGTCCTGAGTTCCTCTTCATGGACGACAACGCTGCACCTCATCGTACAGTGGCTTTCGCAACGCTGTTGGAGAGTGAAGATATTCAACGCATGGATTGGCCCGCAAGGTCCCCGGACCTAAATCCAATCGAACACGTGTGAGACTTTCTCGGGAGACGCTTGGCAGCACGTTACCAACCTCCAGCAACGATTCCGCAGCTGCGATGACCGCTACAAGAGGAATAGGCCGCGATGCCTCAACAGCTCCGTGACAAGCTCGTCCTCAGCATGGACAGACGTTGTAAATCCTGCAACGCAGTCAGGGGTGATACTAAAGACTGGATTTTTCTTGGCAGCCGCCTGTCACATGTACGTTTCTGTCTTCTGTCCAGTTGTGCTCGAAGCTACCTTTTCAATAAAGTGCCTTTGTATCCTTTGGATTCCTTGTTTGGACGGCTTTGCTCACTTGTCCCATATTCTTACCTCTTGGGATCTTATGGTATGATTTGAGTCGATGTGGAGTACTTCTGCACGACGTTACATTTGAAAAACCGTCTTGTCCTTAATTTTTGCACGCCAGTGTGGAAGGGGTCCAAGTTCCTTTCGGGTGAATATTCCCTACACCATACAGCCGCTTCCATCGGCTTGCACTGTGAAAACCATGCAGGATGTATCGAGTGCCTCATGTTGTTTGCGTCAAATACGTACTCGACCATTTACGAAGTGGAGAAAAAAACGCGACTCGTCACACCTGCACTCTTTTTTACAGTCACCCAACGTTCAACTTGCATGATCTTTGCACCAGGCGAGCCTTTTGCGTTGATAAACCGTGGTTAGGAGAGTATGTCGTCGGGGTCGTCTTCTGTTATAGTGCAAGCGAACAACGCATGGTTATGACAGATACTGTTCCGGGTTTACCTCTGTCGTATTGGGTAGTCAACTGTTGAACAGTGCTGCGTCGGATATCGCTCACGTGATCGAAAGGTCACTTCACCTAAAAGTTCATTTCATAGAAAGGACATATGATCCAATAGTTCACTTCACCGAAGGATCACTTTACCTAAAAGTTCATTATATCGAAAGATCTTTCCACCGAATGGTCAGTTTATCGAAAACTTAAAATTTTTTTTAGAGATCTGTTGGAGTGTGGTGGGGGTTTTTAAAAAACAGGCCACCTAAACATTATCGGATTATATAAAAAATGCACTTTTAATTTCTATGATGATCTATGATCATATGTAGAGGATTTTAGGAAGGGAGTGTCTGACCCCAGGTCTTAAGCAACCCTTAGAAATAGGAAGCTAGGAGATTTGGGATAGAGTGCCCGATAGGAATGTCACACGGAAGCGAGGTAGAAGACGCCCTTATTTACTACCGGGGGACCAGTACCCGGGGTCCGACGGCTTAACGTGCCCATTCGACGCACGGCGGGTATTTAGAGGACCGAGCGTTCGTGCCTGCCTGGGATTGAACCTGAGGTCCTTTCCGCGGCAGTAACGAACGTTGCCCACTAGGCCACCCGCGGCCCAACTTTTAATTTCTATGAAACACCTCCCCATGAGTAGGTTTTTCGAAATATAACATTAATTATAAGGCCTAAATCTGTGCCTTTGTGTCAAAGTTTAATCCTCCGACCTCATATTCATATGGGTTACATAACAAATGAAGTATATAATGTTCCATTTTTACTCAACAACAGAACATTAATTTTTTGACCGTAGGCCTAGATATAGTCCATTTTAACAGATTTTAACCCTACTCATATTCATAAGCTTTTCATAAAATGTAAAGTAACTTTTTATGTAAACCTTATGAACATGAGCGTGCGCGGTTAAAATTTGCTAAAAAGGCCTAAGCCGCGACCTAGGGCCCTAAAATTGATTCTTTTTGCCTAAAAAAATGTGCAACATTATTAACTTGACTTTTTATTTAAACCTTATGAATATGAGCACGCACGTTTAAAATTTGCTAAAAATGCTTAAGCTGAGGCCCTAAGCCCTAAACTTGATTCTCTTTGCCTGAAAAAATGTGCAACGTTATTAACTTGACTTTTTATATAAACCTTATGAACATGAGTTCGCACGATTAAAATTGGGTAGAAAGGCCTAAGACAAGGCCTAGGGACCTAAAATTGATTCTTTTTGCCTGAAAAAATGTAAAATATTATTAATTTTACTTTTTGTGTAAACCTTATGAACATGAGCACTGAACATGACTTTTATGTAAACCTTATGAACATGATTAAAATTTGCTAAAAAGGCCTAAGCCAAGACCTAGGGACTTAAAATAAATTATTTCTGTCTTAAAACTAAACCTTTGCGTTCTCTGTGACACGGAGAAATCAAAAGTGCAATTTGAGTATGATCCCCCTAACGCTTCGGTGGCCTGTCTGCCGAACTTGCAATATGCTTCAACAGATTCTGTAATGAAATCCCAAGTTTTCGATAAACTGACTCTTCGGTGAAATGACCTTTCCATGAAATGAACGTTTAGGTAAAGGGACCTTTCGGTGAAATGAACTTTTCGATCAAGTGACCCTTCGGTGTACCTTTCGATCAAGTGATCTTTCGGTGAAGTGATTTTCGGTCAAGTGACCCTTCGGTGTACCTTTCGATCAAGTGATCTTTCGGTGAAGTGATTTTCGGTCAAGTGACCCTTTGGTGAAGTAAACGTTGGGCAAATGAACTAGACCCGTGCTGCGTCTGTTGGCTTGTACAGAGTCGTCGGACCTGGCGCTCACCTTTAGATGTCCTGTGCACTTTTGCTTCCGAGTCATTGTTTGACCGTTTTCACGCCAGTCCTAGTAAACTCTAACTGCGGCGGCTCGCGAACAACCCACCAGTTCGGCCGTTTGGGAAATCGACATACCCGCTCTCCGAACTCCCATAGTATGTCCTTTCTCAAAGTCCGATAAATTCTTCCGTTTATCCATCACGATCCGAATTTCACTACCTACTGCTCCACTCACACCTTAAACAGGGTGAGCCAAAAGTCTCTGCGCACCTGACCTACTGTGTGCTGTGCGATATCTCGATAACGCATAATTAGGCCCATGAACAATATTCTGTACCCATTAATCGGGCACTTAACTGAGGCAGAAATTGTTGATATCTACTCCGAGCAGGATTCCGCCACGTCCCATGCAGCCCACGTCTCCATGCCGTTGTTGACTGATGTGTTCAGAAAAAGGATCATCTCCAAAGGCATATGCCCGACATGTTTGCCCGATCTCACGCCTCCAGATTATCATCTGTGGGGTTTACTCAAAGACTCTGTTTACAAGAACAATCCCCATTCCCTACCGGATCTACAGGAAGCCATCACAAGAGTAATCAGCAACATTTCTCCGTTGGACCTGTCACATGTCTTTGAGAACATGTTCAGACGCGTGGATGCATGTCTACACACCGGAGGAGGCAATTTTCAGCATTTATTGTAGTAGGTACGCTTGTAGTTGTTGTACGTGTATTATCTTTCCTGGTACAGAGTGACTTATGGCTCACCTTGTGCACTGAAGAGCATTTGAATTAGAGACAGCTGACGTTATGCAAATGTGGCGCTGTGGGCGGCCCTGTAAACGGAAACGACATGACGTATGCAGCGATCCTACAATATAAGGAGTGATGCGACGGGAATCAGTAAGAGTCGGACGCAGTATACGAAGGATCTAAGCGCATTTGATCGTGGGCAAATTGTCGGGGCCCGACGAATGGGTCACTCCATTTCGGAAGTCGTGCAGGCACTGATATTTTCATGAGCCACTGTGTCACGGGTGCACCGTGAGTACATCGAATCCGGTAAAACCATTCCTGCAAGGGCCAACTGCCGTGGACAACAGCGTGTGGATGAGCTGGGTCATCGTAGGCTAGCTCGCATTGTAACAGCGGATAGACGGGCCACAGTGCAAGAAATCACTCGGCAATTTAACGCTGGTGCACAAAAACGTGGAAGCAGCCGCACCATCCAGGACCATCTCCTCGCCATGGGGTACAGAAGCCATCGTCCCACGAGGGTACCGCTGCTGACCGCACATCACAGGGTGCAAAGATTAGCATGGGCGCGGGAACATCGCCACTGGACCCTAGACATGTGGGAAAATGTTGCCTGGACTGATGAGTCGAGATTCACGTTGGTACATGCGGATGGCAGGATACGAGTACGGCGCAAACCACATGAAGCGATGGATCCTTCTTGCCAGCAGGGTACTCTGTAAGCTGGTGGGGGTAGCATTCTCGCCTGGGGACTGTTTACGTGGACTGAAATGGGACTCCTGGTACGTGTGACATCGTCCCTCACAGGTCAACGTTACCGGGATATCCTAGACGACCATTTGCTCCCGTTTGCGCGTCTTCAACATCCCACTGGGGACCTCATCCGGCAACAAGATAATGCACCGTGCCATCGCTCCCGAATTGTATCCGAATGGTTGGATGAACACTCCACCGATGTGACCTCGCTTGCTTGGCCAGCTAGGCCACCTGACCTCAATCACATCGAGCACATCTGGGATGCCATCGAGAGAGATGACCCCCTACATGAAATCTTCGTGAACTGTGGGAGCTTGTTCAGGGGTCGTGAATCCGTATGGCTTCCCAACGCTTCCGGTGTCTTGTCGAGTCCATGCCGAAACGAATCGCCGCCGTCATCAGGGCGAAAGGTGGTGCTACACGTTACTAGACAGGTATCTCTAATTCAATTGCTCTTCAGTGTATATGCTGCGTCGGTCGACTAATCGCGCACTCTCGGAAATTACGTGATGAATAGGTCACATCCACTTTTGTTACGGGTGGTCATAATTTAGTGATTACTCGGTGTATATGATATTAGAGTCACAGCTGTTCAAGAACATGCAGAACAAGTATAGTTTAGATCGGTGTAAGTTAAAATGAGGTGGGTGTTGCACTCCAGAAATTTCCATTTGTGCAGACTCAAATGGGACTTTTTGCGAATAACTGAAGTTTACAGGAAATCTTTGCAACAATCAGCTTACAATCAGATATACCACTGTTCCATTTTATTAGGTACGCCTTCATGTTATGCATACGAAAGAGCACTTATAGTTAGTGTGACTATTTAAATAACAGTTTCGCGAGGATGAACTAACTGAAGTCAAGGTGAGCTTCTCACACAACCTGTCTGAAGCACAAAAATATAGTGTATCAATTATCTAGCAAACTGCTAAGATTCGAGAGCTTACACTTTTGGGACCAACAATTCTAGGATATTTCCCTGATTTTGAGTAAATCTCCAAAAATTGCTCTCCTCCCACGCTTTCTCATGTTTTGAAATCATACAGTGAATGTGTTCGCTTTGGTGTCTCCACGGTTTGATCACCTTTTTTAAAATACTGTATTGTGACAAGATTTAGCCAAGCACGGCATTTGGTCTATTAAATACAATTACGTAAATATAGAAGCTCTGTCTGTAACACAGTCTAGGTAACAGAGAAGTGATTTGTTTGTACAATTGTTCGGATTTCCCTGAAATCTGAGAAATAAGTAATGATTTGCCCCGGTGCTGCAGTTTATTTCGATAAACACTGACGAAAAAAAAATCCCAACACCAAGAATGGTTTGTGTTAGAGAAACGACAGTTGGTAGGCGGTGAGAGTACATCTGTAAGATGACGTCTATGCAAATTTCGCGCTCGGCGCATACCTGTGGCGCTAGTAGCGCCCCTCGGAACATGCAAAGCAGGTTTGCTGTAAATACGCGCTGTAACGTTCTTGAGCGTTAGTTATCGTTGAGATTCGATGTAGGGTGTTGATGTTAGTCAAGAATGCCTTTAAGAAGACGAAGAAGCCATTATCAACAGCTCACGGTGTTTGAACGAGGTCGTGTAATAGGGCTACGAGAAGGTGGATTTTCGTTCCGCAATATTGCAGAACGACTTGGCAGGAATGTAGCCACTGTGCATGATTGTTGTCAGCGGTGGTCAAGGGAAGGTACTGCCTCAAGAAGACCGGGTTCCGGCCGGCCACGTGGCACTACTGAGAGGGAAGACCGCCGTGTACGGCGTATCGCCGTGGCGCATCGTACCGCGTTTGCGGCAGCAATTCGAGCTGCAGTTGCCACCACAGGGACACAACGAACTGTTACAAATCGGTTACTTGAGGGACAGCTCCGAGTCAGATGCCCTGTAGCGTGCTTTCCACTTACTCCAAACCACTGCCGTTTGCGACGTCAGTGGTGTCAAGCTAGAGCTCATTGGAGGACGTAGTAGAGATCTGTTGTGTTTTCTGATGAAAGCCGGTTCTGCCTGGGTGCCAGTGATGGCCGTGTGTTGGTTAGAAGGAGGCCAGGTGAGCGCCTGCAACCAACCTGTCTGCGGCCGAGACACACTGGACCTACACCTGGAGTTATGGTCTGGGGAGCAATTTCCCATGACAGCAGGAGCACTCTCGTGGTTATCCCACGCACTCTGACGGTACAGTTCTACGTCGGTCTGGTGATTCAACCTGTTGTGCTGCCATTCATGAACAGCATTCCAGAGGGTGTTTTCCAACAGGATAACGCTCGCCCGCGTACCGCTGTTGCGACCCAACATGCTCTACAGAGTGTCGACATGTTGCCGTGGCCTGCTAGATCACCAGATCTTTCTCCAATCAAGCACGTATAGGACATCATTGGACGAAAACTCCAGCGTCACCCCCAAATAGCATTAACCGTCCCTGTATTGACCGACCAAATGCAACAGGCATGGAACTCCATCCCACAAACTGATATCCAGCACCTGTACGACACAATGCATGAACGTTTGCGTGCTTGCATTCAACATTCTGGCGGTTACACCGGTTATTAATGTACCAGCATTTCACATTTAAAATGGCTCTTCTCGCGCTTACAATAAGCTGTGATCTTGAAACCTTAATCGATCAAATATGTTACCTATACAAATGTATTGCCGCCTTTTCATTCCTCTACAACTATTTTTTCGTGGTGTTGGGATTTTTTTTCCGTCAGTGTATTCTGGTACAACATTCCTTGAATACAGTTCTTAGGCATAACTGTTATTTCAGTATCAACACGTTACCACTGTGCCATCGCAAGCCCAGAAATATCATAAGCCGTCTGAGCACGAGATGAAATATTTTTATTGAGTTCTAAAACCACATGAGAAATAAAAGTGACACTAAAACCCACGAGATCTTTCGGAACTCCAAGAGTTCCTTCTTTAGATGGCGGTAGGTACTGCAGCTGTATCACATAACGCGATGGATTATGTAGTTGATGACAAAATGTCTGGGCGGTTCTGTGCAAGCTCAGAAGACGATTTATTTTTACAAAGGTTGAGAACTAAGACGACGACACGTAATAACAGATATTACGAGAAATAAAAACATTAAAAAAGGGTAAAATTCCCCCTCTCACCCTCCACCCCTCTCCTCCCACCCAAATATTTGAATACAGCACATCCCCCTTTCCTTCCCTCCTAAACCTGCCCCCCCCCAATATTTTTTAGAACTCAAAAATATTTTATCTCGTGCTCAAACGGCTTATGATGTCCTTGGGTTATTTCAGTAGTTACACCTACAATGAGTAATTATTTCCGTAGACGTAAAAGAGGTCTGTCCGTACAGTGTGTATGTAATGAACATTTTATCTTAACACTATTGCTTGGCAGCTGAGTTGTTATGCATTTTTACATTCTTTAACTGAGTAATTTACTTAATCATAGATAATGCATGCAATATAGGAATTACTAATTCGTTTTTTATTTGTACAATTTATGTAATCATTCTTTTCTCCAAAGCCTTAGGCTGGTTGATGACACCGAATGTGGGTGATGCACATTTGAAAAATGTAGGTTATCGTATGGATTCTGGTGTTTTGTTTATGCGCAAGGCCTATGATTTTCGTGTGGAATAAAGCACGGCAATGATGCTGTATGAGACGAAGTTTGAAGTCATCCTGAAAAACGTCCTGTTAAGCGAACAGGTGCTTTTTCTTTGTTATCTAATTAAATCGGACTAGTTACGCACTTTGATCTTGCATTCTTGGCAAAGAACGAGTAGCGGCCGTGATGATTCATTGCGTGCTCTTCAACGTTTACCTCTCTCCCTCTCTCTCTCTCCCTCTCTTTTTAGCTACAATGAATTCAACGGCGTGAAAGGGGAGGAATTGGACGTTCCCATCGACTACATAGCAGGGTAAAGCACTTAAAGACAAGAACGATGCATGGTTAAATGATTCAAACAACCTAGACAATAGGCTCAGTGGTTTTCTGAGAACTGAGAAGATGTAGATGTCACAATTCTCATGTGGGCATTTTAGGAATTTGGATGTTGGATCTTGAACAATCAGCAAACGTGTTTTAAAGTCAGTATTAATAATATTATGCAATCCACGAGTTACAATTCAATGAAATATTCAAAGTAAAATACAGGGTATAAAAAAGTCTCCATGTGGTGTTAAAAACGGAACAAAAGCACCCTGTTTGAGTTCTTTAAAATACGTAGGACCACCAACGTTGCTGCAGGTGGTATGCACTTTTTTCAGAGGTTTAACGACCTCCATAAGAAAAAAAATCGCGAAATATCTTGCTTCCACTTAAATATTGCTGCATCCAGGAAAGGGAGAGAACCAGAACCATAGAACCAGTGAGCATTTGAGTAATATATTCGGCCTAGGAAAGTACTCCGAATTCGACTATACCCCAGACTAAAGAGAATCGATATTTATTTATTAAAAGCCTGTTGCGTACTACAGAAGCAAAACACGTGTCAAGACGGCGAATTTGCAGCGATACATTCCGTCGGTGCAGTTTAGTCGGTTAGAACAACTGGCTCCGGAGCGAGGAAGCGCGGATTCACCTACAAATTTTGTGTTTTCATATGGGCGCCCGATTGTGGAAAATGAATCTACTAGCCGTAGGGTTCTTCGAAAAATGTGTGATGCTTGTTCCACACATCGCCTGAAATCAATGAAAATTCCTTCATCGCTTAAAAAAATTAAGAGGGAGATGATGTGATCTACTACAGAAGCGAAACACGTGTCAGGACGACAAAGAGCTGCCCCGGTTGCGCTGTGGTCTAAGCGCTGGCTTGGGACCATTCGCCCGAGGTGGATTCGGGTTCGAATCCCGTTGAGGCATGGGTGTTGTGTTTGTCTTACGGCACTGATTATCTCCCTTCCCTGGAACAAGCGGCCCTGAATTAGAGACGGGCGACTGCTTATAGCCCACTCAGTTGCTCACGGTGGTCGTTAAACCTCCAACCAAAAAAAATGACAAAACGACAATGTGCAGCGATACATTCCATTGGTGTAGTTTAGTGGGTTAGAACAACTGACTCTGGAGCAAGAAGGCGCGTTTTCGTCATCGCCAAAGTTTATGTTTTCACAAGCCTGATGATGTAAGTTCACGCAGTGTGAATTTATCATTCCATTTTAAGTTAGACTTAACGAGCAACTTTAAAATTGTTTCTTTTTAGCTATTACGTGTTCTATCGTCACAAAACGGTTGGCATGGAGCAGTAGTATAAAATTGGTAAAGACTATACAGATTGTTTTTCTAATCCAAATCAATACGTGGTTTGGGGACAGACTCCTGTTCTGTTGGGTCTGGGATCGAACCTCGTGACAGGACATAGATGTTGTGTTTGCCCCTTTCTCTGGAACTAGTAGCTTTTAGTTACGAAATGGTGACACTCTGGAATTAGTAGCTTTTAGTTAGGAAATGGTGACACTTTGTAGCTTTAGATGCTCTTGGTATTCGCAAGACCTTAAACAAGAAAGAAAGGAAAGATGCATAAGGTATATTCAAAAATAATAAAATAGATTTTCTTATTTTTGGGTGGATAGTTAGCCTGCCACTCAATCCGGGTAACAACTGCCTTAAGAAAATTATACTCCAGGGAGCTAAAATTTTGCAAGGCACTAAATTTCATATAATTTAAATTTAATCATGAGGAAACTTTCAATATTCTATACGATACGAACATTTTATCAGGGAACGTTAACAAGATACACCACTTTCATACTATTGAAAAAATGAAATTCACAGACGTAAGCAATCGCTTCTTGAATCAAATAGCTGTGAAGCAGAGATGGAAACGGGTCAACGGGTCGACATTTTTTTGCGGGTCCAACGGGTCGGGTCAAGATGTTCCTGACCAGATTGTGATCTGGTTTCATTCCTGTTTTATTTTTGAAAAGAGAAAAATATATTCCAAAGAAAAATGCGCGTTGTGGAATTCTATAGTCGATACTGGTGCCCACGGAGTGAATAATGATTTGCCATGCAAAATTATTGTCGTCTCTTTCTTAAAGCAACGAATATTTCTACCGATCGACGTCAGACACACTGACACCATATCGTAAAAAGATACTTCCTTTGCGTTCTTTTAAAGAACCGGTGAATAATTCTGTGTTGTTTGCTTTTGCTTGTTGTTCAAAATGTGGAAAGTGTATAATTACAAAGAAAGATGTCGACAGTGTAATAAAAGATTATGAAAGTATGCGCACCTCCATCAAAGCGTGGAAAGAGTGAACAATCTAAATACATTTCAAAAAATACATTTGTGTAATCGTAAATAATGATTCCCATTTGTAATATACTCCATGGCAACGGTCATAGTCAGACTTATTACTTCTGGATTACGCAAAATAGTGGCACTAAAAATGGCATTAAAATTTAGCAAGTAACCAAATTTTATTATTAAAAAAGGATTTTAGTTATTAAATATCAAGAAGTTATTGGGATGAATATATATATTACCTTTTCTATATATATATATAAATTGAGTTCCGAATTTATAGTTCAAAGCAGATTTTTTCGGGTCAGTTACGGGTCTGGATCGGGTCGGGTCCAGTTACGGGACGTCCGGGTAAGGGTCGGGTCCTGCCAGAAATATTTGACCCGTTTCCAACTCTGCTGTGAAGTAGCCGTAATCAAGCACTATCAAGCATACTATTTGTTAGAAATACGTTTAGTTTCAAAAACTAATTTCAAAAACTCTGTAACTTGCTACTCTTAATCTGCGATCTAAACAATGTGAATGCCGCTAATTTGATGCAAATGATCTGCATAGAAATTTTTGGAAGAAATCCGGAACATACATAACTTCTGACCATTTATCTGAGATGTGTCTTGGTTTGAATCCAGGTGAAGCTGAGTTGCTCACGGTGGTCGCTAAACCCTCGAACGAAAATATCTACATACAGGGGCAGGACAAAATAATGTGAACACCTGAGAAATCGGCGATATGTCTTTATTAACCATTTAACGACCATAACGCCCAAAAAGCCCAAATGTACAAACGGCCATAGTCGCCCGAAGCGCCTGTCTAGAGTTAGTCAGATTTCTTATCCTTACTGATTCTTCAAATTTTCTCGACCTATGGGGGATCAGCAGGAGTCACCCTCAGTCACTATTGTTGTTATTAAAAAACAAGTGAAACAACGGTCAGTTTCGGGCGTTATGTTATTTAGAGTTGTGCAAGATTTTTGGATCATGGTCGTTAAAGGGTTAACGAGGTGTTGCACAGTCATTTGCCTTTAATCCAGTTCCTGCTTTCTTGTAATAGATTCATACGGATTTTGAATAGTCTCTAGTGGAATGTTCTACCATTCGTCTATCAGAACATCAGCCAATTACTTCACAGATGTTGGAGGAGGGAATGTGCTTTTCACCCTGCTCCTCACAACTGCCCCCAGTGGTTCAATGGTATTTAAGTCAGGTAATTGAGTTGTTCAAGGCAGATGTTGAAGTTTATCTTGGTGCTCCTCAAACCAAGATGGAACTGTTTTGGCTGTGTGTAAGTGCGCATTTTTATCTTGAAAAATGACATCAGTGTTGGGAAAGAACATTTGGGCCATACGATGCACCTGATCACCTTGAATGTCGAAGTACTCACTGGCAGTAACTCTACGAATGTAGGGTAATGATAGGGCCAGCCAAATACCAAGATATGGCCGCCCAATAGCGCGGTGATTTCGGCCTGTTACTGCAATTATGCTAAATTGAAAGTGTTCACTTGTTCTTGAACGACCTAAGACACTTCATTTTCAAAAGTATTCGGACACCACAATGTTTTGGGACAAATGGCTTTATTATCACAATCAGTAGTTAGTCGATTCACCTTTTGCTTGTATAGGCAACGCGTGGAGGCATACTATCAACCGATTTTCTGTAGGCCTCGACAGGAATAACTCTCCATTCGTCCTGCAAAGCTGCTGTCAGAGTGGATAGCGAAGACGTTCGTTGTGGTCGATTTCGTATCCGTCGCTCCAGTTCATCCAAGATGTATTCCATGGGATTAAGATTAGAACTCTGAGCAGGCCAGTCTAACAATCCACCTCATTTTCAGGAAGCCGGTCCTGCACTCGCTGTACAGTGTGGAAGGAAGCTCGATCGTGTTGGAAGAAACAACGGTCATTTTGATACGCGTAATACTGCCACATTGTTGTTAGGGCAGAATTATCCAGAACGTCGAGGTACACTTCAGAGTTTATCGTTTGGGGTATAACAACCAACGGGCCGAGTTCCATCCACGAAAAACAACTCCATACCATGATGGAGCCTCTACCGAACTTTTAGAAGAACACATTCCGATGAAAACCGTACACGCCCATCAGATTGGAAGAGTGAAAAGCGTAACTCATTACTCCAAAGAACAGCTTTCCAGTCGCCCACCGTCCAGGACCGACGGGAGTCATCAGATTGTAAGAATGAAAGGCGTGACTTATCACTCCAAAGAACAGCTTTCCAGTCGCCCACAATCCAGGGACGAACCGAGACACACCACACCAAACGGCGTTTCGCATTCACGGTAGTGATGTGTGGCTTGTGTGCTGTTACTCTACCATAATAACCCACACTGTGTAACTCACTGCGGATAGTTAATGGTACTAATCGAGCCATTACAAGCATTTCCCATTTCAGCAGCGAAGGAAACGGCAGAGGAAGAACGGAATTTTTTAATATTTCTTACCATGACTCTTCTGTCGAGTTCCGTCAGTTTGTGCTGCCTTCCTGAACCTTTTGTTTTGCTGTAGTTGCACCATCCTGCTTCCATCTTGTCACGACATCACTTAGAGTCGATTTTGGTATGTTTAGCTTAGCTGAAATGCTCCGTATGGAAACGTTACCAAAATTACATCTTATGACCAGACCACGAACTCGGAAAGTTTACGTCCACGCTGAATATCCGCTTTAAAGTTACTGATAACACGACAGAACATCTCAGCTTTATATACGTACTTCTCCACTCACAGCACGCCTTCCTGTACAACCGTTCTTTGTATTTATGCAAATATTTGGTAGTGTCCGAATACTTTTTATAATATAGTGTGTATACACTGAAGAATTTTGACGAAACGGTGAAAGGTCAGTAGCATACGATTTGGATAAACAATTTGTAGCACAGATTGCAAAAGCAGGAATTCCGAGAGGACGATTAGCAGTTATTTTCCAGCAAAGGATTCTGACAAAAATAACTGCACTCAATGCACAATTAGGAAATTTGAAGGGACGGTTGAATAGCACATCATCTGAAGGTATTCTGGGAAAAATTTAGGAACTACGTTAATTGCCGAACTTTTGATAGGTATATTAAGAGTCACTTTGTAGCATATGATTAAAAGAAAAAAACAAGTTAGTAAAATGCATTGCTTATGCTACGCTTTCCAACATACCAGAAATAATAGGAAAATGCTTTGGTTTTGAGGGGACAAAACTATGGAATAACGTTTGAGGTTCAAATATATCAAAATTAAATCTCTGCGCCCGTGTTACCTATTTCTATTTTCAAGAGCTACCACACATAAGCCGTTTTATAATTAAAAATCCCATCTCACGGAAGTTATCGTGCGAAAAAAATGGCTAACGAATGTCACGCATGCGCACTGAACGCAATTGCTGACAAAAACATTTTTGGCGGAACTGCTTCCAAAGTCGTTACGGAACAACGTATTGTATTTCGTCGCAATCGAAACATTTTTACGCACGTTATCACGCAGAAGGGCAGTAGAAAAATTCATTAACATCTGTTGCGTAAAACATCTGCGCTGCGTCGTGGGTGAAACATCTGCTGGTCTTAATGCTTTAAGAAAATGTAATGCTTCTCGTATGTTATGGGTAACCTAAGATAGTTTTCAGCCATTTTAAGTAAACATTGTTACCGAATATACCTAAACACCACAAATTGTGAGTGTCAAAATCGAAAAATTGTGATCGTCAAAATCGAATAACTTTAAGTAGGTGACAATGCAGCAGCCCGGAAGCATATACTCCGTTCCTAAACCTTAAAATTCATTGCATTGACTAGTGATTCGATTATGACGGTTTCTTTGCACTTCGCTCCATGGTTTCTCACAAAACATACTGAACTGTGTCGAAATCAAGCAATATCTACGTGAGTTATCCTGCGCGCAGACAAACCCTTCTTCCTACCCTGACTATTGATTCATTCAGTATACCTCCGAAACAACATACTAAAGTTTTGTCGCAATAGAGACATTTTTACTTAAGTTATGAGGGTAATGGCTGTTGAATAAATCTCGCTCCTGTGCCTTGACCTTTGACCCCATTTCGATTATATTAAACAGAATTGGTTCAGTATACCTCCGGAAAAACAAAGTTTTGTCGCAATAGAAGTATTTTTAGTCAAGTTATGACGCATAATGGCGATGGAATGGATCCCGCTGTTATGTCCTGACCTTTGGTCCCAATAGGATTCGTCCCAGGGTTGCCCCCTACCACATACTAAAAGTTGCCCCCTACCACATACTAGACAGACAGACGGACAAAGCTGGAGCATATACGCTTCTTCAACCTACGGTTGGAGAGCGTAAAAAAACAACAACTCCAGCAGCACGTAGTGGAATTTCAGGGAAACGGGTAAAAAACATTCTGCTGCGTGGGGTTGTCAAAAGAAAATTTTTTGTAACAGTTTGTAAAGATTAATGGTTTTCGTAAAATAACTAAGGAGGTTATATTACTGGAGACACCACGGGCTCTACCGCCATAGGTCACAGGTAATCTGTGGTGTGACGTCACAAGCAGGCAAAAATGAACTAAATTATACCGTTGATGAAACAGCAAGCTTGTGTATCATTGATAAAGATTATTGAATTACTCATTTTATCTGTTTCTACGCTTAGAAGCTTTTGTTCCATTGGTTTCCAAGCAGCTTTTCTTCTGCGGCTGCGTCGTGCCTGCTCATGACGTGATTTGCAGTACAGACGGTGACTTAAGGCGGCCACTGCTGCGTGGATAGGAGTGGTGTCTCCAGTAATATAACCTCCTTGAAAATAACTAAAGGTATTGTTTGGTAAAGACGCAATCACGATTTCCTGCCGCATCATCATGGTGTGCTTTACTCGATATCATAACAATTTTAGTGCGATGATAATTTCAACGACTTTGTAATAAAGGACTTGGGTGTAGTGAGCACGGTTTTGAAAATATAAAAATCCAATCTAATTATTTTCGATCCGAAAGAATTTTGGTAATTGTGCACGATTACTCATACATAATGTCATTCCGTTTCAGAGTTTAACGACCACCGTGAGCAACTCATTGAGCTATAAACAGATGCTCGTCTTTCATTTAGGGCCTCTGGTTCCAAAGAAGGGAGAGAGAGAGCCAGCGCCGTAAGACAAAAACACCACCCATGCCTGATTTGGGACTTGAATTTCGGCCCCACTTGGATGAATGATCATAAGTCAAAGCATTAAACCACTGTGTCACTGCAACGTTCGTGACTGCCACGGAGGAACCTCAGGTTCGAACGTTTGAACCACTAAATATCCGTCTTGCATCGGATGGGCACGTTAAGCCGTCGGACCCGGGGTACTAGCCCCCGGTTATAAATAAGGGCGTTATAATGAAGTAAATTTCTCCGTCATTTTTATCCACGTCGAGGATCGAACCCCAGTCCACTTATTCCGGAACAAGTCGCTCTACCAACTGAGCTACGCAGACGTTCGTTCTTGCTGTTATCTGCCTTTATGTCGTGTGCGTCCTGCGGGGCAGGCACGTCACATCTCCCTCCCCCGAAAGAGGGCCGGGGAATGGCCCACGGGTCAGCCGTGACCATGAATCGTTGCAGGCAGCCATCCGCTGTAGAACGTGCACTTGAGAACTCCCACTCAATCTGGTGTGTGGAATGCACCGTCACACACATTTTATTTTTCGAAGCGCTGAAGAAGGGATTCTCTTATTTTTCGTATCTCGAGGTGTGGAAAGAACATCCCACCATTGCGAGATCTTGAACGGCCGGGTCATCCGGGAAGTTCGGGGGCCATTATAACAAAGTCAATTTCTCCGTCATTTTTGGTCCACGCCGGGGATCGAACCCGAGTCCACTTATTCCGGAACAAGTCGCTCTACCAACTGAGCTACCGTTCGTTCTTGCTGCTATCTGCCTTCATGTCGTGTGCGTCCTGCGGGGCAGGCACGTCACAGCGTCTTCCTCCCCTTTTCTAACTTGCGCTTGTGTCTCTTTTCTATCGGGTACTCCAGCCCAAATATCCTTGATTCCTATTTCTAAAGGTTGTTGAAAACCTGGGGTCAGACAATCCCCTCCTAAAATCCTCTACATGCGATCTCACATGGCCATCTGGGCGGCCATAAATTCTGAGGGGAAAAGTTTAATAAAATTAAAATTTTATCCTTAAACAACAAAAGGCAAGTGCATTTCTATATTTTGGCTGCCCCGGTGGCGCAGTGGTCTAAGCGATGGCCTCTGATCATTCATCCGAACGGGGTCCGGGTTCGAATCCCGGTGAGGCATGGATGTTGTGTTTGTCTTACGGCACTGGCTCTCTCCCTTCCCTGGAACCAGTGACCCTAAATTAGGGACGGGCGACTGCTTATAGCCCATTGAGTTGCTCATGGTGGTCGTCAAACCTTCAATCAAAAAAAAAATCTATATTTTGGTAAGCCAAAAAACTGAAGATGCACTGCGCTTATAAACAATTTATTTTTTTTAAATAGAAACTGCCTTTAATTGGTAGTAAAGAAACATTTTTTTTCCGCAACGCAATGTTATAGCATTTTGAAATACTACGAAATCACGAAGTTTCACGGGAGTAGAGAATACACATTTCTACGAAAAGTAGGTTTATTTAGTGATACCTTTTATTTCGGTTTACTGCAGCAGAAAAAAAGACTGGAAAAAGGCAGTTTGCTTGTAGTGCGATCTTTGATAATCCTATTCCGGCACCGCAGGACTTGAATCATTCATTGAGGATCTCGATCTTACATCTACAGCACGGGTGAGGAGATCTTTTGATGTTTGTTTACGACAAATATAGCACATACACATTGCTGAACAGATAGTATCTAGTTAAAAATATTTTTTACATCAAAAAATAAGTAGAAGCTTTTTTTATTTCACAACATAAATCGTCATTATAATAGTCATACACATCTAAATAAACCTCTTCCTTCCAAGCAAGACCAAGGTTCTTCTAAATCCAAAATATTCGGGTTATCGAACATACTACGAAATCGCTTTAGGAAAATCCTTGTACTTCTCAAGTGTACAATTCATTCGACGCTCAGACCATGTCAAAGTGAAAATATAATGGTGTTGTTGATAAAAATTGCTTACAAAAGCTAGCATGATTTTTTTAAAACTCGTTTAGATTCGATAATGAAATACACTGTATTGACAAAAAGTCACCGGACACCTAGAAGAGAAACACAACATAGCATTTATTGACACACATTAGTACGGTGTCGGTCCACCTTTGGCCTTAATGCATGCACTGACAATTCGAGACATGCTTTCGACAAGGTTTTGGAACACAGCGATAGGTATGCGCTTCCATTCAGTACATAATGCTGCCGCTAACTGTTGCTTAGTAGTAGGCCTTGATTCCAAACTTCTTATGCGGCGCTCTAATTCATCCCATAGGTGATCTACGGAATTAAGATCAGGGCTCTGTGCTGGCCAGTCTACAAACGATACAGAATTCTCGTCAAACCACGCTTTAACGTTCCTTGCTTTATGACTCGGTGCATTTTCCTGCTGGTACCAACAAGGCTCGGTTCCATGGTATTGCCAAAGATTTGGTAGGGCATAATTGTCCAGAATATCGAGGTAGACGTGCTGGTTAACAGGTTTGTCCACGATAACCAATGGGCCGGGACCATACCACGAAAGACACCCCCACACGAGTACACTGCCAGCTCCAAACTTGACCGTAGGAACAGTGCACTGTGGTAAATAGCTTTCCCCCTGCCACCGCCATACCCACACACGACAATCAGACTGATGGATCCTGTATCTGGATTCATCAGTCCATAGGACCCGTTTCCATTGATCTACGGTCCCCGTTAGAATATTTTTTACACCATGCTAAACGACGAGTAGCATTCCGAGTGAACATGAAAGGCTTATGAGCAGCCGCACGACCACGGTAATCCATGTAATTAAGTTCTCTGCGAATGGTACACGTACATACCAAGGTTCCAGCCTTTTTACTCACCTGTAGACTGAGGTCTTGTGCAGTACTCCGTCGAGTAGCTGTAATGACTCTCCTGAGGCTTCGACTTCCTCTATCACTGATTTTCTTTGGTCTGCCGGTACATTTTGCTGCTTCAGGCACGCCATGTGTCTTCCACTTATTCAGTACATCCAAAACAGTATGTTTAAAGGTCTCTCGGTTTCTCTTATGGACAACCCGCTAATATAACACCCAACAATCTTTCCTTTCTTAAAGTCAGTTCTCTCCCGCCGCGACATTTTCACTCAACCTCACAGTGCGATATGATCACGGTCAACTGCAAGCTTGTTTTTATACTATTTGCAGCTGTTTTTTTTCTTTTGATTGGAGGTTTAACGACCACCGTGAGCAACTCAATGGGCTATAAGCAGTCGCCCGTCCCTAATTTAGGGTCACTGGTTCCAGGGAAGGGAGAGAGCCAGTGCCGTAAGACAAACACAACATCCATGCCTCACCGGGATTCGAACCCGGACCCCGTTCGGATGAATGATCAGAGGCCATCGCTTAGACCACTGCGCCCCCGGGGCGGCTATTTGCAGCTGTACCGCGCATCTTAAAAACGCAGCGGATTCGTTCATTTGCTTTTGAAGGGGTGTCCTGTGACTTTTGTTAATATAGTGTATGCTCGCTTACTGTTCTTTCGTAGTTTCATAGTGGAATTTAATGTTGCAAATGATGCCCCTTGTGACGCACCTGTCAGCAGGACGCACACGACATAGAAGCAGATAGCAGTCAGAACGAACGTCCGCGTAGCTTAATTGGTAGAGTGACTTATTCCGCAGTGAGGGGACCCGGGTTCGAGCCCCGGCGTGGATAAAAATGACGGAGAAATTTACTTCGTTATAATGGCGCCCGAACTTTCCGGATGACCGGACCGTTCAAGATCTTGCAAAGGTGTGATTTTCTTTCCACACCGCGAGAGAGGAAAAATAAGAGAATCCCTTCTCCAGCGCTTCGAAAAATAAATGTGTGTAACGTTGCATTCCACACACCAGATTGACTGGGAGTTCTCAAGTGCACGTTCTACAGCGGATGGCTGCCTGCAACGATTCATGGTCATGGCTGACCCGTGGACCTAGCCCCCGGCCCTCTTTCTTTCCTTTTTTTTTTTTTTTTTTTTTTTTTTTGATTGGAGGTTTAACGACCACCGTGAGAAACTCAATGGGCTATAAGCAGTCGCCCGTCCCTAATTTAGGGTCACTGGTTCCAGGGAAGGGAAAGAGCCAGTGCCGTAAGACAAACACAACATCCATGCCTAACCGGGATTCGAACCCGGACTCCTTCCAGACAAATGATCAGAGGCCATCGCTTAGACCACTGCGCCACCGAGGCGGTCGGCTCTCTTTCGGGGGGGAGATGTGACGTACCTGCCAGCAGGACGCACACGATATAAAGGCAGATAGCAGTCAGAACGTACGTCCGCGTAGCTCAATTGGTAGAGTGACTTATCCCGGAATGAGGGGACCCGGGTTCGAGCCCCGGCGTTAATAAAAATGACGGAGAAATTTACTTCGTTATACCCTATAAAACAATTTATTTAAGGATCATGCCCAACTTCCAGTAGTTTATCGACTCAAACCACGAGCGTAGCGAAATGCGAAAATACATTTGAGCCACCTAGAGAAAATAATCTATACAACGTAAAATGTAGCCATGATTATATTTATCGATGGAAAAATAATTTTATCTATCCGTCACTGAGAAAAAAAGTTACCGTTACTATTTTTTTTTTTTTTTTGGTTGGAGGTTTAACGACCACCGTGAGCAACTCAGTGGGCTATATACAGTCGCCCATCCCTAATTTAGGGCCAATGATTCCAGGCAAGAAAGATAACCAGCGCCGTAAGACCAACACAACATCCTTGCCTCACCGGAATTCGAACCCGGACCTATCTCAGACGAATGATCAAAAGCCATCTTTTAGACCACTACGCCACCGGGGCGGCACCGTGGATATTGCAAATACACACTCGGATTATGTTACCTAATGCGAAAAAAACTGAAAATGAATAAAAAGCATATGAGCAAAAAATACTTTGGGTGAAGGATGATATCCGAACGATCTGAAAAACGGTTTTCTAAATCATTCTCCGAGTAAGAGACTTCGCAATAAATGTGAAAATATACTTAATCTACCTAGAGGGAAAATAAAGTATAGATAAAAAGCAAAAAAAAAGCAAAAAAAAAAAAAAAAAGAAATGGGAAATGCTTGTCAGATTTATTTCTATTCTACAAAAACAATTATTCCTCTTTGTCATCTAGAAACAAAGATATCAAAGAAAGATAAACATGAAAGGCATTCATAAATATCACGTTCTAACCTATTTCTGGTAAATATGAATAGTGGGCACTATCTTTTCTACAGGTTGTTCATATTCCTCTACAGGGGTTTATCGAAATAATACTGTGGAAACAGCGATTGAGACTAGAGTACACGGAATGTGCCGTATGCAAATTACAGGGAGGACATCACGCGCAATGTGAGGTATACAAAATTGTGCAGTACGATGTCGGGTGAAGCAGATGTTGTGGAGTAATCGTCGACAGTAGAGATGAGCTTGGGCCCGGGTTCGGATGGGCTCAGAATTCATTAACTACCGAAAAACCCGGGCCCGGGCTCAGAATTCATTAACTACCGAGAAACCCGGGCCCGGGCTCGGAATTCACGTCTTGAATTTCATTACTGTAATTAATTCAACACGTGTAATTCAGAGCCCGGTTGAATTACATGTCTTGAATTTCATTACTGTAATTAATTCAACACGTGTAATTCAGAGCCCGGTTGAATTACACGTGTTGAATTTCATTGTGGATTTGTTACCATGGTGGAAGGATTTTCAATTTCCTAAGCTAGCTGCCATCGCAAGACACATTTTGCTTAGCAAGACTTGCATTATGCATTGTCCAAAGCTATGGCCCAAGCAAGGATTAGTTTAAGGAGGTCTGGTATCGAAAAACTGAGAAAAAATCACATTCCCATTTTTTGTATTTTATTAAAAATCAAGAATCTTATCTTTAAAAAGATGTATTAATCTCCAAAATTGTGCAGTTAGAAGTATTGTTATTTATTTTTTTTAATTTCCTCACTCCCGCGATTTTTGGGGGACGTTGGTTTTTAGTGCAGTAGATCGAGTTTTAGAGAAAAGAAGATCAAGTTGAAGCGCTGTGGCATTAGATGCAATTCTCTCTCTCTCTCTTTTTTTCATGATGAACTTGATCTGGAAACTGCACACACATATGATAATATTGTGATTATTATACTATTAAGCGCAAAGCTTTGTAAATGTTACAAAATGCAGAAGAATCTGGTCGGGAATGGTTTTACGTTCTTTTTTTTTTTTAATTTTGGAAATTTCTCTACATGCGTGTTTTTATATTCTACTACATCACTCTAAACTACCTTTACCAATTAGCATATATGTAAATTATATCGCAAATATTAATTTTCTAGAGTCAAAATTTCAAACACTTGCAACTGTCTGTACGGCGTTGTACGTTTTATAATGCAATTTATTCAAAATAATAGTAAATTTAGAAATCAAAAAAGAAATAACGAATGGAATGTTTTGTTTCTAAACGATTTTCTTTTTCTTCAGCTTTTACCAAAATTATTGATTCCCCTGATACGGTCGAAGGGCACGTTGATTATTTATTTATTTTCAGATCCACATTTTAGAACATTTGGATTTATGCGTAGTATTTCTAAAAACATATTAATATTGTGAAGTGGATTAACTGAACTAAACTTTTTAAACTAATCCTTGCTTGGGCCATATCTTTGGCCAGTGTATAATGCATAAATGCAAGCTTTGATAAGCAAAATTTTCCAAGAATCTGGGCCCGGGCTCCTAAAATTCAGCCCGAACTCATCTCTAGTCGACAGTACCATATCTCAGTGACCTCAAAAGAAGCATCATCGTTGTCGCGGTTCTTGCAGGAGCTTTCAATAACTAGAACTGCAGAAATAGTAGGTGTAACTCGAGGAACCGTGTCGAAGATTTTGACTATGTATCAAAAAGGGCGCGGCCTTGCCTCCAAACTGCAAACTATGTACACCATACGAAGATGTCTAATAGGAATTGGTGAACATTGGCACGGAATGTACAACAGAAGCACAAAACTACGGCATCACAGATTGCAGCAGAGTTGAACACCAGTCGAGATGATCCCGTTTCTGTCATAACAGTTCGTCAGGAACTTCATCGTGCCGGTGTTTATGGCCGTGATGCAGTCCAAAAACCTCTGATTATCAACATCAATGCAACAAAACGTGTAAGATGCTGTGAAACGCATAAAAACTGGTATTCTAAAGACTGGCCACGTGTCATCTGGTCTAATGAATCGTACTACACATTTTTCCCGCCTCTGGTAGAGTGTACGTTTGGCAAAAACTTGCAGAAGCGTACCATCCCTGCGGTTTGGTTTCCACTGTAAAGCATGAAAGTGGATCCCTGATGCTCTGGGGTGCAATATCATGACATTCCTTAGGGCCACTGGTTATTCTGGCAGATCATATCATATCTGCCACACACGAATCCATTCTACGGAACAGCCTGCACCCATTGTTGCTTGCATTGTTCCCTAATGACCGCCCTTGGTTTCAAGCAGGTAATGCACTCGTGCATTGTGTGAAACGTGTCAAGTTGTGCTTTGCTGAGCATGAAGATGAGGTACAGCAGCCACCCTGAACACCTCAATCTCCAGACATCAATATTATTGAACATTTGTGAGAATATCTGGAGCGAAAGCTCAGATCACACTTTCCACCTCCAACATCACTGGCACAATTGGGACATTTTCACAGGAAGAATGGTTCCAAATTTCATTATTTTATGTGCATGACTTGTATAAGTCTATTCCAAGTCGAATTGCTTCTGTTCCGAAAAACCGAGGTGCGCCTTCAGCTTATTAATAAAAAGTTCTGCACAAACAGTAAGTGTTTCCATTATTTTGATAAACCTCTGAATGCCACTGTTCAAATTTTCAGTGCTATAGATACATTCGTTTTTCATGTCTTCAGGTGAGGTTTTGAACTAAACCGTACAGGCTTTGAGAAGTGGAGAAAAACAAACTATACAGAAATTGATAGTGCAATGGTCTTTGAGAGGCATGTTCTCGCAGGAGGTTTATGATGACATGGTGCAGATATCTGGCAATAAGGCTCCTGGGTATTCCACAGTTGTCAAAC
This sequence comes from Macrothele yani, assembly GCA_039090855.1. NCBI lineage: Eukaryota > Metazoa > Arthropoda > Arachnida > Araneae > Macrothelidae > Macrothele > Macrothele yani. Next base: position 45,607,942 of record CM077015.1, on the reverse strand, counting down.
GCAGCAGAGAATTTTGTTGTGGAAGGGAATCTTGCGATGATATAGATCGTTCTGTACGACCCTCCAGATCTACCTCTGAAAAAAAAACACTAACCGAGTGCATGAAGTCTTGATGGCCGCCCCGGTGGCGAAGTGGTCTAAGGCGCTGGCCTTTGATCATTCGTACGTAAGGGGTTCGGGTTCGAATCCCGGTCAGGCATGGATATTGTGTTTGTCTTACGGCACTGGCTCTCTCCCTTCCCTGGAACCAGTGACCCTAAATTTGGGACGGGCGATTGCTTATAGCCCATTGAGTTGCTCACGGTCGTCGTTAAACCTCCAATCAAAAAAAAAAAAAAAAAAAGAAGAAGTCTTGATGCAATACAGGCGAATGACTGTTTGGTGTATTTACAGTTGGGTCTGTAGGTATTTCAACCGGCAGTGTCGATTTAATACTGCAGAATTCTTTGAAGATGAAAAAAGTTCCACGAATATTAACAGATGGATTCTACGAATGTTAACAGATGAGCAAGCCGCAAACCAATGTGCCTCAACAACTTGAACATGCTTCTTATGGATTAATTAATGGTCCGGGATTTTTATAATAGGTGAAACATATGCTTATCACTTTGTCCCAGTGCCTCATAATCAAAGTCTCATGAGACCACTGTTATTGGTGCATACTACGCCAATCGGATAATAACCCAACTTTGTGCAGCCGTCAAAGAAAAGTGGAGTGGAAAACTGCGAAGAGGTGTTTCCCAACTTCAAGACAAAGCACCGGGTAACAGCTCCACGATTACGAAGACTTCCATACAGATTTCGGGATTTGAGTTTCTTCAGAGCCCAAACTAATCCAGAGCTTGGCTCTAGTGACTTGTATTTGTTTCCCAAGCTGAAAAAAAACCTCGATGGGAAGCGATATGCCTCGACTCTGAAGTGGCCACAGATGTGTGTGCGTCTTTAGAAGGCCAAGAAAAATATATTTTTTCTACCGGGATCAAGGCACTCAGAGCATCGGTGTGAGAAGTGAGTTGTTATGGATGAGAACTATGTCGGAAAATAACGAAATCTATAACATATAACCTTTTGCCAATGGTGGGGCTCGAACCCTCTTCCTATTCCGGTAGGACTGTTCTCTAATTGAACCTCTCCAGCAGGCTAATTACTGCTTAATTGTCGATTTGATTCATGCGTCACCTCAGTAGTACGTTATTTACGTCATGTCACGTAGCACGTTTCAAATCATAATGGCACAGTTTTCCTATATGTGTCAGAATACGAACCTTTTGAACGAACGTCATACCTACGCCAGCTAGTGAGAAAAAATGCATCAGGAAATGTAGAAATATACGTATAATAATAATATAACTTTAGCTCAGGAATCACAGAATTCACAATGCTGTTACACGTGGTTATCCGTACTATAGTTTGTACGAAATAATGAACGTCATATTTCTGTTTCACATGTTTATTTTAAGTAGTTGAACACCGCGGAACACCCCTGTACAATATGCATCGGCGAGGTATACCATCCAACTAAATACTGTGAGTAATTTGAAAAATTGAGAAAATTTTGCAGTAAGGTGATTAATGGTCAGTAAATCCTCAATAGTGGACCCCAGTATTTACTCATAATAAAATGCATATTACATTATGATATATACACTGAGTAACATATACACGTAATGAAAATAATAAGCAGGGCACTGACACATTACATACTACATCCATTCCTAATGATATGAGAAGACGACAAAATCGACGGTTGAGACGGCTAAATATCACCACATCAAGATGAAGAGGGATTTCGAACTAAAAGTCACCTCATATGTGCAAAAACACTGTGATATAACTAAATGCATTTTTAACACTTACCCCTCAGTCAATCGTCCAATTCTGTTGCAGTAAAAACACAGTTCATGCTTTGATGGAAAATGGAAAGTTCGTTGCAAACCCATCAAATAACTTATCGTTTGGTGCACGATGAAGTAGCTAAAATATGATTGTTGAGATTTAAAATCTATGGAGAGAGAAAATTAAACGTCCACTTGACACTTAGCTATGACATGTAGAATTCATATCTTACTCATGGTTACACGTATTCAATTATTTTTTTTCCAGTTTTTGCGAACGTTTGTAACATGTGACGAACCAAAGCTTCGGTTAAGGTCTCCTTACGATATTTCGTGCAACTGCTGAACCAGACGTTTAATTAACTTTGCTTGAAAAAATAATGTGAACAATGTACCTCTCCTCGGGCGATATGGCGTAAACATTTTTTTACGATACACAGGTCTTCATCGATACTGGAAATCAGCTAAAAATCTTTGGCCATCTGGGTTGAATACGAATCGTGCGGACGAGCGGTCAGCAGATTTCTTGAGTCTTAATAAACGCATGTACAGTGCGTGTCACGTATATTCTATTTTAACTTTCATTTTTCGTTTCTTTTCCTATGTCAATTTGAGTTTGTTCTCTTTTTCACTTTCCAAACTTAACGTGATATCTTCTCCCTCACATGAATGAGGTTTGGCAACACCCTGAAACCAGTACGTAAGTGAGGTACGCATTTAATAAGAACAAGACGAAATATATAATGGTTACGCAGTAGCTGTGAGAGGGGATTTTGATGATGAACGTTAATGCTCCTTTTGGATACGAGACAGCTTAATTGCCGTTTAAGTATTTGTGAAGGCTACATTCTCTACTTTAACGACAGTGTTGTGTTCTTGTGGATATTAACTCAAGTTCCAGTGTTGTGTTTCATAGTTAACTGTTATTGTGGATATTAACCCACGTTTCGTGATTTCACCTGTTGAAGTGCAAATGATCAAGTTCCTATTGACAGCAATAAAGATTTAGTTGTAAGTAACAACTTCCTGAACTTTATTTGAGTAACTCGTATTTCACTGTAGGTGAAGTGTTCGATCTATGTAGTGTTTTAGTAAGTCAGCTACACGCAAACGCTACATGCGTTGTATAAATATAGGTCCATCATCAAAACTGAGCATATCAAACCAACTGGCAAAGGAAAACTGATATTTATTTTGTTAGGTACAAAACATCAGGATCACCAACTTATGACGAAAAATAAAAATTCGAGAAATTAATTACCAAGGAATAGCTGATATATATTGACTTAACTGTTGCAAAAGAATCGACCCATGTGAGAATATCATTAAAGCTTGCTACTAAGAAGTTTTGCCACCTTTCTGCAGTATTAAATGATAAGTTCGCCGTTGTTGAAGTTATAATATTTGTCATGTACGAGTTGCTAATGTCATCCTACCTGGGAAGAGTAGTTGCTTTCAGTCCAGTAGTTAAATTGCAGTTATGTTGCTTTCTGCCTGCATATACAGCCCAAACCAGCATATCCTATATGCTTTCAATAGGAGTTCAAAGTAGAATACAAGGTGACCGGTAATAAAATGAAAACTATTTGCGCGAAACCACTCAACGTGGAGTTAGTACTGTGAATTGGAGTTTTATTTTTCTGGTGCATTCACAATGTGCCACCAATTACTTCAGTAAATAGCAAAAGATGATCTTCGAGTACATTTTGATGGTCCACAGCGTTCACGTAGTTGTGCAGACATGCAATATTAGCCTTCCCATTCCAGCTGAATCCAGCCCACATGATGGCCGAACGACCTTTACATTGTCTATTGGAAAGAAACTGTTCTTTTCTACCAAGATCATGCCAGTAGCACTACCTTTTTTCTTTCAGTTTTCTATACATGTCGTCATATCTTTTGCGAAATTCAATCACATTTCCTTATGACGTGCCGTTTATTTCGGTTCTGACTTTCGCTCATTGCAGTGGAATGCCATTTCGTTTTTCTCAGAGTTTTAAAAATAGTGAGGCAGTGTTTACCACTTTGATAATAGAGCGCTTCTGCCGACGTGTTAACTTCATAGCCGTCCTGGTGTCATGTCAGACCAATAAATACTCCCCAGTGACACAAAATCGTTTACAACTCTGAGATCTTCCTAATATCTCCGCAATATTCCCGTTGGACTTCCAACATTGCTTGAAAGCCATAGTTTTTTTCTTCCCAATTTTCTTAAAAGGTTTAACCTTGTCCAATTTTGTATTATACTCTCCAAATTTATCTAAAGATTTATTTCTACCGATATCTTCCCCAAACTTCAAAGCGACATCTTTTACACAGAAGCCGCTGGTTTACATATACACTGAAGTGCCAGAAAAACTGGTACACCAGTCTAATACCCGGTAGGTCCCCCACGGGAGCGCAGGACTGCAGCAACACGACGGGGCATGGACTCCACTAGCTTATGGAAATATGCTGTAGGCAATGCACACCATACTTCTTGCAGAGCGTTCCACAATTCGGGTGTATTCCGAGGTCTCGGATTCCTGTGTTCGATCGCGCGTTGCCCAAATGTGTTCTATTACGTTCAGATCTGGGGACTTGGGTAAGAATGGCAACACGCCAAACTCAGATGAATGCTCCTCTAACCATAATGTGGCGTCCCGACACTTGTGTGGAGGTGCATTGGCCTGCTGGAACAAGCCCAACCCATCAGCATGAATGCAGAACATGAACGGGTGTACCTCGTCAGAAAGGATGCGCCCATAGCGTTGGCCAGTCACAGACGTTTGTAGACGTACCAGGGGTCCCAGTGAAGTCCGGCTAAATACACCCCATACCATTACGGACTCCCCACTAGCTGGTACAGTTCCCTGTTGACAGGCGGGATCCATGGCTTCATGGGGTTTGCGCCACACACGAATCCTTCCATCTGCCCGATACAGTTGGAAACGCGACTCGTCAGACCAGGCTACATGTTTCCTGTCATAAAGTGTCCAGTGGCGGTGTTGCTGTGCCCAAGCGAGGCGCATAGCTCTGTGTCGTGCGCTCATGAAGGGGACTCGAGTTGTGCGTCGGCTCCCAAAGCCCATATCGTGCAGGGTACGTTGCACAATCCTGACGCTGATGCTTGTTGAGGCTCCAGCATTGAATTCCGATGCTACCTGCGAGAGTGTCGCGTGAAACGATTCTTGACAGCCAATGATGGTCACGTTCACCCAATGTCTTTTTACGGTTACACTGGTATCGAAGGTTGGAGGTTTGTAGTCACGGTACACCCTTGCAATGGTCGTCCGTGAAAATCCGAACTTCGTTTCTACCTCCGAAATACAATGGCCCATCTCACGAGCGCCTACTATGACACCGCGTTGAAAATCGCTTAAATCGTTATTACTTGTCAATCTCATGCCAAAAACAGCTCTGACAGCTGGCAAGGATGTCTATCGCTTTATATACGCATTGGCGGACGCAACCGAGTACGCGCATAGGTGACGTTGCTATGTATAGCTCGTCTGTATCAGTTTTTCTGGCACTTCAGCGTATTTCAAAGCATGCACATGTTTTTTTTTTGTTTCACTATATCAATGATCATGGGTGTCGCTGGCTGAGTGGGGGGCCATAGGGGATATGTCCCCTCCAATATTTCTGAGTATCCTCCATATTTCCGATTTTGCAATGCATTCAGATTATTGCAATACATTCAGATATGCATTTATTCAAGAGACTTAGAAGATTTGCTATTCCCAGTGCATTTTGAAAAAAAACTTTTTAAAAACAAAGAAACTGGCTAATATTGCTCACGCCTGCGCCCCCCCAATTCCTATTTGCCAGTGATGGCCATGTCAATGATGGGCCTGCCCTTTTGCAACACGTGCAAATGAAATAATGGTGCATGTTTTTCTTAAATTAATTCGCATTTACTTTACTCGTTTGGGTTAGGAATTGTTAAAACATTCACTGTGCAAATATTCTACATCTCCCCTATGGCGTAGTGGTCCAGGCGCTGGTTTTTAACAGAACGTGCCGAGGTTTGAGTCCCGAATGTGATATTTTCGTTGTGCTTATCTTACGGCATGCATCGCATCTCTCTCCTCTCTGGAACCAGTTACCCCAAGTGAAGGACAGACGACTTCCTAAACAAAAATAATATTCGAATGAATAAGAATGATTAAAGATATAGACAAGCAGATAATTTATTTTAAGGCATGGACCTATCATCATGGAACGCACTATACATCAAAATACGAACTAAGAACACTACGGAGGACTTGAAGAGAAGCATCTGCATGGTGCCAACTTTTGCAGCTGTCTTCTTGAAAACGAGAAGTTCACTAAGACACGTGGTTGAATTTTTTATTGAAATTCCTCTGGCACTCGATATTTTACAGAGATAAAAGAATTTCTGAGTTACTCTATAAAAACAGATGAAATAAACTGTATTCGAACAATTAGGTAGCCAGCATCCGAGGAATACCTAATTCGAGATTTCGACTTGTTTTGAAAAATTGTGAGTCACGGAAAACTCAGTGTCGTCCTTCACAACCCTTCGTGAAGCAAGCCAAGCAGCGTGCCGTGACATAAATTAAAAGAATCCAGGCCAGACGAAAAGGAAATGAAAAATTAAAAATAAAACGATGTTTACAGCGGAAGTAAACATCACAGTTATTTTGATGCCAATGATTCTTCAGAGAGCACTGGCCCAAGGTAACACATAATGTTACTTTGATTTCGGGGATTACAAACATGCGCGCCCAAGTGTGAAATACTGGATTATGCATGTCTCAGAAGAAACATAAGAATGTATTAAAAAAAGAAATAAACTAAATAATTCTTCTGCTTTTTTTTACCTAAACAACAGTGGTATGGAAGAAGAACCCAGTTTAATGGATACGTCATTCGAGGAAAAATTGAAATTTAGAATATTATGATACGAATTGAGTCCCCTAAAAGAATTCCATGCAAAAATACGAAGTCTCAAAATTCTCGTATCTTCTCTTCCACTGTATTATATGTTAGTGCTATTTAAAAGGAAAGTTCTGTACAAGAAAACTGGAAAATTGCTGTGTTTTTAACTACAAAATCCAAAAATCCAAAATAAGTTGTCATCCGTAGTGCGTACTCTAGAAAAAGAGATGTGACAAACTTGAAATACGTGTATATGCCACCAGAATGTGAAATCTGCTTCAGAAAAGGCTTAAAAATGTACGATTTCTGGAAAAGCTTATTTTTACCTGAAATAAAAACAAAAATTCTAGATCCGGCTTTTTGAAGCGGAGGAAAACCAATTGAAGTCTTGCATTTTATCTGATATGAAATTTTTTTGTGATAACCAGTTTTCTACCACTGTGCCTAAGGACACGAAGACAGACGGATAAACAGACAAATCTATAACAGGAGCATATTTACACCAGACATATACAGTATGTTTATGCCAAAGACCAAAGACTTACTAATAAAAAGAAAAGCAAAAAGGAGCACTCTTTTTTAAAAATCCATATGTGCGTAACAATCTTCAATTTAACCAGTGCCTATCAAATGACCCTATGGCTGGATTCTATGACAAAGAGTCTGGCTTCGAAAGACCTTTGAGACAGGGAAACCATTTTTTTTTTCGTTTCTGGTTTTTTCCGTTCCTTGGATTCAGGAACCCTAATTTGGGATGATCGATTCAATCTTGTCTCAGATGCTCGTGATGGTTATCAAACAACAAAAACAAAAGTCAGATGGATGAAATACAGAGCATTTTCACACATTTTTAGAACGGTTTTGGTAAGAAATTGCAGAGAATAGAACAAGTTCAAAGAATTGAAAGTGGCAACAGTGAGGTAGACGAACAAGAAAGAAACATCTGCTGTAGTTAAATATCGTGTGCTAAAAAATTGGCTCAAATAAACAAGCTGTGGATAGAAGGTTATGTTTTTGCTCTTTCGAACATGAATATTTGTATCCTGTAGTTAAAAAACGCTGTGAAAATCATGGAATTAGCATTTCTAAATGTAAAATAAGCAATATTATTAATAATAGAGGAAAAACCGTCAATCAATTATTTTAACAGGAAAAGAAGACCAAACGAATATACAAAGAAGGTACATACGTACTGCTTTTACGAATATTTCAACAGTAAGGTCTCTGGTCTTAAAAGAAAATCCACTGACCCAAAGAGCAATCGTTAAGTCATTAAAAATATCTGCATCAACTGTAAACAAGATAATAAACAAAGATTTGAATCTGAAAAAAAAAGTTATTGTTCACCGCCTTTTGCCTAGGCACGTGACTGAGCGCAGAAATTTATGAAAATCACTTAGCCGGAGACAGGTGAAATTTATTGTGACTATTGATGAAACATGGATCTACTTAAACAACTGTCACGAAAAAAGGTAGATTTACTATGACAAAATAGCAGAAAAAGACTTACAAACATGGTTACAAGAATCCAAAGAAAGTTTCAGTAAAGGATTCATGATTATTGCTGGTTTCTTGTACAATGGAAAATTAAAGTTAAGAAAAGTTGAAAAGAATGTTAAAACAATTCTACATATTTCCTAAATAAAGGTTTAACTCTTACATTTAAAGGTGCAATACCATTCCTTTACTCACAGAGACTTCAAAGAGTAGAACTCCATCAGGATAAGGCTATCAGAATTGAAAGTGGCAACAGGGAGTTACCAGTCAACCATCTATCTGAAAAGGCTACCAGTCTACATCTAAATCTACTACTCTATTTCTTGAAAAAAGAAAAAAAGGGACGGGTATCAAGTGTATATCTTTCGCTCATGTTCCTTCAGAGTCCCCTAATGTGCCACCCATGGATTTTTGCACCTTCAAACTGCTAAAAAGAGCACTTTCTAAACGCAGACCTAAAATAATGAGATCTGGGTCAGACTCCCGACAGACAATATCACGACAAACCCAAATCCTGACAGCCCAAATCCCGACTGCGTAATACCCCGACACGACCAATATCCCGACTGCCCAAAATTCCGACACGTCCTATATCCCGACAGCCAAAATCCCGACAGTCGAAAATACCGACAATTTAAAATCCCGAAAGTGAAACACCTGATCAGCTCATGCTTTAATAAAACGTTACATTTGGAATCCCAGATAATCTTTCAAATTCTTTTTGACGTGATATTTTATTTTTAGCTAATAGCATTATTTGATCAATATTTATGTATTAATATATGAGCAATTACTTGATTTATTATAATAAGAAATACTGAAATCTTTCAAATTCTTTTAGACGTGATATTTTATTTTTAGCTAATAGCATTATTTTAGTTGTAGTTAATATATCATTATTTGATCAATATTTATATAATACTATTTGATCAATTATTCGATTTATTATAGTAAGAAATACTGAAATTTGGAATTTGGGTTGTCGAGATTTTGCTGTTGTCGGGAATTTGGGTTGTCGGGATTATCCCCAGATACGAAAATAATGATTGGACTATGGAAAACAGTGAAAGAGGAATAAAATAAAATACCTCTACCAATTTTAAGAAATGCCCTGGTATCTTGGAAATCTAGATGTAGGTTCATCCAGAGAAAGGGCTATCGGATAGAATATTTAAGAAAGAAGTAATTTTATTTTAAACGTTAATCATATTGCTGGAAAATCGTTCAAAGATGTGTAAACATCCTCTGAATCAACTTGTTGGGCCCAACGGCTTGCTCAAATCACGTTGAGATAGAGATGTTTGCTCTATCGGATTATGTTTTTACACTTTATATCTAAAGAGAACCTTAATTAAAGATGAGGCATTTCTGCTGTTCTGTGTTCATGATATCGTTAAACCTCAAAAAAATTACGGACAAATTAAAAACAACAATACAGCACGGAAAGCGTTATAAATTAAGGTACCCGTATTTGCTGCGATATCACGGAACCGTGTAGTTTGAGAGAACCATTTTCTTGCTAAATCTTTGGTATTCAGGTTATTTACTATTTATTGGAATGAGATAATCCTGTTGAAATAACAGAAGGGTTGGTGCACTAAATATATGAAAATAAACTATTGGAACTATCCGTTTTATTGCCGTAAGAGATAAAACAAACATTTCCACGCATCAACGGATGGATTTTTAAAGGCTGACATCAGACAATAAACTCAATACTAAAACGTTACAGTTTACATATAAATAGCACTTGACTAATAAACAAATAAAGAGTGTTTAACTACTGAGAGCATTCTGTATTTGACGTCAGCCGTCCCGGTGGCGTAGTGGTCTAAGCGTTGGCTTCTGATCATTGGACCAAGATGGGTCCGGGTCTGAATCACGGGTAAGACATGGGTGGTGTGTTTGTTTCTTTGCACTGGATCTCTTCCTTCTCCAGAACCAATGACCCTAAATTAGGGAGAGACGACTGCTTATAGTTCACGGTGGTCGTTGAACTCCCAAACAAACAAACAACAACAACAAAAAAATGAAATCCCGAGATATCCTGTTTGGGCACGAGGCATTTGGAAGGAAAAATGCATTATTAAAGCATTGGATCCAAATTTTTGGCCACTCTAGGGAGACAATGTCATTGCACGCGTCGCATCTAGTGATGATTTTCAAGGCTTCTCGGAAGGCTGTTGATTTTGGGTCGGAATAGGGAGCTAACTTTTTAATACCACCTTATATAAGGGCAGCGGACTTGAATTTCTTATTGCTTATTTCTCATTCTTCATTCGTTTATTAATCAAGTCATACTCATATTTAAATTGTAACGTTTTAGTGTCCAGTTTGTAGTCTGCTGTGAACCTTGAAAAACCCATTCGTTGATGTGCGAAAGCTTGGCAAAAATGTTTGTTTAAATCCTTACGCCAGTAAAACGGATAGCTGCTATAGTTTATTCTAATCCTGTTGAACTTAATTTGGGCAGAATCCAGTGGCTTTCTCTAATGAACAATAAAGAGAACGAATTTTCGCTAATTGTAGCATCATATATCGTTTCAATAAAAAAATTGGTCGCTGCTTGCAATTTATCTGAAGCGTCAAATGTGTTCCTAGCGGAACATTCGTTTCTAAAAGATTGGATTGGCTCTTCATAGTTAACTAAATAAATTTTCGTAAAGCGTTTGACTTTACATTCACTCTGAGCCGTAGTATTATGACCACTTAACTAATAGCGTATTGGGTGGCCTTTCGCAACGATAACCGCTTGCATCTGGCGTGGCATCGTCACCACTATTTCGTGGAAGGTGTCCTTAGGTGTTCTGCATCTGCTGGATGGAATTACATCCCGTGTTGGGCGGTCTTTAGCCTCAATAACTGCTAGCACCCGCATGGCTTCGATTTAACTAGACGCTGGAAGGTGTCCTTAGGTGTTCTGCCTGGCGGTCTTTAGCCTCAATAACCGCTTTCATTTGGCGTGGCTTCGATTTTACTAGACCGTGGAAAGTGTCCATAGTTATTCTGCCCTTGCTGGACTGAATGACATCCCGGAGTTCGGCGACATGGATGGACAAATCAATTGTATCCCACAAATGCTTGAATTGATCAAGTCGGGGGAATTTGGCAATTAGGAGAACATGCGAAATGCTCGTATATGATCCCCAGTTCATTCCCGCACAATGCGGGCCTTATAACTCTGGTAGTTTTCTTTCTGTTAGATCCCAGGGACATCCGAATTCATGGTCACCATGTAGAGCAACATGTGGTTCCATGCAATGCCTAGTCAGGATCTGGCGGTGAGAGAGTGTGCAATGGGGACAATGGGATCCAGTGATATCTACGAGAACAGTCCCATACCATGATAACCTCACCGCTAACCGCTTCTGTCCCATCGTGCAGTCTAATTACAGTTATTTTCCTGGCCTCTAATACTGACCCGTGTATCGGCGTAGAGGAGCTGGAATCTGGACTCATCGACCAGATGACACCTTTTCAGTGGTCCAATATTGAGTCACGATACTCCGGCGCTCACGGTCGGCGGATCTGTTGATGACGGTCTGTCAACATGAGCAGGTGAACGGTCCGCCGAATCATAAGCTCATTTGCGAGAGTGTTCACTAGATTGTATGCTAAGAAATGTTTCCCTGTGAGCGATGGTTGTAGTCTGCCATTAACTAAGGGATCGTGATCCGTCTGCCGTTCTCTATAGTACGTTCCAACAGACGTTCAGCACGGCTGTCAATCAGTGGTAGTCTCCCTTTCCTACACGTTGAATGTATGTGTGTCCCTCTTCGGTCCATGACCCGAACAGCATATAATGCCTGTGTTTGCTGAGACGATGGACCCGTCTTCCTCGATCCGATAATAATTCTACTTTTGAACACCGACAAGTGCTTCCCTTTCCTCATTGCACTGGCTTCGTAGTGAATAGCACACGTCCTGCCAGTGCCGTCTATGTATATACAGGGTGTCTCAAAAATACACTGCATAACTGCAGGAATGAGTTCCTCATAAGTAGATAAGAGAAAAAGTTTATATCAGCATAGGCCTGGAAATGCTTGGTTTCCGAGTTACAAAGATCTGTCTATGACACTTAACTGTTTCAAATCAGGAGCAAGCGGATATGCACTTTATGTACGGTTTAGGGTATGACAATGCTCTGGAGGCTAGTCGTTTGTAGCACGAAAGGTTTCTAGAAGGAAAATGTTCAGACAGGAAAACGTTTGAAAGCATCCGTCACCGCCTTTGTGAATATGGGACCTTTACATCTCCTGCTGCCGACAGAGGACGACCAAGATCTACGATTCCTGAAGTAGAGGCGGAGATTTTGTACGTTTTGCATGCAACTCCTGGAATCAGCACACGCAGATTAGCAATGCAACTGCCTGTTCATCGTTCGACTATTTGGAGAGTGTTGCGAGAACAGCACCTGTATCCGTAACATCTGCAACGGATACAGACCTTGTCACCAGCAGATTGCCCCGAGCGAGTAATGTTCTGCAAGTGGTTCTTGCAGCAGTGTGGTACAACTCCTAACTTTCCTACCTCAGTGTTATTCACCGATGAAGCACAGTTCGCACGCGACGGAATCCTAAATTTTCCCAATCAACATGTACGGGTCGAGGAAAACCCATACGCAATACTTCCACCACGTCACCAACAGCGGTTCAGCCTAAGCATCTGGGGGTGTGTGATGAGCTGTTTGAGCCGCATGTACTTCCCAACAAACTCACGGGGTGTTCATACCACACCTTTCTGGAGATCAACATGCTTGATTTCTCGGACCACACGCCACTGATCTTTCGTCAACAAGCACGCTTTATGCAAAATGGCGCTCCAGCACATTTTAGCCATCTAGCTCGCAATTACTTGAATCGGAATTTTCCTAGCCGGTGGATGGGTAGACGTGGATGAACTCCACGCTCACCAGATTTAAACCTTCTAGATTGCTTCTTGTGGGGCCATTTAAAATCATTGCTGTATTCGACTCCAGTAGCAGATGTGTGAAATTCTCCGCAATCGAATTGTGGCAGGTTGTGAAACAATACGACACATGCCAGGAATTTAGCAGCGTGTTCGCGAGTCCATGAGGCATCGATGTGATGCCTCTATTGAGGCAAGAGGTGGACATTTTGAACAATTACTGTAAGGTAATGTGAACAGTTAAGTGTCATAGACAGACCTTCATAACTCGTAAACCAAGCGTTTCGGGGCCTGTGTTGATATAAACTTTTTTCGTGTCTACCTATGAGGAACTCATTCGTGCAGTTTTGCCGTGTATTTTTGAGGCACCCTGTATATGTTCAGGGCAAGTTGATGACGTCATTGCTACGTGTTGTGTAATACATCCACCAGTGGAGAGAGCAGTATTCACAGTGGTCTGGGCCATGCGTGTAAGTTACAAACTGTAACGTACCAGGAGATGTGACGTACCTGCCAGAAGGACGCATAAAGGCAGATAGGAATCAGAATAAAACGTCCGCGTAGCTCAATTGGTAGAGTGACTTATTCCGGAATGAGGGGATCCGGGTTCGAATCCTGGCGTGGACAGAAATGACGGAGAAATTCACTTCGTTATAAAGCTTCTTGAAACCTGAAGAATTATTCTTACGTTTGAGAATGTACAACCAAAATCATCTCCGGAACTACGAAAGGCATTCAAAGAGAAGTTCTGATCTTAACAATTTAATGATAATGACATTGTGCCAGTACTTTTCGATTTAGTAACTTTAGTGCACTTTGCACATTCTTTTTCGAGCCGTGTTTGTCCTTGATAAAAGGAAACACGCCTCTCTATGAGACTTCATGGAACTCCTTACAGTCTTTGAAATATTTTACATACAGTGAAGAGCTTCAGGATGGTACCAAATTTCCGTTAGCGAATTATATGATTATGAATCAGTACTCGTGGTAACAGTTCCTTATCTCGTTAAAAATGTGATCGTTGTCCTTTGCTTCACGTTTACCGTTTTCTTACCTTGCCATTACTGAATGACGTTACGAATGAACTTCCTGATTTTGTTTTTTATAACTGATATCTAGTTGCTATCTCATAATCTTCATATTTCCAAAAAGTAATGAAACACTGATATGGATTGTTAGTTTCCTCGAGTAATTGGCGTCATACTTGCCTAGAATTTACTGAACAACTTCTGAACTTGATAATGCTCGGAAAATAGAACTTGGTGCAATAAACAACCCTGTTTGTACACTGGTGTGCAAAAATTAAGGACGAAGAGGAGAAATCAGCATAACAGCGGAACGAGCAGGCAGAACGGACCGAAAGCCACTCAGGAAATAGACTACGGTCCGGTGCGGTAGGGCATGCGCATATATGCAGCATGACGGGGGGGGGGTCGGAAGGGTATAAAGCACACGGGCGGTGTACGCTCAGCAATTCGGTGAATGCTATTGCACGGTGTACATGGGTTTGAATGACGTCGAGTTGCTGCCACCGTGTGATATGGCCAACATGCAATCCAGTAGACGACATTTGGATGACTTCACCCGAGGTCGCGTCATTGGGAAGTTGGAAGAAGGTCGAAGTGTGACTAGTGTGGCAAAGGAGTTCGGTATCGCTCACAGCATCCTTTCACGAGCTTGGAAAGCATTTCAAACGACAGGAACAGCTGTCCGAGAGTTTAGCAGTGGTCGTCCACGAGTAACCACGGCGGCGGACGACCGGTATATTGTCCTACAGGCGAGAAGAGAGACAGACGGCAGACAGCGGGAGAAATCGCAAGACACATGCAACAGACAATTGGGCGTCCGTTATCGCGTTTTACCGTGGCCAGGAGGCTGCACAAAGGTGGTCTATTTGGACGACGACCAGTACGGTGTGTGCCATTAACGCCTGCTCATCGGAGACGGCGGTTTCTGTGGTGCCAGGAACACAAGAACTGGACACATTACCAATGGAGTCGAGTTCTCTTTACGAATGAGAGCCGATTTAGTCTGACGAACGATTCCGGACGTATACACATCTGGAGAGAGCAGGAAACACGCAATCAGACCTCCAACATCATCGAAAGGGACCGGTTTGGAGGTGGCGGAGTTCTGGTTTAGGGCGGTATCATGCTTGGTAGCCGTATTGACCTCCACATCTTCCAAGGAGGTTCAGTCACTGGTGTCCGCTGTTATACCGAGGTCTTCCTGCCTCACGTGCGTCTGTTTAGAGGTGCTGTGGGTTCCGAGTTCCTCTTCATGGACGACAGTGCTACACCTCATCGTACAGTGGCTGTTGCAGAGCTGTTGGAGAGTGAAGATATTCAACGCATGGATTGGCCAGCAAGGTCCCCGGACCCAAATCCAATCGAGCTCGTGTGGGACCTTCTCGGGAGACGCTTGGCAGCACGTCTCCAGCCGCCAGCAATGATTCCGCAGCTGCGATTGGCGCTACAAGAGGAATAGGACGCGATGCCTCAACAGCTCCTTGACAACCTTGTCATTAGCATGGACAGACGTTGTAAATCCTGCAACGCAGTCAGGGGCGATCATATCTCCTACTAAAGACTGGATTTTTCTTCGCAGCCACCTGTCACATGGACGTTTCTGTCTTCTGTCCAGTTGCGCTCGAAGCTACCTTTTCAATAAAGTACATTTGTATCCTTTGGATTCCTTGTCTGGACGGTTTTGCTCACTTGTCCCATATTCTTACATCTTGGGGTTCTTATGGTATGATTTGAGTCGATGTGGAGCACTTCTGCACGACGTTACATTCGAAAAACCGCCTCGTCCTTAATTTTTGCACGCCAGTGTACTTGCAGTCATCAGATCTCTTCACAGTCGCAACCAAAAGCAATCTTTTCGGTTTTTCCGCGATATAGTCATAGGTGTTCTCGAAAGACCTTTCAGTTACTGCCACCTTTAACATTTCATCCACAATACAAAATGAAATTATCGAGTATCCGTACTGTTTTTTCTCTAACACGCCATACCTCATAATGTATTGCTAGAACAGTTTGATAGCTGAATAATACCTTCCATTTGGGCTCTGCCTGTCAAATATTTCTTGAATATTAGCCATATAAACTGAAAACAGTGATTTGAAATGATCAGCTCAAATGCGTTAGCTGTATATATAGGTCTTACATAGGTAGAGATAATTATGAACTGAAGTACAATACATTTTCAGTTGAATGCATTTATTCCCCTCAAATTTATCACAACTTGTATAATCAAATTCAGGAACATGAAATTTCAAAGAATGTGTTCCTTGCTGTTTGAATGGATACTATGTAAGCTTTCTGAGTAGATTATTTGAATTTAAGTCATTCTGGAATGTTTTCCTGTTGCACCAGGTTTCTGTTTCAAACGCTTGGCTCGTTTTACTCCGACCTCAAACTATTAATCTCTGAACCTTTCATCTGTGCCAGCACCTTGATGTTCAGATGTGTTTCAGCACGACCTTCCCTTTGCTCAAATGTAGGAAATTTCAAATAAAGCTTATTTTTTCTGAAGCAGGTATTCACAGATCTAGAGGATTGTTCTCAAACTGCCGTCATGTATTTCACTGAAATACACTGACGGGAAAAAAAATCCCAACACCAAGAAGGGGTTGTGTTAGATAAACGACAGTTGGTAGGCGGTGAGAGTACATCTGTAAGATGACGTCTATGCAAATTTTGCGCTCGGCGCATACGTGTGGCGCTAGTAGCGCCCCTCGGAACAGGCAAAGCAGGTTTGCTGTAAATACGCGCTGTAACGTTCGTGAGCGTTTAGTTATCGTTGAGATTCGACGTAGTGTGTTGATGTTAGTCAAGAATGCCTTTAAGAAGACGAAGAAGCCATTATCAACAGCTCACGGAGTTTGAACGAGGACGTGTAACAGGGCTACGAGAAGGTGGATTTTCGTTCCGCAATATTGCAGAACGACTTGGCAGGAATGTAGCCACTGTGCATGATTGTTGGCAGCGGTGGTCAAGGGAAGGTACTGCCTCAAGAAGACCGGGTTTCGGCCGGCCACGTGGCACTACTGAGAGGGAAGACCGCCGTGTACGGCGTATGGCCGTGGCGCTTCGTACCGCGTCTGCGGCAGCAATTCGAGCTGCAGTTGCCACCACAGTGACACAACGAACTGTTACAAATCGGTTACTTGAAGGACAGCTCCGAGCCAGATGTCCTGTAGCGTGCATTCCACTTACTCCAAACCACTGCCGTTTCAGACGTCAGTGGTGTCAAGCTAGAGCTCATTGGAGGATGGAGTGGAGATCTGTTGTGTTTTCTGATGAAAGCCGGTTCTGCCTGGGTGCCAGTGATGGCCGTGTGTTGGTTAGAAGGAGGCCAGGTGAGCGCCTGCAACCAACCTCTCTGCGGCCGAGACACACTGGACCTACACCTGGAGTTATGGTCTGGGGAGCAATTTCCTATGACAGCAGGAACACTCTCGTGGTTATCCCACGCACCCTGACGGCACATTTGTACATCGGTCTGGTGATTCAACCTGTTGTGCTGCCATTCATGAACAGCATTCCAGGGGTGTTTTCCAACAGGATAACGCTCGCCCGCATACTGCTGTTGTAACCCAACATGCTCTACAGAGTGTCGACATGTTGCCGTGGCCTGCTAGATCACCAGATCTTTCACCAATCGAGCACGTATGGGACATCATTGGACGACAACTCCAGCGTCACCCCCAACCAGCAATAACCGTCCCTGTATTGACCGACCAAATGCAACAGGCATGGAACTCCATCCCACAAACTGACATCCAGCACCTGTACGACACAATGCGTGAACGTTTGCGTGCTTGCATTCAACATTCTGGCGGTTACACCGGTTATTAATGTACCAGGATTTCACATTTAAAATGGCTCTTCTCGCGCTTACATTAAGCTGTGGTCTTGAAACCTTAATCGATTAAATATGTTACCTATAGAAATGCATTGCCGCCATTTCATTCCTCTACAACTATTTTTTCGTAGTGTTGGGATTTTTTTCCGTCAGTGTATATTACGTAGTGATAATTTGTATGAACTTTATATAAGTTATATGTTTCTTTAACAAATTTAATAGCATTTGGCTCCATATAGATAACTGATCAAGAATCAATTGCTTGATATAGATTACATCTAGCACTGCACGTATTTTAATAGTAACTTTCTCGTGGGCAGAAAGAGGTTACATGTCAAGATTTTGTTTCAGTTATAATTAGTCAAGTTAAGTATTGTCTGTACTTCATAAAGAAAATTAAAAAAAGGTTGTTTACTGTTAGAAGTCCTTTTGGGTATCCACGTTAAAGCTTCCTTACATTGTTAACGTTTTTTTTTATGTTAACTTAATAATTTTTTAAGTGAAAATCGTAGATATCTACAGCATCTTATGCAAGACATTATCCCAGAGTCTCCATTCTCACCTATATATCTTTTGGTGTTCATATAAACACAACTCCTCTTTCCTTTCCTCCTTTGTACAATCTCTAATATTTAAGTGTTTGTTATTAATACTTCATATATATGCAAATCATGATAAATATTACATTATACAGAATGGTAATGCTTGAAATATTAAGTTTAGTGCGCTAACTATGCGCCATGGCAGTACACCCTCATATTTAAAAAAAATGTATGCAAAATTGTTATTTAACACAAGATTGTCATAGTTCATATTACAATGTCTCATGTCCGGTCCGGGATTAGAGAGGGAATCTGCTACAAATCTTTCAGTCTAGTACTTTGAACAATGGATAGTGTAAGCTAAATTACAATCATGCGCAACTTACTAATGTAGGATTTATTTAATTTCATAATTTCAGATACGTCTGTTGTGTTAAACAAATTTATGAAAAGTGATTTTTTTATTTTACATTCCATACCAGGCCATGATAAGGTCCATCACAGCGGGGCTGCATCGTGAAGTTGCTTTGTCAGGGGTAAACGTAGTTGGGGTATCAGGTCCAAGGCTGCAGAAAGGGGGACGGACACACCTACCACGCTAGTCGTCGGTCCCGGACTAAACTCGGAAGAGAAACATGTGTCTCACACCACCCAGCCACCACAGCGGTTTATGAAATGTGATATTTAATACACTGGCGGAAAGTGAAAAAAGAACACCAAGAAAGAATTAGCGGACGATCATGAAATTTACATATGTTAATGGGGTCGAGTTTACGTAGGTGTGATGTTAATTTCGGGACCAACCGGTGAGCGCTTACGCCACAGCACGGCATAATATGCAAATTATCGTCGGTGGTATTTAAGGAGTACGGCGAAGTGAATGTAATCAGTCGTCGCCGTACGGACACATGCGAAGATCCTGAAGAAGCTGCAATGCCTGGACATGGAAGATGTGTACGATTTCAGCAGTTATCGGACTTTGAGCGAGGTCGTCTAGTCGGACTCCGCGAGGCCGGGTGGTCGTACCGTCGTATTGCGGAGCGAATTGGACGGGAAGTATCGGTGGTGGTACGATGGTGGCGTAGATGGTCCGAGGAACATTCCCACACGAGAAGACGTGAAACCGGAAGTCACAGACGGACTGATGAACGTACCGATCGACGCATAAGAAGAGCGGCGTTGTCAAGCAGAACATCCACTGCGACGCAAGTTCGAGCTGCCATTGCACCTGAGGTGACTATGCGAACAATCCGCAACCGTCTACTGGATGCAGGACTACGTGCACGTGTGCCTCTGACATGTGTACCTCTGACTCCAGCACACCGTCAGGAACGGCTGCAGTGATGTCGCCAACGTCTGCACTGGAGAACGCAATGGCGATCTGTCGTGTTCAGCGATGAAAGCAGATTCTGCTTGGGAGCCTCCGATGGCCGTATGCGTGTTCGCAGACGTACAGGGGAGCGTCTCCACCCTTCTTGCATCCGCCAGCGACACACATGGCCTACACCTGATCCCCTGGTGTGGGGAGCGATTAGCTATCAGTTCCGTACACAACTAGTGTTTGTACCGGGTACGTTAAACAGCACCTCCTACATCAACAACATCATTCAGCCCGTTGTTGTGCCATTTGTCAGGTCCGTCCATCGTGGTGTTTTCCAGCAAGATAATGCACGCCCACACACGGCACGTGCAACGCAACATGCACTTCAGGGTGTGAGACAACTTCCATCGCCTGCACGTTCACCGGATTTGTCCCCCATTGAGCACGTGTGGGATTTTATGGGACAACGACTTATCCGGTCTCCAGGCCAGCCACGACCATCCCCGATTTACGCGTCCAGGTTGAGGATGCTTGGAACTCAATACCCCAAACTTACATCCAACATCTATACGAGAGACTCCATGCCAGATTTGCACAGCGTGACGCAGTTCATGGCGGTTCAACCTCGTACTAACCATGTTACATGGAAATGTTATTTTTCAGTTTACCAGCAAATACAGCTGTATTTTGCCATAATGTTTTGATCACGTTATCCTCTGCATTCCGTTATTATGCTGTATAAATTTCGTTGGTATCAGACGTCTCTTTCTTGGTGTTCTTTTTTTACTTTCCGCCAGTGTATTTACAGGTACGTACATTAGGCCAGCTTCTTTTCTGGATAGAGGCCTGTTAAAGACACCAAAGTAGTGAAGCATACATTCTGGTTCAAACGAACAAATAAGTTATGTAATATTTCGAGGCGCATATGAAATGCGCTTTATCTATAATTTATATAAGTGTTACGTATGCTTCACATGCATAAAAGAACACGGATACTATCTTATTCGTTCACACGGAATCATGTTGTTTTGCCGCGATGACACAGGAAAATTGCACTTGTTTGAATAACACAAGGAAAACAGTGGACGGGATCCAGTGAAATGAAGTGCAACAGGTCACGCAAAATGTTTTTCGTTTGTCTCGACTGAAATTTAATTAAAACAAAAATAAAAGACCAGTGGCCATAAGTGAATTAAGGAGCTCTCGGCTCAACCCGTTCGATATGAAATTCGAACGGGTTGAGCCGAGGGTTCGGCTTTTTGGGAAATGTTCTTCCCAAAATAAATGGCAAACACACAGTTGTATGATTTGTGGTATCTTGATTTTGGCAGTTTATAGCCATTTGTGTCACTGGTTCTAATGTACCCATATCCTCAGAAAATTCAGACCTGTGTCCTGTCCTGGTATGTAATAGTCATCGACGCTAAAAGGAGACATCGGATTGTTTCAACTAGCGCAAAACTGAAGTTTGTTTATTTTCCTAAGCTACACTTGCTTAGCTTCAGTTAGTTAGAAATCCTTTGAATTGGGTGGCGTAACGGTGGTATACCTAAACAGGAATCGGGAAATGGCTCGTTCGGTTCCCATTCCAGAAATATGCAATTCTCAAGCACTCTGAGGAGGTGGATACATGTGGAGGACAAAGAAAAAATAAATGGCGATCCAGTTCCGAAAATGGATGTCTGCACATAATATGCAGAAACCAAATGTTGATCAGTTTAACTCAATACACGTTTTCATCCCATTTGTATATCCGTGGTGATATCAGTGGAATCTGTGTTCTATTAGTTTTTCTTAACGAATTGTACGTGTATTTATAACCCATGAATCTTAGTCGTGTGAATGTTCTGTAGATGCCTACAGAATCAGGTACATAAAAATTACCAAGCAATTACTTTAAACAACTGCATCACTAAAACAAATTTCAGCCAAACTACGGGGAATTACTACCTTCGTTTTCAGCATGAGTGTTGTTTTCTATCACATTTCTTTAAGGATTTGCCGTTTGAGCTTCTCTTTTTGTGTTGTTGTTAGAAAAGAGAATTAGTACGTTTGCTGTTAGTTTGTTTAAACATTGTTATGAAACTTTGTTTTATTTTCATTTCAGCAGAAATGGCAAGGGATCCAGGGCATCTTTTCGTCAATGTAGTGGTTATTTTCACAGTTTTGTTTTGCATCAACTGGGCCAGTCAACTCGTCTGCTGGTTTTGTTGGTAAGTGCTAAATTTGATTGAATACAGTGAACTTAATATTGGCAACCACGATAATGCAAAAAAAAAAAAAAAATGTTTAAAGATGCTCAAGATAACAGTATCATTTGAGTAGGTGCAAGAGATATTGCTTTATACTGGTCTTCCCATAGAATCAAAACTTAGAATCATTAATTCAGCTGTCTTCTCAATGGACGCAGAAAAAAGGATCATTAAAATAAATGAAAGAATTACCATCTTTTAATTTTTAGTGCATTCAGTTGAAATGTGCTTTTCTTACTTAAAACGGAAAATAAAAGTGGATTTCCAGGTAACTTGATTTTTTTAGTTAGGGAAGAAAAAAGACACTTGTGCAATTTTGGGCGTACTGAGAGTGGGGAAGTCTAACCGCTAAAGACAGTACCGAAAAATTTAATCAAGGCAGTAATATAGTCAAAGGAATGTTTGTTGGAAATAGTAATCTCTTGAACACAAGAGTTTCTGATGTCTGAAACAGATGACAAGATCGCAGCAATCGTCTAAATGTTGACATGACCACAGTAGTATTGTGCGGCTGAAGAGTAAAAAGAACAAATTAGCCTAGCCAGAAGTTTGGGCAAGCTGTAGCTGAAAAAAGCAGTGATGAGCCATTCCCTGTTTTATATTCAGTACAGTGAAACTATGTGAATTTGAACTAAGTGAAGCTGAGTTAGCGTCGAAGGTACCTATGATAAGCGCCAGGGGAGAATATGTCCACATTCGACGGCTGTCTTTTTCTTATTTAGAGGAAGTTCTGGATCTTTGTGAAAACAAAAAGCGTTAGAAGTGATAAACGGAATTTGTTGAACCGATATTCATCCAACAGCACTGATACAACTATATAGGTAGAATAAAATAGCAACGTTTATTCACAGTTCCGTGCATAAGTCTTGTGTTCCTTCACACAGAAACTTATGCCTTGCGGATCTGTCCTATATATGAAAGGCCACATTCACAAAGGATCTGATGAATTTCCCAGGAATTTACGTCTTAGACATAGCTTTTGATCCATAAAAATTTATCTTGTTTATAGGTTTGAAAGTAACTTTCAAATTAAAACTTTTGAGAATACTTGAAATTCTGAAGCCAATCTGAGGAGCAAATGGGATAACAGCCGAATTCTCTCGTACTGGGAGGTCTATTGGCTTGTCAACGACATGACATCTTCTCTATTTCTTTCACGAGCTTGGAAACAACTCACCAAAATCCGTGACCGTCAGAACTCTGATAATGTCACAATGATTTGAATGTTTAAGCTCTATTTGTCCTGATGATGTCGAGCTAAACGCTCTACGAAACTATTGTAGATGTGAAAATAAATATTTCATTAGGAATAAACGTTGCTATTTTATTCTATCTCAACATCACAAGTTTCGTAGTCATCAAATATAATATATAGGTTCCGAGGTTTTCCGCAGACTCCTCGGGCATGGGGACGCACACGAGTGGATGATTACCTCTGAAGTTGGTCCCGGACGCACACGAGTGGATGATTACCTCTGAAGTTGGTCCCGGACGCACTTAGTCCCTAGTTCCCCTTCCTTGACAGGGTATACCAGATGAGTGTCTATGCACTGGTAGTAAAAATACAAGACGATTATAATCTGCTGTCATCTGGTGGCAGGTTCCTGTGGGCATTTGTTCCATGGTTGTTGATAATAATGATGATATAGGTTCCACGGAAATTGATTACTCATTCTTACTACTGCAATACAATGAATCTTCCTTTCCAAACTCGTATAATCTTTTTTTCAAACTCGTATTTTCACTCGTGTGGCAAGGATGGCCAATAGACTGTTGTTTATACACAGCAATTTACGCATAGTCTAGGAAAATTCAATACGGGTATGGCGACGAAAGCACTAAGAAAGAGAGCTATGCGTCACCTTATCTAACGTTTGCTAAATATTAACACTTTAACTGGCAAGCCCAGGATAATTTAGCGAAATAACGTTGTTTTGAGTGTTTTCATGATATCTCGTTTAGGCTTCTGGTTAAAAGGCAAACGTTTCCAAGCTCTGCATGCTCAACTGATTTTCAGAAACACACCTTTTCTGTCTTCCCATTAAAAAGCATAAAATATAGGAATATTTAACTTTAAATAGTTTTAATTTACGTGCTTACTTCATCTCGCGTAGTTAATGATCTGAAATAGTTTCCCTGATGTATATTCAACTCTTTGAATAAATAATTAACTATTAACGGCCAGAGAACAGAATCAGCATGAGAAAATACACTTACGCTGTTCCAACACTTTATTCCTTCATTCGCTCAAAGGCATACAATTTGATATTCACGTCTGTGACGTACTACAGAGGTGACGCACATGTCAGGGCGAAAATATGCAGTGAAAAGGCCTTGTCGGCGTAGTTTAATTGGGAAAGCATTGGCTCCGGAGCAGAAGGATGCGGTTTCGAGTTCACCACCGGCACATTGGAGCTCGAATGCAAAAATAAATCTCCTGGCCCTTGGGTTCTTCGAAAAATGTGTGATGTTCTTTCTACACATCATCTGGAATTAATGAAACATTTTTCTTTCTACAGTGAGCTCTCCTTCAAGCGTAATTTACCTTGCTGACCCGGAACCTATGATTTCGTGCCAGCCCTTTCTCAAGGAAGGGATATATGTGACGTGCTACGGAGATGACGCACATGTCGAGACGGCAAGTAGCAGTGACAAGCCCTTGCCGGTGTATCTTAATTGGTAACGCCTTCGGCTTCGAAGCAGAAGGATGTAGGTTTCGAGTAGCGACATAGGCAAATTTGGGTTTCGCAGGTCTTCTCACAGAATTCGATCCAATGATCGCAATGGTGGATAACAACTTTTAACAATCAACTCTCCAACAACAGCAACTTTCGTACATAACTTTCGTCACATATAAATCACCATGTCTCAATCGTATTGAAAACTCTCGATAACTCCACATCAGCTACTACGCTTCAGCTCACTGCTACATTCCGCTCAACCCTTTCTAAATTCATTTTTGACATTCTTATCTACACTGCTGGCCCCCAAAAATGCAACACCAAGAAGGACACGAGATAGCAAAGCCAGATTTATTGGACACATAACAACAGATACAGAGATGAAACGATTGAGCTTACAGGCCCGTGCGACTTGCGGAACACGCAGACATCAACAGTTCGTGTGGCCCCCATGGCTGGCAATAACGGCCGCTACACGCCGCGGCATCGAACGAAAGAGGCTTTGGATGTGGACTTCTGTATGTCGGTACAGGCCGCTTCCACACGTTGCCACAGTTCATCAGGCGTAGCCGCGGGTGGTGCTTGCTGGGCCACTCGCTTGCCGATCAGCTACCAGACGTGTTCGATGGGCAACATATCGGGAGAACAGGCGAGCCACTTCATCAGTGACACCTGGTGAGCCGTGAAGAATTGTTGCACGATGCGTGCCACGTGCGGACGCGCATTGTCCTGTTGAAACGTGGCCGCTGGCAGGTCCTGCAGGTAAGGGAGGACTACAGGCTCCAAAACGTCGGAGATGTAGCGGTGGCTGTTGAGTGTACCGGCGACGCGTACCAGAAGGGTGCGGGTGTCATATCCAATTGCGCCCCAAACCATAACGCCAGGCGACGGACCGGTATGGCGATGCATAATGCAGGCGTCATACAGTCTCTCACCGCGGTGCCGCCACACGCGGATCCCACCGTCGTGGTGTTGCAGGCAGAAGCAGGATTCGTCGGAGAAGACAGTGTCGCGCCATTCCGTAGTCCAGGTGCGGCGTTCAACGGCCAATCGGATGCTTCCTTCTTGGTGATGCATTTTGGGTGGCCAGCAGTATAACTTCGACTTACTGGCAGTCTTGCCAAATTGTAAAAGCTCCTCGGGAAGTAATGTGTCGTTAAGTGAGAAAACGTTTAACCAGGAGTAACTAAATTTACATAATAGGACAGAAACGCAATAGGAAAGTTGAATAAAGGTATACGTCGCAAGCAAAAGTTGACGGATACCGGTGTTTCTGCATTGGTCAACCAGAAGGATGTACTTGCTAATATCAAGCGTGTATTCCAGGCATGGCAACTTTAATCCTTTACAGAACAATCCCGAAAAATTCAATCCTTTATGGTGGAGTCCAGATTATATATGAAAATCTGTTATTATGGTCATAATAATGTCATCCAGATTATGGTAATCCATTGAAATCATCTTGAACAGGTTTCTCCAAATAAATTTTATCGACTTGCAGGTTTGAAGAAGTAATGAGGCTCAAAATATGATTTAATTTTGCCTTAAGTTAGCATTATTGGTAAAAGTACGTCAAAATAATTTCCTTGATTTTAATTCTTTCCCTTGAAAAACAAGTCTGCGTTTGTCAGCTCCTTAAGACTCATGTTCTGTGACTACTCACTTTGAACCTTATAAGCGGTGGATATTAAAATCTACAAATACGAATATTTAGTATTTCACTGCATATTTCAAGGGCCGCCCGGTGGCGCAGTGGTCTGCGCGATGGCCTCTGATCATTAGTCCGAAAGGGGTCCGGGTTCGAATCCAGTGATGCATGGATGTTGTGTTTGCCTTTCGGCAATGGCTCTCTTCCTTTGCTTGGAATCAGTGACTTTAAATTAGAGACGGTCGACTGCTTACAGTCCTTTCAGTTGCTCACGGTGATCGTTAACCCTCCAATCAAAAAAAAAAAAAAAATATTTCAAGGGAATAATTTTTCATTTTGTTTCTTAAGAATCATCGTTGCTTAAAAAATCTGTAAGATTCCAAAAAATATGAATGCAGAAATTTATTTAAAAAATATTTTTTCTAACTCATGTATTAACAAAGCAAAGCAGTAACTATTGCTTTCATGCAATATTTGATATATGCAAGATAACTGTTGTTTCAATGAATTTATCAAAATTGCCTGCGTACTTTCAATAGAAAAACTGTAAAAATGGAAGAAACGTACATTTATCTAAAAATTTTATTCTTTGTCGGTTGCTGACAGGAGCTTCTAACAAGCTCTTATACACAGTGCGTCAAAGAATTTTTAAGACTGGCGCTAGATTTTAGCCTACGGTGGCGCCACCAGTGTAATCGCGAATGCGTTATAAGCCGTGACCATCTGCTTGCTTTCTGCCAAAAGTACTGCGCAGTTGTTAAAGTAACTCAAACGAAACGGCCGTTCATTAGAGAAGTAAAATTTTTTTCATGTTGAATTATTAAGATGGAACAAAGGGCTGTTATTAAATTTAACGCAAAACTTGGTAAAACTGCCTCGGAAACGTACCAAATGATGAAACAAGTTTACGGTGAGTTTTGTTTAAGTAGATCAAATGTTTTCCTGTGGCACAAACGTTTTTTGGAAGGACGAGAGACGCTAGAAGATGATAAGCATACCGGAAGACCAAGTTCATCTAGGACACCTGAGATTATTGAAAAAGTGCGTGATTTCGTGGGAAACAATCGATGTGCGTCACTAAGAATGATGGAAGAGTCTTTAAACATCAATAAAGAAACGATTCGAACCATCCTGCATGAAGATTTGGGCAAAACAAAAGTCTGTGGTAAATTTGTTCCATACACGTTAGCCAATGAACAAAAATCAAGGAGAAGTGCACATTGCAAAGACATCATATCAACCGCTGAAAATGATCCAAACTTCTTAAAATTGATTGTTACTGGTGATGAAACATGGTGGTTTCAATATGATCCTAAAACAAAGCGACAAAGTGCGAAATGGAAGTAAAAAAACTCGCCACAAGCCAAAAAAAAAAAAAGAAAAGTTCCATCGAAAATCAAAAAAATGCTCATTACATTCTTCGATAGTAAGGGTATTATCCACAAAGAATTTGTTCCAAGTAAACAAACAATTACTGGTGAGTTTTATTTAAATGTTTTGAGGTGTTTGATGGGCAGAATTCGTCGCATTCGTCCAGAATATCGAGATGAAAACAGTTGGTGTTTGTTGCACGATAATGCACCCAGTCACACTTCATTTCTTGTTCGTAGATTTTTGGCGAAAAATAACGTCTGTGTGTTGAATCATCCACCGTATTTGCCTGATTTAGCACCCTGCGACTTTTATTTGTTCCCAAAACTTAAAATGACGTTAAAAGGGTGTTATTTTGATGATATTTCAACCATACAAACAGCTTCGACGCATGCTTTGGAGGCAATTCCGCAAAGTGAACTGGAACAGGCATTCGAATCATTATTAAATCGCTGTAAAAAGTGTATTGAAGCCGGAGGGACTTATTTTGAATAACAAACCGAAACAAATTATAATTTCTTGCTTCTATTTCATTTTACAGACCCAGTCTTAAATATTCTTTGACGCACTGTGTACTTCATGTTTGAGTCCATGAAACTTCTCATAGAATTTTTTAAGGCAACCTCTGTTTCTTCGCTTTTCTAAGAATGTGCAATGTTTGACGTGCTTACTTTGATGTTGGGTTTTCATCCACATTTGTTATTTTCTCGTGTGCAACTTTTGCTTCGTATACTGATTTTTGATGTTCTTCAACGATTGCATCTCCTCATTTTCCAAAAAGTTATGCGCCACTGTCTGTATTAAGCCAATTTTAAAACATCTGATCAAAATCAACTCGATCATCTTTTTGCTTCTCTCTTACATTAGGGTGATATCTTTTGTAAAAACCTGCAGTACGGAAGAAGTTAAAAATGAAAATGTTAGTTACATTTTTCTTGGCTTTAGAAACCATGCGAATCACGTCCAACAAAGAGATCCTTTAACTAATATGTGATGCCGATCACTTGCCTGTAGCGTCAATTGAGTCAACAACTTTTCTCTCATATAATACGTTTTAAAGATCTTCACTATCCGTTCGTGGAGCGTCTGGATAATTGCAGTGGAGCGTCTGGATAATTGCAGTCATGCTTTTGATCAAGATCAGTTCCATTCTTATAATTAATCCTACATACAGCTGTCTCGGCACGATGTATAACACTTTCATCTAATACACGCAAGCCCCAGAAATATAAAAATATTTACGTACTTCTAAAACCAGTATGTACAAATAAAAACAAATTTAAAAAACAGGCAAGATCTTTCGAGTCTTCACAAAACTCCTTATCAAGCCAATGTGCAGCCCAATGTGCAGTGAACAAGACTATATATGTACAAGTAAGCGACCGTCATGCACCTGTAACTACAGCAACATCTAGACGTACATGTGTTGTAATCATAGAAATAAACTTTCCCGACATTTATTCTAGGTATCCGGTGGTTTTAATGTTCTAACATATTGACGCCAAGGTAATGGTAAATTACTGGGTAGGTCTTCATTGCAACATAGATCATCAAACCATGTGATAAATAATGATTCCGTGAAAAATGTATCTCGTTTATTTTTGGTAAAAGCCAGATGATTCACGTTTTCCCAACGTGGGGTATATTTGCCTTCGGCTACCAAACGTGCAATGGCTGTAGCAGTTGCTCCTGTTTTGACATTGTACTTGTGTTCCGAAACCCGGACACCTATCGTCTGAAGTGTGGAGCCAATATATGTCCCAGATTGGTCATTGGGAAGTTCAGGTTGCAATGGTATACAGTATATACCATGTTTGTGTTCCGTGCACACCCGATTACGGTCTTGATTTATCATTTTGAAGATGTTTGATGTCCGTATTCCAAAACTTATATGATGTTTGTTACAGAATCGGTTCAAAGTTTTAATGATGGTTGGATGGTAATCCACTGAACCAACGAAACGTTTGGTAACTTGTTCGCGTTGTAATCGTGTGAACGACAGTAGTAGAGTCTGCTGAATTACTTTATTAACACAGTTCGCAGGGTAACCAAATTGCTTCAGAGTTTTGACAATATAATTGAGTTCAACACGTCTTAAACGTATAGACGAAGAGTGCGTGAAAGCTCGTTTGACACTTGAGCGCAACCCATCAAGTTTATATTGAATGGGGTGAGCTGAAGAGAATGAAATCAGGGTCGGAATGTGGGTCGGTTTCCGGTACACGGAATGGGTTACGACATTCTTAACAGGATCTTTGGTAAGAAGAATATCAAGAAACAGCAAAGAAAACTGTTCTTCGAGTTCGATAGTAAATTTAATTGATGGAAAGAAGGGCGATAAAGCTTGAGTAAATTGTAATCTTTCAACCGAGTGTGGCCAAAATACTAAAACGTCGTCGACGTACCTGATATACAATGTAGGATTTAACAGGCTATTTTGAATAACATTATTCTCTAGCTGTTGAAGAACCACCTCAGCCAAACTGAGGGAGAGGGGGACCCCATTGGTGTCCCACCTCATTGTTGGTAGATAACCCTATTAAATTTGTAATAGGTTCGTTGAGCAATTAATTTTAAAGCTGCTAAAATTGCTTGAGTTTCAACTGAAGAAATGCTCGGTACTGAAGATAGTATGTCTTCAATGATCTCTTGAGCTTGTAGCAAAGGCACGCTAGGGAATAATGAAGAGACATCTAATGATGCTATAATGAAAAGTTGGCCACAGGGATCAAAATCTCTGATAATATTGAGAGCTTGAAGGGTACCCTGCACGGCGTACTTCGGTGATTGAAAGAAGGGAGCTAGAAAGGTTGCAAAGTCCTTTTTTCAGGGGCCGAGTGGGATTATTGAAACCGGATACCAAAGGGCGCACTCGGTAGTCTTCTTTATGAATCTTGATCTTTCCGAATACCTGTGGTACTCTAAGTCCATTGGGTGGGTGCATCTGAGAAGATATAGAAACAGGGAGATGCCCTTGATTTCTCAACTTGCTCAAAGATTTTATAGTAGCTGCGTTTGGATCAAACGAAATAACCCTATGGGGAATACTATCAAGGGCCTCAAGCATTTTAAGGGGATATTCACTCGTGTCCAAAAGAACAATTTGTTGAGTTTTGTCTGCTGACACAATTGGCAATTCATGGTTGCGAGATAGTGCCAGCAATTGGTTCCGTTCATACTTTAATATTCTTTGATCTTGTTTATTGCGTAGGGGATTGTTACGTGTAAGTAGCCTGGCCACAGAGTACCGAACAAAGTCCTATTCCTCAGAAGGCAGAGATGAAATAACATTTTCAACTTGAGGTATTGTCTTCATTGGGTCCACTTTAAAGTATGGATAGCTGAACTTAAATCCTCTTTGAAGTGCATTTTTCTGAGTGTTGGACAGAGGTACAGAGCTTAAATTCAAAAAGGTTGGGTAAGTAACAGCTTGGTTCTCAGTAACCGGTTTGACTGACTTTACACGCACATTAACTTCATCTGACACCAAGTTCCTTAATTTATGAATGAAACAAAACTCCACAAATTGTTCTTTTGGACAAGAGTGAATATCACGTGAAAGTACTTGAGGCTGTTGATAGTATCCCCCATAGGGTTATTTCCTTTGATCCAACCGCAGCTACCATAAAATCTCTGAGCAAGTTGAGAAATCAAGGGCATCTCCCTGTTTCTATATCTTCTCAGATGCACCCACCCAGTGGACTTAGAGTACCACAGGTATCCCGAAAGATCAAAATTCATAAAGAAGACTATCGAGTGCGCCCTTTGGTAACCGGTTTCAATAATCCCACTCGGCCCCTGGAAAAAGGTCTTGCAACCTTTCTAGCTCCCTTCTTTCAATCACCGAAGTACGCCGTGCAGGGTACTCTTCAAGCTCTCAATATTATCAGAGATTTTGATCCCTGTGGCCAACATTTCATTATGGCATCATTAGATGTCTCTTCATTAATCCCTAGCGTGCCTTTGCTATAAGCTCAAGAGATCATTGAAGACATACTAGCTTCAGTACCGAGCATTTCTCCAGTTGAAGCTCAAGCAATTTTAGCAGCTTTAAAATTAATTGCTCAACGAACCTATTACAAATTTAATGGGGTTATCTACCAAACATGAGGTGGGACACCAATGGGGTCCCCCTCTCCCCAGTTTGGCTGAGGTGGTTCTTCAACACCTAGAGAATAATGTTATTCAAAATAGCCTGTTAAAACCTACATTGTATATCAGGTACGTCGACGACGTTTTAGTATTTTGGCCACACTCGGTTGAAAGATTACAACAATTTACTCAAGCTTTATCGTCCTTTTTTCCATAAATAAAATTTACTATCGAACTCAAAGAACAGTTTTCCTTGCTGTTTCTTGATATTCTTCTTACCAAAGATCCTGTTAAGAATGTAGTAACCCATTCCGTGTACCAGAAACCGATCCACATTCTGACCCTGATTCCATTCTCTTCAGCTCACCCCATTCAATATAAACTTGTTGGGTTGCGCTTAAGTGTCAAACGAACTTTCACGCACTCTTCGTCGATACGTTTAAGACTTTTTGAACTCGATTATATTGTCAAAACTGTGAATAAATTTGGTTACCCTGCGAACTGTGTTAATAAAGTAATTCAGCAGACTCAACGAATGTCGTTCACACGATTACAACGCGAGCAAGTTACCAGACTTTCGTTGGTTCAGTAGATTACCACCCAACCATGATTAACGCTTTGAACTGATTCTGTAAGAAACATCATATAAGTTTTGGAATACGGACATCAAACATCTTCAAAATGAAAAATCAAGACCGTGATCGGATGTGCACGGAACACAAACATGGTATATACTGTATACCATTGCAACCTAAGCTTTCCAATGACCAACCTGGGACATATATTGGCTCCATACTTCGGACGATGGGTGTCCGGGTTTCGGAACACAAGTACGATGTCAAAACAGGAGCAACGACTACAGCCATTGCAAGTTTGGTAGCCGAAGGCAGATATACCCCACGTTGGAAAAACGTGAATCATCTGGCTTTTACTAAAAATAAACGAGATATATTTTTCACGGAATCATTATTTATCACATGGTTTGATGATCTATGTTGCAATGAAGACCTACCCAGTAATTTACCATTACCTTGACGTCAATATGTTAGAACATTAAAACCACCGGATACTTAAATTAAATGTCAGGAAAGCTTATTTCTATTATTACAGCACATGTACGCCTAGATGTTACTATAGTTACACATGCTTGGTGGTCGCTTACTTGTACGTATATAGTCTTGTTCACTGCACATTGGGCTGCACTTTGGCTTGATAATGAGTCTTGTGAAGACTCGAAAATCTTGCGTGGTTTTTAAAGTTGTTTTTATCTGTACATACTGGTTTTAGATGTAAATAAATATATTATACTTCTGGGGCTTGCGTGTATTAGATGAAAGTGTTATACATCGTGCCAAGACAGCTGTATGTAGGATTAACTCTATGGTTGCACGAGATATATTGTCTCTTCATTCTTATAAACTGCACTTTGAGATGACCTAAAGAACTGCCTAACACAAACACACAACATTTTCTTTAGGAAATGCCTTATCCCATTTCAAAATACATTCAGTGGAAATTTTGCTGGTCAGTCATGCAATAACTACAGAGAGTGGTTTGAGATTGGTTTAATGGGTGTATAAAACTTGGTTAAAGATCATTTGGAAGAAACAGTACAATTTTCAAGAGCAATACTCTTAAAGGCATCAAACCACTCTCTAATACACCATAAAGCTCTCAGGTAGTGCTTTAAATTAAATGCTCGTTTCACCAGCACTAAACATATTTTCAGATTCGTAACTATCAATAACTCCGACTAAACATTCAGATGTTAATTTTTGTGCAGCTCGGTTGTCGACTCCCCCTTTTCACGGAATGGCATTTTACGTACGAATCAGTTTCTTTGCTTCAGTTGCGGGAGATATTCCTGAACTTTGCTTTATTATAAGTTTTTAAAGAATATACTCCAGTATTTCGAGAAATGCTGCACTGCTCGAAAGAAGTGGGCTTAAACATGGGCTTGCAGAAAACAAAATTGATGCATTATGTTTTTACAAGAACTGAAGATTGAGCGAATGATGGATGAAATATAGAAGTAACTAATGCTTACATTTACCTTGTACAACAGATTTTAAGCGAGGGCTAGGTCGAAGAAAAATTAATGGGCGTATAAAACTTGGATGAAGATCGTTTGGAAGAAACAGTACAATTTTAAAGAGCAGTTTACCATTATGTCTTAAAAGAAAAGTATTTAATCAGTGCATCCTTTCAGTTCTTTCTTATGAATAAGAGACATGGACCTTAGTTAAAAAGTGACATAGAGAGACAGAAAACTACTGAAAAAAGTATGAATAGGTGCGTGCTGGGTGTAACCAGGAAAGATAGGAAGAACAACTCATGATCAGGAAAATGACAACAGTTTGTGATATCATGATAAAGGTGAAATCCCTAAAGTGGCAATGGACTGGACATTTTACTAGAAGAACTGACCATCATTGGGCAACTGAAATAATAGACTAAATTCCATGCGGCAGGAAAAGACCCAGAAGAAGACCATATGCGCGATGGGTGGTTAGAACTCGGAAACATGTCGGAGTGACGTCGAGGATACTGGAGCAAGAGAGATAAATGTGGAAGAAATCTGAGGAGTCATTCATCCAGCAGTGGGTTAATAATGGTCGATGATGATGATTACACAACTTGTTCAAGTACTCAAAAGTCACGTTTTCTTGTACAAATGCAAAGGACTTCTCCAACAAAAGCACGTTTCTCTTCGCATTTGCAAAGAAAACAAGAAACAATGAAAATTTCCACGTTGTTTTCTTGCTTTTAAACTTTTGTTTACTGTGGTGTGTGAAACATTCAGCATCCCTTTGACTGCATTTTCGAAGCAAATCTTTGAATCATTTGCATCTCATACAAATTTTAGGCTTTCCTCTACATAATGCTATTATCGGCTTATTTCTACTGTATTCCATGCAACCACTGTAACGTAATCGTCTTTCCGCTGTAATTTAATCCTCACGTCAGTAATTACGTTATATATGCTAAAGTCAATGTAATATTAGAAGGTATCCATACGCACTACGAGAAAGAGGTCAATTGTAATACACTTACAAATACGTTTAATTTACTTGCATGGTTTGTACTCCACACTTACATCCGGTTTTTTGGCTTACTCAATACACTATCAATGATTTAACATCCAATCGCAGTATTAGAACAGCACGTCTTTCATCAATAACATCAATTCCCCTTAAACAACCGCTGCATTGCCTTTTTATCTGTCGTTCTTATCCGGCCACACACACGTCACTTGTTCCGACCTCAGTGTGTTGCCAACATCATTCTCGTTTGAGGGAAATAACATAACGTTAAGGTTTGAAAATGTCTAAGAGAACGAATTCAAATTTACATAGAAAAAGAAACTCAAAAGGAATGCTAAAACACAATATAAGGGTGCAGGACGTTGAAAATTTTCAAGTTTCCTGAGGGACGTTGTTACACTAAATATAGGGAAAATATGCCAATAATAGCATTACAATGCCTACCATGTATTTATGAAGCATTATTTCTTCTGGGAAATTCGTTTCTCAGTTGTATATGACGTACTTTCATCACTGGAATTTGTGACCAACATCCGACCCTGGATGAGAGAAAGGCCGTGAAACGCTACGATGGGGCAGGAATAGCTTCGACTAGCGCAAATCTCAAGGTTCTCAGATACCTTCAGTTGCTTGGAATTTCTTTGTCCTGGGTAGTGTAATGACTTGCATGCTCGACCGGACATCGGGAGGTGCGCGTTCGATTCCCTTTCCAGGACTATGAAAATTTTCAAATTTTCTGAGGGAAGTGGCTACATGAAATATAGTGGAAATATGCCAATAATAGCATTACAATCCCTACCATGCATTTATGAAGAATTATTTCTTCGGGGAAATTCGTTTCTCAATTGTGTATGACCTATTTAGATTACATCTTAAACTGCATGTTTAGCATGAAAAGTCTTATGAAAAGGCTATGTGCAAAACCTTTTACTGTATTGCAGGTAAATTTCTCCTCTCACCTAGGAGAAGAAAGGCACAGTTATACTCTAGATCCGCACCAGGAAATCATGATACTTTATATTTACAGAAATAAAGCAGTGAAAGAAAAATTTACAAGAACGTTAGACTCCGTGCATCCTTCCTCCCTCTCCTCTCAGCCTCTTTGTTGAGATCCTATTTTCTGGACTTCTAAATATGGTTTGATTCACATCTAGTCGCACTAAAGAAAAGAAAGAAGGGAATTAAGTGAACCAAGGCTTTACACGGTGTCCCTCAGCAAAAGAGGTTTCTAAATACAAAACATTATCTCCTACAGAGAAATAAGAAACACTGGTCTTCCAGGAAAACTCAATGTATCGGCTGAAAACAGTTTTGCTCGTTAAAAGTTCCAAATAAAAAGGATGTTCACACATTTTTAAAACAATTTTTCAGCAATATAATTAATGTTTAAGATAAAATTATACCTTTCTTAAATGTTCTGTCTGATAACCTTTTCTCTAGACTATGAACCTACATCTAGATTTTCAAGATAGCAGGGCATTTCTTAAATTTGGTGTTTTATTCCACTCCTCTTTCTCTGCTTCCCATAGTCCAATCATTGTTTTAGGTTGACATTTAGGAAGAGCTCTTTTTAGCAGTCCGAAAGCGTAATAGTCCATTGGTGACATCAGGGAATTTTGAAGGAATATGAGCAAGAGCTGCAGATTTGCAATCAGTCTCTATTTGCTTTCTTTTTTTCAAGAAATAAAGTGGTAGATTTGGATGTATTACTGGTAGTCATATTCTGACAGAATTCTACTCTTTGAAGGCTCTGTGGACAAAGGAATCGTATTTCCTCTTTGAATATAGAGCCTTTGCACCGACGTCAATTTTGATGTTACGGTTACTTCCGGGTTGTTAGAGAAAGTTCATGTGCTAAGGTTCCTATAGGATTAACATGGGGAAGCGATTTCTGGACCCTCTGTCACTCGATTGTTTGAAGTTTTAGAAATGGTTAAAAGTTGTGTGGCGTATGGGTGCTTCTCAAAGTACGCGTAAGGAAGTGAAATTTCGTTTTATCGCTTTCCAGCGACAGAAAAACGCCTGATTATGTGGAAAATAGCCGTAAATCGGAAGGCATTCTCGCCCAGGCCGTATGACAAGATCTGCAGTATACACTTCATTTCAGGTATCGTAAATCTGCATATTTTACTATGATATTAGTCTAATTTATGTCGGTACATTTTCCTGCTCACTCTTATGTATTATTTTCAAGTTTTTTACGTAAATTCCTGTTATTCTGTTTAAAATGCTCTGAATGCATGGCGGATTAACTTTGCTGTCGAATCGAAAATTGCTAAGCTTTCGTGAACTTTTCAAGATTTTGTACTGTTACTGATTTCTAAATACTGAAACAGATTCCTTTTTTCCGAACCTAAATTTAAGTATATACGTCCAAACAAGGTGCTGTCATACATTATTGTGTCGTCCGTTTTCCCGGATCCGTTTTCTTTCTTTTTTTTTCTTTTTTTTTTTTTTTGTGAAAAAATTGTCCATTTTTCGGGATATGATAAGTCGCTATTTTCTTTTTTTTAATTACAATACACCCTAAAACCAGTCAGAAATGTAACAACTTACTTTAGGCCGGATAAGAAATTTTTCGTTTTCAGTCTTTAGAATTAATACATTTCAAACCCACCCACTGGTAAAATATTTATATGCATCAAGGCTTTTATAAGATTTTAGAGCTTTTTAGGCATAATACGAAAAACTGCCTATTAAATAGTTATAAATATCGTGATAGTTCAGATCAGGGAGGACCGTAGCAACACAAACTTCCAGACGATAAAAATAGCTTTCAGGTATGTCATATGGATATTCTATGCCATTATTTCTAAGCTTTTCTTCGTAACGTTGCTTTTCTACCACATTAAGATGGCAAACTTTGTCAGAAAGAACAGTTGTTTTAACTCTATTTTCAGCAGCAGCAGCCATTGAAAAGCATGGAGAGAGACCAGCTCGGGTACTTTCTAACCATCCGGAAGTCTAGCAGACAGTTTTGTGACGTCACGTGCAAAGACTCTATAGGAGTTAAACTATTATTTAAGTAATATGTAGAATTGATTTTAACATTCTTTTAAACTTTTCTTAACTTTAATTTCCCATTGTACGAGAAACCAGTAATAATCATGAATCTTTTACTGAAATGTTTTTTGGATTCTTGGAACCAAGTTTGTAAGTCTTTTTCTGCTCTTTTAAATCCAGGTTTTTTTGTTACAAACATTTAGGTAGATCAATGCGTCATGAACAGTCACAATAAATTTTCATCTGTATTTGTCTGATTGATTTTCATAAAGAAGTGTTCACCACGTGCCTAGGTAAAAGGCGGTGAACACTACTTTTTTATTTCCAGATTCAAATCTTTGTTTATTACCTTGTTTACAGTAGATACAAATATTGTTAACGACTTAGCGATTGTTCTTTGGCTCGTCGGATTTTCTTTTAAGACCAGAGACCTTATTTTTCAAATAGTCGTAAAAGTACGTACCTTTTTTTCACATTCGTTTCTTTTTCTTGTTAAAAGCAATGCTTGACGATTTTGTCCTCTATTAGTAATGATATTGCTTATTTTACATTTAGAAACGGTAATTCCATGATTTTCACAGCTTTTTTTAATTACAGAATACGACTATATCTCTTCGCAAAGAGCAAAAACAGAACCTGACCAGGGCAATATCTAAAGAACTATGATAGCTGCCTTTCTACTTTTTGTATACGTTGTAACGTACCAGGAGATGTGACGTACCTGCCAGAAGGACGCACACGACATAAAGGCAGATAGGAATCAGAATAAAACGTCCGCGTAGCTCAATTGGTAGAGTGACTTGTTCCGGAATGAGGGGATCCGGGTTCGAATCCTGGCGTGGACAGAAATGACGGAGAAGTTTACTTCGTCATAATGGCGCCCGAACTATCCGGATGACCCGACCGTTCAAAATCTCGCAATGGTGTGATGTTATTTCCGCACCGCGAGATAGGAAAAATAAGAGAATCCCTTCTCCAGCACTTCGAATAAAAAAAAATAAAAAAAATAAGGGGGAGATGATGTAACGTACCAGGAGATGTGACGTACCTGCTAGAAGGACGCACTCGACATAAAGGCAGATAGGAATCAGAATAAAACGTCCGCGTAGCTCAATTGGTAGAGTGACTTGTTCCGGAATAAGGGGATCCGGGTTCGAATCTCGGCGTGGACAGAAATGACGGAGAAATTTACTCCGTTATAACGTGTATAGCAAACTCGTATGGTGCAGCATAATGGAAAAACGTTGAACTCCCTAGCCCCTAATGGGAGAGATATATCTTGTACCCTTTGGGGTAGGGTAGCAAAGTTCATCACAAAGCTGTAGAGCGTGGCAAAAAGTACATAAGGAACTTGTCCGAAAACAAATGACGGAAAGGAAACCCTCAAAATCCGACACAACCTGTGAGTTCAATGATTCCCTTTGTTCGCAGCGAATGACCTGCTCCTTCAGCACGATTTTTAAAAGTATGGGAGATGTACCCATTGTTTTCATTCAGTGTCTGATGCTAGAAAGCAGAAGCAGTTGTAGTTTAAGGCACAGGTTTAACAAAGGACTTGTACCATCGTATTTTCCTTACAAACAATGTCTGCATTTTTATTTATTTATTTTTTTGATTGGAGGTTTAACGACCAGCGTGAGCAACTCAATGAGCTATAAGCAGTCGCCCGTCCCTAATTTAGGGTCACTGGTTCCAGAGAAGGGAGTGAGCCAGTGCTGTAAGACAAATAAAACATCCATGCCTCAACGGGATTCGAACCCGGACCTCTTTCGGACGAATGATCAGAGGCCATTGCTTAGACCACTGACCCACCAGAATTTTTACATTTACAAATGAAAAATTTTGCTAAATGAATTTAATTTATCGTTAAAGTAACCTGGATGCTCGTGCAGTGAAACGGGTGTATATGCACAGCTGTTTCCTAGTGCCAGACATCCTAATCGTAGGGCCATCAGAAATGCAGTGCAGTTCGTCTATTGCGTGGCACTGGCATTATACGTTGCCATTCACTGGCCACAATGGGATAATGCGGATGTTGGAATACGTGTTTACACCTTCCTACTGCAGCTCACTGACAGTTGGCGAGTAGAGTGGATTGAGTCACGAGCGAGTGCTAAAAACTTTGCACCGGTGCCACATGCGTGGTACAAGTGCAAAATTTGTGCCACGCATGTGGCACAGTGTCATTTCCAGAAGGCACTACTCCTTGGATATCCAGAGAAATGGCTGGAATTTTGTAACTTCGTGTTGAATATATTAGAAGAGGATCCAAATTTTTTGTCGAATATCTTATGGACAGACGGAACGCAACTCACACTAGATGGTGTAAAGAACAGACATACTGAGCAGTACTGGTCACTTGGACGATGGACACACATCGTCCAGTCAGGTAGTCTACCGTGGTTTAGTGTGGTCTGTGGGGTAACCACTTAATAGGGCCTTTTTTTTTACGAAGTTCAACTGACGATATTTGCATTTGCTAAGAATGGATGTAGAAAATTTCTTAGACAATTTGCCATTACAGCTGTTTAACAATATGTGGTGCCAGCACGACTGGGTACCAGAGCATAGGAGTGTACAAGTACCATAGTGGTGAGATTGTCTTGTTGAGCAGCACTGGATAGGACACGGTGGCCCAATAGCATAGTCTTCAAGATTACAAGAGCTTACTCCTTTGGACATTTTTTATTGGAGGTTTAACGACCACTGTGAGCAACTCAATGGGCTATAAGCAGTCGCCCGTCCCTAATTGAGAGCCACTGGTTCCAGAGAAAGGAGAAAGCCAGGGCCTTAAGACAAACGCAACATCCATCCTCACCTGGATTCGAACTCGGACCCCTTTCGGATGAATGATCAGAATCCATCGCTTAGACCAATGCGCCACCTGGTCGGCTTGGACATTTTCTTTTGATTGCACCTGAAGTCACAGGTCTTTACGAAAACAGCATGGAACGTATTAGATCTTCAACAGCGGATCAAAAGCTGGTCCATGATTTTTCTTGCCACCCTGTATATACGTATGATAGTAAAAACTGCTTTTCATTCATTTTTTCAACATTCTCCACGTTACTTTTTCAAACACTCAAAAAATAGTTTAAGAGACCGAAAACTAAGGAAAATCAGAAATTTATGTCACTTTGTTAATGACTGCGGCAGTGTTGTTTTCCCGATACTATATCTGCAATGGTTTTTCGCTAACACGATTTTTGTGCAAGTCTTGGAAACCTGTATTTCCAAATCTTTTTGGAATACTGTCCAGTATAATAAAGTAAGGGTCTTGCATTTTAAATTTATCATGGGAGTACTGTTTCTTCAAGAGTGACTGTGAAACATACGACAAAAAGAAAGTAACTAGTACTTAGCATGTATTTCAATGATGCAAGGTAGTCACGTAAAAAACGGACGTTCTATACTTCAACAGCCGTTTAAAGCTGAGTGGGTTTTTCAAATTTTACTTCTCGTGGGGTGATAACGTTCTGATACGATCTGCTGAGTTTTCGTGAACTCTTCTCTTTCCCCCTTTTGTGGAAAACTGTTTTTAGTCTTTTACAGGGAGTGAGTCGAAAGTTTTGCAATATTTGCATAAACGCATGTGTCGCGGCGGGTATGTCACGTGCTTAAACTAGTTCAAGTCGCGCACTGCAGTTAGTCAAAATGGATATAAAGTAGTAGTCGTTTCTCTGAACAGCAGTGTATGTCGTCGTTCTGTCTGTGGTTGGGACGCCTAAAAGATGAACAGCAACAACCAGCAAAGTAATTAGGTAACTTTTGCTTTACGAGTTTGAACTCTGCCATGACGCTGCTCAAGCAACACGAAACATTTGTCATGCGAAAAGAGAAGGTTCCGTGGGCCACAGCACCGCAACCAGATGGTTCAAGAAATTCAGTTCAGGTGAGAGAAACCTCGACAATAAGCTAAGGTCAGGTAGGCCGGGGACCGTGGATTCGGAGGCCGTGTGCCAGGCCGTAGAGGCAAATCCGACAACCAGCCCTCTGAGATTATCAGGCGAGCTAGGCATATCACAGACCACCATGGTTCGTCACCTTCAGGACTTCGGCAAGGTCTACAGGAGCTGCCGCATTGTTCCTCACGAACTGACGCCAGCTGAAGCAAACTGCAGGGTGGAATTGTGCACGAAACTCCTAGAAAACCCGGCGATGTACGTTTCATCAAGAGAATGGTTACACGTGCGATGAAAAATCGATCTCTTTCCGTAATCCTAACACACAAGGGCAGTGGTTGAGCCCTGGCCAACTTCCTGAACCTGTTGCCAAACGTGGCCGCTTTGAGCACAATGTGATGCTCTGCGTCTGGTTGAATTTCGAGGGAATAATACATTCCGAATTTGTTCCAGATGGTCGGACCATCAACGACAACCTCGACTCTGAACAGCTCGAGCGGATGTATGTCGTTTTGGAAGAGAAGTACCCTGCACTGGTGAACAGAAAGCGCGCTCTCCTACAGCAGGATAACACTCGGCATCATACCTCGCGAACGACCCGGGGAAAACTCCAAGGACTTGTGCTCATCGAACTGATGCCACACTCAGCATATAGGCCGGACCTTGCCCCGTCGGATTATTACTTGTTCCGGTACATGACCTACTTTCTTCGCGAGCGTCACTTCAACAACCAGGAGGAGCAGCTGGGGTGAAGGAGTTCTTCACCTCGAAGGACAAGAACTGATACCGCCGCGGAATCGAAGAACTGCCAGACAGATCGCTATAGATTGTGCAACACAATGGCCTATACTTTGAATGCTAGTCAGCTTTCGTCGTACAGGTACGTATGAAGACATAAAGTGATCCAGATATTGCAAAACTTTCGACTCACCCTCTGTATAAACATGTGATGATTTTATAAGTAATACATTTTGACTGTTGACCAGTTAGTTTGAGTTTTAATACAGAAAGTTTTTTCTTAGAAAAAAGTTGTGTGCATCGTTTATTTCAGTCATATTCACATTTCAAGAATTGTATGCACTTCCCAAGCGGGTAAAAGGGTTTCGTTTTACGATGAAAGTAACCTGAATGTTCGTGTAGTGGAACAGGTGTATGCCCAGCTTTTTGTATTTGAAAAACGTTAAATTATTGCATATTTTATTTATGTAGTGTTTTTCCATTTAGTAATAATGTTGTTTGTATTTTGTAGGGTTAGACGTTTTAATCCAGGGATAACATCTTTACGGAGAGATGTCTAGGGAAGGAAAGTCTGCAATGCTTTGTAAGAAATCCACGAGATCGCACAGAAGCTGCTATTGCCATCTAGCATAATTTCGTCCTCAGGAAACAAACATACCGATTCCTAGTGCTTTTTTATATCCTCAGGGCATGATCCCTTAATATGGCTTCAGTTGTTGTCGCTTGTCGTATATTGGAACAGAAAAAGCTTTTTAGAGCTTTGTGCGGACGAGAATCTCGGATAGCGACGAAAACCACTACATTATTTTTTTCCATTTTTCAGTATACATTAACCTAAAAACAGTTATGATTATCGATCTGTTTATTCTTCAACGTTCGCAAATACTCCGCAGCTAAATATATGAAAACTAAATCAGCCAAGTCAAGCCGGCGGTGAGTGACAGAGAAAATCGAAGATGTAAAGTTTACTTCGTGCGTACGATGCTTTGTTTATACTCGTTACATGTAAAAATGGCACTGTATATAAACGTATATTCTCAGTTGTAAAATGTTTACTATTTTTTCATAATTTTCTGGAATGTCAGAATCAAAATAAATGTCCAATC
Source organism: Macrothele yani (assembly GCA_039090855.1). Classification (NCBI taxonomy): domain Eukaryota; kingdom Metazoa; phylum Arthropoda; class Arachnida; order Araneae; family Macrothelidae; genus Macrothele; species Macrothele yani. The sequence goes on along the minus strand of CM077015.1, from coordinate 45,564,249 downwards.
ACAAATTAAAAATACGGGTTTTTATATACTCTTATGCTATTATTCTACACACTTCTTATGCAAGTCAAACGTAGAAAAACGACAGAATGCGCACCACTTTAAAGCTGATTGTACATGCGCACCACTTTAAAGCTGATTGCACGTGCAAGCAAAACTGCAATTACGGCCTTCTAATATTTTAATTTATTGCATATGCTAATCACGTTATAATAACGAGCTCAGATAGTTTTATGTATTGCATGCACTAACCAAATCGTAATAATAAGCTTCTAGCATTTTAGTTTCGAACAATAACAAGGTCAGCTAAGATGTCAGAAAGTTACCACTTGCTTCCTGGCGGGCGTCATCTGTGTTGGCAAAATTCTTCTCTCTCTTAGACATACTCGTGTCGATGCTTGTTTGCTTCTTCGGAGTTTAATGACCCCTGTGAGCATCAAAGGCTAGTAGGAGTATATGATTTCTTTTTGCTTCGGCATTTCGTAATTACCAAGAGCAGCTCTTAAGGCTATAGGCAGTCGCCCATCCCAAATTTCGGGTCATTGGTTCCAGGGAAGGGAGAGAGCTGGCTCCATGGGGAAGACATATTAGTCGTGCCTCATCCGGAGTTTAAGCCCAGGCCCAGCTTCGATAACTAGCGATAAGTTAGCGCCACTGACCCCTCAGCCTTCTTGGTGGTCGTCCTTGATTTTTATTCACTTGTTCTAGGAGTGACAGAGAAACAGGCCCTTAAGGATGAATAGTATATTAATGCGTTTTATGTGGCTTCGAGAAAGGTAGCTGCACGGCAAATTTTCTTTGGACGATGACTATAATTAATATTGGCATAAAGGCCTGTAGCGCAGATTACCATGATTTATACACAGGATCAGACTTAAGATGAAGGCTGCGTATGAACAGTACAGTAAGACAAAAGTCAATTTAGTAGTACGGAAAGCAAGTGAATTTATCTGCTTTTAAACTTTCTCGTCTTTCTTGCAGGGTGAATCAAAAGGAGGGTGATGATGTGATCTTGTGTTTTTCTCCAAGCTCTCTTTATTAGAGGTGGGCAGATTTGGTCGTTTACGCGATCCGGATCTTTCAGATCGGGTCACTAAAGTGATCCGTTTAAAAGACCCGTTCGTTTCGTTCGTTGAAAACAGGAAGGTTCTTCCTGTTGGTGACGGTTGGAACATGTTCATAAAACTACCAGTTGTCTATAAATTAAACGTTTTAGAGTGATGCGTAACGATTTTTATAATTGTTTCACTTTGTAGCAGTACAAATACTGCCTTTCGTATTTATTAATATACATTTCCAAGTTAAATATCAACGAATACGAGCTACATATTACAGAACAGCAGCGCGGTCAGAATTCTAATATGGTGTTCCCATCTTGTGAATGAAACCGTAATGAAAATAATCAGAATATGAAAAATATAGAATTGTAAAAATGCGATATATCTTCATTTCACTGCAAACTATTAGATAAAACAGAAGATAAAATGGTTATAAGATGGTTCTAGTAACACGAAAATTTTTTCGATCCAGTAACTAATCAATGCGCAATGAAATAGCAGCTCCGACCGACGAACGAAACGACCGAAGCGAACGGTGAACGAGATCTGCTGGAACTACTGAACGGATCTTTCCTTTCACGCTGTCGACCGGGTCAGTTGGAACGGATCAGTCGCAAACGACACATTTCTACTTCCTATCTTTGGTCTCTTGCCTCAGGTGAAGTTTCCCGCCGAAAAGATTGGTTACGTTGACGTAAAATCTCGACATTCAGGTCCAAAGCTACTTACACATCAAATACAGTAAATCGGTAAGAATTGCTTAGTCATTCTTTCCACTAAACAGAAATGGATTCTTCGAAAACTATATGAAGCCAAGTGGTGTATCTACAATAGCTATTTCTGTAGCAGAAGAGAAGGTCACAGGGGATTTTTCGAAAAATGTGTAAACCAGATCTTCTTTACCAAATACACTTCTTAAAGCTCTCTGTATCTTTTGTCTCTTGTCTCTGGGGAGGTTTTCCTCCAGAACTGTTGGTTACCTACAAGCAAAATCTCGACATTGAGATCCAAAGCTACTTATACGTACATCAAATAAGTTTGTAGGAATTGTGTAGTCATTTTTCCACTAAAGAGAAATGGATTCGTCGAAAAATACATAAAGCCAGATGGTGTATCTATAATAGCTGTTTCTGCAGCTGAAGAGATCACATGGGATTTCTGTAAAAATACGCACACCAAATCTACTTCTTGACTCTGAGGAAAGGTTAATTACGGAGGCTTAAGACATTTGGTACTTTTTTTTATACTTGAAGAATTATGAATTTCTACGAAACATACGCATCCATGAAATCAGATCAGTTGTTATTCAAAAGTTAGTAGGAAGTTCATCGGTAGCTGTTCTTGCCACTGAAAGAAGTGGATTTATCTAAACCTTCATTAAAACAGTGTGACGTACCTGCCAGCAGGACGCACATGACATAAAGGCAGATAGGAATCAGAATACATGTCTGCGTAGCTCAGTTGGTAGAGCGACTTGTTCCGGAATAAGCGGCGTCGGGTTCGAATCCCGGCGTAGACCAAAAATGACGGAGAAATTTACTTCGTTATAATGGCGCCCGAACTATCCGGAGGACCCGGCCGTTCAAAATCTCGCATTGGTGTGATGTTATTTCCACACCGCGAGACAGCAAAAATCAGAGAATTCCTTCTCCAGCGCTTCGAAAAATAAAAAAAATGTGTGATGTTGTATTCCACACAGCAGATTGACTGGGAGTTCTCAAGTGCACGTTCTACAGTGGATGGCTGCCTGCAACGATTCATGGTCACGGCTGACCCGTGGGCCATGCCCCCGGCCCTCTTTCGGCGGGGGGAGATGTGACGTACCTGCCAGCACAAGGCAGATAGGAATCAGAATACATGTATGCGTAGCTCAGTTGGTAGAGGGCCTTGCTCCGGAATAAGCGGCCTCGGGTTCGAATCCCGGCGTAGACCGAAAATGACGGAGAAATTTACTTCGTTATAACAGTGCTGGCTTTTTTCTTTCTTGTGCAGCAGTTCTTTCCACGGAAGATAAGTGAATAGTGGATTCACTGAAATATCCATCAAACCAGCTACCGCCTTTTCCGTAGTAGTTCATGAACTTGAAGGGAGGAGTATTGATCAAAGTTTATACCAAATTAGTTGCTAATTTTTTTAAAGCTGTTGTAACTCGAAAACAAAAGTGAATGCTTGAAACATAAGCCTCCCGGATGGCCATGTGGTCTGAGACTCTGGCTTACGATCATTCGTTGGAGGTGGTCCCGGGTTCGAGTCTCGGAGGAGAAATGGTGTACATTTCTCCTCCGAGACTCGAACCCGGGACCAGACTCGAACTCGCCTGTCTTATGATGCTTGATGCCCTGGAACCAGTGCCCCCAAATTAGGGACGGTTGACTGCTCATTGCTCCCTAGTTGCTCATGGTTATCGTTAAAATTTGAATCAAATTACTTGATATTTCTTCAGTATTTGTTTTTGCCACTGGAAATAAGTGATTTCGTAAAAGAGTGGATAACTGGAGAGAAGTCTTACTTTTTCATGGTGTGTAATTAGTATGAAGAATGCAAAGGTACCGACTAACAGCTCGGACAGTAAATGTCATTTTTTTTAATTTCCATTTATTCTGACGTAAAAGCCTAATTTGATGACTAGATTTTAAGGTGCACAAGAAGGCATATGATATGGAAGAAGACACAGTAATGATGCACAAATATGCAAAGCATGCGCTAGAGAAATAAATTTGCAGTAAATATATGTTTGTTGGATAGTGTGAGTTAAGGCGCATGCCTAGACAGAGGTAGTAAAGGTATTTCTTTTTTATAACTGTGTTTACGAATGCTTTGCTGCGTGATGTGTGAATGAAAATTAAAACGATACTGTGTCGTTCTCCTCCGTCAGTAGATGCAAAACGTATTTTTTCTTACTTCAGATGTTTTCTTTAGAATCACCAAGTAAACTGATGCCCTGGGCGTTAACAGGAAGTCTTATACACAGTCGAGTCACATTATTGTGACCACCAGCTAATATCCAGAGTAACCGTCGTGTGCAGCGCGGACAGCAGCTAGACGGGCTGGGAGTGACTCAACTAGGTGCTCGAAGATGTTCACAGGTATGTGGAGCCATGCTGACAGCAGTGCATCTGACAGCTGCTGGAGGGTGCGTGATAGAGGATATACGATCGAGGTGGTCCCACAGATGCTCAATTGGGTTTAAGTCTGGGGAATCAGGGGGCAAGGGAAGTACTTTGAAGTCTTCATCGTGCTCTTCCAACCATTCTTGGACATTTCTAGCAGTGTGACACATCGCATTGTCATTCTGGAATATCCCATCCGTCCCAGGGAAGACAATCGGTATGTATGAATGTGCGTGGTCTGCAAGTATGAATTCATAACGGATTCGGTCCATAGTGCCTTCCACAGGTATGAGTGGATTCAGAGAATGCCACGAAAACATTTCCCAGACCATAACGCTGCTCCCACCAGCTTGTGCTCTTCCAGAAATGGTTGAAGAGTATTTGTTATCTGATGTTTCTCGCCTTATACGCCAACGTTCATCATGTTCGATGAAGCAGAAAACGTGACTCATCGGAGAAAGCAGTCCTTTACCCATCAGCGGAGGTCCAATTCCGATACTGCGTGCAAATGTAAGCCTTTTCTGCCGATGTACCTTCGGTGGCATAGGTGCAGTGACTATTCGTCTGCATCGGAGCCCCATACGCATCAGGGTTCCCTGAGCTGTCATTTTAGACACACTTCTGGTAGCCCCCTGGTTCATTCGGCCAATGAATTGCTCCACTGCAGCGTGTCGATCGGCCATCGCGCACCTTCGAAGCCGACGTTCACCTCTCACATCAATGGCACGTGGTGCTCCACAGTTTTCACGTCGCTTATTCGCAATGGTGCCGTTTCTCCAATCACGATACACTTTAACCACAGCAGCACGCGAGCAGTTCACAAACTGCGCTGTTTCAGATATACTGTCACCCTTGGCCCGAAAGCCGATAATCATCCATTTTTTGCAAATCTGATAAATCGCTCCTTTTATCCATGACAGCAACGAGTGATATGTTTTCAGATTGCCTACAGCACACCTTATATATCCTCCAAGCCATATCACGGCACGTGGCTTCTTTCATTGACTTCGCGCTGTTGACGTCAAAAGTAGGAGGTGGTCACAATAATGTGACTCGACTGTGTATTTGGTCTTTATTAGAACAATTTCGATTGCTACAGGTAAAGACTCTAAACCAACAGTAGAAAAGAATGTTTGGCTGGAGTGAATCTTATTTAACTATTACAGTTTGAAAATCCGTTGCAAAGGCTTTGCATGCTTGCTAAAACGATATCAAAATTTTAAGATACATACAGTAAGGCAAATTACGTCAAGTGTATTGTGCTTGCGTTTTCGATCATTCTTCTGTGTTATCGAACAGTATTTAGCTACTAAACCACTTTGCACGCGAAGGATACAAAATCAAAAATAGACGCATGTGCGGGCGGTGGGTCCTTTAAAAAGAAGAGTAATTTTGGAAAGAAAAAAATCCTAATTCTAGCGACTTTATAGAAGAATAAAACGTTTTGTGGATCCATGTGCTACAATGATTTGATTCATGGGAATAAGAACTAAAGGCGCAAATTTTTAGCTCCCATATTTGATCATTATAATCGTAATACATTCAATTATGATTTTAACACTTTTTTGGAAAACAAAAGACATGCCCATTTTCATTGTTTCCTTCAATCAATTTTCTCTTTGGAGGTACGATACATGCTGCTATCAATCAGAGAAGTTTGTTTCGTATAAGATGGAGGTAGAGATGAACATATATATTCCCTTTGTATATCTTCCAGCTCGTTTTTATATCTAATTTTAGACATGACACATCCTGTTCTAATATTCAGATAGGAAAAATCCATTTTCTATATCACCAGATATTACCGTTATATTACTTTTCGTGCTATCTGTCAATCTGTCATTCTGCTCTTATTTCCGTTTTCCTTTGGATGCGATACCTCAATTTTTACAAAACTGAATAGGTAAAATAAATTCCATTTGTGTTGAACAGAAGAATGCATACCCATTCATTAGCATATTGTGTTCGTCGATTTTCCCTTTCATCCGATAACTCTACTTTACACATGGGATAAAAAAATTGTTTAATGTTCGACAGGAAGGAAACATATTTCCCGAAGAGTTTTCTTCTTGACCGTGTCTGCTTTGCTTAGTACAGAATATTTCACTATACATCTGTTTCATAGGTAATCAAGAAACGTTAATTTGGGATTAGATAAGTATGGAAATTTTGAAGAACAAGTTCTTAAAAAAGGTATAGAATTTTCCAGAAGTGGTATTAGCATGTAGGATAGGTGTAAAACAACTATACGGTCTATCTGCCAAAAGGATTACTTCGGGATTTCCAAATTCCATGCAATTCTGGTATACTGCAGAACACTAAATTTTCGTCTCATATTTTATTGCCATAAAAACTCGGAGATTTTCTTGTTGCTTTTAGTTCAGTAACTGTACTTTTTGTGATAACACTAAATTAAGAAAACTAAGCTGGTTCGGTTTTGCTGTTCCTTCATGGGAGTGGGAGCAGTGTCGTTTTCCAACAAGGCAAGCGGTCTATTTCAGCTAAGAGCACAATTTTAGATGTAACGCGACATCCCCTCGTCCCATAAATCGCGATGTCCTTCGTCGTACATTCTTCGAGGAAGAGCCGTCCGTCTTTTATATTTAGTTGTTTGCGAGTGAGTGGCAAAAGATGGAATTAAGAACATCCAAAGAAATACCACATGGCATGAGGTGCTGTACCCTGATACCTTTGGAATGTTCTTTACGAGTGACGAAATTTAAGAGCCGTATTAAAGGATGGGATGAAAACCTAAAGATTTCCGTGAAGGAAAAATGCACGGAAAACATGATGTTATAACTAATACCAACATTCAATGACATTGTTTTGTTACTTACGGAAGAATTAGAAAACAAAGAATATTACTCTGAGCCACAGACAGAGTGTTCTTAAAGGAATTGCAGTACACCGTATTACGCTGTGTAATACCAGATAAACCAAGAAGTACCAATGAAATTATTATGCGCAGTATTAGAAAAATTAGTCAGCAGTGAGTAGTACAAGCTGTGGGAAACATACTGTCTGAAATCGAGAAATATAATGAGAAACAGTAATGTAATTTCAGCTTGTAATCATAAATAATGAAACCGAGAAAAAATTGAATGAAAAAACAATGGCAATGCAAAGAGAATTGATACGAGCAATGATTTGAAATTTCGATAATTAATGATATGACAATGGGAAATGACAGGAGTGCAATGCGTGATGATAAGACTGAACAATAATAAGCGAATTATAATGAGCAGCTCAAAGAGAATTACAAAGTTCATTACTAAGTGAGAACTCTTAGCTGTGATATAAGAGAATTACGACGTAAGTAATATTCAGTGTACAAACTAACTGTATTGGAGAGTGTAATTCCACTAGAATTAAACAGAGACATTTTGCAAAAATCATGATAAACAACTCTGAGGAGATTTCTTAGAAATCAGTAAATCGCAGTGTGAGATACCAAGGGACGCCATAAAGCGCAATGCTGAAGGAAGGGATATCAGTACAGAGACTGTAAAAACTAAAAGGTGCCACTCCAGAGCATTAAAATGCACAAAACAAATGAATTAGAACATTAAAAGTTTTTACAACCCAAATGAATTACAACAAGCGATGCGTAGAAAACTAGCGTGACTACAATGCAGAAGTTGTGACAGCTAATGAAAACAGGATGATAATGAAAAAGGCTAGACGAAAGTCACTGTGCAATAACAAAAGCATTGCTATGAGAAATATCAAGAGAATTGCGATAAATGATAATTTCAAACAACATTTCGGAAAAAAAACACATTGCTACAAGAATTGTAATGTGAAATGTGTACAGAGCATTTCAGAACGAAACTGCGATGAGCATTTCAAAGGGAATTACAATGTTAGTTAAAATTAGCAACGGTTTATGAGTTACCGTTAGCGATGCTGAGCTCGTCACAACTGAACTGCGAAAGAAATTTAATGCGCAGGTTAAATGTTTTGTAAGTTTAATGGAACTGCAGTAAGAAAAGATAAAATAATTACAGATCGTAATAAAGAGAAAATCGCATTGAAAAATGCTTAGGAAATCGCAGCAGTCTCAGGAATTGGCGTGTTCTATACGAAAGTAAAAACGATTAGTAATACGAGAGGATGCTGATTAGTCTTCGGCTTTGTAAGGAGAACAGCAAGCTACGAAGCTACGGGATTGAAAAAAAATATTTACTGTACATATCCTACCCTGAGCTCCACACACTTATGATTTCGTTGTTCTAACTTTTTTCATTCACCAAAAAAACTGCTGTGGCCTCTTGAATGCTTGAAATGTTTTTCCTTTGAGATGCTTCTTCATTTTAGGAATAAGTCCGAAAGAGCCGAATCAGGTCAGTAGGCCGGGTGTTTCAGAATTTCAAAGTGAAGATCAGCCAATTTCTTCTCCGTAATGGCCGCTTTATGAGGTGAGGCATTGTCGTAAGAAACCAGATCCCTTTCGAAAGCTTGCTTTTTTTAAAAGCCTCGTTTGGAGACCAATTGCTGCTTTATTTTGTCCAAAAGCGCAACGTAGTACTTTACCGTGATGGTTGCTCCCTTTTTCATGGTAATCTACAGGCAAAATTCCATTTTTATCCCAGTACACAGACAGCAACACCTTACTTGATCAGTTCTGTGATTTGAACTTCTTTGAACGCGGTGAACCACTGCTGTCTCCATTCTTTGGAATGTTCTTTGGTCTCTGGGTCGTACTATACCGTGCAAATTAATTGGGACCAGCTATTTTATTCTCAGAATTGTAATGTGATCGCCAGTTGATGTCGAAAACCCACGTAAACCGGTTTTATCATCTGTGAGGTGGTGTGACTGTTAGGACTTGATAGTAAGAATGTGATTTGACCGGTTTTAAACAGGAAATAGGCACTTCAGCTTCAGTTGTGAGCTTTCGTGTGTGACAGGTGGATGTTAGGTTTTGCTCTCTGTGAGTACGTGTTGCTTTCGTGTATTGAAAAATGGATATTTCCCCAAGGAAGCGTGCAAAAATAATTGCTCTAAAGGATCACACTTCTATGACAGTGAGAGATATCGCTCTGCAGTTGGTGTAGGCAAATTAAGTGCATCAAGACTGCTCACGCGATACAATGCATCTGGATCATCTTCTCCAAAAAGGAGAGGTAAGTGTGGAAGAAAACGAAAAACAACTCCACGAACCGATAAATATCTAATCAGAAATAGTAAAATGAAACCAAAAAAAAAAAAACAAGTTAGTAAAATCATGGAATGCATTGATTATGATACGCTTTCCCACATACCAGAAATTATTACTCAAATAATGAGGATAATGGCTGTGGAATAAATCTCGCTCCTGTGTCCTGACCTTTGACCCCATTTCGATGATATTCCACAGAACCGGTTCAGTACACCTCAAGAATAACATACTAAAGTTTTGTCGCAATAGAAGGAGTTTTACGCAAGTTATGAGAAGAATGGCTGTGGAATAAATCTTGCTTTTGTGCAATGACCTTTGACCCCATATCGTTGATATTCAACAGAACCGGTTCACTATACCTCCGGAACAACATGATAACGTTTTGTCGCAATCGAAACATTATTTGGTAAGTTATGATGCACAAGGGCAATGGAATGGATCCCACTCCAGTGTCCTGACCTTTGACCCCATTTTGCCCATTTTAATAGGGTTCGTCTCCTATTAAAATGGGCGAAATGGGGTTAAAGGGTAGGACATAATAGAAGAAGAAATGCTTCCCCAGTGGCTCCCTATCACATACTAAAATTTCATCGAAATCGAACCATTTTTACGCAAGTTATGACGCATAAGGGCAATGGAACAAATCCCGCTCATATGTCCTGCCTGACCTTTGACCCCATTTCGCCCATTTTCAATACGGTTCGTGCCTAGGTGGTTCCCTACCACATACTAAAATTTCATCGAAATCGAACCATATTTACGCATGTTATGACGCATAAAGGCAATAGAATGGATTCCACCTTTATGCCCTGACCTTTGACCCCATTTCGCCCATTTCAATAGGGTTCGTTCTCAGGTGGTTCCTTACCACATACCAAAATTTCATCGAAACCGAACCATTTTTACGCAAGTTATGACGCATAAGGGCAATGGAATAAATCCCGCTCTTATGCCCTGCCTGACCTTTGACCCCAATTTGCCAGTTTTCAATAGGGTTCGTGCCCAGGTAGTTTCCTACCACATACTGAAATTTCATCGAAATCGAACGATATTTACGCATGTTATGACGCATGAAGGCAATAAATGGATCCCGCTCTTATGGCATGACCTTTGACCTCACTTCACCCATTTTCAATATGGTTCGTCCCCTGGTGGTCCCCTACCACATACTAAAATTTCATTGAAATCGAACATTATTTACGCAAGTTATGACGCATAAGGGCAACTGAATGGATCCTGCTCTTATGGCGTGACCTTTGACCCCACTTCACCCATTTTCAATAGGGTTCGTCCCCTGGTGGTCCCCTACCACATACTAAAATTTCATCGAAATCGAACCATTTTTACGGAGTTATCGTGCCGACAGACAGACGGACGGACCGACGGACGGAAAAAGCTGGAGCATATACGCTTCTTCAACCTACGGTTGGAAAGCGTAAAAAAACAAGCACCGACCTTCAGAGAGATTTATTGGCTAGTGGTTGCGATGTTAGTGATTCAACTGTACGCCGTAGGCTTCTGGAAGTTGGCCGGAAGGCAAGACGACCAAAGAAAAAACAATATTTGAATGCGAAAATGAAGATAAATACGTTTAGTATGGGCGAAAAAATATAAATCATGGACTGCTGACGACTGGAAAAAGGTAATTTTCAGTGATGAAACTCATTTATTTGTGCAGAGTTACCAAGTAAATGTCGTTAGACGAAGCAACTGTGAACCCTTAAGACCTGAGCATGTCAAACAAACTGTGAAACACCCTCTGAAATAGATGTTTTGTGGTTTTATTTCATATCAAATGGCACTGGAAGCTTAGTTCCTGTTCAAAGTATGATGAATTCAGCCAAGTACGTAGAAATATTACAACGTAGGATTGTTCCATTCTCGCAAACTTTTGACGGGACATTTCAGCATGACTTGGCCCCATGTCACAATTCGAAATTGGTCAAGAATTTCATGCCGGAAAATCAAATTCATTTGCTTGATTGGCCTGGAAATTCACCAGACTTAAATCCCATAGAAAACTTGTGGAGTATTTTGAAGAGACGTTTAGGTAAAATGGACTGTACAACCAAAGAACGCATGATAACGAATGCTGTAAAAGTGTGGTTCCACGATTATGAAGTCAAAAATATGTGCACTCAATTAGTGGAGTCAATGCCAAAACGAATTCAAGAGGTCATTTCTGCTAAAGGAGGACATACTTCATACTAATACAGGTATTTATCAGTGTATATCAAGGCATAGAATGATATAAAGGCATAGCTTTAGAAAAAAGAGTGATTTTTTTACTTTGTCCCAATTAATTTGCACTGTATAGTATATCTGGATCCACGCTTCATCCATAGACTGATAACAACTCCTACAAGATCCCGCCAATATCGGTCCAACATGGCACTTGATCATGCTTCTGGTGAGCCTTAAAACATTTGGGAATCCATTTGGCTGAGAATTTTGTCATGTCTAAGATCTTTTGAATAATATAGCCTACTCGTTCTTGGGATATCGCCAGGGTCTCTATCTTTTTTGTGGATATTCTTCGATCATTCAGGATCATGGAATGAAAAGCAGCTTTTCAGGAATTGTCATTGAGTTGGTCTCCCAGAACGTTACTCGTCTTCGGTGCTCAAATGTCCTGTTCTAAACCCAGGAACCCAGTTCTTGACTGTGGAGTAGGAAGTGCACTTATCACATAATGTAACTGACATTTCATCATAAATTCGTTTGGGGGAGTTCTCTTTTAGGAAAAGATATCTCATCACTGCTTGGCACTCTTTTGCGATGAGTGCCGAGCAGTGATGAAATATCGATGGAATATGATTTAATTGCGATGACATCTGTGCTGTTTGACATCATGGTCACTTCCGACCTGAAAGAAAAAGGAAATAAACAGGCCATAATTATGATATTTGGTCAGACACATACATAAAAGTCAATTTTGATAAGAAAAAAGTATTACCAGTCTAAGAGTATGAGAAATGGGAAAAGCCAAAGATTTATCAATACCCTACGTACCAGGAGAGTTGCAGTATGTGCGGTGCTGAAAGAAATACAGTATGCAGTATTGATGCAATTGCAATGCACAAGCGAATTCAATGGCAATGGGCAGTCTCAAGAAGGGAACAAAAAGCGAACTGCAATGTGTAATGTAAGGGGAATTACATTTAGAGATACTGTGAAAATTACAATGTACTCTCCTGAGAAATTTAAAATTAAAAATGCTATGAGATTTACACAGTCGTATCAGAATAATATGACCACCTGCCTAATAATAGAGATAACCACCCTTGGCCCGGATGACAGGGGCGAGACGGCGTGGTATGGACGCAACGAGGGCCTGGAAGGTTGCCTGAAACACACGTGCCCATTCGCACTGCATCAGAGCATTGAGGTCCCGGCATGACGTGGTTGTTGGTCGGCACGTAGAACCTGTCGATTCAAATAATCTTACAAGTGCTCTATGGGATTGATGTCGGGCGATTTCGCCGGCCAAAAAGGAACGCAGACATCGCTGTCGTGTTCCTGGAACCGGGCACGTACCTCCTTAGCAACGTGGCACGGCGCATTGTCCTGTTGGTAGACACCACCAGGGTAAACGTCCAACATGAAGGGATGCATGTGGTCAGCGAGGATGGACAGGTAGCCATTGGCGTTCAGGGACCCATCCAATGGTACTAGCGTTTTGCTGGTATGACCTGGGGGTGTGGTACCCAGGTCATACCTGGAAAACATCCCTCAGACATGCACGCTGCCACCGCTGGCCTGTATGTGACCGACAAGCGTGTACGGGTGTTGGTTTTCGTGTGTCTGACGCCTTATCCGCAACCACCCGTCACTTCTGTGGAGTGGAAACCTGGATTCGTCGGAGAAAGTAACATTTTCCCACTCTTCCACTGTCCAATCATGGTAGTCCCATGCGAACTGCGGGCGTCGTTGCCGATGGACTTGGGTTAAGATGGACGCCATGACGCAGCGTCGACTCCGGTGACCCATGCGTAACAGGGTTCACTCTACTGTTATCGAGAGCACGTACTTGGCTGCCCCAGCGTTCATTTACGTGGTCAATTGCTGCGTTGTTGTGTTTCGATTGCCCTTTACCGGTCGACGGAGGCGACGTTCTCTTCTGGGGTCGATGGACTTTAGGGCTTCACAGTTATGACGTCGGAAGGTACTCGGTCTGCCAGCAGTCCATTCTTGGAACATCCTTAGTACAGCACCTCGCGAACAGCCCACGAAGTCTTCTTTTTCTGAGATGCTTGCACACTTGGCGCGGTAGCCGACGATCATTCCTTTTTGAACGTCCGTCTAGTCACTAACACTGCATACTGTGCTCACGTCACGCACAATGGCTCATCTGTCTTGTCCCTCAGCTTATATCTCCGTGTGGTCCACCTTGTCACGTACACTCTGTGATGCTCCTGGGCGGGTACACTGTGATTCCGGGGGTGGTCATATTATTGTGATACAACCGAGTATAGTTTTAATGTCAAGTGAAGTGCTGAAAAAATCCTAAGAGAATTATAATGTGCTGTTTTTTGGGGGGGGGTTTAACTTCCAATTCAAATGGTTATAATCAGTCGCGCGTTCCAAATTTTGGGCCACTGTTTCCATGGAAGGGAGAGAGCTAGTCCTGTCAGGAAAACACACCACACATGCCTCACCTGGGACTCGAACCTGGGCTCACTCGGACGAATGTTCAGAAGCCAGCTCTTGGACCACTGCGCCACCGGGGCGGCATAATGTACAAAACGAGAAAAAAAAAGGTTTTACAAAACGAGCGCAATGAGAAACGCTAAGGGAATTAGAATGTACAGTGTAAGGGATTATATTGTGTGATTACACGGAGAAATACTGAGGGCATTGCGATGTACAATCTAAAGGGTCACAGTGTATTGTGACGTATATTCTAAATTAACTTTCCTTTTTAGTTTCTTTCTCTATGTAAATTTTGAGTTTGTTCTCAGGTATACTTCACACTTAAGGTGATATCTTCTCTCTCAAACGAATACTGTTGGCAACACAATTGAGGTCAGAATGAACGTGACGTATGCCTGTTATGAGATAAGAACCATTGATATAAACTACGAGACAACAGTTGCTCGTGTGGGGTGTTGAATGTGGGGTGTTGATTTGCGTTAGAGATGTGTTTTGTGATTTCTATACTATCCTGAAGTGCTATTATCTGTGCTGGAGAAATAAAGCATCATTTACAGTAAGTTGACTTCTGTTTAAATGTTTCGTCTGGCCGTTAAGGTTTAATTTAGGAACTATTTCATCGTATGGTTATGTTTTTAAAATAACGTAAGAAGAGCGATAAAAGTTCAAGCTCGAAAAGAGCTTACGTTATAGTATATTACAAGACGTGTCCAACTAGAAGTACTAAAAATATTATAATGTGCAGTGTAAGGGAATAATTACAAAAGTGCGACGGAAAATTCTGAGAGAATTACAACGCAGAATCTAAGGGATTACAATGTGTAATTACAGGAGAAAAGCTAAGGGAATTTGAATGTATAGTTTAACCTTTTAAGCGGCCGATGTACTTGTGGTGCCCAAAATTTTCTGGGCTCCACGAACAGAAATGTCCACATAGCTGTTGAGTTTTGCGAAAACTTCGGCAAAACAATTCCTTTCTCCCTCTCATCTCAGCAGTAACGACAATAAACTAGCCACAGGTGATAATCGCTCCCTTCTGATCTTTAACAATCCATGACCCAAGGAATGATGGAATTGTCTTGTTTTTCAATGAGGAACTGTTTTGCTTTGAGTCATGGATTGTAAGATTTATACGTTTATTTATCCATGACGCAAGGCATGATGTGGATGGCTAGTTACCCTGACAAGGACATCATGCTACTGGGTAGAAACAAATGACTCAAACGTCTTATCTCTCCTTTTTTAGGTTCGTTGCAATAGTTTTAGCCCTTTTACTACGTAAACAGTGATAAAGGATTTCACCATCTAAATGGCCACTTTGAGTAACAAAGCTAAGGGAAAAGCTTCGCTTCCTGTTAACTCGTTTCTGTCACGTTTGGCCCACTCTTAAACAGCGGATACATTCGTTTGAGCAGATTTCAGCCCATTTTTCCTAACCCCGAGTAAATTCGTTCCAGCCGGTTTAAGGGTTGAATGATCACAGTGTATAATTAGAAGAGGAGTAGTGTAATGAGAAATGCTAAACAATATGAATTACAAGGAGTTGCTGTGAACAATGCCAAGAGTATAAATATACAACGCAGTTTAAGGAAACTACGCACTGTGAAACGTCAATGTATCAAAATAGAACGTACTTAGAGAGAATAGAGTTATAACCCTAGGGAAGCTGCAATCAGAAATACCTGCATAATTAGAATAAACAATCACGTCGAAATTGAAATGCGACCACCAGTACATGAGCCAAATAACTCAGATAGACCTCGACAACTCTTACTTTAATTACCCTGGTAGTCGTCATTACAAATGCATTAAAATCTTCTTTTGTTTTTATTGTCTTCAAAACATTTTCTCTATTTTGCACAAGAAAATTTGAGCATAGTCGAAGGTAGTAGGTTTGATATTTTCTTCATTATTTTTGGTGAGTCTCAGTTCTGCAGTTGATTTCTTTTTTCTCTTGCATATCACTCATATCCCATCCACTTCATTTCACAGTGTAACAAATCAATGTAACCGACGTTTCTCTCAAGAAAATTTTAATTAATCACTGCATGTACTTTTTGTGGCTTTTACTCGCTTCAAACATTCACGTAATGCATTCTATTTGCACTCTTCAAAAGGTGACCAATTTCATTCGTAAAAACTGCTCGAATAAACAAAACCCATGTTTTATTTATTCGCAATTGTTGGTAATCCAGCTACGTCTCTGAACTCGCTATACCATCTGAGAAACAAATTTCGCCATTCTCCTTTCGTCTGCACTCTTTTTTTACGCTTTCCAACCGTAGGTTTTTTTTTTGTTTTTTTTTTTTTGATTGGAGGTTTATCGACCACCGTGAGCAACTCAATGGGCTATAAGCAGTCGCCCGTCCCTAATTTAGGGTCACTGGTTCCAGGGAAGGGAGAGAGCCAGTGCCGTAAGACAAACACAACATCCATGCCTCAGCGGGATTCGAACCCGGACCCCTTACGGACGAATGATCACAGGCCAGCGCCTTAGACCACTGCGCCACCGGGGCGGCCAACCGTAATTTGAAGAAGAAGCGTATATGCCCCAGCTTTGTCTGTCTACCTGTCAGCACGATAACTCGCGTAAAAATGGTTCGATTTCGATGAAATTTTAGCATGTGGTAGGAGACCACTTGGGGACGAACCCTGTTGAAAATGGGCGAAATGGGGTCAAAGTTCAGGGCATAGGAGCGGGATACATTCCATTGCCCTTATGCGTCATAACTTGCGTAAAAATGGTTCGATTTCGATGAAATTTTAGTATGTGGTTGGGGACCCTCTGGGGACAAAGCTTTTTGAAAATGGGCGAAATGAGATCAAAGGTCAGAAAACAGGAGCGAGATTTATTCTACAGACATTATCCTCATAACTTGAGTAATAACTTGAGTAATAATTTCTGGTATGTTGGAAAGCGTATCATAATCAATGCATTGCATGATTTTACTAACTTGTTATACTAAACAGGGTTAAATTATGTAATGGGGAAACTAATATAATTTGCTGATACAATAATGACCCCTCTAACCGTAACCAGAGGAGATGGTAAGAAGTTGATTTTAAACATGTCAACATTCTTATAAGATATCTTGTGTGTGTCTGTGTGTGTGTGACATACCTACCTCAGAGGTGACGCACATGTTAAGACGGCAAGTAGCAGTGATAAGCCCTTGCCGGCGTAGCTTAATTGGGAAAGCATTCGGCTCCTGAGCAGGATTATTTAGAGTTCCGCCACCGGCAAATTTGAATTTCACATTGGCGCACTAACGTAGAAATGAATCTCCTAGCCATTGGGTTTTTCAAAAAACTTGTGATGTTCTTTCCACACATCGTCTGGAATTAATGAGAATTCCTTCTTAGCTTCGAAAATTGTGTGATGCTTCCACACGTGTTTAATTAGTTAGAATTCTTTCTTCTACAATGAGCTCCTTCAAGCAGGGTTTGGCGGCTGACCCGGAAACCTGCGATTTCGTGCCCTGTGAAATTCACAAATTTTGCCGATGACGGGGTTCGAACCTGCATCCTTCTCCTCCGGAGCAGAGTGCGTTGTTGATTAAACTACACCGACGGAAATTACCCCTTTAGCTTTTTCGTCTTGACATGTGCTTCACCTATGTAGTACCTCATATCATCTCCTCGTAAATTTTTTTAGAAGCGAAGAAAGAATCCTCATTAATTTCACACGGTGTGTGGAACAAACGCCACACATTTTTCGATGAACCCAACGGCCACTTGATCCATTTCTACAATTGGGCGCCAATGTGAAATTCACAAATTTTGCCGGTGATAGGGTTCGAATCAGCATTCTTCTTCTCCGGAGCCGAATGTTTTACCAATTACGCTACACCGACGGGAATTTGTCGCTGCAAATTTGCCGTCTTGACATGTGGTTTAGCTCTGTAGTTCGTCATGGCCCCCGCTTTTCTCAAGGGGGTATATGTGACGTACATACCTCAAATGTGACGCACATAGCTTAATTGGGAAAGCACTTGTCTCCGGAGCAGAAGGATGTGAGTTTGAGGAACACCACCGGTAAATTTGGGTTTCACATGTGGTATCTTTAAAGTACTCTTCACAAGGAAGTGGCAATTTGAGCAAGAACTTTTTACAAGTCTTCCTTCTGCAGTAAATTTGATGTTAGTGGTGAGTAATGAGATCAAATGCTGCAACATCGTAATGTATTTGATAAAAAAAAAACTACCCAAAAAAAACCCCGCTTTACACGCACAAAGTATTTTGACATGTAAAGTTAATTTGGAATACTAAACTGTATTTATTACAACAGAATAAAGCCTAAGCTAAAACGAGATATTCTAGAGCACATCATGGTCTATTTGATGTTATGTCCTAGGGGATTAATGAACATTTTCATCACTGGGACACCTGAAACTAAAACTTCTGCAATGTGTCAGTAATTTGAATCACCGCAAAGTTAAAGGAGAATGCTTGATGAAGTCTCAGGCGTATATATACAGGGCGCCCAGTAAAGTCCTTTCTCAGACCCGTAACTTTCGAACGCCGACAGCTATAGCCATAAAAACGGTGTCTAGGTATAGTAACGTGGCTATTCGCTATTTGATGAGACCTCTTACAGCGCCTCCTAGCGGCAAAGTTAGGAGTTAGCATACCGATTTCAAAAACTATACGAGATACGGGAAAATAGTCAACTACAAAGTTGTACAGCAGCATTGATTTAGTACGAAAAGACACCTTGCGCACATGAATGCTAAGAATAGAACGCGTAAAACGCTCGTTTGTTTGTTCGCGATGTCGAACACTGTTACGTCACGAAACGCGTCAGAAAGGTGACAATATCGCCTTCCGCAAAGCACTAGCCCGACTCATGGCCCAATGGTAACGCGCGCTCTTCGCATGCGAATTATAACAAACAATCGAAACAGACTGAAAGAGACCACCGGTCAGTGAAACGAAATGTAGCCTGAACACAAAAACTTACTGCCGCAAAAGTAACTGCAGAGGTCAATGTGTTTCAGCAATCCAGCAACAGTTCGCCGGAACTTCATAAAGTTGAAATTTATGGCAGAGTCTCTTTTGCCAAGTCACTCATTGCTGATGCAAAGAGGAGGATGCATTTGCTTCTCGAGCGCAAAACCTGGATACTGGGTAATTGGAAATATTATTTGGTCCGACGAATCATGATTCACACTTTTTCCAACTTCGGGGAGAGTTCACGTTTGACAAATGCGTATAATCTATCTTGTGGCAACCGTCAAACGTTGTAGGCCATTAATAATCATTTGGGCTTGAGACTTTTCTCCGTGAGAAATGATCCAATATTCTTCTGAAGACTGTTCACGATTTATTTGAATCTATTCCGCGTTGAATTTAAGCTGTTGTAAAAACAAAGGGTGGCAGAACAATTATTAAAACCTACCTTTAGCTCTTTCCGTAGGCGTATCCATTATTGTTTCTGCACCTTGTAGATTATTCTTGGTAACATGTGTAGTGTACGAACTGGACACAAAGCAATTTCGGAGACGTTCCAGTGAATGGTAGAAATATTTCTTGAAGGCAAAGCTCATCATTCTATCAAGTTGTTTTAGTGTACGAAATGTGTAACTGGATTGCGTATTGACTGCCGTTCCACACCCTTATATTAGGGTTAGCGAGACATGTAGATGCTTCCGTAAGCCTCTTTTATGCGCATGTTTTCAGAAGCACGCACCACAGTCATTCCGTCTGAGACGGAGTTAGAATTCATCGGTGAAAATCACACCTTTGTTCGTGGTCGCTGTGTATACCAGATGTCTGCGCTGGCCGATCATTAAGACCTTTTATGCCTTTTCTCTTTGTTTTACACTTACCTCAACGTCATTACGTACTAGGCAGGACAGACCTGTCCAAAGTCTCTAGCGTGCATGAGTCTTTAGATGTGATTATTACTACGAGTATATCCCTTCCCAGAAAATTTAGAATTCATTGGTGAGCGTAATGCATGTCTTTATTCCTGGCTTCGGTACTTCTCACTACCAGGCCTTACACTGTGGTAGCATAGCGGTGGATATTGAAGCGTGTGAAGTTTTTTTTTTTTTTTGATTGAAGGTTTAACGACTACCGTGAGCAACTCAATGGGCTATAAGCAGTCGCCCGTCCCTAATTTAGAGTCACTGGTTCCAGGGAAGGGAGAGAGCCAGTGCCGTAAGACAAACACAACATCCATGCCTCACCGGGATTCGAACCCGGACCCCTTACGGACGAATAATCATAGGCATGTGCCTTAGACCACTGCGCCACCGGGGCGGCCCGTGTGAAGTTTTAAGTAACTTATGAAGTTTCAATGGTTAGGTTTAAGGGTTCTCAGTAGTTGGTTTTGCGTTGTAATATTGTAAACTACAGTTGTAAGATTTATTTACTTAAATTCTAACTGATTAAGCTATGAACTTTGAGAACATAACATCAAGTACTTGTCAATATAGAAAACACTAACGGCCAAAGGTACGGAATGAATCCCCATGAACTTATGATTAATCCACTCTTTTATTCTCTGCTAGGGCTCTTCAGCGCAGGTGAACAACTTCAGCCAGAATGAAGCTTGTTGACTTCAAGTGATATATTAGTCATAGGACTTCGTAACATGCGTTTATAACATGTCGTTGTATCAGTACGCTTCTAACAAATTGCCATCATGAAATGAAAATCTTATCTCATCGCTATAAAAAAATGCACATTTAAAAAAACGTCATCACAATCTGCTCTGTTCCTACATTCAGAGATTACGTTTTATTAACCTCTGCCCCACTGCCAGTAATGCCAAACTTAGAAAACTTGTCAGGAAAAGCAATGTGTCGTTAAGTCAGAAACGTTTAACGAGAAGAAACCAAATATACATAAGATCACACAAATTAAAAAAAAAAAAAGGTTAAATTAGAATTATGCGTCACAAAGGGTGCACGTGCTTACCGGAAGGCGTTATCAAAAAGGTATCCAATCATTCGGGTGATGGATCGGAAATCACTTCACCGTTACTGAAAAATCACTGTCACCGTTATGATCAGCGACTGAAATTAACTATTCCAAAATCATTGCTAAGGTGTCACGGTCAGAGCAACGCTTGATGGACAAAAAGGACAAAAATCACTGTTACTATACCAATTTCTGGCCGATTCGGCCTTGGTGACTTCAACACGTTCTAAGATAAACCTCTTCGCTGTAGAGGAGTTTTTACATTGAGAGCTGTTGACCCCTAAAGATGAGCTAAGCGAGGCTTTTATCACGCAAATCCCATCGGGAAAAGTATTGGGGGCGTGGGGAAAGTGAAAGCTCCAGAAGAGAAACAAAACGAAAACATACACCCATGAGCCATTACATTACGACCACCTACCTAATAAGCTGTACGACCCTGTTTAGGTTGGTTGGTTGGTTGGTGGATTTTATTGGCGCAAGGGCCAGGTTTGGCCAAAGAGCGCCAGACAAAGAACTATCAGCCACAGATTTTTAAAAACGTGGAAAATGATTAAGAGCAGACAGGCTTGGTAAAAGTTGAAAAAGAGTATGATGAAAGCTGTGAAGACAAGGTAGTTAATTAGGTTTATATAAAAATTTATTAATTTACTATTAGAATTATATATATATATATATATATATATTTTTTTTTTTTTAAACACAACTACACAAAGGATGAGTCACTCTCCTCCCCCCACACTCCTCTGCAATGCTGGCAGAGGGCGGGGACGAACTGTCACTCTCCTCCCCCCATGTTCCTCTGCAATGTTGTTTGAGGCTGGGGACGAACTGTCACTCTCCTCCCCCTATGTTCCTCTATAATGTTGGTTGAGGGTGGGGACCTCGCTGAGGCCGAGACAGTTGGATGGACACTGCACACCTTTGCGGATTGAGGGCCGGGTCTTCCGCACGTGCAGGCTTTCGGATGGAAACTGGAAGAGACGGTCGGCTGCAAAAGAGAAGGCCCAGAATCAGGTAGTCGAAAAATCTCGAGCTCGGGGAAAAACACCTGTGTCGCTTGGTCAGCTGTAGATCGCTTGGCAAGGGCGGCGAGAGCTACAGGGCGCGGCACAAAGGGCTGCACGGGTTGTGGCAGAGACTGAACTACTGCGGCAAAAGTGCGCTGTCGGTTAGTGGGTATACCCAACTTGGCCTTGGCAGCAGGGTACGAGAGGCCTTCCAGGGTCTTGAGGCGCTGGATCGCCATCTCATCCTTCCATTTCATACAGTTGCGGGAGTAAGCTGCATGGGCCTCACCGCAGTTAACACAGCAGGCCGCAGAAGTACAACCATCCCCGTCATGTTCACTGGAGCCACAATTTGCGCAACGAGCGGAACTCTTACAGAAACGTTGGGAATGCCCGTACCTCTGGCACCTGAAACAGCGCAGAGGACTGGGAATGTACGGGCGAACTCCACAGACCAAGTAGCCAGCCTTGATTTCGGTCGGAACTTTCGGGGAGTTAAAAGTCAAGATTACATTTTTAGACTTAATCAAGGAACCATCGCGCCGGAACATCATACGACGAGCAGCAATAACACCTTGATCTGCAAGTTCAGTCACCAATTCGTCTTCACTGCATGGCAAGAGATCAAACTCTGAAATAACACCCCGAGAGGTGTTAAGAAACGGGTGAGGTGTCACTTTTACAGGAATGCCTTGAAGACTAGTGAGGTGCAGAAAAGTGTTACTCTGAGAAACACTGCAAGTTTGGACAAGCAGGTCCCCAGAGCGAAGCTTCCTCACAGACTTCAAGGGGCCAACTGCAGCGTCCAAAGCTTTAGAAATGAAGAATGGAGATCTGGTGGACAGTCTCTCATTCGGATCGATGGATTCTACAACTAAGTGTGTAGCATGCGTATTCACAACAATCGAGGGGAGACGACGCTTCGGAGCGACTGGTACAGCTGCCGAAGAAGAGGTTCCACATTCTTGGCCCAGATCATGGTCTAAAGATCGTTTAAGGGTTATGAGACTTGGTAGGTTGAGAAGACGAAGGAGAGTCGTTGTCAACGATCATTTGCTCAGGTGACTTGAATTTGGAGCGTTTGTTTTTGGGTTTACCCATGGAAAAAAGGAGAAGGATTCGTCTGCAGACTACTCCACCCACCACCGAGCCCTACAAGGGAGAACTGGAGGTCTGCAAGCCAAGAAAATGACGCTGGACACAGTTCTGGAGCTTATACGTTGCAGATATAGTCCGTTGGCTGTGATCACACGCACTCGGCGGACACTTCGGCCTCCGGGTACCGTCATGCCAACGCCTTTGGCATGATCCCACAGCCCCCGGGCTCACCCTGCCGTGCTATACGACAAAAAAGCCGCTAAAGCCCTGCACACAACTTGGTACAAGACTTCTGACTAGAGGTGGGTTAGTCTCTAGCCTCCCGTTTACAGCGAAGCCGGGGTCGAAGAGGAGTGTTGGCACACAGGAGGCACTTATCCGGTCTCCTGCGACCTCAGCCGCCAGACATCCCATTTCCGCCTCACGGGTCTCCGCACGCGGCAAACATGCAGGTAGGTCTAGCACCCAAACCAGTTAAAAGGAGAAAAGAAATCCAAAGAAGACAAATCCTGGAAGGGAACCTAAACGGAATCTCAGCAACCTACGAACTGAGCGGTTAATATAAAACAGTTAGTGGTGGAGGGTAACAAAACCACAAGACCGGGGTGTTAGTACATAACGTGGTAGCGATTAGGTAAAGTATACAACACGGGAAACTAGCCAGTGGAGAAAATAAATAAAAACGAAAAAGCGAGACACAAGACCAGCTCGGGATCGTGGGGCCGCGACTCCCCAACAGCTGGATGAACAGCCGTCCCTGCAAACACCAACAGCACCAAAACAAAAAAAAACAGGCGGTGGCATGACAACAGATGTTGACCAGTCACAAGGTCAGCTCGGGCCGTGGGGGCGCCGCTCCCCAAATAACTGGAAAACCAGTTATCCCCGTGCGGGGCGACCCTGTTTAGCCGTCAAAACAGCGGCCTCTTGGCGAGGCATCGATTCGATGAGCTGGCGATAGGTATCTTAGGGTATCTGGTACCATAATGTCAACAGCAGGTCCTCCAGTTCCCATACATTTCGGGGTGGTGGTGATTTAGCGCGAACCTGCTTTTCCAAGTCGAATCACAAATGTTCGATTGGGTTTATGTCAGATAAACATGGAGGCCAGGGCATTAACAGAAAGTCACCAGCATGTTCCTCGAACCACTCCTTGACGATTCTAGCAGTGTGGCATGACACATTATCCTGTTGGTAATGGCCATCACCAACAGGGAACACAGTTGCCATGAATGGGTGAACTTGGTCCGCAACGATATTCAGGTACCTGAAAGCTGTCAGGGATTGTGCTATTGGGATCATGGGGACTAAAGTGTCCCACGAAGACATCGCCTACAGCATAACACCGCCACCTCCGGCCTGTTTCCGCGCAACAGTGCATCTAGGTGCCATTGTCTCCTTTAGTAATCAGCGCATCCGCGCTTGGCCGTCTACTACGTGATGCACCAGTGATTCGTCAGACCAGGCCACTTTCTTCCAATCATCCACGGTCCAATCCCGATGATCGTGGGCCCATTTCATGCATTGTTGGCGATGACGTGCAGTGAATATGGGGACCCGGCTGGGTCTTCGTCTACTCAGAATCATGCTCAGAAGGCTGTGATGAACTGTGTGCTGTGACACATTGCCCTTATCACCAGTGTTGTAGCTACGGATGATTTGTCGTACTGTGGCCATGCGGTCTCGGTGAACAATGCTTGACATTTTCCGCTCCCCTCTGGCATCAATGAGCTGCTGACGACACACGAAGGCTCATCGTTTGGCCATCTGCGTTCCACTTTTGATACTTACTTACTACAGCGGCACGTGAACAACCCAAAAGCCGCGCTGTTTCCGAGATCGCAGTTCAAAGGCGCCGCCGTGCCATCCCAACTTGTCCTTTATCAAACTCTGATGAATCGGCAGCTTTTCCCATTCTGACAACGAACACTATACTAACTGAAAGCCTGTCCTCGGGTTGTATATATACTGCTCTGTGAATTCCACCTACACCACCGTTCTGTCTCCAGGCGCGCTCATTTTTCTATGCTGGGGTTGGTCATAATGTAATGGCTGATCGGTGTAATTCTCCCTTTTTAGTAACGGGAAGTGTATACAACAAACAAGTACATTATGTGTTACAGCGATTCTTCTCTATGTTTCAGCTTCGTATCGTATCCACAACCAACCGTGATTTTGTCACTGTTACAAGTAATAGTTATTCGTCTTAGCCCTTGCCGTAAATGGTGATTCTCTCATTGTTTAGAGTCACCATCGGTACTGTGACACGAAAATCACTGTTAAGCCCACGGCTAATCAGTTGTACCTTGAGGACACTTTTTATTTTTGTTCGGGAACTTAATGATTCCTAAGGAGCGTGTAATGCTATAAGGAGTTGCCCGTCCTTAATTTATCACCACCACTTCCAGGGAAGGGATAGAACAAGTGCCACTGGGTAAACACACCACTCACACATAAGACTGGATCCCGAGCCCGATTCCGGCGGTTAGCCACAATCACTAACCATGCAGTCACCTGCGTGTCCCAGAGGACATTTCTGACTTAGCTTATTGCACCGAAACGGTCCAGTAAATCCTTTTAGTGGAGTTGGCGATCCACGCAAAGTTTGGTCGGATTTACAGCTCAGTTCATTAACTTTGTGTAGTCCATCCCGAACTCTCCAGTACAGTTCGATATTTTCACCTTCCCATTTAGCTGCTGTCCTCTCAGACGAAATTCGAATTCGATTATTCTTGGCCGTCTGATATTTAGTTGACAGTCTACGCCTCTCATTGTGTCCTGTGCAAACACTATTTTGACAAAAGTCACCGGACAACCCTTCAAAATCAAATCAACAGATCCGCTGCGCTGTTAAGATGCGCGGTACAGCTGTAAACGGTATAAAACAAGCCTGCAGCTGACCGCGATCATATCGCACAGTGAGGTTGAGTGAAAATGTTGCGGCGGGAGAGAACTGACTTTGAGAAAGGAAAGATTGTTGGGTGTTATATTAGCGTGTTGTCCATAAGAGAAACCGAGAGGAGTTTAAACATACCCAAGTCAACTGTTTTGGATGTACTGAATAAGTGGAAGACACATGGCGTGCCTGAAGCAGCAAAACGTGCCAGTAGACCAAAGAAAATCAGTGATAGAGGATGACGAAGCCTCAGGAGAGACGTTACTTCTAATCGACGGAATACTGCACAAGACCTCAGTGTACACTGGGTAAAAATACTGGAACCTCAGTAGGTACACGTACAATTCGCAGATAACTTCATTCCATTGGTTGCCGTGGTCGTGCGGCTGCTCATAAGCCTTTCATCTCCACTCGGAATGCTACTAGTCGTTCAGCATGATGTAAAGAGCATTTATCGTGGACCGTAGATCAATGGAAACGGGTCCTATGGACTGATGAATCCAGATAAACGATCCATCAGTCTTATGGCCGTGTGTGGGTATGGTAGCAGCCGGGAGAACGCTATTTACCACAGTGTACCGTTCCTACGGTCAAATTTGGGGCTGGAAGTGTACTCGTGTGGGGGTGGTTTTCGTGGTATGGTCCCGGCCCATTGGTTATAGTGGACAAACCTGTTAACCAGCACGTCTACCTCGATATTCTGGACAATTATGCCATACCAACTCTGTGACAATACTATGTAACCGAGCCTTTTTATTACGGGCAGGATAATGTACTTAGCTATAAAGGAAGGACTGTTGCGGCGTGGTTTGGCGATAATTTCGCATCGTGTGTGGACTGGCCAGCACAGATCCCTGATCGTAATCCCATAGAACATCTATGGGATGAATTAGAGCACCACATAAGAAGTTTCGAACCAAGGCCGACTACTAAACAAAAGTTAGCGGCAGCATTATGTACTGAATGGAAGTGCGTCCCTATCTCTGTGTTCCAAAAGCTTGTGGAAAACATGTCTCCATGGGTCAGTGCATGCATTAAGACCAACGATGGACCAACACCGTACTAATGTATGTCAATAAATGCTATGTTGTGTTTATCTTCTAGGTGTCCGGTGACTTTCCAATATGGTGTATGTCCCTCACAGAGTCTAGAAATCATTGGGAAAGATTTTTCCTAGTGCAGCAGCCCGTATGTCTCTTAGACATTCTGTATAACGGGTGATTGTAAACTTCTTCAACAAAACAAGAGGGGTGATAGTACACATCAAGACGAACGATACTTGCAATGGAACCTAGGGCCGTATTCCACTCCTAGTGCCAGAAAAGAGCACGTTCGAAAAACGTCCAGCAGGCACACGGAGTTCCAACCAGTGTATGAGAAGCACAAGATGCAAATCAGGTGCTCTGAACACGTGCGTAGACGATGAGGAGCATACATTTAAAACTGCAGCCAAACCATTTCAGCGATATTACCGTGCGAGCATCATATGAGGATTGATGTATACGTCTGACCGGCGCAGCGTATCGCGTGTTCCTGGAGCAAGTGCTTCCCGGTCTGTTGCAGGACGTTCCGCTCACAACATGGAAGGACACGTGGTTTATGCATGATGGGGCTCCAGCGCACTTTGCCACCGAGGTCCGACACTTTCTAAATGCGACATATCCCGGGCGGTAGATTGGACGATGTGGACCTTTGGCTTGGGCTCCACGCTCACTGGACCTTAATCCACTGGACTTATGCTTCTGGGGGCACATGAAAACATTGGTGTACGAGACACCTGTGGACTCCCTGGAAGATCTCGTCACGCGAATCGCTGTTGCTGCGGAGAAGTTCAACACCACACCGGGAGTCTACGAGAGGGTGCGACAGTCCTTCATTCGCCGGTGTGGGCTGTGTATCGAAGCTCTTGGACGCCAGTTTGAGCAGCTCCTTTGAGTCTTTCTCTGATGCGATTGGAAATGTGCAACTCATAAATGAGGTATGTCTCTTTGTTTTCTCTGTTGAAGGCTCAATGCGGATATGCAATTTTACTCTTTTCTGGCACTAGGAGTGGAATGCGGCCCTAGGTTCCATTGTAAATATTGTTCGTCTTTATGTGTATTATCACCCCTTTTGTTTTGTTGAAGGAGTTTACAATCGCCCTGTATAATGTACGTTGTCGTCCTAATTCGCTGTGAAATTGTGGAATCTCTTTTGTTTCGTGGTTTAACTACAAACATGAGCAACTCTATGCTGTTGTCTGTCCCTTAACAAAGGAGCACATTTATAGGAAAGTGAGAGAGAGCCAGCATCATCGGACAAACTCGCACCTAATCTGGAACTCGAACCCGATAACATCTTGGACGAATGATCAGAAGCCCGCATCGCAGACCACTCGGTCAGCATTTGTGGGATTGCAGTAATCTGTATTCCTCTGTCATGTTAAAATTTTGGGCACATTTCTTCGTATCTTTGTCATATCGTAGCGATTTCTGTTTTGCTGAATGAAAATACCGTCTTCGATTAGGAATTTGAATGACGAAAGAAGTAGTGTTTCTGTTCAGAGTTGGATCTGATTTGAAAAGTGGCCGAGGACCAGATCTGAACTGTGTGGCCTGGGGCCGGATTTAAACAGAAAAGTGCCCATGGGAAGATTTTAAGTGAACTGAGATCGTAGGCTGTGCCATGAGTATTGGATAAGAATCGCGACTGTACTTGGCTTTGCGCACAGATACTGAACTAACCAATAAAATATTCTTGAATTTACTGAAATATTTTTTTAGAAATAGGCGAAAGTTGAATTGTACAGTAACCACATACTAATCACTAGGAGGTCAAGGGGACTAGAGTGTGGGCTTCTGATTTCTCGTAGTATTGGGTATCGTTCCTAATATGGGACAAATTATAGATGTCGTGTATGTGATATTCCTACACCCAAAGAAATGGGAGAGGTTCTAGCTGCGTGCACACAATGACAATTAATTCTCCCAGTCTTCCACGATTCACTAAAGAGTGGGTGTGGTGAATTATAACGTACCTAAAAACACACACACGCCCACACGCACGTGGGGAGCTAAAAATAAAACTAACTTACTAATATTGTACTTAAAATAGCATGTCTGGTGGTTATAAAATAAGCATTCGTATTCTCAAGTTTCTAGAAAAACAAGAAACGGAGTTATATCGACGAAACGTGGTAGGTAGCTTATTGAGGGCATGGAAAATGATTTAGTGGAGAAAAAGTAGTTAAAAATTGCGCTGCTAGTGGAACAATGGCGCTGCAGAGGCAAGAAAGGACCAGACATGTGCGTGAATTTACTGTTTATTGTCAGCACAAACGTTTCAGAACAAAATCTGTTCAATATGCTTGCCATCACAAGAGCTTATTACCTGTGTTGTGTAGCAGAGGCGTCTTGCTGAAATGCCAGGAAGTGCAGGTCGTCCACATGGAAAGTTTTGTATGCAAAGTTCACATGCAACATTTGGCATTCCGCGTTTGACAGGATAAAAGCAACAATGATCAGGTTACCGATAGTCATTATGGTTCTTGCAAAGAAAGAACACGCTCGAGTAGTAAATTTTTATTATCAAGATCAGAGTAACGCCAGTGGTTAACTACGACAAATCAAAGGATTACGCTGAGGACTCTTTACAACCCCGTGGCGTTGAGGAGGATGATACGAAAGTTCGAAGACAGTGGAGAATTGGGTATAGCGTGAGGAAGAGGATGTCCACCAGTTTCTCAAATAGTCGTGGACGAAGTTTTAGTTGCCAGTGCTCACAGGGCCAGCCAAAACGCTCTCTCACACAGCAGTGACAGAGGAATTGCACAGTCGAACATTTGGCAATGAATGCATAATTTCTCAAGGGTTTCTGCAGTCTTGGTCAGCTCACTCACCGGGAGTTACTCTTTGTGATTTATGGCTTTGGGGATACCCGAAGGCCAGAGTTTATAGGGACGGCATACGCTCTCTCTCAGATCTCAAAACGAGTGTTAGATATTAAGTGGCCAACAAACTACCCGTTGGTGAATGGTACAAGGTCTAGGCGATCTCGACGCCAGAGAAGCACGCAATTAGAGTGGCCAAGAGGAAGAGAACGAACATGCGCATGATCTAGGGAATCTCGACGCCAGGAAGCACACAACTGACTTCTAAGAGGAAGAGAAAGCACACGCCATCTTTGTCTTATCTGATAACTTAACACAGGCCCTGCAGGAACAAGTGATTAGCAGCCTACGTTCTACACCACTGTTTCTCAAAGTGGTAATCCGAGAATAGTTGCCCGTCCGAAAACCATCAGTCGCCGTTCTAGGGAAGGGAGGAGACAGTGCCGTAAGACAAACACAATATCCATGCCTCACTGAGATTCGATCCGCGACCCATCTTGGACGAATGGTCAGAGGCCAGCGCTTAGACCACTGCACCACCGGGGCGGCAAATAAATAAATCTATTTCCAAAGACATTGCATGGGCACAGGATAACATCACAGTTGTTTAATATAAAATGTTGTAACATCACAGACACTCGATCACAACACAAAACATTTATTACTTTACACAAAAAGATAAACTGGAATACACTCCGCGGTACAAACTGAACTTGTTGTCTTAGCCAAAGCTCGGCATGTCCTACTCCTTCAATATCTCTCACGCAACTCCCCACATCACTCACCACACGCTCAAGTCATTAAGTGTCAATGTATCATTCCGCACTTTTGTGCGTGGAAGTTCGTATTTTACACTGATGATGTAAAATTAAATAGAACAATTAAAAAAATTGCCGCCACGTTGGCGCAGTGGTCTGAGCGATGGCTTCTGGTCATTCGTCCG
Source organism: Macrothele yani (assembly GCA_039090855.1). Lineage (NCBI taxonomy): Eukaryota > Metazoa > Arthropoda > Arachnida > Araneae > Macrothelidae > Macrothele > Macrothele yani. The sequence goes on along the minus strand of CM077015.1, from coordinate 45,533,531 downwards.
AAAGGGCTCCGGGTTCGAATCCCCGTGAGACATGGTTGTTGTGTTTGTCTTACGGCACTGACTCTCTCCTTTCCCTGGAACCAATGGCACTAAATTAGGAACGGGGGACTTCTTATAGCCTATTGAGTTCCGCGGTGATGTCAAATCAGTAAACCATATAGAGGTAGGGTTTAAATTTTGGCACAGCCAAAACCTACGATGGCAGCCCCGGTGGCGCAGTGGTCTAAGCGACTGCCTCTGATCATTCGTTTTAGATGGGTCTGGGTTCAAGTCCCGCTGAGGCATGGATGCTGTGTTTTTCTTACAGCACTGGCTTTCTCCCTTTCCTGGAGCTAATGGCCTTAAATTAGGGACGGCCGACTGCTTATAGCCCATTGAGTTGATCATGGTAGTCGTTAAACCCTCAATAAAAACAAATCCTACGAGGATGTTGCCATCGTTCCTTATGGATTGCTATCGGAAAGTGAACAGAAGCACTGGTTCGTCCGAGTTGGGCCCGCGTTGGAGTCCTGGTTTAGGCATAGAATGTTTGTGTGCCGTACAACGCTGATTTCATCCCCCTTTCCTTTCAGTTTTTGTTTGAGTTTTCCCGTGAGTGACTCAATTGGCCCATCCCTAATTTGGGGCCACTAGCTCCAGGCAAGGAGAGAGCTAGTGCCGTAAGACGAACAGGCAATCCATGCCTTACTCAGCACTAGAGCCCGGAAACATCTTTGCAGAATGATTAAGAGCCAACAAATCGTACCACTCGGCCACCGCGACGACGGTTCTGTCCCTTCCCTATATATATATATATACACTAGCTACCAACAAGTAATTGGACACTCCTGCAATCGACGATATCTGCGGTCCTGATACACGTCACGGCCGCCGCCGTTAAATATCGTGTGGGAAACAACAACGCAACCGGTCGCATGCAAGATGCCATGCAGTTCGGAGCTCTCTGATTTCGAGATAGGCGTAATCGTCGGGTATCACAGAAATTGCCGATATATACGTGTCATATCCCGCGAGTTGAAGTACCCAAAATCGACAGTGGCCTACGTGATTGGCAAGTGGAAGATGAGAGGTGACTGTCGGAATGTGCCCCGATCCGGCAGACCCACAAAACTGGAAGTTAGAGACCGACGGGTGCTGGCCAGAGAAATTCGAAAGAACCGCACCAAATCAATGGGCCACATCCGCGAGGAGTTTCAACAGGCATCCGGGAGTATTCTTTCGGTGAATACTATCCGTAAGGAAGTCCATCTGCTCGATTATCATGGACGTGCTGCCGCCCACAAGCCTTTGATCACCAAGTCGAATAGCGCTGCTCGGCTAACGTGGTGCAAAGAACGTCGACAGTGGACCGTTGAACAGTAGAAACAGGTTCTCTGGAGCGACGAATCAAGGTTCACCCTTTACCGTTTGGATGGCAGGGTCTGGGTTTGGCGTCTGCCTGGAGAACGCCGCCTGCCGGAATGTATTGTGTCAACTGGTAGAATCAACGCCGAGACCTACTGCACCATTTTGGATGACCATGCGCTTCCTGCGTTTTGGCAGTTTTACGGGGTGGACCCATGTTACTTTCAGGATGACATTGCCACCTGTCATGTTGCGAGGTCCACCATGGCTTGGTATGGTGACAATGGGGTTAATCGAATGGACTGGCCTGCACAGAGCCCGGAGCTTAACCCTATCGAGCACCTATGGAACGAGTTGGAGCGTCGATTTAAGAGGTGCCCTCACCGTCCGAAATCGCTGAAGGAACTGACCTGTCTTCTCCAAGCCGAGTGGAAGAAAATACCGCTAGCCGTTGTACAACACCTGGTTGAGAGTATGCCCCAAAGGGTCGCAGCTGTAATCGCCGCTCGTGGAGGCTCCTCCAACTATTGAAGGTGAATAAACTTCGTTTTCCTTTGCTATCACAGGTGTCCAATTACTTGTTGGCAGATAGTGTATATATATATATATACACAGTGTGGCAAATAATTTTTAAGACTGGGTCTGTAAAATGAAATAGAAACAAGAAATTATAATTTGTTTTGGTTTGTTATTCAAAATAAGTCCCTCCGGCTTCAATACACTTGTTACAGCGATTTAATAATGATTCGAATGCCTGTTCCAGTTCACTTTGCGGAATTGCCTCAAAAGCACGCGTCGAAGCTGTTTGTATGGTCGAAATATCATCAAAATAACACCATTTTAACGTCATTTTAAGTTTTGGGAATAAAGAAAAGTCGCAGGGTGCTAAATCAGGCGAATACGGTGGATGATTCAAAACACAGACGTTATTTTTCGCCAAAAATCTACGAACAAGAAGTGAGGTGTGACTGGGTGCATTATCGTGCAACAAACATCAACTGTTGTCATCCCGATATTCTGGACGAATGCGTCGAATTCTGCCCATCAAACGCCTCAAAACATTTAAATAAAACTCACCGGTAATTGTTTGTCCACTTGGAACTAATTCTTTGTGGATAATACTCTTACTAACGAAGAATGTAATAAGCATTGTTTTGATTTTCGATGGAACTTTTCTTGATTTTTTGGCTTGTGGCGAGTTTTGTGACTTCCATTCCGCACTTTGTCGCTTTGGTTTAGGATCATATTGAAAACACCATGTTTCATCAACTGTAACAATCGATTTTAAGAAGTTTGGATCATTTTCAGAGGCTGAAATGATGTCTCTGCAATGTGCACTTCTCCTTGATTTTTGTTCATTGGTTAAAGTGTGTTGAAAAAATTTAGCACAGACTTTTGTTTTGCCCAAATCTTCATGCAGGATGGTTCGAATCGTTTCTTTGTTGATGTTTAAAGACTCTTCCGTCATTCTTAGTGACGCACGGCGATCGTTTGCCACGAAGTCACGCACTTTTTCAATAATCTCAGGTGTCCTAGATGAACTTGGTCTTCCGGTATGCTTATCATCTTCTAGCGTCTCTCTTCCTTCCAAAAAACGTTTGTGCCACAGGAAAACATTTGATCTACTTAAACAAAACTCACCGTAAACTTGTTTCATCATTTGGTACGTTTCCGAGTCACTTTTACCAAGTTTTGCGTTACATTTAATAACAGCCCTTTGTTCCATCTTAATAATTCTACATGAAAAAAATTTTACTTCTCTAATATACGGCCGTTCCGTTTGAGTTGCTTTAACAACTGCGCAGTACTTTTGGCAGAAAGCAAGCAGATGGTCACGGTTTATAACGCATTCGCGATTACACTGGTGACGCCACCGTAGGCTGAAATCTGGCGCCAGTCTTAAAAATTCTTTGACGCACTGTGTATAAATATACACTGCTGGCCACCCAAAATGCGGTACCAAGAAGGAAGCATCGTATTGGCCTGAAATTCGCAGCATACGTCACCCGCGATAGGACATGCAAACGATTAGCATTTCAGGGCATATGCAAATCATGTGTGACCGGCACGCCACCGAGAAGCACTATAAGAAGGGTGCACAGAAGGCGCGGTGTAAGTAGTGGAAGTGTGTTGTGCTGCCGGACCTGTGCGTGGGAAGCTTCCTAATGCCTCGTCGCAGAATAGGGCAATAATTCCAGCACGTTTCAGAGTTTGACAGAGGACGAATAGTGGCTTATCGCGACAGCGGTTTATCGTACCGAGACATCGGCGCCCGTGTCGGACGACATATAGCCACAGTGAGGCGAGTATGGATTCGGTGGGTGCAGGAGGGACGGACGGACCGACGTGAGCGATTGCCGCAGCCGCGGCACCACCTAACGAGAGGACCGGCATGTTGTGCAGCGGGCATTCACGGCTCGCACCGCCACATTACGAACGTCAGCGCAGGAATTAGGGTGTGTTGCGCAACAACCTGTGTCAGCACGCACGGTTCGACGCCGTCTGCAGGAGCGGGGACTTGTCGCACTGCACCCATTGCTCCGATTACCATTGACGTTAAACCACCGGCGAGTGCGGCGGCAGTACGCCGTTGAACGCCGCACCTGGACTACGGAATGGCACGACATTGTCTTCACCGACGAAACCCGCTTCTGCCTGCAACACCACGATTGTCGGATCCGCGTGTGGCGGCACCGCGTCAAAAGACTGTATGACACCTGCATTATGCATCGCGATACCGGTCCGTCGCCTGGCGTTATAGTTTGGGGCGCAATTAGATATGACACCCGCACCCCTCTGGTACGTATCGCCGGTACACTCAACAGCCACCGCTACATTTCCGACGTTTTGGAGCCTGTAGTCCTTCCTTACCTGCAGGCCCTGCCAGCGGCCACGTTTCAACAGGACAATGCGCGCCCTCACGTGGCACGCATCCTGCAACAATTCTTCACGGCCCACCAGGTGTCACTGCTGCCGTGGCCCGCCTGTTCTCCCGATATGTCGCCCATCGAACACGTCTGGTCGCTGATCGGCAACCGAGTAGTCCGGCAAGCACCACCCGCGGCAACGCCTGATAAACTGTGGCAACGTGTGGAAGCAGCCTGGACCGACATACCCCAAGCCCACATCCAAAGCCTCTTTCGTTCGATGCCGCGGCGTGTAGCGGCCGTTATTGCCAGCCATGAGGGCCACACGAACTATTGATGTCTGCGTGTTCCGCAAGTCGCACGGGCCTGTAAGCTCAATCGTTTCATCTTTGTATCTGTTCTTATGTGTCCAGTAAATCTGGCTTTGCTATCTCGTGTCCTTCTTGGTGTTGCATTTTGGGTGGCCAGCAGTATATATATATACTAAAGAGCAAAACTGAAGACTAAGGAAAAAATTTTAGAATTTAAAACGAAGGGTGCAAAATAACCTGAAAATCAAAACGCGCAACGCAGCAGTTTTGAAAATTCAGAATTCACATTTTATAAAGAAGATACCTAAGCAAAAAAATACATATATAATTTTGACTCACACCTAGTACAACATAGAAAAGGTTATGTATCTACCTGTGTGATCAAAAGGAAAAAAGATAAAAAAATAAAATAAAATAACTGAATGTAGAAGGTGTCGAGAATACTGAGCCTTGGCTTTATCAAGGACCAGCAAAAAACTCTGCATTTTCTCACTTCCACAAAGACCTAGTTGGAAATGGGTTACTGTAAGGCCATAGATGCAAGTAACATTCCCACCTAAAATAGTTTAAAAAATATATATATATAAGTCATGTCCTCCTTAGAGTTGCATGACCTAGCACTAGTTAACAATTTCGCTTGCATCCATTAACCTTCCTGGCCCTGTTACTATTAAACAGAGAGAAGAAGATTAAAGAGAACTCAAGCTGTGAGAGTGACATAATAATTAGAAATGATTTTCAGCCATAACGAAATTCCAAGTTCGTTTGAGAGAGAATTTAAACCTGAAAAACAATGCAAAAGAAATCCAAATTTTACATTGCAATTAAAAAAGGAAATGTTAATTTATAAGGAACAGATTTTTGAAAGAAAACTTGAGTCTAAAACCCCTACTCTACAACTTATGACAACACGAAAACGAGAATAAGTTAAAGATAAGAATTAACTAAAGAAAACTTTGTGAAAGTTATATACCTTAAACAGTTAGTTGCAATATGTACAAAGTATTTCAGCAGTGCTTTAAGTGCATAATTAATTAGTTATTAAGAACTTAACTACTTTGAAAAAAACAGCGCAAAGACAGCGCATAGAAAAGGAACAAGCTAAGCCATCTTCTGTTCCTAGGTACCCCAAAAGACGCTCAAAGTTACAAAGAAAAGAAAGAGTTAAAACCCGCAAAAAAATGTTAACAGACAAACCAATGCCTAAAAGTTGAAAAGCTAAAAAACGACAGAGAAAAGGTACATGAAGTACAAACATTGAACTTATAAAACCTAGAACCCAAAAACAAGGAAGAGAGCTTACCTCTTGTGATACAAAAACTTTTCTCCTCACAAGAGAAGAACATGGCTGACCTCTTCTGCCACTCCCTAGACGCTGGGGGGCAGTGAGGGTGGGGCTGATGGCCTCCTCATACAGCAAGAAACCAACGCGCGGAGATTTTAACCAGAGAAAAAAATATATAAACATAAGACTGTGGATCTGTATGATCAGAAAGAGCAGAATTAACTCTCCAGAATACATGAGAAATATTATAAAATACACGAGCAGTTTATTTAATAATCTTTGCATGTATTAAATCACCTTAGTGAGCTTCTATAGATTAATCAGAATCTTATTAATTTTAATGTTGGTTTTACTATTTTTAGTATAGCTATCCTAGTGATGAATAACTAGTTTTCTTTTTTTTATTTGTTTTTATTTTCTTTTATAAACGGATTTTTAAACTTTTTTTGTGATTTTGTTTATATTATTTAATTTTTTGTTTTAATAGGACCGTCATATCCATAGCACTAAGGTTCCTTTAGGTAGTTAATAGGCATCCTCTAGCCAACTTCCTTACGGCTTTGATTGGTCAGAATCATATTATTAACTGTGTAGAAAATTAAAGCAGATCTGCCAACCTTACTCTATTATTCAGAATAATTTTTCTTAAAGTTCTTTTGATGAAAGAAGAAGGAATTTCGTTCTCTAGAAAACTTTCTAATAGTATATTAATGTGGTAATTGAAGTCCAAATTGTTGCTGCAAATTCTTGAAATTCTTAGGACCTGAGAAATTAGTACATTCTCAATTACTTTGGTTGAAATGTTATTATTCCAGTGTAGATATTTAATTACTTTGAAAGGAAAATTAACTCTTTTATCATAGAGGCTAATAGATGGGTTACCTCTGTTGAGCTTAATGCTTAAGTCTAGGAACTCAAGTTCCTGATTACTGTGGTTGGTTTTACATAAGTTAAGAGAGCTAGGATAGATATTATCAAAATCACTCTCTATAACTTCTGAATTATTGATACACAGCAGATCATCAATATATCTAAAAGTGTAAAGGTAGTTATCTGAGCAGGTGGGGTGATTTTTAATGAATTTATATTCCTTAAAGAACAGGAATAGATTAGCGATATGCGTGGACGTTGATGTTCCCATTGGAATACCGTTCACTTGCTTATAGAGAGTATTATTATATAAGATATGGTTATTTATTATGCAGCAATTGAGATAAGAGTTCCAAGTTCCTACATCAACAAATTGGTTAAGTTTAAATTCTGCATACAGCTCTTTAAAGGTAGTGATTATATCTGATAGAGGCAGATTAGTATATAGGTTTTCAAAATCATAACTATTAATATCTAGGGGACAAACTTTGAGTATAGTAGAAATTACTTCTGCATTATTATTAATTATCCAAAAATCTCTGTACATCAAGTTAGAACAGTTTCTAATGTGTTTCAAAACCTTCTTTAAGACATCTTCAAAAGCAAGATCTATTTTCTTTTTATGACTCCTTACTCCACTAGCTATGAACCTGAACTTCACAGGATCCTTATGAAACTTAACCGTTGCAAAAAGAAATGGAAATTCAGGCTCATATCTTCTAGTTTGTGGAATTTTAAGTTTCTTGAAGAATGCCTTAAACATATTTTCTGACTGCTTGGTAGAATAACTTACGGGCTCGTATGTTACTCTATTATTGAGTTCCATAGTTAACAATTCAAAATAGAACTTCTTACAGATAATTGCAAAATTATTGCTAGCTTTATCCGTAGTGGTAAAAATAAATTGGTCTTGCAGTTTGGAGAGTGACCTTTTAGCTTCTCCAGAGAAAAAGAGATTTCTGTCGAAACAAAAGTCCAGACCTGCCAACTCACCGGTGAAGCTATTGATTATATTATATTTCCATTCTGCGAAGGCCTCAATAGGCTGATTGTACGTTAAACTGGTTTTTACGATGTATTTATTTACATCTCGAGTGAAGCTCTCAAGAATCCTTTCATTGGAAATTGTGAAGGAAGGTCTGAATTAAGAGCCATACTCTAATAAATTCCTAAGCTTTTCATTTTCAACAAAACTCAAGTTTCCGGTGATAATATGGTTGTAATTCTTATCAAAGTGAACTGTTTCTTTATGTTCATCACAAGAACAAGTAGTAATTACAGGAATGTAGCTCGAAGAGTTAAGTTTGTAGTTTTTAACTATTGACCCTAAGGTCTTAACATATTTAAAACTTACAATAGACTGGTGCCTGTGGATGGGAAAAAAAAATTGCATTATTGTAGAACAGCTTCCTTACATTGAGATTATCGTAGGCTTTATTTAGGAACCTGATGGTAACAAAATTACTAGAAAATTCTTTAAGAGAAATTTTATCTTTAAGAATATGTTTAAGAATGTCCAGAACCAAAGCAAAAACATGCTTATCAACATGGTCAGCAGTTTCATTCCAGAATTTGAAAAAACATTTAAGGACAGAGTGCTTGAAGGACTTGAGAATTTTGTAAGTATTTTTAACAAAATTAGTGCCAGTTTTAAAGCCTTCCAGAGTTTTTAGCAAGTTAGCAAAATCAACTTTGCTTGATGTGCGAAATAACCTCTGTCCTCTATTACCTCTAGAGCAGCTCTTATTATTAACAAGAAAGAAGAGTTCACGAATTGAAAATTTATGCTGATAATGCTTATTGTCAGATAGAGTGGAATTAAGGCCATAGGGATAAAGAGACTGATGCTGCAAAATTTCAAGGGATTCAGTTTCTAGCCGAGCATAGAGGTCAGGGATAATATGTAGTACCTCTATTTTCACTTTGTCAAAACCATGAGAATGGAAATGCTCTAATTCAAAGGTAGAGTACTGGTTGGCGTTTGTGGAGGGGTTCACTCCTGAATTAGAGAACTTGTTTACTAGAGACCTGTGACCATTAATCCTAAGATGAAGAGGATTTTTACTTTGGCCAATATAGCTAAGGTTGCAGACAGTACAGGTGAGCTTATAGATGGTATTGTAGGCTTTGCAAAACTTGTTGGAGCAATTATCCTCAACATAAGAATAGAGGTTAGGATCTGCAGATTTACATGTCAAACAACGTTTGTCATTTCATAACTTTAGATTACCTTTGCCAGCGAGTTCATACACTATGGGAAAGGGTGCTAGCCTAACTGAGCGGGAGGACTTAAAATATCTGAGCTGACCTCCAATCCCTTCATCGTCCTTAGAACTCCACTTGGGCCAAAACATACAAATTCTGAGCATACCAACTAGGAAAAACTTTTTTAGAGATAAGCAGTCCAAGAAAAGACCAAACTCGAGTATAAACTACACTCCAAAAAGCTGCATCCAAAACATACTAAAAAGAAAAATTAGAAAATGAAAAAAAAAAAAACCTTAAGTAAAAAAAAATAGTAATAAAAAAATATATAAAAAAAAATAATAATAATAAAACATTTCAACTAGAATTTGCGCATGAGCTGCTAAATAATAAATTGAAATTAGTTACTAAAGAGCAAAACTGAAGACTAAGGAAAAAATTTTAGAATTTAAAACGAAGGGTGCAAAATAACCTGAAAATCAAAACGCGCAACGCAGCAGTTTTGAAAATTCAGAATTCACATTTTATAAAGAAGATACCTAAGCAAAAAAATACATATATAATTTTGACTCACACCTAGTACAACATAGAAAAGGTTATGTATCTACCTGTGTGATCAAAAGGAAAAAAGATAAAAAAATAAAATAAAATAACTGAATGTAGAAGGTGTCGAGAATACTGAGCCTTGGCTTTATCAAGGACCAGCAAAAACTCTGCATTTTCTCACTTCCACAAAGACCTAGTTGGAGTTCAATGTTTGTACTTCGTGTACCTTTTCTCTGTCGTTTTTTAGCTTTTCAACTTTTAGGCATTGGTTTGTCTGTTAACATTTTTTGCGGGTTTTAACTCTTTCTTTTCTTTGTAACTTTGAGCGTCTTTTGGGGTACCTAGGAACAGAAGATGGCTTAGCTTGTTCCTTTTCTATGCGCTGTCTATGCGCTGTTTTTTCAAAGTAGTTAAGTTCTTAATAACTAATTAATTATGCACTTAAAGCACTGCTGAAATACTTTGTACATATTGCAACTAACTGTTTAAGGTATATAACTTTCACAAAGTTTTCTTTAGTTAATTTTTATCTTTAACTTATTCTCGTTTTCGTGTTGTCATAAGTTGTAGAGTAGGGGGTTTTAGACTCAAGTTTTCTTTCAAAAATCTGTTCGTTATAAATTAACATTTCCTTTTTTAATTGCAATGTAAAATTTGGATTTCTTTTGCATTGTTTTTCAGGTTTAAATTCTCTCTCAAACGAACTTGGAATTTCGTTATGGCTGAAAATCATTTCTAATTATTATGTCACTCTCACAGCTTGAGTTCTCTTTAATCTTCTTCTCTCTGTTTAATAGTAACAGATGAAGAGTATGGGTCGGGCCAGGAAGGTTAATGGATGCAAGCGAAATTGTTAACTAGTGCTAGGTCATGCAACTCTAAGGAGGACATGACTTATATATATATATTTTTTAAACTATTTTAGGTGGGAATGTTACTTGCATCTATGGCCTTGCAGAAACCCATTTCCAACTAGGTCTTTGTGGAAGTGAGAAAATGCAGAGTTTTTGCTGGTCCTTGATAAAGCCAAGGCTCAGTATTCTCGACACCTTCTACATTCAGTTATTTTATTTTATTTTTTTATCTTTTTTCCTTTTGATCACACAGGTAGATACATAACCTTTTCTATGTTGTACTAGGTGTGAGTCAAAATTATATATGTATTTTTTTGCTTAGGTATCTTCTTTATAAAATATATATATATATTTGATTGGAGGTTTAACGACCAGCGTGAGAAACTCAATGGGCTATAAGCAGTCGCCCGTCCCTAATTTTGGGCCACTGGTTCCATGGAAAAGAGAGAAACAGTGCCGTAAGACAAACACAACATCAATGCCTCCCGGGATTTGAACCCGGACCTCTTTCGAAAGAATGATCAGAAGCCATTGCTTAGAACACTGCGCCACTGTTGGCGCTGCCCTATATTCAATGGGCCGCCCAGGTGGCGCAGTGGTCTAAGGCGTTGGCCTCTGATCATTCGTCGGAAGGGGTCCGGGTTCGAATCCCGGTGAGGCATGGATGTTGTGTTTGTCTTACGGCACTGGCTCTCCCCTTCCCTGGAACCAGTGACTCTAAATTAGGGACGGGCGACTGCTTATAGCCCATTGAGTTGCTCACGGTGGTCGTTAAATCTCAAAAAAAAAAAAAAAAATATTCAATGGCCCAAAATAACTAATTTAATGGGGGCCGTAAATATCCCTTGCCGCCCCGGTGGCGCAGTGGTCTAAGCGATGGCCTCTGATCATTCGTCCGAACGGGGTCCGGGTTTGAATCCTGGTGAGGCATGGATGTTGTGTTTTTCTTACGGCACTGGCTCTCACCCTTCCCTGGAACCAGTGACCCTAAATTAGGGACGGGCGACTGCTTATAGCCCATTGAGTTACTCACGGTGGTCGTTAAACCTCCAATCAAAAAAAAAGAAATAAATAAGCGATGGCTTCTGATCATTCGTCCGTAAAGGGGCCCGGGTTCGAATCACAGTGAGACTTGGATGTTGGGTTTGTCGTACGGCACGGGCTCTCTACCTTTCCTGGAACCAGTCACCCTGAATTAGGTACGGGCGACTGCTTATAGCCCATTGAGTTCCCCACGGTTGTCGATAAACCTCCAAAAAATATATTTCTCCATTATGTGTCCTGTACTTGTTGAGTGAACTTTATGCAAAAATGCGTGATTCTTTGAATTATGATGCCACAAGCATATACGTCCGTCTACCCGTGACGTATATGAATATTTTAACCTTTCTCTTTAGTTTCTTTCTCTTGCATAAATTGTGCTAGGCACCCTTGTGGCGTAGTGGTCTTTTTTTTTTTTTAGTTGGAGGTTTAACGACCACCGTGAGCAACTCAATGGGCTATAAGCAGTCGCCCGTCCCTAATTTAGGACCACAGGTTCCAGGGAAGGGAGAGATCCAGGGCCGTAAGACAAACACAACATCTATGCCTCACCGGTATTCGAACTCGGACCCCTTTCGGACGAATGATCAGAAGCCATCGCTTAGACCACTGCGCCACCGGGGCGGCGGCGTAGTGGTCTAAGCACTGGCTCCTCACCAGTCGTTTGAGATGGGTTCGGGTTCGAATCCCCGTGAGGCACGAATGTTATGTTTGTCTTACGGCACTGGCCACCGGTGCTCTAAGCGCTGGGTTCTGATCAATCGTCCGAGAAAGGTCTGGATTCGAATCCCGGTGAGGCATGGATGTTGTGTTTGTCTTACGGCACTAGCTGTCCTAGCTCTCTCTCTCTCTCTTCCCTGGAACCAGTGGTCCAAAATTAGGGTCAAGCTGTTGCATATCGCCCATTGAGTTGCTCGCGGTGGTCGTTAAACATTCAATCAATCAATCAATCTTACCATTCGTCCGAGATGGGTCTGGGTTCGAATTTCGAAGAGATATGGGAGGTGTGTATGTGTTACGGCACTGGCTCTTTTCCTTCCCTGGAACTAGTTGCCCTATATTAGGGACGGGCGAGTGTTTATAGCCCAATGAGTTGCTCACGGTGGTCGTTAAACCTCTTACCGAAAGAAAAAAGATCGGCACTGGCTTTCTTCCTTCCCTTCCCTTTTTTTTTTTTTTTTGATTGGAGGTTTAACGACCACCGTGAGCAACTCAATCGGCTATAAGCAGTCTCCCGTCCCTAATTTAGGGTCACTATTTCCAGGGAAGGGAGAGAACCGGTGCCGTTAGACAAACACAACATCCATGCCTCACCGGGATTCGAACCCGGGCCCCCTTTCGGACGAATGATTTGATTTGATTTGATTTTAAGGTTTAACGACTACCGTGAGCAACTCAATGGGCTATAAGCAGTCACCCGTCCCTAATTTAGGGTCACTATTTCCAGGGAAGGGAGAGAACCGGTGCCGTAGGACAAGCACAACATCCATGCCTCACCGGGATTCGAACCCGGACCCCTTTCGGACGAATGATCATAAGCCATCGCTTAGACCACTGCGCCACTGGGGCGACTCCCTTCCCTTGACCCATGGTCCTAAATTAGGGACGGAGGATTGCTTACATTCCTCCGAATTGGCTATAAGCAGTCGTGCGTCCCTAATTTAGGGATTTAACGGCTGCTGTGAGCCGTTTGATATGCTATAAACAGTCTCCCGTCCCTAATTTAGGGCCACTGGTTCCTGGGAAGGTAGAGAACACTGGCCGTAAGATAAACACAACATCTATGCCTCACTGCGTTCGAACCCGCACCCTTCTCGGACGAACGGTCGTAAGCCAGTTTAGCTCTCACCGTAGTCGTTAATTTTCCAAGCAAAAGAAAAAAATGTTCTACCTCTTGGCTGTATTTTTTATATTTTGAACAGCACATTGGAAACTACAGGTTTCACCGTGCGTTTTGGCAGCAGCTGATAACTTGTCAAATTGTAAATGAAAGAAACATACTCTCAGTGCGTGTGTGAGTCAACGATTTGGTAATTTGAGACGACGTAAACGAAAAGTATTATCTGTTGCAGTCTGCTTACCAAGTGTAACCTGCCCGTACAAAAATTACAATTGTGAGTAGTACAGCTAATTATTTATATATGTGGTTCGAGCTTGTTAATATCGCAGTGTGAAGACTGGCGTCTGATTAACGGGTGTACAAAACTACAGTAAGAATAAACACTCTAAGTTATATTTATTTACCTTTTTGATTGCTTGAGTTTAAGTGCTAGGGTGTTAGCGTATAGAATTAAGTGCCTATGTAATTACAGCAATCTAATAAAAAAGTAACAATTGAAAAGACATTATACGCCACATAAAATGGTTTGATGAGCTCTGTTGTACACCAGTCCACCAACTGGACGAGACGAAAAGTTCAGATTTGTTCCGTACTTGCGAATGCTCGAAAATATATGCCAACGGAAATAAAGTGGTCCTTCCATCGAAAAATTTTCAACACTTGACGATGACGACTAGGTGGCCGAGTGATCAGACACGTAGGTTTCTGGCTGTCCGGTAAATTTGTGCCCGGGTTCGGGTCCCGGATGAGTAAGGGTGGTGCGCTTGTCTAATGGCTCTGACTATTTCCCTACTTTGGCTTAAATTAGGGACAGCTGACTGATTATAGACTTTAGAGTTGCTCATGGTGGTCGTTAAACCGTCCTCGAAAAGAAAATTTGATTAACGCTAAAACATGTTATTTCCGGCCCCGGTGGCGCAGTGGTCTAAGCGATGGCTTATGACCGTTCGTCCAAGTGGGTCTGGGTTCAAATCCCGGTGAGGCTTGGATGTTTTGTTTGTCTTACGGCACTGGCTCTCTCCCTTCCCTGGAACCAGTGGCCCTAAATTAGGGACGGGCGACAGCTCATAGCCCATTGAGTTGTTCACGGTGGTCGTTAAAACTACAATCAACAAAACAAACAAACAAACAAAAAAAAAGCGACTCTGTTCTGGGCTAGTATACCCGTAGAAGTTGTCAATGTTAGAAATACTATTTTTCACTCAACAGAATAATGAAAGTTTTATTTTTATTTCTTTGTATATGAAGAAAAAAATGGCACTCATTGTTTAACGCTTAGAAAGAATTTGAAACAAGCTATTTCCTTGGTACGAGTTGAACACGAATTCCTTGCCGGGATCTTAAAACCATCTCGGCTGCCAGCTGAAGTTTATCCCTGTGATCTACAGATTTCACAGTGAAGTGCCTCATGAAGTTTGCGATTACAGTTTTTCTTCCAGCAAAGCAAATTTCTGACCTGAAATGCGAAAATAAAAGCGTTATTTTGACAGTTTATGACCAAAAGTTATGATACAAACCATTGTTTCTTAATTTTATGCCGACACAGAAACTGAATGCTGCGAAAGTAAGATTTTCCTCGGAATCCCCATAATAATCAATAAATCAAAATAGAGTTCGCGCCTAATTTTAAACAAGACAAGCGAAATCAAGCAACGTCGATTCAACGTTAAAAACCCGTAGATGTAACAAAATTTAATATGCGTACAATAATAAACATACGTAGGTTGATCAAAATGTAAAGTAACAAGACCTATGTTGCCCCCCCCCCCGGTGGCGAAGTGGTCTGAGCGCTGGCTTTTCACCTTTTGGCCGAGTTGTGCCACTGTTCGAGTCCCGGTGAGGCATGGATGTTGCATGTCTATTGGGTACTGGATTTCTCTCCCTTCCTTGGAACCAGTGGCCCTAAATTAGGAACATGTGACTGGTTATGAGCCATCGAGATGCTCAGGGTGGTTTTTAAATTCCCAAACCCAAAAAAGGCCCCTATGTACCACACCACTACATTTAAAACTTTTGTACAGAATAAAACGTCCGTTTATACAGTATTTTTCAACAGAATTACAAAGATAATGCAAGCGCATGTTTCTACGTGTTTTTAATTTGCTTTTCCGACCCAGTTAAGTTTTGTACTTGTTGGTGCAGATATGCTTTGACACAAGTTTTCGCTTCCTTATCCGTGATAAAAAAATCGACCTGAAAGGTCGTCGATTCAACAGTGTTATAAAGCTACTCTCCTGCTGTTCTTAATATTCCCTAAAAGGTATCTTGATTTCCCAACAGCTCGGAAGCCCGTTGCTATAAGTTACAGTATCCTTAACATAGGCAAACTGGGATTCAGAGCTCTGATCAGAAAAGTTTTTTCACTATTGTAAAATGACTTTGGGAAATAGTTCACAACAGCTTACGTCTTCAAAATCCAGATTTTTACATACATACATATCACTAAGATGTTCTGAGATTCAGAGGTTAGCGCCACAAAAGAAGTACAAACCAGCAGATAATTTTTACTTACTGTTGCCGTATCGAACTTCCCCATTTACATCGATCTTAACATACGGGCTTCACTGACATTCATCACACGCCGTTCAAAATATCTTCTATACTTCATACTAATCTTTTTCTCGAGCAGACACTCCTGAATCTGATCCTCCCATGACTTCCTGCCAATTGGGATAAAAAGATTTTCTTAGTAAGCATCTCATAACTCATTCTTTCAACATAGCCAAACCACCGAAGCATATTAGTCTCCACCTTCCTAACATTTTGCTTCACATTTGAACAACTGCGACACATCTTCATTCCTCACACAATCAGAACGTTTCTTGCCACAAACCCCCCCCCCCCGTAAGTAACTCATTTCTCCAGCACACAAACGACTATGTTTCTTCTGTAGTACCCAGGTTTCAATGCCATACATCAGAGTAGGAACAATTACACTTACATACACAGCCATGCGGTGACTCTCTTGAGAACCCATCATTCCTGTGAAAACCTCCCAAGGCAGCCATGACTTTCAATGAAGTATTCACTCGCCTACTAATTTCACCATCCAATTTGTTCTTTCTGTCAACATGCTTCACAAATACACCATCTCATTCACTTGGTCAGTCACTGTGCCATTTAGACTTATATTACATTCAGTACCAGCAGTTCCTCTCTCAGCCGCCCCGGTGGCGCAGTGGTCTAAGGCGTTGGCCTCTGATCATTCGTCCGTAAGGGGTCCGGGTTCGAATCCCGGTCAGGCATGGATGTTGTGTTTGTCTTACGGCACTGGCTCTCTACCTTCCCTAGAACCAGTGACCCTAAATTAGGGACGGGCGACTGCTTATAGCCCATTTGAGTTGCTCACGGTGGTCGTTAAACCTCCAATTAAAAAAAAAAAAAAAAAAAAAAAAAGTTCCTCTCTCAACAACCCTAACTTTCGTTTTGCCCTTATACTCAGTGGGAAATAAAGTATAAATAACTGAGTATTTCCGAAATACGTAGATCTGGGAACACTAATAGGTCGAGGAAAAAGATTCTACAGGCTCGCAGGAAAATTTTCTCCGCGGCCTAACCTCAACTTAAATGATCAAATTGGTTGATAATTGCATTCTGCATTTAAAAAGATCGCACTTCCAGCGTTTTAGACGCAAGTTAGTTAACTGCATGATGCAATTTTTCAGAGTAATTCCCCAGATTCAGCAAGACAACTGTTATAATTTGAATAATGTCCGCTATGACATCAATGGGCGTTGATAAGTACGGTTTTGCGATAATTTCACGAACTTGAGAGGAATGGAGTGGAGATAATACGGAGTAAACGAGTGCTGAAAAATTTCAAGTCTTTCTGGGAGTATTCAACTTAAAGACTGGTTAGGGCTTATTTGAATCACCAGAGCCCGACTTAGACTAGTGGGGCCCTGGGCACAACTTGCCCCCCCATCCCCTGGCATGAATCGAACTCTTAATAAATAAACAATGGTACTTCCATAATTGCGCGTATAATTGTATAAAGCACAAAAAGTGCTGCCTTAATACACAAATATTATCAACTTTAATAAATGCAAGAAACAATAAATGTTCAAATATTTTAAATTAAAAGAAAATTTTATCTCCAGTCGCTGACACAAAAGTACATGAACTCATTTTGTCTTCATCGTAGTGGGCGTTTCTTTACCTTCTTTAAGGCAAAATCAGTAATCTGTTTATCATAACTTAAAGATGTATAGTCAGATCATTTTCAAAAGATAGGAGTGCTAAAATGTTAATTGTCCCATTGTTGATCTTAATGAAGATTTCAGTCTCTTTAATGATGAGAATGAACGTACACTTGTGATGTTAGATAACCCATGTTTCTGCCCACGATGTGGCGTAAACATCAAACATGGGTTAGTAAAAATATTTCTTTAAATATTCATGTTAATTTTTAAAATGATTTAAACAAGTGTAGCCCGCCGAATTGCCATCTCTCAAATAGATATTAATAATCGATTTTTTGAAGCAACATATCGATGCATATTTGAGCTCGGTGAAAATTAACTTGTGCACGCCGCCGTCGCCGTTTTTTGCTGCCCATAATAATAAAAATTAAATGTTAGTTCTTAAATTGGGCCCCCCAGTCCATGGGGGCCCTGGGCACGGGCCCCGTGTGCCCTTGCGTAAATCGGGATCTGTGAATCACTTCAGCCTCTTCAAACAGAAACTTATGGCTATTTTAAGGACAGTATTGATTCACATCCACGCATAGCTCAACACCGTCGTAAAAGTAATAAGATTTGTTTCAAGAGGCTGAAATGGCAGACATATTTCACCGCTTTCTTAGCAATTCTGAACATAACGGATGGTAGTTTGTGAAGCAATTTTTTTCTGCATCCGATCCTCTTTTGTCCAGGTAGGCAAAAGAGGTCTTTGGTGCTGGCTTCTGATACATTCGTCTGAGGCCACCTCTCGGTGGTGCAGTGGTCTAAGCCCGATGGCTATTGACCATTCGTCCAAGATGGGTCCGGGTTTGAATCCCGGTGAGGCATAAATGTTTGTCTTACAGCTCTGGTTCTCTCCCTTCCCTGGAACCAGTGGCCCTAAATTAGGGACGTGCGACAGCTTATAGCCTATTGAGTTGCTCACAGTGGTTGTTAAACCAGCAATATATTAAAAAAAAATAACGTTCGTCTGAGATGGGCAAGGGTTCGAGTCCCGGTTAAAACATGGGTCGTGTGCTTGTCTGAGAGTTGACTCTACTATGGAAGCAGTGACCCTAAACTAGGGACTGGTGACTGCTTATATCCATGAGTTGCACGTGGTGGTGGTTTAACCCCAAAATAAATAACGAACAAAATTTCATTTTTATTTTCTTATTTCGCGACTTGCAATTTGTTTTAATATTCTATTTATAAAGGGTCGTTATAGAGACGGGTAATATTGTAATCGGCGAACTTTGCTGTGTTACAGGGTATCGTTGAGCAGAGTTTGTTTCTTATTCACGTTAGGCTTAACCAGTCATGATTATGAGTTGAAACTTTATCTGGGCATTGAACGTGCATTCACGTTTTCAGCGTAGATTCCGTGGTCTTCGGAATAACGAAATATCCGCTGTGGTTTGTAGCAAGTCTAACATAAAGGCGGGATCGGCTACGATCATCCCTTCCGTAAGGACATGATATGCTCGCAGACCATCTACTCTGTGGAATGGTTATTAATTCCTATAAATGTGCCCATGATATGCAGGGATACAATTTTCATTTACTAATATAACCTAATTTATGATTATTTTTACGAAAGTGTTGAGTCTTAGCTTAGCCGCCCCAATAGCCGAGCGGTCTGAGACGCTAGCTTCTGACTATTTGCCCGAAATGGGTTTGAGTCCCATATGAAGTACTAGTGGCGCGTTCGACCGATGTCTCTGTCCATTCCCTGGAACCAATGCCCTTAAATTAGGGATGAGTGATCCCTTTGATATCCCTGAGAGTTGCACATGGTGGTAGTTAATACCCCTATCCCTCAAACAAAAAAAATTAGTAAAATCATGCAATGCATTGATTATGATAAGCTTTCCAACATACCAGAAATCATTACTCAAGTTATTACGATAACGACTGTGGAATAAATCTCGCTCCTGTGTCTTTACCTTTGGCCACATTTCGATGATATTCAACAGAACTGGTTCAGTATACCTCCGGAACAACATGATAAAGTTTTGTCGCAATCGAAGATTATTTACGTAAGTTATGACGCATAAGGGCGATGGAATGGATCCCGCTCCTATGTCCTAACCTTTGACCTCATTTCGCCCATTTTCAATAGGTTTGTCCCTTACCACATACTAAAATTTCATCGATATCGAACCATTTTTACACGAGTTATCGTGTGGACAAGCAGACGGACAAAGCTGGAGCATATACGCTTTTTCAACCTACGGTTAAAAAGCGTAAAAAGCCTCAAAAGCGTTACGAAAATCATAAAGCGAGTTTGTGTCAACAAACGGACATGCAAAACGATAAAAATTTTCGGTTGTTTCTTTTATTTGGGGATTAAACGATCACCATGAGCAACTCAACGGGTTATAAGCAGTCGCCTGTCCCAAATTTTGGGCCACTGGTTCCAGAGAGGGTAAAGCCAGTGCCATAAGATAAACACAAC
This sequence comes from Macrothele yani, assembly GCA_039090855.1. Lineage (NCBI taxonomy): Eukaryota > Metazoa > Arthropoda > Arachnida > Araneae > Macrothelidae > Macrothele > Macrothele yani. The sequence goes on along the minus strand of CM077015.1, from coordinate 45,513,750 downwards.
ACCCATGCCTCACCAGGGATTAAAACTCCGATCCTTCTCGGGCGAATGGTCAGAAGCAAGTGCGTAGAGCACTGCGCCATTCGGATGGCTTTTCGTGGTTTTAACAACCACTATGAGAAACTCAATGGGACACGTGTAAGCAGTCGCTTGCCATTAATTCGGGGCCTCTAGTTCCAGGGAAAGGGATACAATCAGGACCATCGGACAAACACACCACTCGTGCTTCATTCGTGACTCGAACTCAGTCCTAGCTCAGAAACGTCGTTAGACTTCGAAATCAGGATGGGCGACCGTTATTTTTAGTGGGGGCAAGCTTGATAGAAACTTCTTTTATACGAAGCACTGCAAGAACGAATTTTTTTACGGGCTACAAAGAAATTCGTGCAATCCCCAACCTCTCCATGTGTACACACTTACACAGTGGCGTAGCCATAAATTTATTAACTGAGGGGGGGGGGGGGCTGTCCATGGATTTGGTTCATTGGTGAAATCCTCATAATATGCATATATATCGCTTTAAATTCGTGTCAATTCTCTCTCAATGGAGGTTTGGACCCGAGGACCCTCCCCTTGGCTACGATTCTGCACACACATGCACGGATCTGACTAGTTACGCCATTAGTGTAAGATACAAGTGTTATTAGAATGTCGCCTTTAACTCTTTTTTTTTTTTGCTTGCTTTGAATGCATTGTCTTAAATTGCTTTTGAAAATTTTGGCATTTTTGCTTACGAAAAATAGTACTGTACTTGAACAATTTATTTAAAGAAACATGTCGTTTTTGTTTATCTGAATCAAATTTTAACGTTATGGCACGCAGACAAAATATATTTGCCTTCCCTCTTTTAACTCCCTTCCTTCAAGCCAGCGACATCGCCCTGCACTCCTCTCCTATAAATTAATCGTCAGCCGCTTCCTGCACTTTCACTGTCCCGGTGCAGTCCTATGAGCTCAATTGTAGCTTTTAACTCCTTTTCATGTTGGGATCTCATATTTTGTAAAATAGCCAAACAGCAGAGCAATTAGTAGCGACCCCCTCAGTGAATTCCTATCCCCCTCATTAGCCCCCTGGCCACAGAAACATGAAAAATAGGCTTTTTTTTTTTTTTTTAATGGAGGTTTAGCGACTACCGTGAGCAACTCAATGGGCTATAAGCAGTCGCCCGTCCCTAATTTAGGGTCACTAGTTCCAGGGAAGGGAGAGAACCAGTGCCGTAAGACAAACACAACATCCATGCCTCACTGGGATTCGAACCCGGACTCCGTTCGGACGAATAATCAGAGGCCATCGCTTAGACCACTGCGCCACCGGGGCGGCGAAAAATAGGCTTAAAGTGGTTCCACCTAAAATCTATGCCTTATGTTTCCAATGGTAAAATTTCTTTACATATTTCCTTCGCAATTAATGTGTTCCAAGAACGAAAATTTGCACATCGATAAAACTAACTTAAAGTTATAGCATGGGATACTTAATACTTGCTAAAAGATAACCATAATTAAGCAATTCAACATTTGTTTGTCTACTGACGTCATCAATGTACAAGTCGCGCCAGCTATTAACATATCTGAACATTACTCAAAGAAAAATGATTTTTAATATAATTATGGTTATGTTTCAGCAAGTATTAAGTATTCCATGCTATAACTTAAATTTAGTTTAATCGATGTGCAAATTTTCATCCTTAGAAATAGTGATTGCGAAGAAAATATGTAAAGAAGTTTCACCATTGGAAACATATAAGGCAGAGATTTTTAGGTGCAACCATCTTAAACTAAGGAATTGGAAGAGTAGAGAACAATTGAATTTTCATAGCCGGCGGATGCTATTTTGGAGACGTAAACGACGCACTTTCTAGGGGAAAATACGTCGGGATACATGAAATAAACCCAAAACTTATTACTTAACGAAGTCCAGATTATATTTTAAAGTTAAATCTACTGAAAAGTGGCACATTTTTAACTGGGTGGGCTTCGCAACCCCTTGGCGACATCCCTGGCCCTAACTCTGTCAGCTAGCCAAAAACCTACGGCTGTGATCACTTGTCTGGCTAACGATAACTTGAGCACAACGTTTTTTTTTTTTTTTTTTTTTTTGTAGGTACGTTAAAACTGATTACCAATCCGCGCCACATAACTTTTTTTAAATCTGGGTACAACAAATCTGGCGGCTGACCTAGTGGTCAGAGGCGTGGGCTTTCGGTTACTAGTTAGACCTGGATGAGGCATAGCAGTGTTTGTTTTATGGCGTTGTTTTCTTTTTTTTTTCCTATTATTATTTTTTTTTTTTTGTGTTTAACCCTAGAACACTAGGATTGTGTTTATTGCCTACGAGTACTAGGATGGATGAATATTCACCCAGTACAGCCAACACAACACGAAACAGTCCTTTCTTCACGGCTGCTTATACTTTGACTGGACCTCAACAGCATACCTGAAAGCACAAGCTTGTGCCATGTGCAGAGTTGGAAACGGGTCAAAAATTTCTGACCCGGACGTCTCATAACTGAACCCGATCCGGACCCGTAACTGATCCGGACAAATCTGCTTTGAACTATAAATTCGAAACTCAATTTATGTATATATATACATATAAACGTAATATACACATTCATCCCAATAACTGCTTGATATTTAATTACTGAAATCCTTTTTAATAATAAAATTTGGTTACTTGCTAAATTTCAGTGACATTTTTAGTGCCACTATTTTGCGTAATCCAGAAGTAATGGCTGACTATGACCGTCACCATGGAGTATATTACAAATGGGAATCATTATTTACGATTACACAAATGTATTTTTTGAAATGTATTTAGATTGTTCACTCTTTCCACACTTCGATGGAGGTGCGCATATTTGCATATGTCCCGTTAGATTTTTGGTTCCATAGTCTTTTACTACACCGTCGACATCTTTCTTTGTAATTTTACACTTTCCACATTTTGAACAAGCAAGACCAAACAACACAGAATTATTCACCGGTTCCTAAATGAGACGAAACAATTTCCAGCATTCACTCTTCCCCTTGTTTTTTTCAACAAGCACGTATTTGTTGGCCTCGACGCCTTTCTCAACCTCCTTAATATTAAATCCATCCATATCAACAAATAAGGAGTTAATTTCGACATGTCATGGGAACAGGATGTTAGCACATCAATCAAAAACCTCTGAATGCTCAATGTAAAAGATGCGATGTGAAAAGTAACTCTTAGTCATACAGTGAACTTCGAACGGCGAGAGTGAATCAGCTGAGAAGCAGGCGAATGGCGTTTGCTTGTACCTTGCCCTGGACAATCGAACTGTCAAGGAACGCAAAGGAAGTATTTTTTGTGATATGGTGTCGGTGTGTCTGACGTAGGTCGATGGAAATCTCCGTTGTTTTAAGAAAGAGAGAAAATTTTTGCATGGCAAATCATTATTCACTCCGTGGGCACCAGTATCAACTACAGAATTCCACAACGCGCAATTTTCTTTGGAACATACCTTTCTCTTTTCCAAAATAAAACGGGAATAAAACCGGGTCAAAATCAGGTCAGGAACACCTTGACCCTACCCGTTGGACCCCACAAGAAATTGTTGACCCGTTTCCATCTCTGGCCATGTGCTGCCATCTAGTGGCAAAAATTACAAAACATCGCTGGGTGAATTATCACCCGTTCTACGGTTAACGACACTTATGAGCATCTAATGCTACAAAAAGCTGCCGTCTCTAATTTAGGGGCATTATCTCCAGGGAAAGGACAGAGCCAGGTGGCACTGCTTTTGCCCCTACCCTGAAACCAGTGTATCTAAATTAGGGATGGCTGCCCCTGGTGACGCAGTGGTCTAAACAATGGCTTCTGATCATTCTTCCGAGATGGATCCGGGTTCGAATCCTGGTGAGTTATTGATGTTGTTTGTCTTACGGCACTGGTTCTCTCCCTTCCCTGGAGCTAATGACCCTAAATTAGGGACGGGCGACAGTTTATAGCCCATTGAGTAGCTCACGATGGTCGTTAAATCTTTTTTTTTTTTTTTTTTTTTTTTTTGGTTGGAGGTTTAACGACCACCGTGAGCAACTCAATGGGCTATAAGCAGTCGCCCGTCCCTAATTTAGGGTCACTGGTTCCAGGGAAGGGACAGAGCCAGTGCCGTAAGACAAACACAACATCCATGCCTCACCGGGATTCGAACCCGGACCCCTTCTGGACGAATGATCAGAGGCCATCGCTTAGACCACTGCGCCACCGGGGTGGCATCATTAAATCTTCAATAAATAAATTAGGGATGGGCGATTCTTTGTAGACTTTGATTGTTGTGGGGGGTGGGGGGGAGATTGTCGTGACCAATCCAAATAAGGAAACATGTGATTATACACCACCCGTATATTATGATAAAAACAGGGTAGCACACTTATGCCAAGAAAAAAAAACTGCTTTAGCTTTTCTTCTAATGTCTGCATTACATCTAATTGTTTTCGGAAGTACGACATACCCATACTTCTCGGAAAAAGTGAACTAAAAATCCTATTTTGAATACTTAAAATTTTAGCTGGCAGTTAGCATGGCCAGCATTGAATGCTCCCATTTTTTAGGCTTTCCAACCATAGGTTGAAGAAGCGTTATATGCTCCAGCTTTGTCCATCTGTGCCTGTCCGCACGATAACTCGCGTAAAAATGGTTCGATTTCGATAAAATTTTAGTATGTGGTAGAGGACAACCTGAGGACCAACCCTATTGAAAATAGACGAAATGAGGTCAAAGGTCAGGACATAGGACCGGGATCCATTCCATCGCCCTTATGCGTCATAACTTACGTAAAAATGCTTCGATTGCGACAAAACTTTATCATGTTGTTCCGGATGTATACCGAACCGTTCTGTTGAATACCATTGAAATGGGAACAAAGGCCAGTGCACAGGAACGAGATTTATTCCACAGCCATTATTCTCATAACTTGGCTAAAAATGCTTCTATTGAGACTAAACTTTAGTATATTGTTTCGGAGGTATACTGAACTAATTCTAAGGTGAAAATCCTCCAAATATGTGATGTCAGTAAATAAATACTTACATCGCTCTTTCCATGTTCCAGAAACACATAGCAACCGAAAAATTTTCAGCCGCCGCCGTGGAATTGAACCACGGATCTCTCGCCGAGCGCGTTAGCTTTACACCACGGTGGCCAACAAACACCCCAGGTCTTAAACAACCCTTAGAAATAGGAAGCTAGGAGATTTGGGCTAGAGTGCCCGATAGGAAAATGATACGGAAGCGAGGTAGAAAGGGGAAGGGGTAGGAAGACGCCCTTATTTATTACCGGGGGGGGGGGGCAATACCCGGGGTCCGACGGCTTAACTTGCCCATCTGACGCACGGCGGGTATTTAGTGGTTCGAACGTTCGTACCTGCCCAGGATCGAACCTGAGGCTATCTCCATATGCAGTCACGAACGCTGACCACTATGCCACCCTTCTTGAAATCAGTGGTCTTAAATTAGGCACAGGTGACTGCTTGTAGCCCATTGAGCTGCTGACAGCAGTCGTTCCTCCTCAGGAGAACAACTATTTAACCTTCTCAGCTCGCACGACAAGATAGTAAACTGCACTCCTTGATAGTAGCTATTCAAAACGATATCCTCAAATACGTTACTTGCTTTAGAAGACAACTATGGAAAAAACTTCTGAACACATTTCCTTCACAATTAGTGTGTTCCCAAGGATGAAAATTTGAACACCGATTAATATAACTTCATATTATAACTTGAAATACTTAATAGTTTCTAAAACATAACCATAGTTATATTAAAAATCAATAACTTTTCCTTTGGTGTTGAAACCAGAAAAAAGATGGCTCGACCTGTACTTTGACGACGTCAGCAGACAAACAAATGTTGGATTGCATAATTATGGTTATGTTTTAGAAAATATTAAGTATTCCAAGTTATAAAATGAAGCTATTTTAATCGATGTTCAAATTTTCATCCTTGGGAACGCATTAATTGTGAAGAAAATGTGTGGAGAAGTTTTTCCATTGGAAGTATAGGAAGCAAAATTACTTGACGTCCACTCTAACTCGAGAGTCAACATTTCAAATCATGAACATTGGAAACAATTTCATCAGTGCCTCCGTGGCGGAGGCACTGATGAAATTGAAAGCTGCAGATACTCTACCTGTTTTATATTTCCCAGAAGTATCAAATAACTACTACTTCCCCAGGTAGCACATCCTTGCAATTTAACGTAGGCCCAACGCTGAGCCACCGTCTTTTAGGAACAGAAGACGGTGGCTCAATGTTGGGCCTACGTTAAATCGCAAGGCTGTGCTACCTAGGATCCGTTCCACTCTCAGAGAACTTAGCTACTGCTTCAATGACTGAACCATTTTCAAAAATGGTGGGCTAGATTCAACTAAACATCGATTCCGACAGCTAAATGGAGGTTGTTGATTCCAGTCCTACGCCGAAGAGGACATTCAATTACAGCACATAATCTCCGCCATGGTTTACACGGGGGTCTCATAAAAAGAATTTAATACAGCTAACCACCCAGCCTCCAGATGACATTAATTTAAACACTACGTGGATGAAAAACTCCAAACAGAAAACATCGCTCTTTCCACGTTAATAAGTGAGTCTCGGAAAAATTCTCATCGGCCGCCACCGGGAATCGAACCCAGGGTCTTCCAGTTACGGGGCGAACATGCTACCACTGCACCACAGCGGCCTCGAATTCTCCAGACTCGCATGTGATTAATTGCCAAACTACATGGCATGTTGCTTCATGGAGCCCCGCACAATGCTGGGATTCACCAAAGATGGAAAGCAGCAACTAAACAAATAACTAGGAGGCGAATGAATAATTAATTCAAACACTCGACGTGGACCAAGAACACCAAATAGAAATCATCGCTCTTTCCACGTTAATAAGTGAGTCTCGGAAAATTCTCATCGGCTGCCACCGGGAATAGAACCCAGGGTCTTCCAGATGATATATTTTCCGAACAAAAGACAGTCTTCACTCGAATCCTGACCTCCACGGACACTGCTGACAACGTTACCTCTGATGAAGAATCTGGTGCACCCCAGTCTGCTGTACATGAACCTGTCAGCCCGGCTACCTTTCAAAAGGAAATGGAAATACTCTTAGCACTAGCTCCACACCAACGTTGCATTCAGAGACTTTTTTTTCGGGGGGGGGGGCATTACAAATTTGAGGGGGCTGAAAATTGTTGACTGATTATATACATACAATCACAATTTTGTTATTTATACATACATTAATATAATGTTAAAATTTTAAATAGTGTATAAAAAAATTTTATGCTCTTATATCGGAAATACGAATTTCAAGAAATCTACACATACAAATGATTAAAGATGTGAAAATGTTATACCTTTGCTTTAATTCAATAATGCACCATGGGGTGGTGTAAAATATTAAGGATCCGAGTAAGATAACGCTGTGATGGAATAAATATCCCCCTTCCCCCCAAAAAAAACATGGAATGGTAAAAATGTCTTCGCCTTACTAAAAACGTGTTTCTGATTATTAAGGATTCATTACAGTGTTACATAAAAACGGATGGTGCAAACCATTCCCCTGCCACTTGGTTCCAGTTCCTTTAGATTATTTAGATTAGAACATAGTATTTATTATACAGTAAAAAACAAACTCGCTAACCGTTTGGATGCCTCGATTTTTTTAACAGTGTAAACCACCCACCGCCACAGAAAAAACAACCTATTTATGGGAATAATTTGCTATTGTTAAAAATTAATTAGCAAATATTTCGTTGTGTGGAAAAACTAACGTCACGTTAGCTACACTGAGGCTTAACCGTATACATGGAAAATCGACTTAGAAGACTGAAATAAAGCTGAAATGCCAGCTTGCAAAATATGATGTATTGCAGTGCAAACATCTCTAGTCTGTGGAATTAGGTTTTATTGCGGTAGTAGTCCGAGTTGTCAGTGCTTATAAAATTGCCCCTTCAGCGAGTAGTTTGATTTATTGAAGGATGATAGAAATTTTAAATTGAAGTCCATGTGGATGGGTTTTTTTCTTTATTATTATTATTATAATATTTTTCTCATTTTCCTAATTTCTTTTTAATTTTTACAAATATTCAGCTATAAACGAAAATGATTAAATATAATCGGAGATCACTCAAAAACCTACCGGAGGGCGTTCCGTTCAGGGATTTTCGGGGGGGGAGGGGGGGCTAAGCACCGCCGAAAAGATGCCTGAATACACTGCTCCACACACGAACTGATTTTCTTTGAAAACTCTGAAATTAACCTGTGAAGTGAAAGGCCTGAGTAAACAGGCTGTTATAGACCACATTGCGCTTTTTACGCCTTTAACTACCATGGTTTCTTAAATTTCTCAAAACAACTGAAAATCGCCTTGGTTTACTTTGCAAACGCTCATCATTCTAAGGCGAAATCTAGAAGTTCCGCTAGTAGTGTCTGTAAGAGTGTAAACACTGGCGACTAGAATTATTCAAGAACTCATTACTATGGATATTGATACAATAGTAGAGGCTTCTTGCGGGTTTCGAAAAAACTAGCCTTCACATTAATTTCATTAAACTGTAAAGGGTGTTATGCCCCTCTCTATTGGCAACAGTTTCTCCTATCAAGAGCTTCAGTCATTGAGCTCTGACATTTTATTACGCCAAGAAACACATTGTAATTCCCAGACCCAAAGCAGATTTGAAGGCTTTGGCCCTACACCTTTTAAGCAGCCTGGCTACCCAGCAGGTGGTGCGGGTATTGCGATTGGAACTCAGCTCCGATACCACACCGATACTCACTCAATTAAGAATTACTGACCAATACCTAAAACATTTTGTTTCGTTTAAACTTTAAGCTCATCGGTTCTATATTTTCAATGTTCATATCGTGCACACTGACCATGAATTACGAACCATCATTCAAAAAGTTAGTTCCCATCTTTACGACTTTAATTCAACTAACAAGTTTTGGCGGGGACTTCAGTTGTACTGAGGAACCTACTATTGATCGCATCCTCGTCAAAGAATACAGAATTAGCAAAGTTCTCGAATCCTCCAGACTGTTGCCTCGGTAAACTATCTTGACGATAATTTCAGACACCTACCCACCTGAGGAAACCTATAGCTAGTTCTCTTCTTCCCCCAAAGACAGTCGTCTGCCAGACTGGATAAAACTTATGTATCATCTTCCCGGCTACTCAGCCTAACTCATGCTGATTATGTGCTGAAAGTGAGCTCCGATCATTGGGTGGCACTTACATTGACTTACGTCTTCGGCACACTTATTATGTAATTACCCACCTACAGAACATGGGCAATCGACTCAGAGCGCCTGGCTGAAACCCATTTTCTGGAAAAGAAAGTCAAAAGCACCTGAAATGATCCAATATTTAATTTTGAAAAAAATTCTGATAATAAGAAAGTGTAGCTAATTTTAGAAAACTAAGTCAGATATCTTGTAATTGAACTCTCCTACAAAAGTAGACACACACAACAACTTGCAAATAGAAAATCTTCGAATTCAAATATTTGCTGCCTACTGCTTCTACCGGAAAGCTTGAAGGAATCCAAACTGCAAGCAGTCTTCGGAATCCAAGCCAAATTAGCAATGAAAGGACTCCATTGCTAATTTGGCTTAGATTCCAAAGACTGCGGTATGACAGAGTTTATCAGACTGATCAACCGAGCTTAACATGTTATTAAGACTGAACGGCACAAGACAGCTCTATCAGTTCACTCCAGTTCCCCGATAGTATCATTATTCCCACAAACACCCTGAAAATGTCAACATTTCTTGGATTTATTTATAGCACTCAAATATCAGTTCTTTCTAACAGGTGAGCTATGGCCGTCTACCAAAAATTCAGGGCTAACTGAATACGGATTTAGAACACAGTATCACTGCAGGTGAAACTGAATGTGCTCTTTAAGTCCCTCCCTGAAAGCACTATTCCTGGCTTCGACCGTTTGGCGACTGATTTTATCAGTGTACTCCTTTTCCTCATGGTTTCTTTTAGGTTACTTTAATAATATCTTTCACAGGCGTACCCCCTACAACATTTACCACCGCTATTCTACGCCTCCTACTACGACAAAGGCAACATTACTTCTCTCAACAATAGACCACTCGTCCTTTAAACATCCTTGCAAAATTTCTTGGCCGTCCTGGTGGCGCAGTGGTCTAAGCAATGGTTTCTGATCATTCGTCCGGAAAGGGTCCGGGTTCGAATCCCGGTGAGGCATGGATGTTGTTTGTCTTACGGCACTTGCTCTCTACCTTTCCTGGAACCAGTGGCCCTAAATTTGGGACGGGCGGCTGCTTATATCCCACTGAGTTGCTCACGGTGGTCGTTAAACATCCAATAAAAAAATCCCTGGTCATTCCATTTTTGATAACATCCCCATTATTAGAGACACAATAATACACCTTTACAACTCAGAAAATGAGCTTTTAGCCAGACTTGAACTCGACTGTGAAAAGCGTTCATAAAATGATGTACCGATATTTTTTTCATGTAATGAATGTTTTTGGTTATTCCCACAAGCTTCATCTACGTGGTGATTTTAATAGCTTTGCACACTGCGCAGACGCTGCCCGTAGGATGATGCAATCGTTGCGCCAGTTGTGAATCAGACTTCAGTACACAAAGTTGTCTACGTTTGCTGGCTAAATTGTTCTTGTTCCAAAAAAATCTGCCTAGAAATGAAGGAAGGAAGTGAGTCTGGTCAAACCTCACGTAGCGACCAGCGATCCTACATTAAAATTGAAACTTTGCGAGGAAAATCTCTTACCTAAATTCATACAGCTTTGTGTGAAGTTTGTGGGGTTAGTGTAGTGGATCGTAACACAATGTAACAGTCGATTTCTCATTTCCGCCAAGGTCGGAAAAGCGTCGAAGAAGACCCAAGAAGCAGCCGGCCATCAGATGCAACGGACGACACTTCAGTGATTATCGTCAACAGCATTTTCATTATGATCGACGGAAAACATGTGAAGAGATTGCATATGAAGCAAACATGTCGACCGCTTCGGTTTTCCAGATTCCTAACTGAAAAATTACAGAAGAGAAAAGTGGCTGCGAGAAATGGGTTCCGCATAATCTGAGTGAAGAGCAATAAGCAGTTCGCAAAGGGATGGCAGAAGAATTGCTTCAGCGGTACGAGACAGAAGGCGAGCAGTTTTTGGACAGAATTGTTGCTATAGACGAAACCTGGATACGAGGTTTTGAACCAGAACTGAAATCTAAGTCCGCTCAGTGGAAACATCCAGAATTACCTCTCCAGAAAAAATTCCGCCGCCAACAATCCAAGGTTAAGCTGATAATGATTGTGGCCTAGACAAGGTTGGAGTGATAGCAACAGACAAGGGTGCCCGAGGGGACCACTTTAACAGCGGAATACTACAGAAGGTTTCTGCAAAATGTTTTGCGTACAAAGATTCGCCAAAGAAGGCCCGACATGCTGGAAGTTGGTGTTATAATTTTGCACGACAACGCGAGCCCGCATGTTGACCGTACAGCAAAGAGACATTCTGGAAAAGTATGGATCGAAATTGTTTCCCCACGCGGCATACAGTTCTGACATGAGCCCACCAGACTATAACTTGCTCCCGAAACTGAAGAAGCTACTCCGCGGGAAACGATTCAGTACGATTCGAAATGTTTCTGATCAGGTGACCCGAGTAATCCGACGCCTCAACAACGGAATTGTCCTGACTGGATATAAGACTTGCTCAAACGTTGGGCCGTTGGGGTCTGGTACGATTCGCCCAACGACGATTGGTCCAAAGGGACGATTCGCCCAATGGTACGATTAGTCCAATACCGATTCGTCCAATGGACGATTGGTCCAGTTCCGTCCTATCTGTCCAAAGTGCTACTCGTGTTATAAAAATCTCAGCTGTTCTGATTTTATCTCCGATGTTATACGAAAGTGCCGGTAGTACAAAGAATGTAAAATAATGTTACATTTCATGCGTAATATTGTGGTTACACATTTTTTTTTTTTTTTTTTTCCGGAATCGCGTTTTTTTTTTTATACTGCCCTTGCTGCCGTATGAAGTTACGGATGTACGAGCCGTTCAATCAACTTCAATGTTTCTCTTTTGCATGAAATAATATAAAATACTAGTTTTCCGTTTCTGTTTGTAGCATGCAGTGGGGTTCCGCCAACTGGCCAATGGAAACGTTCTGGTTGGAGTTCGGACAGAGGCCTTTTCAACAGTTTTTATTCTAGCGATGTTATATTCATAATGTTTGCATATCAAATCAAATTAATAATATTGCGCTTTTACTTAAGCACGAAATATTAATTCATAGGCCTAGGCCTTAACAGTTTATATTCTACCGATGTCATATTCATAACGTTTACATATTAAATCAAGTTAATAATATTGCGCTTTTACTTAAGCACGAAATATTAATTCATAGGCTCTAGGCCTAAGCTTTTTTAACAGTTTTAATTCTACCGATGTCAGATTCATAACGTTTACATATCAAATCAAGTTAATAATATTGAGCTTTCACTTAGGCACGAAATATTAATTCGTAAGGCCTTGGCCTATGCCTTTTTGACAGTTTTTATCCTACCGATGTCAGATTCATAACGTTTACCTATCAAGAAAACTTACTAATGTTATGCTAGTATTTTTAACGTTACTTAAACGTTAGAATATGACATCAGTAGAATAGAAAGTGTTAAAAGGCCTAGGTGCGTGTAAAGAGCTAAGAAATGATACGATAGTGCCTTTTATTAGGTTTTATAACATATGTATTTACAAATACTAAATATCTAGGTTGTAACTTAGTCTTCTAAAAGGCCCGCGGCCTAGGTGCCTGGTAGAGAGCTGATAAATGATCCTTTGAATGCCTTTTATAAGGTTTTATCAAATGTTTACAAATACCAAATATTTAGGTTGTAACTTAAAATCTTCTAAAAAGGCCCGCTGCCAAGGTGCCTTGTATAAAGGTCTGATAAATGATACGATGGGTGCCTTTTATTAGGTTTTATAACAAATTTACAATTACCAAATATCTAGGTTGTAACTTAAAATCTTCTAAAAAGGCCCAGCGGCCTAGGTGCTTTGAAAACAGCTGAGAAATGCTCCATTGAGTGCCTTTTACCAGGTTTATGTAAAATGTTTACAATTACCAAATATACGCAAAGGATCTTTCAAAAGGATATATATAATGAGCAGAATAATTTAAATCCTTATTCCTTTCTCGAAAATAAAACAGTTTACCGTTGGGAAGATACCATTGGACGAATCGGCGTTGGACCAATCGTACCATTGGACCAATCGTCGTTGGACGAATCGTCCAGGACCGGGGCCGTTGTCATTAAAGAAACATGGAGATCACTTCAAAGGCCTGTTAAGGTATGTTGTGAAATAAATTCGTTTTTTAAGAGATAACCCACAGTGTACAAAATTTTTGAAATAACCCTCGTATCTCATTAGGATAGTGTTAAAAAAAATGAAAAATTCCTTGCCGCCCCGGTTGCGCAGTGGTCTAAGCGATGGCTTCTGATCATTCGTCCGAGATAGGTGCGGGTTCGAATCCCGATGAGGCATGGATGTTGTGTTTGTCTTACGGGCCTGGCTCCATCTCTTCCCTGGAACCAGTGGCCCTAAATTAGGCACGGGCGACTGCTTTTATAGCCCAATGAGTTGCTATAACGGTGGTCATTAAACCTCCAATCAAAAAAAAAAAAAAGAAAATTCCTTAGTTCTACAATTCCCTTTAATAGTAGAATCTGTCAGGTCTGACAGTTTTGGAACAACTCTTCATCTGTTTCGTAGGAACGTACAACTACTTGCTTCACCGACCTTAACATATTATAACATCACATTATCAGCGTATCTGGACAATGTAATGTTTTTACAATCATACAGGCTACTTTCAAATCGTTCAAAATCTCTTTAATATTTGAGCCACTGACAGCGGTACACTAGTTCGGCAAAGACATCAGTAGCTTAAACAAGCAACTCGAAATTGCTTTAGTTTTATTCGTTTATTGACGGCAAATATTTAAGTATGGATTCAGTGCAATATATCAAATTAAAATGCTAACTTAATTTTTCCGCATAAATCGTTCGAGCACTAATTGCTCACGCAAAAGAATTCTGGAAATAAATTTTAGCATATGGTGGGTCAGCGGTCAGTGATGCATTCAGGCATCTTCTCGGGTGTGCTTAGCTTGCCCCCAAAATTCCCGATCCCCCTTCCCCCGTAGCTGTTTGAGCGATCACCCCTTATTGTTGTCTAATTGTGTTCGTTTATACACATAGCTGAATATTTGGAGAAATTAATTTTAAAAAATTAAGAAAATCAGGGAAAATGTTATAATAAAAAAAACGTCCACATGGACTACAGTCTGAAATTTTTATCATCCTTCAGCAAAACATTAAACAGTCCTCGCTGAAGGGGCAATTTTTCAAGCACTGACACCTCGGACTACTTCCGCAATAAAAACCTAATTCCACCCAATAGAGACGTTTGTTTGCACTGCAACGCATTTTAGGTAAAAAGCTAGGATTAGACACCCTATTCTTCTAGAGAGGATCAAGGCAAAGGCAGGAGAAGAAGAGAAGAAAAAAATGTATTTTGCAAGCTAGCATTCAGTTTTATTTCATTGTTCTGAATGCCGACTGTCCATGTATACGGTTAAGCCTAAGTGTAGCTAACGTGACGTTAGTGCTTCCAATACAACAAAATATTTGCTACTTAATTTTTAACAATAGCAAATTATGAGAAACTGTTCCCATAATGAGTTTTTTTTTCCTGGCGGTGGTGGTTTACACTCTGTGAAAAAAAACATCGAGACATCTCAAACTGGCATCGAAACGATTAGTTTTTTTTACTATTATTTGCTATTCTAAAGAATCTAAGGAAAACCAGAGGGCAGGAAAATGGATTGCACTGTACGTTTTCAGGTAACACTAATGAATCTTTAATAATCAGAAACACGCTGGTAGTAAGGCGAGGACATTTTTATCACTCCTAATGTCTTGGGGGAGGGGGGATTTTCTCCAGCACAGCCTTACCTTACTAGCGTCCTCAATATTTTACACCACCCCATGGTGCAATCCGAGATCCATTACTGAATTAAAGTAAAGGTATAACATTTTTACTCACTTCTATGTGTATATTTCTTGGAATTTGCATTTGCGATAGAAGAGCATCAGAAAATTTCTGCACTCTATTTAAAATTTATATATATATACAAGAAATAAATAATTTTAAATGTTTAGATTGGATTCCAAGGGACAGGAAAAGACCCAGAAGAAGACCACATGGAAGATGGGTGGATGAAATTCGAAAGTATGCGGGAGTGACATGGAGGAGACTGGCACAAGACAGACCGTTGTGGAGGAAACTTGGGGAGACCTTCGTCCAGCAGTGGATTGATAATGGTTGACAATGATGATGATGATGATGATGATACAAGAAATAGAGGCGAAATTTTGACAAGAGTGAAAGATTTCTACTCCAAATTATATGAAAGGGATGATACATGTACTCCAGACATCATGAAAGGTACCAGTACCAGAGTTCTTCCAGTCCTTCCAGCAGAAGTTGCACATGTAATCAAGAACATGAAGCGGGGAAAAGCTCCAGGAGAAGATGGAATTACTGTAGACATCATACAAGAAGCAAGTGGAGAAATCGAAACAGTACTCGTCCAAATTTTCACTCGATGCCTTAATGAAAGGAAAATTCCTGAGGATTGGAACAACGCTACAATGATCTTGCTACATAAAAAAGGTGACATTGAGGATCTCAGGAACTACAGACCTATCAGCCTCCTATCAGTGGTTTATAAAATCTTCACTAAAGTTATTTCACACCGCTTGAAGGTAACACTGGACATCGCTCAACCGAGAGAACAAGCTGGATTCAGGAGTGGCTACAGCACAATAGATCATATCCAAGTACTGAGAGAACTAATTGAAAGAGCAAGGGAATATGAACTTCCATTGTGCATGGCTTTTATCGATTATGAAAAAGCTTTTGATTCGGTGAAACCATCAGCAGTTGCAATGGCTATGAAATCCTGCGGTATTGAAGATGCATACATTAATATTATTAATAACATCTATGAAAATGCAAGTGCAAAGATTCGGCTGTTTGAAAATACAACACACATAAAAATTGGAAAAGGAGTGAGACAAGGTGACACCATATCTCCGAAGCTCTTTAATGCCACATTGGAAAATGTCTTTCAATCACTGAACTGGGAAAACAAAGGGATAAAGATTAATGGAGATTATCTAACCCACCTTCGTTTTGCTGATGACATAGTCATTTTTGCAACTACCCCATCAGAGCTGCAGAGTATGATCCAGGAACTTGCTGACAAGAGTAAAGAAGTGGGATTAAAAATGAACTTTCAGAAGACAAAATTGATGTTCAATGCTTTTACAAGAAATGAAGATTTATCGATTGATGGAGAAAAGCTGGAGATAACAGACACGTACGTTTATCTTGGACAGCAGATATCAAGTGAGGGTCACATTGATGAAGAAATTAATCGGCGTACAAAACTTGCTTGGAGAGCTTTTGGAAGAAACAGCATAATTTTCGAGAGCAATATGCCATTATGTCTTAAAAGAAAAGTGTTTGATCAATGCATCCTTCCAGTGCTTACGTATGGTGCAGAGACGTGGACCTTAGCTAAAAGAGACATACAAAGGCTGCAGACAACTCAAAAAAGCATGGAGAGGTGCATGCTTGGTGTAACCAGGAGAGATAAGAAGAGGAACACGTGGATCCGAAAAATGACAAGAGTGGAAGACATCATGATCAGAGTTAAATCCCTGAAATGGCAATGGGCTGGACATACTGCCAGAAGAACAGACCATCGATGGACAGCCGAAATTTTAGATTGGATTCCAAGGGACAGGAAAAGACCCAAAAGAAGACCACATGGAAGATGGGTGGATGAAATTCGAAAGTATGCGGGATGGCATGGAGGAGACTGGCACAAGACAGACCGTTGTGGAGGAAACTTGGGGAGACCTTCGTCCAGCAGTGGATTGATAATGGTTGACAATGATGATGATGATGATATATATATAAATAACAAAATTGTGATTTATATGTATATAATCAGTCAACAAGCTTTAGCCTCCCCACCGAAATTTGTAACTGTCCCCACGGAAAAAAACTCTCTGAATGCAACACTGGCTTGACGTCAAGCCGTTCTACCACATTAAAATGTTAATAACTTGCTTAATTTTGCAGCACTTATTCTGCGATTCGGGGATAAATGAGCTCTGAGTGAGCACTAAATTCTGAGAGTGGAAATTAAAATTTTTTGACATGTGGTTCGGCCAGCGTGGCATACACAAAAGTGCCTTAGCGGTGCTAAAGCACTTCTGCACTATTGCCAGGCTATGTGAGATGTAGTCTTTAAAAATATGTGAAGACTGTAGGAATAAATATCAAACTAAGACAAGTTTAAAATTCCAAAATCGTAATATACATATGCAGTAGTATCAGTACGAACTTAATAATTTTCGTGAATGTAAGTTATTTTAATTTAGATGTTTTGCACGTTATATTTCCAATTTTTCGACTATACTGTTCTGCCAACTTCCATGATTGAAAACATTCCTGGATCTTCGAGCGATGCTGTTGAGTCTGATTTCAGATTTGTCACGTGGCGTCACCTAGTATAAAACGAAGAAATCAGTTCTTCACCAGAAATTTTCCATGCCTCCCCTCCTTTTTTGGGGGTTATTTTTGGATGTACTGATAGCCCCCGCATTGCGGAAGGGCGGCTAAGGCCTTCCGTCTCAGCAAAAGGATTTTACATAATTTTGTAGAAACAAAACTAGTTAAGGAAATAGCCAGGGATTTTTGACGGAATCTTTGATTGAAGTACTAAAAAATACAGCAATATTTTTTTAGTAAATATGTAAAATCCTGAAGGAATCATTTTCGTGGCTTTTGTTTATAAAAAATGGATGACGGAAAAGCGGTTACCTCACAGTTCTTCTGTCCCCTTTTCACAGCCATAGTTCCCATACATTTATATTACCAAGAGAATGTAAAAGGAACATCAGTTCAGTGAATGAAATTTTTATACGAATGAGGGTAACTTGCTATGTATTACAGTCATTTGCAAAACAAACTACGCACCCTTCGGAATATAATGAGCTAAAAAGGTGTTCCTCGCGCCTGCAGCGACGCCAGCAGTTCAGAACTGGGGGTAACGCTCTTAAGGGGCCACAGTGTGTAGATGTCATCCCAGTAAAGGTTTTCTGGTACATATTGTAAGTATTATATACTCGGTCGTATCAGAATAATATGACCACCTACCTAATAATGAGAATAACCACCTTTGGCCCGGATGACAGAGGTGAGACTGCGTGGAATGGACGCAATGAGGCCCTGGAAGATAGCCCCGAGGCACACGTGCCCATTCGGACTCCAAAAGAACACGACGATCCCGGAGATGACGTGGTTGTGGGTCTGTATGTCGAACCTGTCGATCCAAATAGTCCCACAAGTGCTCTATGGGATTGAGGTCGGGCGATTTCGCCGGCCAAAGAAGAACGGAGACATTGCTGTCGTGTTTTTGGAACCAGTCACGCACCTTCTTAGCGACGTGGCACGGCGCATTGTCTTGTAGGTAGACACCACCAGGGTAAACGTCGAACATGAAGGGATACATGTGGTCAGCGAGGATTAACAGGTAGCCATTGACGTTCAGGGACCCATCCAATGACTCTAGCGGTGCCAGGTCATACCAAGAATACATCCCTCAGACATGCACACACTGCCACCGCCGGTTTGTACTTGATCGACAAGCGTATCCGAGTGTTGGTTCTCGTGTGTCTGACGCCGTATCCGCCACCGCGCGTCACTTCTGTGGAGTAGAAACTTCGATTCTTCGGAGAAAGCAACCTTTTCCCACTCTTCCATTGTTCAGTAACGGTAGTCCCATGCGAACTGCAGGCGTCGTTGCCGATGGAATTTGGTTAACATGGGTGCCTTGACGCAGCGTCGACTCCAGAGACCCATGAGTAACAGGGCTCGCTCTACTGTTATCGAAAACACGTACCTGGATGCCCCAACGGTCCATTGTTGGTACACCCTTACTACAGCACCTTGGGGAACAGCCCACGAAGTCTGCTGTTTCTGAGATGTTTTCACCCTTGGCGCGGTAGCCCATGATCATTCCTTTTTGAACGTCCGTCAAATCACTGCCTGTGCCCATTGTGCTCAAGTAACGCACAGTGGTTCATCTGTCCTGGCCGGCCGTTTATATTTCCGTGTAGTCGATCTTGTCACGTGCACTCTGTGACGCGTCTGGGCGGGGTACATTGGGATTCCGGGGGTCGTCATATTATTCTGATACGACTGGGTATATTCAATGTGTTTTATATTCAACTATGGGTACAAAGCAGTGGTGAAAGTAGATCGGTTTTGGGGGTACGCAGGATTCGGCGTTTCAAGTGTGGGCGAATTTTATACACATACGCACGCACATTTTATACGCCTGTGTGTCCGTAATAAAAAATAAAACCCTAATAAATTTGAAATTCACAGAAAAATGTATCACAAAGCGCAAGTTAGACGTCAGCAAAATTTATTGGTTCTGTTGAAAAGCTCTGAAAACTGCAAAAACCGAGACACAATTTTCAAACATAAGTCTTGCAGAAATTAAGAATAGAATTCACAGATATAAAAAAAACAGCGACCCCGAATTTTCTTTGTATAGTTCAGCAGCGCATTTGTTTCTCTTTTTTTTTTAATTTCTTTGTACTTTTGTTCACAATTATTTTAATTTGAGGCATAGGCGCCTGCAGGAAATTTTTCAAGCGGGGTCAAGTGTAATTAAAGATTGGCTAATATGTAGAAAACAGTAATTCGTGAAAATGAAAGATTAATAGTATTACTACTTACTACACTAGAACACTATTATTATTAATTGATGCTGCTCTTGAAGAAAATGCATGGGCCCCGAAAGGGGGCGAGGGTCACAGGTGTCACTTGACACCCCCTGTAGAATAATTTTTCCCTTTATTTTATTTTATTTATTCATTTTTTTTTTACACTTACAGAACTGGACCACATGGAAAGATGGAGTTTGGGGCGTTTAATTTAATATCCCAATTTTGTTGGAAATTTGGAATTGGAAAACGATAACGTGAAAGCGGAAAACCTAGCAAACAGTAAAGTAGTACGCGCAGACAAGTTCGGCTCAGGGTGGTGTGTGCTGAACTTTAAAGGCTTGGCGTGACCCTGCTCGACGCTGTTCATTATTTTGAAAACAGTTACCAATGTACATAATACATGACTATTACTAGCATACACTTTCTCATAGGCGCCTGCAGGAAATTTTTCAAGGGTGGGTTAAGTGTAATTAAAGTTTGTTTAATATGTAGAAAACAGCAATTCGTGAAAATGAAAGATTAATACTATTACTACTACTTACTAGACTATTACTACTACTATTATTATTAATTGATGCTGCTCTTGAAGAAAGTGTATGTTAGTAATAGTCATGTATTATCATGTACATTGGCAACTGTTTTCAAAATAATGGACAGTGTCGAACAGGGCCACGCCAAGCCTTTTAAGTTCAGCACACACCACCCTGAGTCGAACTTATTTGGGCGTACTACCTAACGGTTTCCTAGGTCTTCCGCATTCACGCTATTGCTTTCCAATTCCAAATTTCCAATAAAATTGGGATATTATAATTAAACGACCCGAACTCCATCTTTCCTTGTGGTCCAGTTCTGTGAGTGTAAAAAAAAAAAAAAAAAAAGAACAGTAATAAATAAAATAAAGGGGAAAACAATTCTACAGGGGGTGTCAAGTGACCCCTGTCGGCGCCCATGCTTTGAGGAAAGTCGTTCCCCTTTCCAATTTCTTTAGGGAATGCCGTTCCCACCCACTTTCACCACTGATACTAAACACCGTGGCCTTAGCAAGTTATATTTCTTCGCAATTTTTGCTTACTTAAGATCATGTATCTTTTATTTTAATAGTTGATGTCGTAAGGCTGTTTATGAATTTTATTAGTTTGTAATCTGACGAGGAATCTTTTTTTAAACTATAATTGCCAAAATGGTGGCTTTCTACTACACTCTTAGACATTCTCTCGGAGGACTCCCTCTGTTTCAGAGAATAATACACAAAATTTATAAAAAAAAATAATTTTATATAACAAAATTTCTATGAATTGGAAAAATTCATATACGTTCATCCAAGTTCTCTAAAATCTTCGATGGTTGCACTCGCCAGTGTACTAATTGCTTAAAGTACCGGGAGGGGGCGCTAAAGGATAGATTCGAAGGAAAGTTGGGTGGGTTAAAGCCCATCAACATAGCATCACGCCTGCTTTGAGGAAACGAAGAAATAGAAACCTGTGACATTTTTTTTTTTTTTTTCACAGGAGAGTCAAAATATTTTTACTATGTGCAAAAAACATTATGGCATTGTGTCATACTAAAGAGTAAATAATATTTAAGCAGTTTTACTTTTTTTGTCTCAATTCCTAATCTTCATTACAAAACATACAAATCAATTCTTAAACTTCACACGTCTTAGTATATTGCTCACTGACGAAATTGTCATATTGACTGCTGGTTGACCATACGGAGCGTAAACGAACAATCATTAAGTTATTCTTAGCTGAATGGAGATTTTTGCGGGGATAAATTCAGACAGCCATATTTTCATTTTAAAATGTTTTTCTGGAAATAAAAATGAGTTTAAAAGTAAGATGGAGCACCCTTATTTAGAAGAGAAATACGACAGTAAACCCGTATTAGTACCCAAAGATTATGCTGTTGCAAAAAGTTTTTCTCCTTGGACTTTTATAGATAACTAAGATTGTGCTGCCATCTGTCAGTCAAAATGTAAAACCTGTTTGTAATATTTCATGCCACAATTAATCAGCAATTTGAGGTTCTCCGGTTTTCAATCTTTCTGTTGGAAGCAAATAAGAATTCCGTTGTATACAACGGCATACGAGCATAAGAATAGAGTTCACACAAATGCTGGACAGAAGTGAACTATTCAGAAAAGCTGCCACGGATACAAAGTCTATGGCCTCCGCTTTAGCATTTGTTTAAATTTTAGTGCTCTTTAATTTGTGCCGTTTACAATATTCGTATTTTATCCTGATTTACATATTGCATCTTTAATTAGGTTTATGACAGAATACACTGCGTCTGTGGATGGTCTTAAAACTTTCGGTGTATTGGAAAGACCGGTAATTCCAGCATTTACTTCAGGATTGGGAGCCGGAAAAGGAGGAGTTAGTAAGAACTTGATGTCGTTAATATAAAATATTCCTTGTTCTACGTTTTGACAAATTAACTTGCAGACTACAAACAGGAAATGCTGGCATTAAATGCAGATACTGACAGTCTTCAACTGAGAGGTTTTCAGTAAAATGATTAAATACAGGGCCTGTGCTAGGATGCTTGATGCCCTAGAGCAAGGCCATCGTCCATGCGCCCTCAAAATTTGTTATTCTTTCTGTGGCTGAACATATTGTATTTATTAAATTATTTCAAGATGCAAAAATATGGTAAATAGAAAGAAACTAATGGAAACTGCATCCATTTACTCGTCGATTAAAATTTCATTTTGCGTGCTTTATTGTTCGCAAAATTAACAAGTGCCTTCAAATATGTCACGGGAAATTTCATGTTCGATTCATAACATACATAGTCCAATACGGTTCTTTTCCGGACTTCCCGGTGGGGAAAAATTTAACAAGAATTCCAGCGGAATGAATATAGTAGCGTGGCTTCTCTTACTCTGGCCCTGTTTTAGTTAGAAAATAATCTGAGTGTGACAGTTGCTAGTAGTTAAGCAAAAGTAGTCTGAGTGCAACAGTTGCTACTCGTAAAGGAGAGTGGTATAAGCGATGGCCTAAGACTATTCTTCCGAGATGTATCCTGGATTGAATTCCGGTGAGGCCTGGATGTTGTTTCCCTTAGAGCACTGGATCTCTCCCTTCCCTGGAACCAGTGGCCCTAAATTAGGACTGTGAGACTGCTTTTTACCCATCAAACTGCCCACGGTGGTCGTTAAACCCCCCAAGAACAAAACTTTAGGCGCTGAGCATTGCTACTTAGCTTGTGATGGAAGTAGACTGTCTTGACATTTCCATTGAAAGCTGGAAAATACAAAATTCCATTGTCGCCATCAAGTGTCTCCAGACTTGCTTGCTGCATAGGGACGGACCCGGTTTATGGCAGTTTTTCGACGGAGGCGCACTTTCATATAGGCGTCGGATTTACAGCAAGCTGACCTACCCAGTCTTATATATGCGTACGTCTAAGTTTCTCACCCAAGGAATATAAGAATTCACAACTTATATATTGGGTCAGAAAGAAATGTACGATGACGAGGTAAGCATTGGCCACGGCGTACATTGGCCACTGAGATTGCTCAGCCCACCGGCGTCACATCAGCAGGTTAATCCAAGCCACTACAATTCTACAGGAACGATATCCATCAGCTGCACAGACGATTGGAGCAGGTCATGGCAAACGATGGCGACTTCATTTTGGACTGATTTGTATTTATGTATATGGTAATTAGCACTTATCTGTTGCCTTGAATTTGCAGACATTACTTTCTTTTTAACTCAAGAGAATATAGACTACAGAAAGTAAAGTTACCTTTTGTTTTTTCTTTCTCATTTATGAACTGATTTCATCGACTTTTAATTTGGACGCCCTCCAAATTTTGAAGCACTAGGCAGCCGCCTAGTTCGCTTAGTGGTTGAACCGCCCCTTGTTAAAAAGAAAAAGCAAAGTTTTAGTCATAGGGGCGCCCCCATCCTCTTGATCTGCCAGTCATTGGGAATTCACTTTAGCACGTGAAAGCTTGGAATGTAAGCAGGAGGGAGTGTGTACTGTACGTGCAAATGGCGTTTCGTCCACACGTTATTGGGGAGCGCCGGAAGAGCTTAAGGCTCTACGAGACCCGCCATCTTGTATTGCTGCTTTCTCTTGTTAACCAACGGGCAAGCGTATTTCACAAATTGCTTGGACAATTTTGCACATTTTGGAACACCGTTTGTGGCTAACGCAAGATATATGATAAATAAAGAGTTCCCTGGTTTCAGATTTTCATTTTGGACTCTAAGTATTTTTTATTAATTAATAAAACTATGGAAGACGCCTTGGTACGACTTTTGCTGCAGATAAAAAATGAAGGGAAAGGTCAATAAAAATTCTGAAACCAGGTAACTCTTTATTTATCATGTATCTTGCGTTAGCCACAAACGGTGTTCCAAAATGTGTAAAATTTCCCGAGCAATTGGTAAAATACGCTTGCCCGTTGGTTAACAAGAGAAGGCAGCAATACAAGATGGCGGGTCTCGTAGAGCCTTGACGATCATCATGAGCAGCTATTATGGTTATAAGCAGTCACCCGTTCCTAACTTAGTGCAACTGGTTCTAGGAAAGGAACAGAGTCGGCACCATTGGATAAATCCAGCACCCATGTCTCATCCGAGACTCGAATTCGACTCGTTTCCGACAAATGATCAGAAGCCAGTTCTTCAGATAACTCAGCCTCCTGGGTAGCGGAAATGGTGTCTCCATTTGTGCACGAGGGGGATGTGGTTGGGAAGGACAGCCTTTTAGACCCGGGAAGCCGGCACTGCGATGCCACGCGCCTTGGAGGACCTCGCTCATCATAGGCATAAAAATTAATGTAAAAAAAAATGAAATATGCAGAATAAAGCAAAATTCCGAATGACCTTTTACAATCCAGCGAATGTTACCTTATTTGTATGGGATATGGAAGCTCCTAAATACACCTACAATTAAGCGCGGCAGTTGTGGATTGGACGGATTAGTTCCGCATTCCGATAGCCCCGGATCCCCGTTTATACTTTTTGTTTGTGTGTGCTCAAACTGACTTAAACAATACTGCCAAAAAAAAAAAAAAAAGTTTAGTGCAATTTTTAATATGAAAGTACTGTTATAAGTTTGTATCAGCAATGGAAACGTAAATTCTAATTCATTTCATTTTTTAATTATAATTTCGATGTATTGGCTATAAATAATACAAAGTGATTATTTTTAATTTCGAGAAATAGTTTTTAAAAGCGCACTATGAAAGGTAAACAGTATCAACATTCCATTCTCTGGTTTATTCGTACGGCCAACACTAAAAATATTACAAAATACGATTTGAATACATTAAAATTTTATTTTTTAATCCTTTAGATCAGGGGTCACCAAATCCGGCTCGCGGGAAGCCGTGATGAGGCCCGGCGTGAATTTATGTAGTTAAATGATTCCAGAAACAGTACTCCTTTTATTGATTTTTTCCCCCAGTTTTAAATGCCATGAAGTCAATTTATGTTATTGAAGTCAACTTTACTAAAGACTAAACCTTAGCCTTTAGTAAGTTTAGTTTTTTATTCGTTTTAGATGTGCATAAATACCTTCAAATACTTATTTGGAAACTTTCATGGTAAATTAACTATATAAAATTACTTAGACATGGACAAATATTAGTTCATTGAAAATTTACATCTGCATTGATTGATCTTTGGTTTGTCAATTTTCTTTTTAATCCGGCCTCCTGAGTTCTAATTTCCCCATTTGGTCCTTCTCTTCAGAAGTTTGGTGACTCCGGAATGAGTACAAGACGAAATCGAGATACAAATAAAAAAAAATACGAAAGTAGTGCTCAGAAAAGAGAGCTAAAAAGAAACGTAGGCAAAGAGGAGGTTTGCAAAACATTTTAAAAACTTGAACCCATGAAAGCGAGCAGACTCCTGCTGAGCGTGAACAAAATTCTACAGTCAATGAAGACTGATCACAAAGATGAAAATAAAGCTTAATATCGTCGTATCCCCTGCATTTGAATCACTGAGACGAAATTTCTGCAATTTCGTGAGCTTTAACAAATGAAGATTTAATCACAGATCGGAATAAAAAAGGTAATTTTTCGTATCAAATTTACATCTCTGAAGCAACAAATGCAACCTTGGCCTACCCATTAAATGATTTTGAATACATTTTTGATTCAAACTGTTTATATAGACAGGATCCCAGCAAAAATATTTGCCCTGGGACCTCACACACACACTAAGGACGTCCCTGTAGTTTGGCAGTGTAGCCATGACCATTCGATATACATATTTATGGAGGCATGTATGCTGGATGGCAAAATAGAGAACTGGTTCATGTTTTCCAAATTCATGAAACATTCCACTTGTCTGAGAGCAAAAGTGAGTTGTAAAGTATTTTGTCCAGATTGAACGAAGTATGTATAAAATTCAAACTGAGTACAAATAAGGGAAAAGCCAGTCATGGTTTCTAAGCAAGAAAGTGCTAGTAATGAATGCAAGATCAGTTTAAATCGTGCGGCGCTAGACCAAGTAAATGGGTTTGTGTAATTCGGAAGCATGTTTGACAGAGAAAACAGTACATTGTCGGCGAGTGAATTCAGCTTTGGAAGTCATAGGTGCTTTCGGAGGATTTCACAGGACTGATGTTTCACCAAAACGATCGCAAATGGCTGTGCATGAAAGTGTTATTGATTCTATTCAGACGTACGGCAATACAACCTGTGTACTGCACAAGACACAAAAGTCGTTTATGTGCTGAAGATGATTTTCTTACAGGTTGCTTGCGAGAGACTCGTTCTGATCATGTGTGGACGAAGATGTGTATGTAATGTGAAGCGAAATGTCGATAGGATGAAAGCAAATAGTTTAGGGTGGTTTAACCACTTTGAAAGAATGAGTGATAAGGTGCTAACTAAGAATTTATTCAAGTTTCATTAAAAAGGTAGAGCAAGGATGAAGAAATCGTGGGAGGACTAGATTCGGGAATGTCTGCAGGAGAAATAATGGGTGTGAATTAAAAAGGGTTTTGCGTGAGACGTGACTGATGTCAGTGGAGCTCGATTTGTGCGCCAGTATCGCTGTAAACGGAGACTTCCCATACATGAAAAGTACATAAACTCTAATGCCAGGAGTAACTTTGATTTGGAAGACCGTACTTTCAGAAGCTAACCTCTGAAATTCAGACAACAGATCAGCGATGTATATGAGATATTTTGATTTTTTTCTACATGTCTTTAAAACCTTGATTAGTTCGCTCTTTATTAGTCCAATTTATTCTAATTCATGTTAACATGTGCCACCCCGGTGGAGCAGCCTTCCGACCATTTGTTCAAGATGGATCTTGGTTCGAATCTCGGTAAAGGCATGAATGTTGCGTGTGTTTGCCTTACGGAATTGGCTTCTTTCCTTCCCTGGAACCAGTGGTCCTAAATTAGGAACCGGCGACTGCTTATAGCCCATCGAGTTGATCATAGTGATAGTTAAACCTCCAAACAAATCAGCAGAAAAATTACTTTATACCTACTATTTTCTCAATCTCAACTAATCATGGGTGACTTCCCGAGGGCAGGTAATTCGGAGCAAACTCTAATCCGTCCTTCATTTACACTATCTTCAGTACTTTTAATCTCCACTTAGCAGCGGCTGCATTGGAAGTAATCGTGGATTGATTTTAACTGTCTTTTAGGCCTATTCCCTTCCAATTTACCCTGTGGAGTATTTCGCCTGTCTTCTGCGTGCATGACATATCCCGTTCCTCATGTGAATAGTAATAGTCTCTTTAATCCTATTTATGTCTTTAACTTTTTATCTTAATCACGCCTTCCTTTGTGATTTTTATGTCTACATTTAATTTTTTCATCCATTCTTCTCCAGAATCACTTTTCGAAGCACCAGGTAAAAGTCTTTGCTATGAACTAAGTTTTTGTTCTGTAAAGGACAACAATCCAGTTGACTCACTTTGCATGTCTTTGCTTGAGAGTAATACTAATTTTGCTAGTTCGAGTATATTTCAATTCAAATGCTATATTAGAACATTTTTACCCCTTACTTATTTACGGCATTTTTCATTTCCATTGTGTTTTCTACTATAACATCAAACTCGCAAATCAAATTTCATTCATTTTATGAACACTCCTTGCGAATTTGCTGAATTAAATTTTAATGTACTTTATTTTGCGTAGCCTTCATTACTCTTTATACATTGCTTTAAGTGTTCGTTTCCTCCTTTCTTGTTACATTTTTATCCTTGATTACGTTCCTATTATATCTGTCCAATTTATTCTAATTCATATCTTATACATTCGTCGTTCTTCCTGCATCGCAAATACACTTTTGTAAATATAATTTTCAATTTGACCTACCCTTTGATTGTTTGCTGAATAAAATTCTAATGTTCACTACTTTGTGCAATATGTACAATTCCTATACTCATTTTGGAAGGATTCAAAGTTTTATCGTGTTTTGTTGTACATTGTTAACTTTGATAAGGTACCTCTTAAATTCTTATGTAGTCTGATTCGCATAATATACACTATATTGACAAGCCATCAGACACCTAGAAGAGAAACACAACATAGCATTTATTGACATACATTAGTACGGTGTCGGCCCACCTTTGGCCTTAATGCATAAAATGACCCTTCGAGATATGTTTTGGACAAGGTTTCGGAACCCAGCGATAGATTTGCGCTTCCATTCAGTACATAATGCTGCCGCTAACTGTTGCTTAGTAGTAGGCCTTGGTTCCAAACTTCTTATGCGGCAATCTAATTCATCCCATAGGTGCTCTATGGGGTTAAGATCAGGGCCCTGTGCTGGCCAGTCCACGCACGACACGGAAATATCGTCAAACCACGCCGTAACAGTCCTTGCTTTTTATGGCTGGGTTATCCTGCTGGTACAAAAAAGGCTCGGTTCCATAGTATTGCCATAGAGTTGGTAGGGTATAATTGTCCAGAATATCGAGGTAGACGTGCTGGTTAACTGGTTTGTCCACGATAACCAATGGGCCGGGATATTACCACGAAAAACACCCCCACACGAGTACACTTCCAGCTCCAAACTGACCGTAGGACCAGTACATTGTGGTAAATAGCGTTCTCCCGGCTGCCGCCATACCCACACACGGCCATCAGACTGATGGTTCGTATATCTGGATTCATCAGTCCATAGAACCCGATTTCCATTGATCTACGGTCCACGATAAATATTCTTTACACCCTGCTGAACGACGAGTAGCATTCCGAGTGGAGATGAAAGGCTTATGATCAGCCGCACGACCACGGTAACCCATGGAATGAAGTTCTCTGCGAATGTTACGTGTACATACCGAGGTTCCAGCATTTTTTTCTCACCTCTACACTGAGGTCTTGTGCAGTACTCCGTCAATTAGCTGTAACGATTCACCTGAGGCTTCGACGTCCTCTATCACTGATTTTCTTTGGTCCGCCGGTACGTTTTACTGCTTCAGCCATGCCATGCATCTTCCACTTATTCAGTACATCCAAAACAGTTGACGTGCGTATGTTTAAACGCCTCTCGGTTTCTCTTATGGACAACCCACTAATATAACACCCAACAATCTTTCCTTTCTCAAAGTCAGTTCTCTCCTGCCGCGAAATTTTCACTCAACCTCACAGTGCGATAAGATCGTAGTCAGCTGCAGTCTGGTTTTTATACCGTTTGCAGCTGTACCGCGCATCTTAACAACGCAGCGGATCCGTTTATTTGGTTTTGAAGGGGTGTCCGGTGGCTTTTGTCAATATGGTGTATATTCCTTATTTCTCCCGCATCATATGACTTTTGTAAATCCAATTTTCATGGTTTCCCTTTCATAGATTTTATGGGTCAGAGTATTTCAAGACTGTTACTAAATAACGTAGGATTTAATTGCTCCGAAAACACGCTGGGCAAAATTCAATTTTAAGAAATATTTTGCAGTATTGAAAATTTACTTTTCCGGCAATAGAAATATTTTGACACTTTTAGTCGGTGACTAAAATCCTCTGGCCGAAAGCACAATATTTTTTCTAAGAAAAAAAAAGTTCGTTATTACTAAAAATATTTTATAGTGATCTGTGCTCACAAAAAGAAATTAAATGTATTTTCTGCCATTTCTAGACTCCGAAAGTAAGGTTTTTCAGAATGGATTATCAGTTGGAGGAAGGTTCAAAAATTCGGATAGTAATGCTCCAAACGGTGAAATTATATCTTCTAAAGGTAACAAAATAAACGGCAATCCCTTTTGCACGAAACCTTCATTTAATAAGTAAATAACAGGATTTCGGGTATAGCCGGCAATATTTTTTGAAATTTTATATTTATTGCATATACATCCACATTTCATTTAAAATATCGTTAATACTTTCGGATTTTATTCAGTCTGAAAAATCTTCATTGGCTTGTCAAATAAAATACAGTTAAAGTTCGTTCCGCTCGTAACATCTAGAGTTCCCCTAACGTTCAATAAATTACTAACAAACTTCTACATATAGTCTGCTTGAAATTAATTCTACTTTGCTTGAGTATGTAGCAGATTATTAGTCACAACGTTCTGTACATACACTATCTACCAACAAGTAATTGGACACCTGTGATAGCAAATGAAAACGAAGTTTATTCACTCGTCCCTGTGGCGCTCGAGAGGGTTAAGATCCGGGCTCTGCGCAGGCCAGTCCATTCGATTAACCCCATTTTCACCATACCAAGCCATGGAGGACCTCGTAACATGACAGGTGATATTGTCATCCTAAAAGTAACATTGGTCCACCCCGTAAAACTGCCACAACATAGGAACTCATGGTCATCCAAAATGGTGCAGTAGGTCTCGGCGTTGAGTCTACCAGGAATTGCGACCAAAGGTCCCGTGCCAAACCAGGAGAAACAACCCCATAGCATAATTCCACCGCCGCCGAACTTCACAGTTGGCACCATATATTCCGGCAGGAGGCGTTCTCCAGGCAAACGCCAAACCCAGACCCTGCCATCCAACCGGTAGAGGGTGAACCTTGATTCGTTGCTCCAGAGAACCTGTTTCCACTGTTCAACGGTCCACTGTCGACGTTCTTTGCACCACGTTAGCCGAGCAGCGCTATTGGACTTGGTGATCAAAGGCTTGTGGGCGGCAGCACGTCCATGATAACCGAGCAGATGGGCTTCCTTACGGATGGTATTCATCGAAAGAACACTCCCGGATGCCTGTTGAAACTCCTCGCGGATGTGGCCCATCGATTTGGCGCGGTTCTTCCGAATTTCTCTGGCCAGCACCCGTCGGTCTCTAACTCTCAGTTTTGTGGGTCTGCCGGGTCGGGGCACATTCCGACAGTCACCTCTCATCTTCCACTTGACAATCACCTAGGCCACTATCGATTTTGGGTACTTCAATTCTCTGGATATGTCACGTATGGATCGGCCATTTCTGTGATACCCGACGATCACACCTTTCTCGACATCAGAGAGCTCCGAACTGCGTGGCATCTCGCATGCGACCGGATGCGTTGTTGTTTCCCACACGATATTTAACGGCAGCGGCCGTGACGTGTATCAGGACCGCAGATATCGTCGATTGCAGGGGTTTCCAATTACGTTTTGGTAGATAGTGTATATTGCGTTGGTGAGAATGAAATGTCCTGTAAAGGACCAGCACACGTGGAAGGCGAGAACGGAGAAGTAGGATAACTTGCCTAGGCAAAATAATCCCCCTCGGCATGGACACATAGTTGTCCTCTGTGCGGTAATGCCATGATCCCGGAACGTAGAACGTCTTGTGGCTGGGACCCGAAGAAGTCATCAACTGCACGTTGAACCTCGTTGTCTGTCGTGAACTGCTTCTCGGACAGGAAGTGATCCAGGCGACGAAACTTGATAGTCTGACGGCGACAAGTCCGGGTAATAGGCAGGATGCGGCTGTGCTTCATAGGCCAAGGCACATAGGGTCAGCTTCGTTCGTTGTGCGACATGAGGGCGGTCGGTTGTCCTGGAGCAGAACACAATGTCTCTTGACCAAAGCCGGTTGTTTCTGCAGCAGTTTCCCGTGCATCTGGTGTAATTCAGCACAATAACGTTCTTCAGTGATGGTTTGGCTCCTTGCCAAGAGACGCCGATGAATTATCCCGGCTGTGGACCATCAGCTTCCTGGTGCGTAAGGGTGGCTTAGGATGCCGTGCAGCAGGCTGCGTGTCTTGCTTAATCATTGTGCAAATCGTTTCCGATTATTATAAAGAACCCACTTCTCGTCGCAGTGGACGATTCAATGCAGTAAAGGTTCCTGTTTATTCCTGGCAAGCAGCGACGTGGAGACTTCCAAACGCTTAGTCTTGTTGGCAGTCGTCAACTCATGCGGCAGCCACATTGTCCAGCTTTTTGACCTTACCCAGCGCCGCCAGACTACGAATATCTGCCGTGTGGTGGACACCTACCTCTGCCGCTATCTCACGACACATTTTTCGGGGGTCCGCTTCAACCACACGTAACAGAGAATCTTCAGAAACTGCAACAGGTCGGTGACCACGTGCGCTTCGTTTTGCAGGTCCGTACCTCCGCTTCGAACTGCAACAGGTCGGTGACCACGTGCGCTTCGTTTTGCAGGTCCGTATCTCCGCTTCGAACTGCAACAGGTCGGTGACCAAGTGCGCTTCGTTTTGCAGGTCCGTATCTCCGCTTCGAACTGCAACAGGTCGGTGACCGCGTGCGCTTCGTTTTGCAGGTCCGTATCTCCGCTTCGAACTGCAACAGGTCGGTGACCACGTGCGCTTCGTTTTGCAGGTCCGTATCTCCGCTTCGAACTGCAACAGGTCGGTGACCGCGTGCGCTTCGTTTTGCAGGTCCGTATCTCCGCTTCGAACTGCAACAGGTCGGTGACCACGTGCGCTTCGTTTTGCAGGTCCGTATCTCCGCTTCGAACTGCAACAGGTCGGTGACCACGTGCGCTTCGTTTTGCAGGTCCGTATCTCCGCTTCGAACTGCAACAGGTCGGTGACCACGTGCGCTTCGTTTTGCAGGTCCGTATCTCCGCTTCGAACTGCAACAGGTCGGTGACCACGTGCGCTTCGTTTTGCAGGTCCGTATCTGCGCTTCGAAACTTCACAAACCATCGCCAAATGGTTTGTTTGTGGGATGTATTCTCCCCAAACGCTTTAACGGTTCGAGCAGCAATTCCTGCTGAATGGCCCAGTTTAAATTCATACAGCAAGATGACTCTCAAATCCGGCGTCTGCATATTTCTTTTGCAAGCCACGTTACATCCAAACAAACCACGCCTGAACCTTGTTCTTCACACACGTGCTAGCTATTTATAGTAACTCCGTGACGTAACACCAGTGGGTGGTTCCATTCCGCTGTGGTGAGAGCCTGTCTCCACTGCTCGTTCGCGCCGGACATTTCATTCGCACCAACCCAATAAACACAAAAAGTTCTTTCGCGTTCTACAGTCCGTAGTGATTTACTATTTAAAAATTTCAAACTTGCCCCCACACATAACCTCACACCCCTTTTGTAAAAGCCCCATTTTTGTATTTATGCCATTAAATAATTACCTATGCAACTTCTTGGTCCAGCCGAGAAAGGACAATAGCCGAAAGGGTGTCGTCCGATGCAGTTCTCAGGCAGAAATCGGTCGGGATCAAATATTTCTGGTTTCGGAAAGTTTTCCTCGTCTCGATGCAGCATGTACATCATCAACATGCACGTAGTTCCTCTGGGTATTGTAACTCCATCTGTAACAACAATACAAAAATGATTAAATTATCTATTTACATCTGTTTTTGTATACGTTCCACATCAAAGAAATTACCACAACTACAGTTACTTAAAATGGGCTGTGCAAGAGATAAAGCAATTTAATTGTACTGTACAATAGCTAGAACTTTGTGACGTGCCTACCTCAGAGGTGACACGTGTCAGAACGGCAAGTTTTTTATTTTTATTGGAGGTTTAACAACCACTGTGAGCAACTCAATGGGCTATAAGCAGTCGCCCGTCCCTAATTTAGGGCCTTTGGTTTCAGGGAAGATAGAGAGCTAGTGCCGTAAGACAAACACAACATCCATGCCTCACCGGGATTCGAACCCGGACCCCTTCGGACGAATGATCATAGGCCAACGCCTTAGACCACTGCGCCACCGGGGCGGCACGGCAAGTTTCAGCGATAAGCCTTCGTTAGTGTAATTCAAGAGGTAGAATATGAGACTTTGCCGAAGGAAGACGTGGGTTCGAATCCTATAACCGGCAAAGTTTGGCCTTTACGCTATATTTGCGCCCGGATATAAAATCTGCTGTGCCTGAGGTGCGGTAAAAATGTGGGATGCTGCTTCCGTTCATCGTTGAAATTAATCAGAATTCCTAACTGTACAGATTTCTTTCAAGCATGGTTAGTCGGCTGACCCGAAATAACCTGCGATATCATGCACCCTCCTTTCTCGAGGGGATGGATATGCGACTTACCTACGTGTCAGAGGTTTCGCGCACTTCAAAAACAAGCTGCGGCGATAAACCTACGTCGATGATGAAGTGGTAGAATATGGCCTCCCCGGTGGCGCAGTGGTCTAAGGCGCTGGCCTCTGATCATTCGTCCGAACGGGGTCCGGGTTCGAATCCCGGTGAGGCATGGGTGTTGTGTTTGTCTTACGGCAGTGGCTCTCTCCCTTCTCTGGAACCAGTGACCCTAAATTAGGGACGGGCGACTGCTTATAGCCCATTGAGTTGCTCACGGTGGTCGTTAAACCTCCAATCAAAAAAAAAAAAAAAAAGTGGTAGAATAACAGACTCCGGAGAAGGAAGATATGATTTCGAATTCTATCACCGGCAAGTTTGAGCTTTTAAGCTATGATTTGCCTGTTCGGAATGATGGTAGTGAGTATAAATTATGTATAGTCACAAGAAGTGCAGTTTGATATGCATTTTCAAAGGCCAATGGAGCCTGAAACAAGCCTATGTCTTTACACCGATGTGACATTCAATTACGGCCGCCCCCAGCCTAGAGAAATGAGCGCTTGGAGACCGAACGGTGGCGCAGGTTACGTTCACACAGCAATTTGTTTACAACCCGAAGACCGGCTTTCGGTTAGTGTTCGGAGACAATAGGAAAAGTTGCTGATTTATCAGATTTTGGATCAAGGACAAATTGTGATGGGCACGGCGCTTCGGAACTACCGTCTCGAAAACAGCGTGGCTTAGTATCCGAAGACCCAGCCGGATTCCCATGCTCACTGCACGCAATCGCCAACAACACATAAAATGGGCCCAAGATCTTCGCGATTGGACCATGAATGATTGGAAGAAAGTGGCCAGGTCTGACGAATCAAGATTCCTGGTGCATCACGTAGACTGCCGAGCGCTGATACGCCGATTACTAACGGAGGCTAAGGCACCTGGATACACTCTTGGGCGGAAACAGGCCGGCGGCGACAGTGATATGCTGTGGGCGATGCTTTCTTGGTACACTTTAGGCCTCATTATCCCAATAGCACAATCCCTGACAGCTGTCAGGTATCTGAACACCGTTGCGGACCAAGTTCACCTATTCATGGCAACTATGTTCCCTGCTGGGGATGGCCATTAGCAACAGGATAATGCGCCATGCCATACTGCCAAAACCGTCAAGGAGTGGTTCGAGGAACATGCTGGTGACTTTTTGTTAATGCCCTGCCCTCCAGCTTCACCTGACATGAACCCAATCGAACATTTGTGGTTCGACTTGGAAAAGCGAGTTCGTGCTAAATCACCACTACCTTGAAATGTACAGGAACTGGAGGACCTGCTGTTGACATGATGGTACCAGATACCCCACGATACCTATTGCCACCTCATCGAAATCATGCCTCTGCGAGTGGCCGCTGATTTGCGAGCTAAAAGGGTGAGCACTGATCTCACTGGGGGAGCAGGGAGTTCTGCATTGATGGTTATGATCTCACCCTATGCTAACGTATGGACATCAAGAAACTGCCCCTTTAATACGATTTATCTGTTTTCCGCCGGACACATTGGTATATTGGGGCTTGAACGTAGTTCCACTATTTATTTTCGAGCCGGAATGACGTTCCCCCACTTTTTTTAGTATTTGAACGGTTCGAATGCGTTCACAAAATATAAAAAAAAAAATGTTTGCGCTAGGAAATATTTTAAAATGAAATAATATTTATGCATGCCCCTTCCTTAGTCATTTGTAGCAAAATGGGCTTCTGAGTGAAAGCTCTGTCAGAACTCACATTGCTGGCGCGGCGGGATAGAAGAAATCTTTCAAAACATTTCTTCTGATCATCGCCGAGCCAAATTCCTTCTGATCACGCCGCGCGAACAGGCGCGACGTGATCGGAAGAACCTTCCAAGAAAACTTGGCGACGGATTATGCAGAGGGTAGGGTTGTACTTTTATCTACAGGTCTCGCAATGCACAGTAAAAGAGAGGGTGGGGGGATTGGGGGTGACTGTTCGTTTTTCTCAATTGTATCACGACTTACTTTCAAGCAGCATCAAAATTTTTCTTGGGTTCTGTCTTGTGTTTCAGTTTCAAAAATGAGTGTGAAACGAAAACAAACGTGCATGGACGCATTTGTTACTGAAAACAAGAAACAATTAGCTCACACTGAAGAAAAGAAAAGTGTTAGTGAACCCGACGTAAACGTGACAAAGAGTGAAGTGATTCCAAAAGGAGATGGTGTTTGCGTTTGTTAGTGAAGTGACTCCAAAATAAGATAATTGGACTAGCGATAAGAATCTCAATCTCAAATCCGAATGGCCTGAAATTTGGACTGCTGCTATGTGGGAAAAGAAGAAAAAAATACCTTCCCATGGATTGTTTGTAAGTCTGGTAAAATTGGGTGTTCATCTTCTATCGTGACAACTTTTTTAGGTCCATTGAAATCGCAAGGACTGAAAGTTTTCAAGGAATGGAGTTCGGTGTCAATTTCATTTAATGGTAGCATTCGTACAGCGCAACTTACATCATTGAGGGAAAAACTATTTGAGCATTCAAAGTCCCAGTCACACATAAGCGCTGAAAACATACAGGGAGCTAAAACACAATCGATTGAAAACATTGTAGGTCGTTATGTAAATTAGCGGTATACGTCACATAAAAAACGCTGTAAAACTTATTTGTAATACTTCGCGCCCGAACTGGGATATTAACCCCCTCAATTTGATTTTCTCCTTCCTCATTACAACATTCATAAGTGACATTTTTATTATTCTTAAACGCAATACTCAACTGTATTAGTTATTAGTTTCTTACTGATTACAGCAGCCCTCGGCTCCATGCTGATCAGCATTATCAGCATGACGAACTAGCTTCATGCATGCTGATAAGCTAGTTCGTTGCACATACGATTTCTAGATTCAATGAAGGAACGTAAAGGTAAACATATGTTGGAAGCAGATAATGCAGCGAAGGAAATAGAATTTTGCTCAATAAAACTGACTGATAAGAACAAGATTGTTTCTGTTAATCACTCTGTTTTTAACCAACATCGCAAACAATATGAAACACCGCTTATTTTCAACAACCTTTTCACACGAGTCAATTCGATCACAACCAGGCTCTTCAAACATAATTCTGAGTAAGGCCGACATAATTTCAGAGCTTTCTGTTTTATAAACTAGTGAATGGCCAGCAGAAACTGAAAATAGTGTCTTTGCAGCCACTTCGGATTGGTATTTTCGAGGACACTCGCGGCCTACAGAGACTTCCTGGACAATGGCTGACGAGATATTCCATCTAATTTGATT
This sequence comes from Macrothele yani, assembly GCA_039090855.1. Taxonomy (NCBI): domain Eukaryota; kingdom Metazoa; phylum Arthropoda; class Arachnida; order Araneae; family Macrothelidae; genus Macrothele; species Macrothele yani. The sequence goes on along the minus strand of CM077015.1, from coordinate 45,476,187 downwards.
CCTCTTATTAATTGTTCAAAGGTTATCCCTTGCAGCTCTTCCGAATATGAAAAATGCTTTAGCACTATGAACCTTATAATTACGGATACCAGATCAAGGCTACTAATTAGCCATGCGTCAAATCTTATGTTCATCAAACTTCACGGACCTCCGATTGAACAGTGGAAACCAGACAATTACGTTCGCAAGTGGCAAAGGAATCATCGCTCAGCAACTGATACCCAGATCAAAGCATTCAAGCACGCAGAACGTCCAGTGGATCAACTTTGGAAACTCCTTTAAGGAGATAAACTGAACATTGTTTCGTCTAATTACATCCATGCAGTTATGTAAGTCATAAGGGACATTTTTATTATTCTTAAACGCAATACTCAACTGTATTAGTTTCTTACTGATTACAGCAGCCCTTGGCTCCTTCAACTATTCATGCCATGTTTTACAGTAAGGTTGGCCAATGTATAGTATTACAATTTACGACCACCCATTCCAGTTCTAGTACAGACGTCTCAGACAATAGGCCTATCATGGATGCTGAAGCCTTTGCCATTTTCTACTTGTGTACACACTTGTACTTTTTATATTTTTTTTATTTTAAAAATTCTGCCTATTATATACACGTGTATTCAAAAATCGTTTGTTTTACATGGTGCGTTCCGACACTTCTTTTTAGCAATACACCACTGGAATTATTCGCCGCCAACCCAGCGTCACCAGTTACCTGGCAGTGTAACACAAACAACTGCAGTTAATGTCATGCCAGAAAAGTCTGTGAGAGATAAAGGGTTTGATCTTTTGAGTTCCGTTTTCAGCTGCGTCCTGGCGGTTGTGTATCAAAGAAAGGTTTGCAGACCATGGAAGGAAGCAGCAAGAGATGATAGGAAAGTGCACGCTGGTGAATGTGATATTTGTAGGGTTGCTTCCGCTCACAGTGTAAACATTCTTGATCAGCATGTACTGTGACACATCGTTTACTGGTTCTCATTGGTGATGGCTTGGTCCAGAAGGAGAATGTGTCTCACTACCGTGCTGAGGTGGCTAGAAACCCTCTTTGCAGATTTCATATGCTTCTGTACTGCGTATTCCTGGGTGTAAATCTTATTGATGGGCTGTGACCTGAGATAGGAAGAACAGTTTTGTATGTTGCCCGCCTGACGGTAGGCCTGTTAGCAATTTTGCCTGTTCGCTTCTGTAAGCTTTTAATCTCCATTCTGAGATGTGTCCAAGCCGTGATTCAAACCTGAAGGGGTATAATGGTATAACATACTATTAGGTGGGTTGTATTCAGTGGCCACTGTTTATGTATACGCACATTGCTTGGCGACTTATTAGGAAACTGAGTTGATAAGGTGCTGTACTGATTTTTACCTGAACGGCTGCGTTGTGGCATGGAATCGGCAATGAGCTAAAACATGTCACGAGAAATGGAGGGGACCGATGCAACGAAGCCCTCCTCAATTCTTGAAATTATTTGGGCAGAGGCTCGTTCGAGGGAAAACTTTCTTCAGCTCATCGTACAGGTTTTGGCGTGGGATTGAAATCCGAGAATTGCGATTGCCAGTGCAGATATTTTTGAAGCCTTAAAGGTGTTTCTGTAACCAATCGTTCACGCTACTGCCACCATGGATAGTGGTACTTCCGTCAGAAAGTACCGAGTTGGATGTAGGTACATATGCAATAGTTCCAGGTGCCTGATCTGCAAAGACGTTCAGGAATGCTCCAACTTACAGGAAACTAAGGGTATGCAACGAAAACTATTTTACTACAATAAACAGTTTCTACTTAAGTCAGCTATCCAATCGTACGCAACAGCAATCGTCCATTGCCTCACGAGGTTTCCCCGTATAGGTACTTTTCTGTGAGGACCAGGAAACCTAAATCTGAAGATATCACACCACACGACCTTCATTCAGTCTTTCTGCTTTTGTTTTCTCACTATTTAAATATATGAAGTTCGTTCAGGAAGAATCAGTTAAGAAATTTCAGAGTTTCGATGTAGGAGGAATTTTAACAAAACTATTGATGCCGCACCAATCATCTGAAGGACACAAACGAATGCTGGGTGAATGTTTCACTCACTGCGATAGCAAATTGCTGAAAATGGGGAAAAATGCTGAGAACTCCCGAAGGCAATGCCCACGGCAGTACTGGTGAAAGATACACAGAAATATCAATCGCTATCCGCCTGTGAGAACGGTTAAAAGGGAATTACCGAAAGCCGGATTACCTTTATTAAAAAAGAAGACTGAAATCGTTCAACCCGCCAAAATATTTCTGGTGATGCATCATATTTGTGATCAGACTATCGAAGCGTTAAATTTGGCTAGTATTTTCACATACACATCTTCTTTTGCCGGGAATTTAGTCTCACATTTAGTAGGGAGTGATATTGCGGATCCTTCACCATTCTTTCCTGTACACTCTCTTCAATTTCTTCTGTTCACATCGTTATCGAGATAGTCCTTCAATCTCACCTTAAGTTTTCTTCTACAGGAAATCTCAATGTTCGTAACTGTGCGTTTCAGGCATTCTTGTCTACTTTCAAAACATGAGCATACCAGCTCAATCTTTTGCTTCTTGGGCCATATTCGAAGTTTCTGTCCCTTTTTAACTGTTTGCCCTTATCTTCTCATATCAAATTCTGTCGTTTCTGGGGAACACCACACATTTACCATAGCATGTTCATTCCAGATACATTTAATTTTTCTTCCAAACATCTTGTGATTGTCGCATCGTTGTATAGCATTGCTCATGCAACCAGATCCCAGAAAACACGACTTTTCAGCTTCAATGGCATCCTTTTACAAAACACATGTTGGTTTTCTCCGGGTGTTTCATCATTTTTGAACTCTGCTGTTCGTTTTTCCCTTTAGATTTGTTTTCCTTCCATATCGATCATAGATATTTCCGCCGCCCCGGTGGCGCAGTGGTCTGAGCGCTGGCTGCTGATCATTCTTCCGAAATGGGTCTGAGTTCCAATCCCGGTGAGGCATGGATGTTGTGTTTGTCGTACAGCACTGTTTTCTCCCCTCCCTAGAACAAGTGACCCTAAATTAGGGACTGGACACTGCTTATAACCCACTGAGTTGCTCACGGTGGACGTTAAACCTTAAAAAAGATAGTTGCAGGTTTTAACTTTTTTGGCCACTGCTTCTAGGATATTAAAACCCTCAATTTGATTTTCTCCTTCCTCATTACAACACATGTACTCTGTTTTGTTCTACTTATCGCTCAACCCCCTATTTTCTTCTTCAGCATTCGCAGTTCAGGTGGCAGCTTATCATAATTTAAGCGATTTCGAATGTGGTATGATCCTCGTAGCCTGGGAGATGGGTCACTTCATTTCGGAAATTACTACGAAATTTTGATTTACACGGTCAACAATTTCAAGGGTGCACCTAGGATACAAAAACTCGGGGAAAATATTTAGAGTGTGAGACCGGTGTGGCCGTAGAAAACCCCTGGACGATCGTGGACAGCGGCGTCTGGCGCGCATCGTAACATCAACCTGGCGTGCGACATTGGCACAAATCACAGCGGAATTCAATGCTGGGACCAGTAGCAGTATGAGCATTCGGACAGTTCAACGTACCTTGTGTTATATGGAGGTTCCGGAGCCGACAGCCCATCCGGGTACCATTGCTGACCCGACGACACAAGGCTGTGCGCATCACGTGAGCTCGGGAACACCGCTATTAGACGCAAGATAACAGGAAACACGTAGTCTGCTCCGACGACACAAGGTACCAACTGTTTCAAGCAGATGGCAGACTCCTGGTGTAGCGACAACATCACGAGATAATGGATTCTGCTTGCCTGCAAGGGACAATGCAGGCTCGCGGCGGCTCTGTTATGGTGTTGGGTGTTTTTAGCTGGCACGCATTAGGACCGATCATACGTCTGCACTCCACTCTAACGGTGGAGGCTACGTAACCATCGTCGGAGATGATTTGCACCCGTTCATGTCATGCAGCCACTCCGACCTCTTTCAACACGATAATGAGCCACTGCACACGTCCACAGTCGTCGCCCGATTTCGGCTGGAGAAACATTCCACGGAGTTTGGCATCTTGACTTAGCCCTCTCGTTCTTCGAATTTAAACGCCATCGAGCACATTTGGGATGTTGTTCAACCTGCTGTCAATGCCAGGAATTGTCCACCGGAGATTATTACAGAACTGTGGGACTCTCTTCAGAAAGCATGGTGTGCACTGTCTCCACAGTACTACAGAGAGCTCGTGGAGTCCATGCCCCGTCGCGTTGCTGCCTTTATCCGATCGCGAGGAGGACCAATGCGGTATTGAGGAGGTATCCCAGTTTTGTTGGCACTTCAGTGCGTTTGATGTCATCCCAGTTGGCGCTTAGGTCATAAAATGTATAGACTGCACAAGTGAGCCTTGCTGGCTTTCAAAAATCTGGTCACGTGAGGAAGAGACTAGCTGGTTTTTAACTGCAGTTATTCTACCTCAGCTGCAACTCACTTACCGAGTAAAACTGTTTGCGCAATGTGTTTTACTAATTTAAAATGCTTTTCATAGATAATGTCAAAATCCCAGAAGGTGAACAAATTGGATCAGATACTTTTTTAAGTGTATCTTGGCTTTCACCGGTACAACTAGTTAAGCAGAGATTTCTTAACAGTACAGCGTATTCATAGCATTGTACATATTCTGATGGTTACTCAAAAGCGCAAAACACAGCGTTAATACATGGCTTTCGATCAATTCCCAAGAACGATTAAGGTAAGCCAAGAGCCGTTCCGTTGGTGCAGTGGTCTAAGTGCTGGCCTGTGAACATTCGTCAGAGTGGGACTCTGAGTCCCAGTATGCAGCATAGGAGGTTGTCTTACGGCATTTGCCCTCTTTCCTACCTGGAACCAGCATCCCCAAATTACGGACGAGCGATGTTAAACCCGTGCTCATTTTAAAACCCAAAGGACAATTAGTTTTTTTTTCGTTTTGTTTTGTAAAACTCAAACGAAAAAAACTAATGAAAAACAGTTCTTGGAAGCAATGTTCTTCTCTTGAAAAATAGTTCTTGGGAGTCTGTAAAACCGTACGTAACCAATTTTCTTCTTTTCACTTTTTGCCACTTGAATGGCAATTTGCCACGCAGATTCTTGCGGGAATTCCGATTTATCACTTTCCCATAGCATTTTTTGAGAAATAGGTTTTTATGAGCTAACACATAAGCTATCTTTAAAATGAACATTTTTACAAAAAAAAAAAAAAAAAAAAAAAAACCAACAATTTTGCAATGCGGAAGGGATATTTTGGGGCATTTATTTTCTCAATACCCTGAAATTTCGATTGTTTAGGAATAAAGTTACATAGATAAAATTAAATTAAGATAGATAAAATAAATAATGATGAATATGCAAATAAGCTTACATAAAAATGAATAAATCAAAATTCAGAACTAACAAAGACAGGTGAATGATTAATAAACAAAATACATGCATTAATAAAAGTTATATATTTGAACGCAAAATGCTATAAGAATGTAAATAAAGACAAGGAAAAATAAACAAAATGCACAAAAATAAAGTACGTTAGCAAAGATTTCTAGATTAAACAAAATGCGTGAGCAAAATTAGGTAAAAATGGCATATTGAAGAACTAGATAAACTTGCGTAAGCTAATATAAAGGGGAATAAAAATAAACAAATGTATCAATAGAAATTAATAAGGGCATAAATAAAGACTCAGAGATATGTAAACGAGTTAAAATAAAATTAAACAAGAAAATGCGAATCGATCAATATAAACATAATACGTAATTAGAACGTATTTTTAAAAAATGAAACACATTAGCACAATTAAATGTGCACAGATGCGCAAATGAACCAGGTCCGAACAAAGCAAACTTTATAGGTATGAAAAGGCATATGAAATAAAACAAATAAGATTCACAAGTTTATCAATGAAATAAGATATATAAATAAAAAAAAGTACGAAGCTGAGTAAGATAAAAAAAAAAAAAAAAAAAAAAAACATGAACTTACTGACTTGCACATCTTCAAGAAGTTGTCTTCCAATATATGGCGCAGGTGGATACACTCGCTGAGTTTCCTGAAAAAACAGTGACAGTATAAAATTCAGATTGCAATATTTTTGACCGAAAAGAAAGCAACCAGTAAGAAAGCTTGTTGTGAGACATGTGGCAAGTACTTACTTGAAACCAAGTCTTAAATCCATTAACGGAGGACAAAGCTTTCTGAAATAAAGGTACTTGGTTGAACTTCTTGTCATTGTCGATCATGGCAGAACCTTTGCAACAAGTTGTGGTTACTAGTTTCTCAGATGTTTTGGACTATCATGTTTCTTACTTGGGATCCGGCACTTACAGAAGATTGGTGTATCACAGAAAGTTTCTTTAAAGAGGTTTAGAGAAAGAGTACTATCTCCTATCTTTGCAAGTTTCTACGCGACAGGTGGAACACGTGTTGGGAAGGAAAGACAGCAATAGAAAGAATAATGACGAAATTTGTCCACCAATGATCTCAGATCTAATGCCATTTGAATTCTTCCTGTGGACATGTTTGAAGATGCTGCTTGTGAGCAGTCTCCTCTTTCTGTGGAAGTTTGTGGGTAACATAACGGAGGATATAGATAAAATTACAGAAAAAAATGCAGAGTGCATTGGGGAAATTTTATTGCCATATCAGCTTTTGGTATTACGTCTCTAGAAGAGATGGAAACGGATGGCCGGTCAAATGGGCTAAAATTTCCATTCGGTCATATAGAACGAGACAGGAGCTTTTTATCCGATTTTGTTGCCTTTTTACTTAAATTCCTCAGTTTTTGTTTTCCATGATTTTGTTCCAGCTGTTCGGTCCTCAAGTTTTCTTTGTAGTACACGAAGAAACAAAACTCTCACATTGCCTTTAATGCTTAAAAATATAGTAAAATAAAAAAATACTTCTCCGTCCTATAAGTAACAGGATTAATATATTGGCGCCTTTTGGTGTTTAACATACCGTTTACATACTTTAGAATTATTGCATGTCCTTAAGACAATTTATTTCGTTGAATCAAGCAGTATAATTTACTGTAGACTTTTCCTTTTTGCTTCACTAATATCCAGGAAAGGAGGTGTAATAATGTCTGAACTGCGTTAAATATAATTTTTTTTTTTTTGAAAAATTTATTGTAATGGAGAAAAAGGTCCTTATCACGGTACGCACGTATTGAAAAATTACTTTTAAATAGAAAATATTTGGCTTACGAATTTATAGCCCAGATCTGTCTTAGAATCTTAGTGCGCATGTCTGGGTTATCACATGGAGGATTTTTGAAGTTGTCATCCTGTTTTAAGAATCCATCAGCAGCTACAATCTGTCATAATGGTGACGAAAATTTTAGAAATGGAGATTTGAAAAGATTTATTCATTTACAACGATGTTTTCTCATCTCAGAAGTCCTTAATTTGCAAGAAATTTTGCATTTGGCTTGAGGATTTTTTAAAAGATGCCCCGCAGTTAAGAAAATAGTTTTGTGAAATTGTTTCGCCCACAGCTTTACTGTCATCGGAACTTTTAGACAAAAGAATACAGAGCGCACATTTTGAATAAAAGCTATAATCTAATTTACCGTTATGCGCAGATATCGGAGATTGAAACTTATAACAATACAGATTTTTTTTCGAAGATAAAAGCCATTGTGTGGTGAAACCCAATGATCTAATGCTAATTAGGTCGAATTAAATAATTACATTCATGCAAAACCTACCTTTATGACACACTCTAGATATTTCAGTTCTTTGAGATCATCTTCAACAACTGGCCTTTCTGTGTCTTCGCCAAACACTGCATCCACTTCTTCTTGTACCTTTCGTTGAACTTCCGGATACAAACCCAGCATGTACAAGGCCCAACTTATGCCCACAGCTGTGGTATCATGTCCCTACAGTTTAGAAAATTGTAATAAAGTCTGAAAAGCAAAAACTAGTGTTTCTTTAACTTTATTGCATCATATTAAAATCTAAAAACATGTTCAATGAGACATAAGATCCTAAAAGTCCAGTTAAAGAATTTAAATATGAATTCCAGCAGCAATTTTGGTGCCATACGAAAGGCACCTGATTTCTAGCCACACACTGTGTAAGATGTCACGCGTAACTGATGTAGCAAGCGCTAAAAGGATCTTGCCATTAATTCACTGATATTGGGTAGAATTTAAAAAAAAATGACACTGAATTTTCGGCTGTAATATAAGCACGTCTTTTGAATCCGTTCTGACGCGAATTAAATTTATCAAAGCTATTCAAAGTCAATGGAATCGGTTTGGAAAACAATCGACCGGTTCCAACAATCGATAAAACATCCAGAAATAGAAACATCTACTTAGTTCCACCAGCGGGTAAAAAACATGTTACGAAAATTAACACATGGCGAACAAAAAGTTTCTCATAGAACAAGGAAGGTACCAGAGACAGATTTTCAAATCAAACAGTTAAAAGGAGAAATATAGAAGGAAACATGATATAAGTCTACATCTGCTAGCGGAAAAATTTTGCATAACTGAAAAGTTGAAACTAGGAGAAAATTATTCTTCATGGCAAAAGCTATGCTAAGGGAAAATAACTTTTTGAATACATCTCCCGGGCACTTAGATAGCGAAAAAAATAAAAATTAAAAAAGGTTTCGACCTTTACGCAGCTAGCGGGAAATCCTTGCGTTGTTTAAAGAGGTAAAGAGGATAATATCCCACTTCTCTGTTGTAGAGAATGGCATACAGCACTGTAAAAAAAATTGTAGATTTTACGGTTTTAAACCGTTTTCCAGGGTGCCAACAGAAAACCGTAAAATCTACAGTTTTATGCCGTGTTGGAGCAAAGCTATAGCTTTGCTCCAACACCGCATTTAATGAAGAAAACAGCACAGAATTTGACTGGAGCGAGTCACAGTCCAAATAATCACGAAAACACAAAAATTTGGCTGGAACGAATGTGTTGATTGTGTTGGAGCAAAGCTATAGCTTTTCTATAGGAAAGCTATAGCTTTGCTCCAACACGGCATAAAACAGATTTTACGGTTTTGTGTTGGCACCCTGGAAAACGGTTTAAAACCGTAAAATCTACAGTAATTTTTTTACAGTGAGTAAAGAAGGAATTTCTCAATTTTATTTTTAGAAGCGGTGATAAAGCTGCAAATTGAAATACACAAACGCCACCTACCGACAGAACTGTGAACTACAAAATTCCTCATATACAAGACTAAAGTGTTCTACAAGGTAAATGGCATCAGGTGCTGAAAGAGTTTTTAAATCGCACATTTTTTTTTTGATTGGAGGTTTAACGACCACCGTGAGCAACTCAATGGGCTATAAGCAGTCGCCCGTCCCTAATTTAGGGTCACTGGTTCCAGGGAAGGGAGAGAGCCAGTGCCGTAAGACAAACACAACATCCATGCCTGACGGGATTCGAACCCGGACCCCTTACGGACGAATGATCAGAGGCCAACGCCTTAGACCACTGCGCCACCGGGGCGGCAAATCGCACATGTAAAAGCAGTGATATGGAGAAAACAGAGTAAGCATTTGTGCCCCTAGCCGCGAAATTGTGCTCTATTTTGGAAAGAAAATACAGTTTGCATAGTTCGCAATATCTGACTGAAGTTTCTCAATTGGGTTTTTAGTCCCGCAGACATTGCTGTAAACGGAAACGTGAACTAACGCCCTCTGGTGGCAGACTTGTGCGCTACTAAAGCTTTGAAATTATGAGAAACATTTCGCAGCGGAAACTCTCCAAGAAAGAATTTTTCAAATATGACTCTTAGAAGCAGAGATATTGACAAAAAGAAGACATGCGTTTACGCCCCTGGCGGAAAAACCCTGCATTATTTTAAGAAGAAAGTATTCTCAAAACATTTTTCGATGTGAGCGGTATCGGTCCACGAAATAATTTTTTCAATCTAGTTTTTAGGCGCTCAGATTCTGCTGCAAGTACATCAGACAGAGAAATTAACACTTACGCTGCCTGGTGGCCAAGCCACTCCTTATCAAATATTAGAAATTATATGCAAAGCATTTCCCACCAGGAGCCGTATCCGGTGCCGAAAGAAATTTTCAAATCTGAGTTTTAGACGCAGATATCGAGGAAAACGCAATTTACCTTTACGCCCTCTAGCGGAAAGTCTATGCATTACTTGAAAATTTTGAAATTATGAGAAACATTTTACACCGGAAACGCTATCTAACAAAGGAATTTTTCAAATCCGACTCTTAGAAGCAGATATTGACAGGTACAAGATATAAATGTACGCCCCCTGGCGGAGAAACCATGCATTATTTTGAGAAAATACTCTCAAATGTTTATTGACATGAGCGGTATCGGAGTACAAAATAATTTTTTCAATCGAGCTTTTAGGAGCTGATTATGCTGTAAACACATCAGGAGCAGAAATTAACACTATCGCCCCCTGGTGGCCAAACCATTTTGTACCAAAAATTAGAAATTATATGCAAAATATTTCTCAGCAGGAGCTGTATCCGCTGCAGAAATAATTTCTCAAATCGGAGTTTTAGAAGCAGAAATATCAGGGGAGACACAATTTACTTTTACACCTCTAGCATAGAATCTATGCGTATCTTGAAAAAGTGACTATATCAAAACTAGTCTTCAAAATGAATGGAATCGAAAGGTAAAAAAATTTGAATTTGATATTTAGAAGCAAATATATGGAATAAAATGTAGTTCGATATCTTCTGCATTTACGCCCTGGCGCTCCGGTGGCACAGTGCTTCTGACCATTCGTCCGAGAAGGGTGTGGGTTCGAATCCCGGTGAGGCATTGATGTTGTGTTTGTCTTATGGCACTGGCTCTCTCCCTTCCCTAGAACCAGTGAACCTAAATTAATGACTGGCGACTGCTTATAGCCCACTGAGTTGCTCACGGTGGTCGTTAAACCTTCATTCAAAAAAAAAAAATTACGTCCTGTAGCGGCAAAATTGTGCATTGTAAAAAAAAAAAACGAAAACACGCTAAATAACGGATCATCATTAGCACATTTCAAGATTCCTAATGCAAAAAAAAAATTTCAGATCGTACTATTAGTTGCAGAGATATGGTCTCGACAACCTGATAACATATGCAAAATGAGTTTATAAGTCTGAGTTACAATGAAACTCCACAGAAATTCCTCAGTGTGCAATGGCTGGCAATGTGAATGAGACTGCAAGATTTATCTGCTGTAGCGGGAAGTGGAGACACAAGCAGTTTTCAAACACTTATTGAAATTCGCTGGTGCACTGCTCTGCTGAAATATCCAATTACTACGGAGAACCACCGGAGTCCGGTTGATAAAGTTCTCGAGCATTTCCTGATACATAGATTTGGTGCATAAGAAAGGAACGTAGACACTGTAGAACTTTGTGTCACTGACAGAACAAAAGCACGTAGCCTTTTGGGTTTCCTCTGGCGTGTTCCAAAGTCGTGAGGCCTCCCAAGTGGCTGAGTGGGCAGAACCGATTTGACTAATCTTCCGTGTTTGGCCCAGGTTTTGGCCCTGGATGAGGCAACGGAATTGTGTTCGTCCTACGGCTCCGTCCCTTCCACGAAATCAGTAACACACTCTCTTATAGGCAGGGTGCTGCTAAACCCCCCCCCCCCCAAAAAAAAAGTTGCACAAGAATACTCACTTCCCCAAATTCTCACACTGTGTACTTTTACTTTCTCAAGTCAGGTTGGTTGTGCATTAATCACGAAATATGTGCTACAAAACGCTCATGTTCTTCCACCATTGGAAATATGGCAAGTAAATATTTTATGTTAGGCTTCTTTCGCCGTGGCAGTTTGTGTAAAGTTTAAGATGTAAACTCTTTCGCAGCACTCTCCCCTGCTGTACACCAAATTTTCTTTCGATGGGACATGTAAGAATGACTTTTCTTTCAGTCCAGTGCTTTTCTTTAGTATCCAAAGATAATATTATTACAATGAATCTGCAGGCCGCCCCGCCCCGGTGGTGCAATTGTCTAAGAGCTGGCTTCCGACTATTCGTCAGAGATGGGCCCGTGTTCTAATTCCGGTGAGGCATAGACGTTGTTGGTCTTTCGGCACTAGCTCTCTCCGCTCCCTTGAACCACTAACTCTAAATTAGGGACGGACGACTGCCTATAACCAATCGAGTTGCTCACGGTAATCGTCCAAACTCCCCAAACCAATTAAAAAAAATAGAAAGAAAGAAAGAAAAAAAACCTGTAGCCGTTCTAGGTTAGAATGCTTGCGTGAGTAATTTTTGGGCAATAGATTTGAAAAGCTTCCCTGAATTTTGGTAGTAGACTTCGTATCTTCCATCCATAAAATATAACATGCTCTTTCTGGGCCGTCACACATACACGTTTCCCGCAACATCAGACAATCTCCATTTGTGACAGACACCAAAAATAAAATAGATGCAAAAACGTTGAAGTCGTGTTTATCTGTTTCTGGTTCTTACAACGGATATCCTTAAGCATTAGTTTACAAGTTCTAAAAATGTGAAGCTTCGGTCTGCTAGAAGAATACCACCAGCGTGGTCTTTCTTGACTGTGGGTGGTGTCGGTGAAGATTTTTCGTCCAGTTATTTTGACAAATGTTTCCGAGGCAATTTCCGTTCGTGAGAAAAGTCAGCCAATTTTTTTCTTCACTGTTTTGTTTTCAATTCCGGGGAGGAATGTTTTCAGAAATTATTTCTGATGATGAATTGGGACGCTCATTTTTGATATCCCCCTATGTTTTTAGCTTCGAAAAACAATTGTCCATAAACGCCTGGGATCAGATATAATTTTGTATTAGGAAGCTGTAGTGCCTGAACAAAGCAAGTTAAGATATCCAATCGTTTGACTTCAACTTAGTTAAGACAAATACAGGAAATTATTGTAAAAGACCATAAACAGTGATTCGAATGAGTTAATAGTTCAGCCTTAAGTTCTTCCCCTGAAATTCAAAGAATATATAGTATATTTTGTTTCTGGAAATCTTTGCAATAGGATGCTTCTGTAATCGAACACACATAAAAAATAAGTAAAATAACCTGAAAAAAATGTGAAAACATGGTTTGAAATTCTGTATACTTACTGGGAATTCTATACTTTTGTATGCAATGCATTTCTGAAAACCTGTAAGAAAGTTAGTGAACTTATAATGGCATAAGTAAGTTCCAATATCAGTACTGCCCTCAACATTCCCTTGAACCAGGAACTCTAAATTAGGGAGGGAGACTGCTTTTAGCCCATTGAGTTGCTCACGGTGGTTATTCAAACATCCCCCTTTAAAAATAAAATACCAGTGCTTCAAAAAATATGAAAATCCTTATGTTTGAGTAACAACAAAACAGTATTATCAAAAGTTACAGTGCTTGAATTCAACCAATATAGTTGTTCACTTAATCGAAAACACAGGAACAAGTATGACAAATTTCCGACCGTTATATGAAGCAGAACTTATTTTTTCAAAGATTATTTTACAGTGAAGTGGTCATATTTTTAAACATAACATAGCGCGATAACAGAGGACGTTTGCATTTTTAACAACGACATCGCCGCCCCGGTGGCGCAGTGGTCTAAGGCGTTGGCCTCTGATCATTCGTCCGTAAGGGGTCCGGGTTCGAATCCCGGTCAGGCATGGATGTTGTGTTTGTCTTACGGCACTGGTTCTCTCCCTTCCCTGGAACCAGTGACCCTAAATTAGGGACGGGCGACTGCTTATAGCCCATTGAGTTGCTCACGGTGGTCGTTAAACCTCCAATAAAAAAAACCAACGACATCAGGTCTAGAAATGCGGAAGTGGTGTTCCTCTGCTTCGTTTTCAGGAGAGGCTTGGAACAGTGAAAGGCGTACCCACTTCACGAGGTAAACACATATCGCGATTACGTGACATGACGGATCGTACTTTTCTACTCCTGTTTAGTTTTAATAACTATTCAATTCTTTTAACATCCTTGGCTTAACCGGGACTTGCTCTGTCTTCGATCAGGAGTCGGTCAATCACTCTGTCTGTTGCCCAATCACAAATTATATTTAGTGCTATTAGCCCAAATTTGCAAATTATCTTTGAACTTATTTAATTGTCATCAGAGGCTAATAATGCCCAACATGAATTGCTTCTAACGAATTCTTATTACCCTTTAAATGGATTTCTGCAAGAATTCTCTAACGCTTCCAGAATTCATTTTACTAAAGAACTGTCTTTTTATTTTTATTTTTCAAACGGCTCTTTAGATTTCGTTAAAAACTCCTTCTTGGCGTAATATGTGCACTCCCTTGACCCAGTGTATGACGGTCTGGTGTCTTCATCTCCTATGAATACCCCAGGTGCACGGGTTTTTCAACACTGCAAAATTGGTTATCAAAAATTGTCTTGGATTTCCCTTTTTGGGAAATCAGATTTGATAAACTATTCCTTGAATATCGGAATCGAAATCTAATCCACATGTCATTCTTAGTGTCAATATACAAGACATTTTTTAAAATGTCATTATACACGACATTTTCTTTTTTATGTAATTATACACGACATATTAACCTCTGAATTGGTCCTTGGTTACCTGACATTTATTTTAGTCGCTGGTTTTTTTGATGCACTTTAGAGTTCGGCCCCTGTCGCCTGCTTCAATCAACGCGCGGATGAAATCACGGGAGAAACGTTTCGCGATAGTGGGCGCTGCAGCTGCGTCGGCGTTGTTTGCTCCTTTGCTGCGTAATCGGTGTGTGGCTTGTGCTGGACGAGTGTTAAGGATGCGAAATATGCGGCATGGGTTATTTTGTTAAAGAAATGGGTTTATTTGGTAACATGGCTGGCCCTGAAAAGGGCCTTTATGGAATGTGTGTCGTTCACGTGTTGTTAAATATTTATAACAACGGAAAAGAAGTGTTTCCTCCTCATTGAGAGCCTGTCTATCTAGTACGAATATTTAACAGGAAAACATTACGTACTAGGGAAGAACTGTTTGATACCAATCACCTCAAAACAGTGTTCAGAGGAAATACTACAATTTCGTCGGAATAAGTATTCCAGAATGTGGTCTGCCAAGTGGTCTTTGTGAAATCCGTTAGATAGTGTGCGTTTGAGGGGCCGCCAATTGCTCTCAACACCTTGAGTATGCGCCCCAGTAGTCGGATCAACGACATTGAGCGTGTGGGTGACTGGCAGATGTTGGGAACCACAGGATGGGAGGTTGCTGTAAGCAGCCCATTGATCAGTCATTACAGTACTTCCAGGTTGAACATGTTTCTGGATGAGCGGCAGCGATGTCTGAGCAGAGCGGTTATTCTCCGGGCAGATCCCTACCCTGAATCGTTTAGAACCTCGTTCAAAGACGCCAAGGATCCAGGTACCCTCAACGAGACGATTATACTTCCGCGTCCCAACCTTCGTCTCATCCACTTCTACGATTACACTAGGGCCTCCAAACTTCCCTTCGTCTTGTTCGTAGGCTACCATAAGCTCTGCGACTAGTTCTCTGCTAGACTGATAATTATAGTCGCTGACTTTCGCAGACGATGTGGAAACCCCACTCTGGGAAGATTCCTCAATTGCATCATCGTAAGACAATCCTTTGGCGAAATAATATACAAGAGTCATCACCTTATCAAGAAGAATACAAGCAACTTCAAACCACGTCCCAAGTAAACGAGAACACTGCTCATTTTTCCGTGTAACGTGATTCTTCCTACACCTGAACTGTCCTAAACGATGGCACATATCCACTCGCAAACTCATTGGATGACCTGCGGATCATCTTCGTTCGGTTGGAAGCACTCCTTTCCGCTCACACTATGCAATACATGCTTCTTCATCCTTCCCAACTTCGTCGAAGAAACTCCTCCAGTTCCACATCGCAACTGACAGAGCTACAACTCACGCTGGAAAAAACACAAGCCACCTATCGCTTAAAACAGGGCTAACAGAAGTAAGTCAACGGGGCTCACCCACTGAGCAAAGTGCGATTACAGCGCGGAAGCAAGCACAGAGTACAAGTAAGCAGCGGCAGCGCCACATATAGCTACACGTGTTATTCTGCGTGATTTCAACAGCGCGTTGGTTGAAGCAGACGATGCCGCCCCGGTGGCGCAGTGGTCTAAGGCGTTGGCCTCTGATCATTCGTCCGAAGGGGTCCGGGTTCGAATCCCGGTGAGGCATGGATGTTGTGTTTGTCTTACGGCACTGGCTCTCTCCCTTCCCTGGAACCAGTGACCCTAAATTAGGGACGGGCGACTGCTTATAGCCCATTGAGTTGCTCACGGTGGTCGTTAAACCTCCAATCAAAAAAAAAAAAAAAAGAAGCAGACGACAGGGGCCGGATAGCGCGTTGGTTGAAGCAGACGACAGGGGCCGGATAGCGCGTTGGTTGAAGCAGACGACAGGGGCCGGATGGCGCGTTGGTTGAAGCAGACGATGGGGTCGAATTTTGGAGGATTTTGATAGGATTTTTTTCTTTTTGTTTAGTCTTGGGATTTCTAAAGTCGAGTGTTGCCGAAATCTAAAGTCTTGGACAGGCCGAAGTTCCCAATATTGGGATTTTCTCCACTAACTGCACGTTCCCTCTTACGTTTACCGCCTGCATATTTATATTATTTTTTAAAATACTGATCCAGGTATAGCTGCATATATCTCAGCGCTGCTCTGCGGTCACTGTTAGTCGCTGCTCCTTGGTGCTCAGGGGGAATGGGGGGAGAGGAAACACCCCGGCGGCTGGTGGCTCCCATGCTGCAGCAGCCACCGCTGGCATCTGCAAAATTGGATAGGTCAAAATTGTTAGGTGTATAGGTTTCTAGTAATTTTGCTTGCGTTTTTTAGGCTGTCCCACTTTTATACTTTTATTTTGAGACTTCTAAGCTCACAATATAATTTTTCTAATCCGGTGCAAAGAGCAATTCCGCTAGCGCGAAACTCTTGAGCCTGCTTTTATTAAATTTATTTAAATTAATTTTTGGAATTTTGATAGGATTTTTTCGGGCAGGTGGGGAATAGTACACTGCTGGCCACCCAAAATGCAACACCAAGAAGGAAGCATCCGATTGGCCTGAAATTCGCAGCATGCGTCGCCCGCGAGAGGACATGCAAACGATTAGCATTGCAGGGCATATGCAAATCATGTGCACCCGGCACGCCACCGAGAAGCATCATAAGAAAGGTGCACAGAAGGCGGGGTGTAAGTAGTGAAAGTGTTGTGCTGCTGGTCCTGTGCGTGGGAAGCTTCCTGATGCCTCGTCGCAGAATACGACAGTCATTACAGCATGTTTCGGAGTTCGACAGAGGAAGAATAGTGGCTTATCGCGACAGCGGTTTATCGTACCGGAACATCGGCGCCCGTGTGGGACGACATCCAGCCACAGTGAGGCGAGAATCGATTCGGTGGATGCAGGAGGGACGAACGAACCGAAGTGAGCGATTGCTGCAGCCGCGGCACACCACCGAACGAGAGGACCGGTATGTTGTGCGGCGGGCATTGACGGCACGCACCGCCACATCACGAACGTTAGCGCAAGAATTAGGGTGTGTTGCGCAACAACATGTGTCAGCATGTACCGTTAGACGGCGTCTGAAGGAGCGGGGACTTGTCGCACGGCGCCCATTGCTCCGATTACCATTGACGTTACACCACCGGCAAGTGAGGCGGCAGTGGGCTGTTGAACGGCGCACCTGGACTACGGAATGGCACGACATTGTCTTCTCCGACGAATCCCTCTTCTGCCTGCAACACCACGATGGTCGGATCCGCGTGTGGCGGCACCGCGGCGAGAGACTGCATGACTCCTGCATTATGCATCGCCATACCAGTCCGTCGCCTGGCGTTATGGTTTGGGGCGCAATTGGATATGACACCCGCCCACCTCTGGTACGCATCACCGGTACACTCAACAGCCACCACTGCATCTCCGACGTTTTGGAGCCTGTAGTCCTCCCTTACCTGCAGGACCTGCCAACGGCCACGTTTCAACAGGACAATGCGCGCCCGCATGTGGCACGCATCGTGCAACTATTCTTCACGGCCTACCAGTCGTCACTGCTGCCGTGGCCCGCCTATTCTCCCGATATGTTGCCCATCGAACACGTCTGGTCGCTGATCGGCAACCGAGTGGCCCGGCAAGCACCACCCGCGGCTATGCCTGATGAACTGTGGCAACGTGTGGAAGCAGCCTGGACTGACATACCCCAAGCTTACATCCAAAGCCTCTTTCGTTCGATGCCGCGGCGTGTAGCGGCCGTTATTGCTAGCCATGGGGGGCCACACGAACTATTGATGCCTGCGTGTTCCGCAAGTCTCACGGGCCTGTAAGCTCAATCGTTTCATCTTTGTATCTGTTGTTATGTGTCCAGTAAATCTGGCTTTGCTATCTCGTGTCCTTCGTGGTGTTGCATTTTGGGTGGCCAGTAGTGTATAATTTAAAATTTCTATTTCATAAAGTCCATTCTGATTCGTCATTCATTCTGATCAAAGTGCGTGCGATGTGTGAGAACATTTGACTAACGTTCTCATCCTTCAGACAGTATAACCTTTATCTTCTCTCATGCTTTGTGGACACTCTGAAATCTTGATTAATTACCCGTTTCTGATCAATGCAGTTATATACAAATTTTCTGCTATAATATCTTAAGGATAGTTGAAAGCTATCTTTCATCTTACAGTCGAAGATTTGTAGCAGAACTCCGCGCCCGTCAAAGATTTATGGCCCACACACTTTAATTTTTCCTAAAATGCAATTTTCAAAACGCTTTTCGACAACTGATACGAAAATAAGTACACATTTGGTGTACGAATGGAGGTTTAGGTGTGCAAATGCATACTTTACGACATAGATGGCTTCCTGTATTGTTACTACTTTAGAATCAATTTAATAACAAGCAAATGATACTTACTGCGAACATGAAAGAATCCACCTCCTCCTGTACATCCCTTTCGTTGAGGTTTTCTTTACCTGATAAATGGAGATCTAATAGTAGATCTAGAAAGGCTTTTTCTTTCTTCTTTCCTTGAAGTTATCTTCACAATTACCTTCAGTCCGTTTCTTGGCTTGGATTTCTTTTTTACGATTTTGAATTACCTTAAATAAAAAAATACAAAGTGGACATTAAAATAATATTTGTTAACATATAGAAAATAGCTTGGTTTTGCAAAATTTAAAAACAGCAATGTGCTTGCTGTTGTCCTGAAAATTGATTTGAATACCACAATTCATTTAGCAGTATATTGTTTTGGGGGATTTTTGTTCTTCAATCGTGGCATGAAATATGGAATTCAAGGCAACTATTAACTTCATCCAAGATTTTCAACGCCTTCTAGGGCCATCTATCACGATGCATTGGTAATGTAATCAATGGAACATGTCCTTAAAGTTTCCTCGCTGAAATATCTGAAAATTCGGGAAAGCTGGAAGTTCATAATGTTCTGTTAAACTCTGATAGCAAGGTATGAAACTGGATTTCTCCTCACCGTGAAAATAAGTAGATAGTAGTCATTTGACTACAGTCCATCAAAATGGATTGCCGCCTCAAGAAAAAAAACATGGGGTATAGTTCGGTTCGCTGGTATTTCCAAACTCCCTTAAAGTACTTGAACAACGCGATTTTGAAGAGAAGAATGCTTTGAAATTTCACATTTAGAATTAAACAGTGCAACCGTTTGGACATGCCAGTGAAACCAAAGCGTCTCACCTTCGCGTGTTTCCTTGTCAAGCTCTTGCACCATTCAACTCTAGCGCCCAATCAACAAAAGTGTAAATACACAACTTCAATCTTCTGTTTTCCTTGTAACGAATCTGATAACTGATTGTATTCAGATGATTGGTATCAGTTTTGTATTAGGCAATTGCAATAACGAGAAACGAAGAACAAACACTGGTTTTATGGTAGCTGCATTAGTACAGTATCTCGGTACACTCTGACTATGAGAATAGTTTAAGCTATAGGAGATGATTCTGTTATTGCCCCTGAATGTAAGAAAAGCGGACTGTGAAAATCTTAACGTTATACTTAGCATATACTGGGACTTCTAGAACAAAGAAATACACAGAAACTACCATTTAATAGGAACTTCATGCTATTCTTTTTGCGAAACTTCACTTAACTTACGCAGTAAATTCATTTCCATTGCATACTCAGTTATGTGCATAAACATAAGGATGGCTACAATATTCCATAATGTTCACCATAATTGACAGTTCTTCATCAATTACAACTTTAAGTTGTCCATCGCTGTACGTACGCCTTATTCTTTAGCAGATAATTTAAATCAATCATTTATCCTTCACCTGAAATCAGAAATGGAATTAGGTCAGAATTCTGCGACCCGGTCAGGTATGTACTTATCTTGATTCGATGTGATCCCAGCCCGGAATTCATATGGCCCAAACCAGATTCATCTGGACTACACTGAAGAGCAATTGAATTAGATACAGCTGGCGTTATGCAAATGTGGCGCTGTAGGCGGCCCTGTAAATGGAAACGACATGACGTATGCAGCGATCCGACAATATAAGGAGTGATGCGACGGGAATCAGAAAAAGGCGGACGCAGTATGGGTAAGACGAAGAATATAAGCGCATTTGATCGTGGGCAAATTATCAGGGCACGACGAATGGGTCACTCCATCTCTGAAGTCTTGCAGGCACTGGGATTTTCACGAGCCACTGTCACGGGTGCACCGTGAGTACATCGAATCCGGTAAAACCATCCCTGCAAGGGCCAACTGCCGTGGAAAACAGCGTGTGGATGAGCTGGGTCATCGTCGGCTAGCTCGCATTGTAATAGCGGATTGACGGGCCACAGTGCAAGAAATCACTCTGCAATTTAACGCTGGTGCACAAAAACGTGTAAACAGCCACACCATCCAGAACCATCTCCTCGCTATGGGGTATAGAAGCCATCGTTTCACGAGGGAACCGCTGCTGAACGCACATCACAGGGTGCAAAGATTAGCATGGGCGCGGGAGCATCGCCACTGGGCCCTAGACATGTGGAAAAATGTTGCCTGGACTGATGAGTCGAGATTCACGTTGGTACATGCGGATGGCAGGATACGAGTACGGCGCAAACCACATGAAGCGATGGATCCTTCTTGCCAGCAGGGTACTCTTCAAGCTGGTGGGGGTGGCATTCTCATCTGGGGACTGTTTACGTGGACTGAAATGGGACACATGGTACGTGTGACATCGTCCCTCACAGGTCAACGTTACCGGGATATCCTGAACGACCATTTGCTCCCGTTTGTGCGTCTTCAACATCCCACTGGGTACCTCATCCTGCAACAAGACAATGCACCGTACCATCACTCCCGAATTGTATTCGAATGGTTGGATGAACAGTCCAACGACATGACCTCGCTTCCTTGGCCAGATAGGTCACCTGACCTCAATCCCATCGAGCACATATGGGATGCCATCGAGAGAGATTTTCGAGGCTCTGACCCCCCTCCATGAAATCTTCGTGAACTGTGGGAGCTTGTTCAGGGGTCGTGGATCCGTATGTTTCCCAACGCTTCCTGTGTCTTGTCGAGTCCATGCCGAGACGAATCGCCGCCGTCATCAGGATGAAAAGTGGTGCTTCACGTTACTAGACAGGTATGTCTAATTAACTTGCTCCTCCGTTTATAAAGACCGAAATTTAAATTCCTATCAAATTTTAACTGTCGGTAGACTGTCTAAATGGGTGAGCCTAGCATAGTGATACCATTACGCATTCATCTTACAAGTTTTCAAGCTTTTACTACATAATATGCACATTTTAATTCAATTTAAGTACATTAATCCAACTTCTTATGCCAAGTCCACTTTTCGGTAAACCTGGACCACTGAAGTAATGCCGATATACACTATCTACCAACAAGTAATTGGACACACCTGCAATCGACGATATTTGTGGTTCTGATACACGTCACGGCCGCCGCCGTTAAATATCATGTGGGAAACAACAACGCAACCAGTCGCAAGCAAGATGCCACGCAGTTTGGAGCTCACTGATTTCGAGAAAGGTGTAATCGTCGGGTATCGCAGAAATGGCCGATCCATACGTGACATATCCAGAGAGTTGAAGCACCCAAAATCGACAGTGGCCTACGTGATTGGCAAGTGGGAGATGAGAGGTGACTGTCGGAATGTGCCCCGACCCGGCAGACCCACAAAACTGGTAGTTAAAGACCAACGGGTGCTGGCCAGAGAAATTTGGAAGAACCGCACCAAATCGATGAGCCACATCAGCGAGGAGTTTCAAAAGGCATCCGGGAGTGTTCTTTCGATGAATACCATCCGTAAGGAAGCCCATTTGCTGGGATATCATGGACGTGCTGCCACCCACAAGCCTTTGATCACCAAGTTCAATAGCGCTGCTCGGCTAACGTGGTGCAAAGAACGTCGATAGTTGACCGTTGAACACTGGAAACAGGTTCTCTGGAGCGAAGAATCAAGGTTCACCCTCTACCGTTCGGATGGCAGGGTCTGGGTTTGGCGTCTGCCTGGAGAACGCCTCCTGCTAGAATGTCTTGTGCCAACTGCCTGGAGAACGGTGGTGGAATTATGCTATGGGGGTGTTTCTCCCGGTATGGTACAGGACCTTTGGTCGCAATTCCTGGTAGACTCAACGCCGAGACCTACTGCACCATTTTGGATGACCATGCGCTTCCTACGTTGTGGCAGTTTTACGGGGTGGACCCATGTTACTTTCAGGATGACAATGCCACCTGTCATGTTGCGAGGTCCACCATGGCTTGGTATGGTGACGATGGGGTTAATTGAATGGACTGGCCTGCGCAGAGCCCGGACCTTAACCCTATCGAGCACCTCTGGGACGAGTTGGAGCGTCGACTTAAGGGGTGCCCCAACCATCCGAAATCGGTGAAGGAACTGACCTGTCTTTTCCAAGCCGAGTGGAAGAAAATTCCGCTAGCCGTCGTACAACGCCTGGTTGCGAGTATGCCCCTTAGGGTCGTAGCAGTAATCGCCGCTCGTTGAGGCTCCACCAACTATTGAAGGTGAATAAACTTCGTTTTCCTTTGCTATCACAGGTGTCCAATTACTTGTTGGTAGATAGTGTAGTTATTAAATAGTGAAATGTAAAATATTTGTTCGCGCATGAACTAAATTATAAAACAAATAAGCTTCATTTTATTTATTATGAAAATACTGACCATTGTTTTGATGACATCAGCTAATACAGGTATCTTCATTTCTGCAAAGTTCAGCTTAATCAGTTTAGAGTTGCTGTTCTTTCTATTGTTCTAAAACCGTTACTTTTTATATTCATTGGTAACTTCAATACATCCGACGGTTTCTTCCAGTTACTCCACTGTGCTGCTTATGCGAAGTGATAACTGAGTTATGATCACTCCTATCAAAAGTGGATGCTGCCCGTTGACCGTGTGATTTCCGAGGGGTCGTGATTAGTCGACTGACGTAGCATATATAAGGTGTGAGTGGAGCCGTAGGTAATAAAATTTGGAGCGTGATGGGTAAACGGAAAGATTTATCGCCCTTTGAGAAAGGACAGATTGTGGGAGCTCGAAGAGCTAGTGCCTTGATTTCCCAAATGACTGAACTGGTGGCTTGTTCGCGAGCCGCCGTAGTGTATCAGGACTGGCGTAAAAATGGACAAACAAAGACTAAAAGGGAAAATTGCACAGGATAATGAAAGGCTGATGTGAGAGGTGAGCGCCTGGACCAACGACTCTTAGTGGGGCAGTACTGATCAACAGTCGACTCCCCAGTACAGCAGAGGTCATCCGGGAACAGTATCTGTCATGGCGATGCTTCTCACGCATGGGCTATAACAGCAGACGCCCCCGACAACATCCTCTACTAACCACCACTGTTCATCGGCGCAAAAGACTCACACGGTGCAAAGATCTTGCAAGTTGGACTTCGGATGACAGGAAAAAAGTGTGCAGGTCTGACGAGTCGCGTTTGTTACTCCGCACTACGTGGATGATCGTGCACGTATTTGGCGCCAACGGCATGAGACACTCGATCCATCTCGCATGATCTCCACAGTGTAAACCGGTGGAGACGGTTCTATGTTGTAGAGCATGTTTACCTGGCAGGAACATGGCCCTCTGGTGAATGCGGAACAACGTATGACTGGTGCCCACTGTCGTGAATTGCTTGCTGACTCTATACACCAGCAATGCTGCACTTCTTTCCGAATGGCGACGTTGTCTTCCCACGTGACAATACGTCGAGTGCAGGAATGGTTTGAGAAATACAGTTGAGACTCTTCCAGCATACCGATTGTCGTCCGAACTCCACCGATATCAGTCCCATAGAGCACTTGTGGGACAGTATAGAACGGCATATCAGACGTCTGGATACACCAATTGCTTCCATACCTGCATTGAAGGCCGCGTTACGCACAGATCGATTGGCCATACCTCTTAACTGCTTCCGGCGTATTATTTGAATCGATGCCACGTTGGATAGTTGCTGTACTTAGGTGAAAGGGGAGGACATACGAAGTATTATGTAGGTGGTCATAATCCAGTGATCACTGTGTATTTCTCCCTATACCTTTCTATTTCCCTTCAACATAGGTCCCAGTTACTTGTATCCTCTTACTCTTTTTGTCATCTACTTTCATATGACTCAAAATCTGTTGAGCAGAGGCATTACTGAAAATTTATACATGTTTAAGATGCAAAGGTAAAACACCACGTTCAAAGAAACGCTGGAAAATATACCGACGAGCTTGTTAATTTTTATTTCTATTCGATTTAAAAAGCATTTTTCCCAGTTCATCTTCTCGAAACAAATCTATCTAGATAAAGACGAATATTCATTTACGTCAAGAAGGAAAATCATGCATACGGAAAAGCATACAGATGTGTACTATTTGCGATCGAAAAATTTTTTTACAGTCAGTATTCCAGAGATATTTAGCAAGAAATCAAGTATGCGATTTGATTACCAGTCAGGGAAACTTCCCCCCAAGAACAGTTATAAAATATACACTGAATGGCCAAAGCATTTTGACCACCATGCCATTTTATGCAAAGTAGCTATCCCGAAGATGCTGCTGACGCAAGGTGGCTGAATTGGTATAAAAAGGGAAAGCTGAAGGCATGCAGAGACTAGAGCCGCGGATGGCTTAGTAGTTAGCGACTCAGACTATCAATGCAAGGTCCTCAGGTTCGAACCTGAGCTGATCTTTCAGAGATGGTGTGATTTACTAACAATCGCTGAATATCCGCCGTGTATCGGACGAGCACGTTAAGTGACTGCCCCCAGGCTGGACCCACTGGTTAAATGGGTATCCCTTCCTATGCCCCCCTGAAATTATCTCACCCCTCTGTGTGCAACATCGTGCTTGTACGGTGGCGGCATCTACTCTACTCTAATCTCACTACAAACTGTTCTGTCAAAGTCGCTAGACTTGCTCTCATTCTTTCCGTTTCTGTGTCCTGCCCAAAAGGCGATCTCGCTGTAGGTGGCTGGGACCTAAACGCTACTCACTGTGGACGGAAGTCCTACAACAAAATGACAAATATAATGCAGTTTACTGCTCAAGAAATAGTGGGTAAAAGACGCGATCGGATGAACTTTTGAACGTGGAATGAACGTGGGTGTTCGAAGTATTGGTGCAAGTGTTAACAAAACTGTTGCACTTGTGCAATGTTCGAGGGAAGCAGTTGTTAAAGTTTACAGAGAGTGAACCACTAGTCAAAAAACCGGGTCTGAGCACAAGGCCTGTGGTCGTCAACGGCTACTGGATGCTCGAGCTGAACGAAGATTAGACTGACTTGTTCAGTTCAACAGACCGGCAACACTTCGTGAGATTACAGATTAATCTAAATCAAGAACCAAGTCCGATGGACTCCAAACGTACAGTTCGCCACACATTACATCGTGGGCTACAGAAGCAGACGGCCTGTCCGTAAGTCATTGCTGTCTGCATCGAACAAGAAGAAACTTCTCCAGTTCGGTCAGGGACACAAGAATTGGACTGCAAATTAGTGGAAAAGAGGCAATGTGGTCAGACTAGTCCCTTTTTCAACTACATCATGCAGATGGAAGGGTGAGTATATGGAGTCAGCAGCACGAAAGCATGGACCCATCTTGCATCGTCACTACTCTTCAAGCTGGTGGAAGAAACGTTATGGTCTGGGGCATGTTTTCGTGAGAATGTTTGGGCCGTTTGATTCGTCTGGAGCAACGTCTGACCACCTAAATGTATTTAAGTATCGTTGCTGACAAAGTACACCCAGTTATGTTGATGGTTTATCTCAATTAACATTTATACTTCCCGTAGGACAATGCTTCATGTCATAGTGCTCACGTTGTAGTTTGAGGAGCATCACGGAGACTTTTCCCTGCTGCATTGGCCTCCTCAATCACCGGATCTCAATCAAATGGAGCATTTGTGGGATGAAGTCGAAAGGGGCCTCAGGCAGATGGATCCGATACCATCAAATCTTCAAGAGATGGAGGGTGCAGTTCGTCACACTTGGGCTAATATACTCATAGCCACTTACCGACATTTAATAGAGTCCATACCAAGACGAATTCAAGCAGTGATGAAGGCAAAAGGTGACCCAACAAAGTACTAACCTGGTGGTCATAATAATTTGGCTACTCAGCGTATATTAGGTAGTCCGGGAAGTAAGTGAACATTTTCCGTTTACGATAATTCCTGCAATAGCAAAGCAATGATCGCAATATTTGATGGTGATTATTAGTAGTTCCTCTGATATCAATAAATGGCTCCCAAAGTGTGGTAAGTCCACGAACACCATTAAAAGTACCAGCGTCAGTATAAAGCTTGTGGAAAATGACCGTGTACGGAGATCCAAAAACCTGTTTGTTGTTGAAGCGAGTACCAGACGTCTGGTACTCGCTTGACAAACAAACTTTTCAAATGGAGAAAACAGTTGAAATTACAAGGGTTCACACCCGGCCTAAACGATGGGTGGGTAATGGGTATGTCTCTCCGATCCAAGAAAATCCACCCAACCGGTTCTGTTTAATAAAGAGTCCAACAATCCGGGCCTTGTGTGTTTGGCGAGTAGGACAGGTCGCTCGCGCTGTACATGATGTCCAAGTGCTCATGCAGTGATAAGCTCCTCTAGAAATCACTTTTACCGCTCTGATGTAATGGTGATGTTCTAATCATGTCTTCCAACCCCCCCCCTTTCCCTCAAGCATCCGTGTCAATGATCAGCAAGATTTTCTGCTCGTGCAAATCTGCACACGGTACAGGCGTCGCGGAAGTACCGGGTTTAACCCAGGACCGATCTGGGTGCGTAAAAGTCTACCCAACTTTACAGCGATGAGCCATTACATTATGATTCCTCCAACTTAGAGAAATGAGTGCGCCTGGAGACCGAACGGGGGTCCAGGTAAAGTTCACAGATCACTATATATACAACCCGAGGACCGGCTTTCGGTTAGTAGTTGTGTTCGGAGTCAGAATGGGGAAAGCTGCTGATTTAGCGGTGTTTGATAAAAGAACGAATTGTGATGGCACGGCGCTTAAGAACTACGATCTCGGAAATAGCGCAACGTGTCGGTTGTTCACGTGCCGCTGTAGTGAGTAGGTGTCAAAAGTGGTGTACAGATGTACAAACGACGTACGGTCGTCCAGCTGTGTGTCGTCCGCAGCTCAATGATGGAAGAGACGAGCAGAGACTGTCGCGCATTGTTCACACCGACCGCAGGGCCACAGTACGATAAATCACCTGTAGCTACAACAGTGGTGATCAGAGCAATGTGTGACAGCACACAGTTCATCGCAGCCTTCTGCGCATAGGCCTGCGTAGCCGAAGACCCAGCTGGGTACAAATTCTCACTGCACGTCATTGCCAGCAACGGATGAAATGGGCCCAAGAACACCGAGATTGAACAGTGAATGATTGGAAGAAAGTAGCCTGGTCTGACGAATCAAGATTCCGGGTGCATCACGCAGACGGCCACGCGCGGATATGCCCATTACCCACGGAGGCTATGGCACCTGGATGCACTGTTGGGCAGAAAATGGCTTGTGGTGGTGTTATGTTGTGGGTGACATTTTCTTGGGACACTTTAGGCCCGATTATCCCAATAGCATAATCCCCGACAGCTGTCAGGGATCTGAACATCTTTGCGGACCAAGTTCACCCATTCATGGCAACTGTGTTCCCTGCTTGTGCTGGCTATTACCAACAGGATAATGCGCCATGCCACACTGCCGGACTAGTCAAGGATTGGTTCGAGGAACATGCTGGTGGCTTTGGTAATGCCCTGGCCTCCAAATTCACCTGACATGAATCCAATCGAACATTTGTGGTTCGACTTGGAAAAGCGGGTTGGCGCTAAATAACCCGACCCTCCGAAATGTACGGGAACTGGAGGACCTGCTGTTGACATTATGGTACCAGACACCCCAGGATAACTATCTGCACGTCATCGAATAGATGCTTCGCGGAGTGGTCGCTCTTTTGCCGGATAAAGTGGGTCCTACAGATTATTAGGTATGTGGTCATAATGTAATCGCGCCGCCCCGGTGGCGCAGTGGTCTAAGGCACTGGCCTCTGATCATTCGTCCGTAAGAGGTCCGGGTTCGAATCCCGGTCAGGCATGGATGTTGTATTTGTCTTACGGCACTGGCTCTTTCCCTTCCCTGGAACCAGTGACCCAAAATTAGGGATGGGCGACTGCTTATAGCCCATTGAGTTGCTCACGGTGGTCGTTAAACCTCCAATAAAAAAAATGTAATCGCTCATCGGTGTGCTCTATACAAAGAAACATTGTGAGCCCCCTACTACTGCAACGATGACACGCAAGGTTATTCCGTATGGTTTCTTAGCTGAATTTTTTCTGTGTCGTAGATAGTGCGTGCGGTATCCACGTCACTAGTTTGCTCTTAGGACTAAATCTTCTATCAGCACGTTACAAACCGTCGTGTGAGAGACACCCAGTTGTGTGGACGCTCATCTTACAAGACCGCAGTAAGGTGTCTGCATTGTTTAGCTTCTCTTTAAGTCGAAATCTGTCGACCGCATCTTCTAGCATCTTTAGATTATGACTTGCCTTATTCATCCTTTCATCCAATTATGTATCGCCGTTTTCTTAATGGCATTTTGACCTACTGTTGTTAGCAGAAGTTGACAGCTGTAGGTCAAAATGCCATCTTAAGTTTGCCACGCTTTTTGAATACCACAGTAGGACACAAAACTTCAAAAAAAAAGCACGCTGTTCTTTTACTGTCACTGATAGTCTCATCTGCCTTATTGTTATTACAACTTTCGCTAGCCGATCGGTAGGCATGAACCGAGTACATGTGCGTAGTACGCAACCGTCAGACATCGCATCTGTTGCCACTTGAGGTTTCCGAAATATTCACCAATGAATGTGTCCGCTTACTTCCCGAACGACAGATTTCAAAAATGGCGAATGTCCTTATCGATATAAGTAAATAACTCAATATAACTTTTAGACGCGGAAATATCGTGCTTGCGAAACTGACAAGCAGATAGACAAAACGATAAGTATGCCATTGTTTTCACATAAATTTTTACCTCAAAGGATGTGCTTTAATGGCTGTTTCCAATCGAGAGGCGGACATTCTTTTTTTTTTTTTATTTATTTTGATTGGAGGTTTAACGACCACCGTGAAGCAACTCAATGGGCTATAAGCAGTCGCCCGTCCCTAATTTAGGGTCACTGGTTCCAAGGAAGGGAGAGAGCCAGTGCCGTAAGACAAACACAACATCCATGCCTGACTGAGATTCGAACCCGGACCCCTTACGGACGAATGATCAGAGGCCAGCGCCTTAGACCACTGCGCCATCGGGGCGGCGCGGACATTCTTAAAATGGAAGTTGAGACTTTATTAATATAATGTTAAATGTTTCGTTTTACAAAAGCTGTTCTGGTGGTGCAGTGGTCTAGGCGCTGGTTTGTGACATTTCGTCCGAGATGATCCCATTTTCGAATCCAGGCGAGGCATGGATGCTGGATCTCTCCCTTCCCTGGAACCAGTGGCCCCAAATTAGGGACGAACGACTGCTTATAGTCTATCGAGTTGCTCACGGTGGTCGTTAAACCTCCAGACAAAAAGAAATGAAAAGGGCGGCAAAAATAGGTGCCCAAAAAGGCACAATCCCGAAATCCACACCTCCTACTCTTCAGCGTAACTCTACTGGACTCCTTCGTAATTTCACACGTTTCTTTGTAGCTTTACACTCGTGAGCAACCATAACATTGCACCCATTTAGCTAATAGCGCTTTAGGATGTCTTTCGCCGCGATAACCGTTTCACTTATGTTGCATCGACTACACTAGTTCTCCGAAGGAGTCGTCGGCTAATCTGTACCAGCTGGACAGAACGTTCTCCTGCTATCGCTTTCTTAGTCGCCTACTTAAGTTATTTCGTGAGTTATTTTTTTAGTTATTGTCCACGCCGTGAAGTTTCGTGGATCCTTCCTGTATCGACTTCATCGCTCAAGACCTTTCCGTTTTGTGATTTAACCTCAACTATTGCAGACGCTAGTTTGTCAAATAAGTAAGATTTGTCTCATGCAACTATGCCGTCGCAGCACATATCAGAAAACCCAATTCATTTGTAACGCTATGACGCCATGGTTAGACGTGTACTATCTTGTAACAAATCAAGAGACTTAGCAGTCAAGAAAATAATTGGAGTGCTCATTCCCGCATTATATTTTAAATTGTAGAACTTGAGCCTCATACTTTTTGGAATTCAAAATTTAATTATAAAAGTTATTTCTCGAAGTCAGCTCAAACAACGGACCGAGAGCTCAGCACACATGGAAGGGTTTACTTTTTGGAAACTGTTCTTAAACTCGTGATTAAAGAAATTGAAACAAAGGATAATTCTAGAAAGCTAAGACATTTATGGCATCAAATTTCGTTACGCAGATACAAGACTGGCTCAAGACACTGTTGTGGGAAAAACTTGGAGGCCTTCATTCAGCAATGGATTGATAATGGTCGTCGACGATGATATTATATATATATACACGTTTCAGTGGTAAGAATAATGGCGTCATATATGTAGTTCATTTTCAGGATTGCCGTTCCGGTATCAGCGTTGTCAGAAGCTCATATTTCAGGCTTATCCTAGCTGTGTCCCGGCTCAAGTCTTGGATGAAGTATGGGTGCTGTGATTGGTTTTCATAACTGGTTCTCCCTCTTCGGGACCAGCGTTCCTAAGTTAGGGACGGTCGGTCGAGGTTGCTCGTGGTGGTCGTTATCCCTAAAATGTTTTTCGGGGTTTAATGACCACAGTGCGGGCCTAAAATGATAAGTAGGCTCCCATCTTTAATTTAGAGCCACTGGTTCTAGGGAGGGTAAAGAGCCAACACCGTGGTTCAAACACACACTATTGTTTTATACGGGACCCGAGCCAGGAACTAAATCGGAAGCCCGCGTCTCTGATCACTCAGGCACGGCGTTACATATGTTAAAGTATTTCTGGGAATATGCACGTTGATTATGAAGAACGCAACAATTGGATTTCCACAAAATTATGAAGTGCAAAGTTGTCTTTTCTTTTTTAAAGTCAAGAAGTAATAATTCCCTATATTTTTTTAAACATTTGACCTATTTTTTTTTCTGAAAACTAAAAGGCTGGCGATATTTCTTTACAGTTTAGAGACATAGCCTGATTATTTTGACAAGCCATAGATTAACGAACAAATAAAATCAAAATACCTGTCTAGTGAATTCATCCATTTTTGCAGCATTTTTTCTGAATTCCTTTCCTTGCGAAGTCGCAAAATATATGAAGTCGGGCCACAACCACGGTCTCAGAATGCGGGACACAAAAGCTTCGCATGTTCTGAAAAACAGATGTGAGATTTGTACAACACGAATGTGAGACATTTCCAACAAGTACAATATACTGTATATATGCACTCGGTAGGAAAAACATTAGATGTCATGTAAAGGTGATGAACAGTTGACATAGGCATCCCTCGCGTAGAGTGGAACATTCCCAAACCGAAGGGATGAGATGAATAGACGAACAGCAGGGCTTTCCAACAATGTACCACAATATACGAACATGGGTAAACGTGGTGATGTGAGAGACTTTAATCATGGACTAAGACAGATGGGTCTTTTCTATAGCCCAAGTGGTGAGAATCCTAGGGTTCCCGAGGAGAACCGTATCAAGGGTTTATTGCGAGTATATCCTTGACGGACGCACCAACGATGAGAGACCAAGCGGTGGCCGACCACACGCTGGTGATAAACAGACTCTTCAATGTCGGAAGCTCAAGCAGCGCCAGCGAGCGAACGGTATGGCGCACGTTGCCTACCCTGGGCCACGAGAAACCACGCCCTACTCGGTGCCACTGTTGACTGCTCGAAATTAAACATTACGCTTCGCCTGCTGCCGGGAACTGCAAAACAGGACCTTTGTAGAGCAGCGTCACGTCGTGTGGTCAGAAAAATCCCGGCTTCAGCTGTACTGAGCTGAGTGGCTGGTGTGGCGTCGAAAGCATGTGGCCCGCCGTGCAAGGTCGGTTCTGTTCAAGGTGGTGACAGCTCCGTGATGGTTTAGGGAGCCATTTCATTGGACACATTACGTCCCTTAGCATGTCTGGAGAGGTCTTTAACCGCTGAGCGTTACCAGCATGTACTGACTGATCACCTATACGCCTTCATGGCCTTCGTGCATCCTGTGGCCGATGGTCGGTTTCAGTAGGATAATGTGCAGCCCCACCGTGCCGCAATCGCCCAGACATGACTCGCGGAACACTCATCTAAGTTTAGAACCATCCAGTGGCTCCTCAAGGTCCCCGGATTCAAACTCTGTGGAAGCTCTCTGGGGCCGACACCATGGCGCAGTGGCCTAAGCGCTGGCTTGTGACCAATCGCCCTAGTTGAGTTCTGGTAGAAATTCTAAAAAGTTAGTAAAATCATGCAATGCATTGATTATGATACGCTTTCCAACATACCAGAAATAATTACTCAAGTTATGAGGATAATGGCTGTGGAATAAATCTCGCTCCTGTGCCCTGACCTTTGATCCCATTTCAATGATATTCAACAAAACTGGTTCAGTATACCTCCGAAATAACATGATAAAGTTTTGTCGCAATCGAAGCAATTTTACGTAAGTTATGATGCATAAGGGCTATGGAATAGATCCCGCTACTGTGTCCTAACCTTTGAACCCATTTCGCCCATTTTCAATAGGATTCGTCCCCAGTCAAGTCCCTACAACATACTAACATTTCATCCAAATCGAAACATTTTTACGTAAGTTACGACGCATAATGGCGATGAAAGTGATTCCGCTCCTTTGTCCTGACCTCTGACCCCATTTCGCCCATTTTCATTAAGCTTTGTCCCCAGGTGGTTTCCTGCCACACAGTAAAATTGACTTGAAATTGAACTTTTTTTACGTTAGTTATGACGCATAAGAGCAGTGGAATGGATCCCTCTCCTATGTCCTGACCTTTGACTCCATTTCGTTCACTTTCAATAGGGTTCCCTCCCAGGTGTTCCCCTACCACATACTAAAATTTCATCGAAGTCGAACGATTTTTACGTGAGTTATCGTACGGACGAACATACTCACACAACGCGTGACTTAATGAAGCAGATGGGAATCGCGGCCATCTGCTCGCAAGAGTGTGACGTCATAAAACTTCAAAAGGATCCACACACAACGCGTGACGTAATGAGACAGATGGCGTGACAGCCCGCCAACATCTGAATCGCGAGAGTAAGACGTCATAAGATTTCTAAGCATGGAAAACTTTAATGGGACGACGCCAAGACACTAAAAACTTGGTAATTCGGGGTGGTTACGTAACCCACTAAACGAATTTTCCTAAAGTCGATATCAAGATAAATCGATTTCTAGTACCAGAAAACGGTAGGTTAACGACTTTCATCAAAATCCTTAGAGCCGTTTTCAAAATAAAATGTACATACATGCAAGAATTGCTCCTTTGAGGTGAACGTCAAGTAATTTTGCTTCCTGTACTTCGAATGGAAAAATTTCTGTACACATTTTCTTCCCAATTAATGCGTTCCCAAGGATGAAAATTTGAACATCGATTAAAATATATTCATTTTATAAATTGGAATACTTAATGTTTTCTAAAACATAACCATAATTATGCAATCCAACATTTGTTAGTCTACTGACGTCATCAAAGTACAGGTTGCGCCATTCTTTTTCTGGTTTCAACACCACCAAAGGAAAAGTTATTGATTTTTAATATAATTATGGTTGTTTTAGAAAATATTAAGTATTCCAAGTTATAATATGACGTGTTATTTTAATCGATGCTCAAATTTTCATCCTTGGGAACATATTAATTGTGAAGGAAATGTGTACAAAAGTTTTTTCATTGGAAGTATAGGAAGCAAAATTACTTGACGTCCACCTTAATAATATGGGATAAGGGCGATGGGATGGATCCCAATCCTATGTCCTGACCTTTGACCTCACTTCACCCATTTTAAATAGGATTCGTCCTCAGGCGGTCCCATACCACATAGTAAAATTTCATTGAAATCGAACCATATTTACGCAAGTTATGACGCATAAGGGCAATGGAATGGATCCCGTTCCTACGTCGTGACCTTTGACTTCATTTGTCCTATTTTCAAAAGGGTTCGTCCCCAGGTGGTCCCCTATCACATACTAAAATTTCATCGAAATCGAACCATTTTTACGCCAGATATCGTGCGGACGGACGGACGGAAAAAGCTGGAGCATATACGCTTCTTCAACCTACGGTTGGAAAGCGTAAAAAAGGTTCACGCGTTGATCTCAAATGACGGATTTAACAAACGAAAGAAAATTCTTAATCTCACTGAACAAATGGTTGAAAGCATAAAGAGTACTTACCACCTTTAAATAGGTAATCCTTTAACTTTAATCAAATGAATATATTCACAACACACCACACTAAGTATTAAAACATCTAAAACACTGTAGATTGAAATCGCACGCTATCTTATTTTATATTGGTTTTGGAACAACAACACAAACGCAATACGTACACTCATAACTCCATCTTTTGGTTTTTGGTTCTCACGGGAAGATAGTTTTTCGCAGGTCGAAGGTCAGCGCATCACTCCTCCTTGCCTTGGAGTGAGATGAGTTTTTTTATTTCCGAATAAGTTCTTTTAGCGCAGCAACGCCATATATTGTTCTATGGAACTTGAACGGGCACATCGCACTCTTTCTAACAAGTTCGGGTTCGAATCCCAGTGAGGCATGGATGTTTGTCTTTCGGCACAGGCTCTCAACGTGTTCCTTGATCAACACTGGCTCTCTGTGTCATTTAGCATACCGTAAAACCATGTTTGCTGTGTACTTGTTCATAATGTGTTACTTGATCAACACTGGCTCTCTGTGAACATTAGTCATTTAGCATACTGTAAACCCATGTTTGATGTGCACTTGTTCATAATGTGTTACTTGATCAACACTGGCTCTCTGTGTACATTGGTCATTTAGCATACTGTAAAACAATGTTTGCTGTTTATTTGTTCATAATGTGTTACTTGATCAACACTGGCTCTGTGTACATTGGTCATTTAGCATACTGTAAAAATGTTTGCTGTGTACTTGTTCATAATGTGTTACTTGATCAACACTGGCTCTGTGTACATTGGTCATTTAGCATACTGTAAAAAAATGTTTGCTGTTTACTTGTTCATAATGTGTTACTTGATCAACACTGGCTCTGTGTACATTGGTCATTTAGCATACTGTAAAAAATGTTTGCTGTGTACTTGTTCATATTGTGTTACTTGATCAACACTGGCTCTGTGTGTACATTGGTCATTTAGCATACTGTAAAACAATGTTTGCTGTGTACTTGTTCATAATGTGTTACTTGATCAACACTTGCTCTGTGTGTACATTGGTCAGTTAGCATACTGTAAAACAATGTTTGCTGTGTACTTGTTCATAATGTGTTACTTGATCAACACTGGCTCTCTGTGAACATTAGTCATTTAGCATACTGTAAACCCATGTTTGATGTGCACTTGTTCATAATGTGTTACTTGATCAACACTGGCTCTCTGTGTACATTGGTCATTTAGCATACTGTAAAACAATGTTTGCTGTTTACTTGTTCATAATGTGTTACTTGATCAACACTGGCTCTGTACATTGGTCATTTAGCATACTGTAAAAAAATGTTTGCTGTGTAATTGTTCATAATGTGTTACTTGATCAACACTGGCTCTGTGTACATTGGTCATTTAGCATACTGTAAAAAAATGTTTGCTGTTTACTTGTTCATAATATGTTACTTGATCAACACTGGCTCTGTGTACATTGGTCATTTAGCATACTGTAAAAAATGTTTGCTGTGTACTTGTTCATATTGTGTTACTTGATCAACACTGGCTCTGTGTGTACATTGGTCATTTAGCATACTGTAAAACAATGTTTGCTGTGTACTTGTTCACAATGTGTTACTTGATCAACACTGGCTCTGTGTGTACATTGGCAATTTAGCATACTGTAAAACAATGTTTGCTGTGTACTTGTTCATAATGTTTTACTTGATCAACACTGGATCTGTGTGTACATTGGTCATTTAGCATACTGTAAAAAATGTTTGCTGTTTACTTGTTCATAATGTGTTACTTGATCAACACTGGCTCTGTGTACATTGGTCATTTAGCATACTGTAAAAATGTTTGCTGTATACTTGTTCATATTGTGTTACTTGATCAACACTGGCTCTGTGTGTACATTGGTCATTTAGCATACTGTAAAACAATGTTTGCTGTGTACTTGTTCATAATGTGTTACTTGATCAACACTGGCTCTGTGTGTACATTGGTCATTTAGCATACTGTAAAACAATTTTTGCTGTGTACTTGTTCATAATGTGTTACTTGATCAAACTGGCTCTGTGTACATTGGTCATTTAGCATACTGTAAAAAATGGTTTACTTGTTCATAATGTGTTACTTGATCAACACTGGCTCTGTGTGTACATTGGTCATTTAGCATACTGTAAAAAAATGTTTGCTGTGTACTTGTTCATAATGTGTTACTTGATCAACACTGGCTCTGTGTGTACATTGGTCATTTAGCATACTGTAAAACAATGTTTGCTGTGTACTTGTTCATAATGTGTTACTTGATCAACACTGGCTCTGTGTGTACATTGGTCATTTAGCATACTGTAAAACAATGTTTGCTGTGTACTTGTTCATAATGTGTTACTTGATCAACACTGGCTCTGTGTGTACATTGGTCATTTAGCATACTGTAAAACAATGTTTGCTGTGTACTTGTTCATAATGTGTTACTTGATCAACACTGGCTCTGTGTGTACATTGGTCATTTAGCATACTGTAAAACAATGTTTGCTGTGTACTTGTTCATAATGTGTTACTTGATCAACACTGGCTCTGTGTGTACATTGGTCATTTAGCATACTGTAAAACAATGTTTGCTGTGTACTTGTTCATAATGTGTTACTTGATCAACACTGGCTCTGTGTGTACATTGGTCATTTAGCATACTGTAAAACAATGTTTGCTGTGTACTTGTTCATAATGTGTTACTTGATCAACACTGGCTCTGTGTGTACATTGGTCATTTAGCATACTGTAAAACAATGTTTGCTGTGTACTTGTTCATAATGTGTTACTTGATCAACACTGGCTCTGTGTGTACATTGGTCATTTAGCATACTGTAAAACAATGTTTGCTGTGTACTTGTTCATAATGTGTTACTTGATCAACACTGGCTCTGTGTGTACATTGGTCATTTAGCATACTGTAAAACAATGTTTGCTGTGTACTTGTTCATAATGTGTTACTTGATCAACACTGGCTCTGTGTGTACATTGGTCATTTAGCATACTGTAAAACAATGTTTGCTGTGTACTTGTTCATAATGTGTTACTTGATCAACACTGGCTCTGTGTGTACATTGGTCATTTAGCATACTGTAAAACAATGTTTGCTGTGTACTTGTTCATAATGTGTTACTTGATCAACACTGGCTCTGTGTGTACATTGGCCATTTAGCATACTGTAAAACAATGTTTGCTGTGTACTTGTTCATAATGTGTTACTTGATCAACACTGGCTCTGTGTGTACATTGGTCATTTAGCATACTGTAAAACAATGTTTGCTGTGTACTTGTTCACAATGTGTTACTTGATCAACACTGGCTCTGTGTGTACATTGGCCATTTAGCATACTGTAAAACAATGTTTGCTGTGTACTTGTTCATAATGTGTTACTTGATCAACACTGGCTCTGTGTGTACATTGGTCATTTAGCATACTGTAAAACAATGTTTGCTGTGTACTTGTTCATAATGTGTTACTTGATCAACACTGGCTCTGTGTGTACATTGGCCATTTAGCATACTGTAAAACAATGTTTGCTGTGTACTTGTTCATAATGTGTTACTTGATCAACACTGGCTCTGTGTGTACATTGGTCATTTAGCATACTGTAAAACAATGTTTGCTGTGTACTTGTTCATAATGTGTTACTTGATCAACACTGGCTCTGTGTGTACATTGGTCATTTAGCATACTGTAAAACAATGTTTGCTGTGTACTTGTTCATAATGTGTTACTTGATCAACACTGGCTCTGTGTGTACATTGGTCATTTAGCATACTGTAAAACAATGTTTGCTGTGTACTTGTTCATAATGTGTTACTTGATCAACACTGGCTCTGTGTGTACATTGGCCATTTAGCATACTGTAAAACAATGTTTGCTGTGTACTTGTTCATAATGTGTTACTTGATCAACACTGGCTCTGTGTGTACATTGGTCATTTAGCATACTGTAAAACAATGTTTGCTGTGTACTTGTTCATAATGTGTTACTTGATCAACACTGGCTCTGTGTGTACATTGGCCATTTAGCATACTGTAAAACAATGTTTGCTGTGTACTTGTTCATAATGTGTTACTTGATCAACACTGGCTCTGTGTGTACATTGGTCATTTAGCATACTGTAAAACAATGTTTGCTGTGTACTTGTTCATAATGTGTTACTTGATCAACACTGGCTCTGTGTGTACATTGGCCATTTAGCATACTGTAAAACAATGTTTGCTGTGTACTTGTTCATAATGTGTTACTTGATCAACACTGGCTCTGTGTGTACATTGGTCATTTAGCATACTGTAAAACAATGTTTGCTGTGTACTTGTTCATAATGTGTTACTTGATCAACACTGGCTCTGTGTGTACATTGGCCATTTAGCATACTGTAAAACAATGTTTGCTGTGTACTTGTTCATAATGTGTTACTTGATCAACACTGGCTCTGTGTGTACATTGGTCATTTAGCATACTGTAAAACAATGTTTGCTGTGTACTTGTTCATAATGTGTTACTTGATCAACACTGGCTCTGTGTGTACATTGGCCATTTAGCATACTGTAAAACAATGTTTGCTGTGTACTTGTTCATAATGTGTTACTTGATCAACACTGGCTCTGTGTGTACATTGGTCATTTAGCATACTGTAAAACAATGTTTGCTGTGTACTTGTTCATAATGTGTTACTTGATCAACACTGGCTCTGTGTGTACATTGGCCATTTAGCATACTGTAAAACAATGTTTGCTGTGTACTTGTTCATAATGTGTTACTTGATCAACACTGGCTCTGTGTGTACATTGGTCATTTAGCATACTGTAAAACAATGTTTGCTGTGTACTTGTTCATAATGTGTTACTTGATCAACACTGGCTCTGTGTGTACATTGGCCATTTAGCATACTGTAAAACAATGTTTGCTGTGTACTTGTTCATAATGTGTTACTTGATCAACACTGGCTCTGTGTGTACATTGGTCATTTAGCATACTGTAAAACAATGTTTGCTGTGTACTTGTTCATAATGTGTTACTTGATCAACACTGGCTCTGTGTGTACATTGGCCATTTAGCATACTGTAAAACAATGTTTGCTGTGTACTTGTTCATAATGTGTTACTTGATCAACACTGGCTCTGTGTGTACATTGGTCATTTAGCATACTGTAAAACAATGTTTGCTGTGTACTTGTTCATAATGTGTTACTTGATCAACACTGGCTCTGTGTGTACATTGGCCATTTAGCATACTGTAAAACAATGTTTGCTGTGTACTTGTTCATAATGTGTTACTTGATCAACACTGGCTCTGTGTGTACATTGGTCATTTAGCATACTGTAAAACAATGTTTGCTGTGTACTTGTTCATAATGTGTTACTTGATCAACACTGGCTCTGTGTGTACATTGGCCATTTAGCATACTGTAAAACAATGTTTGCTGTGTACTTGTTCATAATGTGTTACTTGATCAACACTGGCTCTGTGTGTACATTGGTCATTTAGCATACTGTAAAACAATGTTTGCTGTGTACTTGTTCATAATGTGTTACTTGATCAACACTGGCTCTGTGTGTACATTGGCCATTTAGCATACTGTAAAACAATGATTGCTGTGTACTTGTTCATAATGTGTTACTTGATCAACACTGGCTCTGTGTGTACATTGGTCATTTAGCATACTGTAAAACAATGTTTGCTGTGTACTTGTTCACAATGTGTTACTTGATCAACACTGGCTCTGTGTGTACATTGGCCATTTAGCATACTGTAAAACAATGTTTGCTGTGTACTTGTTCATAATGTGTTACTTGATCAACACTGGCTCTGTGTGTACATTGGTCATTTAGCATACTGTAAAACAATGTTTGCTGTGTACTTGTTCATAATGTGTTACTTGATCAACACTGGCTCTGTGTGTACATTGGCCATTTAGCATACTGTAAAACAATGATTGCTGTGTACTTGTTCATAATGTGTTACTTGATCAACACTGGCTCTGTGTGTACATTGGTCATTTAGCATACTGTAAAACAATGTTTGCTGTGTACTTGTTCACAATGTGTTACTTGATCAACACTGGCTCTGTGTGTACATTGGCCATTTAGCATACTGTAAAACAATGTTTGCTGTGTACTTGTTCATAATGTGTTACTTGATCAACACTGGCTCTGTGTGTACATTGGTCATTTAGCATACTGTAAAACAATGTTTGCTGTGTACTTGTTCATAATGTGTTACTTGATCAACACTGGCTCTGTGTGTACATTGGCCATTTAGCATACTGTAAAACAATGATTGCTGTGTACTTGTTCATAATGTGTTACTTGATCAACACTGGCTCTGTGTGTACATTGGTCATTTAGCATACTGTAAAACAATGTTTGCTGTGTACTTGTTCACAATGTGTTACTTGATCAACACTGGCTCTGTGTGTACATTGGCCATTTAGCATACTGTAAAACAATGTTTGCTGTGTACTTGTTCATAATGTGTTACTTGATCAACACTGGCTCTGTGTGTACATTGGTCATTTAGCATACTGTAAAACAATGTTTGCTGTGTACTTGTTCATAATGTGTTACTTGATCAACACTGGCTCTGTGTGTACATTGGCCATTTAGCATACTGTAAAACAATGATTGCTGTGTACTTGTTCATAATGTGTTACTTGATCAACACTGGCTCTGTGTGTACATTGGTCATTTAGCATACTGTAAAACAATGTTTGCTGTGTACTTGTTCACAATGTGTTACTTGATCAACACTGGCTCTGTGTGTACATTGGCCATTTAGCATACTGTAAAACAATGTTTGCTGTGTACTTGTTCATAATGTGTTACTTGATCAACACTGGCTCTGTGTGTACATTGGTCATTTAGCATACTGTAAAACAATGTTTGCTGTGTACTTGTTCATAATGTGTTACTTGATCAACACTGGCTCTGTGTGTACATTGGCCATTTAGCATACTGTAAAACAATGTTTGCTGTGTACTTGTTCATAATGTGTTACTTGATCAACACTGGCTCTGTGTGTACATTGGTCATTTAGCATACTGTAAAACAATGTTTGCTGTGTACTTGTTCATAATGTGTTACTTGATCAACACTGGCTCTGTGTGTACATTGGTCATTTAGCATACTGTAAAACAATGTTTGCTGTGTACTTGTTCATAATGTGTTACTTGATCAACACTGGTTCTGTGTGTACATTGGTCATTTAGCATACTGTAAAACAATGTTTGCTGTGTACTTGTTCATAATGTGTTACTTGATCAACACTGGCTCTGTGTGTACATTGGCCATTTAGCATACTGTAAAACAATGTTTGCTGTGTACTTGTTCATAATGTGTTACTTGATCAACACTGGCTCTGTGTGTACATTGGTCATTTAGCATACTGTAAAACAATGTTTGCTGTGTACTTGTTCATAATGTGTTACTTGATCAACACTGGCTCTGTGTGTACATTGGCCATTTAGCATACTGTAAAACAATGATTGCTGTGTACTTGTTCATAATGTGTTACTTGATCAACACTGGCTCTGTGTGTACATTGGTCATTTAGCATACTGTAAAACAATGTTTGCTGTGTACTTGTTCACAATGTGTTACTTGATCAACACTGGCTCTGTGTGTACAATGGCCATTTAGCATACTGTAAAACAATGTTTGCTGTGTACTTGTTCATAATGTGTTACTTGATCAACACTGGCTCTGTGTGTACATTGGTCATTTAGCATACTGTAAAACAATGTTTGCTGTGTACTTGTTCATAATGTGTTACTTGATCAACACTGGCTCTGTCTGTACATTGGTCATTTAGCTAACTGTAAAACAATGTTTGCTGTGTACTTGTTCATAATGTGTTACTTGATCAACACTGGCTCTGTGTGTACATTGGCCATTTAGCATACTGTAAAACAATGATTGCTGTGTACTTGTTCATAATGTGTTACTTGATCAACACTGGCTCTGTGTGTACATTGGTCATTTAGCATACTGTAAAACAATGTTTGCTGTGTACTTGTTCACAATGTGTTACTTGATCAACACTGGCTCTGTGTGTACATTGGCCATTTAGCATACTGTAAAACAATGTTTGCTGTGTACTTGTTCATAATGTGTTACTTGATCAACACTGGC
This sequence comes from Macrothele yani, assembly GCA_039090855.1. NCBI lineage: Eukaryota > Metazoa > Arthropoda > Arachnida > Araneae > Macrothelidae > Macrothele > Macrothele yani. The sequence goes on along the minus strand of CM077015.1, from coordinate 45,433,291 downwards.
TCTGTGTGTACATTGGTCATTTAGCATACTGTAAAACAATGTTTGCTGTGTACTTGTTCATAATGTGTTACTTGATCAACACTGGCTCTGTGTGTACATTGGCCATTTAGCATACTGTAAAACAATGTTTGCTGTGTACTTGTTCATAATGTGTTACTTGATCAACACTGGCTCTGTGTGTACATTGGCCATTTAGCATACTGTAAAACAATGTTTGCTGTGTACTTGTTCATAATGTGTTACTTGATCAACACTGGCTCTGTGTGTACATTGGTCATTTAGCATACTGTAAAACAATGTTTGCTGTGTACTTGTTCATAATGTGTTACTTGATCAACACTGGCTCTGTGTGTACATTGGCCATTTAGCATACTGTAAAACAATGATTGCTGTGTACTTGTTCATAATGTGTTACTTGATCAACACTGGCTCTGTGTGTACATTGGTCATTTAGCATACTGTAAAACAATGTTTGCTGTGTACTTGTTCACAATGTGTTACTTGATCAACACTGGCTCTGTGTGTACATTGGCCATTTAGCATACTGTAAAACAATGTTTGCTGTGTACTTGTTCATAATGTGTTACTTGATCAACACTGGCTCTGTGTGTACATTGGTCATTTAGCATACTGTAAAACAATGTTTGCTGTGTACTTGTTCATAATGTGTTACTTGATCAACACTGGCTCTGTGTGTACATTGGCCATTTAGCATACTGTAAAACAATGATTGCTGTGTACTTGTTCATAATGTGTTACTTGATCAACACTGGCTCTGTGTGTACATTGGTTATTTAGCATACTGTAAAACAATGTTTGCTGTGTACTTGTTCACAATGTGTTACTTGATCAACACTGGCTCTGTGTGTACATTGGCCATTTAGCATACTGTAAAACAATGTTTGCTGTGTACTTGTTCATAATGTGTTACTTGATCAACACTGGCTCTTTTTTTTTTTTTTTTTTGATTAAAGGTTTAACGACCACCGTGAGCAACTCAATGGGCTATAAGCAGTCGCCCGTCCCTAATTTAGGGTCACTGGTTCCAGGGAAGGGAGAGAGCCAGTGCCGTAAGACAAACACAACATCCATGCCTGACCGGGATTCGAACCCGGACCCCTTACGGACGAATGATCAGAGGCCAACGGCTTAGACCACTGCGCCACCGGGGCGGCGAACAACACTGGCTCTGTGTGTACATTGGTCATTTAGCATACTGTAAAACAATGTTTGCTGTGTACTTGTTCATAATGTGTTACTTGATCAACACTAGCTCTGTGTGTACATTGGCCATTTAGCATACTGTAAAACAATGATTGCTGTGTACTTGTTCATAATGTGTTACTTGATCAACACTGGCTCTGTGTGTACATTGGTAATTTAGCATACTGTAAAACAATGTTTGCTGTGTACTTGTTCACAATGTGTTACTTGATCAACACTGGCTCTGTGTGTACATTGGCCATTTAGCATACTGTAAAACAATGTTTGCTGTGTACTTGTTCATAATGTGTTACTTGATCAACACTGGCTCTGTGTGTACATTGGTCATTTAGCATACTGTAAAACAATGTTTGCTGTGTACTTGTTCATAATGTGTTACTTGATCAACACTGGCTCTGTGTGTACATTGGCCATTTAGCATACTGTAAAACAATGATTGCTGTGTACTTGTTCATAATGTGTTACTTGATCAACACTGGCTCTGTGTGTACATTGGTCATTTAGCATACTGTAAAACAATGTTTGCTGTGTACTTGTTCACAATGTGTTACTTGATCAACACTGGCTCTGTGTGTACATTGGCCATTTAGCATACTGTAAAACAATGTTTGCTGTGTACTTGTTCATAATGTGTTACTTGATCAACACTGGCTCTGTGTGTACATTGGTCATTTAGCATACTGTAAAACAATGTTTGCTGTGTACTTGTTCATAATGTGTTACTTGATCAACACTGGCTCTGTGTGTACATTGGCCATTTAGCATACTGTAAAACAATGATTGCTGTGTACTTGTTCAAAATGTGTTACTTGATCAACACTGGCTCTGTGTGTACATTGGTCATTTAGGATACTGTAAAACAATGTTTGCTGTGTACTTGTTCACAATGTGTTACTTGATCAACACTGGCTCTGTGTGTACATTGGCCATTTAGCATACTGTAAAACAATGTTTGCTGTGTACTTGTTCATAATGTGTTACTTGATCAACACTGGCTCTGTGTGTACATTGGTCATTTAGCATACTGTAAAACAATGTTTGCTGTGTACTTGTTCATAATGTGTTACTTGATCAACACTGGCTCTGTGTGTACATTTGGCCATTTAGCATACTGTAAAACAATGATTGCTGTGTACTTGTTCACAATGTGTTACTTGATCAACACTGGCTCTGTGTGTACATTGGTCATTTAGCATACTGTAAAACAATGTTTGCTGTGTACTTGTTCACAATGTGTTACTTGATCAACACTGGCTCTGTGTGTACATTGGCCATTTAGCATACTGTAAAACAATGTTTGCTGTGTACTTGTTCATAATGTGTTACTTGATCAACACTGGCTCTGTGTGTACATTGGTCATTTAGCATACTGTAAAACAATGTTTGCTGTGTACTTGTTCACAATGTGTTACTTGATCAACACTGGCTCTGTGTGTACATTGGTCATTTAGCATACTGTAAAACAATGTTTGCTGTGTACTTACTTGTTCATAATGTGTTACTTGATCAACACTGGCTCTGTGTGTACATTGGTCATTTAGCATACTGTAAAACAATGTTTGCTGTGTAGTTGTTCATAATGTGTTACTTGATCAACAACGGCTCTCTCTGTAAATTGGTCATTTAGCATACTGTAACAACTATGTTTGATATGTCCTTGTTCATGTGAAACATCTGTATTCCTTCTGTCTGCCTGTTTGTCATGTCTCTGTACCACCAGGTCCAATAAATCATTTTTTAAATCTCCAATAAAAAAAACAAAAAAAACTATGGGATACCGTAGAGCGGAACATCAGATCCATGGATCCTGGGCCGACTTCTCGGCCGAAGTTGTGCACAATGCTGCAAAAGGCATGGCTGGAATTACCTCCGGAAACTTTTCGGCATCTGGTGGAGTCGATGCCCCGACGTGTACAGGCTGTTTTTCGCGCTAGAGGACCAACACTATATTAGGTAGATACCTGTTTTGTTCATTGAGTGTATGTATTATGAAAGATAGTTGGATAAAAAAATACTTTGTGTATTGTTTCAGTGTCGATGGTATATGCTTCTGAGTACCATAAGATTTAAAATTAGTGTCATGGGCAGGGCATGAAAATTTTCATGCTGGTTAACCAGTCAGGTAAATATCTCACTCGCCAGCTGGAAATCAACAGCCCCGCAGGGATCGCAGAAAAACAAAAAACAGACTCAGTACCAAAAATGAAAAGCTAATTATAAATAGTCAAACATAGTCAAACAGTTATAAATAGTCAAGTGTTCATTATAAATAGTCAAAATAGTGCATAGTAGAAAGTAGTCAGTTTTACTTGTGCCATCATAAAAATGCTGTTGAGATCATAAATATTCGAAAATCGCACTATATTGGAACGGTGTCGAGGGATAAGTGGCAAACGACTGACACAAATACGAGTTAACACAAACAAAGTTATTTTTCAAGGGATGGGATAATGAAAACGATAAATATATCGATATTTTGAGACAAGGTGACACCATATCTCCGAAACTCTTTAATGCCCCATTGGAGGGTGTCTTTCAGTCGCTGAGCTGGGAAAACAAGGGGATAAAGATTAATGGAGATTATCTAACCCACCTTCGTTTTGCTGATGACATAGTCATTTTTGCAACTACCCCATCAGAGCTGCAGAGTATGACCCAGAAACATGCTGACAAGAGTAAAGAAGTGGGATTAAAAATGAACTTTCAGAAGATAAAAGTGATATTCAATGCTTTTACAAGAAATTAAGATTTATCGATTGATGGAGAAAAGCTGGAGATAACAGGCACGTACGTTTATCTTGAACAGCAGATATCAAGTGAGGGTCACATTGATGAAGAAATTAATCGGCGTACAAAATTTGCCTGGAGAGCTTTTGGAAGAAACAGCATAATTTTCAAGAGCAATATGTTATTATGTCTTAAAAGAAAAGTGTTTGATCAATGCATCCTTTCAGTGCTTACGTATGGTGCAGAGACGTGGACCTTAACTAAAAGAGACATGCAAAGGCTGCAGACAACTCAAAGTAGCATGGAGAGGTGCATGCTTGGTGTAATCAGGAGAATAAGAAGAGGAACTCGTGGATCCGAAAAATGACAAGAGTGGAAGACATCATGATCAGAGTTTAATCCCTGAAATCGCAATGGGCTGGACATACTGCCAGAAGGACAGACCATCGATGGACAGCCGAAATTTTAGATTGGATTCCAAGGGACAGGAAAAGACCAAGAAGAAGACTACATGGGAGATGGATGGATGAAATTCGAAAGTAATGCAGGAGTGACATGGAGGAGACTGACACAAGACAGACCGTTGTGGAGGAAACTTGGGGAGACTTTCGTCCAGCAGTGGATTGATAATGGTTGACAATGATGATGATGATATCCCGGAATAAAAAAATTAATCTATTTAGGAAAACTGTTTTTTTAAGGTATGATTTGTTAAGAATTTATACACATCTCTCGAATAATATTTTAACGCTAACCTAAATTAAACGATTAACCATTGTACAGGGTGCTTCATAAAGTAGTATACAGTTTCAACGCACAACAATGTAAGATATTTTATGTTACCTGTAACAGAATTGTAGGGGAATGCTTCAAGTTTTTTTGGGGACAGTCACAGATGTTCTATGTGCGCACACTTAGTCACACGACACACATCGAGCCGGTAATCCATTTCCGCCCAAACGCGAGGTAAGATATCTGAATCATGTGCAGTGATAGTGGCTGCGATCATTTTCAGTGATCTTGTGTGGAATCATTTTCAGCTTCTTTCTCAAAATTCTCCATAGTGGGCTGTGAAATCTGCAAATCACGACTCACCCTCTGCGTTGGGTTTCCCGGGCTTCGTTGAATGGCGGTGCAAACACTATCGACGACTTCTTCCAATACACGCGGTCGTCCAGGACTTTTAAGTTTGCACCAACAGCCCGTAGTTTCAAAAGTTTTATGCCAATCGTAGGTAGATTTTCTGGTTGGAGGTTCTTTTCCGAATCGTGATGTAAAATACCGTTGCACAATAGTTACAGATACCATTTTGCTCAATTCAAGAACACAAAACGCCTTCTCCACTGCCGACGCTGCCATTTTGACTAACTAGTCACGTGACACGCGCGCTATCGCCTACGTCACTTCCCTGAGTAGTGGGGCACAAACTTTGAGTACATCTACCTAACGGTTCGCAGTTGTGGTCCGTGTCTTCAACAGTTACTGTTTTACAGCATCTGAAAACTGTATACGTCTTTATGAATCACCCTGTATAATAGCCAAACTCAGTTTTCTTCCTCTAGAGTTGATGATGCAAAAATCCTTCAATGTTTTTGAACTTTCCCAACAGCCTGACCTACGACAGCAATTGGCTAAGCGGCAGCTCTCGAGGAGTATGTGACTCTTACACTGGTTATCTTTTCACACAGCGTTTAGGGAAATAATTCGGCCGGGCTTTTTGAGGCTTCTTGCCTCGTGTTCCTTGCTAAGCGCCCCGTTCCCGGATGTTATGACTCGCGGCATTCGCTGTCCAATTTCTTTCGCGGAGAAACCGGCTTCTCATGCTGGCGCACAAGCAAGCCTCAGTTCTGTGAATTAAAATAAGCTTTATTTGAAAAACTGATATTTTTGCGTTTCCAAAAATAGACACAATAGCGGTTTAACTGCCGGTTTAATTTAAACTGCTCTGCTGAATTTTTTACCTGTCAAATAAAACATTTCACTCGTCGTAGACGACTGCGTTTTTCAAGCCCTGGTTATGGGTATTCTGTTTCAGGATACATCAAAATTCCACAATTTGCTATTCTCAGACTGCTCTCCACTACGCCTAAGATGTCAATAAAATACAGTTCCTGGAGAATTTAGAGAAATGCCAAAGCCAACACAGCGATAGGTAGACAAGGCTAGAGTAAGCTTGTGACCGGTGACTGTTGAATCCCGTATCGATCTTGGAGCTCGAAGGGCTGGGTTTTGCTGAACAAGGGTAAAAAACTTAAGAGAAAACAGTTGTGTTCTGTATGTCAAGGAAATCAGAAAACTTCAACATAGTGAAGGAAATGTATTCTGAAGCGGACTGCAGGACACATGGCTATAGGAGCACTGCATTAGCTATAGCCAAGAGGGCTGAATGTGCTAGTGAACCCATATCAGTTACAAATATGTGCAGAGAATCGATGCGTATGCGCACAGAAAACTATGCCACGTGTGACTTCAAAGCTTTGTCTCCTAAAAAGCTGTTTAAATAGTGCGAGGAACGCCGAGGCTCTATGGTAAATCAATGAGGTTACACTCTATCATTAGTACACAACGTATCGCCAATGGTAAACACAACACTACTTGACGTAAAAAATACCACTCCAGGAAGGTATGTTTTCGGAGCGCCATGTAAATTTTATTTATGTATCGACAGTTGATTTTGCCGCCCCGGTGGCGCAGTGGTCTAAGCGATGGCCTCTGATCATTCGTCTGTAAGGGGTCCGGGTTCGAATCCCGGTGAGGCATGGATGTTGTGTTTGTCTTACGGCACTGGCTCTTTCCCTTCCCTGGAACCAGTGACCCTAAATTAGGGACGGGCGACTGCTTATAGCCCATTGAGTTGCTCACGGTGGTCGTTAAACCTCCAATCAAAAAAAAAACAAAAAAAACAGTTGATTTAAGTAAAGGATTTCTGTTGAGAATCAATAACGTGATAGGTGACAGAGATAAAATGGCTCGGCGTAGCTAACCTTGGTGGTCCTCACCTGGGCGTGTAAAACACTGCATCGGAGTGATCTCTGTGTTGAATGCACGTGCAATGAGTTAATGCCTGGGCGACGTCATTGGGAGTCATACCATCACACCGACACTTTTACCAAAGACTTCATCATAGGGCTATGTATGGCTGGTTGAACCCTACGTCACATCGGGATGCCACAAGTGTTGGTCGAGTGTGTGGATAGTGGTTGGAGGAAGGTTAAACGCTTCGCCGTAGTAGGACTGGTGCAAGTAGCAGACGTCTGAACTCCTCGATCGCCGCATTCGACTGCAAGCTGTAGCAGCTACCAATCCACAGAGGACATGCGACGAAGTGTTCAGGCAGCTATCGACATCTCGTTATTGATACAGTCTGTGAATCGTAGATTGGATGAGGCAGGTTTGCGCTGTCGCCAGCCTTTACGACGACTCCAGAACATCGTCGCGCAAAGGTTAGATTTGTTCTGTACCAGACATACGGAACGAATTGGACTATGTCGTATTCAGCGATGAATCTCTCTTCTGTCTTAGCTCTGACGATCGCAAATTCAGTCTGACGACGTGGTCGCCGGTCTGATTTCGCTGCAATTCATTCGCGAGCGTTATACTGTTCCTCAGCCTGGTGTCATGGTTTCCGGGGGGGGTATCAGTTCCAGAAGCCGTTCGTAACTCATACATATAGTGGGTGCAACGACAGTACGACGATACGTCAATGAGGCACTGCAGCCGGTTATGTTGCCGTATCTCTGTGGTATGCTTTATGCCTAGTTTCAACAAGAAAACGCCTAACCTTTTCGCACTCTGTCATCGACAGGAGGCATTGTGTCAAAGGTGTCCAGATGCTGCCCTGGCCAGAGCAATCCCCAGGTTTCTTACCAATGGAGAACATGTGGGACATCATTGGCAGACGACTTAACGCCTGTGCACGACCCATTGCAATGTAGATGAATTACAGACGCTAGTCAACGACGCATGATTAGCGGTACTTCAGGACAACATCCGTGGACTTTTTTCTACACGATGCCACACGCTGTGTTGACGAATGTGTAGCACTGTAAAGCGGTCATACGACCTAAGGACTCAGGACATCTTATCAGGGCTTAATTTCTAAAGAAAAAAGTACCAGAGCCCACCTTTTAAGCTACGTCATTAAGCATTGCGTCATTACCAGTTGATTGTATCCTGTCCTTTCACCCAAAGAGAAAAGAGTGCTAAAAATAGCTGCGTCACCATGACTGCAGGTCACGGGACCAGACCTTTCATGTGTGGTTAACGCTGAAGACAAAATAAACAAAAAAAACAACAACTTCTCTTTCGAAGCACCGGGGCTCTCCAGATAATACTGAAATTTTCGCCAAAAATGTAGTACCGGAGCTGAGTTCTGGTGAGCTCCGGCGAAAAATTAGGCACTGCACCTTATACTGTTTCCACGCCGATTCCTTTGATATAAATCTTTAGAAATTAAATCACTTCTTTTCCACCTACTTGTCTACATGAGGAGGTGAGTTTCGTCTCGTGCATTCCTTCATGGTGTGAAATTTTCTATGAAGTTGTAATCGGACCTTCGACGCCGCCTTGGGGGACTCTAGTAGTTCAGTTTCTAAAGCGTTGTTGAGGGTCTTGAGATAATTGGTTACAATTACCCAAGGGCTGTTAGCAAACTATCAGCCAGCCACCAAAGATGATTTTTTAAAGTTTGGTCTCTGTTATTGCTAAATTTTGAGCCCTATCCAGCGGCATTGAGGAGCCGCAATTTAGCCCCACCAGACCAGGAGATTCATTTCCAGTCACAGTGCTGCCATACCCACAGCAGGCAAAGCAGTGGATCAAAGTTGGCCAACATGGGAAATTAACGGATCGTTTAAAATCCGCAGGTTTGTCCGATGGACTGTGCGCTCCAAAACATTTTCGTGTACGCTTTGATTGTAGCTTGCTTTAACTGAGAAATCGCTAGCCCTATGTTGTCCCGGACAGCATGTGTCAACAGGCATTCACATCGACTGTCAACCATCACTTTTCCGGCCCGTTGGGTAGATGTATGACCTTAAGATTTCGGCCACAACTTCATTGTGGCAACCTTTGAACCATGCCTGCCGATGCTGAGCTGACGGCCTCCGCCTTCCTCGCGCCGACAATCCATTACACGTTCAAAGTGTCATAAGTGTTTCAATATTCCCATCCGACGGGCTTCGTACCTGGGGAAACTGGCAGTTATACCTATATACACTCACTTCCAAAAGTTAAGCACGCAGAGGGAGAAGTTAATTTCCGGAAGTCAATCGGAATTGGAGAGGCTGCAATTCGCCGCAGCGGTAGATGGAAGTATGCAAATGTGGTACGCAACAGCGAATCACGGTATCTTGCCAAGAAATATGCAAAACAGGCAGTCGTATAAGAAGCCAGCACTCTGAAGTGGTACAGGAGTTGCATGCAAGTGCTGCTACAAGGTGTTCAGAACTGTCGGAGGATTTGGTTTGAAGACATACTTGATTTTATGGCTTCCAGAAGACGATTGAAAGATTCTGAGCGCTGGCGTGCCGTCGGACGCATTTAAGCAGGACAGTCAATCACAGATGTTGCTGGTTTCTTCGGCGTGAATCATTCCGTCATTTCACGTTTATGGAAACAATTTCTAACCAGCCAAAGAGTTGTCCGCAGACCTGTGGCCGGTCGCCCAAGGGTTACGACCCCCGCGGAAGACCGATATATTGCTGTTGTAGCCAAGCGGAATCGAAGAGCGACGGCCACACGTGTGACATCTATGGTTACGGCGGCCATTGGTAAGACGATATCTGCCACTACTGTGCGTCGAAGGCTACACATGAAGGGACTGTACGCCCGGGTACCACGGGTTTGTGTTCCTCTATCCGTCCAATCCAGAGGGGCGCGATTAAAGTGATGTCGCCAACATGTCAATTGGACTGTGTCTGATTGGGGGCAACGTTATGTTCACGGATGAGTCCAGATTTGCCCTGCAACCCGATGACAAGCGTGTACGGGTGTGGAGGGAAGAAGGCACACGCAATCGACCCCAGAACATCACCGAACATCATGCATTCCGAGGTGGAAGCATCATGATCTGGGCAGGAATTTCGTTGGGATATCGCACCGACCTCCACATCTACAGACGGGGTTCTGTGACGGCTGTGCAGTATCGGGATGAAGTCCTAGACCCCATTGTGCGATTGTTCGCTGCAGCAGTTGGTCCTGCCTTCGTTTAAATGGACGATAATGCGCGTCCCCATAGAGCTGCCATCGTCGACGACTACCTGGAGAGTGAGGGGATTGCGCGTATGGAGTGGCCGGCGTACTCGCCCGGCCTTAATCTCATTGAAAATCTTTGGGATGCCCTCAGCCGTGCTGTGTGTTCACGTCTCCCGCCTCCAACCACTCTCACAGCTTTGGAAACTGCTCTACAGGAGGAATGGCGATTACTGGACTCTGCGGTGGTTGATCACCTCATAAAAAGCATGGTCAGACGTTGTAAACCTTGTATGCAGCTTAGGGGTGCTCACATGCCCTATTAATGTCGGGTTTTGTTGTTTGTTGTGACTTTATTACTCACTTTGTAAATGACTACAATTTGACGTCATCTTATAATTTCTGAAAATTCAATATTATTTTCATCTCTGTCTGTATTTCTTTGTTTTGATTCATTAATAAACATATTTTCTACGTTCCGGCCGCATTTCGTATGAATCCAAGCAGTACTTCTCCATTTTTGCACATCTTACTGCTACGTGCTTAACTTTTAGAAGTGAGTGTACGTTCCGCGCCTTTTGGTGACGTCACTGCTACGTGCTTTGGGTTGAGTCCACTCGTGGGGAGAGTGGTGGCTATAATGAATATGAGTCTACGTTCATCTACGTAGAAAGCAGCTGTTCATTAAAGGTTGACCTTCAGTTTGTTGCCTACTGTCCATCGGTAAATCATTTTCAGCCAACTTAACAAACTTACCTGTGCATCGTTTTCACGTAAGAAGAGCTGTGGCCATCTTGGGCGTTTATTCGGATTCCCATTGCAGTTTCTGACAAAAGAAAAGAAAAATACAGATCACTCTGGCGTTTAAGTGTTCACTTTTATTTAAACGGCAGATATGCAATAAGAAATGAAATTTAAGTAATCTGCTCAAAATATAGTTGCAACTGTTCATTAGTCCGTCTGTGTCACTGTCAGAACAGAAATGAGTCAAGGTTTTAACTGCGGTCAAATTTTCTAGTTAAAAACCTCCTGACCAGCTTTTAACTAACTTTTTATGCGATCAAAATCACTGTATCGAAAAATGGTAAATCTGTTATCCTCAATTCGAAATAAGGTCTGACGTTTCTATTGTGGTATGCAAACAAACACTACTTCATCGATGGATTCCATTATAGCAAAGGGTGAGAGAAATGGTGACAATGTCACCATTACCTGTGTGTTAATTAAATACAAACGTGGTAAGATCGATGACTTTGTCTATTTACATTGTATCCACGTATTTGGAAGATTTTCACCATTTATCTTGCCCTTTGGATTTATTAGCTACAATTAAGTAGCTTGTGCCGTGTTAAGCCCCCACAGATGGAAACTTCTCAGTTGCTGAGCCCAACGCTACGGATTTGGGAAGTCAGATGCTGACAAATAAACACACACAGCGCCGTGGATTGTTGGCACCGTAGGGTAAAGCGAACGCACTAGGCTAGTTATCGAGAGATCTGGGGTTCGCTCCCAGCGGTGTCGAAATACGATTTTTCGGTTGCTGTGTATTAATTAAAGAAAAACGTGGAAAGAGCGATGACTTTGTCTATTTATTTCCATTATAACAATTATGTTTTATCTGCATGTGAACTAATAAAATGATGCTTGTACATTTTCATATTTTAAATTATGTATAAAAATTCCTTGAAATCGTGAATATGTAATAGTCGCAGTATTCCATGATAACTCATTAATGAAGTAAACCCTACGTCTAGGTAAGGTATGTATTCATAGCTAAAGCAGTTTGGCCCTTGCCAGATCCGATTAAAAAGTAACTTATCGTTTCGCCTCGGGTCGCATAAGTTCGGCTGTGTTCCATCTAGTGAGATGAATATTCTGTTTGGATGTTACCAGTGTAATATATCATCTGTTTTCTTTCATGATGGGCCATCACCAGTAACTTCGTATCTAGCTGATTTGATTCAAGATGAATATCAGATATCATATGCAGAAATAAAGCAAGTAAAAAGTAAATCAATTAAACTATTTACTAACAAATCTCAGATAATCCTATTAAAAGTTTCCGAGTTTTTAGAGTAATAGCTCGTAATTTTTATGAATTCTTAACCCTAACAAGGCAAATTTCCATTGGCCTCAGTGAAATTGATCTGCTTTAGGATACACAACACAACAGCGCCAAACCACCTAAAAATGTATCTCTTCCTGTGTTCTCTCAAACCAGTGTTATTGACTGCCATTAGAACATTTAAAAAGGAGTCACATAGCATACGATGCCAGCACATTTAGGAAACTCGCAACATAACATCACCTGACACTGAAGTGATGCTACATGATTAAACAGTTTAGCCTTGAAAATAGTAGACAGGTTTTATAAAACTGATTTACCGCAAGAGTCTCCATAGACTATAATTTGAAACAAAATGTCACGTCAAGAAAAATTTAGCTAAAAGACAATTTGGTGTACTTTATGTCAAGTAGTTTATCTAAATTTGATATTGTATAGTACTCATTTCTTTATGCAATGTTCTTCAAATGCATTGATTTTCGGAGTTATCTACGAAATATATTCAGGGAATGTTAAATGTTTTGCTATAGTTCCAGGACAGCATGGGATGGTGCATAATCTTCATACATTCTAACCGTAGGATCGTCTCATCATATGCCTCCGCCTTTTTGGAGCTCTTTCTTCATACACTGACGGAAAAAAAATCCCGACACCAAGATGGGGTTGTGTTAGATAAACGACAGTTGGTAGGCGGTGAGAGTACATCTGTAAGATGACGTCTATGCAAATTTCGCGCTCGGCACATACGTGTGGCGCTAGTAACGCCCATCGGAACATGCAAAGCAGGTTTGCTGTAAATACGCGCTGTAACGTTCGTGAGCGTTAGTTATCGTTGAGATTCGACGTAGTGTGTTGATGTTAGTCAAGAATACCTTTAAGAAGACGAAGAAGCCATTATTTATCAAGAGCTCACGGAGTTTGAACGAGGTCGTGTAATAGGGCTACGAGAAGGTGGATTTTCGTTCCGCAATATTGCAGAACGACTTGGCAGGAATGTAGCCACTGTGCATGATTGTTGGCAGCGGTGGTCAAGGGAAGGTACTGCCTCAAAAAGACCAGGTTCCGGCGGCCCACGTAGCGCTACTGAGAGGGAAGACCGCCGTGTACGGGGTATGGCCGTGGTGCATCGTACCGCGTCTGCGGCAGCAATTCGAGCTGCAGTTGCCACCACAGTGACACAACGAACTGTTACAAATCGATTACTTCAAGGACAGCTCCGAGCCAGACGCCCTGTAGCGTGCATTCCACTTACTCCAAACCACTGCCGTTTGCGACGTCAGTGGTGTCAAGCTAGAGCTCATTGGAGGACGGAATGGAGATCTGTACACGTATGGGACATCATTGGACGACAACTCCAGCGTCACCCCCAACCAGCATTAACCGTCCCTGTATGGACCGACCAAGTGCAACAGGCATGGAACTCCATCCCACAAACTGACATCCAGCACCTGTACGACACAATGCATGAACGTTTGCGCGCTTGCATTCAACATTCTGGCGGTTACACCGGTTATTAATGTACCAGCATTTCACATTTAAAATGGCTCTTCTCGCGCTTACATTAAGCTGTGATCTTGAAACCTTAATCGATTAAATATGTTACCTATACAAATGTATTGCCGCCATTTCATTCCTCTACAACTATTTTTTCGTGGTGTTGGGATTTTTTTTCCGTCAGTGTAGTTCTTCTTCAAGCGTTCCACAGCTTCAGAGACTAAGATGAAAAGATAGCTCCAAGGTGGTATAGCATGGTACTACATTCTTCCTATACTCTACCATATGTTCACCTCATCTGCTCTTCGTGTGGCTTTCTGGAGCTTTTTTTTTCATCGTCTGTTTCTGAATGGTGTTAACGGTTTCAAAGACTACGATGAAGAGAGCTCCAGAATGGCATAACATTGTGCACAGTCTTCATAGACTCTAACCTTATGCTCACTGCATCATAGTCTTCCCATATGGCTTCATGCAGCTCTTTCTTCGTCGTCTGTCTCTGAATGGAGTTGCACGGTTTTAGAAACTAGATGACGAGCTCTGGGATTGCATATTTATAGGTTCGTGTAGAATGTTCAGACCTTAGATTTATACGGTCGCGAATACTGGGCGGCGTGGTTCTGTTCTTCTGTTGGAAATTAGATAACTGCTAAAGGAGCTTTGCATTTATAATTTTCCCGCCATTACTAGCTAGCGAAGAACAACTTGATCACTGCCTTGTAGATTTTATACGCCAAATTATGACGCAATGCTACCAGTCAATATACACTGAAAAGCCAACAGTCATGGGATAGCAGTACGTAAAGTTTTAACTGGCACTGCAGTCGTATAAAGGCTTCGACGCACGCCACAATTTTTATCAGTTGCGAGGTGTAATCTGGCGAGTCAGGCTGAACAAACGCCAGTAGGATTATGGCAAGCCGACGTGAATTATCGGAATTTGAAAGAGGCGTGGTAGTGGGAGCCCGACGGATGGGACATTCAATTTCCGATGTGCGAACATTCAACATTCCTCAATTCACGGTGTCACGTGTGTACCGAGAATACCTCATGGAAGGCATTACCACCCACCGTGGACAGCGCAGTGGCCGATCACGGGTGCTGAATGACCTTGACCAGCGGCGTTTGACGAGGATTATCCATGCTAACAGACATGCGACACTGGCTCAAATAGCATTCACATTCAGTGCAGGATGTACCACAGACATATCCATCAGGTCAGTGCAGCGTAATTTAGCGTCCATGGGGTATGGGAGCAGAAGACTCATCAGAGTGCCTTTGTTAACACCACGATAACGTACACAGTGCCTCACCTGGGCTCGAGAACATGGCAATTAGACCCTGGAAGACTGGCAACATGTGGTGTGGTCCGATGAGTCACGCTACTAGTTTTTAGAAGCTGATGGTAGGGTTCGAGTGTGGCGCAGACCCCATGAGGTTATGGACCCAAGCTGTCAACAAGGCACTGTGCAAGCTGGTGGTTGTTCCATACATGTGTGGGATGACTTTAAGTGGCACGGATTGGGTCCTCTGTTCCTCGTAAACACGTAATTAACCGCTACCGCTTTGTTTCTTTGCTAGGTGACCATTTGCCGCCCTTCATGGACTTCCTGTACTCCAACAACGATGAGGCAGCCCCGGTGGCGCAGTAGTCTAAGCGATGGCCTCTGATCATTCGTCCGAACGGGGTCCGGGTTCGAATCCCGGTGAGGCATGGATGTTGTGTTTGTCTTACGGCACTAGCTCTCTCCCTTCCCTGGAACCAGTGACCCTAAATTAGGGACGGGCGACTGCTTATAGCCCATTGAGTTGCTCACGGTGGTCGTTAAACCTCCAATCAAAAAAAAAAAAAAAAAAAAAAGGACTGTGGGCGGCTGTTCAGACGGCATGTCTCGACATCTCTCCAGCCACTTGTGGAATCGATGCCACGTCGAGTTGCTTCACTTTCTGTGGCTAGAGCAGGTCCTACACGATCCTATGTACGTATTGCATGACTTTTGGCCCTTCAGTGCATATGGCATATTGCGTGATAATCGTGCTTAAAACTTATTAAATGCTTTGCTTATTTTAGTCTTGATATCGTTAGAAGCAAAAATTATTTCTATAAAGATAGTGCAATGATTATATCATAGCGAGGTTGATTTCCCAACGCCTCTATTGAATGCATTTAGGTCTTGGTATCACATTGGGCTTACGTTCATTTAACTTTCTTTTCGTTGGCAATTCTTCGAGGTAAATTAGATACAAATTGTACTGTTCCGGTTTACCATAGTGTTATGAAACCAGTTCAGAAGTTTGCACTTTAAACATAACTCTGGTGGTTAAATTACACCGATGGAGAAAACTTACCGCATATTATATCCAGAGTGCACATGGTGACATACGGTACAACATCTACGCAACTCATATTACTGACTTTCTTCAGATGGTCGACCATAATCCTCGACTGAACATCAAAGACAGGGATGAAATCTTCCAGGATGCGAAAGTGAAATGCGGATGTGATGGTCTTCCTTCGCTGTTTCCATTTTGCTCCTTCGCTGCATATAGAAGCATAAAAATGTACATGTACTTAACATAATAAAGCAAGTTTGTAATACATCAGGCCAAATAAGTTATTTGTCACGTCGAAAACACGTGATGCTGTCATACGTATAACACTGAGCTCCCTACAAGCATATTTTTTGAATCATACAAACGCATACACTCTTTTTTTTTTTTTTTTTTTGATTGGAGGTTTAACGACCACCGTGAGCAACTCAATGGGCTATAAGCAGTCGCCCGTCCCTAATTTAGGGTCACTGGTTCCAGGGAAGGGAGAGAGCCGGTGCCGTAAGACAAACACAACATCCATGCCTCACCGGGATTCGAACCCGGACCCCTTACGGACGAATGATCAGAGGCCAACGCCTTAGACCACTGCGCCACCGGGGCGGCCATACACTCTTGAGCAACAACATTATGACCAGCTACCTAATAACGTGTTGGTCCGCCTTTCGCCTCTATGACTGCTTGCACCCGACATGGTATAAACCCAACTGTACCACATAAGGTTTTATTTTATCTAAACCAGCTGGACAGAAAGACTTCCCGGATTTGGGTGAAGGGGCTAGGCACTGACTTGGATCAGCGAATGCTATGTCCAGTGCATCCCCAAACGTTCGATGAGTTCCATGTCCATAGAATATAATCCATTTCACACGAAATGCTTAGTGATGATCCTCTAACCATTCCGGCACGATAAACTTTACCATTACTTTAGCGTAAAAGCTGTGATCGAAACTATTGGTCGACGCCCGAGGCGATCGAATGATAGCCGTACTTGTACGGAACAGTGACCCAAATAACAGAGGATTTGGAATCTAAGCCAAAGCCAAACGACATCCCAGTGTACAGTGCATTTTACAAAATCAGAAAATCTTTCAGTACACTATTGCAGTCTCCAGAAAACGAGATAAAACGACTTAGGCACCAGAGGTGAAACCTAAATGATTGGAAAAAAGACATGGGGTCTGACGAATCGCGTTTGAACTGCAACAGGGTGGGTGAGAATATGTAGATAACAACTTGAAACCATGAGTCCGTCTTGCATGGTCACGACTTCTGCAGGCTGGTGGAGGCAGTTGAATGATGTGGGCAATGCAGAGGCGTACTGAGGGCCTCCGTAACCACCCCGCATTGCGGGTGGGCCCTACGATTAAGAGAACCTCTAGCCTCAGATAAGAAGGTTTTTCAAAATCTTTTGAGGAAACTTCATATGAAAATGATGAAAGAAATTGCCAGGAATTTTTGACTGCAGCTTTGAAAAAAGTATTGAAAAGAAAAGCAATATCGTTTTTTACGCTTTCCAACCGTAGGTTGAAGAAGCCCAGCTTTGTCCGTCCGTCCGCACGATAACTCGCGTAAAAATCACTCGATTTCTATGAAATTTTAGTATGTGGTAGGGAAACACCTGGGGACGAACCCTATTGAAAATGGGGTTAATGGGGTCAAAGGTCACGACACAGGAACGGGATTCATTCCATTGCCCTTATGCGTCATTACTTGCGTAAATATGGTTCGATTCAGTGAAATTTCAGTATGTGGTAAGGGACCACATAAGGACGAACCCTTTGGAAAATGGGCGAACTGGGGTCAAAGCTAACGACATAGGAGCGGGATCCATTCCATTGCCCTTATGCGTCATAACTTGCGTAAATATGGTTCGATTTCGGTGAAATTTCAGTATATGACAGGAGATCGCATGGGAACGAACCCTGATGAAAATGGGTGAAACGGGGTTAAAGGTAAGGACATCGGAGCGGGATCCATTCCGTTGCCCTTATGCGCCATAACTTGTAAAAATGGTTCGATTTCGATGAAATTTCAGTATATGATAGGGGATCACCTGGGGACGAACCCTGTTGAAAATGGGTGAAATAGGGTCAAAGGTCAGGACATCGGAGCGGGATCCATTTTGTTGCCCGTATGCGCCATAACTTGTAAAAATGGTTCGATTTCGATGAAATTTCAGTATATGATAGGGGATCACCTGGGGACGAACCCTATTGAAAATGAGTGAAATGGGGTAAAAGTTCAGGACATTGGAGAGGGATCCATTCCGTTGCCCTTATGCGTAATTACTTTAATAAAAACGGGTTCGATTTCGATGAAATTTTAGTATGTGCTAGGGGACCTCCCGGGGACGAGCCCTACTGAAAATGGGTGAACTGGGGTCAAAGGTCCGGACATAGGAGCGGGATTCATTCCATTGTCCTTGTGCGTCATAACTTACGTAAAGATGCTTCGATTATGACAAAACGTTTTCGTGTTGTTCCGGAGGTATACTGAACCAATTCTGTTGAATATCATCGAAATGGGATCAAAGGTCAGAGCACAGGAGCGAGATTTATTCCTCAGCCATTATCCTCATAACTTGAGTAATGATTTCTGGTATGTTGGAAAGCGTATCATAATCAATGCATTGCATGATTTTACTAACTTGTTTTTTGGTGGCTTTAGTTTATAAAAACTGGATGCCGATAAAGCTGCTATTATAGAGGACTTAAGGCCCCTTTTCAGTCATAGCAATAGTTCTTGTACATCTATATTAACAAGAGAATGTGAAAGAAATAGCAATTTAATGAATGTAATTTTTTATTTCAATAAGGATAAGGTGTTATGTATTGGGTTGGAAAGAAAGTGACGTCTACAAATGCAAGGCGAAAGAAAAGTGTTACCATATATAGAAATACAAATCAGTCCAAAATGTAGTCGCCATCGTTTGCAATGACCAGCTCCCATCGTCTGGGCAGCTGTTATTAACGTCCCTATAGAATTGTGGCGGCTTGGATGCAAAGAAGTGACTAAGCGATCGTTCCGGTTAGTGAACAGCTGTTCGTCCAGGAAATGCTGGTAAGACCAAAAAAGGTGGTAGTCGTTTGGGGCAATGTCCCGGGAACAAGCAAAGTGTGGCAGCAGCTTCCAGCTCAGGTCTCTG
This sequence comes from Macrothele yani, assembly GCA_039090855.1. Classification (NCBI taxonomy): domain Eukaryota; kingdom Metazoa; phylum Arthropoda; class Arachnida; order Araneae; family Macrothelidae; genus Macrothele; species Macrothele yani. The sequence continues at coordinate 45,414,113 of CM077015.1, read as the reverse complement.
ATCTCGTGACAAGTTACCCGTGCTGTGTGAGGTCTCGCTCCATTCTGCTGTAGGACGACGCCCTTGCAGTTCTGGTCGTTTCGACGTGAGCGATGCAGGCAGATCGTCGAGCTGACGGTAGTACAAATTGACGGTGAGAGTGGTGGTGTCCGGCAGCAGCTTAAAACACAAGACATCCCACATATCCCACCAATCAAACAGCAGGACAATACGTGGGTGTACGCCGGCTTTGGGGGTTCGGCATGGGCTTCTGTTTTGAGTGCAACCACTGTTTTCGGGCGCTGACATTGTCATACAGGATCCATTTCTCGTTACCTATCACAATACAGTCCAAGAACGGTTCAACTTGGACACGTGCAAGCAGGGAAACACATGCACCTTCCCAAGCTGAAGCAGATGCATGATAATACTCATGTGGGTAGTCCCCAGCTGTTCGGCCAACTCCCGCGTGGTCACACGGGATTCCATCTCCACTAAGGTCTTGAGTTTATCCATATTCGCTGTCGCGGATCATTTGGCTTTGAGACAGTCCGACAGGTTACAATTTCTCTCTCGAAACTGTTTGAACCAATGACAGCACTGACGATGTGATATGACATTGGGGTACACGTTGGTATATTCCTTACAAAATTTGCAGAGGTGCTACCGCGACGAAACTCATACAGCTTGCAAAGGTGTATATGTTCCTTGTCCACTTCCATGTTGGCCGGTGCCCAACATTCTTCGCCTTCTGACGACTAACAGCCAAGCCACTTGCCTGAAGATGTCATGCCGTGTGCTGCGCAATCTCAGTGGCCAATGTGCGCCGGGGCTTTGACTTCAGGTTCCTCGTCATCGGACATTTTATTTCGAACCCAATATTAGTCAGTTTGCACGTAACTACTTATTCTTCAGAATATAATGAACTAAAAGGTGTTCTTCAGGGGGGGGGGGCGAAGAAACAGACCTGTAATATTTTTTTTTTTGTATAAGTCAAGAAAAAAATTCTAGACTAAAAATTTAAATAGTCTTGCTTCTCTATTACGCAATTCTTGTTACTTATTTGTTTACTAATGTTCTATATTTTGATATAAATTGGAAAAGCTCATTAGAAACTGTTATACGGTAGTTGTGTGTTTTGTGTGTGTGTAACCGTGAGGCATTTCAAAGAGGCTGGCCTTTGTTCTCTTAAAGAATATCATTTGCGTGGCATGATCGACTTTGGATAAATTGTTTCGTAGTATCTTGTATTGTTATAAAACTAGAGCAATCATTTTAACTACAACGTGCACGTTTGTGTTGCACGCAATAAAGTGGCAATAATTTCGGTTTTACAAAATGACCAATAGGTTCCTAAGAATTTAAATGAATAAAACGCTCATCAAACCTAATTATAATATGGAATTTAAAAACTTCAGTAACTGAAAGCTAATAAATTTTTGCAAAAAGTACTCAAAGATATTTCCTGTGGGGAAACCAGAATTTTTCCGGTACGTCTCTGGGGCCATGCTTCCATGGGAAGCTTAAGATCCTTTTGGTTCAAGTGGACCTATGTCTGAATGTTTAAGCGTATAACGAAGTGAATTTCTCCGTCATTTTTAGTCTACGCCGGGATTCGAACCCGGGTCCACTCATTCCGGAATAAGTTGCTCTACCAATTAAGCTACGCGGACATTTTATTCTGATTCCTATCTGCCTTTATGTCGTGTGCGTCCTTCTGGCAGGTACGTCACATCTCCTGGTACGTTACATCATCTCTCCCTTATTTTTCATTTTTTTTTTTTTTTTTTTTTCGAAGTGCTGCTCTTATTTTTCCTATCTCGCGGTGTGGAAATAACATCACACCAATGCGAAATTTTGAACGGTCGGGTCATCCGGATAGTTCGGGCGCCATTATAACGAAGTGAATTTCGCCGTCATTTTTAGTCTACGCCGGGATTCGAACCCGGGTCCACTCATTCCGGAATAAGTTGCTCTACCAATTAAGCTACGCGGACATTTTATTCTGATTCCTATCTGCCTTTATGTCGTGTGCGTCCTTCTGGCAGGTACGTCACATCTCCTGGTACGTTACAAGCGTGTGTATAAACATCGTTGCTGACAGTTCATCCAAACATAGGCACTCTCTATCAGCCTAGTGATGAGTACGTTCAGCGTCGCAATCCATAAGTAAGGATTGCTGGGAGTGTGAAATATGCTTCCGAAAATTCAGAGAAGATTCCAGTATTGAAAGACATTTGCCACTGTATATAAATGAAAAATCTTTACAGTGTGATGTGTGTATCAAGAAATATACGCAAACAACAAATCCTTTTAAGTCTTGTAAATCTCAACACTGATGAAAAATCATAGTGTGATATTAGTTACAAAATATTCACCCAAATTTTAATGTCTCAAGACATATATTGTTTCATACTGGTAAAAAGCATCATCTATGCAATTACAGCCAAAAATATTATGAACATCAATGAGCAAAACACTTAACTTGTGAAATAATATCCGTTCATGTCGGCCGCATTCACTTTACTCTTAAATTCATAACTAACACAGTACCTGACCATATTTACTATTTATAACAACTATTTTAAAGCACGATTTGCAACACGCACGCAGCCGGTGTATACACCTCAACAGCTTTCCATCCTCGCTAATGGGGGAACATCTGGTGTTTCAAACACTGACGGAAGTAGCTAGGTACAGTCTATTTTCCTCCAATGTCTTTGCGTACAACATGAGGATAGCTTTCTCGTGTAATGATCACTTCATGTTCACTGTACAACCACGAAAAAACGAACATTACGGTGGTCTTGCCTTAGACATGACTGCATTTTTGTCGTAGCTTATATGCAATATCACAATCATACGAATATGGTTTTCTCTTGAACATCACTTCGTTTTGTTCTGTTGTATACTGCTCAGTGTGATAACAAGAGGATCCTGTCTTGGATATGATTGTTCTATAGTACGTGTTTCGAAAAATCATTACGTGCTTACATATTATGGCTTACCTATCTCAGAGGTGACGCCCATGTCAAGACGTCAAAGTTGCAGCGATAAGCTTCGTTGGCGTAGTTTAATCTATAGAACGCTCTACTCCGGATAAAGCAGATGTGGGTTCGAATACCATCACCGGCAAATTTGGGGCTTTATTTTCACATTGCCGCCCGGACATTAAAGTTAATCTCCTGGCTGTGAGGTTCGAGATTGTTTGTGTGTTTATTTTTTTCACACGTCGTCTGGAATTAATAAGAATTCCTTTCTCTACAGCGAGCTACTTCAAGCTTGGTTTACTGGCTGACCCGGAAACCTACCAGGGGATGCTAAAGTTCTCGGCCTAACCTACTTCCTGTAAATGTAGTATTGTTTTGCCTCTGCAGCTCGAAAGAGTGTTCTTTTGTATTGTAAAGTGCCAATTTTCAGACTAATTGCTCTTTTTCCGCAGATGCTTGATGTCCTGAATTGAATCATGTCAGTGCAAAGTGTTGAATTTTCGAATGTGGAACTCGGGATTGTCATGAAATTTCTGTTCCTGCAGAAAAAATCTGCAAAGGAAATCTATGAGTGTATGACGCAAAAAGTTAAGTGACAAGTGCCCTTCATATTTCACTATGAAGAAATGGGTTGCCAACTTTCAGCGTGGAGACTTTGAGACCGAAGATGCAGTAAGATCTGGGAGGGCTTCAATAGTGACAACACCCGAAATTGTTGATCGGGTTCATGACTTGATTTTGTAAGATCGGCGAATCTCGGCTAAAACAATAGCTGAGACTCTAGAGATATCCAGAGAACGTGTTCGGTTCACAATTCATGAGCACTTGGATATGCAGAAGATGTCAGCGAAGCGGGTGCCCAAAGGTTTGAACGCCGATGAGAAACCAAAACGAATGGACACTTCCAAATCGGTTTTACAGCATTTTTAGCGATCTGGTGATAATTATTTGCAGCGACTTGTCACTCTTGATGAATAGACGTTACATCACTACGTTCTAGAGACGAAACAACACTCCCTGCAATGGGGTTCTCCATGGCCAAAGAAATTCAAGACTCAAAGGTCTGCAGGAAAGGTCATGGCAACAGTTTTTTTTGGGGGGATTCGGAAGGCGTTTTACTGGCTATCTTCCGAATGGGCAAACAATAAATGCTGAATACTATTCCAACTTGCTGTGCCGATTTAAAAAGCCGCGGAAAAGTGTTCTCTTTTTGCAGGACAATGCGCCGGCTCACAAGGCTGGCAAGACAATGGATGTTTTGAGGGATCTGGGGCTTAAGTGCATAGACCATCCACCCTACTCATCAGAACTTGCTCCATTGGACCATTTCCTGTTACCAAACCTTAAAGTTTGAAAGGGAAGCATTTTTCGAATGATTCAGGGGTGATATCAACAGCAGAACAATATTTGAGTGATTAGACTTCAGAATTTGTTTTGGAAGGATTAAAGGAACTCCAGAAACGCTGTGCCAAGTGTGTTGAACTTCGGAGTGAATATGTGGAATAGTCTAAGTTTCATGGCTCTAGCCCATTTCCTTCTTGGTGAGGCCGAGAACTTATCAGCATCCTCCTCGTACAATTTAGTTCCAACCCTTTCTCAAGAGGGGGAATACATGTGTCGTACCTATATCAAAGATGACGCACATGTCAATACGGGAAAATGGCAGCTATAAGCATAATCGGTGAAGTTCAGTCGGTAGAACAGTCGACTCCAGAGAAGGCAGATGTAGATTCGGATCTCATCACCGGAAAAATTTAGGCTCTATTTTCAGCACATAAGGTTGTCTGTCCATCGTCTATAGACACGATCTCCAGATCCATAGGTAGAATTCCGAAAAATCTTCTTGCATCGGATAGCGCATATTATGGGGACGAGAATTCATTCCCTTTTACATTTTTGTGACGTACAGTTTTTCTGCTAGATGACCGGAAATTATTTTTGCATTTCACAAGATATCTATGCTTCTAAAGGTCAGACTAGGTAAACGTCTTGTGACATCGCATTGCTTTGGCTGTGATTCTAGATTCTTTTTCCCGTTAGAGGACGTTACAGTATATTAATTACGCTTCTAAAAATCCTATTGAGAAAATTCTTTTTGGATAAGATTTATAGAAATGACTACAAATTTCTAAAGCTTTTAGAGTTTTTTAGATTCACAATTTTTTGGTTAGCTGACGCCAATTTTGTATTTTTGTTCTACGATGCCACATCTACCGGTCGGATTGGAAAAATTCTTTTATCGTTGCCAGCTCCTAGCTCCCTTTTTTAACTTTTCGTGACCAGTCCCTACACTGACCACAAAAAGTTAAAAAGTTAAGGATATTGCATAAAATGAAGGATGCATTTATCTGACTCCAGTAACACGCATTGAAATAACATCAGTGAGGCTACGTAACACAAATGATAAAGCGTCCGTTTACAAAAACAATTTGCCGCCCCCATGGCGCAGTGGTCTAAGTGATGGCCTTTGATCAATCGTCTGAATGGAGTCCGGGTTCGAATCCCGGTCAGGCATGGATGTTGTGTTTGTCTTACGGCGCTGGCTCTCTCCCTTCCCCGGAGCCAGTGACCCTAAATTAGGGACGGGCGACTGCTTATAGCCCATTGAGTTGCTCATGGTGGTCGTTAAACCTTCAATAAAAAAAAACAAAAAAAAAACAATTTATTGTGCAATTTCTGGACACAACAAGGTAGCATTGCAAAATAGACAAAATGGTAAATTCAGAGAATGTCCGTACCTCTGGGTTTCAGTACCAGGTAACACCACCCATGAATGTCTTGACACATACGAGGCATTCTTGAAAGGACACTATTGATGAGTATCTGGAGCAGCTCGTCCCATATTACAGGCAAAACGTGACGGAGGTCTGCCACCGTACTGGGGTATGGAACGTGGTTATCCTGACGTCTCTGTATAGCGTCCCAAATGTTCTGAACAGGATTAAGGTCAGGAGACCTCGGAGGTAGCTGTAACAATTCAATCAAATTATTTTCCAGCTCCCAAAGCATGCTCTAGGCACGGCGACTGGTTCCATTGTCATCGAGAAAACGGAATGAATGTCCAGTTGCAGCGTGAAACAGTGTCACAATGGAAACAATGATCTTGTTTCGGTACAATGAGGCATTCATGGTGCCTTCAAAAACATACAAGGAAATACGCTCATTAAAACACTCCTGCTCAGACAAGAACTGACTGTCTCTGGTAAGGGTGGACGAACTGCACACAGCGTGGTTGCATTTGTGTGCCGGTTCACTTTCACCACCCATGTCCTCGTTGAGTATCAGCATAAAAAGCAAAATGGGATTAATCTGTGAAAAGTATATAGTGCTACTCGGTATTCCATGACATGTACTGTTGGACTCTGGTACATCTTTGACGACGGTGAGCTGATGTAAATACTGTACATCTTAGCGACCTCCTTGTTCTGAGTCCATACTCCTGAAGTGGGTTTTGTACAGTTTGAGTACATACTGTGACACCAGAAGGAGCTCGAAGTGATTCCCGGAGTTTGCTACTGGTGATACCAGGCCTTCTACGAGCACTTAGTCGGGTAGCGATCTTGCATTCGGGCCACCACTTATGAGTCGATCTGCAACATTTCCATGCCGTATACGTTTGGTGTGTAGCCGACTTACTACGCTTTGCGCGACTCCTAACGTAGCAGCCACATCGATTTGCCGTACACCTGCCTGTAACATACCAACAGAACTATTTATGCGGTCAATACCTAAAAATTTCGTCTGGACATGATTTCAGGTTAATCCCATCCTGAAGGCAATACATTCAGCAAACTTCTAGATTAAGGTGTGAAACGACCAGATTTTCACTTCTCGCAGGGTACTTTTATTGGAGCTAGTATGTATGCTACGTGCTGTGTTGTCATGATGCTAAGTTGCATAGGACGTAGCTACCCACTCTGATAACCGATCTCCAGTAGTCGGTAAATTTGCATATCACCACATTTTCCTTTTGGATTCCCAATATCCCTAACTTTTTGTGATCAGTGTACTAGTATTAAAATAAATGTGCCTGTATATGTGACAAAAAATGTTAACAGCTTATTGTTTTGGATGATAGCAAATTTGATTTAGGTTGGGTGCGCCGATTTGATTCGTTAAAATTTTATTTGTTGCGTGCTGGGCTGGAGCGTTCCAATCGACCACAGTAACTACTAGTAGATAGGAAGACTCGCCAGGGGCTTAGCAATATGAATATTGTATTCTGCACACTTGATCGAATGCATCGTAAGATTTAGCAGTAACTCGAGGAGGATAGCTTTAAATGCGGTTGCTTTCGGCTGTTATATATGGCCTTCTTTTGGATACTTTAGCTCGTTATGTATCGATCTAATATACGATGAGTAAGTATTGGGTTGGTGCGAATGAAATGTCCGGCAAAGGAGCAGCACACGTGGACGCCGAGAACGGAAAAGTAGGAAAACTTACCTAGACAAAATAACCCCCTCGGCATCAACACATATGTAGTTTCCATCTGTTTGGCAAAAGGCCATGATCCCAGAACGACAAAAAAGGTCTTGTGGCTGCGGGCCGAAGAATTCATCAACTGCACGTTAAACCTCGTTGTCTGGCGTAAACTGTTTCTCAGACAGGAAGTGATCCAGGCGACGAAACAGATGATACCCTGTCGGAGACAAGTCCGGGGAGCAGGCAGGATGAGGCAGTTCTTCATAACCAAAGTCACATAGTGTCAGCATCGTTCGTTGTGCGACATGAGAGCAGCGTTGTCCTGGAGCAGAACACAATGTCTGTTGACCAAAGCCGGTTTTTTCTGCAGCAATTTCCGGTGCATCTGGTGTACTTCTAGCACAAAAACGTTCTGAAGTAATGGTTTGGGTCTCCTGCTAAGACACGCCGATGAATTATCACGTCTGTGGACCACCAGACAAGGAGCACCATGTTCTTGGTGTGTAGGGGTGGCTTAGGATGCCGTCCAATCCTTGCTGAACTATTGTGCAGGTCGTTTCCGATTATCATAAAGAACCTACTTCTCGACGCAGGTGACGATTCGATGCAGTAGAGGTTTCTGTTTATTCCTGGCAAGCAGTGACGTGCAGACATCCGAACGCCTAGTTCTCTTGGCAGTTGTCAAATCATACGGCAGCCACATGCCCAGCTTTCTGACTTTACCCAGCGAAGTCAGACGCCGAACAACTGTCGTGTGGTGGACACCTACTTCTGCCGCTATCTCATGACACGTTTTTCGAGGATCCGATTCAACCACATGTAACAGAACATCGTCAGAAACAGCAAGAGTTCGGTAACCTCGTGCTTCGTTTTGCAGGCCCGTATCTCGGCTTCGAAACTTCACAAACCATCGCGCCGAATGATTCGGGTATTGGCTGCATTTTCCCCAAACGCTTTAACGTTTCGAGCGGCAATTCATACAGGAAAATGACTCTCAAATCAGACGTCTGCATGTTTCCTTTGCAAGCCACGTTACGTCCAAACAAACCACACCTAAATCTTGTTCTTCAAAAACAGGCTAGCTATTTATAATATCTCTGTGACGTAATACCCGCAACACCTGTGGGTGGTTTCATTCAGCTGTGGGGAGGGGGGTCTGTCTCCACTGCTCGTTCGCGCCGGACATTTCATTCGCACCAACCCAATATTATGACGGTGAGTTTTACTCTGACAGGATGGTTGGTATTCAATCAAATCTAATGAGCTAAAAATAACACGAAGTCCAGATTGCGTTTATAAAATGAACGGAAATAACAATTCATTGACTTGTTTACTTACCTAGTAACTAATCCTTCTTTTAGCCACAGTGATAAGAAACCATAATCAAAGGACTTCTGTAGGTTCATAGAACTCTTCAAAATTGCCTACAAGAAAAAGAAACATAAATTACAATGAATTTTTTAGACTTGCTGGAGTCATCCGTAAATATCATTCATTTTAAACCGACGCAGTTTAGAAAATAAAATGAATAGCCCTAGTGAAAACAAAAGCTGTGGTTATAAAGCAAATGAGAAAGGCCGGCTTAAATAGAAGCTACTTTCTGAATTACAATGTGCAACAAGAAAGATGACACCGAATTTTCGGGTATAATAAGCACGTCTTTTGAATCCGTTCTGACGCGAATTAAATTTATCAAAGCTGTTCAAAGTCAATGGAACCGGTATGGAAAACAATAGTATCTGACGAAAGAAAGAAGTTTTTCAATCGGGTTTTTAATCCCTCAGATATTGCTGTGAACGGAATCGCGAGCTTACGGCCTCTGGTTGCAGACTTGTGCGTTAAGAAAAGCATGAATTTATATGAGAAAAATTTCGCACCGGAAACGCTCTCCAACACCGAAAGAAGTTTTCAAATCGGACTCTTGAACAGCTTTGATAAATTTAATTCGCGTCTTGAACAGCTCTTGAACAGCTTTGATAAATATAATTGCAATATTTTAGGAAGAAAGTATTCTCAAAAAGTTTTTACACATGAGCGGTAACGGTCCTAGAAAAAAAAATTAATCGAGTTTTCAGGAGCCCAGATTTTGCTACAAATACTTCAAAAGCAGAAATTAACACTTATGCCCCCTGGTGGCCAAACCATTCTTTACCAAATATTAGAAATTATGCGAAAAATATTTTCCATCAGGTCTTGTATGCGATACAGGAAGAATTTTTCAAAACGGAGTTTTAGAAGCAGAAATAACGCAGAAAACGCAATAAATCGTTGTGCCCCCTTGAGGAAAGTCTGATTTGCTGGAAAATTATGAATTTATAGGAAAAACATTTCACATCGGAAACACTATCCAACAAAGGAATTTTTCAAATCTAACTCCTAGAAGTAGACAATATTGCCAAAAATAAGTAATACATCTACTCCCCCTGGCGTAGAAACCATGCATTATTTCAAGAAGAAAATGTTCCTAAAATGCTTGTCGACATGAGTAGTATCAGTTAACAAACGACTTTTTTGCAATCAAGAATTTAGAAGCTCATATTTTGCTGCAAATACATCAGAAGCGGAAATTAGGTCTTACGCCACCTAGTAGCCAAACCGTTTTTTAGAAAAATTAGAAATTACGTGGAAACGATTTCCCATCAGGAGCGGTATCCGATGCAGAAAGAAGTTTTCAAAGCGGAGATTTAGAAGCAGAGATATAGGGGAAATGCAATTTACCTGTACGTCCCCTAGCAGAAAGTCTGAATAACTTGAAAATTTTGAAATTATATGTAAATCATGTCACACTGAAAACACTATCCAACAAAGGAATTTTTCAAATCTGATTCCTAGAAGAAGAGATATTGAGAAAAATAAGATATACATCTACGCCCCCTGGCGGAGAAACTGTGGAATATTTTAAGAAGAAAATTTTCCGAAAAGGTTTATCGATGTGAATGGCATCAGTCCACGAAAGAATTTTCTCAATCAGTATTTTAGAAGCTCAGATTTTATGGCAAATACATCAGAAGCAAAAATTAACACTTACGCGCCCTTGTGGCCAAAGTATTGTTTACCAAAAATTTGAAATTATATGCAAAAGATTTTCCATCAGGAGGTGTATCCGCTGAAGGAAAAAAAATTCAAATCGGAGTTTTAGAAGAGTTATCGGGAAAAATTTAATTAACTTTTAGGCCCCCTAGCGGAAAGTCTAAAAGTCTATACGTAATTGGAAAAAGTAACTGCATAAAAAATACTCTTCGACATAAATGGAATCGAAAGACAAAAGAATTTTTTCCATCTGATGTTTAGAATCAAATATGTGGAATAAAACGTATTTTTGAATTCTACATCTGCATTTACGCCCTCTAGTGGCGAAATTGTACATCGTAAAAAAAAAAAAAAACGAAATGAAGGATCATCATTCGCATATTTTAAGCTTCCCAATTCAAAAAGAATTTTTCAAAGCGGACTAATAGTTCCAGAGATATCGTGGGCACGGAGGGACAAACCGGTAACATAAGCATGATCTTTTTTAACAAAATACGTGCTAAAAACTACCATACGTACGTTGTCAAGAGGCAAATTACAGCAGGATATGAAACTATGAAAGGAAGGAAAATTAATTTGGGAATTAAAAATGCAGCATGAAAATTACTGCAAAAAAAAAAAAAAAAGAAAGAAAATAAAAGAGCAATATATACCGATGAGCCATTATATTTTGACCACCTGCCTAATAAGCTGTAGGACCCCCTTTAGCCCGCAAAACAACGGGCGCTCGGCAAAGCATAGATTCGATGAGGTAGTGATAGGTATCCTGTGGCACCTGGTACCATAATGTCAACAGCAGATCATCCAGTTCCCGTTCATTTCGGGGCGGTGGTGTTATAGTGCGAACCCACTTTTCCAAGTCGAACCACAAATGTTCGATTTGGTTCATGCCAGCTGAATTTGGAGGCCAGGGCATTAACAAAAAGCCACCAGCATGTTCCTCGAACCACTCCTTGACGATTCTTGGAGTGTGGCATGGCGCATTATTCTGTTCGTAATGGCCATCTCTAGCACAGAACACAGTTGCCATGAATGGGTGAACTTTGTCCGCAACGATGTTGAGATACCTGACAGCTGTCAGGGATTGTGCTATTGGGATAATAGGGCCTTAAGTGTCCCAAGAAAACGTCGCCCACAGCATTACACCACCATAGACCTGTTTCTTCCCAACAGTGCATCCAGGTGCCATAGCCTCCGTTGGTAATCGGCATATCCGCGCTCGACCGTCTGCGTGATGCACCAGGAATCTTGATTCGTCAGACCAGGCCACTTTCTCCCAATCATGCAGGGTGTAATCTCGATTATCTTGGGCCCATTTCGTGCGTTGTTGGCGATGACGTGCAGCGAGCATAGGGACGCGGCTGGGTCTGCCGCTAGACAGGCCTATGCGCAGAAGAATGCGATGAACTGTGTGTTGTGACACATTGCCCTGATTACCACTGTTTTAGACTGTCTTCGCTCCTCTCTGGCATCAACCATGTGCGCACCAATTTTGATGCGTACTCACTACAGAGGCACGTTAGCAACCCACAAGTCGCGCCATTTCCGAGATCGTAGTTCCGAGGCGCCGTGTCATCACAATTTGTCCTTTATCGAACTCCGAGAAATCGGCAGCTTTTCCCATTCTGACTACGAACACTCTACTAACCGAAAGCCGGTCCTCGGGTTGTATATATACTCCTCTGTGAACTTCCTGCGGCACCATTCAGTCTGCGGGCGCGCTGTTTTCTCTAAGCTGGGGGTGGTCATAATGCAATGGCCCATCAGTGTAACAACGTTCTACCAATCCCAGCGCTTTCAACTCATTAGGATTCACTTTGAAAAAACTTATTTGAGTTTTATGATGAGACTGCAGATAGCGAAATACACTGACGGGAAAAAAAAAATCCCGACACCAAGAAGGGGTTGTATTAGATAAACGACAGTTGGTAGGCGGTGAGAGTACATCTGTAAGATGACGTCTATGCAAATTTCGCGCTCGGCGCATACGTGTGGCGCTAATAGCGCCCCTCGGAACATGCAAAGCAGGTTTGCTGTAAATACGCGCTGTAACGTTCGTGAGCGTTAGTTATCGTTGAGATTCGACGTAGTGTGTTGATGTTAGTCAAGAATGCCTTTAAGAAGACGAAGAAGCCAATATCAACAGCTCACGGAGTTTGAACGAGGTCGTGTAATAGGGCTACGAGAAGGTGGATTTTCTTTCCGCAATATTGCAGAACGACTTGGCAGGAATGTAGCCACCGTGCATGATTGTTGGCAGCGGTGGTCAAGGGAAGGTACTGCCTCAAGAAGATCGGGTTCCGGCCGGCCACGTGGCACTACTGAGAGGGAAGACCGCCGTGTACGGCGTATGGCCATGGCGCATCGTACCGCGTCTGCGGCAGCAATTCGAGCTGCAGTTGCCACCACAGGGACACAACGAACTGTTACAAATCGGTTACTTGAAGGACAGCTCCGAGCCAGACGCCCTGTAGCGTGCATTCCACTTACTCCAAACCACTGCCGTTTGCGACGTCAGTGGTGTCAAGCTAGAGCTCATTGGAGGACGGAGTGGAGATCTGTTGTGTTTTCTGATGAAAGCCGGTTCTGCCTGGGTGCCAGTGATGGCCGTGTGTTGGTTAGAAGGAGGCAAGGTGAGCGCCTGCAACCAACCTGTCTGCGGCCGAGATACACTGGACCTACACCTGGAGTTATGGTCTGAGGAGCAATTTCCTATGACAGCAGGAGCACTCTCGTGGTTATCCCACGCATCCTGACGGCACATTTGTACGTCGGTCTGGTGATTCAACCTGTTGTGCTGCCATTCATGAACAGCATTCCAAGGGGTGTTTTCCAACAGGATAACGCTCGCCCGCATACCGCTGTTGTAACCCAACATGCTCTACAGAGTGTCGACATGTTGCCGTGGCCTGCTAGATCACCCGATCTTTTACCAATCGAGCACACATGGGACATCATTGGACGACAGCTCCAGCGTCACCCCCAACCAGCATTAACCGTCCCTGTAATGACCGACCAAGTGCAACAGGCGTGGAACTCCATCCCACAAACTGACATCCAGCACCTGTACAACACAATGCATGAACGTTTGTGTGCTTGCATTCAACATTCTGGCGGTTACACCGGTTATTAATGTACCAGCATTTCACATTTAAAATTGCTCTTCTCGCGCTTACATTAATCTGTGATCTTGAAACCTTAATCGATTAAATATGTTACCTATACAAATGTATTGCCGCCATTTCATTCCTCTACAACTAATTTTTCGTGGTATTGAGATTTTTTTTCCGTCAGTGTATGTTGAAGACGTGGAAATGTTTTTTTTGGCTTCTTGATTTAATTATCACCAAGAGCGTCAAAATCCATAGGGAGTCGTACATAATTTTTTGGAGGGGAAAGAGGAATTGTAGGTATTCAACCCCCCCCCCCCCATGAGCAACTCTAAATGTTTGAGCAGGCGCCGGTCCTTATTTTGAGACAGCTGATTCTGGGCAGGGGAAAAGAGTAGGCAGGTGTGCCACCCATGCCTCATCCGGGACTCGAGACATCTCTGACCACTAGCCAGAACCCAGCGCATCTGAATAATCGGTTAAAGTGGCGGACATTCCTAATTTAGAACCATAGCTTTTAGGAAAGGGAACAAACCAGCACTGGAAAGACAAACGTAATACAGGGTTATTCAAAATGTTTCATCCGTTTTCAAATGACTGAATTTTATGTGTTTCTAAATGTACAGCGATTAAATGTACATAGGATTTGTTTTCATACCTTAGAAATGTTCTATGGGATTTCCGTTCGTCACGCGAACTACCTTGAGGCGATACTCAAATTCCTGCCATACGTGTTCAAGCATTTCTGTTGTCAACGACTGCAAAGCACTATGAATGCGTATTTTGAGTTCATTTAGCGTTGTTGGCAATAGTGGCACATGCACATTATTCTTAACCATACCCATATAAGAAAAAGTCGCAAGGGGTCAGGTCCGGAGACCCGGCGAGCCACAGCGACCAATCCAGCGGTTAGGAAGCTGTTCGTTAACCCTTTAACGACCATGACCCCAAAATCTTGTATCACTCTAAATACCATAATGTCCGAAACTGTCTGTTGTTTCACTTCTTTGTTTAATAACAACAATAATGACCAATGGTGACTCCTGCTGATCCCTCATAGTTCGAGAAAATTTGAAGAACAAGTAAGGGTAGGAAATCCAACTCATCCTAGACAGTTGTTTCGGGCGGCTATGGTCGTTTGTACGTACGGGCGTTTTGGGCGTTATGGTCGTTAAAGGGTTAAGGTAGTGGCGGCTTCCTAACTGCTGTTCGTTAAGGTCGCGCTCAGTTTCAATTACTGCCTGTGGGTTTTCCGTACCCCACATGCGAGTGTTGTGACGGTTGACCTTGGCACGTGAATGTTGCTTCGTCACTAATCACCAGGCGTGAAGCAATTCGTTGCCCTCCATCGCCGCCTGCATGACATTTTTCACAATAACAGCCTTTCGCCCAGGTGTAGATACACGGGTTACATTGCGCCATCTAGCGGTTACATTCGTAAACTCGGTGCGTTTCTCTTCATTTTAATGTGTGGTACGCTATTACCTTGATTTTACAGAGCTATGATCTAATGAAATCGGAGAAATCATTTTGAATTACCCTGTGTTTCGCCTGGGTTCGAACCAAGGCCCAGCAGCGCAAGACGTGGGAAAAGTTGGAGACAAGGTGAAAGAATAAGAACTGTATATCATTATTAGCTGTGAAGTCAGGTAGTTTGCAAAAACAAAACATCTTGTAAAAATATTATTACTAATTCCTTTCCTTAATTCCTGTTGTCTAAAAAACATTTGAAGAAAACAGTGTCGTGAAGATATCAACTGTATCTTGAGTCTGACGAACTTACTGAATCAGCACAAGGATTTTCTGATTTTGAAAGTGAATTTAGATAATGAAATAAAGCGGAGGGCATCTTTCCGGTAAATCAGACTTTTTTTTTTAATTGAAGGTTTAAGGACCACCGGCCCCGGTGGCGCAGTGGTCTAAGCGATGGCCTCTGATCATTCGTCCGGAAGGAGTCCGGGTTCGAATCCCGACGAGGCAGGGATGTTGTGTTTGTCTTACGGCACTGGCTCTTTCCTTTCCCTGGAACCAGTGACCCTAAATTAGGGACTTGCGACTGCTTATAGCCCATTGAGTTGCTCACGGTGGTCGTTAAACCTCCAATTAAAAAAAAAAAAAAAAAAAAAAAAAGGACCACCGTGAGCAACTCAATGTGATATAAGCAGTCGCCCGTCCCTAATTACCATTAGTTCAAGGGCAGGTAGAGAGCCAGTACCGTGAGACAAAAACAACACCCATGCCTCACCGGGATCTGAACCCTGACCCTTTTCGGACGAATGGTCGTAAAACAGCGCTTAGACAACTTACGTCACCGGAACGGCTAAATCAGTCTTCGGCACATACATTGCTGACGTGCTTAAGATTACTTTTCAGTGAAATGATCGTTATTCTTTGTTTTGTTTTTTTATTTTTTTTTATTGGAGGCTTAACGACCACCGTGAGCAACTCAGTGGGCTATAAGCAGTCGCCCGTCCCTAATTTAGGGTCACTGGTTCCAGGGAAGGGAGAGAGCCAGTGCCGTATGACAAACACAACATCCATGCCTCACCGGGATTCGAATTCGGACCCCGTTCGGACGAATGATCAGAGGCCATCGCTTAGACCACTGCGCCACCGGGGCGGCATTCTTTGATTCCCACAATTACACAACTTGTCATCATTCTTGCTTTGATGCTACATCAGACTTGACGAATGTTTGGTTCTAATTTTTTCCAGTGTTTTCCTCGCTACTACCATAACATTTTGACAGAGAAATCTCGTCTTTTTGCCGCCCCGGTGGCGCAGTGGTCTAAGGCGTTGGCCTCTGATCATTCGTCCGTAAGGGGTCCGGGTTCGAATCCCGGTCAGGCATGGATGTTGTGTTTGTCTTACGGCACTGGCTCTCTCCCTTCTCTGGAACCAGTGACCCTAAATTAGGGACGGGCGACTGCTTATAGCCCATTGAGTTACTCACGGTGGTCGTTAAACCTCCAATCAAAAAAAAAAAAAAAAAAAAATCTCGTCTTGTCACCGCCCTATTTGATGGAACTGTGAGTAGTTTATTTTGTTATAGAGATTGTGGGTTCACATAACTCATCGAACACACCTTTAACCCTTCAAGCGACAGATGTACCTGAACCAAATAGTGCCCAAAATATTCGGCACTCCCCAAACAGAAATTGTCACATAGCGGCCGGGTTTTAAGAAAACTTCGGCAAAGTAATTCCTTTCCCCTCGTGTACCAGCCATACACTGTGACTGGGAATAAGCCTCCGTTTAGTCATTTACTCCCTGCTCACCTGACACGTACACTATGCCACTGGGAAGAAAAAAGTGACTTAAACATCTCTATGTTTTTAGGTATGACTTATTGTGACAGCCCTTCAGGCACGTAATCAGTCAGAAAAGATTAGTGCCAATCACCCCTCTAAATGATCACTTTGAATAAAAATGGTAAGGGGAAAGCAACGCTTTCTACTAGACAATTATCACTCGTTCTAGCTGCGTTCGGCCCACATCTTAGACAGCTAATATATGCCTTCAACCTGATTTCAGCCCATTTTGCAAACCCTGAGGAAATGCGTTCCAGCAGGTTAAAGGGGTGAAGAAAGCAGCTGTCGACCCTGTGGCAGACAATTCTGCCGCAAATGGGGCCCGGATTCGAGTCCAGATGAGGCATGGACGCGGTGCTTATATGCTGCTAGCCCTATCCCTGCCATGGAACCAATAACCCCCAAATTAGGGACATGCGACTGCTTTTAGCTGCAATACAGAAGGAAGGAAAATAAAGAAGGAAACAATTTCAGCCATGCTGACATCGGAGGTGTGGCAGGTGGCCACTATCGTGCTGAAAATAGCCAGTACAGAGTTTCACATCGTCCAACTGATTAACAAACTCGTGGAAGATTTGCATGTAGACTGTGGTATTCAGCGTTGTATGTACGAATATTGGGCCAATAATACGACAAAGCACACCACATCCAAATTTTTTTCTTTATCATGAAGGTGTCTCATGCACGGTGTTAGGATTCTCACTGCCCAAATACGGCTATTCTTGGGATTGACGTGCCCACTTAGGTGGAACCACACCTCGTAGATTGTGTGTCGCGCCTGCGCAAAGTGAAGGCCGATTGCGTAGTCGCTGCCCCCGGCAGTTCTCTGACCATGCCTCTCATATACCAAGTAGGTCCGTGTCAAATTTCCCTGAGCCGCCCCGGTGGCGCAGTGGCCTAAGCGCTGGCTTATGACCATTTGTACGGGAGGGGTGCGGGTTCGAATCTCGGTGAGGCACGGCACTAATTCTCTCCCTTCCCAGTGACCCTAAATTAGGGACGGGCGACTGCTTATAGCCCATTGATTTGCTCACGGTGGTCCTTAAACTTTCAATCAAAAAAAAAAAAAAAAATTGCAGAATTACGTCCATTAGCTAGCAAGTTATAAGGGAAAATCAGGGCCGCCCGGTGGCGCAGTGGTCTAAGCGATGGCCTCTGATCATTCTTCCGAACGGGGTCCGGGTTCGAATCCCGGTGAGGCATGGATGTTGTGTTTGTCTTACGGCACTGGTTCTCTGCCTTCCCTGGAACCAGTGACCCTAAATTAGAGACGGGAGACTGCTTATAGCCCATTGAGTTGCTCACGGTGGTCGTTATACATCCAATCAAAAAAAAAAAATAATCAGAGGCCGAGAGCGAGTGAAACACCCAACTGCTCATTGTGGCCGCTACCCCCCCCGTCAAGTGTGATACTAACGTTTCGCAGCATTGATTGCGAAAAAATTGTACGGAGTAACATAATACGCATCAAAGTTTATGATATTGCGTTGATGAACGTGAAGTTTTATGTTCCTGAAATATAAAGAGCAAACATTTGAAATGGTGTACTGTTTTTCTGCATTGCAATTTCGTTTTATGGAGAATAGCAACAGATAAAAGTTGAGGTTTTTTATATTTCAAGGGAAAAACTGATTTTATTGATTCAATAGAAAACCACACGCACATAACAATGCCAGGAAGCGTGCACCGTACAAATAACTCCCCAGGAAAGAACGAAGCATGCCTAGATTCATACAATGCAAAATTTCCTGTTCGCATACAATATCGAAGAAGAAACACATCAGATATTTATTTCGTGCCTAAATGTTTACGTCCTCAAATAACTGTCTTTGCACGATTTAAAGAACTCTCATCTAATACACCACCATTTGCAAGATTAAAATATATTTATTATTTACACTTAAAAACAGTATGTACAGATAAAAGCTTCGAAAACTAAGTTGGCGAGATCTTTCGGCTCCCCCGGGAACCATTGTCAAGACTAAGAGTGCCACCCGAGTGGAGCGCGCAATGCATCTTATACAAGCAGAAGAGACACGTCATACATCCGTTACCATAGATACAATTATAAACAGCACACCTCTGTACAACAGGAGTTAAGTAAAGCATGTGAGCACAGTCAAAAAATAGTGTGATACAAAATAGTTTTTACAAACCAGCACTCTTTATCAGATATGTCGACGACATCTTAGTCTTTTGGAGACACTCTTCTGAGCGCCTACAACAATTTGCCCACGATTTATCCTCAGTCTACCCAACTATCAATTTTACTATTGAACTCGAGGATCAATGCTCATTGTCGTTCTTAGACTTTAGGCTATGCAGAATCCCAGCTGACAATAGCATAACCTACTCAGTTTATAGGAAACCTTCGCACATTACAAATCTCATTCCATTTTCTTCTAATCACCCTAATGGGTTTAAATTTGCTGCCTTACGCTCATACATAAGACGAGCTTTCACCCATTCTGCGTCTTTGCGTTTGAGGTAAGCGGAACTTGATTATAGTACCTCAATTGCTATGAAATTTGGCTATCCGGAGTACTGCGTTCATAACTTGATTCATTCAATACAACGATTAGCATTTACAAGTTTACGACGCTAACATGTTAATAAAAGATTCGTTGGCTCATTAGATTACAACCCAAATGTGACTTATTTCCTAAATCGAATCTGCAATGAACATCAACTATCTTTTAGAATACGGACTTCGAACATTTTTTCAACTATCAGACAAGATCGTGATCAAGTAAGCAAAGAGCAAAGATACGGTATATATTATATACCCCTACAACCAAATCAACATACTGATCAAACAGTGGTTTACATCGGTTCCACATTACTGTTATTGGGGGTTCGAACGTCGGAACACGAATATGATGTTCGAACGGGAGCAACTACTACAGCACTCGCTCGTCTAGTGTCAACTGGACAGTATACACCATGTTGGACGGATGTTCAACGTTTAGCTTTCACTAAAAATACAAGGAACACTTTGTTCACTGAAGCAATGTTTATCATGTGGTTTAATGACTTATGCTGCAATGAGTCTGTGAATTACTATTTTGTTCCCCATGCTGTACTGTCTTTAAAATTATTAATTAGTTGCTCACATGCTTTACTTAACTCCTGTTGTATAGAGGTGTGCTGTTTATAATTGTATCTATTATAACGGATGTATGACGTGTCTCTTCTGCTTGTATAAGATGCATTGCGCGCTCCACTCGGGTGGCACTCTTAGTCTTGACAATGGTTCCCGGGGGAGCCGAAAGATCTCGCCAACTTAGTTTTCGAAGCTTTTATCTGTACATACTGTTTTTAAGTGTAAATAATAAATATATTTTAATCTTGCAAATGGTGGTGTATTAGATGAGAGTTCTTTAAATCGTGCAAAGACAGTTATTTGAGGACGTAAAGAAACACATCAATGGCGAGGAGCAGGTTTGGAAACTAAGCACCAAGCAAGAAGAAAACTAAAGGATAGATTTTTCCAAATTTGAATTAGTTGCAGACAAACATTCTGAAATAGGTTCCTTTAAAGTATTACATTGAGATTGTTCAAGTACTATCAATTTTGGAACTTACTCCCTATTCAGATCACATGCTTGACTCTGTTGTTCAGATGAGTTCAGCTGCTTCGAGTGGTAAGAAATGCGATTAAAATATTATTGCTCAGATAAGATGATTTTCTGACACTTATTTCAGAATAAAAATTTCCACAACTCGTTAATCAATTTATTGTATGCTGCACTAATATTTGAAAAAAAAATCTCTCTGAAGGTCACTTAAATTTAACACCCGTTTTCTGTGAAGTCCGGTGTACACCCACCCACCAGGAAGATAAAAAGCGAAGAAAGCAGCGATGTGTAGAATGACAGGGATTTTTCTTAAGACAAAATTTTTTTCATAAAAATATATCCGTAGAACGCCGCACACAGAAGAGAAATTGCAATTAATTCTTTTTTGTGTTTGTGATGCGCGATGCCTCGTTGGCGGAGAAGTCAGAGGCCTGGACTTCAAGCTAATCGTCCAATTTGGCATGGGTGGTGAGCTTTATCTTACGGCACTCGTTATCGTCTGTTATCGTGGACTAGAGGCTTCAAATTACGAATGGGTACTTTGTACAGCATCATATGCCCCCATCCAGTGTTATAAACCAAAACTAATGTGCCTGCATTCTCTATGGGCATGTTCACTTTGCATAATTTGAACTTCAGTACTTGAGCTTTACTCTTCAGCAATTCAAACATCTAATGGAGTCAGTTAAAGGTGAGCCATCAAAGGGAGTTGAGTTTTTTTACCAGATATAACGTATTCATCATAATTAAACAATTTCTTAGGTTTATCTTTAACACATACTCTAATGGTTTTTTGTTGGGGCCGGAGGAAACGTATCTTAGCAACTGAATGCCTTTTACAAAGATGAAGCAATTACAAGGGTGTTGAAATTTCTCCTTAGGTGTATAAGCAAAATAAATAGTTGTCCAAAATGATAGTCATTAAAATTGTCTTCTCTCGAAATTCCATGTGTACTGCAAACATAATACTAAGTATCATGAATGGAATACGGGATTACACCATACAACACAAATTTTGAAGAAGTGAATCCGTTTTTTGGTGTAAATATGACAAGGATGGTAAATCAGATAATATCCGAAAACTTGAAAATTTCGTCGTCCTGGAGCGGGAATCGAACTCGCGTTTCCCGAATATGCTAACCACTACACCACTCAGAACTACCAAGTCTAAAGTTTCCGATTATTTTGATTTTAGCCTCAAGTTTCCGATTATTAGCATACTACGGCGCTGTCCGGGAGACGCGGGTTCGATTCCTGCTCCAGGACTACGAAATTTTCAAGTTTTCGTATATTATCTGACTTACCATGCTTTTCATATTTACACCAAAAAACGGATTCCCCTCTTCAAAACTTGTATTGTATGGTGTAATACCGTATTCCATTCATGATTTATCTGCTTCTCCGAGCAATCGCAGGATAGAATTCTTAACCTCCAGATTCGCTAAACATGAATGCCGGTTGCTTCGACTAGCGAATCCTGTGATGATTATATTCAAATGTATCGGGAACTTGAGAGCTGGTCGTTCTGGGTGGTGTAATGGTTAGAAAACTCGAGCGCTATCCGGGAGACGCGGGTTCAATTCCGGCTCCAAGACGACGAAATTTTCAAGTTTTCGGATATTATCAGACTTACTATCCTTGTCATATTTACACCAAAAACAAACAAACGGATTCACATTTTCAAAATTTGTATACTACAAAGTAGTTGTATTTTGACCTTTTAATCACACTCGGACATGCGCTATGCAACACATAGAAATTATGTGACACTAAATCTTTGATAGCCTCTAAATTTTGGCCCGGTGGCGCAGTGGTCTAAGCGATGGCTTCTGATAATTCGTCCGAGAAGGGTCCGGGTTTGAATCCCGGTGAGGCATGGATGCTGTGTTTGTCTTACGGTACTGGCTCTCTCCCTTCCCTGGAGTCAATGACCCTAAATTAGGGACGGGCGACTGTTTATAGCCCATCGAGTAGCTCACGGTGGTTGTTAAACCTCCAATAAAAAAAACATTTTTTTTTGGCCCGAAGTAAAAAAAAACGCAATTAATAGGTGTTTTTAAATATTGTTTAATCTCGTCTCCACACCACACAAAATATAAAGTTCGTGAACTCTGAACATACCGACGAATTAGCATTGCAAAAGAAACGTTTTATAACCTACAAGCACAGTTCTTAGTGAGATTCATATATGACTGAAAATAAAGTACCAAGGCAAAGTATTTACAATATGAAAAACGCCACAGCTCGTGTCTGTTTACGCGGGGCGTTCAAAAGTTCGCTTTCTAACTGCTTCAGGTTTTCTTGTAAAGGCAGTACATATTCTTGTGTGCCACTGTATCGATTTTCAATGCTATAGATCCATTTTTATCAGGTGATTTTGTAAGCTGAACGATAGACTTTGCAAAATGGATAAAGCCGCTCCGGTGGCGCAGTGGTCTAAGTGATGGCCTCTGATCATTCGTCCGAACGGGGTCCGGGTTCGAATCCCGGTGAGGTATGGATGTTGTGTTTGTCTTACGGCACTGGCTCTCTCCCTTCCCTGGAACCAGTGACCGTAAATTAGGGACGGGCGAATGCTTATAGCCCATTGAGTTGCTCACGGTGGTCGTTAAACCTCCAATTAAAAAAAATGGATAAAAAAGAACTACGGGTAGTGAAAATATACCTGTTTTTCAAAGGCGAGACCCCACAGGAGGAGGTTCATGAGGATATGGTGCAAACACTGCAGAGGTGCCGCCCCGGTGGCGCAGTGGTCTAAGGCGTTGGCCTCTGATCATTCGTCGGAAGGGGTCCGGGTTCGAATCCCGGTGAGGCATGGATGTTGTGTTTGTCTTACGGCACTGGCTCTCTCCCTTCCCTGGAACCAGTGACTCTAAATTAGGGACGGGCGACTGCTTATAGCCCATTGAGTTACTCACGGTGGTCTTTAAACCTCAAAAAAAAAAAAAAAAAAAAAAAAACACTGCAGACTGTCTCTGTGTACGATCCTCCTCAGAGGAAAACATCGACTGCGTGCATGACAGCGCGATGCAGGACAGGCGAATGACTGTTCGGTGTATAATCAAACCTGTAGAAGTTTCAATCGGCAGTGCCGAATCAGACTTTGATGACTTCTTTGAAGATGAAAACGTCAGTGAGCGATGGATCTCACCAATGCTGATATACGGAGTAGGATCCAAAAAATTCCCGGACTGCGCCTATACGGCAAAGTACGTGTATCGCATACCCATAGTGATTATTGGACTACGTTACATTTTCCCCCTCATTAATTCCTTCCATTTGCATCACGCGCTCGCTGTATAGTGAACAACTTACGAAGTGTTCGCCGATTGATGAAAAATGGCGTTTTTTTGAGCAGCGCTTTAACATTAAGTTTTGCATTCCTTTGGGCAAAAGTCCAACAAAAACTTACGAGATGTTGAAGCAACTTTATGACGGAAACAAACCTGTCGCGGTGAAAAACATTCGATTGACATAGGAGCTTCAGAGAAGGCAGACAGGAGGTCGAGATGACGGACCAAGTGGGCGGCCAATGACAGCTCGCATGGGTGAAAACGTTTCGAAGGTTGCGGCCAATATATGCGCCGAAAGACAACAGACGATCGAGGAAATAGAGGCTGCTGAGATATCGGAGACAACGTGTCATCGGTTACTAACAGATGATCTGAAGATGAACCGGGTCTGTAAAAACATCTTCCTACGCATGCTAACTGAAGATCAGTTTGCCATACGGATAAAAATGACGGGCGATCTCATAACCGCCGCCGATCTGGACCCACAATTTCTAAGAAGAATCGTAACGTGAGAGGAAAATAAATTGGTACTTCCTCTTCGACCCGCAGACTAAGCGGGCATCAGATACATTGATATCGCCATCGTCTCCACGCAAGCAGAAATTCTGCCGACATCGCAGCAGAGGCAAGATCATGCTTAGAGGTCTACTTCGACATCCAGGGTATTGTTCACGTTGAATTTATCTCTGAAGGACGTAGTCTAAACAAGGAGCTGTACTTAGACGTCATGCGACGTCTGCGTGAGTCGATCCGCAAGAAGAGGCCTCAACTGTGGGGCAATCAATCGTGAGTGCTGTTACACGACAATACACCGGTCACTCCTCGTTCGTGAGGTTCTCGCCAAAACAGGAATTGTTCTCCTCCCACACCCACTCGCCCCCCTACGACTACCATCGCTTCCCTGATCTGACACGTCGACTTTAGGGTCGTCAGTTTTCGAGCGTAGAAGTGGAAAGCTCATTGCTGGTTGCATGGAAGGACACGGCAAAGAATGGGTTCCAAAAGTGCTTCGACGAACTCTACAGCCGCTGGCAGAAGTGTGTTTTTGCGAGAGTGTCTTATTTTGAAAGAGGATCAGTGTCTTATTCAGCTTTGTAATTCTATGGAATTACGGATCCTGTCCGGGAACTTTTGTATCCAACCTCGTAGGAGTAAAAGGCATGCCGCAAATGAACGTGTCTTTCCAAATTGAAAATGCTTCGCGCTGATCGAATAGATGAATTGTTAAAATGTATGAAACATCACTTTGACCCAGAGACCAGAAAACAGTCTGATGTGGGAACATAACTCTTTCCGCCATCCCAAGAATTCATGTTGCTCCGTCAGCCATCAAGATAATGCCATCAGTTTCTTGGGACGCAGAAGGGACTACGGTGCACGAGTAACTAGGCGTATTTCTTCTTTAAGACAGTATCACGAAGTAAATTTCTCCGTCATTTTTGGTCTACGCCGGGATTCGAACCCGAGTCAGCTTATTCCGGAACAAGTCGCTCTACCAACTGAGCTACGCAGATGTTCATTCTGATTGCTATCTGCCTTTATGTCGTTTGCGTCCTGCTGGCAGGTACGTCACATCTCGCCGCCCCGGTGGCGCAGTGGTCTAAGGCGCTGGCCTCTGATCATTCGTCCGTAAGGGGTTCGGGTTCGAATCCCGGTGAGGCGTGGATGTTGTGTTTGTCTTACGGCACTGGTTCTCTCCCTTCCCTATAACCAGTGACCCTAGATTAGGGACGGGTGACTGCTTATAGCCCATTGAGTTGCTCACGGTGATCGTTAAAATTCCAATCAAAAAAAAAAAAAATGCAACATCACACAATTTTTATTTTTCGAAGCGCTGGAGAAGGGATTCTCTGATTTTTCCTGTGGAAATAACATCACACCATTGCGAGATTTTGAACGGTCGGGTCATCCGGAAAGTTCGGGCGCCATTATATCGAAGTAAATTTCTCCGTCATTTTTGGTCTACGCCGGGAATCGAACCCGAGTCCGCTTATTCCGGAACAAGTCGCTCTACCAACTGAGCTACGCAGACGTTCATTCTGATTGCTATCTGCCTTTATGTCGTGTCGGTCCTGCTGGAAGGTACGTCACAACAGTTCAGAGTCAGACATCCTGGATTGAGAAGACTGCCGTACAGACTGCAGGATTTGAATCTTGCCCACGAATACCTTTTATTTGCCCCTCCCCCACCTCACGTTGAAGAAAAACGTCCATGGAGAGCGATATGCCACCGACTCTAAGGTGTTTGCTGCTATAAATACGTATTTCGAAGACCAAGATACAGATAATTTACCCACTGGAAAACCAAGATGCAGGTAATTTTTCCATGGTGCTAAAGCATCACTTAGAGAAGTGCGTTGCAGTGACTGGGGGCAATGTAGAAAAATTATTCGTAATGGTAATACGAAATTTTGAAACGACCATCGTACAACTTGGATGAATAGCAGGGTAATTTATATTTAATCACTCACGTTCCAAATAGCAGCATCTAATATCGAATAAAAATAAATCCATCGCTTTTTCTACGTTAAGCAACGCACAGCAACCGGAAAATTATTTCTCAGCCGCCGTCGGGGAATCGATTCCAGAATGTCTCGATATCTAGCCGAGTGCGTTAGCCTTAACCACAGCGGCGAACAATTCACGGCGCTATGCGTGTTTTTCTTTTTCAGTCAGCATCTGACATCATGAGTCAGTAAGATGGGCTCAGCTATTGAGACGTCTCCATCTGGTGGGCATTAACGGCACTGGCTATATATAATTATAGCAATAATCCAAAGGGCGAAATTCAAGGTGAAAATCTTCTAAATACGTGGCGTCAGTTGAATAAATTAAATCCATCGCTCTTTCCACGTTAAGCAACTCACAGCAACCGGAAAATTGTTTCTGCTGTGGTGTAAAGCTAACGTGAGTTGTAAGGCTAACGCGCTCGACTAGATATCGGAAAATTCGGGATTCGATTTCCCGACGGCGGCTGAGGAACAATTTTCCGGTTGCTGTGCGTTGCTTAACGTGGAAAGAGCGATGGATTTATTTATTCAACTGACACCACGTATTTAGAGGATTTTCACCTCGCATCTAATATCAGCTGCTGAGTAAGAATGAAAACGTGCGAACTAGCTGAAATAAAAACTATGAAATACCGTCTATGCAGGTAAATTACTTAAACTGGTACAAATAATCACCATTGACACTCAGAATTTTAACTAAAATTCTAAAAACAAATTAAGTGCTAGTAAAAGTTAATCTTTCGAGAGCACTATGCGCGCATCATCAGACAATATGTGATATCGTGTCCCGGAATATGTACACAGTTGCAAACGTAAGGTGCCGTAAAACGACAGCTTACGTTTGCAACTGTATATACTGTATACCGGGACACGACATCACATATTGTCTAATGATGGGAGCATAGTGCTATCGAAAGAACTAAGTTTTACCTGTACTTATTTGTTTTTAGGATTTTAGTAAAGATTCTGAGTGCCGATGGGGATTATTTGTACTAGTTTAAGTACGTTACGTGCATAGACGGTATTTCAGAGTTTTCATTTCATCAGTTGCTGAGTTTGGCTACAAAGTTCTATCACGTATTCCTAAGAAACTTTTATTGCTCCGTGAATTTTCTGCTCAAAATATTTTTTTGAATAGAAGTAATAGAAACTTTGTTCGTTTATTTTCATTTAAAACTAGTGACGTAATGCACTAAATATTTGTAACCGTTTGAGAAAGAACGAGAAATCATAATTTTTTTCCGAAGATTTACTTAAATGTAACACACTTGCTTAATTTATGTTTGTATTTCCAACCCTACTGGTCGTTGACACTTAGAGAGAGACATAAAATAAAATAAAAATGCTTTCATTACCTCAAAGGTGTCAGTACTAAAGCAAATAACAACTGGCCGGAAGCCGATCCACATGTAAAACAGCCCAAGTTTCAAATCTTGATGGAGTTTCGCAAGTCCACAAAGGAGCTGAAAGAACACTGTAAGGTAAAAGAAAGATGAAGTAAAATTTTCAAGTGTTAAAAAATGTTTAGAGTAAATGAAAGTAAAAAAGCTTTGGATAAAGTAAATAAAATAACGATCTAAAACGTTACAACATCTGCTCACTACATATTTAAAAAAACAATCAGCGTAATCGCAGTGGCGTTACCGTAAAAATTCGAGGCTCTTTTGAGAAAATCGATTAGCTTTCAATTACTGAAAATTTTAACTTCCATATTACACTGATGTGCAAAAATTAAGGACGAAGAAGAGAAATTAGCATAACAGCGGAACGAGTAGGCAGAACGGACCGAAAGATCACTCAGGAGATAGACTAGGGTCCGGCCCGGTATGGTAGGGCATGCGCATATATGCTGCATGCCGTAGGGGGGGGTCGGAAGGGTATAAAGCACACGGGCGGTGTACGCTCAGAAATTCGGTGAAAGGTATTGCACGGTGTACATCGGTTTGAACGACGTCGAGTTGCTGCCACCGTGTGATATGGCCAACAGGCAATCCAGTAGACGACATCTGGATGACTTTACCCGAGGTCGCGTCATTGGGAAGTAGGTCGAAGTGTGACTAGTGTGGCCGAGGAGTTCGGGATCACTCACAGCATCGTTTCACGAGTTTGGAAGCATATCAAACGACAGGAAGAGCTGTCCGAGAGTTTAGCAGTGGTTGTCCACGAGCAACCACGGCGGTGGACGACCGGTATATTGTCCTACAGGCGAGAAGAGACAGACGGATCACAGCGGGAGGAATTGCAAGGGACATGCAACAGACAACTGGACGTCCGTTAGCGCGTTTTACCGTAGCCAGGAGGCTGCACAAAGGTGGTCTATTTGCACGACGACCAGTACGGTGTGTGCCATTAACGCCTGATCATCGGAAACGGCGGTTTCTGTGGTGCCAGGAACACAAGAACTGGACACATCAGCAATGGGGTCGAGTTCTCTTTACGGATGAGAGCCGATTTAGTCTGACGAGCGATTCTGGACGTATGCACATGTGGAGAGAGCAGAGAACACGCAACCACACCTCCAACATCATCGAAAGGGACCGTTTTGGAGGTGGCGGAGTTCTCGTTTTTGGCGGTATCGTGCTTGGTAGCCGTACTGACCTCCACATCTTCCAAGGAGGTTTAGTCACTGGTGTCCGCTATTGAACCGAGGTTCTCCTGCCTCACGTGCGTCTGTTTAGAGGTGCTGTGGGTCCTGAGTTCCTCTTCATGGACGACAACGCTACACCTCATCGTACAGTGGCTGTCGCAGAGCTGTTGGAGAGTCAAGATATTCAACGCATGAATTGGCCCGCAAGGTCCCCGGACCTAAATCCAATCGAACACGTGTGGGACCTTCTCGGGAGACGCTTGGCAGCACGTCACCAGCCGCTAGCAACGATTCCGCAGCTGCGATTGGCGCTACAAGAGGAATGGGACGCGATGCCTCAACAGTTCCTTGACAACCTCGTCCTCAGCATGGACAGACGTTGTAAATCCTGCAACGCAGTCAGGGGTGATCATATCCCCTACTAAAGACTGGATTTTTCTTGGCAGCCGCCTGTCACATGGACGTTTCTGTCTTCTGCCCAGTTGTGCTCGAAGCTACTTTTTCAATAAAGTGCCTATGTATCCTTTGGATTCCTTGTTTGAACGGTTTTGCTCACTTGTCCCATATTCTTACATCTTGGGGATCTTACGTTATGATTTGAGTCGATGTGGAGCACTTCTGCACGACGTTACTTTCGAAAAAACCGTCTCGTCTTTAATTTTTGCACGCCAATGTACTAACCTAAAGTGTTTCACAAGGTAAATAGCATTCGGTGTTGAATTTTTCAAATCGCACATGTCAACAGTTATTGAGAAAAACAGATGAAGAATTTGCGCCCGCTGGCGGCGAAATTGTGCATTATTTTGGGAAGAAAATACACAGTTTGCATAGTTGGAAGTATCTTAAAAAAAAAATTCCAATCTGGTTTTTAGTCTGGCAGATATTACTGTAAACAGATATTTGAGTTTACGCCCTCTGGTGGCAGACTTCCGCGTTAAAAATTTGAAATTATGAGAAACATTTCGCAGAGGAAACTATCTTCAACAAAGAAGGGATTTTTCAAATGGGATTCATTTTAGAAGCAGAGATGTCGACAAAAATAAGATATACGTAGTACTACATATACGCCCCTGGTGGAAAAACTATGCATTTTTTTCAAGAAGAAAGTTTTCTCAAAAGGTTTTCCGAGGTGAGCGGTATCGGCCCACGGAAGAATTTTTTCAGTCGAGTTTGCAGAAGCTCAGATTTTGCTGCAAATACATCAGAAACAGTAATTAACACTTACGCCTTGTGGTGGCCAAACCAGTCTTTGAAAAAAAAGTTAGAATTTATAGGAAAAAACTGTCCCCGTCAGAAGCTGTATCCAGTACAGGAAGAATTTTTCAAATCACAGTATTCGAAGCAGAAATATCGGGGAAAACGCAATTTACTTTTACGCCCCCCCTAGCGGAAAATCTATGCGTAACTTGAAAAAGTGACTGTACCTAAATTAGTCTTCGATATAAATGGAATGAAAGGTTAAAGAATTTTTACCATCTGATTTTTAGAAGCACAATGTATGGAATAAAAAGTATTTTGAATTCCATATCACCTGCATTAGTGCCCTCTAGCGGCAAAATTTGACATCGTTAAAAAAAACAGAATGCAAGGATCATCGTTCTCACATTTCAAGCTTCGCAATACAAAACGAAATTTTTCAAATCTGACTAACAGTTGCAGAGATGGTGTCCACAGACGGACGGACAAACCGGTAACATAGGCACGATCCGTTTTTACAAAAGACGTGCTCAAAATTCAGTTACTTATTTTAATGGCACCTAAATAAAATTTCTCATTCAACTGTGTGTGTGTGAGAGAGACACACATTTTAGCACAGAGAGGCATAAGATACGGTAACGTCCCTTTTGTGCTTTACCTATTCGAACAGAAGACATTTGCCAGTCCAACTTCCGGAAGAGAAAATATCGCGTTCACAGGGCCATTGTCAAAAAACAAACAAAAAAAAACTGCAGTAAAATTCGGGTTATATACACTTGCGTCCATCAGATAAAGTATCTGCTACCGAACTTTTAGAAAAGTCAATACCGTGTAGACAGTGAATCTGTTGGAAACAAACTATGCAGTTTGAAAAATCCTTGGAGGACTTGTAAAAAATGCAGACGTTCTTTAGATAGTTATACCGAAGAGCCAAAACATTATAACCACCTGCTTAATATGATGTTGGTTCTCCACTTGCCGCCAAAACATCTTACCCCCCGGCAAGATATGGACCCTACAAGACTTCTGAAGGTGCTTCGTGGTATCTGGTACACGTTGCGACAGATACCTTAACTCTTGTGAGTTACTTGGTTGAGCCGGCCGCAGATCAGACTTGCTGTTCTAACACAAACCATTGGTGCTCGATTGGATTGATGTCTGAAAAATTTGGAGGCTACGAAAATAGCTTAAAACCTTTCTCATGTTCCGATGACCATCCTCGAATAATCCGGGCAGTGCAGCAGTAGCGTATTATCCTGCTGAAAGAAAGCACTACTAAAGGGGAATACCGTTGCCATAAAAGCATGTACCTGGTCTACAATGATGGTTAGGTAAGTACATACACTTGTGTGCAAAAATTAAGGACGAAAAGGAGAAATTAGCATAACAGCGGAACGAGCAGGCAGAACGAACCGAATGACCACTCAAGAGATAGACTAGGGTCCGGTACGGTAGGGCATGCGCATATATGCAGCATGACGTAGGAGAGGGGGGGGTGTCGGAAGGATATAAAGCACACGGGCGGTGTACGCTCAGCAATTCCGTGAAAGCTATTGCACGGTGTACATCGGTTTGAACGACGTCGAGTTGCTGCCACCATGGCCAACAGACAATCCAGTAGACGACATCTGGAGCACTTTACCCGAGGTCGCGTCATTGGGAAGTTGGAAAAAGGTCGAAGTGTGACTAGTGTGGCCGAGGAGTTCGGGATCGCTCACAGCATCGTTTCACGAGCTTGGAGAGCTTTTCAAACGACAGGAACAGCTGTCCAAGAGTTTAGCAGTGGTCGTCCACGAGCAACCACGGCGGCGGACGATCGGTATATTGTCCTACAGGGGAGAAGAGACAGACTTCAGACAGCGGGAGAAATCGCAAGGCACATGCAACAGACGACTGGACGTCCGTTATCGCGTTTTACCGTGGCCCGGAGCCTGCACAAAAGTGTTCTATTTGCACGACGACCAGTACGGTGTGTTCCATTAACGCCTGATCATCTGAGACGGCGGTTTCTGTGGTGCCAGGAACACAAGAACTGGACACATCAGCAATGGGGTCGAGTTCTCTTTACGGATGAGAGCCGATTTAGTCTGACGAGCGATTCTGGAAGTATGCACTTGTGGAGAGAGCAGACAACACGCAACCACACCTCCAGCATCATCGAAAGGGACCGGTTTGGAGGTGGCGGAGTTCTCGTTTTTGGCGGTATCATGCTTGGTAGCCGTACTGACCTCCACATCTTCCAAGGACGTTCAGTCACTGGTGTCCGCTATTGTACCGAGGTTCTGCTGCCTCACGTGCGTCTATTTAGAGGTACTGTGGGTCCTGAGTTCCTCTTCACGAACGACAACGCTACACCTCATCGTACAGTGGCTGTACAGTCCCCACGTAAACAATGGACACGTACTTGGCCGGTCCAACGACGCAACAAGAAACAAGATTCATCGGACTGGATATCTTTCTAATCATTCAGACGCCAGTTTTGATGTTCGCGTGGCCATTGTAGGCGTTTTCGACGGTAAAGCGAGGTTAGCATGAGCACTCAGAGCGGGCTGCGGCTATGCAGCTCCGTTTTCAGCAGGGTTCGATGTAATGTGTGTTGTGATACATTACTTCTGTTACCAGCATTTAAATTACCGAAGAGTTGCGCCACAGTATTCCTTCTGTTGGCTTGTGCCAAACGGGATAGCCTTCGTTCACCTTTAGCATCGATGAGCTGCGGTCGGGCCACCCCTTGCTGGCGGTTGGTGGTTTTTCCCCTCCTCGGAAAACTTTTGTGATGGTTCTAATAACTACTGACTATGAACATCCCACTAGCCTTGCCGTCTTGGAAATGCTCTGACCCAGTCATCTAGCCACTACAATTTGGCCTTTGTCAAACCCCGCTTATGTCCCCTGCCTGTCCCATCTGAAGAATAACACTGATTAACAGAGCTCAATGTCAGGTGTTATTTATACCGTTTCACGACCTTCACACGTACCTTCGTTTACCTGTAGTTGCTTCGATTTACATAAAGGTCATAATGTTTTTGCTCTTCCGTGTATAAACGTGGAAAAGTTTGGCAATTTTATGAATGGAAAATCAAGATTTGGGAAAAGCAAAATAAAATATGCGTAAACATTAAACTGAAATTTCATTTTTTGTACGTGCGCTTTGTCAAACATTTTATCAAAACTCCTAATTATGGTTGCAGATCTTTCTGGAAGAACGACAAGAGCGGCTAAAGTTATACCAAACAAACTTTATGCTCAGTGTCTTGTCTTTGAAACAAAGAAAATCTTGACAGTCAGCGAAGGAGAAATTGTAACAGGTTGATGCGCTCTGTCTGTTTGGCTAAGCTTAAAATCAATGCGTACGTCCCCCTTGGATATAACTAGCTGTTGAAGTGTACGTATACTTTGGCTGAAATGCATAAATGATTGTGCATAGGTATTGCCTGAAACGCAAAGCGGTTAGTACATATGTGTATCACTTGGCTGATACAGAAAGATGTTCATCTGCATGTACTCCTTGGATAAAACAAAAACTATCTGATCGTTATACATTGAGATACCAGTTTATTCGATACACATGCCCTAGTCATATTAAATGGTTCACTACAACGTGTAAGACAACACGTGAGCGCGGCATACCATCTCATCGAGCATCAATGAGCGTTCGATTGAGGATCGGAATAGGTAAAGCGAATGATCAGGGTGATTTTGAAGGTGGCATGATATCTGGCACCAGGCGTGCCTGTTCAACCGTCTCCCAAACGGTCGTTCTCCTGGGATTTTTAAACACAACCGTAGCAAGAGTTTACCATGAATAGTGCGACACAGAATCTCCCAGCAATAGGCAAACCTATGGATGAAAGCAGGTGGTGGATCAGATGGGTCAAAGGAGACTGCCTACATAATCGTCGACTATAACAGCACATTCACGACATAGTCCGATACTTGGTGTGTTCGGAGATGACTCTTGGTACACCAATGTTGAATTTTGTAAAGAAATGCCCGGTCGTGACCCGTCTGTTTGCTTGCACGATTCCCTAAAGTCTCCTTTGATCCCTCTGATACACCAGCTATTTTTGTCCACAGGATTGCCGATTGTGGAAGTTTTTTTGTACAGCACCTTTCACGGCAAGCACTTACTACTGTTATGACCAAAAAGCCCAGAAGAACCACAGCTTTCTTTTTATTTCGGTGTTTAACGACCACCGTGAGCAACTCTATGGGCGATAAAGCAGTCACGGTCCTTAATTTAGGGCCCCTTGTTTTAGGGAAGCGATAGATCCAATGCTCTAAGATCGGAGCCAATCTCGGACGAACTGTCAGAAGCGAGTGCTTAGACCACTGCACCACCGGGTCGTTTCGAAGATCCTGGAACCAAAACGCCTAACGCTAACTATTATGCCGTGTTTAAAAGTCTCAGAGATAATTCGTTTTGCCCATTCTGATCCTCAATCGAACATTGCTCAACGAGCTTGCCTGTCTGATTTATACCGCACACAGGGCAAACGCGCCGTCTTACGTTATGCAGCTATTTACGTCACGAGAGCAAGTGCACCTAATAAACAAGCATCTCAGTGTATGTATTTTGCCAAAATGTGAAAGCGATAATGTATAAGTATACGCACTGGTTAAATTAGGAAGCGGATGGCGTTTACGTATTGATTGAGGAAGTGGTAAGTGCATATGTACAGCCTTTTGCTAACATAGGTGGTTGGTGTGAAAATATCTCAGAGTAACATGGTAAGACGAAAGACTGATATAGTGGAAATGGTAAAATATGAAGAAAGATCAAGTAGAATAAATAAGCGAAGTTGTTACAGATATTAAAATCGCATCGGAATCGGTAGACTGCAGCTCACGGAAAACCTACCAGTTAACTCTGGAAATACTTAAATACCAGTAAAAAAACTTGAAATAACGCAGGAACGAAAAACACCCCTCTTCTACTTCACAAAAAATAACACTCCTCACTTTAATAGCCCCCCCTTCCTAAAAATATCAAGTGTTTACATTAAGTTTGACGTACTGTCCATAAACTTTTCCGATCTCGATGAATTTTCAAACGAAAAAAAAAAGTTTGAATTAAAAATGTTCGGAATTCATTGCTTTTATCAGTTCATCTAAGTTATGCCATCATGTGTACTAACGTTCTTGCGTTTTGAGAAATTACTCACCTGAATGTTTAGAAAAAACACTGCTGAATGTTTAAGTTAAAAATTGTTTCACATCTAGCAGAAGTAATAGCACGTCATTATTTCAGTTTGGGAAAAGCCATGTACAGGAAGAATAAAAAATGATATAGATCATACATTAATTGAAATTTTATTACCTACCCATGACTAGAATACTAGAGGTAGATCTCAACTGAGACCAATTTTTCCCAGGACTCAGTATGTTAAACAGTCACTAAGTTATACTGGGCCTCAATTTTGGAATTCTCTACCTCATGATCTTACAATAATAAATAATTTCAATCTATTTAAAAAAAATTAAAACTGTACAATCTGGGACTACCAAGAATATAAACAAGTTAGTAAAATCATGCAATGCATTGATTATAATACGCTTTCCAACATACCAGAAATCATTACTCTAGTTATCAATCAAGTTATGAGAATAATGGCTGTGGAATAAATCTCGGTCCTGTGCCCTGACGTTTGATCACATTTCGATGATATTCAACAGAACCGGTTCGGTATACCTCCGAAATAACATGATATAGTTTTGCCGCAATCGAAGCATTTTTACGTAAGTTATGATGCATAAGGGCTATGGAATAGATCCCACTCTTGTGTCCTAACCTTTGATCCCATTTTGCCCATTTTCAACAGGATTCGTCCCCAGACAGGCGCCTACAACATACTAACATTTCATCCAAATCGAAGCATTTTTACGTAAGTTATGACGCATAATGGTGATGGAAGTGATTCCGCTCCTATGTCCTGACCTTTGACCCCATTTCGCCAATTTTCAACAGGGTTTGTCCCCAGGTGGTCCCCTACCACATACTAAAATTTCATCGACATCGAACCTTTTTTACGTTAGTTATGACGCATAACAACAGTGGAATGGATCCCGCTCCTATGTCCTGACTTTTAACCCCATTTCCCCCATTTTCAATAGCGTACGTCCCCAGCTGGTCCCCTACCACATACTAAAATGTCACCGAAATCGAACCATTTTTATGTGAGTTATCGTGCCGACAGACGGACGGACGGACGGAAAAAGCTGGAGCATATACGCTTCTTAAACCTACGGTTGGAAAGCGTAAAAAAAGGGAAATAAAGGAATAAGGAAAAATTAATCGATAAATGTAAAAAAAATGGGGGGGAGAGACTAAAAGGTCAAAGGGATACATTAGGAAAATCGGAACAGGGGGCAAAGTAGCAGGGAAGTGGGGAAAGTTGGGAAGAGTGGGTAAAATGGGGATGGGAAACAATTTTACTAATACTAATTTCTGCTAATACCTTTGAATGTTATGCGCCATGCTTTCAGGTGTAACTCTGACTTGCCTACATTTGTATAGGGAGATCAGGGCCTTGTCAGGACTTTTGTGGACTTTTCCAAGATCTCCCTTGCTGTTGCAATTACTTACACTGTTGCTGTATTGCATTGCATTTTGTTTTCATGTAACAGCTAAATAAACTGAACTGGATATACTGATTCAGAAAAAAAAAACATACTTTTAAGTTCAGTTAATTTCAGCATGGGTATGAATGTTTTAATGCCATATGCTAAAATGAATCAATAAATAAACGGTAACACAAATAGCTTGAGTGCGCGTTTTCTGAAATACACGTAAAAAGATAGCTCAGCCGTTGAACATCAGCATGTGTCCGTTTCATAGCAATTTTTTTTTGTCGTAATTTACAAAAAAAAAAAAAAAAAGAAAAATAATCTTTAAAAAAAGATAGTGCTAAACATTACGAAATTAAGTTAATATAAAGAGTTACTTACGTACGCTGGAATCGGCAATTTTGTTTTTACAAACTGATGCTATAATTACGCACGCCAACAGGAAATGATCGGAATTGGATGACGGGATTGTGCTAAGATGCCTTATCTTTCGTTTCCACCATAACCAGTGAAGTAAAGCGACGAGTAAAATCGCCAAAACTAAAGTCAGATGCCAGTTCACATAATTTTGCGGTAACTCAGCCCCGTGGACGGGTTTTTCAATGATAACCGCACGGACAGAGCCATCTAGTCCGCCCATGGTCAGATGAAAATGGAAAGTGAGCTTCCGTCCGCGGAAGAAACCGGATCAAGATCCTTTCTTCAGCTTGTGTTTGTTCTGCGCTGATGGAGAAGAGATTCGTCCCACATTTTTATTTAAACGTCATGTCATTCGGTTACGTAATTTCCTAGAACTACCCTGGGTGCCTCTCGAAACTCACGTGGCCGAAACAATGCCAAGGGAAAGTTTCAGGCTTTTTTTTTTTATGTACTAGTGATCAGAACGTAGTAAAATAAATTCAAGGTTAAGATTTGTAACGTTAAGAACCCTGTACTGCCGCTGTACTTTTCCAGTTCACTGAGCAAGTGGCAAGTTGAAATAAAGTGCTAGTGAAGTGTTAAATGTGGAGAAATGCTGCTGAATCAGACACCGCTTCCTGTTTCCAAAGAAATGTCCACACATTTTTTCGGTTTTCATTCCGTGGATAAAAAGGGCTGTTTCGCAACCTGAGTTCAGTTTTTTTCGTACATGTAATATCTCCCGGGCCCGGTTTGATTTTCAAATGATGTTCTAAGTGTTTAAAGAGGAATATTCCCAGGTAGCACATGAAACTAAGTACATTACAGTTAAAAAAAAAAAAGTTGGCAAAAAAAAAATCCTTAGTTCCGTGTATCCCTAGGAAAAAATATCATTATGATCACAATACTTATGCGAACAGGTTCAATAATTTTTATCTGAACGTTTTACAGTGGCATGAAAGCAGCATCTTTTGTCAGACCAAGTTTCTCCATATATCAGTTAATTCGCACGTTTCTCCGTTGAAACTTACGTCATCACGGGTATGTTTCTTATGCCAAACTAATATTTCCCTGCTCAGTGGCAGAGAAGTTAGAGACGCGGAATCAGGTTCGGGTTAGAATCCTAGATGCGGCATGGGTGTTACGCTTCTCCAACGGCGCTTACCCTGTGCCTTACCTGGAACCATCTGCCCCAAATTTGGGACGGGCGTGTTCTTAGAGCTTTGTAACGTATATTCTAATTTAAATTTTATTTTTAGTTCCTTTTCCTATATAAATCTGAGTTCTCTTTTTTTAATTGGAGGTTTCACGACAACCGTGTGCAACTCAATGGGCTATAAGCAGTCTACCGTCCCTAATTTAGGGTCACTGGTTCCAAGGAAGGGAGAGAGCCAGTGCCGTAAGACAAACACATCCATGCCTCACCGGGATTCGAATCCGGACCCCTTTCGGACGAATGATCAGAGGCCATCGCTTAGACCACTGCGCTACCGGGACGGCTGTTCTCTTTTGCACTTCCCAACTTAAGGTGATATCTTCTCTCTCACATGAATGAGGTTTGGCAACACCCCTGAGGTCAGTACGTAAGTGACGTATGCATGTTGACAAGAGCGAGAAAAGATATATATTTTGGTTGGAGGTTTAACGACCACTGTGAGCAACTCAATGGGCTATAAGCAGTCGCCCGTCCCTAATTTAGGGTCACTGGTTCCAGGGAAGGGAGAGAGCCAGAGCCGTAAGACAAACACAACATCCATGCCTGACCGGGATTCGAACCCGGACCCCTTACGGACGAATGATCAGAGGCCAGCGCCTTAGACCACTGCGCCACCGGGGCGGCATATATATTTTGCGACGCAGTTGTTTGGGAGTGGAGATGTTAAAACTTTGCTGAACTTACTGATTGTACGAGAGATACGGCGAGACTTGAAATTACGCCCCTTCGAGTTCCACTTAAAAAAATACGTGGTTTTTTACGCTTTCCAACCGTAGGTTGAAGAAGCATATATGTGCCGCCTCGGTGGCGCAGTGGTCTAAGGCGTTGGCCTCTGATCATTCGTCCGAAGGGGTCCGAGTTCGAATCCCGGTGAGGCATGGATGTTGTGTTTGTCTTACGGCACTGGCTCTCTCCCTTCCCTGGAACCAGTGACCCTAAATTAGGGACGGGCGACTGCTTATAGCCCATTTGAGTTGCTCACGGTGGTCGTTAAACCTCCAATAAAAAAAAAAAAAAAAAAAAAAAAAGCGTATATGCTCCAGCTTTGTCGGCATGATAACTCGCGTAAAAATGGTTCGATTTTTCTCGTATAAAATGACTAAGCAGCAGATGTGTGTGTGTGTTGTGCCTTACAGCTTATGAGTTTTGGATTTAATAAATAGACAAAGTTATGTTATTTCGTCTAAAGTTGCATGTAGTCTAAAGTTGCTGGACCAATAACAGAAAAGTTTACGTAAGTGAATAGGATTTCTGCATATGTTTCGTCTGGCCCTAAAAGCCTTAATTTTTTTTTTTTTTGATTGGAGGTTTAACGACCACCGTAAGCCACTCAATGGGCTATAAGCAGTCTACCGTCCCTAATTTAGGGTCACTGGTTCCAAGGAAGGGAGAGAGCCAGTGCTGTAAGACAAACACATCCATGCCTCACCGGGATTCGAATCCGGACCCCTTTCGGACGAATGATCAGAGGCCATCGCTTAGACCACTGCGCCACCGGGGCGGCAGCCTTAATTTAAAATGAGCTATCCGGTGCAATAGTGCATCATATTTACATTTAATTCAACATTTCCTCAGTCGAACATTTGGAACTTAGCATAACAACAAATCTCACATAAGAGAGAAAAATCCTGAGAAAGAAAAATCGAGAATATCCTGTTACTTTTTGTCGGTAATTTATGCTATACATATCTCGCATACCGAGATATTTCTGGGTGTGAAATAAAACTAGTGATTTCAGAGTATACATTTATTTACGTACAGCGCACTGCATTTATTCGCGTCACTCACGACCACACCGAGCCACAGTCTTGTACAGGACAGTAGCAAGCTTTTCATATCTGGGAGTAGGAGACTTGAAATTACGATCTTTCGAGTTCTACTTACGTGGTGTTTTACGCTTTCCAAACGTAGGCTGAAGAAGCGTATATGTTCCAGCTTTGTCCGTCAGTCTGGTTCGATTTCGATGAAAGTTTAGTATGTGGTAGGGGACAACTGGGGAAGAACCCTATCGAAAATCGGTGAAATGGGGTCAAAGGTCAGCACATAGGAGCAGGATCCATTCCATCGCCCTGCATCATAACTTACGTAAAACTGCTTCGATTGCGAAAAAACTTTATGTTGTTCCTGAGGTATGCTGAACCAATTCTGTTTAACGTAATCGAAATGGGGTCAAAGGTCAGGGTACAAGAACGAGATTATTTTTTTTTTTTTTGATTGGAGGTTTAACCACCACTGAGCAACTCAATGGGCTATAAGCAGTCGCCCGTGCCTAATTTAGGGCTGCTGGTCCAAGGGAAGGGAGAGAGACAGTGCCGTAAGACAAACACAACTTCCATGCCTCACCGGGATTCAAACCCGGACTTCTTTCGGACGAATGATAAGAAGCCATCGCTTAGACCACTGCGCCACCGGGGCGGCAGAGCGAGATTTATTCCACAGCTATTATCCTTATAATTTGAGTAATGATTTCTCGTATGTTGGAAAGCGTACGATTTTATTAACTTGTCTCACACCCCGCCGTTATAGGGAAGTAATATGATCGCTCAAAAAAATCGCATTTCAGGTTTTTGACATAATTTTATTCAAAATGTAAAAAAAAAAAAAACTAAGTAAATACCAAAGAACCACAGGGCCGCCCGGTGGCGCAGTGGTCTAAGCCGATGGCCTCTGATCATTCGTCCGAAAAGGGTCCGGGTTCGAATCCCGGTGAGGCATATATGTTGTGTTTGTCTTACGGCACTGGCTCTCTCCCTTCCCTGGAATCAGTGACCCTAAGTTAGGGACGGGCGACTGCTCTGCTTATAGCCCATTGAGTTGCTCACGGTGGTCGTTAAACCTTCAATCCAAAAAAAAAAAAAAAAAAAAAAAAAAAAGAACCACAGGTTGTAAATACCAGGTAAAGCGTAAACGTGATGTGAACGCCGACAACACAGAAATGCCGAACGAAAAACAAACCAAGATAAGAACGAATGAGTATCCGATAGTGAACGTAACAATTGTAACGTATATTCTAACTTCTCTTTTGAGTTTCTTTTCGTATGTAAATTTGAGTTCGTTCTCTTAGATATTTTCAAACCTTAACATTGTCTTTTCCCTCAAACGAGAATAACGTTGGCAACAATCTGAGAGCCGCCCCGGTGGCGCAGTGGTCTAAGGCGTTGGCCTATGACCATTCGTCCGTAAAGGGTCCGGGTTCGAATCCCGGTCAGGCATGGGTGTTGTGTTTGTCTTACGGCACTGGCTCTCTCCCTTCCCTGGAACCAGTGACCCTAAATTAGGGACGGGCGACTGCTTATAGCCCATTGAGTTGCTCACGGTGGTCGTTAAACCTCCAATAAAAAAAAAAACAAAAAAAAACAATCTGAATTCGGAACGGCAGTGACGTATATATGTGATAAGAACGTTTGATACAAATATGACGTATATATGTGATAAGAACGTTTGATACGCGGTTGCTTTGTGGGTGGAGATGTTCGATCGTTGC
Organism: Macrothele yani; assembly: GCA_039090855.1. NCBI lineage: Eukaryota > Metazoa > Arthropoda > Arachnida > Araneae > Macrothelidae > Macrothele > Macrothele yani. The sequence continues at coordinate 45,372,437 of CM077015.1, read as the reverse complement.
TAAGCTTGATTGTACGACAGTTAATTAAGTTATGTGAAGTGTATGTACCTGGCGGTGCTATGTTTTGTATTTCGTCTAAAGTTGCTGGACCGACAAAAATTTTGCGGAAGTGAAACTGAATTTCTGTATATGTTTCGTCTGGCCGTAAAACCTTAATTTAAGCTATCCGGTGCAATTACAGTTAGTTGCACCGCATTTACCCTTCGTTTATCATCTATTCAGCCGGACATATGATGTTACGTTATACAATAGGGAGAATCTTTAGGCCCGTCCCGGTGGCGCAGTGGTCTAAACGATGGCTTCTAATCATTCGTCCGAGATGGGTCCGGGTTCGAATCTCGGCGAGACATGGATGTTGCGTTTGTCTTACGGCACTGGCTCTCTCTCCATTCCCTGGAGTCATTGGCCCTAAATTAGGGACGAGAGACTGCTTATAGCCCACTGAGTTTCTCACGGTGGTCGTTAAATCTCCAATCGAAAAAAAAAATAAAGCTTAGGATTAGGACTTGGAAAAATTCTGTTCAAGGTTAAACGCTTAGAGAACTTTCTGCGACGGAGCAAAAATGATTAATTAGCTTTTCATCCCAACGACATGTTCGGAAAGATCATGGAGGTTAGGCATATCAGCATATTGTCTTCTATGACTCCATTCCCTATTTTGGAAAATTCCCTTCATGGATATAAGATTGCCACACCGCATAGTGTTACTATGTACCCAGGTTAGCTGCCTAGAATACTACAGTATATGAGACTAGCTAAAATCTTTAGAAAGAAAATACTGAAGGGTGTTACTTTTCATATGTAGTTACAGTTTGTATTTGTTACGTCCCCCAGAGCATGAATTTACGCCGCCGCCTGGTGGCGCAGTGGTCTAAGCGATGGCCTCTGATCATTCGTCCAAAAGGGGTCCGGGTTCAAAGGCGAGTGTGACATGGATGTTGTTTGTCTTACGGCACTGGCTCTCTCCTTCCCTGGAACCAGTGGCCCTAAATAAGGGACGGGCGACTGCTCTATAGCCCATTGCGTTGCTCACGGTGGTCATTAAACCTTCAATAAAAAAAACAAAACAAAAAAACATTGCGCCCCTGGAATGACCATTCTTGGAGGGCAACCGCCCTCCCGGTAGCTACGGCCCTGGTCTTGTACATACTAAGTGGAATTAAATCATAACAATAAGCTTTACTTCCATATTACTACTACTTTTATTTCCTGACATTGAGCGATACTGTGGTGGGTTGATTAATGAATGTTATTGCCGTAAAGCCAATGAAAGAAGATACAAGGGTCACATGAAAGTAAATATTTATTAAATTATGCCGGTGGCAATAGAAAGTATTTCGACTGTTTAGTTTTTCAATTTCTATGTTATTCATATCACTTTCTCAGATTTGCTACGACTCAGTTTTCAATAGCATCAAAAATGCATGTTTCTAATGGATTTTATCACATTTCTCATGAGGTTTACGCTGATTAGAATAAGGTATTGTTACGCTTATGTAAAAGGTGATGAAGTAATGTTCGACGACAGTTTTGTAAAATACACCTATGAGCCATTACATTACGACCACCCACAGCCTAGAGAAATGAGCGCGCCTGAAGACCAAACGGTGGCGCAGGTGAAGTTCACACAGCAGTATATATACAACCCGAGGTCCAGGTTTCGGTTAGTAGAGTGTTAGGAGTCAGAATGGGAAAAGCTACCGATTTATCGGAGTCTGATAAAGGAAAAATTGTGATGGCATGGCGTCTCGGAACTACGATCTCGTAAACGGCGTAACTTGTTCACGTGCCGCTGAAGTGAGTACGTATCAAAAGTGGTGCACAGATGACCAAACGACGAACCGTCGTCCAGCCGTCGTCCGCCGCACCTCATTTATGCCAGAGGGGAGTGGAGACTGTCGCACATTGTTCACAGCGACCGCAGGGCCACAGTTCGACAAATCATCCGCAGCTACAATAGAGGTGATTAGGGCAAGGTGTCACAGCTCACAGTTCATCGCAACCTTCTGCGCATGGGCCTGCGTAGCCGAAGACCCAGCCGGGTCCCATGCTCACTGAACGACATCGCCAAAAAGGCATGAAATGGGCCGAAGATCATCGAGATTGGACTCTGGATGATTGGAAGAAAATGGCCTGGTCTGACGAATCAAGATTTCGATCGCTGATACGCCGATTACCAACGGAGTCTATGGCACCTGGATGAACTGTTGGGTGGGAACAGGCCTGCGGCGGTAGTGTTATGCTGTGGGCGATGCTTTCTTGGGACACTTTATACCCCATTAACCCAATAGCACAATCCCTGGCAGCTGTGAGGTATCTGAACATTGTTGCGGACCAAGTTCACCCATTCATGCGAACTGTGTTCCCTGCTGGTGATGGCCATTACCAACAGAATAATACGCCATGCCCCACTTACAGAATCATCTAGTGGTTCGAGAAACTTGCTGGTGACTTTCTGTTAATGCCCTGGTCTCCAAATTTATCTGACATGAACCCAATCGAACATTTGTGGTTCGACTTGGAAAAGCGGGTTCGTGCTAATTCACTACCACCCTGAAATACACGGGAACTGGAGGACCTGCTGTTGGCATTATTCGTATGATACTAGATTCCCCGGGATACTTTATAGCCACTTCATCGAAGCGATGCCTCTCCAAGTGGCCGCTGTCTTGCTGGCTAAAAGGGGTCCTACAGCTTATTGGGTAGATGGTCATATGTAATGGCTCGTCGGTGTATGTTGTTCAGTAACAATGAAATTAACTATTGCTACTTCATGGAACAATATTTAAAAATATGAATTCAACAATAGTTGGCTACTTTCATTACATATTTCCGTTACATCGAAATTTTTTCATGGGATTTACTTTTACTGTTGTGTAAAAAGGAGCGTAGCATCAAAAGGAAAGAAAGGTGGCAATTCTTAAATGCGAGGCAACCGGAATGTACGTGAGAATGCTGTTACCACCTGACACGAAGTTTTCTACTAGTGCTCGATTTCTAGTTCTTTGTAGTAAAGAGTAGCTTTTGAATCGGCAGGGATTGATTTCCATTTTACCTTGAAAGGAAGTCCAACTGCAGAAAGATCTGTGTGTCAGCAGCTGAATGAAATTTTGAGGTGGCATATTCTCGGGACTTGCGAATGAAGAATTGGAGAGTTCTTCGAATTTTTTGGGGAGCTGCAATGATTCTGGAGAAATCCCCTGGCAAATCTTCTTACAGAATTTTCACCTTCAGCATTACTTCTCACTATGTAAAACTCCCTGTAGATACTGAAACCTTCACCATAGTGAAAGAATGGTAAAAGGAATACAGCAGAACAATAGTCTATGAAGCAGCTTAGGAACTAACAACACTGAGTAAGTAGGTTGGAGGGCGTTCAGAGCAGAAAGAGAAGCAATGGCTTTTTATGAGAGCGAATAACAACTGGGAGAAGAGCTTAAAAAGCATATCTCCTGCAAGGTTAAGTAAAATAAAGACTGATGAAAAGATTTATATACCATCAACAGCTTTCGTTCGGTAAAAACCACAATGTACCTGTTCCATCAGCAATTCGACAACCTCGTACGTCAGGACAAAAAGTATATTGACATTCAATGCTATCAAACACTGTTTTCCATTTGCATTAGCGCTAAATATTTAGCGTAACACCACTCCATTAACATACAAACGATTTTAACACTCCACCCCAATCTTAGAAACATTTTGTGTTGGCCAACTAAATATTTTAAATATAACTGTTATTTATTGTTCGAAGCAGGATAGGTTCTCTAAAATCACAAATGCGTTAGTACAGTTTAATTTCCTCTCTTGACGGTTAGGCTTGCATTGTTGGGTCGGTCTTATAGATTTCTTTCATACTAGGCGTATGTTTTAAGGCTGATTTCTTCAGTGAGCATCTTTAAGCTTCCTTTTCTTTTACTGATTTTATATCTGTCATCACAGAAAAACCGCCATCGCACAAGTAGGTTGTTGTAGACCTCAACAAAACCAAGCAGTGCCTACCAAAAATATATTTCAGCTGTATACGATATCATGTGTTTTATAATTATTTTGGGAACATGGTAACTTGTTTCTTGAGCTTTATCAGAGTTCTTCAACTTCTTAATAAAGTACTCTGCATTTTTTACGTTTTAGAATATCTTAAAAAAATTCAGATTTCTCTGATAAGTGGTTTTTCCCCATCTTTAGAAAAATAACGTTATAATCTACTAGCACCATGTTTTCATCAGCTAGTGTTTCGGCATAGGGGTACTATCATCACCACACTTTGTAAATCTTATTTTCAAATATTCCTTACTGTACAAACAATTTATTATGCTTACTACTGCATACTGTCTTACATGTCGAGGCGTGGTGGTCAGCAATTTTTCTGCCACAAACTGCTATCGTATCCTTCATGCCTTTGTTCTCAACATCAACGACGTTTATCTCACGAGAAATTTATCCATACCTAGTTTTCTATCATTGATTCATGTTAGTTGAAATAGGAAACATTCGGGAGCTTGATTTAGAAAACACGACCAATGCAGTAATAATCTTTCTTAAGATTTGTTACTGCAGTAGTCACCTTTTCTAGTCCCGGGTGTGTGTGGCATGGGAGATGTGATTGTCGTATGGCATCGGCTCTCTCCTTTTAATGGAACCAGTGACCCAAAGTTAGGGACGGCCAACTCTTTAGCCAATAGAGCTGCTCACGGCGGTCATGGAACCTAGAAATGGCCACCCCAGTGGAGCAGTGGCCTAAGCGATGGCGTATGACCATTCGTGCGAGATGGGTCCAGGTTCGAATCCCAGTGAGGCATGGATGTTGTGTTTGTCTTTCGGCCTGGCTCTCTCCCTTCCGTGGAGTCAGTGGCCCTAAATTAGGGACGGGTGACTACTTATAGCTTATTGAATTGCTCACAGTGGTCGTTAAACCTCCAATAAAAAAACAACAACCCAGAAATGAGAAAAGTTGCTTGTTTGGTATCAGTGCTATCACACTCGAAAGAGTTATCGTAGAATATCAGTATGAATCTGCGTTCCTGGTTCAGACCAACCGTTTATTACTCTGGCTTTCGAATTTACTTGTAATGAGTTAGGACATCGGGACGACCCTGAACTACTGTATTTCACGACACCTACTTTGGAAAGCACTGATTTACACATTTAAAGATTTGAATGCGCACCTATAATCAGTTTTTTCATCAATTGCTCCAGCGCTGCTTTACAGCGTAGAGGAATCGGTAATTACAACAGAGTGCTGTTTACCAGGATATTCTGTATTTTAATCGAGTTTTCGAATACTATTGGAAAAATAAAATGTTTGCAATTATTTTGGCCAAACTTATAATAATTTAGCAGTCACTTAGTGACAGCCAGAGATTAGTTTCAGAAACTTGCTGACTCGGTAAATAATATGAGCCTTGAAAGAGATAGGATGTACACTTTACAGTAACTATTACACTGAGAAACTAAGGTCTGTTCTATTGAGAGCTCAGATCATTTTAATGTACATATTACAAGAGCTAAAATCTGTCAGACTGACTTTGGAATTTCGAAAATCGTGAACTCTTAGGAGTATGAAAAAGTTTCCATCGCTCTCGCTAGTAGGCGCTGTAGGGGTCAAACCGCCAGGCGACCCGTACTGTCAGTTCGCACATGAAGCTAAGCATGGCGGTCGATAAAGTTTATTTGCGTCACTGTTTGTTATTTATGTTTAATTTAGGGAAAAGTACGAGTGAAGCATACGGTTCAATATGCCAGGCGTATAGTGAAACTGTTGTGCGTGTGCCGACGTGTCGAGAATGGTTTGCCAGGTTTAAGAAAAGTGATCTAAGCTTGGAACAAGCCACGTGCAGGTAGGCCGCAGGAACTTGCAGACGAGGAGCTGGAATCGCTGTTGTAAGAGGATGCCACACAATCGACCACGCAACTGACAAAACGTTCGAAAGTGGCTCAATCGACGGTGGTATGACAAATATAAACCTTGGGGAAGATCCAGAAGATTGGTAAGTGGGCTCCGCATACTTTAACGGAGTGTAATATTGGTCAAAGTTTGGGCATCTGCATGTCGTTGAAGAGGTTTCAAGGGACGAATTTGTTGTTGAAGGTTTTCACCGCGGATGAAAAATGGGTCTATTGCGACAACCCCGTACGCAAGCTATCTTGGGTTGGCCCAAGTCAGCCATCAACATCCACTGCAAAATGGGATATCCACGGGAAAAATGTGCTATTATGTGTGTGTGTGGTGGGATATGCATGAAGTGCTGTACTTCGAACTGTTGAAAGCGGGCGAAACATTCACTGCAGAACGATATAGCGATCAGTTGAAACTGAATGCCACAATCCAGCAAAAAACGCCCATGGACAGATAAAGGACGCCGCCCAGTCATCGAGTTACACGATAACGCCAGACCACATGTCTGTGCCACAACGAAATCAACCCTTGAAAAGTTACACTGGGAGGTTTTACCGAACCCGGCTTACTCGCCTGACATTGCACCTTCAGACTTTCATCGGTTTCGCTCTGTGCGACATTCCCTAGCCCAACAGAGGTTCACCACACTTCCAGAAGTGGAAAATTCTGTCACTGCGTTCTTCAGCTCAAAACCCGAGTCCGTTTATCACAGGGGCATTCATTTGTTGCCTGAAAAATGGCAAAAAGTAATTGATGCTAACGGCCAATATTTCGTTGAATAAATGTGTACTGATTACCTGATTGTTCCTGTCTCCTTAAAACGGCGGAAACTTTTGCATACCCCTAATAGAATGGATCACAAAATGTGTTCTAAAACTAACGATATTTTTTTTGCTTATTACAGAGAACCTGAAATCGCCGCCTTGGTGGCGCAGTGGTCTAAGGCGCTGGTCTCTGATCATTCGTCCGTAAGGGGTCCGGGTTCGAATCCCGGTCGGGCATGGATGTTGCGTTTGTCTTACGGCACTGGCTCTTTCCCTTCCCTGGAAGCAGTGACCCTAAATTAGGGACGGGCGACTGCTTATAGCCCATTGAGTTGCTCACGGCGGTCGTTAAACCTCCAATCAAAAAAAGAACCTGAAATCGCGAAAACTATTGCAGGTATGACTGTTTTTTTTTCTGATTGATACTGACGTTCCACAAGATTTTGACGATATAAAAGAAAATTAAAGAAGAGAATTCCTCATGGAGGACCGTCCCAAGCTCCATCAGTGACGGTGATGGAACAAATGTGCTTCTCACTCGCCTCTCCAAGCCAGTCTTTTCACAGGATATCAGTACGTCCGGTAATTGTGCAGGCCACAGGAGTAGTTAAACTTCAGTTTCACGCTACTCAAACCAAGACTTGTACACAAATGGGTATGTGCATTGAAGCATTATCATGTTAAGAAATGAAAGCGTTTGTGGGTGACAATGTTTGCATCATAGAATGAACCTGGTCACCAGAATACTAAGGTATGCTTTCGCTGTAACTCGTCTCGTTCAGGATGGTGATAAAACCGGAAGTACGAGGTCTGACAATTAAATAATAAGACTGGGTCAAAAAACACATTTACTTACACTTTCAATCAACTACAATGTGATGACCTTCGAAGTAGTTTCCTTGAGCTTGCACACACTTATTCCACCGGTGCTGCCATTGCAGGTAGCAGCTGTGGAACTCATCAGCTGAGACACTGTTCAAGGCCTGCGTCACAGCCTTTTGGACGTCTGCTGTTGTTTCAAAATGGCCTCCTTTCACAACGGATTCCAGTTTTGGGAATAAAAAAAAAGTCGCAGGGAGCCATGTCGGGTGAAAAAGGAGGATGCTGTAGTGTTGCATTTCGTCGTTCTCTTCTCTGTTGTTCTGTGAGATTTTTGGAACCAATTTAGCACAAAGTTTTCTCATTCCCAGATCTTCAGTCAGTATTCGGCGAACACTTTCGCGATTCATGTTCAGTTCTTCCGCTCTCATTCTCACTGTTAATCGCCTATCACGTCGAACAACTTCACTCACCCGGGCTGTGTTGTCCTCTGTTAGTGTTGTTGTTGGTCGCCCACTCCAGTGTTCGTCTTCCACATTGGTTCCGCCCTCACAAAACGTTTTGTGCCAGCGGGCTTGTGCTCTTGACATTACCTCCTTGCCGAAAGCCTGTTGCAGTTTTCCGTACGTTACCGCCGCATTTTCACCGAGTTTCACGCAACAAAAGATGATTTTGCCGCCCCGGTGGCGCAGTGGTCTAAGCGATGGCCTCTGATCATTCGTCCGAACGGGGTCCGGGTTCGAATCCCGGTGAGGCATGGATGTTGTGTTTGTCTTACGGCACTGGCTCTTTCCCTTCCCTGGAGCCAGTGGCCCTAAATTAGGGACGGGCGACTGCTTATAGCCCATTGAGTTGCTCACGGTGGTCGTTAAACCTCCAATCAAAAGAAAGAAAAAAAAAAAAGCAACAAAAGATGCATACCGCTGCGCAATAATCCGCGAGTCAAATTTCCATGACGAGGAGCACACACACAACTTTACGAGCCAAGCAGTTACTACACTTTGAGGCCTTCCAGGGTGCTGCCACTTGGACTACTGGTGAGAGAAGAACCAATGTCACACATATGTGACGTACGAGGCTGCAGCGTTGCTACAGTGCGCGCGACAAAATTAGTCTCATTACTTATTGTCAGACCTCGTATATCAAGAGATCGCTGCAAAAACCATTGATCCCTAACCTTATTTAACTGTTGGCACAAGACAGTAGAAATTACATGCTTCATATGGCTTGTTCAAACGTAAATTCTCCGCGAAGTCGCAGAAACTGTGAATGATTTGCCGCACCAAATTGCGTGTTTCCAATCATTTAGTGTTCAGGCATTATGCTCGTGTTACCACTACATCCTCCTTAGCACATCTGTAAAAAAGGGTACGTGTATTACTTTGTCCGTCTGTCTGTGGGCACCATACCACTGCAACTACACTGGCGTGCACAAATTAAGGACGAGACTGTTTTTCGAATATAACGTCGTACAGAAGTGCTCCACATCGACTCAAATCATACCATAAGATCCCCAAGATGTAAGAATAGGGGTACAAGTGAGCAAAACTGTCCAAACAAGGAATCCAACGGATACAAAGGCACTTTATTGAAAAGGTAGCTTCAAGCACAACTGGACAGAAGACAGAAACGTCCATATGACAGGCGGCTGCCAAGAAAAATTCAGTCTTTTGTAGGGGATATGATTACCCCTGACTGCGTTGCAGGATTTACAACGTCTGTCCATGCTGAGAACGAGGTTGTCAAGGAGAAGTTGAGACATCGCGGCCCATTTCTCTTGTAGAGCCAATCGGAGCTGCGGAATCGTTGCTGGCGGCTGGTGACATGCTGCCAAGCGTCTAACGAGAAGGTCCCACACGTGTTCGATTGGATTTAGGTTCGGGGACTTTGCGGGCCAATCCATGCGTTGAATATCTTCGCTCTCCAACAGTACTGTGACAGCCACTGTAGCTCAGGCAACTAGCCAGAAACCTACGCTTCTAACTACTCAGTCACTGAAGTAGCAATGCTTCCTCTTCATCTTCTCACATTGTGCCTAATTTTGGATCTTTCCCCGATGTGACAAGCATTTCGAGGGTATTCGGGCAACTCAATTTTCCGAACTCTACTAGACACTAAGCCGTTCACTTTTCAGTCGTTCCTCTGATAACATAACATCCGACTTTGGCAGATTCACACACAGATAGGTGAAAATAAATTACAATTACAGCATCGATTATCGACGAGTATTTTATGAGGGAAGTAGTGTTTGTAGTTGCATATCACTCCATATAGCGTCGGTCGCTATGCATATCTGATCAAGTGCTGCCCCTGTGGCGCAGTGGTCTAAGCGATGGCTTCTGATCATTCGTCCGAGAAGGGTTCGGGTTCGAATCACGGTGATGCATGGAGGTTCTGTTTGTCTTACGGTGCTGGCTCTTTCCCTTCCCTGGAACCAGTCGCCCTAAATTAGGGACGAGCCACTGTTTATAGCCCACATAGTTGCTCACGGTGGTCGTTAAACCCCCAATCAAAAAAAAAAAAATCTGATCAAGAACCCCGTTATCATGTTTTCTTTGTCTCGTGTAATTTGCATTTGCAATTGATCTTTTGGCAAAAATAACCTTTTACACACTCATTGCAGAATATCAACCTTGCAAAAGTGACGAAAAATATGGTAATTATTTTGAAGCTAGATATCTACTTCAGGGAAAAAGAGCGAAATAATAAAGCTTTTCGAAAGAGAAGTGAGGTAACACAGATACAAAATGCACGTTGGCATTACCGTGTTTAATCTTTTCATTATTTTGAGTTACGGTGTTGCAAAATTTTAGATATACAGCCACTGCACATAACGTGGTCATGCAATGTTGTAGGAAAAAATGTTACTATGCGTAATACTTCTATTATTTCAAGTTAGGGTACTAAAATGTTGTGTTGCAGCATAGGTTTCCATTATTTTGGTTCTGCGTTTCTTACGCAAATCTGTATCCGGTGCTGTGTAAAGGTACCATATGAGCTTAGTAAAATCCGGTTTGAACAAAATTCAGTTTTCATAAGGACTCCAGAAAGGTGATCCTTACGCAATTTGAGGGGTATTTGTATTGGTTTTCTTATGTGTGACTCGCACTGTTGCTGAAAATGTGATAAAAAGAATTGAGAGAAGCACGGTAAGTTGTGATGAGATTGCCTCTTTTAAAGTAATAAACTACTGCTTGTGAAAATTACAGCACCATGACGGGGAATGATGGTAATTACGTGAAACTTACAGGATATGCAGAGCAGAGTAGGACATGCAAATAATTAGAAGTACAGAGTCATTGCGCATGTCTGGGTCCAACAGCGCCCTCTGGATAGTCAAGTGAGGTGTATAAAAAGAGGGCTGTTTAGAATACACACCAGTAGTGCATCGCGGACAGCGAGTTGTAAAAGGGTCTCCAGGAATCAATAATGCCTCGGGACGACGAAGGGCGCAATATCACGACATAGTTTGAAAGGGGTCGAATGATTGGTCTGCGTCAAGATGCCTTTTCGTATCATGACATTGCGGCTCGGACGGAACATAACGCCACGACAGTGATGCGCGTGTGGCGGCAGTGGACCGGGGAGAACCAGGTGCATCGACAATCCAGCGGTGGACCGAGAAATGTGAGGACACCGCGGGATGACCGACTCATCATCAGCATGGCAATGACGAACCGTTCGGCATCTTGGCAAGTGTTAGCACAACAGTGGGACACTGCAAAAGGTGTGGCATTGTCTGCCTCCACAACTCGACGCCGTCTGCTGCACAGAGGACTGGTTGCACGCATCCCTTTGCGGCGGATTCCTTTGACCTTGAACCATGGACGCGTCAGGCTGGAATGGGATTTTCAATACGGACAATGGCCTGCTGATTGACATGTCGTGATTTCGGACAAGTCCTGATTGAACTTGGACTACCATGATGAACGCATACATATTAGACGGTATTATGGTGAGCGTCTTCTTCCAGCATACATTGTCGAGCGTTATACCGGCCGAACGCCAAGTGTGATAGTGTGCGGCGCCATTGGGCACCATTCGCGATCTCGGCTACTACGACTTGAGGGCAATCCCAACAGCGAACGCTACATCAGGGAAGTTGTACAGGCAGAAGTCATACCTTTCTTCAGTGTACTGCTGGCGCTATATACCAGCAGGACAATGCCCAACCACAAGTTGCCAGGAATATTTAATCCCATTTTTCCAGCACAGCAGATACCGCTTCTTTTCGGGCCTTCACACGTTCGACAGCCATGTGCCTATTGAACATGTGTGGGATATGGTCACTCGGCAACTGGCTCATCAAAGTTCTCCAGCGGTCAGTACCAATGATCTGATGACTCGCACACATGCCGCCTTGCAAGCAATTACCCAGGACACCATCCAACGCCTTTTCGGTTCAATGCTACGCCGTCTAGAAGCTCTTGTTGCAGCTCGCGGAGGCTTCACAAGACACTGATTTTTGCAGGTAAAAATTGTTGTATTGTTCTGAAAGCTAAAACACTTATGTACAGTCATATCAATAATGTGTGGTATGAATTTCATTCGAACCATTCGAATCGCATGGTTCCTTCTTGGTGTTACACTTTTCACGAACAGTAATGTACATTCATAGTTTGGGGAACATTGTATTTCACTATTCGACCAAAGAAAACACTTTTCACCGATGTTCGTTGTAGAAACAGGAGAAACTCTGCATACAATATGAAAACAAACATAATGCGACGAAATATGTGTGAATTCTTCGAGCATCATTCTGTGTTATCCTCTGACCAAGATCGCCGATGAGTTACTTGCAGGGAAATACTTTTTATCCGTCTTTCTCTCTGACAAGCTGGAATACAAAACTCTTCAATAACACTCTTCTCGGTCTCCTGTTCTTAAAACAAAGCCTTTCACAACTGGATACTTACCAGACAATGGTTTTAGTCAAGAGTAGCTTTCGGTGAGGCTTGCAATAAATGACAATTTAGTGACTGATCAAACAAAATCAGGTTGAGGCAGAAAGAAATGTGAACAACTTATACCCTGTCCAAATCAAAGACATTAGAGGAGAATAGACTGGCAAAAGGAATGCTACTTCCGGCATAATAGAAAGCCGCCATTGTAGGGAGTAACTAGTGCGTTGACGTGTTTGCACGAGTATTTCAGATCCAAATCTTTAAGATTTAAATGTATGTGAGGCGAAATTTTCCTGTTTCGTAGTTTTCTTTCTTGTGCTTTATTTCTCTGCTCTGTGTATATGGAGGCGATATAGCCTCGTATTTTCTTGCTTACTAGTGTTGTTTGTTTTTTCTTGGATAAGATAACTTGCTAATTACAATTTGATCTAGAATACTCTTGGACCGTACGCGAACATTCTTTCTACGTAATTTCTGCAGTACATTATGAACTGAATCCAACATTCTTGCTTTCCAATAGGCATCAGTTCACTGCCAACTCCCACCTATTCATAGATGGCGCTGCATGTTCAGTTGGTCTCCGTCGTTTCAGAACCGCTAGCATTATATGTTAGCCAGTCTATGCTACTCCAATGTCTTTGGTCCAAATGGAGACGGTTTAGTTCGTCCACTCGCCGCAGCTTTTTGCAACAAGCCTCACTTAACCGATCATATGATTATGTCTTTAATTCTATAGGTAAAAGGGTGATCTCGGCTCCATAGCTAATAATTCTGTCTTGAATAACGCTGAAAAATCGGCACTTACACTATTGGATAAACTGGACACCATGCCTTTTGTTGTAGTTCAGCACCATACGATTAAAACATTTCTTGATTCATTTGAAACGACAATGATTTCCCACAAAGTTAACATACCTCTTATTGTTCAGAAATCTTGTGCCTTGAACCAGCATCTGTTTTATCTGCTTCAGCAACAATTTTCTACAGAACTCTTCGCAAAAGGTTGCTACTGATTTCATAAAATAGAGCTTATCCTATCATAAACCCATTTATGACGTTTTAATTCTTTTATAAATTTAATTGGTTAAATGATTAATTGGCTAATGTTCTTGGAAAAGTGCGTTGCACATAAATTACACTTCGCAATCAAATAAGCAAACAGCCAAAGATACGTTATTTCTACTCATTTAGTGCTTCACTCACTATGACATACCTACCTCAAAGGTGACGTACGTATCAAAACGCCAAGTTGTGGCGATAAGCCTTCGTCGATGTAGTTCAAGCGGAAGAAATCCAACTCGGGAGAAGGAAAATGTGGCTTCAAATCCTGTCGCCGGAAAATTTTGGTTTTTACGCTATAACTGAACGGTCATTGATACATCGTGACTCTCAGGTTTTCACACACAAATCGATAAATTTGGGCTATTAAGCTATATTGGCACCTGAACGTAAAATGAATCTCCTGGCAGTGAGGTTCGAGATAATGTGGGATCCTTTTTCCCCAAGTCACATGGAATTAATCAGAATTCCATCTTCTACAGTGAGCTCCTTCAAGCATGGTTAACCGGCTGACTCGAAATAACCTGACATTTCGTACACCTACCTTTCTGGGAGAGGAGGATATACAGTATGTGACATACCTACCTCAGAAGTGATGCATATGTCAAAACTGCAAGTTGCAAGGCTAAGACTTCGTCGGTGTAGTTCAAGCGGTAGTATATCCAACTCCGGAGGAGGAAGATGTGAGGGCAAATTTGGGCTTTTACATTTTAACTGAATGGTCATTGATGCATCGTGACTTTCAGGTTAACACACAATTCGATGCAATGACAGCAATACATATAACAAGCTTTATATCAACTTCAAATAGAAGTCATCGCTCTTTCCACGCGTTTATAAGTGAGTCACGGAAACATTCCCATCGGCCGCCACCGGGAATCGAACCCAGGGTATTGCAGTAACGCGCCGGACATGCTTCCACTACACCACAGCGGCCTTAAAATTCTCCAGACTCACATACGACAAACTGCCAAAACCGCCTGACAGGTTGCTTCTTTGGAGCCCCGCACAATGCTGGAGATTCACCAAAGATGAACAGCAGCAACTGAACAAATAAGTAGAAGGCGAATGGGTAATAAATACACAGTTGACGTGGATTAGGAACATCAAATAGAAGTCATCGCTCTTTCCGATGACTTCTATTGTAATATTTGATGTTCCTAATCCACGTCAACTGTGTACTTATATCAACCTTTTACAATTTGAACGACGGAAATTTTGAAGTTGTGAATCCGTTTATTGGTGTAAAAACGACATGAATGTTAAGTCAGATAATATCCCAAAACTCTAAAATTTCATCATCCTGGAGCGGAAAATTAGCATAATCGGGCGCTAGCCTGGAGAGGCGGGTTCGTTTCCTGTTGCAGGACAACGAAATTTTCAAGTTTTCGGATATTATCTGACTTACCATTCATGTCGTATTTACACCAATGAACGAATTCATAACTTCAAAATTTGTATTGTACAATGGTGTAATCCCGTATCCCATTCATTGAACAATGGACTTGTAATCTCTACAACTCCACGTACATAGAGCGTATTATAAAGATAGCAGGTTGCAGAGCTCTATCTGCTTAATCTCTCCCATATATGGACTGGTCAATATGCCCTCTGCACATTCAATGTTCTCATTTTATCATACTTTGACCCACTGTAAGCGTAGCAAAAGAGAAAAAAGCTCTTTAAGTAATGTGTCGTTCAGTGAAAAAAAAGGTTTAACCAAGAAGTAACTAAATTTTCATAAGGAAACAAGCTGAAAAGGAAGTGGCCACTTTATTATGACCACCTGGCAGTTTTAAGCAAATGAGCTATGGATGCACGCTGTTTTCGCTAGAGGGCAAGGCTAGTATAAAAAGGGAAAGCTTAGTGCTTGCGACAGTAGTAGAAGTGATTTTTCGGTGACGAAATGGATAAAACTGCGATTTGACTGACTTTCAACGTGGGATGATTGTAGGAGCTCTGAGCCATGGAGCGAGTATCACCGAAACCGCCGCATTCGTGAAATGTTCCAGAGCAGCTGTTGTTAAAGTGTTTAAAGACTGGACTGTCAGCCAAAAGACTGCGTCGCTACGTGCAACGTGTGGTCGTCATCGACTAGTGACTGCTCGGGCGGAACGGACAGTGTCCAGACTGGTAACAGAAAACAGAAGAGCAACAGTGCAGCAAATTACAGACCATCTTAAACAATGATTCCCTCAAATGATCTCTGCACGCACTGTTCGCCGTACACGGCATCGGATGGGATATGGCAGCCGAAGGCCTGTTCGAACACCTTTGCTGTCTGCCGTTAACAAGACAAATCGTCTCCATTTCGCAAAGGAACACAAGGATTGGACAGTCGATAATTGGAAACAAATTATGTGGTCCGATGAATCACGTTTTCAGTTGCACCATGCCAATAGCTGAGTGATAATTTGGCGGAAACAGCACAAAAGCATGGCTCCCAAATGCATTGCTACAACCCTTCAAGCTGGTGGAGGCAACGTTATGGTTTGATGAATGTTTTCCTGACATGCTTTGGGCCCTTTAATTCGTGTTGATCAACTTTCTGACTGGCACATCATATCTAAACATCGTTGCGGACCAAGTGCGTCCTGTCATGTGGATGGTTTATCCCAATGCCGATGCCTACTTTCAACAAGATAATGCGTCCTGCTATAGTGCTCGTATTGTACAGGATTGGTTTCAGGAACATGCCGATGAGTTTAGTTTGCATAGGTGGCCCCACAATCTCCAGATCTCAACCCCATTGAGAATTTGTGGGATGAAGTTGAACGAGCCATCAGACAGCTGGATCCACAACCCTGCAATCTCACACTCCTCGAAAGAGCTATTCATCAAGCACGGTCTCAGATTGCACAAACCACCTATCAATATCTCGTGGAGTCCATGCCATGAAGAATCGACGCAGTATTAAAGGCAAAAGGTGGCCCAACGAAGTACTGAGGGGGTGGTCATAATAAAGAGGCCACTCAGTGTATAGGGGTATACCTCACATATCATTATATACGTGTTGAAAGTAATGAAGTTCTCAATGAGTAAGTGGCGTCTTATGTGGATTCTCCCTAACTCACTTGTGAAAACGCAGATTTGCGGGTGGCCCGAATCGAACCAGCATTCAGCTGCCCCTGAGCCTGATGTTTTTCCAATTAAATTTCACGGACGGAATTTGTGGCTGCAATTTTGCCGTTTTGACATGTGCGTCACCTCTGCAGTACGTCACACACTGAATAACAGCAGTAACTGTGGTCGTACATTCCAGTATCGGCGATAGTATGATCTTGAATTTAGTCCTCCTGCAAGCAGTAACTGAAGTAATCGAAATAGGCCGTATCTGCACGATCTATACAGTAGAAGAAAGGTGCCGATGACCACAAATAAGTCACTAAATTTATTAAAATCATAGGTTAAAAAATATATTTACATGAAAAAACCATGAGATTTTTCGGCCTTACAAATAAGGCCATCATCAGATGGTAGCACTACCAAAGTTGTTTACAAGTAACATCGATATATATATATATCATCATTGTCAACCATTATCAATCCACTGTTGGACGAAGGTCTCCCCAAGTTTCCTCCACAACGGTCTGTCTTGTTCCAGTCTCCTCCATGTCACTCCCGCATACTTTCGAATTTCATCCACCCATCTTCCATGTGGTCTTCTTCTGGGTCTTTTCCTGTCCCTTGGAATCCAATCTAAAATTTCGGCTGTCCATCGATGGTCTGCTCTTCTGGCAGTATGTCTAGCCCATTGCCATTTCAGGGATTTAACTCTGATCATGATGTCTTCCACTCTTGTCATTTTTCGGATCCACGTGTTCCTCTTCTTATCTCTCCTGGTTACACCAAGCATGCACCTCTCCATGCTTATTTGAGTTGTCTGCAGCCTTTGTATGTCTTTTTTAGCTAAGGTCCACGTCTCTGCACCATACGTAAGCACTGGAAGGATGCATTGATCAAACACTTTTCTTTTAAGACATAATGGCATATTGCTCTTGAAAATTATGCTGTTTCTTCCAAAAGCTCTGTACGCAAGTTTTGTACGTCGATTAATTTCTTCACCAATGTGACCCTCATTTGATATCTGCTGTCCAAGATAAACGTACGTGTCTGTTATCTCCAGCTTTTCTCCATCAATCGATAAATCTTCATTTCTTGTAAAAGCATTGTACATCACTTTTGTCTTCTGAAAGTTCATTTTTAATCCCACTTCTTTACTCTTGTCAGCAAGTTCCTGGATCATACTCTGTAGCTCTGATGGGGTAGTTGTAAAATTGACTATGTCATCAGCAAAACGAAGGTGGGTTAGATAATCTCCAGTAATCTTTATCCCTTTGTTTTCCCAGTTCAGTGATTGAAAGACATTTTCCAATGTGGCATTAAAGAGCTTCGGAGATATGGTGTCACCTTGTCTCACTCCTTTTCCAATTTTTATGTGTGTTGTATTTTCAAACAGCCGAATCTTTGCACTTGCATTTTCATAGATGTTATTAATAATATTAATGTATGCATCTTCAATACCGCAGGATTTCAGAGCCATTGCAACTGCTGATGGTTTCACCGAATCAAAGGCTTTTTCATAATCGATAAAAGCCATGCACAATGGAAGTTCATATTCCCTCGCTCTTTCAATTAGTTCTCTCAGTACGTGGATATGATCTATTGTGCTGTAGCAACTCCTGAATCCAGCTTGTTCTCTCGGTTGAGTCATGTCCAGTGTCACCTTCAAGCGGTGTGAAAGAACTTTAGTGAAGATTTTATAAACCACTGATAGGAGGCTGATAGGTCTGTAGTTCCTGAGAACCTCAATGTCACCTTTTTCATGTAGCAAGGTCATTGTAGCGTTGTTCCAATCCTCAAGAATTTTCATTTCATTAAGGCATCGAGTGAAAATTTGGGCGAGTACTGTTTCGATTTCTCCACTTGCTTCTTGTATGATGTCTACAGTAATTCCATCTTCTCCTGGAGCTTTTCCCCGCTTCATGTTCTTGATTGCATGTGCAACTTCTGCTGGAAGGACTGGAAGAACTCTGGTACTGGTACCTTTCATGATGTCTGGAGTGCATGTATCATCACTTTCATATAATTTGGAGTAGAAATCTTTCACTCTTGTCAAAATTTCGCCTCTATTTCTTGTTACAGAACCATCTTCTTTTCTCAGTGCCATAATCTGTTTTTCCCCTTACTGAGATGTCCCTTTGCTATCTTTAGGCTTTGGTTGTTTTCAATTGCTTTCCTTACTAGTTCACAGTTGAATTTCCTTACGTCTTCAGTGATACTTTTTCGTACTGTCTTGCATAGCTCTATATATTCCACTTTGGAAGTCACATCTTCTTTAGTTGTCCTCATCACTCTTCTTTTTTGCATCAACATTTTGGTTTTTCCTGATAATTTGTTCACATGCAATTTGTTCTTAGACCCAGCTAATTTTGTTGCTGTTTCCATAAGAGCTTTGGTTACTTTTCTGTTAACTTCAGAAATATCCACTTCTTCCGATGTTAGGCCTTCTAAAGCAGAGAATCTGTTCTTCAGTTCCAATTTGAAGGTATTATGGTGTTTTTTAAGGTTGGTTATGTCAATACATTTTGTTAGTCTTATGAGCTTGCTACGTTCGTGTTTAGTGTTGAGGTGCATCTTACATCTCACCAATCTATGGTCACTGTCTGTGTTGAACTTTTTTAGCACACTGCAGTCTTCTATGGTGAATTTTTTGTTACACATAATAAAATCAATTTCACTTGTCATCCCATTTGGATGTCTCCATGTCCATTTCCTGTGTGGCTTTTTCTTGAAAAAGGAGTTTAAGATGGAAAACCCTTCTGCCTCTGCAAACTCTACGAGAGTATTTCCACGCTGGTTTCTGTTGCCGTGACCTAATTTACCTACTGAAGTTTCATTCTGTTGCCGTTGCCCTATTTTTGCCTTGAAATCTCCCATAATTATCTTCAAGTGCTGCTTACCTTTATTATTTAGATCACGAATTTCCTCATAAAATTCTTCAATTTCTTCTTCAGCATGACTTGTGGTGGGTGCATAAGTTTGAATAATCTGAGCCTGGTATCTTCTCGAGAGTTGGATAACGAGTCGTGCAGCTCTGTCAGAGGAACTTTCAACTTCTACAACTTTATCCTTCAGTTTCTTGTTTATTATAAATCCAACACCACTAGTTCTGCCAGTATCTGTCCCACGATAGTAGAAGAGATGTCCACTTTTCAGTTCAATGGGATCTTCTCCTTTTCTCCTTACCTCACTTAGCCCCACGATGTCCCACCCTATCCTTTGTAGTTCCTCTTCCAATTCAAGAAGCCTTGAATCAGAAGATAGGGAGCGTCCGTTGTACGTAGCCAAGGTCAGCATCACATGGCAGCCTAGTCCGGTCCTCCGGGGATTCTTAGCACCCTCTGCCTTCATGTCGCACTGGCCGCTGCCTTGGCCAGGTACATTCCAGCTGCCGGAGACTGAGGGCCAAGATTTAAGTTGTGGAGTCATTTTGGAGGGGTTTGGCCATAACTTACCACGCTGGCCAAGCGGGTTGGTGAGTGTGGGATAGCATTTCCTCTCTCTCTCTCTCTCTCTCTCTCTATATATATATATATATATACACTACCAAGTATAGACTGTAAAAAAATTAGTCTTTGACTCTGCTCTTAGGTATATATATATATATATAAATAATTAAATACAGCGCTCTTAACCACGTTCTAGAAACACACAGCAACCGAAAAATTGTTTTTCAGCCGTCGCTGTGGAATTGAACCAACAGAACTCTCGATATCTAGCCGAGTGCGTTAAATATACGTATATATATATATATATATATATACCTTGGCAATGTGTGTGTGTATATATATATATATATATATATATATATATATATATATACACACACACTGCCAAGGTTGAAGTCCTGATGACGTAATTCATGCGTAGAACACAGGTACGAGAGTAGTCCACTGTTTCTACCTCCCCCTCCTCCCCCATTTATGCTACTGTTTAACAGCGTCCCCCTTCTCTTCTCATCCCCTCTCTCTATTCCCCCATTGCAAATTAAAAATGGTCGTCAAAGAACATTTTAAAGATGACAACGCTTACAGGGTACTTTAAAAATGACAAATTGTTATTTTAAAGATGATAATGCGCCGCCCCGGTGGCGCAGTGGTCTAAGGCGTTGGCCTCTGATCATTCGTCGGAAGGGGTCCGGGTTCGAATCCCGGTGAGGCATGGATGTTGTGTTTGTCTTACGGCACTGGCTCTCTCCCTTCCCTGGAACCAGTGACTATAAATTAGGGACGGGCGACTGCTTATAGCCCATTACGTTGCTCACGGTGGTCGTTAAACCTCAAAAAAAAAAAAAAAGATGACAATGCTTACAGTTCCTTTGCTTTTGTGTTCACTGTAAGCGTTGCCATCTTTAAAATGTTCTTTGACGACCATTTTTAATTTGCAATGGGGGAAATAGAGAGGGGAGGATAAGAACAGAAGGGGAGGGGGGGAAGCGCGGTTAAAAAGTAACCGAGAAATAGGGGAGAAGGTAGAAACAGTGAACTACTCCCGCCCCCTGTGTTCTACGCATAAATCTTCGTCATCAGGACTTCAATCTTGAGAATATATATATCGATGTTACTTGTATACAACTCTT
Source organism: Macrothele yani (assembly GCA_039090855.1). NCBI lineage: Eukaryota > Metazoa > Arthropoda > Arachnida > Araneae > Macrothelidae > Macrothele > Macrothele yani. Next base: position 45,351,350 of record CM077015.1, on the reverse strand, counting down.
TGGTAGTGCTCCCATTTGATGAAGGCCTTATTCTAAGGCCGAAAGATCTCATGGTGTTTACATGTAAATATGTTTTTTAACCTTTGATTTTAAGAAATTTAGTGATTTATTTTTGGTCATCGGTACCTTTTCATCTACTGTATAGATCGTGCAGATACGGCTTATTTCGATTACTTCAGTTCAGTGTGGTCATACATTTCCTACATCTTGTTCTGCTCAAAGTAATAAAGGTTATTAATGAGTACCTATTACCTTAACTAGAGTCCCACAGCCTTGTAAATGATAGTGAATATCGTCATATGACGAACATTACGAATTTTGTTTGAATATATCTAGGTTATGTGTGTGTGCGTGCGCGTGCGCATATACACACGGTTGAGTCACATTGTTGTGACCACCAGTTAGTATCCAGAGTAACCACCGTGTGCAGCGCGGACAACACCTAGATGGGCTGGGAGTACCTCAATAAGGTGCTGGAAGGTGTTCACAGGTATGTGAATCCATGCTGACTGCAGTGCATCTGACAGCGGCTGGAGGGTGCGTGGTGGAGGATCCATAGAGCGAACAACACGATCGAGATGGTCCCACAGATGTTTAATTGGGTTTAAGTCTGGGGAATTAGGTGGTCAGGGAAGTACTTTGAAGTCTTCATCGTGCTCTTCAAACCACTCTCGGACATTTCTAGCAGTGTGACACGTCGCATTGTCGTTTTGGAAGATCCCATCCGCCCCACGGAAGACAATCAGCATGTATGGGTGTACGTGGTCTGCAAGGATGAATTCATAACGAATTCGGTCCATAGTGTCTTCCACAAATATGAGTGGACCCAGAGAATGCCACGAAGACATTCCCCAGAGCATAGCACTGCCCCCACCAGCTTGTGTGCTTCCAGCAATGGTTAAAGAGTGTTTGTTCTCCGATGTTTCTCGCTTTATACGCCAACGTCCATCTGTTCGATGAAGCAGAAAATGTAACTCATCGGAGAAGGCGATCTTTTGGCAATCAACGGAGGTCCAATTCCGATACTGCCGTGAAAATGTAAGAGCCTTTTCTGCCGATGCACCTTCGTTAGCATAGGTGCAGTGACATTCCGTCTGCATCGGAGCCCCATACGCAGCAGGGTTCGCCGAACTGTCGTTTTAGACACACTTCCGGTAGACCTCCGCCCTTGTTCATTAGGCCAGTGAGTTGCTCCACTATAGCGTATCGATCGGCCCTCACGCAGCATCGCAGCCGACGTTCACCTCTCACATCAATCGCACATGGTGCTTCGCAGTTTCCATATCGCTTATTCGCAATGGTGCCATTTCTCCAATCACGATACACTTTAACCACAGCAGCAGGTGAACAGATCACAAACTGAGCTGTTTCAGAAATACTGCCACCCTTGGCTTGAAAGCCGATAATCATCCCTTTTTGCAAATCTGATAAATCGCTCATTTTATTCATGACAGCAACGAGTCATATGTTTTCAGAATGAGGCAGAGAGAGAGAGAGAGAGAGAGAGAGAGAGAGAGAGATGCGTATGGAATGCTCTGAAAAGGTGTGTTCGGTTTGATGAAATTCAGTTCAGATTGTGGACCTTGATACCTTAATGACCTTTTGATAAAACTTGATATCGAAGTCTTGCAAATAAATTAACCCTGCGATCTTGACCCTGCTTTGTCTCAGTGTCGCTATAGCTTCCGTTGTTCCTCAGAGGACATGTTCTGATCACCCATTCTTAGTGCAGGCTTATTCCAGGGTTCTCTGTAACCTATTCTCTGCATATGAATTGCTCCCCTATTACAGCTAATTCAATTCACATTTTACTGATTTGTGCATTATCTTGGGTTATTGACATAATAGAGAACACTAGCTGTTCGGCAGTAATAGCTTCTGGGAAAACTGTTTTTTCGTATTGGACGACACTCTTGTGAGAAACATTCGGAAATACGTATAAATCGTATTTTCTCTCCCATTCATGAAGTATTGCTTTCATGTTTACGAGAGCTCATCCAAACGAATCGTAAACCTTCAAAATGTTGTGGAAAAAATAGCACGTTGTCTGACTAACGATCCGGCACTATAGTTCTCTCTGCATGGGAGTTGGGATTTTACGTTTAGCTTTTGCCATTCCTGGGGTTTTTTATTCGAGTTGCAAGCAGCGGTTTCGCTGCGCACCTATTTTGTCGCTATGCCAAGTCATTTACCCTTGAGATATCGAGACTTCAGAATTCCTTATTAGATTACATTTATTTCTGAACCTTTTAGCTACTCAAATCAAGGACAATAAACTTATGAACACTCAGCATCATATTCTGTTGTTTTCTAAAAAAAACTATGCCTTATAAGCTTTGCCATTTATCATCAGTTCAAATTTAAATGGAGCTTGCAATGTCTGTTTACTTTAATGCTCCAGTATTTCAGAAAGAAAGTTGGCTTAATATGTACATAAATGATAATAAAATTGCAACTGTAGTAGAAATATGCGAGAAAGTTACATTCAATTTCACTTTAGTTTTCGGTATTCAGACATAAAATTTGTCAGATGGGCTGTGAATAACAAAATTTTAATTATTATTCCTTTTCCTTCAATTTTACGAGAAATAAAATTGTGCATTCGTGAAGACCCGTTTAACCAGCTGAGTGAATTTTTTTTCATAAATATGGACAATATTTTTAGCCTCCCCATACCATAGTGGTCTCAAGGTCTGACGTCTGACCATCCGTCCGAGATGGGGCAGGGTGTAAGTACCGGCTCCGTAGAGGGCGGTGTGTTTGCCTAGTGTTTTCCTATTAGTGTGGGTGGTGTGTTTGCCTAGTGTTTTCCTCTTAATGGGTGGTGTGTTTGTCTAGTGTTTTCCTCTTAATGGGTAGTGTGTTTGTCTAGTGTTTTCCTCTTAATGGGTGGTGTGTTTGTCTAGTGTTTTCCTCTTAATGGGTAGTGTGTTTGTCTAGTGTTTTCCTCTTAATGGGTGGTGTGTTTGTCTACGGTTTTCCTGCAGTGGGCGGTATGTTTGTCTACGGTTTGTCTAGTGGGTGGTGTGTTTGTCCACGATTTCCCTACAGTGGGTAGTGTGTTTGTCTGGCTGCGTTGGCTCTGTTCCTTCTGTGGAATCAGTAGCCCTAAATTAGACTCGCGACGGTTTATAGCCCTTAGAATTGCACATGGTGGTTGTTACACTCCAAAACACCATGTTGTAAAGAATTTGCAGATTAAAATATTGAAATAATTAACCAACCCGGACGACTGTATTACATGACTCTTAACAATTGCATTAGAACCACAAATTCTTTTGTAGCTGGAGGTTTCATCTCATGTGAAAGAGCAATCAGGTTCTCTAAACAGTTTGTCCCCCACACTGTTCGGCAAAAACCTGGCTAATCTGTCATAAAACCCCAAAATAAGTCTTACAGCCAATTAGACCACGGAAGATGAATACCAGTAATCTGTCATAATATATTTCTCTGGAAACCATTGTTCCCTGCACTGTTCAAAATCGAAATTAAGGTTAAAATATTTGTTTACTAGCTTAAATGTTACGGTCAGGAAATGAGAAAGAATGAGTTTCTTTTGGTTTTGTTTTTTGTCACTAGGCACAAATTTGATCTCAATTTCCGCTAGTGATTTTCCTTTATGCCAGTCTTCGATGAAAAAAGATCGGCAGAAGGAAGACAAAATATTTGAGCGCATCACATATTATGTCATGGGAAGTGGTAAAATTTAATTAAATTTTCAGGCTTTTCTTCTTCCTCATTTATCACTTTCATGTCCTTTCCGGACGATTAACGATGCAGAACAGAAGGAGTCACGTCTGAGAACGGACTTCATTTAACTTACGTTTAAATGAAATTGTGACATGAATACTTGTTTTACACCTAGCGTTTTCCCATTGTGTTCCGCTATTGAAATTGCTTTCGTTGTGACAAGGAAGTAATTAAATATGAGTTTCGTGCCACCAAATACTAGAAGTGTATGTATTGAGCCACTCTTGTGTTGTGACGAAGGCCGCTGAGATGTTTATGTTGTCATCAACTTACAGCGCTTCGATGTGAAGCATACTGTATTTCAAGACATAGCTCTCTGGAACTAATCTGCGCGGATGAATACATACGAGCAAACCTGCACTCACGACAATAAGTCCTCATATAACGTCTCCCCATATTACAATAACGCCATTTATTAGCACGTCCTTTGTAAAAAAAAGATCGTGCTTATGTTACTGGTTTGTCCGTCCGTTTGTGGACATCATATCTCTGAAACTATTAGTCCGATTGGAAAAATTCTTTTTGCATTGGGAAGCTTGAAATGTGTAAATGATCCTTTATTTCGTTTTTGTTTAAATTTTTTACGATGCAAAATTTCGTCACTGAAGGGCGATAAAGGCAGATGGTACAGAATTAAAAATACATTTTATTCCGTATATCTGCTTCTAAACATCAGATTGAAAAAAATGTTTTTCCTTTTGATTCCATTTATGTCGAAGACTATTGTAGGCGTAGTCTCTTTTTCAAGTTACGCATAGATATTCCGATAGGGGGCGTAAAGGTAAATTGTGTTTTCCCCGATATCTCTGTTTCTAAAACATCGATTTGAAAAATTCTTTCTGCAGCGAATACAATTCTTCATGGAAAGTCCTTTGCATGTAATTTCTTATTTTTGGTAAACAATGGTTTGGCCACCAGGGGGCGTGAGCGTTAATTTCGGCTTCTGATGTATTTGCAGCAAACTCTGAGTTTCCAAAACCTCGATTGAAAACTTCTTTTCGTGGACCTATACCACTCACGTCAATAAACCTTTTCGGAATATTTTCTTCTTAAAACAATGCATGGTTTCTCCGCCACGGGGCGTAGATGAATATCTTATTTTTGTCGAGATCTCTGCTTCTAAGTATCCGATTTGAAAAATTCCATTGTTGAAAAACGTTTTTGGTGTGAAATGTTTTACATAAAATTTCAAAATTCTTAAGTAATTCGTAGAGTTTCCGCTAGGGGGCGTAAAAGTAAATTGCGTTTTCCCCAATATCTCTGCTTCTAAAACTTCGATCTGAAAAATTCTTTGTGCACCGGATACAGCTTCTGATTGAAAATGCTTTGCATATAATTTCTAATATTTGGTTAAGAATGGTTTGGCCACCAGGGGACATAAGTGTTAATTTCGGCTTCTGATGTATTTGCAGCAAAAACTGAGCTTTTAAAATCTCGATTGCAAAAATTCTTTCTTGGATCAATACCATTTATGTCGGTAAACCTTTTCGAAATATTTTCTTTTCAAAAATAATGCGTGGCTTCTCGGCCAGAGGGCGTAGATTTATGTCTTGTTTTTGTCAATATCTCTGCTTCTAAGAGTCCTATTTGAAAAATTCCTTCTTCGTTGGATAACGTTTCCTGTGCGAAATGTTTTCCATATAATTTCAAATTTTTTTAATGGACAAGTCTGCGACCAGAGGGCGTAAGTTCACATTTCCGTTTACAGCAGTATAGTGCGACCAGAGGGCGTAAGTTCACATTTCCGTTTACAGCAGTATTGGCGGGACTAAAAACCCGTTTAATAAACTTTTCGTCGGTCAGTTACTGCTATCTGTGCATATTGTGTACGTATTTTCTTTGTGAAATTATGCAAAATTTCGCCGGTAGGAGCGCAAATGTTCAATATATCTACTTCTACATGTGCGATTTAAAAAATTCAATGCCGGATGTCACTTACTTTGTAGAACAATTGGCTAGCGTATGAGGCATTTTGTAGTTCACAGTTGTGTCTGTAGGTTGTGACTGTGTACTTCAGTTTGCAGCTGTATCGCCGCTTCTAAAAACACCATTGAGAAATTTCTTCTTTACTTTATGCCATTCGCTGCAATAGAGAAGTGGAGCATTATTCTCTTTAAATAATGCAAATATTTCCCAGCTAGATAAAGGTCGAAACCTTTTTATTTTCGCTATCTCTGCTTGCGGGAAGCGTATTTGAGAAGTTCTTTTACCTTAGCTCAGCTTTTTCCATGAAGAATATTTTTCACCTACTTTGAACTTTTCCACTATGCAAATTTTCCCGCTAGCAGACGTAGACTTACACCATGTTTCCTTCTATATTTCTTCATTTGACTGCTCGGTTTGAAAATCTCCTTGTTTATGATGCCTTCCTCGTGCAATGAGAAACATTTTGTGCGCCATTTGTTAATTTTCGTAACATGCTTTTTAGCCGCTGGTTGAGCTAAGCAGATGTTTCTAGTTCTGGATGTTTTATCGATTGTAGAAACCGGTTGGTTGTTTTCCTAACCGGTTCCATTAACTTTGAATAGCTTTGATAAATATAATTCATGTTAGAACGGATTCAAATGACGTGCTCATTACAACCGAAAATGCTGTGTCATCTTTCTTGTTTTCAATCATATTCAACGAACCATCACTACTATAAGCCGCCCCGGTGGCGCAGTGGTCTAAGCGATGGCCGCTGATCATTCGTCCGAAAGGGGTCCGGGTTCGAATCCCGGTGAGGCATGGATGTTGTGTTTGTCTTACGGCACTGGCTCTCTCCCTTCCCTGGAGCCAGTGACCCTAAATTAGGGACGGGCGACTGCTTATAGCCCATTGAGTTGCTCACGGTGGTCGTTAAACCTTCAATTAAAAAAATAAATAAAAAAAGAACCATCACTACAACAACGTGGACGCCGCGGCAGTAAAGTGGTGCGAAGCGTTGGCTTCTAACCATTCCTCCGAGATGGGTCAGGGTTCGAATCTCAGGCGAAGCATGGATGGAGTGTCCCCCTCCCCGAAACCATTGGACCCAAAAATTAGTGAGTGACGACCTGCTTTTATAAGCCCATTTTTTTTGCTCACAGCAGTTGTCAAAACCCCAAACATACCGCGTGGATTCTTCTAGTGTACTACAACGCCTATGGTGCCTTTATGCAGTTTTTATCATTAAAAATCTGTTAGGTTTTTTAGGAGAGAAATCGATTACTTCAATGCGTCAAGACCACCTACTATATTTCTTTGTAAAAAACAGTATATCGTGCCCATCACCGTCTCTATCACAGCGGTCCGTCGAAAAAAAAAATTATATTGAACAGTACCATTGGTTGCTTCGCTGCATCACAAAGCATTTGCTTCACTGTGATGTTCATACAAAGGCCTACCATTGCCTGGTCGGTCGTTCTATTTTTTGGGTGTTAACGGCCACCCTGAGCAGCTTGATGGGCTATAAGCAGCCTTCCGTACCTAATTTAGAGCCACTTGTCCTAGGAAAAGGAGAAAGCACGTGCCGTAAGATAAACACGACACATACAGCCGTATCAAAATAATAAGACCACCTACCTAATAATGGGAATAACCACTCTTGGCCCGGATGACAGCAGCGAGAGAGCGTGGTATGGACACAATGAGACCCAGGAAGGTTGCCTGAGGCACACGTGCCCATTTGGACTGCAGCAGAGCACGGAGGTCCCGGAGATGACGTGGGTGTGGGTCGGCACGTCGAACCTGTCGATCCACATAGTCCCGCAAGTGCTCTATGGGATTAAGTGCGGGCGATTTTGACGGCTAAGAGAGAACGGAGACATCGCTGTCGTGTTACCGAAACCAGTTACGCATCCCCTTAGTGACGTGGCAGGGCACATGCCTGTTGGTAGACACCATCACCACCAGGGTTAACGTCCAACATGAAGGGATACATGTGGTCAGTGTAGATGGAAATGTAGCCATTGGCGTTCAGGGACTCATTCATTGGTATCAGCGGTTTCAAGTCATACCGGCAAAACAACCCCCAGACATGCACACTGCCACCGCCGGCATGTACTTGACAGACAAGCTTGTCTGGGTGTTGGTTCTCGTGCATGTCAAGCCGTATCCACCACCGCCCATCACTTCTGTGGAGTAGAAACCTCGATTCGTTGGGGAAGGCAACTTTTTTCACTCTTCCAATGTCCAATGACGGTAGTCCCATGCGAACTGTAGGCGTCATTGCCGATGGACATGGGTTAACATGAGCGCCTTGACGCGCGTCGACTCCGGAGACCCATGCGTAAAAGGAATCGCTCTACTTATATCGGGGACAAGTAGCTGGGTGCCCCTGCGTTCATTTGCGTGCTCAATTCTTGTACTGTTGCGCGTCGATTGCCCTCAACCGGTCGACGGAGGCAACGTTCTCCTCTGGGGTCGATGGCCTTTGAAGCTCTACAGTTATGACGTCAAGAGGTACTCGGCGTGCAACCGGTCCATTCTCGGTACTCCCTTGCTACAGCGCCTTGCGAACAGCACACGAAGTCTGCTGTTTCTGAGATGCTTCCAACTTTGGCACGGCAGCCGATGATCATTTCTTTCTGAACGGCCGTCAAATCACTACCTGTGCCTATTGTACTTAAGTAACGCACTACGGCTCATCTGGCATGGCCAGCCGCTTATATCTCCGTGTGGTCGACTTTGTCCTGTGCACTCTGTGACGCACCTGGGCGGGTACACTGTGATTCCGGGAGTGCTCGGGGGTGGTCATATTATTCTGATACGACCGTGTACATGCCTCACCGGGATCCGAATCGGGACCCAGCTCGGACAATGGTTAGAATCCAGCGCTTAACCACTGCGCTATTCATTAGCTGATGTCAAATTCAGTCGGGTTTCCGAAAACTCGTAAAAACAGAGCTGTGAGAGCACCCCTGAATCGGATATCACGACCAAGAAGTCTGAGGCGTTGGCGTGTTACCAATCGTCCAAGATGGGCCCGAGCCGCGCCAAGAATGAAAGGTGCGATGGTGGTAGTTAAACCCTGAAAATATTAAAAAAAAAAAAAATACAAATAAGAACAGCTGCTCCGACGTTTGGAAGTAAGGGCAGTTAAACGCTGAAAAATAAAAGAAGGGAAAATTACATAAAATACCCTACCGATAACGACTAATGAGATTTAAACTATTTTTCATCTGACAGACATCCAGAACACACACAATTGAGCGTTCAAGATGTACAAAACCAGCAAGTGGAATGTCCAGCGCTTTGTCCGGAACTGGATGCTCAGACGCGCAAAAAGGGCACACTATTTCTGTTTGACGAGATAAATAAACAAAACGTTTGCCCTGAAACATAGATTATACATATTTACATAAATAAAATCTGCCTTTGCTCTCAATTTCACGCTTTTCCACGTTACAAATGATAAAACAGCAACGAAAAGTAAAATACAAAACTATATACAAAATATCTGACGTAAAATCTGGTGCACTACCTTCCATTAAATTGCTTTAAATTGGAATAAGCTGACAAAGCAGACTAAAACCCTAAAAGAAATGTATGAATGGCAGTTCTTCATGAGGGAATTTTTCTCATTATGTTATAATGTACATAATTTCTTATTTCCCGAGAATATTATATTAGCGGAGAGGAAACAGGTTTCCGAAATTTGTGAAATTCCATAGTAATGTCCTATTATAAGAGAAACATTAATATAAAGTTAAGATTTACTATATAAGTCGCTTATTGAGGTGAGGAAACATGCTTATCTGCATGAATACATCGTATTACGAAAATGTTTTCTGGAGCTCACCGAAGTTTTTCTCGGTGATTTACTTATTTCTTTACATCTCTACCTTTTTCAATAGCATTGAGTTTCTTGTGCTACTTAGCGTACGAACTGCAGACGAAAATTATGTGCAAAGTAAAAAAAAAATGTTTTTACTGTTGATGTAATGAAGAAATTCTTCCGACATTGACGGATGTTTACATTTGCGAGCTCCAAATGGCATCGCATGAGTAAATATTTTCCTCCTCAGTGAGAAAAAAATACACTTCCGCAAAAGTGGTCATTTAAATGGAACGAAAAAAAATAGTGGTAGATCGGTGTTCATCAATGGTTCATCAAAATTAGATGCATCGTAAGTATTAGAGGATGGTGTGGAGATTTCCTCGTATTCTTCTTAAGTAATAAAAAGTAGTCAAGTTAAAAGAAAGAAAAACAAGTGCAATAATGTATGGAGCACACAGATTCTATAATATTTTATGCTTCGATTATTTTAACGTGAAAAATATGACATCTCGAACAATAAAAAAAACCCTGTACTTGATGTTTCCAACTTTCACATTTTTTCTTAGTCTGCGATTCTGAGCTAGTTATTAGGTGATTTATATACAAATAATTTCTTGTACTTCATCAAATTCTTAAAATATAATTTCTTGTACTTCATCAAATTCTTAAAATATAATTTCTTGTACTTCATCAAATTCTTAAAATATAATTTCTTGTACTTCATCAAATTCTTAAAATATAATTTCTTGTACTTCATCAAATTCTTAAAATATAATTTCTTGTACTTCATCAAATTCATGCAATATATATGATTTCTTGAAGCTTATCGAAGAAAATTAAGTTATACTGAAAAGACAGTTTCTTTACCCTTTTGACGGCTTCAAACAAAGAACACTTCCGTAGCGAATGGTATGTTGAGCAAAACATTGGTTTTCGTATAAAGCTTTTTTAGCAAATTTTATTAGGGGTATTAGCAAAGCAATCTAGAAAACTGAACAAATTGTTATTAACAATTTCTTACCTCAGCTTAAACGCTGCAGTAATCCCTTGACTTCTGTTGAAAAGACGCTTAAACACGGAACTAGGATGGTGATATAAGTTTTAGGGTACTTTGGGTGGTAATAATCCCCCAAGTGGGCAGCAAAAATTCGTTTTTTACCTGCAATAAAGATCTTCTGATTTCTGACCATTCCTCCGAGATGGATCCGGTTTCGAATACCGGTGAGGCATGGATGTTACTTCCCTGGAACAAGTGGCCCTAAATTAGGGACGAACGACTGTTTGTAGCCTATCGAGGTGCTTACGGTTGTCGTTAAACTTCCAAACGAAAGAAACATATTCCGCTACCAGTGCCGTTTATGGATCACCAGTGATCTACAGCGTTATCCCATTTCAGGATATTAACTTATTGCTGATATGTTATATTAAGTTTTACTTATTTCAGCAAGTTCGCCAGAACTTCACAATTTCATTTTATGCAGAACTGGTATGAATGACATGGCTTTACAAGGTTGTTGTTCTTTCCCTTTCTATACACATGTTATGCCATCAAGGTAAACAAGATTTCCATGTGTGTCTCGCCATTTCCAGAACGAGAAAAAAATAAAAATTAGCTCACGGGTGTTAGCAATTATCAACTCGGTATCTCTGTTCCTCTATTCGACGGTCAGACACCGTATATCTGTAAGCATCCGATGCTTTTCGTCCCTAATATCTTTCATCGCTCACAAAGAGAACAAGAAAGATGACACCGAATTTTCGGGTGTAATAAGCACGTCTTTTGAATCCGTTCTGGCCGCACCGGTGGCGCAGTGGTCTAAGACGATGACATCTGATCATTCGTCTGAAAGGGGTCCGGGTTCGAATCCCGTGAGGCATGGATGTTGTGTTTGTCTTACAGCACTGACTCTCTCCCTTCCCTGAAACCAGTGACCCTAAATTAGGGACGGGTGACTGCTTATAGCCCCCATTGAGTTGCTCACGGTGGTCGTTAAACCTCAAAAAAAAAAAAAAAAAAAATTCGTTCTGACGCAAATTAAATTTATCAAAGCTATGCAAAGTCAATGGAACCGGTATGGAAAACAGTACTATCTGACCAAAAAAGAAGTCTTTCAATCGCAACCGGGTTTTTAATCCCTCAGATATTGCTGTAAACGGAATCGTGAGCTTACGCCTTTTGGTTGCAGACTTGTGCGTTAAGAAAAACATGAATTTATATGAGAAACATTTCGCACCGGAAACGCTCTCTAACATAGAAAGAATTTTTCAAATCGGACTCTTAGAAACAGAGATATCGACACACAGAGATATCGACACAAATACATCAGAAGCAGAAATGAATACTTATACCCCTGCTGGCCTAACCATTTTTACCAAACATTAGAAATTATGTGAAAAATATTTTCCATCAGGTCTTGTATGCGATACAGGACGAATTTTTCAAATTGGAGTTTAAGAAGCAGAACAAATGTAGAAAACGCAATTTACATGTGTGTTCCCTAGCGGAAAGGCTATGATTTACATGAAAATTTTGAATTTATAGGAAAAACATTTCAGCATCCAACAAAGAAGGAATTTTTCAAATCAGTCTCCTGGAAGTAGAGATATTGGCAAAAATAAGATATACATCTACGCCTCCTGGCGTAGAAACCATGCAATATTTCAAAAAGAAAATGTTTCTAAATGGTTTGTCGACATGAGTACCATTGGTCTACAAACGACGTTTTTTTCATTTGAGAATTTAAAAGCTGATATTTTGCTGTAAATACATCAGAAGCGGAAATTAAGGTTTACGCTCCCTGTTGGCCAAACTATTTTTTAGAAGCAGAAATGAATACTTATACCCCTGCTGGCCTAACCATTTTTACCAAACATTAGAAATTATGTGAAAAATATTTTCCATCAGGTCTTGTATGCGATACAGGACGAATTTTTCAAATTGGAGTTTAAGAAGCAGAACAAATGTAGAAAACGCAATTTACATGTGTGTTCCCTAGCGGAAAGGCTATGATTTACATGAAAATTTTGAATTTATAGGAAAAACATTTCAGCATCCAACAAAGAAGGAATTTTTCAAATCAGTCTCCTGGAAGTAGAGATATTGGCAAAAATAAGATATACATCTACGCCTCCTGGCGTAGAAACCATGCAATATTTCAAAAAGAAAATGTTTCTAAATGGTTTGTCGACATGAGTACCATTGGTCTACAAACGACGTTTTTTTCATTTGAGAATTTAAAAGCTGATATTTTGCTGTAAATACATCAGAAGCGGAAATTAAGGTTTACGCTCCCTGTTGGCCAAACTATTTTTTTTTAGAAGCAGAAATGAATACTTATACCCCTGCTGGCCTAACCATTTTTACCAAACATTAGAAATTATGTGAAAAATATTTTCCATCAGGTCTTGTATGCGATACAGGACGAATTTTTCAAATTGGAGTTTAGAAGCAGAACAAATGTAGAAAACGCAATTTACATGTGTGTTCCCTAGCGGAAAAGCTATGATTTACATGAAAATTTTGAATTTATAGGAAAAACATTTCAGCATCCAACAAAGAAGGAATTTTTCAAATCAGTCTCCTGGAAGTAGAGATATTGGCAAAAATAAGATATACATCTACGCCTCCTGGCGTAGAAACCATGCAATATTTCAAAAAGAAAATGTTTCTAAATGGTTTGTCGACATGAGTACCATTGGTCTACAAACGACGTTTTTTTCATTTGAGAATTTAAAAGCTGATATTTTGCTGTAAATACATCAGAAGCGGAAATTAAGGTTTACGCTCCCTGTTGGCCAAATTATTTTTTTTTAGAAGCAGAAATGAATGCTTATACCCCTGCTGGCCTAACCATTTTTACCAAACATTAGAAATTATGTGAAAAATATTTTCCATCAGGTCTTGTATGCGATACAGGACGAATTTTTCAAATTGGAGTTTAAGAAGCAGAACAAATGTAGAAAACGCAATTTACATGTGTGTTCCCTAGCGGAAAGGCTATGATTTACATGAAAATTTTGAATTTATAGGAAAAACATTTCAGCATCCAACAAAGAAGGAATTTTTCAAATCAGTCTCCTGGAAGTAGAGATATTGGCAAAAATAAGATATACATCTACGCCTCCTGGCGTAGAAACCATGCAATATTTCAAAAAGAAAATGTTTCTAAATGGTTTGTCGACATGAGTACCATTGGTCTACAAACGACGTTTTTTTCATTTGAGAATTTAAAAGCTGATATTTTGCTGTAAATACATCAGAAGCGGAAATTAAGGTTTACGCTCCCTGTTGGCCAAACTATTTTTTTTTAGAAGCAGAAATGAATACTTATATTCCTGCTGGCCTAACCATTTTTACCAAACATTAGAAATTATGTGAAAAATATTTTCCATCAGGTCTTGTATGCGATACAGGACGAATTTTTCAAATTGGAGTTTAAGAAGCAGAACAAATGTAGAAAACGCAATTTACATGTGTGTTCCCTAGCGGAAAGGCTATGATTTACATGAAAATTTTGAATTTATAGGAAAAACATTTCAGCATCCAACAAAGAAGGAATTTTTCAAATCAGTCTCCTGGAAGTAGAGATATTGGCAAAAATAAGATATACATCTACGCCTCCTGGCGTAGAAACCATGCAATATTTCAAAAAGAAAATGTTTCTAAATGGTTTGTCGACATGAGTACCATTGGTCTACAAACGACGTTTTTTTCATTTGAGAATTTAAAAAGCTGATATTTTGCTGTAAATACATCAGAAGCGGAAATTAAGGTTTACGCTCCCTGTTGGCCAAACTATTTTTTTTAGAAGCAGAAATGAATACTTATACCCCTGCTGGCCTAACCATTTTTACCAAACATTAGAAATTATGTGAAAAATATTTTCCATCAGGTCTTGTATGCGATACAGGACGAATTTTTCAAATTGGAGTTTAAGAAGCAGAACAAATGTAGAAAACGCAATTTACATGTGTGTTCCCTAGCGGAAAGGCTATGATTTACATGAAAATTTTGAATTTATAGGAAAAACATTTCAGCATCCAACAAAGAAGGAATTTTTCAAATCAGTCTCCTGGAAGTAGAGATATTGGCAAAAATAAGATATACATCTACGCCTCCTGGCGTAGAAACCATGCAATATTTCAAAAAGAAAATGTTTCTAAATGGTTTGTCGACATGAGTACCATTGGTCTACAAACGACGTTTTCATTTGAGAATTTAAAAGCTGATATTTTGCTGTAAATACATCAGAAGCGGAAATTAAGGTTTACGCTCCCTGTTGGCCAAATTATTTTTTTTTAGAAGCAGAAATGAATACTTATACCCCTGCTGGCTAACCATTTTTACCAAACATTAGAAATTATGTGAAAAATATTTTCCATCAGGTCTTGTATGCGATACAGGACGAATTTTTCAAATTGGAGTTTAAGAAGCAGAACAAATGTAGAAAACGCAATTTACATGTGTGTTCCCTAGCGGAAGAGCTATGATTTACATGAAAATTTTGAATTTATAGGAAAAACATTTCAGCATCCAACAAAGAAGGAATTTTTCAAATCAGTCTCCTGGAAGTAGAGATATTGGCAAAAATAAGCTATACATCTACGCCTCCTGGCGTAGAAACCATGCAATATTTCAAAAAGAAAATGTTTCTAAATGGTTTGTCGACATGAGTACCATTGGTCTACAAACGACGTTTTTTTCATTTGAGAATTTAAAAGCTGATATTTTGCTGTAAATACATCAGAAGCGGAAATTAAGGTTTACGCTCCCTGTTGGCCAAACTGTTTTTTTTTAGAAGCAGAAATGAATACTTATACCCCTGCTGGCCTAACCATTTTTACCAAACATTAGAAATTATGTGAAAAATATTTTCCATCAGGTCTTGTATGCGATACAGGACGAATTTTTCAAATTGGAGTTTAAGAAGCAGAACAAATGTAGAAAACGCAATTTACATGTGTGTTCCCTAGCGGAAAGGCTATGATTTACATGAAAATTTTGAATTTATAGGAAAAACATTTCAGCATCCAACAAAGAAGGAATTTTTCAAATCAGTCTCCTGGAAGTAGAGATATTGGCAAAAATAAGATATACATCTACGCCTCCTGGCGTAGAAACCATGCAATATTTCAAAAAGAAAATGTTTCTAAATGGTTTGTCGACATGAGTACCATTGGTCTACAAACGACGTTTTTTTCATTTGAGAATTTAAAAGCTGATATTTTGCTGTAAATACATCAGAAGCGGAAATTAAGGTTTACGCTCCCTGTTGGCCAAATTATTTTTTTTAGAAGCAGAAATGAATACTTATACCCCTGCTGGCCTAACCATTTTTACCAAACATTAGAAATTATGTGAAAAATATTTTCCATCAGGTCTTGTATGCGATACAGGACGAATTTTTCAAATTGGAGTTTAAGAAGCAGAACAAATGTAGAAAACGCAATTTACATGTGTGTTCCCTAGCGGAAAGGCTATGATTTACATGAAAATTTTGAATTTATAGGAAAAACATTTCAGCATCCAACAAAGAAGGAATTTTTCAAATCAGTCTCCTGGAAGTAGAGATATTGGCAAAAATAAGCTATACATCTACGCCTCCTGGCGTAGAAACCATGCAATATTTCAAAAAGAAAATGTTTCTAAATGGTTTGTCGACATGAGTACCATTGGTCTACAAACGACGTTTTTTTCATTTGAGAATTTAAAAGCTGATATTTTGCTGTAAATACATCAGAAGCGGAAATTAAGGTTTACGCTCCCTGTTGGCCAAACTGTTTTTTTTTAGAAGCAGAAATGAATACTTATACCCCTGCTGGCCTAACCATTTTTACCAAACATTAGAAATTATGTGAAAAATATTTTCCATCAGGTCTTGTATGCGATACAGGACGAATTTTTCAAATTGGAGTTTAAGAAGCAGAACAAATGTAGAAAACGCAATTTACATGTGTGTTCCCTAGCGGAAAGGCTATGATTTACATGAAAATTTTGAATTTATAGGAAAAACATTTCAGCATCCAACAAAGAAGGAATTTTTCAAATCAGTCTCCTGGAAGTAGAGATATTGGCAAAAATAAGATATACATCTACGCCTCCTGGCGTAGAAACCATGCAATATTTCAAAAAGAAAATGTTTCTAAATGGTTTGTCGACATGAGTACCATTGGTCTACAAACGACGTTTTTTTCATTTGAGAATTTAAAAGCTGATATTTTGCTGTAAATACATCAGAAGCGGAAATTAAGGTTTACGCTCCCTGTTGGCCAAACTATTTTTTTTTACAAAAATTAGAAATTATGTGCAAATGATTTCCCATCAGGAGCTATATCCGGTCCAGAAAGAATTTTTCAAATCGGAGATTTAGAAGCAGAGATATAGGGGGAAACCCAATTTACCTCTACGCCCATAGCGGAAAGTCTATGAAGTACTTGAAAATTTTGAAATTATATGAAAAACGTGTCACACTGAAAACACTATCAAACAAAGAAGGAATTTTTCAAATCGGACTCCTAGAAGATATTGACAAAAATAAAAATAAATATATTGACAAAAATAAAATATACATCTACGCCCCCTGGAGGAGAAACTGTGGAATATTTTAAGAAGAAAATATTCCAAAAAGGTTTATCGACGTGAGTGGCATCAGTCCACGAAAGAATTTTTTTAATCGATATTTTAGAAGCTCAGATTTTATGGCAAATACATCAGAAGCAAAAATTAACACTTACGCTCCCTAGTGGCTAAAGTATTCTTCACCAAAAATTAGAAATGATATGCAAAAAATGTTCCATCACGAGATGCATTCGCTGAAGCACAAATTTTTCAAATCGGAGTTTTAGAAGAAGAGTTATCGGGAAAAATGTAATTTACTTTTACCCCCCATAGCGGAAACTCTGTGCGTAATTTGAAAAAGTTACTATATCAAAAATTCTCTTTGACATAAATGAAATCGAAAGATAAAATATTTTTTTCAATCGGATGTTTAAAAGCAAATATGTGGAATAAAACGTATTTTTGAATTCGACATCATCTGCAATTACGCCCTCTTGCTCCGAAATTGTACATCGTAAAAAAAAAAAAAAAATAAAAAAAAATAAATGAAGGATCATCATTCGCATATTTCAAACTTCGCATTGCAAAAGAATTTTTCAAATCTGACTAATAGTTGCAGAGATAGCGTGGATACAGACGGACGGACAAACCGGTAACATAAGCACGATCTTTTTTTACAAAAGACGTGCTAAAAAGGCAGTATTTTTGGATGTTCCTTGTCTGTTCGGCGGTAGTAATATAAATCTGACCATTTTAATTCGCCTGTTGGTCTCACATCTAGAGAGTTATACAGTGCTTACTGAGAATAACGGGAAATTGTCATTCGGTGTAATTAACACCAGTTTTACAAAAGTGTGAAATTTTGTTTTGTTTTGTAACATTTGTAATGATATTAAGCACATGTAATAACGCGTTTGCTTTGCTTGCCAGAACTCTCTGCGCAATTACTGATCTGTTGGATCCGCTTTGGTAAGCATAAAATAGTTGAAATTGATTTTGTGCTATTCGATTGACATGAATAAAAATCTCGTTGCATTGTTCTCCAAAATAATTGAAACATTTTTGCTCATTAAATATTTTCAAAACAATCCAGATTAATTTTCTTATGTAAAAGTCAGTGGCGGTACAAAGAATTTAAAACAGTCCCTTATATCTCAAGTTACATAGTTTGTGTGTGGGTGTTGTATTAAATATGTTAAGAACTTAAAGCAGTTAAAATACAGATGTTCTCTCCGCGTGAAACTAAAAGCCAGATCTTATAACTCCATGAGCATGTATATTTCGTACGAGAGAAAAAAAAGTCTTTATGCGTTTTAGTAACTTCCAAATCTTTTTAATATCCCAGGGTGACCTACTTTACGTACTATAATAAATGAACAGTCTTAATTAAATGCCTCAATAAATTGTTTCAAAATATTTCCAAGTAAAAATTATGTTACGAATACAACATCGATGTTTTACTAGGGATTCGTGGCGTAAAAATGGTCATCTTTTTACCATTCCAAACGGTAAAAAGAGATCGTTGGATTTAATTCTCTGCGACGTATTATATATACCTTCATTTTCGTACTTCTGTTCTTATGTAAATTGTTACTTCCTCGTTCTATTTCTTTCTGTACGGCCTGTCAACTTTCTAATACTTAAAATTTGAATTTTCTTATCTATAAAAATTTCAGTATTTTATAAAATTTAACATACGAAATTTAAAAATTCCTTATACTTTCTGGCAAAAATTGATAGTGAGCCAAAGGTAAATAAAAAATGTGGTGATGTGTGCATGTAATACGAGATGCTTCTTGAATGCGATTCAGTTTACGAGGCTGTTTAAGCTGTTCAAAGAACTGTGTTGGTGTTTACAAGCTGTAAGGGTCTCCAATTAGAAAACCGAATAAACAAATTCTTTGAATCTTCCATTTCTTGCTATATCCATCCCTGTGGCCGTTAGCGGTCGTATTAGTGTTAAGCATGTATTATTTAAATGACCATTGCTTCAACAAACCATTGGCAAAAACACACAATTTTAAATATTGGATTTCTGAAATTGATTTTTTTCCCTCTACTAACTCTGAGATTTTTATTTGTGACACGCCCAACCACCTGGGATTTAGAAAAAAACTATCTGCAGTCGATAAAACAAATGCGCAAGTATTTTTGATGCAGTGAGAGAGAGAGAGAGAGAGAGCCGACTTCAAGGTCTTAGAGGGGAAGATGAATAGCGTGAGAATCTTTTGTATCGGAGGATTACGAAGTGGATGTTAACACTCATGAAACGCATATAGGCTATTAAATCTGTTTATTTTGTGGTGTAGTAAGCACAAAGGTTCGCCAAGCTTTTGCACTCCACTGGGAGGCGTTTTCAAGGCAATGGTAGACATAGTCTACCATTGCCTTGAAAAAGCCTCCCAGTAGAGTGCGAAAGCTTGGCGAATCTTTGTAATGTCTACCATTGTCTTGAAAAAGCCTCCCAGTGGAGTGCGAAAGCTTGGGGAATCTTTGTGCTTATTACGCCACAAAATTAACGAATTTAATACACTATATGCGTTTCATGAGTATTCACAGTCTGGTGTGTTTTAAATAAAGTGGATGTCATCTTCGAAAATATGCTTTCTAGTTGTCCACTGTGACATGTATAGTGAAGGCCTTTGATGAAGTTTTAGTTGCATTCATCATATTAAATTCAGAATGTTAATCATTCATCCGTGCTGAGGTTACTTAAAACGACATTTTCGAGGTATTTCCTACATATGTGCAAGCTTTTTCATCACTCCTCTGTTCGAGTTCCACTATCATAGGGAACATAGAATATTTGAGACTCCTGAAACTAATAAGGCATCTGGCACAGGAGGCATACATTCCAATCGTTCTTAAATCTTGTGCACCTGAACTAACACCTGTTTTATGCCGCCCTCTCCAGATCTTCTTTTCAACAGGTACTTTTCCCATGGGTTAGAAGCTCGTTCATTTTATTCCGAAAAAAGATGATTCATTTTATTTCTCGAACTACGTAGAATTAACAGTGTAACGTACCAGGAGATGTGACGTACCTGCCAGAAGGACGCACACGATATAAAGGCAGATAGGAATCAGAATAAAACGTCCGCGTAGTTCAATTGGTAGAGCAACTTATTCCGGAATGAGGGGACCCGGGTTCGAATCCTGGCGTGGATAGAAATGACGGAGAAATTTACTTCGTTATAATGGCGCCCGAACTATCCGGATGACCCGACCGTTCAAAATCTCGCATTTGTGTGATGTTATTTCCACACCGCGAGATAGGAAAAATAAGAGCAGCATTTCGAAAAAAAAAAAGAAATAAGGGGGAGATGATGTAACGTACCAGGAGATGTGACGTACCTGCCAGAAGGACGCACACGACATAAAGGCAGATAGGAATCAGAATAAAACGTCCGCGTAGTTCAATTGGTAGAGCAACTTATTCCGGAATGAGGGGACCCGGGTTCGAATCCTGGCGTGGACAAAAATGACGGAGAAATTCACTTCGTTATAACAGCTGCTTCTGAAAAGAAGGCAATTAATCAACAGATTCTACCTTACCTGGAGTCTTCCAAGCTCGTTAATATCTGCCAGTGAAACTGCAGTTTAAATAGAGAAATAGGAAGTATTAATGTCTAACCGAACCATGTCTGGGATATGACGGAAAAGGTTTGATACTGCATCTGTAGCACCTGATATTACAAAACCTATTGATAAAGTCAGGCATCGAACTTTCTGAATAAACTCCATTCATATAAAGCCTACACAACGCATTATACTGTATCACTGGCTCATTAATCACCATTTCTCGCTAGCTTGAAAGCACATGTTATGATTAACGAACGCATACTTAAGGAATCGTTTGTTTTTGTTTGTTTTTTTTGCATGTACACTATGCAGACATCTCCACATACGCAAATAAATGTGCGTTTTCAGAACCAGATGCGCACGCCCTAAGTGTGTGCGGTGCTGCATATAAAGGGGAGTGTTAGCACACCTTTCATGACGCGCGGACCTGAACTGGAGGACTTTGAAAGGAGCATGATGGTTTGTTGCCACCTGGGTAAACAATCGATGCGTAGCCTTGTTCCTCTTCTGGGGTTCCCAAAATCTACGGTCACTGAAGTTTAGTAATCGATGGTCAGCAGATGGTGCACTGGAGACGAAGCGGCACAGATTAAGTGATCGCGCCAAACGAAGTTCATTGCGGCATCTGTGGAAACACGCGCGTCCTCCGGCACAGACCTGGCCGGCGACGTTACACAAGTTTCCGAAATAGCTATTTTCACCAGAATAGTCCGTTTAGAACCGCATGCCCAGGGTTACAATGTTAGCTCAGCTGTGCGGAAGCCCTCCATAACTCCAAGTAATGAAAAACGACGACTGCAGTAGTGTCTGGCCATTCGTGGAAAATTGAAGAAAGAAAAAAAAGTCTTGTGGAATGACAAATGGTACCCACTCTTTCATTCAGATGAACATATTTGGATGTGGCGTTTGCCCGGGAAACGCTGTCAAGCGTATTGCATTGTCCCTACATTTAAGTTTAGATGGGGATCTGTGGTGGTGTGGAGCAATTTCTGCTTGGAAAAACTCACCGCTTTGGTTACGGTGCCCTCCAGCTCAACGGCTGCCAGATGCGGATGCATTCTGAACAGTTCCTCAGTACCTACGTTGTGGGAGTATTTAGTACAGATTAGGATGGGTCGAAAACACCGCAATGTTTTTGATCGGATCACTATAGTGCGCAAAAGTTGCCTGGTATAGCTAAAGATGCCAAAATAAAATTTAAATGTAACAATATTTCCCGTTCGCGCATGACGATAGAAATTATAGAAATTTCCAAAATTTACGCAATTTTAGTTTTTTTTCTTAGTACCAAATAAATTACAATCAAATCGTTAAGTGCGGAAAAGATGCCTCTAGTATAGCTAAACATAATGTAAAAAAGGTTTTTGAATTAAGACAATATTTTCTGTTCGAGTATGACGATCAAAATTATAGAAATTCCACAATTTTGCACAAAGTTGATCTTCTGTAAGGAACTACTGGAAAATCATCTATTTCAGTCTGAGGTGATGCGTTTTGTTCAGTGCACACAACAGGAGGTTGAAGACAGTAACTTTTCTTGATGTTCTCGGGCTCGGTTATAATCTGTCCACTAGAAGAAAACTCAGATTTAGAAGTGGTAGCGACTGACATATAGTGGCGTTTAATTTTTTTTTTTTTTTTTTGGGGGGGGGGGGTTGGAGGTTTAACGACCACCGTGAGCAACTCAGTGGGCTCTAAGCAGTCGCCCGTCCCTAATTTAGGGCCACTGGTTCCAGGGAAGAGAGAGAGAGCCAATGCCGTAAGACAAGCACAACATCCATGCCTACGGGATTCGAACCCGGACCCCTTTCGGGCGAATGATCAAAAGCCATCGCTTAAACCACTGTGCCACCGGGGCCGGCTTTACGTTCTTTCCTTTGCCTTTTTTTAATTTTTTGGGTCTCCTGTATATCTACTGGTTCAATCCTTCCTTATACTTTGCTGTATTTGGAGATATATGAACTTCAGTTCAGTCGAAGGGACGTTTTTCGATTTCTCACAGGTGCATGTGATTATAAGAGTCAGGTTTTTTTGTTACAAACGCAATCCAGCGTCACAGAACACTTACATGCAGCAACATCAAAAAGTGCCGTACATTCTTTTATAAAACTGTTAAGCTTGTTTTGAAAGTTTGGTTTGTATTTGTCCCGGTTATAACACTTCCTCAGTTTGCAATGTTTATCATAGTAGGCCTTAATAAGCTGCACTATTCTGTACTCAGTTACTGTAGGGATGTATGCTTTATCAAATACAGATTTTATTTTGTTTGCCACTGCCACCAAACCGCCCCGGTGCCGCAGTGGTCTAAGCGCTTGCTTATTAAAAGTTTGGTTTGTATTTGTCCCGCTTGTTTTGAAAGTTTGGTTTGTATTTGTCCCGGTTATAACACTTCCTCAGTTTGCAATGTTTATCATGATAGGCCTTTATAAGCTGCACTATTCTGTACTCAGATACTGTAGAGATGTATGCTTTATCAAATACAGATTTTATTTTGTTTGCCACTGCCACCAAACCGCCCCGGTGGCGCAGTGGTCTAAGCGCTTGCTTATTACCATTCTTTCGGGAGGGGTCCAGGCTCTAATCTCTAATCCCGGTGAGGCATGGATGTTTGCGTTTGTCTTTCGGCACTGGCTCTCAATGTGTTACTTGATCAATACTGGCTATCAATGTGCATTGGTCATTTAGCATACTGTAAACCCATGTTCGATGTGTATACTTGTTCATAATGTGTTACTTGATCAACACTGGCTCGCTGTGTACATTGGTCATTTAGCATACTGTAAACCCATGTTTGATGTGTACTTGTTCATAATGTTTTACTTGATCAACACTGGCTCTCTGTGAACACTGGTCATTTAGCATACTGTAAAAATCATGTTTGATATGTACTTATTGATTTGAAACATCTGTCTCCTGTCTATGTCTGCCTGTTTGTCATGTCTCTGTACCACCAGGTCCATTATATTAAAAAAAAAAAAAAGAAAAAACCCTTCTTCAATAAAAAAATACAAAACTGCCACTAGCATATGGCGTGTTTGTCAAGGTCGACGGGTCTCAGCTGCAAGTTAGTGTGTGTGTGTGTGAGGGGGGGGGATTTGGTACTTAGGACGAATCTCTACAAATGTCTAAATTTGTGGAATATCTATAATTTTGATCATGCGCGAACGGAAAATATTGTCTTAATTAAAAAACCTTTTTACGTTATATTTGGCTATACTAGAGGCAACGTTTCCGCACTATAGCGACTCGGTTGTAATTTATTTGGTACTTGGAAAAAGAAAATCAATAAAATTGCATACATTTTGGAAATTTCTATAATTTAGATCGTCATGTGCGAACGGCAAATATGTCATTTAATTTTTTTTTCACATTATCTTTAGTTATACCAGGGCCAACTTTTCCGCTCTATAGCGATCCAATCAAACACGTTTCGGCATTTTCGACCTACCCTATTACAGATCACTGTCTGTTCGAGCAAGAATGGAATGCCTTACCATGCGTCAAGACCTGTCCAAGCCTGGTTTGAGGAACAGGACTGCCGCCCCGGTGGCGCAGTGGTCTAAGGCGTTGGCCTCTGATCATTCGTCCGTAAGGGGTCCGGGTTCGAATCCCGGTCAGGCATGGATGTTGTGTTTGTCTTACGGCACTGGCTCTCTCCCTTCCCTGGAACCAGTGGCCCTAAATTAGGGACGGGCGACTGCTTATAGCCCATTTGAGTTGCTCACGGTGGTCGTTAAACCTCCAATAAAAAAAAAACAAAAAAAAAACAGGACTATGGATCGGCCAATCCATCAAGTGATGGATTGGCCGGTCCATAGTCTCGATCTAAATCCAACATAAAATCTGTGGGATGGGCGCGAACACGAATAGGTTCTCGCTCAGGAAGTTCTCCTTTTACGGCATCCCCAGCAGAAGCTTTACAAGGGGAATGCAGAAAAATTCCAGTACAGACCTACCAAGACTTCGTGGAAAGCATACCTAGATGTGTCGCTGCAGTGATAGAGGATAAAGGTCGGCTGACTATGTATTGATTCCGGCTAATGAAGGCTCCTCTTCTACAAGGGTGTGCGAATAATTTGGTCTACATAATGTATATAGCAGTGAACAGCGAAAATGTTTCCATTACAAATAATTGTGTCAACATTTTTGCTGATGACAGAACTCTCACCATTCATGCCATAATACATGGTATGACGTAGAGTTAAAATATGCTTTTATACAATGTGACATACTACAAGGTTAGGCATATGACAAGACTGCAAGTAGCAGCGATAAGGTTTGTCGGTGTAGTTCAAGTGGTAGAATATCCGACTCCGGAGAATGAAGAGGTTAGTTCGAGCAGCGCCACCGGAAAAGAGACTGTTTGAATTTTCACATTGGTGCCTGAACGTAAAAATGGATCTACTGGCCTTTTAAGTTCTTCGAAAAATGTGTGATGTTCCTTCAACACATCGTCTGGAAATGAAAAGTCTTTCTACAGAGTTATTTCAAGCATGGTTTGCGGCGAACCGGAAACCTGCGATTTCGTGCCCCGGCCTTTCTCAAGGGGTGGGGGATATATGTGACGTACTATAGAGGTGAGTCATATGTCAGGACCGCAAGCAGCAGAGATACACCCTTGCCGGCGTAGCTTAATTGGGAAAGCATTCGGCTTCCGAGCAGAAGGATTATGGGTTCAATTGACGCCACCGGCAAATTTAGGTTTCACAACCGTCTAGCGGAGAAACTGAGTCAGAGAAATTCAGAAATGTAGGAATTCGATGAAAAAGGGTTTTGCCAGTTGCATTCATTGACGCGAAGATACTGTCTTTACCAACTGACGGACGGATAAAGTAAAGCTACGAGCACCTAATGTTTTGGCATATACTACAGGGGTTAGACAGAATAATGTGAACACCCAGGAATAGAAGGTTTTATGTACAAAGCAGGGCGCGGGACCACTTCTGGTGTTCAAAACCACCTGAATCCTCTTTGGAATGGACACATACAAATCCTAGATGGAGGTTACTGGGATGTTACACCATTTTTCATGCAGAAACTACTTCAGGTCCTTGAGAGATGCAGGAGGAGGGTAACGGGATCTTACTTTGTCTTCCAACACAGATCACAGTGGCTCGATGATGATTAAGTCTGGTGATTGGGGAGGCAAAGAAAGGTGTGAAAGTTCGTCCTCATGTTCCTCAAACCATGATTCGACATTCCGAGCTCTGTGAATTGGGGCGTCATCTTCTTGATAGATGGCATCCCCATGCAAGAAACAACGACTGAACCACTTTATGGACTTGGTCTGCTAAAATGGTTTCATACGCCCTGCCAGTCAAGTCATTTGAAGGTGATCAGCGGACCTGCTGAAAAGCACGATATGACAGCCCAGGCTATGGCAGAACCACAACCATGCTACACTGTTAGGAGCAGACAGTCTCGGTTGTACGCTTCTGACGGTGTTCTCCACACGTAAACACGTGCTGCGATGGGGAATAGTGGTAATGTGGATTCATCCGACCACATTAAACGCTTCCAGGCATCGGCAGTCCACGCTGTATGCTCCTGAAACCACTGCCGTCGCCGTTGTGCATTCACCCGGGTCATCAAAGTTTTTGCAGTAACAGCTCTGTCATGAATATCTTGTTTATGCCGTTTCTTGCCTACTTTTTTCGTTGATATTGGGGTCTGGAGATGCAGATTGAGCTTCGCACTAATTTTCGGCGCTGTGGTCTTATTACGGGTAACAATACTCTTTAATGGTCTCCCGTCTCTATCAATCAGGGTCATTTTTCGGCAGCTCTTGTGTTTCTCAGACGAGGTTTTACCACGGACACAATATGCTGTCATGACGCTAGACACAGTAGCACTCGACAACACCACTACTTTGGCGACTGTTGTCACGGGGGCACCAACTATCTGGCCACCAACGATTAGCCGTCTTTCGAAGTCCGTTAGGTCGCTCATTTCGTCGTCACCCTGAAAGAAATTTTGCAGCATGATAATTTGAATGCACCTAAACGGGACCTTGAGGTTCTAAACAAAGCTATTACAACCAAAAAAGTGGTGGATACATTTGCGTATTGCGATGTACGCAGCTTCATTAAAAGTCACGTCTCTGAGCGTGGTGTTCACGTGTTTCTGTCCAACCCTTGTTTCATAGCCTGTTTAAAGTCTGCTTAAAACTCTTCGTCATGAACTCACTGGTGAGCTGGGCATGAACTTTTTTTTTGGAAATAAACTCGAATGAAACTGTTCAGGGATTAAGCGTACATCGGACTGGGGAATTTTGCCATTAAACTAATTAGTTCATGAAATAAATACGGGATTACACCATGTAATACAAATTTTGAATATGACAATCCTATTTTTGGTGTAAATGTGACAAGGATGTTAAGTCAGATAATATCCGAAAACTTGAAATTTTCATCGTCCTGGAGCGGCACTTGAACCCGCGTCTCCCAGATAACGCCCGGGTATGCTAACCACTACACCACCTAGAAAGACCAAGTCTTTCTGGGTGGTGTAGGAGACGCGGATTCGAGTCCCGCTACAGGAAGATGAAATTTTCAAAATTTCTGATATTATCTGACTTAACATCCTTGTCACATTTACCCCAAAAATCGGATTGTCATCTTCAAAATTTGTATTACATGGTGTAATTCCGTATTTATTTCATGATTTATCTGCTTCTCCGGGCTGTCACGGAATAGGATTCTTAACCTCCAGAATCGCTAAACATGAATGCTGGTTGCTTCGACTAGCGAATCCTGTGATCGTTATATTCAAATTAATCGGAAACTTGAGACTTGGTCTTTCTGGGTGGTGTAGTGGTTATCTTACCCGGGAGCTATCTGGGAGACGCGGATTCGAGTTCCGCTCCAGGACGATGAAATTTTCAAGTTTTCGGATATTATCTGACTTAACATCCTTGTCACATTTACATCAAAAATCAGATTGTCATCTTCAAAATTTGTAAATTAATTAGTTTTCATTAATAGGCCACTCAGTCGAATATTTAAAAATTCACAGAACTGAAATTGCATCTAAATCTATAGTGGTTGCTGTTGGCAAGTTTAGATTAAATCCTTCCCAAAAGTTTAAAGTAACTTTGATTCTTGATCACATCAAAATCAAAATTAATTCTGTCCCTGACAGAAGAAGAATGTTTCAAATACATGTCTCAGAAAAGCGTTACGACAACGAATACTGATTTACATTTAGTTCATTTAGTCGTATATTTTGCCCCTATAGAAGAAAAGGGCAATGCAATAAAATGAGAAATGTAAAAATATCGGTGAACTTTCATTTCTATGAAAACAGGAGTTACTGAAACAATTAAAATATTGAAATTAACTGTTGTATAAAAATACTAAAATATGTGATCTCTTAACGCGTGTCCTTTACACAGAGTTTCGCGTTCTTTTCATGCGACTAATGTTCTAAACTTTTCAAGAAGGTCATACCGTGAAGGAAGTAAGACTTCTGAAAGTGTAGGCGTTAAGTTATTGCATCAAACCTGTCACAGCGATTGCTATGCGTAACGAAGTGATTATCTAAGAAGTAATATTAGAAATGACTGTAGGTTAAAAAAGAAGGCGCGAACTTTTGACATGACTTGGTGTCTGTGAAAAGTACGTTCTTGTGGAGTGAAGTAAGTTTCAAACAACGGGTTAAATAAATTGCTTCTTTTTTGTTTGTTTCCACAGCTATCACCTTTATCTAAAAGTAGAGGCGCGCTGATGCTTCTTGAAAATACGGATTTCGAATTTATCTCTCTGTTACCTTACATTTCAGCAGTAACCAAGATACAATCTCCATTCTACAGTTGGCAGAGCAGCTATTGTATCGAAAACTTTTAGTGTGTACATGTTGTCCCGGAAATCTGTAACGCACAGTGGTAATAGGGTATACCGAAAGTAATGCTTGTTATTAAAATAAATAGCTCAACATTAACATTTAAGTACATCAAAAGTTTAGATATGGGAAGATACTGTTTAAAAATCTCCTATACGCTTGTGCCATCTCTGAATCCAAGAATGAAATTTTGCTTGGAAATATTCCGGAGAGCACTACCAGACTCATATCTTTAAAGAAGCTTCGATGTTCTCTGTGCCACCAAAATTTTGCTACCTCACACTGTCCTTTATCGGGACGAAGAAATGAATCTGGCAATGCCAGATTGGAACTGTCGTGCGGATGAGACATCACTGATCAATCTGTCTGTGCAATAGCTAGATTGCTGGAAATCAGGACTTGCCTTGCCTTAAGGATGAGTAACTGAATGGATTTTAGGTCTTTTTGCCACCTCCAGAAGGCTTTCCAGTCACAGATGTACAGACTACTGGTCACAGCAGGACCACCTCAAAATCCACGAATATGACGTCCTTGCCTTTTCATGACGCAGTGATTATGGTCTTTTGTGCTAATTGCTGAGGTTTGAATTATTTTCACGCTGAGGGTAAGAGGTGTTTCCATTTCATTGACTAGTTTTTTTTTAATCTCTGGACCCTATATAGGTACGCCCACGTTTCGTTTCTTGCCGCAACATTTGTGAAATGATTGGTCACGTGGTCTCTTGAACATGTGCAGTAGCTAAACGCAGTTGCCTTTTCCTGCAAATCCAATATTAGCTACAGAGGAACCACTTTCCATATACTTTTCGATAGCATAAACCTATGTGACGTATATTACCTATTTAACTTTCCCTTTTTGTTTGCTGTCTCTTATGCAAATTTTGGTTACCCCTCTCATTATACTTTCCGTCCCTAACGTCAGGCCCGAACTCTAAATTTCTTTTTCTATGTAGCAACACTGGAAGTTAATCAACTGTGTTAAAGTAAATAAAATGAATGCCAAGATGTAAAGAGAAAGGAAATTTTTCGTCTGTTTAGCTAGTTTGAATTGTTTTGTGATGAGAGACATCCTCTCTCATCACAATACTTTAAACTGGTGCTCAAAATTAGGGTATGATATAGAAAAACAATACATGTATGTGAAATAGTGTACTAAAATCTGGCGAACATGCAAATTTTGCTAGCGCAAGATTATCTCTCGTTTACCTTTGCCTCAGGTAGGCCGGAATATTCAAATTCGGATTGCATTAAAAAGACCCGATATTCGACTCTCATCTTGTAGCTGTTCTAGGCAACTCTTGCGGTCAGTTTAGTGGATGTCGAGCAGCTTATGTCACGAAGACATAGTATGGATGATTTTCAACTGTGGCGAGCCGTTAGTAGAATAGTAGCATGTCAGTACCCAACAGAAGTTTCCAGAGGAATGAACGTTCCACAATATATCCTGTGAAGACTCTGGAGACAGTTTCAACAGACAGGAGAATCTTGTCAACGACCAGGACAAGGCAGTCCCAGAGTCACAATTGCAGCAGACGATCGCTATATGAGACTGACTACTAGACGAGACAGAGACATGTCCGCTAGGCAACTCTCTTGGAGATTGAAGCAGCTACAGGAAAAAGGGTTTAAAATCATACTGTTTGAAGAATACTTCGTAAGCAATACCTTTATGCAAGGAGACCAGTTCTTTGTGTCATTCTAATTTCGCCCCCCCCCAGCGAGCTCGTTTAACGTGGAGTCGCTGACACCGCACTTAGTCAGACCAGTGTGCAAATTTCTTTTCACGGATGAACTTCAATTCAGCTTAAATACTGATTCGCGGCGTATTCTCATCTGGAGAGAGCCCACAACAATCCCTCTGATATCAGAAAAAGGGACTATCTTGGTGGCGATGGCGGTATGGTCTGGATAGGATTCATGACAAATGGGCGTACAGACATGCACACCTTTCAGAGTGGTTCTGTGTCTTGTCTGAGGTACAGAGATGAGATCTTGAACCCATATGTTAAGCCATTCTGGGGAGCCATCGGTCGAGATTTTATTCTTATGGACGATAATGTCCAACCTCATCAAACTCATTTGGTAGAGGATTTTCTCGAAGAGGAAGATATTTGTAGAATGGAGTGCATCCTCAAATCCCCTGATATTATAGGCTTTGATGATCATGAAGGACGTTAAACCCCGAAGCGAAACAAAAATAGGTAAATAAAAAAATTAACTGATGTTTGTACAAACAGATGTTCTGAATTTCTTATGGAGAGAGATGTTACCTCTCCTTCTAGACCCATTAATCTCTATGATGTACTTGCTTACAAACGAATCATGAAGACCGAACATGTGCATTAGTCATCTCAACAAGCATAGCGAACTAAAACACATTAACAAGAGTTATTGATTACATTTAAGAAAAACGCAATAAGGCCAACTTGTAGGATCGTTTTTAGTTTGCAAACACCTGGCTCATTCGTCATCGAAGATACTTAACGCACTTTTAACAGCTTGTTTTTATTTCTCTGTTGTTTAACCTGACTTCCGTTGATGCCACATGGAGCAAAATGTTTGGAGAGGTCTGATATGACGTTAAGTACGGAAAAAACAACGAGTGTTAACCAAAACTTTATGTAAGAGACCGTAAACTCAAAGTTAAACAGGTAATATACGTCAGTATTATTCAGAATCTTTAAAATAAAAAAAAGAATTTTTTATTTTGCTGTGCATACCATTGTGCACTGCTTACAACGTATTTACTACCGCAATTAGATTTGCCCTGTTAATAAAAAATGAGGAAAAAACTAACTCGGTTCTCCTCATTTCTTCTTTCTTTAATTGTGCACACACTTAGGGTAATACTGTACAATGTTCCTCAAGGGTTTTTTAGTTCACGGTATAGTAAAATATCCTGAGCAAATTTCTGGCAGCCACTAACGATATTAAGAATTAATTGGTAAAAGTATATGTGCCAGCTTCGCTGTGAACACAGAAACGTGTTATCTTCGGCAGAATACCTGAAAGAGCAGCTTTGATCTCTTATCAACCGTTCTAATTAGCTCACTGTTTACTATTTTCGTACTAAACAGTGAGCTACTTTCAGAACTTACTTCGCCCAATCTGTTAGTGGGAAATTTGAAATATTTGATTTCTAGAAGATAAGGTTTGCATAAAATATACAGTTTGAAACAGTGAAGCCCAATATTTCTAAAAGATGTGTATAACGTTATGAAATGCAACAAAGCAAATGTGATGACGGCGTGACATTCCTAATTATATTTCACACTTCATAAGAAATTTTGAAACACTCCCTCGCCCTTACTTACCTTACAGGTACACCCGAGGTGGTAATCCTATTAGGTACCTTGTAGAGAACAACCCTGTGATTACACAAGTAATCCGACAAAGGGCATCATCTTTGCATCGTGCACAAAGGTCGGCATTGTCTTCTGTAAGACCCCTGCTGGCGACTCCCTAGGACTATATCTTGTAGAGCAAAAGAGAGTTATGCAGGAACCATTCAAAGAAAGATTAACTCAACATTATAGCGCACTCGCCATTGTTACGATGCGTATGCAAGTGCTGTCACTATGAGGCTTTGTACAAGAGCTCAGAGTGAAATCTGGCTCCGTGTCCTGCCTTAGAATCGCTTCTAAAAAACTAGCAGTGCGGATGATAGGCCATGCGATGGACGTCCACAAGCCACAACAGCAGCTTCTAACCCCTACTCTAGATTATGGTCGGAAAACATCCCCGCCGGTAACGCTACAGAGCTACGACTTTCTCATAAGTTTTGGGTTCGCAAAGTAGACTCAAATCATTTGCAAGCGTTTGCACGAAGACAACCTTTTGTCCCAGAAGCCCATGAAGAATACTCCCTTACAAACTGTGATGCCAGGATAAGGTGCATGAGATCCCACGCGGAATTGACGTTAGACAACTGGTGCCATGGCCTCTTTGCGGACGGATGCCGAACCTGCCCGATGCTTGACAGCCGTAGAAACCGTGTGTCGAGCGAGCCGGAACACGTTTCGAACCCCCAAGCATCTTTTCGAACGGGTTAAGCAGGGCAGTCGTTCAGTGATGATTTTTAGGCTGGGAGCTTGAATGAACGTCACAAGCCGCTCAAACCCCATTTAGCGCAGTCCAAAAGCTATGCGTTCAGCATTCCCTTACCGGTTGCGTAGGCTTACACCTTGAACAGCAGCAATGTGTTCATCCTACAGGAAGATACTTCCAGTGTCCATTGTGCAAGGTTGGTCAATGCGTATCTCCAGAGAGCGGCAACCGCAAGAATTGAATGACTCTTGCCTGATGTGAATCTCGTCAATCGCATGCTTAGGACACACACAAACAGGTTGTGTAACGCCGCAAAAAACCGCCGCGCAAAATGATATCCGACGGGCTGTTGGTGAAGAGTGGCACTCTTTAAATTAAAATTACCTCAACGACCTGGTATACAGCATGCCACGAAGAGAACATGCCTAATTCACTATAAGGTGTAGTGTTATCCCCCTACTGAGAATGTCGCTCCGGCGTGTTTTGCACAGCCTAATATCTTCCAGTGCCCGTATGTCTTGGAGCTGCCATCTAATGTTTCTGAGTCCAGTAAATGTTTCAGCACTTTAATGCTATCGATGGTGGCTCCCATGGTCTGGTAGGGACCCGAGTATTTCAATAAGTTTCTTTTTCTTGTTTTGAGGTGCGGATGTAGTCGCAGATTGGGGCGCACCCAGTATTCCAGAGACAAATCTCCGTACTACTATTTAACATGTTCCATGACCGTCCTATGCGTGTTCTGACGTCACCTGAGAAAACATTTTTATAACATCGAATCGATACTGAAAACAAGTTAACGTAATCTAAATACGCACAGAATGCACCTACCGTTCATTCGCACTGGATATGACTTACACTCTAACTTAACTTATTTTTAGTTGCCTTTTTCTATGTAAATATTTAGTTCATTCTCTTTAAGTTTTACAACCTTAACGTTATATTTTTCTCGCTCACTTAATGTATGTTGGCAACAGTCTTGAGGTCAGGCTGCGTAATGTGTGTGTGAGTATAAGAACGAGCTATATAACGTTGAAGCGAGACCGCCCCGATGGCTTCTGACCATTCGTCCGAGGTGGATCCTAGTTCAAATCCCGGTGAGGAATGGATGTTGTTTCTCTTACGGCACTAGTTCTCTCCGAACCCTGGAACCAGTGGCCTTAAATTAGGAACGGGCGACTATTTATAGCCCATCGAGTTGCTCACGGTGGTCGTTAAACCACCAGTCAAAAAAATGTTGAAGCGAAAAGTGCGGTGTGATGTTGTGGCATGCTATTGATAAAATACTGTAGAAAATTGCTGTAATTGGTAGATCAGATGTAAACCTGTCGAACCTAAGTTGATAGAGGTTCAGTATTCTGAATTGTGTTAATGAAATACACTGGCGGAAAAAATGCCAACACCAAGAAGGGGTTGTGTTAGATAAACGACAGTTGGTAGGGGTGAGAGTACATCTGTAAGATGACGTCTATGCAAATTTCTCGCTCGGCGCATACGTGTGGCACTAGTAGCGCCCCTTGGAACATGCAAAGCAGGTTTGCTGTAAATACGCGCTGTAACGTTCGTGGGCGTTAGTTATCGTTGAGATTCGACGTAGGGTGTTGATGTTAGTCAAGAACGCATTTAAGAATTCGAAGAAGCCATTATCAACAGTTCACGGAGTTTGAACAGGGTCGTGTAATAGGGCTACGACAAGGTGGAATTTCTTTCCGCAATATTGCAGAACGACTTAGCAGGAATGTAGCCACTGTGCATGATTGTTGGCAGCGGTGGTCAAGGGAAGGTACTGCCTCAAGAAGACCGGGTTCCGGCCGGCCACCTGTCATTACTGAGAGGGAAGACCGCCGTGTACGGCGTATGGCCGTGGCGCAGTGTACCGCGTTTGCGGCAGAAATTAGAGCTGCAGTTGCCACCACAGTGACACAACGAACTGTTACAAATCCATTACTTGAAGGACAGCTCCGAGCCAGACGCCCTGTAGCGTGAATTCCACTTACTCCAAACCACTGCCGTTTGCGACGTCAGTGGTGTCCAGCTAGAGCTCATTGGAGGACGGAGTGGGAATCTGTTGTGTTTTCTGATAAAAGCCGGTTCTGTCTGGGTGCCAGTGATGGCCGTGTGTTGGTTAGAAGGAGGCCAGGTGAGCGCCTGCAACCAACCTGTCTGCGGCCGAGACACACTGGACCTACACCTGGAGTTATGGTCTGGGGAGCAATTTCCTATGACAGCAGGAGCACTCTCGCGGTTATCTCACGCACCCTGACGGCTAGTTGTACGTCGGTCTGGTGATTCAACCTGTTGTGCTGCCATTTTTTTTTTTTTTTGATTGGAGGTTTAACGACCACCGTGAGCAACTCAATGGGCTATAAGCAGTCGCCCGTCCCTAATGTAGGGTCACTGGTTCCAGGGAAGGGAGAGAGCCAGTGCCGTAAGACAAACACAACATCCATGCCTCACCGGGATTCGAACCCGGACCCCTTACGGACGAATGATCAGAGGCCAGCGCCTTTGACCACTGCGCCACCGGGGCGGCCGTGTGCTGCCATTCATGAACAGCATTCCAGGGGGTGTTTTCCAACAAGATAACGCTCGCCCGCATACCGCTGTTGTAACCCAACATGCTCTACAGAGTGTCGACATGTTGCCGTGGCTTGCTAGATCACCAGGTCTTTCAGCAATCGAGCATGTATGAGACATTATTGGACGACAACTCCAGCGTCACCCCCAACCAGCATTGACCGTCCCTGTATTGACCGACCAAGTGCAACAGGCATGGAACTCCATCCCACAAACTGACATCCAGCACTTGTACGACACAATGCATGAACGTTTGCGTGCTTGCATTCAACATTCTGGCGGTTACACCTGTTATTAATGTACCAGCATTTTACATTTAAAATGGCTCTTCTCGCGCTTACAATAAGCTGTGATCTTGAAACCTTAATCGAATAAATATGTTACCTATACAAATGTATTGCCGCCATTTCATTCCTCTACAACTATTTTTTCGTGGTGTTGGGATTTTTTTTCCGTCAGTGTAGTTTGTGCATATTTACTGTTGCGAAAGTGCCGTGAAGTTTTAATTATAAAGACCATTTGCTCGTGTTTTCAAGACTTCTCTGTTCTGGCTGTTGGGTTGCCTGATTCAGCTCAGCGTGTAATTAAGAACTGTTTATGATCTAACTATCCGAGGGTTAACAGTACATAGTTCCAGTGATATGAGAACAACCAACTGATGGTATGAAGGCGATGTTAAAGTACTGACATATTAAACAGAAAAATATTACAGGAACATAAAATTAAAGAAGTGAGAGGAAACTTCAACAGCGCGAAGTGGTATTTATGGAATAACGTGAAATGGTATTAAGGTTGGTTATTCGAGATCTACGCTCGCGCAGATCTTTCGTGAGGAAATATAATTTCTGACGGGACAGAGTGGAGAGACAGCAGCAAATAATTCTTCTTCTTCTCCTTTAGAGAGGAGATAAGGTGTCGCCCGCCCCTAATTTAGGGCCACTATTTCCAGGCGAAGGAGAAAACCAGCATCGTGCTTCACCGGGATTCTCATCCGGACCCATCGTGGTCGAACGGTCAGACGCCAGCGCTTGCGGCATGGGTAACAGGTGTTTGCCAACTTTTATTCATTTTCTCTTCATATCATCATGCTATGATTGCGTACGGTACGAGCAGCTAAACTACGTTCGTTGCAGGCGCGTATTTAATTTGATCTCTTAAACATTCTTCAAAACATTCTCTTGAATTTTCAAATTCGCAACTCTGTCTCAGATCTGAGCGACTCGAACCAACAATTTTGAATTGCAAATTGATGTCATTGTTTCTTTGTTTATCGTACGGAAGTCATGTTTTGACATTTTTGCAACACACCTAAGTAAAATCCTTTTCATAACCTTTACGGTATACTGGTATGATGTAATAGGATGGCTTAGCCAGAGGTCGACAACCGCTAGATTACAAATATATTTGTGATCCATGACACGCTTTGCAGTTGTGAGAAAAGTATACAGTTCTTCACACGGCATTTGTAGATCACCAAGATTTCGCTGAATGGAATTGTCGCCTCCATTAGGAGTATCATCCGGGAATATATCTGGCTGGGAGGTCAGCCTAATACTGGGGAAATCAGAAGTCCTAGAGGCAACCGATCAAAGCAGCTCAGACATCTGACTATTTTCGGTAACCATCCACACATTCACGTTACATTCGGGGGGGGGTAGAACACTGGAAAAACTCTGGACTGAAACCGGAAATCAAAGCCACAACAGTCACATATCACACAGAGAGGAGTCCGGTGATTATCCAACTGAGCCACGCCGATGGTGAAGATGTGTACAAAAATTAAAATTACCACCCTGGTCTTCTTATATGTAATCAAATTCATCGTTGTCAAGAGCTGGGTTTCCTCGTCCACCCCCTTGACGTAAATCTGAGCTCTCTTTTGTTTGTTTACCGATCTGAATACGTACGGAGTGAATTGTTTTAAATATTTTCATTTCCAGGTTTCGAAAAAAGTTAGAAAGAAAATTTATCACCGTGTGCGCTATGTAGCATATTTGCCTTTCAGAACCAACTCTGCATTTAGAAATGTGAAATCAAGTCACACACAAATTCTTTCTTTCAACAGTCAAGATTTTCGAAATGAAATACGGAAGATCGATGCAAATGCGCTTCCCTGAAGTTGAGCAACGGCCCTAAAATCCGTAAAAGGCTTTACAAATGTGGGCTCATGTACGTAGATGTATTTTTTTGGGCCATATTTGCTTAGCAACACCCTCTTATTTCGTATTCACGCCCGTCTTCAAGATTTTGACACAAGTGTTTGGTTAAAATGCTTTGCTTGGACCACTAGAGCGATCATTCACTTCCTCTCTGTGTCGCGGCAGTTCTTCAAGTAATAGGAACGCTCCTTTAGTAAACGAAAGCGAAAGGCATTGTCGGAATCACAGGTTAACTTTCAGATTTGGGCCAACCCGGAAATCGACAGTCTCACTACCTAAGTGTTTCAGGGAAATAATATGTTGGTCAGATGGCTTTCTTCAATGTGATAATTTTTAAAAACGGATGTGAGTAGAAATGGTTTCCTGTTTATCCGACATAAGAGTCCTTTTTATTTTTGCCGACAATAATATTCGTGCATTTTTGTTGCTTCTGAAAGAGGAACGAACAGCTTCACACAATTAATGAATACTAACGTTCTCTTCACCCACGAAACTTGATTGCGATTTGTAGCTACTTTTGTTTTCATATTAGAAAGTTCTGATTCATTTCCTCATTGTTTTCACAAAACAATTGATATTATTCGAATATTACTCTTGATGTGAGGTAAAGTTAAATAACCAATCTCACACTTCGTAAAAAGAAATTAAAATATTTAAAAGCTAATACAGTACTCGCCCAAATTTTCACTCGATGCCTTAATGAAGAGAAAATTCCTGAGGATTGGAACAACGCTACAATGATCTTGCTACATAAAAAAGGTGACATTGAGGATCTCAGGAACTACAGACCTATCAGCCTCCTATCAGTGGTTTATAAAATCTTCACTAAAGTTCTTTCACACCGCTTGAAGGTGACACTGGACATGGCTCAACCGAGAGAACAAGCTGGATTCAGGAGTGGCTACAGCACAATAGATCATATCCACGTACTGAGAGAACTAATTGAAAGAGCGAGGGAATATGAGCTTCCATTGTGCATGGCTTTTATCGATTATGAAAAAGCCTTTGATTCGGTGAAACCATCAGCAGTTGCAATGGCTCTGAAATCCTGCGGTATTGAAGATGCATACATTAATATTATTAATAACATCTATGAAAATGCAAGTGCAAAGATTCGGCTGTTTGAAAATACAACACACATAAAAATTGGAAAAGGAGTGAGACAAGGTGACACCATATCTCCGAAGCTCTTTAATGCCACATTGGAAAATGTCTTTCAATCACTAAACTGGGAAAACAAAGGGATAAAGATTAATGGAGATTATCTAACCCACCTTCGTTTTGCTGATGACATAGTCATTTTTGCAACTACCCCATCAGAGCTACAGAGTATGATCCAGGAACTTGCTGACAAGAGTAAAGAAGTGGGATTAAAAATGAACTTTCAGAAGACAAAAGTGATGTACAATGCTTTTACAAGAAATGAAGATTTATCGATTGATGGAGAAAAGCTGGAGATAACAGACACGTACGTTTATCTTGGACAGCAGATATCAAGTGAGGGTCACATTGGTGAAGAAATTAATCGGCGTACAAAACTTGCCTGGAGAGCTTTTGGAAGAAACAGCATAATTTTCAAGAGCAATATGCCATTATGTCTTAAAAGAAAAGTGTTTGATCAATGCATCCTTCCAGTGCTTACGTATGGTGCAGAGACGTGGACCTTAGCTAAAAGAGACATACAAAGGCTGCAGACAACTCAAAGAGGCATGGAGAGGTGCATGCTTGGTGTAACCAGGAGAGATAAGAAGAGGAACTCGTGGATCCGAAAAATGACAAGAGTGGAAGACGTCATGATCAGAGTTAAATCCCTGAAATAGCAATGGGCTGGACATACTGACAGAAGAACAGACCATCGATGGACATCCGAAATTTTAGATTGGATTCCAAGGGACAGGAAAAGACCCAGAAGAAGACCACATGGAAGATGGGTGGATGAAATTCGAAAGTATGCGGGAGGGACATGGAGGAGACTGGCACAAGACAGACCGTTGTGGAGGAAACTTGGGGAGACCTTCGTCCAGCAGTGGATTGATAATGGTTGACAATGATGATGATGACTTCCTTCTTTTAATGAACACAGAATGATTTTGAAGCCACTGAATGGGCCATGCGTTAAAATATTGGAGAAATTATACATTTGAAAGTTACCTCTCTCGTATTAAGCTCTATATCTAAATAGGAAACTTGAACAAGCCATAGGATAAAGTTCAGGAGATTATGGCGTACTTTCAACACTTTTTTACTACCCCAAAGTAGCCATATCCCAAGAGCCGTGGAGAGATTGATTTAGCGTAGTACCTGCATTTCTATAGAGTTTAGATTCGAAAAAAAAATCATCATCGAATAGCTGTTGCGTCAAGCAAGAATTCCCGTGCGGTCTCCGCTCTTCTTGAATCAAAAGTTGTACGCTAGATAGCTCATTAGTAAATTTATTCTTAATACGGTATCGCACCCCCAGAAATTTGATTGGAGTTCAAAATCGCTTTATCTGATCAAAGGTATCCGAAAACTTGCCTGCCTACAGACTCCATGTAATACAAAAGGAACTAATATCGAGTTAGTGCACCCTTTGCTGCTATTGGAGCCTAGACTCTTCTCGGAAAGTTCTCCATTAGATTTTCGCACCTTGTTGAGGGAATTGCCTTCCATTCTTCCACAAATGTATTAGTCAAGTCTATCACAGACGGTAGAGCAGTAATAATGTTCTTCCACCGAATGTCTTCACGCACAGCGTAAATAAGCATCTGCGCAATTCTCATGGAAACGCTGATGCCACCGCATAGCTGATAAATGAGTTATTTAAAGAAAAACATGCCTTCCCGACTTGTGTGTTTTACTGGATTTTTAATTTACGCAATCTATAGTACTAATATAGATAAATTATTGAATCTTTCAAGTTTCATGGATACGTAATATAAGTGTATGCATATTTTTCCATGGGGAGAATTTTGACCCAAAAACGAAATTGGCGTGAGTCCGGATTAAATGAGGGTTTTCGTCGGTCCCCAGTTTCTCGTCATAAGCAGGTTCTTCTGTAATTTATTATATATATACACGGTCGAGTCACATTATTGTGACCACCAGCTAATATCCAGAGTAACCGCTGGGTGCAGAGCGGACACCAACTAGACGGGCTCTGATAAGGTGCTGAAAGGGGTTCACAGGTATGTGGAGCTATGATGACTGCAGTGCATCTGATAGCTGCTGGAGGGTGCGTTTTAGAGGATCCGTAGAGCGAACAACGCGATCGAGGTGGTCTCACAGTTGCTCAGCTGGGTTTAAGTCTAAAGAATTGGGGGCCAGGGAAGTACTTTAAAGTCTTCATCCTGCTCTTCCAACCTCTCTAGGACATTCCTAGCTGTGCGACACGTCGCAATGCCGTGTTGGAAGATCCCATTCGCCCCATGGAAGACAATCAGCATGTATGGGTGTACGTGGTCTGCAAGTTTAGTTTCGACCTGGCTTGCAGTCGGCGTTTCAGTTCATCTCAAAAATGCTCCATGGGGTTGAAACGGGGATTTGTGCAGGCCAGTCAAGTTCTTTCACAGCCATCTCATCAAACCATTCCTTCACGGACTCGTTTTGTGGAAGGAGAAATTGTCTGTTGCTAAAAAAATTAGAGTCTTCACCGAATTGTTGCCATAATGTTGGGAGCACAGAATTGTCAAGGCTGCCATTATACACTGAAGAGCATCTGAATTAGAAATACCTGTCTAGTAACGTGTAGCACCACCTTTCGCCCTGATGACGGCGGCGATTCGTCTCGGCATGGACTCGACAAGACACCAGAAGCGTTGGGAAGCCATACGGATACACGACCCCTGAACAAGCTCCCACAGTTCACGAAGATTTGATGGAGGGGGTCAGAGCCACGAACATCTCTCTCGATGACATTCCAGATGTGCTTGAGGTCAGGTGACCTAGCTGGCCAAGGAAGCGAGGTCACGTCGGTGGAGCGTTCATCCAACCATTCGTATACAATTCGGGAGCGATGGCACGATGCATTGTCTTGTTGCAGAATGAGGTCCCCAGTGGGATGTTGAAGACGCACAAACGGGAGCAAATGGTCTTCCAGGATATCCCGGTATCATTTACCTGTGAGGGACGATGTCACACGTACCAGGGGTCCCATTTCAGTC
Source organism: Macrothele yani (assembly GCA_039090855.1). Classification (NCBI taxonomy): domain Eukaryota; kingdom Metazoa; phylum Arthropoda; class Arachnida; order Araneae; family Macrothelidae; genus Macrothele; species Macrothele yani. Next base: position 45,309,960 of record CM077015.1, on the reverse strand, counting down.
CACGTAAACAGTCTCCAGACGAGAATGCCACTCCCACCAGCTTGAAGAGTACCCTGCTGGAAAGGAGGATTCATCGCTTAATGTGGTTTGCGCCGTACTTGTATCCTTCCATCCGCATGTACCAACGTGAATCTCGGCTCATCAGTCCTGGCAACATTTTTCCACATGTTATAACGAAGTAAATTTCTCCGTCATTTCTGGTCTACGCCGGGGTTCAAACCCGAGTCCGCTTATTTCGGAACAAGTCGCTCTACCAAACTGAGCTACGCAGACGTTCATTCTGACTTCTATCTGCCTTTATGTCGTGTGCGTCCTGCTGGCAGGTACGTCACATCTCCCCCCGAAAGAGGGCCGGGGGCATGGCCCACGGGTCAGCCGTGACCATGAATCGTTGCAGGCAGCCATCCACTGTAGAACGTGCACTTGAGAACTCCCAGTCAATCCGGTGTGGGGAATGCAATGTCACACACGTTTACTTTTCGAAGCGCTGGAGAAGAGATTCTCAGATTTTTCCTATCTCGCGGTGTGGAAATAACATCCCACCATTGCGAGATTTTGAACGGTCGGGTCATCCGGATAGTTCGGGCGCCGTTATAACGAAGTAAATTTCTCCGTCATTTCTGGTCTACGCCGGGATTCGAACCCGGGTCCGCTTATTCCGGAACAAGTCGCTCTACCAACTGAGCTACGCAGACGTTCATTCTGACTTCTATCTGCCTTTATGTCGTGTGCGTCCTGCTGGCAGGTACGTCACAATGTCTAGGGTCCAGTGGCGATGTTCCCGCGCCCATGCTAATCTTTGCACCCTGTGATGTGCGGTCAGTAGCAGTACCCTGGTGATACGATGGCTTCTGTACCCCATAGCGAGGAGATGGTTCTGGATGGTGTGGCTGCTTACACGTTTCTGTGCATCAGCGTTAAATTGCCGAGTGATTTCTTGCACTGTGGCCCGTCTATCCGCTGTTACAATGCGAGCTAGCCGACGACGACTTCGCTCATCCACAAGCTGTTGTCCACGGCAGTTGGCCCTTGCAGGAATGGTTTTACCGGATTCGATGAACTCACGGTGCACCCGTGACACAGTGGCTCGTAAAAATCCCAGTGCCTGCACGACTTCCAAGATGGTATGACCCATTCGTCGGGCCTCGACAATTTGCCCACGATCAAATGCGCTTAGATCCTTCGTCTTACCGATTCCCGTCGCATCACTTCTTATATCGTCGGATCGCTGCATACGTTATGTCATTTGCGTTTACAGGGCCGCCCACAGCGCCACATTTGCATAACACATGCTGTCTCTAATTCAATTGCTCTTCAGTATAGGCCGTAGCGTTAAGTTTCCCTGCCACAAGAATTAAAGGAACCAAGAAAGCCTGAACCATGAAAAATGGTCCCACGGCATGATGCTGATTCCACCAAACTTCACAAATGGCAAAACACAGTTGGGCAGGTAGCTTTCACCTGACATCCTCCACACTTTTCCGTCGGACTGCCAAATGGTGAAGCGTGATTCATCATCCAGAGAACGCGTTTCCAGTGTTCCAGGGTCCACTGACGCCGAGCTTGACACCTCTCCAACCGACGCTTGGCGTTGATCTTGCTGATGCTTGTGTACTGCTGCACAATAGAGCTGAGTTCGGGCTCAATTTCCGGAGCCCGAGCCCGTCCGATCCAGTGGTATATCAGCCCGAGCCCTCCCGAGCCCACCCGATCCCAGATTTTGTATTGCAAGATAGAGCCCGGGCCCTAACGAACCCGAAAACTGGCTAACCTCTTCAACCATTAATAAGAAAAAGTCTCCATTTTCCACACTTCCACTCTCTCTTCCTCCTGCAATTAACCAATGTATTTCTCAAATGGGTAGTGGTTGGAAGGGACCTCTATCTATTTTTACAAATAACTGTACGATTTTCTTTGACCGTTCGTTTCCACCTGAAGTGCTTCGGGCGGCCGGGCATACAAAATGATCGGGAGGTGCTGTAATTGCATGTTGCTCAAATAATGCTAATATTATCTCGCCATAATACGCTGCAATAAGTACGTTGTAAAAAACAATTAACAGGGAGATACTGCTTGGAGATAAGAGGTAAATTATCATCGGCATGCTATCAACTATCAAATATCTAGAGTTTTTGTAAAAGCTTTTTCTTCTCTGCAGAAACACACTAATGCGCGACCTATGGCATTTTCTACCGAAGCCCGAAATAAATAGCCGTCTCGGATGCCCGCTGCCCAACCAGAACCAGTTTTACGAAGAATTCACCTTACCAACTATAAAGTGTCTCATTTGCTAAATCATATAAAATCACATTTATATATATATATATATATATAAAAATAATCTCGCTCTCCCTCTCTATTAGAGCCCGAGCTCGAACCGCAGTAAATAATCTACTCCCCGAGCCCGGATCGGGCTCTGCTTCGGTCTTTCGGGCTCAGCTCGTCTCAGCTCTGCTGCACAACCATGAAAACTCACTCCCTTCAGCTCTCAACATCCAATAAGGTGATGACATTGCTTTCAGAGATATTTTGGAGCTAGGTGGTGAGTATTGCAACTGACAATTGGCGACCTTGTGGCACGACTCGTTTCAGCACATGGCGGCCCCACTCTTACATTTTACATGGCCTAACAGGTCATGATTGCGCTGTTGTTGCTCCTAGGCGTTTCCATTACATAACATTATCCCTGCTCAGGGCAGCTGCGGCAGGACAGAACTATCTCGAACTGACTTTTCACTGAGATGGTGTTCTACGAACGTGGCACGTTGAAAGTCCCTCAGGTCTGCCGTACGGCCCGTTCCACTGTTCGTGCTTGTCTCTGACGTTTGCCAGGCCACCATGTTTCTTTTTATACCTGTATGGGTAATGGCTGTCAAATATATGATGGGTGTCTGGATACTTTTGAACATATAGTGTATGTTTTACTCTGCACATCACAATCAATAGCTTGCATGGACTGAAGAGCTTTTCTTGATGTACAGTATTATACTGAAGCGTCTTGTTTGTATTCGGTGTAGAGTATACTCGCACTTCAAGATCAGATTGGTAAAGCTTGATTTCTAGTAAAACTGTTTATTCTAGAATTTTAGTGTTTGTCTAATAGTTAGTGTATACTTGTGATCTCAAAGACTACAGTCTTGTGACTATTATATATATATTAAGAGAATACAACGTGGTTTGTCACAAATATTTATTTTTTCAAGTCGACCATGGTTTCGCTGGGTATTGATCTAGCTTCATCAGGACGAGTGGCAGGTAAATGTTCAAATTGTATATGATATCATAATACAGACATTTAACATGGACCAGGAACATCAAACAAAGATCTTCGCTCATTCCACGTTTATAAGTGAGTCACGGAAAAAGTCTCATTGGCCGCCACCGGGAGTCGAACCCAGGGTCCTCCAGTTACGCGCGCCGGATATGTTTCCGCTACACCACAGCGGCCTCGAATTCCTCCGGACTCACACACGCTAACTGCCAAACCAATTTGGCAGGTGGCGGCCAATGAGAATTTTTCCGTGACTCACTTATAAACGTGGAATGTTCCTGGTCCACGTTAAATGTCTGTATTAATTATTCATTCGCCTTTTAGTTATTTCTACAGTTGCTGCTTACCATTTTTGGTGAATCTCCAGCATTGTGCGGGGCTCCAAGAAACAACCTGCCAAATTGGCTTGGCAGTTAGCGTGTGTGAGTCCGGAGGCCGCTGTGGTGCAGCGGAAGCATATCCGGCGCGTAACTGGAAGACCCTGGGTTCGACTCCCGGTGGCGGCCAATGAGAATTTTTCCGTGACTCACTTATAAACGTGGAATGAGCGAAGATCTTTGTTTGATATGATATCATAAATTATGTTTACAGTCACGGGTTTTGGTTAGTTGCTTCCACGCCCTTGATAGAAATGGGGTGGATGCCATGTCATTAACAAGTTGCAAAGACTTCTGATTTATTTGGAAAGCTTCCTAAATACCAAGTTTGGGGGTTGAATCCAAATTTAACATGAAATAAATTTAACCATAAATTAATACAGAGACTCAACGTGGACCAGGAACATCAATCAAAGATATTCACTCTCTCCACGTTTATAAGTGAGTCACGGAAAGACCTTGGGTTCGACTCCCGGTGGCGGCCAATGAGAATTTTTCCGTGACTCACTTATAAACGTGGAGAGAGCGAATATCTTTGATTGATTAACCATAAATTTCTCGTTGAAGAAGCAAAACTAATTGACAAGCCAGATTCAACCTCGAAACTTGATGTTTTGGAAGCTTTCAATATACACTATATTGACAAAGATCACCGGACACCAAGAAGAGAAGCACAACATAGCATTTATTGACATACATTAGTACGGTGTCGGTCCACCTTTGGCCTTAATGCATGCAATGACCCTTCGATATATGCTTTCGATAAGGTTTTGGAACACAGCGTTAGGTATGCGCTTCCGTTCAGTACATAATGGTGCTGCTAACTTTTGCTTAGTAGTAGGCCTTGGTTCCAAACTTATGCGGCGCTCTAATTCATACTATAGGTGCTCTATGGGAATACGATCAGGGCTCTGTGCTGGCCAGTCCACACACGATACGGAATTATCGTCAAACCACCCAGTAACAATCCTTGCTTTATGGCTCGGTGCATTATCCTGCTGGTACCAACAAGCCTCGGTTCCAGAGTACTACCACAGAATTGGTAGGCCATAATTGTCCAGAATATCGAATTAGACGTGCTGCTTAACAGGTTTCTCCACGATAACCAATGGGCCGGAACCATACCACGAACCCCCCTCCCCCCAACACGAGTACACTGCCAGCTCCAAACTGGACTGTAGGGACAGTACACTGTGGTAAATAGCGTTCCCCCGGCTGCCGCCATGCCCATACACGGCCATCAGACTGATGGATCGTGAATCTGGATTTCTCAGTTCATAGGACCCGTTTCCATTGAACTACGGTCCGCGATAAATGTTCTTTACACCATGCTAAACGACGATTAGCATTCCGAGTGGAGCTGAAAGGCTTATGAGCAGCCGCACGACCACGATAACACATGGAATGAATTTTTCTGCGAATGGTACGTGTACATACCGAGATTCCAGTATTTTTACTCACGTGTACATTAAGTCTTGGGCAGTATTCCGTCGATTAGCTGCAAGGACTCTCATGAAGCTTCGACATCCTCTATCACGGATGTTCTTTAGTCTCCCGGTACGTTTTGCTACTTCAGGCACGCCATGTGTCTTCCACGTATTCAGTACATCCCAGACAGTTGACTTGGGTATGTTTAAACGTCTCTCGGTTTCTCTTATGGACAACCCACTAATATAACCCAACTATCTTTCCTTCCTCAAAGTCAGTTCTCTCCCCCATGACATTTTCACTCAGCCTCACAGTGCGATATGATCGCGGTCTGTTGCAGGCTTGTTTGTATACCGTTGCAGCTGTATCGCGCAACTTGTTAATGACATGTCACCCACCCCATTTCTATCAAGCGCGTGGAAGCAACTAACCAAAACTCGTGACTGTAAACACTATTTATGATATCGTATACAATTTGAATATTTACGTGTCGTTCGTCCTGATGTAGCTAGGTCAATATCCAGCGAAACCATGGTCGACTTAAAAAAAAAATAAATATTTGTGACAAACCACATTGTATTCTCTTAATGCGTATATTTGTATTTTAGGCAGCGCATCTCTACTTCTAGAAATAGCATTGTTTACATTTTTGATGCTATGCAACTTTCGCGACAACTGTTATCAGCGTTATTGACGATGTGTAAACTCTCCGCTAGCAAAGTCGCATTTCTTTTGTTGTGAGAAGCTAGCTGAGAGTTTACACATATTCAATAACGCTGATAAATATTGTAACGATGAAGTACCCAGATTCATACCTCTAATTTCGAACACCAAGGAGCAAATAAACCCCTAACTCGAACTTTATTTCTGAACTCACCCAATAACAATTAAGACACAGCAATCATTCGTCAGAGTGGGGTGACGTTTTTTGAAGTCATTCGGGAGCTGAACGCGGTGTATATAGACAAAAGTGACGTTCCACGGTGGACTCTTTTTCAAATTTTTACAATATCTGTTTTAGAATTCACCTAAGGATGTGCTGGGAGCCAGCACGAAAGATCTCGTGATGTGATTTTGACTCTCAACTTTTGCTTCAGTGTAAATAAGTGATTTTCATCGTTAAATTTGAATTTCATGTTATAGCGAGCAACGACGACATTCTAATAATTTGTGTTATTGGCACGAATTTCTTCAACAACTTCGATACAGTGATATCAAAATTCCAGATAATAACTTATAAATGTTAGTATGTGAAGAGAAATGTTGCAGTACGTTGAAGAAATACAACATTTTAATAGGCCACAAATTCAAATTACTTTGAAATTACTTTATTTTGTTTTATGAGCTGGAAAGAAACGCATATCTTAGTAAAAGGTGAACGCAACTGGTAAAAATACAGAAAGCAAGCGACAAGCATTTTCTTTTTAGGTATGTCTAAATCATACATTTTAAATTCTTCGAAAATCTTCATGAGTCGAATACTGATAACTCTGAATGATTTTCTTTTGATCTGTTTCTACCATAGTTATTTGCTGGATTCTGAACACAGTTGTTTTATACTGATATCAAAGATACACAATATAACAGCAGAATAGCCGAAATAGGATCAAAACTCAAGCGCAGTCTAATCTTCTTGAGAATTTGAGTCGAAGACCTGTTTCAGATCTTAAAACGATGTCATCTACTATATGTAGCTTATCCAGTGGATCAACCGAGGTAATATCGAAGTGTCGAAGAAGAGTTGCCAATACAGTAATGGCTTCAAAAGTTGCAAATCTTTGACCTACGATAAAGAAGAAAATAAAATTAATACCACTGAATGTAAACTTGTTTCAGACAAAAGCAGTCGATATTTAGAATTATTTAAAACTTCAGTCGAACAAAAAAATTGAATTTCTGTTTTCAAACTCACAGTAGAGACTTAATTAGGTCATGGTGCATAAATTCTCTTAACGTTTAAACGTTAACACTTAAATCTAATATCTTTACCGCTAAACTCAAAGGGATTATTGAACCTAAAGTATATTTTCCAATCAGTTTGATTGCGCAACCATCGTTTTACTAAAAATATTTTTTTTAAACCCTCAATCTAAATTTTTACATTGTGAGTTTCAGGGAAATATCAGAAATAACGCTGTATGATAAAAAAAAAAAAAGTCTGGTTTTTCCCCGATTTACCACTGACAACAATTGGAGCAAAGCAGCTTTTAAGTCTGACTGTGATTAGTTATCAACTACCTAGAACTGCAGCGGAATTGCATTTTAAATTCTGAGAGACTAAGTCCCTGACTTCCTTAATTAACCGCTAGATGGCATTGCTTACAACTTCCTTCTATGACTATTGCCTGCTTTTAAATATACACTGCTGGCCACCCAAAATGCAACACCAAGAAGGACACGAGGTAGCAAAGCCAAATTTACTGGACACATAACAACAGATACAAAGATGAAACGATTAAGCTTACAGGCCCGTGCGACTTACGGAACACGCAGACATCAATATTTCGTGTGGCCCCCATATCTGGCAATAACGGCCGCTAAACGCCGCGTCATCGAACGATAGGGGCTTTGGATGTGGGCTTGGGGTATGTCGGTCCAGGCTGCTTCCACACGTTGCCACAGTTCATCAGGCGTAGCCGCGGGTGGTGCTTGCCGTGCCACACGGTTGCCGATCAGCGACCAGACGTGTTCGATGGGCGACATATCGGGAGAATAGGCAGGCCATGGCAGCAGTGACACCTGGTGGGCCGTGAAGAATTGTTGCACAATGCGAGCCAAGTGCGGGCGCGCATTGTCCTGTTGAAACGTGGCCGCTGGCAGGGCCTGCAGGTAAGGGAGGACTACAGACTCCAAAACGTCGGAGATGTAGCGGTGACTGTTGAGTGTACCGGCGATGCGTGGCACACTCAACAGCCAGTGGCCTGTTGTCACTGTGAGGGAGTATTAGCCCTTCCCCATAATGCCTTGGGTGGAAGCAGAGAATAAAGAACTAAAATATTATCACCTGTGACGGATTTATGGAACGTACAATGAGATGAGAGAGGGAGAAGGATTTTTTTAAGCTTTCTTAAAACTCAGCCGCTATGCAAACATTTCTGCTTGGGGAAAGCAGAAAAGTTTGGGTACCATTTGGTTCAGTTGCAGTGGGGATAGGGTCTGCAAACCACACGGGTTTAATCACCATTAAAAATGTAACTTTCACAGAAACTTCACATATCTGGTAACACATTTTCAATCCCGTTATTACTTCTTGGTTTACATCGGCAGATTCACCACTTATCTGACCATAAGCAAAATCAATGATTTTTTTTTTTTTTTGATTGGAGGTTTAACGACCACCGTGAGCAACTCAATGGGCTATAAGCAGTCGCCCGTCCCTAACTTAGGGTCACTGGCTCCAGGGAAGGGAGAGAGCCAGTGCCGTAATACAAACACAACATCCATGCCTGACCGGGATTCGAACCCGGACCCCGTTCGGACGAATGATCAGAGGCCATCGCTTAGACTACTGCGCCACCGGGGCGGCCATCGCTTAGACCACTGCGCCACCGGGGCGGCCAATGATTTATGGATTTGCTAGTTTTCCCCGTTAAGCTCTGAACTACCGTGATCGCTTTAGCGGTGAAATTTGGCTCTCAAAATTCACTATTTCCTATTGATTTCTCTATTTGCTCGTAGTAGCCGGGATTTAGGTATAGCATTTTTCGTAGTTAGAGATTTTATATAGAGGATTTTAGGGGAAGGGAGTGTCTAGCCCCCCCCAGGTCTTAAACAGATTTGAGCTAGAGTGCACGACAGGAAATTGACACGGAAGTGAAGTAGAAAGGGGGGAGGGACACGCCCTTATTTATCACAGAGAGGCCGGTACCCGGGGTCCGACAGCTTAACGTGCCAATCCGACGCACGGCGGATATTTTGTGGTTCAAGCGTTCGTACCTCCCTGGGATCGATTCTGAGGCTTTTCCGTGGCAGTCACGGACGTTGACTACCAGGCCATCCGCAGCCCTCGTCGTTATGAGTTCGACTCTCTATATATGATATACGCCATTACAATATGACCACCTACCGAATAAGCTGTAGGATCCCTTTACTCCGCAAAACAGCTGCCACTTGGTGAAGCATTGATGCGATGAGATTGCAATAGGTATCCTGATACCATAACGTCAACATCAGGTCCTCCAGTTCCAGTATATTTCGGGGGTGGTGGGGATTTAGCGCGAACCCCCTTTTTGCAAGTCGAACCACAAATGTTCGATTGGGTTCATGTGAAGTGAATTTGGCAGCCAGGGTATTAACAGAAAGATACCAGCATGTTCCTCGAACCACTCCTTTGCGATTCTGGCGGTGTGGCATAGCGCATTATCCTGTTGGTAATGGCCATCACCAGCAGGGAACACAGTTGCCATGAATGGGTGAACTTGGTCCACAACGATGTTCAGATACCTGACAGCTGTCAAGGATTGTGCTATTGGGATAATTGGTCCTAAAATGTACGAAGAAAACATCGCCCACAGCATGCCGCCGCCGGCCTTTCAGGTGCCATAGCCTCCGATGGTAATCTGAGTATCCGTACTCGGCCGTCTACGTGATGCACCAGGAATCTTGATTCGTCAGACCAGGCCTTTTTCTCTCAATCATCCACGGTCCAATCTCAATGATCTTGGGCCCATTTCTTGCGCTGTTGGTGATGACGTGCAGTGGGCATGGGGACCCCGTGGATCTTCCGCTACACAATCCCATGAGCAGAATGCTGCGGTGAACTGTGTTCTGTGACACATTGCCCTGATCACCACTGTTATATCTGCCGGTGGTTTGTCGCACTGTGGCCCTGCGGTAGCCGTGAAAAATGTGCGACAGTCTCCGCTCCCCTCTGGCATCAATGAGCTGCGGAGGACATACTGCTGCCCTGTTAAAAAATTTGTGGTAGGTTGCACCAAAAAGTGGTGCTACCCCAGCTGCACCACTTTCTGAGAAAAGATGTACCAATGTGTGGTGCAAACAAAACCCAACAAAATGGTGCAACTTTGCCTTACGATATGGTACAAGGTAGCATCATATTATGATACAAGGTTTCACCGTGTTGTTGGGTTTTGTTTGCACCACACACTGGTACATCTTTTCTCAGAAAGTGGTGCAGCTGGGGTAGCACCACATTTTGGTGCAACCTACCACGAAATTTTTAACAGTGTGGATGAGTTCGTCGTTTGTCCATCTGTGCACCACTTTTTATGCGTACTCAATTCAGAGGCTCGTGAACAAGCCGTGCCGTTTCCGAGATCGTAGTTCCTAGGCGCCGTGCCATCACAATTTGTCCTTTATCAAACTCCGATAAATCGGCTGCTTTTCCCATTCTGACTCCGAACACTCTACTAACCGAAAGCCGGACCTCGGGTTGTATATACAGTATACTGCTCTGTGAACTTCACCTGCGCCACCGTTCTGTCTCCAGGCGCGCTCATTTCTCTAGGCTAAGGGTGGTCATAATATAATTGCTCATCGGTGTATTTCTGATCAGTAAAGTCCGTTTCATGTGGAATTGTTTTTTAGAGTTACGCGTTTAATTTCTTTAAAGACGATGACAGTTCAAGCAAAAAACATGGAGGAAGCAAAATTTTACAAGAAAAGTTTAAATTCTTAGTTGAGATTAAAAACACAAAAATTTAAAATAGCTCAAAAATCAGCATTGAAAGTTTTGACGGTATTTCCTTCTTGAAAGGAACAGTGATGCAAAGATAAGTGTGCCGCACCGTTGGCGAAATGGTCTAAGCGCTGGCTTATGACCGTTCCTCCGTGAAGTCTGTAGTCCTCCCTTACCTGCAGGCCCTGCCAGCGGCCACGTTTCAACAGGACAATGCGCGCCCGCACTTGGCACGCATCGTGCAACAATTCTTCACGGCTCACCAGGCGTCACTGCTGCCATGGCCCGCGTGTTCTCCCGATATGTCGCCCATCGAACACGTCTGGTCGCCGATCGGCAACCGTGTGGCCCGGCAAGCACCACCCGCGGCTACGCCTGATGAACTGTGGCAACGTGTGGAAGCAGCCTGGACCGACATACCCCAAGTCCACATTGAGGCATGGATGTTGTTTGTCTTTCGGCACTGGCTTTCTCACTTCCCTGGAATGAGTGGCCCTAAATTTGGGACGGGTGACGGCTTATAGCCCATTGAGTTGCTCACAGTGGTCTTTAAACCTTCAATTAAAAAAACACGAAAAAAGTGATAATTATGGTAAACACTAAGAACAGTGGTATTACCAAAGTTTAGGGTACGAAGGGCACGTATTTTAATTGAAGAAAAAAATTGCGTCTCCAATCTAAAGCGTCTGAAAACCTTCTGCCGCCTCTATTTTAGCACGACTTTTTTCTTGGAGGGGGGGGTGCAGAATACGTGCTTGTATAGTACTACTATATCCGTTCGCCCGCTTGTTTTTTTTTCTTTTTTTTTTTTATTATAGGTTTAACGACCACCATGAGCAACTCAATGGGCTATAAGCAGTCGCCCGTCCCTAATTTAGGGTCACTGGTTCCAGGGAAGGGAGAGAACCAGTGCCGTAAGACAAAAACAACATCCATGGTTCACCGGGATTCGAACCCGGACCCCTTTTGGACGAATGATCAGAGGCCATCGCTTAGACCACTGCGCCACCGGGGCGGCTTCGTCCGCTTGTGGACACCATATCTCTGTATCTAATAGTCCGATTTGAATAATTCTTTTTGCAGCCGAAAGTATGAGAACAATGATTCATACATTTTTGTCTGTTTTCGATGCATAGCTTCACCAGTAGGAGGCGTTGTTATACATGCTATTAAATTAAAAAAAAAATCATGTTGCTCTATATACAGCTGCTTCAAAAAAAAAAAACCAAAAAAAAAACCATTCAACAAATTCGCTTTACGCCTTGGTGGCGTAAAGCGATGGCCTCTGATCATTATCCGAAAGGGGTCCAGGTTCGAATCCCGGTGAAGCATTGATGTGGTGTTTGTGTTACGGCACTGGCTCTCTCCCTTCCCTGGAACCAGTGACCCTTAACTAGGGACGGGCGACTGCCTATAGCCTATTGAGTTGCTGACGGTGGTCGTAAACCTCCAATAAAAAAAAAAGAGTTTTTTACCTTCCCGGCACCTTTTTGTTTGGAAAGCATTTTACGTACAGTTTTTATTTGAAATGATTTATGCTGTAACCGCTAGGGGACTAAGTGCATTGGCCGACATTTCTACCTCTAAAAATAAAGTTGTTATGCATTATACAGAGGTCACAACAATGTATATTTTGAATTAATTTATCATATTTTCTGACAAAATTCATTACCACTAGGGGCGTAAGCGCATATTTCTGTTTTTATTATATTTGCAATCGTAACTCCGCTTCAAAAATCTAGATAAGAAAATCTTTTTCAGCTAGACTCCACTCAACGCGGAAATCATTTGTGTACTTCTTAAAATAATGTTTAGTTTTCCCGTTAGGGGGTGTTAATGCAAATCTCTGATAATTCCAAAAGTCCGCTTCAAAAATTCTTTTTGCTAGTGGTAGCTTTTATGACGAAGAATATGTTTCATATATTCCCAATCGTTGTACCACACAGTCTTGCCACTAAGGGGTGTAAGTATTCATTTTTATGTGTGCCATATTAGAACCGCATCTTCGTTTCTAAGAACCCGATTCGATAAAATTTCTTTGCCTTGGATATCTTCCATTATGAGAAATGTTTTGTGCCCATTTTGTAATATTTCGTAGTACACATTTTAGCCGCTATTGACCGAAATAGCTATTTCTATTTGTGAATGCTTTACCGATTGTGCAAAAATCCGGTCCATGTGTATTTATTTCGTGACCGGTTCAGTACCCTATGAAGAACACTGCGCAATGGTAAATTATGTGTAGAATTTCCCTAGGAGGTGTAAATGGATCTCATTTTCGCAAAATGTTTTTTTTTCAAAAACAGTGTTTTGAAATTTTTTTGCGTATCGCAAAAGATAAAAAAAACTTTCCCATTACACCCGAAAATGTCGCCCCGGTGGCGCAGTGGTCTAAGCACTGGCTTATGATAATTCGCCCGAGTTGGGTCCGGGTTTGGATCCCGGTGAGGCATGAATGTTGTGTTTGTCTTGCGGCACTGGCTCACCCTACCCTGGAACCAGTGTCTTTAAATTAGGGATGAGCGATGGCTTGCAGCCCATCGAGTTGCTCAAAGTGGTCGGTTGCACCTTAAAAAAAAAAAAACACACCCGAAAATGCGGTGTCATCTTTCTTTGAAGTTTCAAAACACCGGATGTATTACGCCCGCACCTACGCTCCCTTTCTCTTACTTTGGGCGTATTTACTTCAAAATGGAAAAATTGAAAAGTTAATGTTCCAATGCTTCATTCAGCAAGATATAAAAAAAATTCTTCAAATATGTCCTTAGAAATGGAGACATGATTAATTGGTACATATTTGCATTACGTTGCTGCAAATTTTTTTCGACGAAGAGAGTTGGAAACTTTATGGGAAATATTAGGTTCACTTTTCACAGTCCGGTCGAGAACGATTTATCCAATTACTACTATATAAACAAAGATGTAGAAAACACAAATATACATCTAGGTCTGGTAATAGGAAATTTTCATCCTTGTAAAGTGTGCAGAGAAAGGTTCAGAAGTGCTCGCTTTGGTTAGGCGAAAAAATTCGTTTTCTCCAGTCAACAATTTAGAACTGGAGATATTGTACTCATAAACGATCAGGGAAAGGGAAGGTAAACGACGTTTTTTTTTTTTTGTTTTTTTTAAAATGCTCATGTAATAGAAAGTGACGGAAACTTAAAGAGAAACAGAAAAAAAAGGGGTAGTGAGAGAATGCTGGGTAGAATTCGTTGATTGACGTCCATGACAGCCCATAGGAATTTAGGTAAGGAGCCTGTCTCAGTATTTTTTCATTTTTGCTTTTGAATTCTGTTTGACCTTCCATTTGAACAGAGCAAGCAATAGAAAAAAAAGACAGGTCCTAAGGGGGAATACTGGGTGTTTTACGTAGTACGACGAATCAGAGATCCTTGTTCCAAAGATTCCGAGGCTTCCAGCATCGAGAAACAGGTCCCGAGGATCGCGATAATAGAATTCGCGTTGAAGTTGTGAAAACTCGGCTGGCAAAAAAATGGAACCGGCCTTGAAGTTTCTGAAAGAAATTCGCTAGTTAAGCTTCAGTGGCTGTTCGAAAGAGCACGCACGTGGCGAACAACAAAAATTGCTTTTCGACCCACTTTCTAAACTCCTGAGACACGAAACCTTAAGGGTGGAAACATACAATTTAATATTCAGTAATTGCAATGACTAAGAAATAAAAAAACTACAACACAAGTGTGAAATACCGGATTTCGTTTTGTGGCGTAAGACTTGTGATGCACAGCTGATGTACAGGATGAGTGCGATTTTGTAGAAAGACTTCAAAACGTTACATGGTAACTGGATGGGGAGGGGTAATTACAAGCATTCCTGAGTCTGTAGATAGCAAATCTCAAAAATACCCTTTGCTGTTTGCACATTCGTTAAATTCATTTTAACAAATAACTGAATAAATACATTCTCATTCTTAAATAGTATAATTATACTAGTGATCCGAAATTTCTAGGTGTAGAATAGAAATCAAATTTTACAAGCTTGCTGTCTACTTTCCTTGAAAAAGCCATCTGGTTGATGTGCGAAAGCTTGGAAATTGATTTCTATTGGGTTGTCGGAAAAGTCATGACGGTATTTTAGCCATGTTTTGCAAAGATTATTTGTTGATAGAAAGAACAAAGATCAATCAATGATATAATGCCTGTTTTGTTCGATAACCTTTTGCCATCTTTTAGTAAGCTGCAGGATGCTTCGTTCATAAAAAAGGACCTATCTTTCGTGGCGAAAATCTGTACAAGGTGCTGATTTACAGGCTCATCTGAATTGAACGTTATACCACGCAAGGACTGTTGAAGAGAGCAAAGCAAGTGGAAGTCTGACGGCGCAAGGTCAGGCGAGTATGCTGGGTGTGACAACACATCCCACCCAAGCTCCAATAATTTTTGGCGGGTGATCAAACTTGTGTGTGGTCTCGCGTTGTCGTGATGGAACACAACACCTTTACGATGAACGAGCTCTGGACGTTTCTGGATGATGGATTCGTTCAAAATGTCCAATTGTCGACAGTACACATTGAAATTGATTGTTTGGTTCCGTGGTAGGAGCTCGAAAAACAAAACACCTCTAAAATCCCACCACACTGAGACCAGAACCTTCCGCTGATGAATGTCTGCTTTGGATGTCGTTTGAGGCGAAGCAGCACGTTGGACTAAGACCGTTTGCGCAGCACATTGTTGTAAACAATTCACTTTTCGTCACCAGTTATCATTGGCTTCGAAAAAGGATCGTTTTTATCACGTTTAATGAGCATATCGACAATTGAGCTTATTTGAGTTCATGAGGAACCCACACATCGAGCTTGCTTACGGATCCCAGCTTCTTCAGGTGGTCGTGAACGCTTGAATGACGGATGTGCAATGTGTCTGCAATCTCTCGTGTCGTGTAACGTGGGTTTGACTCGATCAATGCCTTGATTTGGCAGTCATCAACCTCGGTGGGCCTCTCGTACCGAGGAGCATCGTTGAGGTCAACAGCACCAACAAGGAATTTGGTAAACCACCGCTGGCACTAACGTTCTTCTAGAGCATTATTACCGTACACTTTATGCAACTTTTCACAAGCTTGACGCACGTTCTTCCCTTTACGGAAGTAAAACAGTAAAATATGGCGAAAATGCACAATTTAGTCTTCCATCTTCAACTTGATGTCAAATCTCTGGAAATCAACCAAATCTATCACTATTCCTTTTAGCCTGCAGCTAGAACTAGCACGGGCCGAATGCCATAGCGATAACAGAACTGCTCATGCCTCTAGTACTTCCAAAACCGCCCAACCGCAATCGGGTGCCAAAATACGTCATGATTTTTCCGACAACCCAATATTCTACACCAAGAAATTTCGGATCAGTAGTATAGTTATACTATTTAAGTACAGTTGGTGTATAGTTCCTTGTTATTTAATTACATTTTCATTCTTTAATACAATCTCTCTTTGAACTTAATTCAGAATCTAGATAAGAAGAAAAGTTACTTTCAAAAACTATATTTATAATGCACATCTCCATTCCGACGTCGCTGATATTTTAATCATGGCTGAAAAGGGTGCTTGTTTTTCAATCATTAATTTAACCATTTCATTTTTTATTTCTTGTGGCAGTTACCGTGAAGACATCGAGACTAAATTTTGCATTGAAAGTACTTTCCTAATTTGTGACAAATGCGTACCTTTAAAAGAAACCTCGTGTGTCCCGTTTCGTTTTATGCAAGATATGTGGAAAGATCTATTATATTCTTTTTTTCGTTATTATCTTAGCGCTCAAAATTTTGTATACTATCATGACTTCCCTATCGCTCATAATAGCGGTCAAAATCAGTATTTTGGACCTTTTGTAAATCGACGATCAGTTTGTCATGCCTGCCATTTTTCTAAGCATTTCTTCTGCTTTTATGTCCTGCCCTTTAACCCCATTTCGCCCACTTTAATAGGGGGACGAACCCTATTAAAATGGGCGAAATGGGGTTAAAGGTCAGTACATAATAGCGGTATCCATTCCATTGCCCTTATGTGTCATAACTTCACTAAAATGCTTCGATTGAGACAAAACGTTTTCATGTTGTTCCGGAAGTGTACTTAACCGGTTCTGTTGAATATAATCGAAATGGGGTCCAAGGTCAGGACACAGGAGCGAGATTTATTATACAGCCATTATCCTCATAACTTGAGTAATGATCTCTGGTATGTTGGAAAGCGTATAATAATCAATGCATTACATGATTTTACTAACTTGTTTTTTTTTAGAGCCACATCACTGAAAACAAGAAATAACCGAAAAACAAGTTAGCAAAATCATGCATGCATTAATTATGATACGCTTTCCAACATACCAAAAATCGCACGCAGACAAACCCTCCTCCCTACCCTGACTATTGATTCGTTCAGTATACCTCCGGAACAACATACTAAAGTTTTGTCGCAATAGAAGTATTTTTACTCAAGTTATGAGGATAATGGCTGTAGAATAAATCTCGCTCCTATGCCCTGACATTTGACCCCATTTCGAGCCACCCCGGTGGCGCAGTGGTCTAAGCGATGGCCTCTGAGCGTTCGTCCAAAAGGGGTCCGGGTTCGAATCCCGGTGAGGCATGGATGTTGTGTTTGTCTTACGGCACTGGCTCTCTCCCTTCCCTGGAACCAGTGACCCTAAATTAGGGACGGGCGACTGCTTATAGCCCATTGAGTTGCTCACGGTGGTCGTTAAACCTCCAATAAAAAAAAAAAGACCCCATTTCGATGATATTCAACAGAACCAATTCAGTATACCTCCGAAACAACATGATAAAGTTTTGTTGCAATCGAAGTATTTTTACGTAAGTTACGACTCATAAGGCCGATGGAATGGATCACGCTCCTATGTCCTGACCTTTGACCCCATTTTCAATAGGGTTTGTCCTCAGGTTGTCCCCTACCACATACAAACATTTCATCGAAATCGAACCGTTTTAACGCGAGTTATCGTGCGGACAGACAGACGGACAAAGCTGGAGCCTATACGCTTCTTCAACCTACGGTTGGAAAGCGTAAAAAAAAAAAGATGCATTTATGCTTCTTAGAGAAAAAAGAAAACTCCAGACATGTAAAATCTTCAGTGTATGCAATGTTCATTAGTTCAGAGTTGGCTGGTATGATTTAATATGTTATTAGCTTATTCACATCTAACTTCACTTAACCGTGTTTAATCTTATTCTACGTAAAGTGTTCATGCTAATTAAATCTGTGTATAAAATTAATTGAGTATAGTGGCCTATAACTGACTAGATTTAATCGTACTGTGGTAATGTTTATATAAATACTGCCTTGAGCATAATGCTCTTGATCCTGTGATCTGAACTCGTATTCCTTGGTTGAGAAGTTTTCCTAAAATAAAGTGAAGTACAGTACTAGTAAACCAATTTGTGATGAAGTGAAGTTTCAACTGTAGTCAGAATGACGCTATTGTTTTTACTGTAAGCTGCTCAATTACCTATTTTTAGGTGTCACTCTTTTGGGGGCTCGTAGTAGTTGCTCAAGTAACATTTTTCAAGTAACACTTAAAAGTGAAAATTTTTACACTACTCCTTACACATATTCAGTCGTCTGTCATTTACATGTTAGTAAAGACGTTTACTCCTTTATTCAAAGAATCATCTGAGGTCATTAAATTGCGAGAAAAAACACCATAAAACTTTAAGAGATAGGGTCATAAATTCAACACATGTGGAACAGTTTAGAAAATACAATTTTAGATATTAAAACATTTATAACACCTAAGAACTGTACAACACGTATCAATCAGCCGGCAGTAACTGCTTTAGCTATACTTCTCACACAGTACACACTGAAATAGCACAAAGTAAAACATACACTGCCAGCGAAGCAGAGAGTACTAGTGCAACGAAACTTGTAAACCTTCCCTTACCTTCCCTTACCTGTTCTAAGTGTGCATTCCCCGTGCAGGATACAATCTGTATTTTTGTACAAGAAATAGCACATGTTAATGCGTTAGCGGTGATTCCACAGAAGTGAATATTTTGGGGTCTGCGTGCTGAAGGCAGTTCGGATCAGAACAGTCAAGAATGCAAATTGTTTACGCACGGAAAGGTGTAGGATCACTTCAAATGACGGCTTCCTTAATTTTTAGCTTACTACCACCAAGACAGGGACTTCCGCCGATTCATCCACCTGGGTTCCGACCATGGAGCTTACGGTCCAGGTGGACCTCGTCTCTGCTTACGTTATCTATGTCACGCAAACGAAAGTTTTGCAGTACAGCTTGCAGTGCCAGGCTTACTTCGGAAAAGCCAACATGGAAGTCACCGTGGATACCTCCACTAATGTTTTCAGTGCCTTATTTCTCTCAGAGACATATACAGGCTTTAGTGACAACGTCTTCGTTAACAGCGGCCCAGTCTTCAAGTGTTCCAGTTAACCTACTGAGCTCACCGAATCTTCAAGCTAGCGTTCCTGTGATTCGATGGTTTTTAGCGGCTACAACAAGGGAAGAGCACCGAGAAAATACCGAACAAGACATTTTTTTTTACACTTATCTATATTTTCCCCCTTTGGTTTGTTCGCACAAGGATAGCGACCCATTTTTTGGGTTAGGATATTTTATATGTATTCTAGTATCAGAAACTATTTTTACTTTTCGCACTATTTCAATTTTTCTTTATTTGAAAGAAATTAAAAACTGATATTACCAGTTCGTCCCGTTTGCATCTAGAACGATTAATGATGAAAGAAAGACATACACGGTCACTTCATTCTGAGAAGTACAGGTTGTTGTTTTCTATGGTCCTTTGAGAACGTTCCACCAGAATTGCAATTCCACGGCTGTTCCACTGGGCAGTTTTCGAGGACAGAAATTCTGACAGATTCCACACCCACCATTAAAACGAAATGTAGTCATTGTAGGAAATTGGTCATGGAGCGAAACAGGTTATGTTCACAATTCAGTTGACAACTGTCCGTACTGTATAGAAGACGAGGTAGGATCTCGACCTCCTGCAGTTTTCGCAGAGTATTCTAGAGATGAGACTTGGAGCATTTTCTACTTGCTGGAACTTCCGCTTCCTATTAATGAATGCTGGGTAGCATTAGCATACAGTATTATGGACACGCTGCAGTTGTTTGGCATAGTTTCTCGTTCAAAGCCTGTCTATCTGTTTCGAGTGTCCAGACACAGGACTTTTACAATTCTACCAAATGTAGAGCATGACGTTCCTCTCGAACCGCCTTTTTTTGCACCACAAGCTGTACTTCCTAGTTTGGCCTCAGCCACTTGTTCCCAGTGACTGGAAACGTAGGAATATCCACATTTCACCACCTGTGACGATACGAGGCCAAAACCTATAATCCTGTGGACATTACTGCAATCTCCGACACGTTATTTCGCCTGCTGGGTTGTCAGTTCATGGGAAACCACTCAATGGCGCATGGAGGAGAAAGCATGCTGGAGCAGACGACGAGCGATGGTGGATTGGGAGGACCACACCTCAGTTGACAATTGTCATGTACTGGCACTGGGGTTCGATGTCAGAGTTTCGACCAGGATGTCAGTGTTGATGATCTTTGTACGTCCTCACATCAGCTTGTCTTCGAGGCTGGTTTGCCCAGCATTAAAACGCCAGAACCACTTTCGTTCAGTGCTGCTGTCCACTGTTTCTTCGACTCCAACTGCACAAATTTTGTCTCGCTGTTGCTTCTGCTTTTAAGCCTTTTTTAATAATGGCGTAGGAGCACCCGAACAGCCCGTTTACTGACTTCCATCCTATGCTTACTTGATAACGCAATCTGGTATCTTGCCAAATGCACGGCATCAGCGTCGTACGTTCCACGTTATCGCGGTCCGCAGTCAACGTTGGTGAGCTTTTCACACAGCACACAGGACGGGAGGCCGTAAATTAAATGTAACTCAAAACGGGACGAATTTTTGACTCACCTTGTTCAACAGATAGTTCAACATTTTTGATTTTCCCACATTTATTACTGCAAAGTGCATTTCGACTTTTATTTCCAAAGTTTTCTTAAGAATTGTTTACTATCATTTAGTATACGGTTTTCCTAGTCCTGCCGGCCATACAGTCTGCGGGTTTTCTCGGCGTTTCAGCTGACTCCCCATGTTTGGGGATGCGAAGTGAGGTTCCCTCTTAAGTCTTCCCCGGACTCATTTTGTACTTGGACCTCCTTCCCTAGGCTATACCTGGGTTTACCAGATGAGTGTCGATGAACTGGCAGTAAAACAATAAAAGACGATTGTAATCTGATGCCCCCTGGAACCAGACACTTACGGGGAATCTTTCCCATGGTTGTTCATGATGATACGGTTTTACCATGTACACCAGCTACACTGGGACGCAAATTCATGGATACTGATTGAAGACTGCCCCCACGCACCTTGCTAGGCAACTTGAAAAATCTACAAATGTGTATTATTGTATTAGCAATGTGCTGTGTGTAAAAATAGTTACTTCATTACAAAACATTTAACAAAAGGGTATAAAAGGTATTATTTAAATACAACAATTTATTGTAAGGCTGGCTTTCAAGATCAAAATTATAGATGGAAATGTTGAAAGGAGAGGAATGATGTGAGGCATATGCTATAATTTAACTTTCGTTTTGGGTCTCTGTTCTAAATTAAATTGCTACGTTCCGTTATATTTTTTTAACGGTATATCTCTCAAGATCTTAGGTTTTCGGCAATTCTTAGCAGGCAGTCAAGTCAGTAAGACGCAAGTAAAAGTCGTTGCTTAAGCAATGGGTGTGGCATGTGTAAATCAGCTAGCGTGCTTGTGACTTGATCCTATTTTGTCAACAGGTTGTAAATTATTCGCAGCCGACTTATTTTTGGCAGCATAAGTGTTTACTTTATTTACCCTGAATTGATTACTCATAGTTCTTCATTAAATCTGGTCGTGTCTGCATCTTTCGAGTACGTAAACTCCGATTTTGGAAATGACTATAAGGAAAGGCCTTGTAAGTTCTAATTAGCTCATTTATTCTTTCTTGTAGCTACTAGAGGCATACAGAACCCCCGTTAGGATGCGATAAATGGTGTTAGATATGCAAATTCTCTGAGCAGTGTCACTTTGTTTAACATTCGTCTTCCTTTGTAAACAACGGTAGACATCGGCGGATTCATTCCTTTCGGAGGTATCGTATTGTGTAAAGACGTGATTTTTGAGAATGAGTCTAAAATGATTAGACATGGTAATGAGCATGAACGGCAGACTGTCACGAAAGGCTTTTGGTAGGACTTCTGTAAAATGTCGTCTCATGAAAACCAATATTTACTTGTATTACTTTCGTGCACTTGGACAAGGAGAACGTTTCCGCTGAAAAGCATTTCATGTTGCTTGCAGAAGGTGGTTACACGAACTGTGACCTTATTTTTAAGTTGCCAGAAAATTTTCACTCAAAGCATGCTGACGTGCTTTTCATGCTGAATAAGTAACTTTTTATTTGAATCTAGACCACTCATCATTTCTAGAAGTGTAAGATAGAATATTTTAAATAGCTCTTGAGGGTGACACGGCAAAAGTTATTAAACATATTCTGAAAAATACTCAGCGATCAATGAAAAGGGAATGATACAATTTATTCACTACCTGATGCTTTATTAACCCCTTAACCGGCTGGAACAAATTAACTCGGGATTAGCAAAATGGGCTGATATCAGCTCGAGTGAATGAATTCGCTATCTTAGAAGTGGACCGAACGAGGGTGAAACGAGTGATCTTACCCATCAGAGAGCGTTGCATGTTTGAATCACTTGTTTCTACCCAATGGCATGATATCCTCGCCGGAGAAACCAGCCGTTCCTCATCGGGACTGCAGTCATGAAGCAGGGAATAAGGTACTAGAACAGAGAGAGCAAGAGAGAGAGAGAGAGAGAGAGAGAGAGAGAGATAGCGAAATAGAGACAGAGAAAGAGAGAGAGAGAGAGATGGGGAGAGAGACAGAGAGAGCGAGCGAGAGAGAGAGAGAGATGGGGAGAGAGACAGAGAGAGAGGGTAGAGAGAGACAGACAGAGACAGAGCGATAAAATGGGGGACACAGAGTTACAAAAAGACAGATAATGAGAGAGACAGACAGATACAGCGAGAGAGACAGACATATACAGCGAGAGAGAGACAGACAGATACAGCGAGAGAGAGAGAGAGATAGCGAAAAAGAGACAGAAAGAGAGAGAGAGAGAGAGATGGGAGGGAGAGACAGACAGAGACTGAGAGATAACGTGGGGGACAGAAAGATAGAAAGAGACAGAGATAATGAGAGAGAAACAGAGAGACAAGGAAACAGAGAGACAGAGACATACCGAGTCAGAGACAGAGAGACAGTATTTACGATTAGTGACAGGTTTGTGGTTGGTGTTTCTCATATGAAAAGGTGAAAGCGAATGTTTTGCCCCAGCTTTCGTAAATCCAGACCTCTATGAGAACATATAAGTTTGGGAAGCGCAGAAAAGTGTGAGCAGCAGTTGGTCCAGATACATCGGCCGCTTAAAGGGTTAAGAACGCCAACGTATTATATTAATGAAAGAAACTCTCACAGTCAGTGTAACATTCAGATAAGTTTCGCCAGTAAGAAAGCACTGAAGACAATTTGAAATTAGTATAATCTGTCTGAAACACCAAAACATGGTGCCTCTTATTTATTAAATACGATACCAGAGGATGTGTGACAGCTCCTTTCTGGCGAACCAAGGTTTATTTAAAAGAATGATCTCATATGTCTTCAACCACCAACACGTGGCTGGAAATTAAAATGGCGGAGATAAATGAACACATTAGGGGTTTAACAAAGTAGACGACCAGTAATGTTAAGCAAGGGCAAAACGTAATCAGTGAAGAGAAGTTGCGGGCTGTTAGGATGATATTATCTTATGTGCTATAGAACCCTCCATTTCACATTACTTAGAAGCAACGACTTTTCTGGCTTCTTACATTTCAATCACATTCAGGAACAGTTTATCTTCCTAAATGTGATTTACGACATCTACATTTAATCAGTCCGGAAATGTGATAACTGATGGAGAATTTGATTACACCGATGAACCATTACATTATGACCACCTACCTAATAAGCTGTAGGACCCCCTTTAGCCCGCAAAACAGCGGCCACTTGGGGAAGCATCGATTTGATGAGGTGGCGATAGGTATCCTGGGGTATCTGGTATCATAATGTCAACAGCAGGTCCTCCAGTCGAACCACAACTGTTCGACTGGGTTCATGTCAGGTGCATTTGGAGGCCGCTGCATTAACGGAAAGTCACCAGCATATTACTCGAATCACCCCTTGACGATTCTAGCAGTGTGGCATGACGCATTATCCTGTTTTTAATGGCCATCACCAGCAGGGAACACAGTTGCAATGAATGGGTGAACTTCGTCCGCAACGATGTTCAGATACCTGACAGCTGTCAAGGATTGTGCTATTAGGATAATGGGGCCTTAAGTGTGCCAAGAAAACATCGTTCACCAAAATAACACCGTCGTCTCCGGCCTGTTTCCGCCCAACAGTGCATCCAGCTGTGTTGGTAATCGGGATATCCCCGCCCGGCCGTCTTCGTGATGCACCAGGAATCTTGATTCGTCAGACCAGATCACTTTCTTCCAATCATCCACAGTCTAATCTCGATGATCTTGGTCCCATTTCATGCGTTGTTGGGGATGACGTGCAGTGAGCATGTGGACCCGGCTGGTCTTCGGCTACACAGGCCCACGCGCAGAAGGCTACGATAAACTGTGTGCTGTGACACATTGCGCTGATCACCACTGTTGTAGCTGCGGGTGATTTGTTGCACTGTGGCCCTGCGGTCGCTGTGAACAATGCGCGACAGTATCCGTTCCCCTCTGCCATCAATGAGCTGCGGACGACAGACGGCTGGATGACGGTTCGTGGTTTGGCCATCTGTGCACTACTTTTGCTACGTATTCACAACAGCGGCACTTGAACAAACCCACTAGGCCCGCCGTTTCCGAGATCGTAGTGCCGAGGCCCCGTGTCATCACAGTTTGTCCTTTATCAGACTCCGATAAATCGGCAGCTTTTTCCGTTCTGAATCTGAACACTACTAACCTAAAGCCGGTTCGGGTTGTGTATATACTGCTGTGTGAACCTCACCTGCGCCACCGTTCGGTCTCGAGGCGTGCTCATTTCTCTAGGCTGGGGATGCTCATCGGTGTATTTTGAAATCAGGTTTTGTCTGGCTCGAACTACCCTGAGTACAGGTTTTCTCTGCAACAATCGTATATCTACAGAAAGGAAGTCTCACCGCTAACTTGAATTGAAGCATGCCCTGCTCATTGGCCCCTTGTGTTATTTCGTAGATGTGAAGGTGTCCATTGATCTGCATACCAATGACTACCAGGCATCGTGTGTTTCTGTAGGACTACTGTGGCTCCTGAGCAGCCTGAGACGCAAACTGAAATTTTGAAGGCTTTACTTCGATTCTTTTTCTTAGGCCTAATGTTCACAACATACGTATATCAAGAATACCCGGCCATAGGCCCATTCCTCCGCTCTCGTCATACGTATTTACGTCTCAAAGTATCTCCAGAAGGAAGGTTACCTGAACCAGGCTCTCCTGATACGTATTTACGTCTCAAAGTATCTCCAGTGAATCAAAGTATCGTCTCAAAG
The DNA here is from genome assembly GCA_039090855.1 of Macrothele yani. Classification (NCBI taxonomy): domain Eukaryota; kingdom Metazoa; phylum Arthropoda; class Arachnida; order Araneae; family Macrothelidae; genus Macrothele; species Macrothele yani. The sequence continues at coordinate 45,284,609 of CM077015.1, read as the reverse complement.
TATCTCAAGTGAAACGTACTTACGTCTCAAAGTATCTCAAGTGATACGTACTTACGTCTCAAAGTATCTCCAGAAGGAAGGTTACCTGAACCAGGCTCTCCTGACATTGAACACAGCACGGGCAGCTAGTGTTATGGTGAGTAGTGCCATTAGTAATATTGTCTGTTGTCTCTGGTTTTATAACAGACAATACGACTAATCAACAATACATATACAATGTTGTAGCTGAGAAGCATCGGCCATTTTTTAGCAAGATAGTGCCGGATGACGTAGCTTTACGGTCGCCAGACCGTGTCTATACCTCTCCGTAACTAACAGTGTCCAGATGTATCTCAGTGAAGCATCTTTGGGACATGCCAAAGTGTCAGCTGTTGTCTCGTGCTTACACTATAGTTTCCATAACATGGTAGTTGTCGAAAATTAGAACTACTCCCTCTATGGCAATCAGATTTTGGTAATCAACAAATGATTCCCGTAGCGGTAGTTCATTTGACCTTTCCTAGGTTCTCTTATGTGCGAATGGTGTCATCCCTTACTTTCACTTCTTTGGCAGACAATGTGGCAATACCTTTCGAGAAGACCTATACAAATAATTGAGAGGTGAAATTAATCCTTTGTTAGTTCTTATAGGTATATTTGACTATTTATAAACGCAATAGAATCACGACAGCACTGTTCCAGTCTTCACAAATCCTTCCTTTGCGGAGACATAGTGAAAAGCAACGCAAGAGCAGTTGTACTTAAAGACTGAGTTGTTTTGCAAGGTCAAATATATCCAGTTAGATCCCCATTCAGCGTTTTTACTGTGCTAAAGTCCAGAGTTTTGACCCACATAACTAATGTTAGAATTTCTCGCATTTAACGCTTACCGATTCTACATTTCCCCCTATTCAATGTTTAAAAAGTACAGACTGATGAGTTAATACTCACTACCTAATGTAATTTTATTTTGTTTCGGAGTTAAACGACCACCGTGTGAGCAACTCAATGCTCTATAAGGGGTCATCAGTCCCTCATTTTGGGGCCATTGGTTCCAGGGAGGGAGGAGAGCCAGTGCCGCAAGGTAGACGAACCATGCCTCATTCGGGGCTCGCGCCCTCGTCCACTCGGACGAACGGTCAGAGGCAAACGCTTAGACCAGTGCGCCATCAGACGGCCCTAATATAATTGCTTACATTCTACAAAGTGTAGTTACATGCTAATGATAAAACGCAACCCAGCTGCCCATACGAATCGTTGCCAACTGATCTGCCGTTCTAACCACAGTGCCCCACAAACAAGTTTAGTTTCCAAAGGTATACTCACCTGTTCCGTTAAGAGTCTAAACATCACTTTAAAGAACGTAGATATCACTTGCTGTTTTTGTTGACAGGAAAGCGATTCTAACAGCTTCTTTTTTGCTTTAATTTTGCCCTTTCGAACACATTTTTGCAGCTGAAAAAGAAAAAAAGGTGTAAAAATACTTTCAAAAATCTTACCGATGCAATTTCTTGGTCCAGCCGAAAATGGAACATATGAAAATGGGTGTCGTTTAACAGCATTGTGAAGCCGAAATCTTTCTGGATCGAAAACCTCAGGATCGGGAAAAACTTCTGGATCCCGATGAAGCATATAGATAAGAATACCACAGCTATAACCTTTCGGGATGGTATATCCGTCTGAAATGAAAGAAGTTGCCTTATAATAAATGAAACATGAAAGAATGAACGTCATATGGAAATTAGCAACAGGTAAAAGCTGAAAAATGGCTACTTCTACAGCACTATAATATGGCTTTTAAATGCAAGTTACAGATGGTCATCCGATGGCCGAACGTTAAGTTCTCGTATGCATTCATTTTCCGTATTTTTCGTCATACAATCCGAGGATTATCTGTTAAAAAAAGTTATGAATTTAGGTTCTGCGGATAATTAGCCGATGCGGATAATTTGAGGCATTTGGATTTCCAAAAAATCGGTGTTCCAATCGTCAGGAGATCGTTAGGGATACATAAATTTTGCCAAAAAAAATCGAAATTTCGAAAAAAACATTTTTAAATCAAAAATTTCTCATTTATTCGCAAAAACTGAAAACACAAAAAATCACGTTTGCTCCTAATAATTTATTGTCTAGTCAAGTCACCGCGTTCAAAGTATTGAAACGTTCTATTATCCAGTTTGCAGTTAGCTGTCTACCTTCCTTGAGAAAGCCATCTGGTTGATGTGCGAAAGCTTGGAAATTTTATCTTTATTCTACGCCAAGAATTTTCGGATTTTTTGTATAGTTATACTCTTTTGAAAGAAAGTTTACTTAGTTTACTGTTTTTCAAAGTTTACTTAGTTTACTGTTTTTCAAAGTTTACTTAGTTTACTGTTTTTCAAAGTTTACTTAGTTTACTGTTTTTCAAAGTTTACTTAGTTTACTGTTTTTCAAAGTTTACTTAGTTTACTGTTTTTCAAAGTTTGCTTACTGGTAGGCTAAGTACCAAAATACTTAGTTAAAAGCTAACGACATTTTAGTAGTATCTACATTCTCTTCCTTTGCCTTCTGTCAGTAATAACAATGTTGTACATACTGAAATATCTCTCAGTATCCACGCTGTTAACAGAATTATGGAAGCTTTGAATAACTGCCTTTGCATAGTTTAGGTAGTAACATTTTGTTGCTTTTAAAATCTGGATGACACCAACAGGAGTCTCTTGGTTGACCACTGTAAGTAACTGCCTGTGAAAATGATTGTATCCATCGATGAGCTCATCCCGTGGTATGTCTTTAAAAAAAATGGTATTTTAGAGGAGCTTTCCAATAATAAATTTGTGTTTAAAGATGATGTGGGTGTGGTCGCGGCTACAGATGGACAAAATAGTCTGCCAATATGCTGGTGGGCTTCATTTGTTGCGTTGGATGCCATGTGGAGAATCAATTTATATAAACTCTTATCTGCTGCTGTTTTTAGCATAATATTGGGCTCCTGATCAATTTCACCATTCTCGTTTGTCAAAATGCTTTTTATTTTCACTAAAACACCCTTGACTTTGGCGCTCAAGAGAAGACTGTAAATCTACTCCACAGACAGTGTGCGAACGGATAGTTTGATCCTTCTAAAAATTCAATTTCATAATTTTCGGACAGAAATCAGAAACGGAAGTCAATGGAACGTGTAGTTTACGAGCTAGAATTTTATTTTCAAAAATTTCCTTTACGAAACTGGTACTCGAGTTACGGTCCTCATATTCACTGAGAAAAGCAACAATATGCTTCACATATTCGCTCAAATAAATGACAGCTTTGAACCAAGAATTCCACCTGGTTACAACAGGCGTGGTGTAGAGTTTTGCTGGTAGTTGAGGTGCCCTTTCTTTCAGGTAGCTTATATACGCACTTTTCATTTTTCTGGAGAGCAAAAAAAGCTGTCTTCGTCTTGGCCACAATGGAATTCAATTCTTTGAACTCTTTTATAAATACGTTACCCACAAGATTCACCTTATGCGCCCAACATTGGTAATGCAGAATATCGTCTCCAAGAAGTATTTTTAATAAGTTGAAGCACGCAGTCATGTAACGTGCAGAGTCTGATAATAGGCCTTTTACTTGAGAGTATTCAATTTCGTATTCTTTCAAGGTGTCAATTATTGCTTGAGAGCAAGTGGAAGAATTTGCAACGTTTAAAAATTATACTTTTGCCGGGAAACATGACTGCTCTGGTTCTGAATTAATAGTTTTGAATAGGACTGAAAAAACACACCTCCCTTGTTTATCGGATGTTTCATCAGCCACTACAACTACTAGTTTGTTTTTCAGCTGCTCTTTTTATTGCCTCTTTCTCCGAAATTCCGCAAAGTGATACGTATTTACGTCTCAAAGTATCTCCAGAAGGAAGGTTACCTGAACCAGGCACATATTTTGCGAAATAATCGCGAACAGCTGGGTGATCTAGTTTATGCATGGGAATATTGGCTTTTTAAACACATTCTTACCGTGTCTTCTGCAAAATCATCTCTTTCGATTTTGGCACGTTTTTGCGCTTGAAAACCACCGACGATTGTAATCTGCCTTTTAGCTCCAGATATGCCTGGATGAGCTACGTTTTTCTTCTTTAAGTGAGTAGCAGCTCTCGTATGTTTCATTAAACTATTCCTTTTCTGCCCTTATAGACGAACATTACAAAATTTGCGCATCACGATATTTGTATCACTTAAATACAATCCCTCATGTCAAACTATTTCACTCTATCAACTAATTCCTTTTTAGGGTGGCCCATATTGATATACGTCTATCAAACCGATCGCGAGCGTTGTAGTCTACTAGCGAAATGCAAAACAAACATATGCTCATTCGTATTCTTTCAAGGTCAGCCCGCCAGTGCAACTGAGCGGCGCTGGCTGACTCGCCGAGAGGGAAATAGGCGTGGCCTGGGGTTTCCCGGGTACGCATGCTGAGTAGAACGCGCACGGCGCAAGCGCTGCCCAAAATTACGTCCTATTTTTGCTTAAAAACATTTTAATTATCGAGATGTCGCGGAAAAGTAGTTAAAATCAAATTTTCGTATTTATTCGCTTATATCGGCAAATTTCGCGTTTATTCGCATCTATTTTGTAATACGAAAATTACGTATCCCTAGTAATCGTATATTTAGAAAATTACCAGAAATACGTTAATAACAGTAAAACCTAACACAATAACAAAGATCGAGGTTCACAAACATTTGGAAATTTGTCCTTTTTGCACTTACCAGCATTTTGACAGAAAATAGGATGCAACAAAGGCGATAGTATTTGCTCTTCCGGACGATCACGTGCTCTGTGGGAAGCTCAGCGGGACACACGTTCGTGGGTGCCGCAATTCTTACTAAGGAACTCTATACTACCGAATCTAACTACGAAACTGTCAGGTCTAACTACGGAAGTGCGGTGATGGTGAAAACTCTATATTGTTGCTGTTTAACCATTTGAGTGTCAGCGACGCGTCTAGCGTGTACAGAGCGTTCCATTACCCAGTGTCAGCGACGCATCTAGCGTGTGCAAACATTTTACCAACTCAGTGTCGCGGACTCGCTACAAGAGTCCATGACACATTCCTGAAATTTGGTTTCTTCTTCGGGAGTGTTTTCGACATTTTACACGCGTTTGGGTTGAGCTCTTATATATGTTTCAGTCAATGGCCTTATAGTTCAAAAAAGTTTTCGCTATATAGCAGTAGCAATGGCACTGAAAAATGTTATGAACTGTTTTGTTTGGTAGCAGCACAGGTGTGACAGCGAAATTGATTTATTGGATAGTTCTTCTGAGAAAAAAATGATGCATGTTTTTAAGATCCCCGTGTGTGGTGCAGAGATCGGATAGGGACAATTTGCAACTTTCGAACGTGGTTTGCTTTTAGCAGTACGCCTGGAATTACTGCATTTGGTTTACCTGTGAATGCAACATTTTTAGAATGCTTAAGTGTTATTCGGTGTCGAATTGTTGCAACTCATTTTTGATGTAACCAACAAAAGCGCAGAACAAATTATGAGAACTGGCAAGTTGAAACCACATTCAACAGTAACAAAGTGGAAAGAGACTAATATTTCAGAGATAAGAACTTTCTTTGTTATGTTATGTTTGCAGGGAATTGCGTGCTACTAACATATCCGACACTGGGGAGCATGCTACTTACATAGGACGCTTATGAGTAAGTGTACGTACTTTAAAACCCAACAGTGGGGAGTACGCGTACCTACTTTAAAACCCGACACTGAAAGTGTTAATCACTTGAAAGTAACGTAAAACCTTTTAAAAACAAGTTATTTTTAATAAGATCTGTTATTCGTTATTTTTTTGGACTCCTGGGTCATCTTGTGAATCACTAGTTTCCTGTACGAAATTACGGCTCGGAATCGACATCGTGGGTACTGATTATACGGCGAATTTTTTCTTGTATATCAAGGTCTAATACCGTTGTTTAGAAGATTAAATGGGCGGGGATGATGCACTCGTGGATCGAGCTATTTCTTCGAATTTCATTAGATGTCGCGGCGCGAGAGAACTGACTTTGAGAAAAGAAAGATTGTTGGGTGTTATATTAGTGGGTTGTCCATAAGAGAAACCGAAAGGGGTTTAAACACAACCAAGTCGACTGTTTTGGATGTACTGAATAGGTGGAAGACACATGGCGTGCCTGAAGCAGCAAAACGTACCGGCGGACCAAAGAAAATCAGTGATAGATGACGTCGAAGCCTCAGGAGAGTCGTTACAGCTAATCGACGGAGTACTGCAAAGGACCTCAGTGTACAGGTGAGTAAAAATGCTGGAACCTCTGTATGTACATGTATCTTTCGTAGAGAACTTCATTCCATGGGTTACCATGGTCATGCGGCTGCTCATAAGCCTTTCATCTCCACTCAGAATGCTACTCGTCGTTTAGCATGGTGTAAAGAACATTCATCGTGGACCGTAGATCAATGGAAAAGGGTCCTATGAACTGATGAATCCATATACACAATCCACCAGTCTGATGGCCGTGTGTGGGTATAGCGGCAGCCGGGGGAACGGTATTTACCACTGTGCTTTTCCTATGGTCAGGTTTGGAGCTGGCAGTGCACTCGTGTGGGGGTGCTTTTCGTGGTACAGTCCCGGCCCATTGGTTATCGTGGACAAACCTATTAACTAGAACGTCTACCTCGATATTCTGGACAATTATGCCCTACCAACTCTGTGGCAATGCTATGGAAGTGAGCCTTGTTGGAACCAGCTGGATAATGCACCGAGCCATAAAGCAAGGTTTCAAAATCGCTTTATTCTAATTTATCATAAGAAAACACAAGAGGGAGACGTACAGTATTGGGCGTCTCACTGGGAAATAATACAAAACTGTTAAAACATGATGGTATATACACTGCAATGACAATGGGGATGAATAACAAATGCTGGAAGCAAAGCTTATTGAATAAAAATTGCAGAAGTGACAGAGAGAAACACATCGTGTCACATGACATTGGCTGGGCATGATTTACAGGATAACACAGGCGAAACAATAGTACACAATTAGAAAAAGAACAGCACAAACACCGCCGTGAAGGTAAAACATTACATACATGAGATAAAAACACAGCGTGCACAATTGTGCAAGTTATTTAACGAGGGCACCAAAGCAACATAATACAGGCGGGGTGAAAGTAAGTAATGTACACGAGTAAGCATGAAAATACACTGAGATGGCATTAGCATTCAAAATTCAACGGTAGTGTGGATTGCACGAGTCGTAGAGTGGAGGAGGGGCACCAGGGTGCCACGGAACTCAGCAAAGGAGGTGTAGAATGTCCTAGGGTACTGATAGGTGTAGCAGTCCAGAATAAACCGCAAACCATGGAGCGGCCGGCGCCCAGGTAGCATAGAAGGTGGCTTCTCGACGACTGTAAGAAGCCGACTGGTACTCCAGGCGGAGTCGAGAAAGCAATCGATCTTGAAAATGGCACAAAAGTGCTGCGCTGGCCTGGTGTAAAGAGACCGGCGAGGAAACGCTGCGGAGTTCTTGAAGGTATACGTAAATAACGTGTTTAACCAGCACGAAAAGATAGGCACATACTGACGGAAGAGGCGTAGGTGGATGAGCCGGCAGAAGAAGATGTCTGTAGGCAGTGAACGGAAGATCTTGAGAACAAGAGCGACTGGCAATCCGGAAAGCCTGGGGGAGGAGAGGCATCAGGATGGGACAGTAAAGGTAGACGTGAGAAACGTCTGCCTCCTGTGCGCAGAAGGAGCAGAGAGGGGAGGAGAGAAGAGACATGCGAAAGAGAAAATACGGAACAGGGAGGCGATTATGCAAAAAGAGCCAGTGGGTATTAATTTCAAGAGGGGCAGATAAGGGTTAGCGGGCAGCGGCCCAGACAAGAGGAAGAGAAGCAGGGGGAACCTCCAGAATAGAAAGCGGTGAAGGGGTGGCAAGGTGCACTAGAAAACGATAAAGAGATTTAGAGGAGAGAGAGGAGAGAGGAAGAACGGAGTTTGTGAGTCGGAGGAAAAACGGCAGCGGAAGAGGGGCAGAAAAGACAGAGACGAGACCGGTGGGGGAGACAAGATCAGGGAAAATCGAAAGAAGTGCAGTTAGCAGAGAGTCATAGACCAAATGGGCGGATGGGGACGAGAGAATAGCAGGGGGAGGCAGAGAAAGGGCGCCAGGATAGATCCGAGTTAGTGAGGTCTTGTACAGTTACTACACCTGCTCGGAGCCAAGAGGGGAATGAAAAACAGGGGAGATGGGGGGAATGAACAAGGGAGTTGAAGAAGAGGGGTTCAGAAAGAAGCTCTAGAGTTGAAGACGGAGGGGAGCGAATGAGGGGGAGAGAGCGAAGGTGAGTGAGGGCTTCAGAATATGCAGGTGGGAGTTTGGAGGGGGGGGAAAGGACAGCAATCCATGAGAACTAAAGAAAGAAAGGAAAAATGTGGGTTACGCAAGGAGGCAAGAACGTCACGTACCTGAACTGCGGAAGCCACTGGAGCCGTGAAAAGGTGAATGAAGTTGATCACTCGGCTTGCTTTGTAGCACAGCGGGACATCAGGTAGGCCAGCACCACCATAGGAGGGAGGAGCACAGAGCTTGTGGACGTTAATCCAGTGATGACCCGCCCACATTACTCGAGTAAGGCAGCGTGTAACCTCCTGGAGACAGAAAAGCGGGGTCGTAGATGCAATCCAAGAATGCTTGCAGATGGACAGAAGGTATGTCCTGGTGAGATTTGTAAGGCTGGTAGTAGGACGTACAGAACTGCGCACGACACCAGAATGCAGCTGTGCGGAGGAGGCGAGGATGGAGTTCCGAGCGAGTTGCACTGGATGTAGCTTGTGGTGCGCCTAAGTGCACACCCAGGAAGCGTTGGGTAGTGGATGACCATGTGGCCCCCCATGGAGCATCCAAGCGATTGGACCACGACCCGCACCACAATCCAGTGCTCTTAGATGTATTCAGTTCAGCTGCAGAACATGAAGCATATGCGGAGAACAAACGACGAAGCAGTTGGAACTGTGAGTCGCTACGAATGCAGACGGTGATGTCATCTGCATAAGCAGAGTAAATGACTGAGTGATGCCGTGAGTTGGCAACTGGTGGTGGAAGTTGTGCTAGGAGAGATGTTTGCAGAGAGCGTAGAAAAGGCTCGATGGCAATCGCAAACAGTTGACCAGAAAGCGGGCAGCCCTGACGAACTCCCCGCTTGAAGGGAACATGTGCTGTGAGAAAAGATGCCGTCTTGACATGGAAAACGGCGTCCCGGTAGAGGGAGAGAAGAACGGAGACAAATTGTGGAGGAAAGCCAAAGTTTAGCAGGGTTTGTGTTAAATAGGCGTGTGAGATATTATCGAAAGCGGAACGGAGGTCTAAGGAAAGGAGAGCAAGAGGTTCAGAATGAGTCTTGGCAAGATGAATGAGATCGCGAAGAAGTTGAACATTGGAGGAAAGAGAACGGCCAGGAATAGTATAGGTTTGAGAGTCAGCAAGGATGTGAGGGAGGATAGAGTTTAGTCGACGGGAAAGAAGCTTAGTATAGAGTTTATAATCTTGATTGAGAAGAGAAATGGGGCGCCAATTTCCCAAGTCAAGAGGGTCACCCTTCTTGGGAAATAGGACCACATGTGCGTCCGTGAAACTCCTCGGGAGGGGGGAGCAGTTAAATGCAGCAGAAAAAGCGGAGAGGAGAAAAGGCAACAAAAGAGGCAAGAACGCACGGTAAAAAGGAAAAAGAGAGGCAGTCCGGACCCGGAGCGGCATGGGGGTTAAGGGAAGAGAAGGTGTCGGACACCTCCGTGGATGTGGGTGAAAGAGACAGGTTGTGAGCAAGATGAGACGGAACTTGAGGCAGGTTATTGAGAAGATGGGGGAGAGCAGAGGGAGAAGGGGGAGGAGTTTCACTGAACTTGGTGGTATAGAACTGACGAACGTGAGAGCAAATCGCTGCCGAATCGGATGTGATTTCGCCAGAGGGGAGGCGAAGATGACGAAGCGAGGTAGAAGACTTACGTGCAGATTCCATTGATGTTAGAAAATCATAGGTGCATTCCTCCGGATTGAGATGTTTAATGCGCAGACGTAAAAGTGCTTGCTGCGCAAGAGGTTTCAGCAAAGCCTGGAGCTCCGCCTGATATGCTGGAAAAAGCGGATCTGATAACCCAATCAGTGTAAGCATCTGCCTGGCGTGATCGAGGCGCATCTGACTAGAAGTCTTCATGGTGAAGGAAAGTTGCTTGATATGTAAGAGGAGCTGATGCTTGACACGAAGCCAATACGTCAAGGTACAGGGTGCGGAATGCAATCCTGCGCGACGAGCAGCGAGGAAAGAACGGACAGAGGCACAAAATTCAGGATCAGTGAGGAGATTGGAGTCAAATGTCCACGGACGTACAGTCCGAGGGAGTGACGCCGCAACAAACACTGTGAGGGTGACCGTGCAGTGGTCTGAGGAAGCAGTAGGTTGATGTCGCAACTCGGTAATAGACGCAAGAAGCGGTGTGGAAACGTAAACCCGATCCAAGCGTGCAGTTGATGGAAGCTGACTCCCCAGACGAGCGCCACGTGTGTGAGGTCTCTTGTGGATGAAGGCGCCTATAAGCATCGGTGAAGGAGAAATCAGCAACAAGGTCATGGAGTAGTGCGACGAGATCCGTCCGACACTCTCGTGACGAAGGAGAGCGATCCAGAGCCGGGTCAAGGGTGCAATTGAAGTCTCCACCCAAGAGCACACGATCCGAAGGTGAGACTTTCGAGAGAGCTTTACGGAGTTTGGTGAACAAGATGGATAAATGAATAGAGGTGCATGGAATATACACATTAAAGATGTGAAATCGAGCTCCGCCAACTGTGAAGGAGACTTGCTGGAGTAAATCTCGGCATAAGTTCTGCACTGAGAGTGCAGTGAGGGTGGATCGGAAATGTTGATGTATTCCGATAGCAAGTCCACCATGAGATGAGTAGCGGAAAGCATGATGGAACACATAATCGATAGCACGCCAACGAGTAAACAGAGTGGGGGAATGGCAGTTTGTTTCTTGTAGTAGTAACAGATCGGCCCCGAGGGGCGAGAGGTCTTCCATTACAAGAGCATTCGCTAGGGGGCTAGCGAACCCTCTGCAATTAAGGGTCGTGACCTTGAATGGACTGGTCAGTCGTTGGTTGGAGGAGTCGCGGAGCAACTTTCAGGAGTTGTTGTAATCGGTTTACGCAGCCAAGGGTCCATGAGTGGTGCAGGGGGTCATGAACAAACCCACGAAGGTACTTAGCAATGCATCCAGCTTGCAGGAGCAGCGCGGGAAGAATGTCTTCGCGCTCTCGGAGGTAGTCATACGTCGACTCCAGGTTCGTGGTGTGGGTGCAAAACTGATAGTAATCTCCAAGATTGAGAGGTTCTGAAGGAGCACCACATTTGGAGAGTACACTTGAAAAGACCTCAAACGAAGGCGGAGACCCATCATCATCAGTGTCTCTTTCAATTTCTGTTGGCGCAGGAGAGGGAGAAATATCTCCTGAAGATTTGGTAGTACGGAACGGTTGCCCATCCGCAGAGGAAGATTTCTTCTTCTTCTTCCTCTTACGTCGGGTACCTGTACGAGTGCCAGAAATTCGTTTTCCAGGGAGCGACGATGCTCGGGAAGCTGACGCAGAGTCAGAGGAGTTATCGGCACCGCCGTCACACTCGGAGACACCAATAGTGAAGACCGGTGGGAAACCAGCGGCGAAGTCTCCCGATGTTGCCACGGGATGAGGAGTAATAGGTGAGGTGAGCACTGGAAATTGAAGGTGGGAGGTGAGATCAGCATCAAAAGACGCTCGTGGACGAGAGGCTGTAGATATACTTTTTGTGTAACTCGGCCCTGGGGCAGTTGGCACATTTGAAGACGGTGCAGGTCGAGAGCGAGATGTAGCAGGAGGCTGCTTAGAGGCGGTAGGCACTGTAGAAGCCGTGGGAGCTGGATACTCGTTGTTGGGGCATCGAGCACGCTGATGCCCAAGTTCTTTACAATTAGCACAGTGTTCTGATGTTAGCATGTCAATTCTGTAGGAGAGCTGCCCACATCGGACGTTTAGGATCCGTGGGAACTTACGGAGATGCTCCTCTGATGGAAAGATGAGTCGAACACTCCGGCGAAAACTACGAACATTCTTATTTGCAGGATCCTTGGGCGCAGCTGAATGTGTGATAACAGGACCAACAATCTTACCACACTTACTAAGTGCAGTACATATAATCGCATCTGAGATTTCGGGAGGCACCGGATGCAAGGAGACCTGAACAGGGCGCCTGGCAATCGGTTCAGCTTCCAGGTGGTGGTCTCCCAGGTCAAGACCAAAGTTTAGAAGCGTGTCTGCACGCTCTTTGGATGTGAAATAAACAATCACCGTCCGCGGCCGGCGGGTGAGGTGAGTAATGGCTCCGGCTGGAAGAAAAGCAAGGAGCGTATCACAATAGACTTTCAGCGGTGTATTCGGAAGAGCATCTAGGCACACTCCCAACTCGCGGGTGGAGTGAAGTTCCTGCGCAGCGGGTGAGAAGTGCGGAACGTCCAATTGAAGTGAGTCACCATGTATCTGGACATGGGCATCTGCAAGGGGAAGGCGAGTCGATTGCGTTGGTAGGGACGAACCTGAGGTAACGCTAGAATAAGAGCGGGAAGGCAATCCTCCATTGGAAGGCAGAGGTGCAGCGCTGGATGAAGGAGCTGACACAACGCTGGGCAAGGCTACCGAGGGCAGAGAAGCAACGCCCTCAGAGATATCCATTACGTCCTCGGCAGCATCAGGAACGAACGTCATAGCCTCACCACCAGGAGGGGTGGTGGAGTCAGAGAGTTGAAGCGTAGAAGAAGAAGAGCAATAGGCATCAGGAGGAGGACGATATTCCCTATCATCAAGGACGGACGCTGATTGGTTTGCTCCGTCAGAGATAAGGATCGACGTAGTAGGAGAAGCTGTGACGAGAGCGGGAATGCTGCTCTTATCAGCAGTCGTCATCGCCGATGGCGAGGCCTAATTTAGTAAAAACGACCAACTGGTCGAGAAAATAAAGTGCTGATAGCTAATTGAAAAAAGTACTCACCGACTCGGGAGATGTCTTAAATGAAAGATACAACCTTCGTCTTGAAGGCACGCACAAAAGTTAAACGACAGAGCACACAAAACTAACTCAGTAGACGGCGAAACACGGAGCTCAAAACAGACACTACTTACGTCCCATAAAGCAAGGACTGTTACGGCGTGGTTTGACGATAATTCCGTATCGTGTGTGGACTGGCCAGCACATACCCCCGATCTTAATCCCATAGAGTACCTATGGGATGAATTAGAGCGCCGTATAAGAAGTTTGGAAACAAGGCCTACTACTGAGCAACAGTTAGCGGCAGCAATATGTTCTGAATGGGAGCGCATACCTAATGCTGTGGTCCAAAACCGTGTCGAAAGCATGTCTCGAAGGGTCAGTGCATGCATTAAGGCCAAAGGTGGACCGACACCGTACTAATGTATGTCAATAAATGCTATGTTGTGTTCCTCTTCTAGGTGTCCGGTGACCGTACTGAACGAATCTCTTTCTCCGTGTTTTTCAAACGATGTCATGTATCGCGTGAAAACATGGCGTTTATAAGCTTTAAAACGAAAACTAAATTTCCTGAAAAACAGCTCAAATATGTATTTTAATATATAGAGAATTCATCGTTCTGAACGTTTTATTATTGCCACATTCTCAAGAACATTTAAATACCATAGCTCGTTTCTCTCCCAAACCTCTTCGGTGAGCCTAATGTAAACGTATTTAATTCAAAATATCGTTTGCTCGTCAAAACCTTACAGAGTACTTCATCGGGAATATTTTATAGGTACTGCAACTTCATTCGCGGAGCATCTGCCATGATTCTAGCTGATAATATTACACAGAAATCCCTTCGTTGTACCCATCAGTTCGCTGTGTACAAAATTTTACTTTAATTTTGTTGAACAAATACTAATATTACGTGGCTTTTATTTTTCTGTCTATTTATTTTTCTCACGCCCTACTTTATTGAAAGCCGACCATGAGGGATTAATAAAGAATTTGTAAGGTTTTATGACTTTTTTTTCCTATTTCACTTTTATACTCAACTTTTGCACTCATTTATAATATTTACTCATTTAGTAATTTAAATTTTATAGAGACCACTTACTTATTTATAAAAAACTATCATAAGTATTTAAAAAAAAGGTTCCAGGTAAAAAAAAAAAAATAACATAAACTGAAATCTACTTCTCATCCATTGCAAAGTCCTTATGGTTCCAATAAAAATTTACATAATATTTGTAATCATTTTTGATTATTCATTCATACACATCTTTCACATCAACTTCGCGAGTGGTAGCCTGTCCAGGAAGAACCACTCAGAACAGGTTTTGTATAATTAATTTAGAATCACTCCTTCAGGGAGTGCTAAAAAGAGTCCCATAGTGAAATGATTCTTTTAAAATGGGGGAAAAATAAAATAAAAAAACAATTTAGAAAGGTAATAAGGATTTGAAGACATAGTTGCCACAGGAAAATTAAAGATTCACAACATAAAAGTTTGAATCCTTTTTTTTTTAAATTCAAGTTCATATTTTTTATTATTTGTAGTATCTTATTCCAATATTTTGAGAACATTATTTTCTTTTCGGTAAATTATTGGCTTTAATGATTTCCACTTAAGTCTTATTTATTCCATACTTCTTAGTTTCAAATTTTATTACGCGTCGAAAATCACATTTAGTTGCTAGTTTTATTTGCTCTGCATTTCGATATTTTTGGTTGTAAGATATTAAGTTTTTATTTTTCTAAAGACTATAATTTTGTTATGGCTATTACATAGGGAATCGCATTACTTTTTAAATTACTATATTTTAATGGTACATAATACAGAATTTGATTATTTAAATCGTCTGTTAAATTTAAGTAATCTTTTAACGATGCGCAAATAAATTTTGCAAAGTTGCATTCTACAAAAATGTGTTCAGTGGTTTCTAAAAGTCCACAATATTTACAACTATTTTAGTGAAAAAAATTACACAGGCTAGTGTTAAGCTATCAAGATTTTCATCGAAGCCCTAGATACAGTGTGATGTATTTCATTTAGTAGTCTGACAGACGACTTTGGGTAAGTGTAGCATTTTATGACAGTTTGTCGTCTTTTCTTGGAATTTCGCGACAGGCTCTTCATTCATCTGTATGATACAATATTCTTGTTTGAGAGACCTGACTTAGATATTGCACCGTCCCTTAAAAATACTGGCTATTTTTCTTATAACCCCCCCCCTGGAGTTTCAATCAGGAGAATTTCTGGATTTTTCTGAGGGAATCAAGCCTGACTCCGACCGGAGTAGGTGCGTAAAATAAGGAATAGATGCCTTGAGTTGTCCTCTGTTCGTAAAAGATGGTGGTGAAATTCCTCCAGTTATCACCGCAGTTTTCAAGATGATGTCCATCTACAGGCAGTTTAGACCAAGCTGGGAAGATAAGTAATTCCTCTGCTAATATTATATAATTTCCAGTGTCATACGGAGACACTGATTTCTACAAATTAATAGTGCCATTCAGACATCTGACGTGGTAATTTTTTTTTTTTTGATTGGAGGTTTAACGACCACCGTGAGCAACTCAATGGGCTATAAGCAGTCGCCCGTCCCTAATTTAGGGTCACTGGTTCCAGGGAAAGGAGAGATCCAGTGTCGTAAGACAAACACAACATCCATGCCTCACCGGGATTTGAACCCGGACCCTGCTCGGACGAATGATCAGAGGCCATCGCTTAGACCACTGCGCCACCGGGGCGGCAACGTGGTAATGAGAAAGGTTAATTTTTTCATAGCACCACAGCGGGTTTTTAGTATAATATTTCTAATATCAGACTCCTTAGTTTTAAAACCTTATCCGGACCTTAACTATTAATTCTTAAAGGACTGTAGAGGCAGTTAAATGTTTAAATTAAAATTGTTTTGATTAGAAACCACTAAATATAATATATCTAGCGGATTCGCATTAGTCGCCCTGGTGGCGAAGGGGTCTGAGCCTTCGTCCATGGTGGGTCAGAGTTCGGATCCTGGTGAGGTGTGGATGTTGTATGTGCATTACGGCACTGGATCACGACCTTCTCTGGAACCAATGGCCCTAAATTAGGGCCATTGGTTGAGAAGGTTTTTTTTTTTTGAAGTTTAACGACCACCGTGAGCAACTCAATGGGCTATAAGCAGTCGCCCGTCCCTAATTTAGGATCACTGGTTCCAGGGAAGGGAGTGAGCCAGTGCCGTAAGACAAACACAACATCCATGCCTGACCGGGATTCGAACCCGGACCCCTTACGGACGAACGATCAGAGGCGAACGCCTTAGACCACTGCGCCACCGGGGCGGCCGGGCGACTTCGTATATCCCACTGAGTAGCTCACTCGGGTCGTTAAACCCCCGAACAAAGAACAGCAAAAAACGCATTAAGGGTTAAACTAAGGTAATTAATTTGGTCATCCCCTCCCACAGTATTGAATTTTTAAATATATTCCAGCCACAGATTAAAGGGGACTTTGTTAAATGCTTAGTAATTTATTTCTTTTATTGCTTCAACAATATTAGTTTTAATTATGTTATTTAATCATATGGTTATTGAACACACTAAACATAACGCGTGCAAACACGTATAAAAAAAATCTAGATCACACAATTCACCAGATTTGTTAATAAACAAAGACATCACTCTTTCCACGTTTTAGCAACACATAGCAACCTAAAAATTGTTGTTCGGTCACCGCTGGGGATCTTAATCCAGATCTCTCTATATCTAGACGAGCGCGTTAACCATACACCACGGTGGACAACAATCCACGGCGGACAACAATTCACGGCGATATGTGTGTTTTTCTGTCAGCTTCTGA
The DNA here is from genome assembly GCA_039090855.1 of Macrothele yani. Taxonomy (NCBI): domain Eukaryota; kingdom Metazoa; phylum Arthropoda; class Arachnida; order Araneae; family Macrothelidae; genus Macrothele; species Macrothele yani. The sequence goes on along the minus strand of CM077015.1, from coordinate 45,267,744 downwards.
CATCATAAATCTGTAAGATGGGCTCAGCTACTGAGACGTCTCCATCTGGTGGGCATTAACGGCACTGGCTACGGATTTATTTTAGAAGCTGACTGAAAAACACACATAGCGTCGTGGATTGTTGGCCACCGTGGTGTAAGGCTAACGCGCTCGGCTAGATATCGAGAGATCAGGGTTTCGGATCCCCAGCGGTGACCGAATAAAAATGTTTTGGTTGCTATGTGTTGCTAAAACGTGGAAAGATCGATGTCTTTGTTTATTCACTGACGCCACGTATTTGGAGGATTTTCCCCAGATTTGTTAATTATAACAGTGTACATAACAAATATTAAATATCCCCAAGTGATGCACTCTGTAAGATGTGACGATTTTTCACGAAGTCATACACTCGGCAAGATTGATTACGCACCGGATTATGTCTATAGGATAAAATTTATACCGTCTAGGCACGTTAGAAATTTCTAGCATGCTTGGTGTAACCAGGAGAGTGAAAGACATCATAATCAGAGTTAAATCCCTGAAATGGCAATGGGCTGGACATACTGCCAGACGGACAGACCATCGATGGACAGCCGAAATTTTAGATTTGATTCCAAGGGACAGGAAAAGACCCAGAAGAAGACCACATGTGAGATGGGTGGATGAAATTCGAAAGTATGCGGGAGTAACATGGAGGAGACTGGCAGAAGACAGACCGTTGTGGAAGAAACTTGGGGAGACCTTCGTCCAGCAGTGGATTGATAATAGTTGACAATGATGATGATGATATATACATACACTGAGGAGCAATTAAATTAGAGATACCTGTCTAGTAACGTGTAGCACCACCTTTCGCCCTGATGACAGCGGCGATTTGTCTCGGCATGGACTCGACCAGACACCGGAAGCGTTGGGAAGCCATACGGATCCACGACCCCTGAACAACCTCCCGCAGTTCACGAAGATTTGATGGAGGGGAGTCAGAGCCTCGAACATCTCTCTCGATGGCATCCCAGATGTGTTCGATGGGATTGAGGTCAGGTGACCTAGCTGGCCAAGGAAGCGAGGTCACGTCGGTGGAGTGTTCATCCAACCATGCGGATACAATTCGAGAGTGATGGCACGGTGCATTGTCTTGTTGCAGGATGAGGTCCCCAGTATGATGATGAAGACGCACAAACGGGAGCAAATGGTCGTCCAGGATATCCTGGTAACGTTTATCTGTGAGGGACAATGTCACACGTAAAAGGGTCCCATTTCAGTCCACGTAAAGAGTCCCCAGACGAGAATACCACCCACACCAGCTTGAAGAGTACCCTGCTGGCAAGAAGGATCCATCGCTTCATGTGGTTTGCGCCGTACTCGTATCCTGCGATCCGTATGTATGAACGTGAATCTCGACTCATCAGTCCAGGCAACATTTTTCCACATGTCTAGTGTCCAGTGGCGGTGTTCCCGCGCCCATGCTAATCTTTGCACCCTGTGATGCGCGGTCAGCAGCGGTATCCTTGTTGGACGATGGCTTCTGTACCCCATAGCGAGGAGATGGTTCTGGATGGTGTGGCTGCTTACACGTTTCTGTGCACCAGCGTTGTTAAATTGCCGAGTGATTTCTTGCACTGTGGCCCATCTATCTGCTGTTACAATGCAAGCTAGCCGACGATGCCCCCGCTCGTCCACACGCTGTTGTCCACTGTAGTTGGCACTCGCAGGGATGGGTTTACCGGATTCGATGTACTCACAGTGCACCCGTGACACAGTAGCTCGTGAAAATACCAGTGCCTTCGACTTCGGAGATGGAGTGACCCATTCGTCGGGTCCCGACAATTTTCCCACAATCAAATGCGCTTAGATCCTTCGTCTTACCCATACTGCGTCCGAATCTTACTGATTCCCGTCGCATCCCTTCTTATATTGCCGGATCGCTGTATACGTCATGTCGTTTCCGCTTACAGGGCCACCCACAGCGCCACATTTGCATAACGCCAGCTGTCTCTAATTCAATTGCTCATCAGTGTATATATATTAGAAGTGTCATGGAATATAACAAATATCAAGAAATATATACCCATGTAAGGGCTATATCCTTGATACCACGTGTAGTAAAAAATACTCCTGCCGCCTTGGTGGCGCAGGGGTCTAAGCGATGGCCTCTGATCATTCGCCCAAAAGAGGTCCAGGTTCGAATCCCGGTGAGGCATGGATGTCATGTTTGTGTTACGACACTGTCTCTGTCTCTTCCCTGGAACCAGTGACCCCAAATTAGGGACGGGCGATTGCTTATAGCCCATTGAGTTGCTCACGGTGGTCGTTAAACCTCCAATCAAAAAAAAAAAAATCAGTAGCAGCCATATCGTGCAATGGAAATTCGCAATACAAATCACATATAAAATGATGCACCAGAAAAACGTACAAATAGTCCAAAATGGTGAAAACAGCGAGAATTTTCCGTAAGCGTATCTGATTTTGTACAACTGTCTATAGTAAGACGTATGATTGACTTCTTGCAGCGATACAAATGTCACACAGATGCCTCATGCTGCTGACAAAGTAAACAAGAAGTCTCTGTGGCAGCAAATTTCACTCCTAAATAAGAGCATATCGGAGTCCTTAGACAGTTTTAGCAGGAGGTTGACGACCTGCAATGCGTCTCCCCAATGCATCCCACACATGCTCTATTGGGTTGAAGTCTGGGGAATGAGCTGGCCATTGTATACGGAGGGTATCTTCGCTTTCCGAATAATCGACAATAGCAGTTGTTTTAAGGTCTTGAATATCGTTCATGAACAGGAAACCTGGGGTAACAGCACCCCAGAAAAGCCTCACGTAGTAATAAAAGATTTCGTCTCTATATCTCCGACCTGTTAAAGTTTCACCAGCATAGACATTGATATGTGGGTGCCAGATGATCATAATGCCACCCCAGACGAGCTCGAATGCTTGTGTAGGAACAACGGGTTTCACGATGGCTGTCACTTTCAAGACTGAACCTGGATTCATCGCAGAAGAGTAAATATCTTATATGAACACAAAACACGTATGTGTTTCCGGGTCATATAGTGATTATTCACACCGAACATTCTATAGTTAGAAATAAATATCTTCACTTATGTACCTAAATACTATTACGTACAGTATAATCCATAGTTCATATGAAACACATTGTTGGTGTGTCAATTTATTTTCTTTGTGGACACACTGATGAATCAATACTGGTGATCTTAAGCATGACGTGATTTTAGACTGTTTATTGGATTTTAATGGTGAAATGTTTTCAGACTTCAAGTTTTAACTGGTTATGTAACAGCTGCATATAAACATCGATAGAATAAGAAATGTTAACGTCATGTACATATTATATTCTTAGCATTTAGAGTGTTGGAATCAAGGTGCAACAATGTACATCAATGAGAGAATAAATCCAGATGTTTCACCTACCGATGGAGTTATAATTGGAAGAATTCCGGCAAGATTGGGATTCATCAGTGTGTCCATAAAGAAAATAAATTGACACCCCAACAATGCGCTTCATATCAACTACGGACTATAAGGTACGTAACAGTACACTGGTGTGTAAAAATTAAGGACGAAGAGGAGAAATTAGCATAACAGCGGAACGAGCTGGCAGAAAGGACCAAAAGACCACTCAGGAGATAGATTAGGGTCCGGTACGGTAGAGAATGCGCATATATGCAGCATGACGTAGGGGAGGGGTGTGAAGGATATAAAGCACATGGGTGGTGTTCGCTCAGCAATTCGGTGAAAGCTATTGCACGGTTTACATCGGTTTGAACGACGTCGAGTTGCTGCCACCGTGTGATATGGCCAACAGGCAATCCAGTAGACGACATCTGGATGACTTTACCCGAGGTCGCGTCATTGGGAAGTTGGAAGAAGGTCGAAGTGTGACTAGTGTGGCCGAGGAGTTCAGGATCGCTCACAGCATCGTTTCACGAGCCTGGAGATCATTTCAAACGACAGGAACAGCTGTCCGAGAATTTAGCAGTGGTCGTCCACGAGCAACCACGGCTGTGGACGACCGGTATATTGTCCTACAGGCGAGAAGAGACAGACAGCGGGAGAAATCGCAAGGCACATGCAACAGACAACTGGACGCCCGTTATCGCGTTATACCGTGGCCAGGAGGCTGCACAAAGGTGGCCTATTTGCACGACGAACAGTACGGTGTGTGCCATTAACACCTGCTCATCGGAGACGGCGGTTTTTGTGGTGTCAGGAACACAAGAACTGGACACATTAGCAATGGGGTCAAGTTCTCTTTACGGATGAGATCCGATTTAGTCTGACGAGCGATTCTGGACGTATACAAATCTGGAGAGAGCAGGGAACACACCTCCAACATCATCGAAAGGGAACGGTTTGGAGGAGGCGGAAATCTCGTTTGAGGAGGTATCATGCTTGATAGCTGTACTGACTTCCGCATCTTCCAAGGAGGATCAGTCACTGGTGTCCGCTATTGTACCGAAGTTCTCCTGCCTCACGTACGTCTGTTTGGAGGTGCTGTGGGTCCTAAGTTCCTCTTCATGGACGACAACTCTACACCTCGTCGTACAGTGGCTGTCGCAGAGCTGTTGGAGAGTGAAGATATTCAACTCATGGATTGGCCCGCAAGGTCCCCGGATCTAAATCCAATCGAACACGTCTGGGACCTTCTCGGGAGACGCTTGGCAGCACGTCACCAGCCGCCAGCAACGATTCCGCAGCTGCGATTGGCGCTACAAGAGGAATGGGCCGCGATGCCTCAACAGCATCTTGACAACCTCGTCCTCAGCATGGACAGATGTTGTAAATCCTGCAACGCAGTCAGGGTGATCATATCCCCTACTAAAGACTGGATTTTTCTTGGCAGCCGCCTGTCACATGGACGTTTCTGTCTTCTGTCCAGTTGTGCTCGAAGCTACCTTTTCAATAAAGTGCCTTTGTATCCTTTGGATTCCATGTTTGGGCGGTTTTGCTCACTTGTCCCATTTTCTAACATCTTGGGGATCTTATGGTATGATTTGAGTCGATGTGGAGCACTTCTGCACGACGTTACATTCGAAAAACTGTCTAGTCCATAATATTGGCACGCCAGTGTATTTAGGTCCATAGGTGAAGATATTTATTTGTAACCGTATATTGGTATATTTATTTTCGTCTGAGTCTCAATGTTGTCTTCAGGACAGTACCCTAACATTTCTTGCTGACGGAGTGAGTGGGATGCAAACTGTAGGTATTTTCACGCATAGTCCTTGTTCGCTGAGCCGTCTGTGTACTGTTTGCCTTGAGACAACTTGTCCACCAGCCACAGAGAGCTCTGAAGCAAGAGCTCTCACTGACATCGAGACCTTTTACGTCTCGCTGTTAGCGCCGCACACCTCCCAACTTCAGCTGTTGTAATCCGTGTAAGGCCTACCATAGGCTGACGATTAACATCTCTGGTGTCCTGGTACCTCCTCCAAAGTCTGGATACAATGGCTTGATTCACGCCAGTGTTTCTGGCGACATTACTCTGCTTCTGGACGAATTATTATTCCGATAATCCGACCAGGTGTAAACATATCCATTTGCCGTCTTTCTGACTTTAATAAAAAATAAGTTCTTCTGTTAGCAGGGCAAAATAACGTCAAGAAATGTCACTTTTCGCATTTTTGCAGCTCTTTTTAAACTCCAAAAAATGCCGCCCCGGTGGCGCAGTGGTCTAAGCGATGGCCTCTGATCATTCGTCCGAACGGGGTCCAGGTTCGAATCCTGGTGAGGCATGGATGTTGTGTTTGTCTTACGGCACTAACTCTCTCCCTTCCCTGGAACCAGTGACCCTAAATTAGGGACGGGCGACTGCTTATAGCTCATTGAGTTGCTCACGGTGGTCGTTAAACCTCCAAAAAAACAAAGACAAACAAACAACTCCAAAAAGGCGATACTACGCCTTTTGCGCCAATTATCTCTCGTCACATGGTATTGCGACATTCCCAAGTCCTGTATACTTTACTTTGTTACCCTTCTCACCCCCTCCCTTTCGTTTGTTCTGAAATGTCGTTTTTTACACTATGCTTAACTTTTAGACACACACCAGCGTAGATAATCTGAAGCTATCCAAAGGAATTTTTTTATACCCGATTTATGGCTAAAGAGATATAGTGCCCCGCAGTTGTACGGATATGTGCACGAATTTTTTCATATTGATAAGACTTGAATACTCAAGAAAGGCATATAGCGTATTAAATCCGTTTATTTTTGTGATTTAATAAGCCTTTCAAAATTCGCCAAGCTTTCACACACCACTGGGAGGCTTTTTAAAGCAATGACAGATATAAAAATTATACACTATATTGACAAAAGTCACCGAACACCTAGAAGAGAAACACAACATAGCATTTATTGACATACATTAGTACGATGTTGGTCCACCTTCGACCTTAATATGCATACACTGACCCTTTGAGACATGCTTTCGACAAGGTTTTGGAACACAGCGATAGGTATGTGCTTCCATTCAGTACATAATGCTGCCGATAACTGTTGCTTAGTTGTAGGCGTTTGCTCCAAACTTCTTCTGCGGCGCTGAAATTCATCCCATATGTGCTCTATGGGATTACGACCAGGGCTCTGTCCTGGTCAGCTAACACACGATACGGAATTATCGTCAATCCACGCCGTAACAGTCCTTGCTTTATGGCTCGGTGCATTATGCGGCTGGTACCAACAAGACTCGGTTCCATAGTATTGCCACATAGTTGGTAGGGCATAATTGTCCAGAATATCGAAGTAGACGTACTGGTTAACAGGTTTGCCCACGATAACAAATGAGCCGGGACCATACCAAGAAAACCACCCTCCCACGAGTACACTGCCAGCTCCAAACTTAACCGTAGGAACAGTACACTGTGGTAAATAGCGTTCCACCGGCTGCCACCATACCCACACACGACCATCAGACTGACGGATCGTGTATCTGGATTCATCAGTCCATAGGACCAGTTTCCATTGATCTACGGTTCACGATAAATGTTCTTTACACCATGCTAAGCGACGAGTAGCGTTCCGAGTGGAGATGAAAGCCTTATGAGGAGCCGTAGGACCAAGGTAACCCATGTAATGAAGTTTTCTGCGAATGGTATGTGTACATACCGAGATTCCCGCATTTTTACTCACCTGTACACTGAGGTCTTTTGCAGCACTCCGTCGGTTAGCTGTAACGCACTCCTGAGGCTTTGACGTCCTCTATCACCGATTTTCTTTGGTCTGCCAGCACGTTTTGCTGTTTCAGGCATGCCATGTGTCTTCCACTTATTCAGTACATCCAAAACAGTTGACTTGGGTATGTTTAAACGCCTCTCGGTTTCTCTTATGGATAACCCACTAATATTACACTCAACAATTTCTCCTTTCTCAAAGTCAGTTCTCTCCCGCCACGACATTTTCACTCAGTCTCACAGTGCGATATGATTGAGATCAGCTGCAGGCTTGTTTTTATTCCGTTGCAGTTGTACCGTGCATCTTAACAAAGGAGCGGATCCGTTCATTTGCTTTTGAAGTGGTGTCCAGTGACTTTTGTCAATATAGTGTGTGTACTATTTAATCTTTACCATTACCTTGAAAAAGCCTCCCAGTGGAGTGCCAAAGCTTGGTGAATCTTTTTGCTTATTACACCACAAAAATAAACGGATTTAATACACTATATGCGTTTCTTGAGTATACAGTCTGGTGATAAGACTTGTGTATGCGCTGAAGAAGCCTACATTGAGAAGTAGTTTTGGGATATGAATTTAAATTTTTTTATAAATTTGGTCCCGATACCTTTTAATCAGCGGTGATATTCATTCGACAGCACAATGTGTGCAAGCTTATTGTGCAGGTGTTCTCCCTCAGATGTATTAAACTCAAAAGAGCTCATATAAAAGTAAAACTTCTGAACTTTTTCTGTACGTGAAATCTCTGTTGTTACTTATGGGGGAAAAAGAAATAAGAAGGGGGAAATGAATATGCTTTGCAAATCGTAGGGTCACGACCTGCAAACAGTCATACCGAGATTCCCGCAAAAGGAAACCACCCTTTCAAATACTTGTTACAGATAAGGGATCTTGAACGCAAAATGCAAGTAATATTCCGATTAGGTAAGCCGCCTCTTATAGTGATTGGGGTCATTTTAAAAGCTGTCTTTTCATGGTAATGAACGTACTAGAAATAAGGTGTCACAAGGATATAATTATTTCGGAAGAAGCTGAAAGCGCGAAGTGAGTCAAGTGCCCGGCTGACCAGTTTCTCTGTGTACCTTTTAGTATTTATGTTCCCAAGGCGGAAAGGGAACTAGGTGTCATGGATTCACCTGAGGGCAGTTTGGAGCTCAGTAAGATCTGTGTGACAAGTGTGAAGACCGAGAAAATCGTCGAATTAATTTTTTTACCCCATTAGAAAGCTACTTTTTAGGTCTTCTCAGGGGAAGCAAATTGTGTGATCTCACCTACACAGTGTTCAGCCGTCAAAAGGAGTGAGCTTGCATACCCAACAATTAAACCTGACACAAAAAGGTATCCAGTGATATTATATGATTTATTCCATCCACTGTTTCAGCCATTTTTCGTTATGAAGGGAAGGTATGCGTAGTCAGTTGTTTGAAGACCAGAATATTTGAGTATGAGAAATTTGTTATACCATCTAGAATCCTAAATTTCCTAGATATGCTTTCGCGTTCAGATTTGATAAATACAAACTGATAGTTTGATATACAATTTAAACACAATTTATTTTTATTTGTTAGGAACTCTCATCATGCAGTTTATTTATATGGACTTCCTGTACAAAATACTGCATGGAAATAATATTTACAAAGAAGAAGAAAGGACCTTATTGTATAGTTTGAAGATGGAACATCTTTTGGTAAGTTCCCTTTCTTGTACTTTATTTTGGAATGTAACAGTGAACTTAATTTTGATGAGATATGATTAAAAATGGAAAAGTAAAAATGAATATTTTAAGTTTTGGTTTAATAGATTTAATAATATATTTTATTCATTTAACTAATGCTACCAAATATCCCATATTTTTAAAAATCTTTTTAGGTTAAATTTGGAGTAATTTGGCTGATATCTCTACTTATTAAAGTCCGATTTGAAACTTATTTTAAAACCGGATGCCATTTTCCTTGTTGGCCAATTTTCCAGTACTAGTGGGTATTTAGTAGTTCACAGTTTTGGCCCTAGGTGGTGTTAGTATATATTTCTGTTTATAGCTGCACGTTCTCTTCAAAAAATCCTGTTGAAAATTTTGAAATTGTGAATTCGTTTATTGGTGTAAACATGACATGAATGGTAAGTCAGATAATATCCGAAAACTTGACAATTTCGTTGTCCTGGAGCGGAAATCGAACCCGCGTCTCATAGAATACTCGGTTAGCATGCTTGGGTACTAGGCGAGAGACGCGAAATTTTCAAGTTTTCGTATATTATCTGGCTTACCATTAATGTCATATTTACATCAATAAACGGATTCATAACTTCAAAATGTATTGTACAATGGTGTAATCCCGTATTTCATTCATTCCAAATAAAAAAGTTCTTATTTTACTCTACTACATTCACTCCAGTAACGAAGGGGAAATATTATCTTTAAATAGGAATACAGGTTTTTTCTCTAGGGGGCGTAAATGTCAAAACCTTTTTCTTGCTATCTCTGCTTCTAGGAGACGTGTTTGAAAAATTATTTTTCCTTTAATAAGGATTCTTCGTGCGCTAAACAATATTTTAATTCGAAAAGCCTTTCAGCACGATAAGATATATTTAATAGTACAGTCTGTACTAAAAAATAGACATTTATAAGGCACAACAACTTACAAGATCTTTCAAAGCACCAAGTGCTCCATCGTCAGGTATTTCAATATACATAAACAAACGATGACGATTACGATGGCGCATGGCTACCATAAAACGATCGTTGAAAAAAATTGCTCGATCAGTGAAATGTCTAGACAAAAGTACCTTACAAAGGGAAACCAGAATTACAAAATATGTTGGCACTATGGACTATATACCTGAAGTCACTACAATACTAAAGAACATATGCAAAAAACACCACATTGCGTTTGGTGAAAGTACGAAAAGTATTCGAGCCATCGTGCAAAAAGACCGTGACCAAGTTTCCACACTCAACAGACATGGGGTTTACAAAATACCCTTAATTCCTATTGACCCAGAAGATCCAGCAATTGCATATATAGGATCCACTGCACGCCCATTGCGAACAAGAATATATGAGCACAAGTACTCAATTACTAATAACTCTGATGCTACCTCTCTTGCATGATTAGTTAATAGAGGTATCTACCGACCAGACTGGACCAATGCCAGTGTGCTGAGCTCAAATCGTACAAAGCGATCTCTTCGATTCGCTGAAAGTTTATGTATATAATCGCACAACTCTGACTGCTGTAATGAAGAAACTATACGTTTCGTTCCAGTGCCTTGGGCCATGTTAATGCGGCCAGAACAGCATACTCCTATCCAGCAACACTTAACTCCTAAGAATTCATTTACAGTTTGACGAATAATGTCAACTTATTAATTATCCTCTGTGTATATATTTTCTTCGCATATGTAATAGCAATTCATAGTATCATTTGTTGAAACCCTTTAACGCATGACAAAACTTCTACTATATTTAATGTAAACATCGTTATTGTTATCACGTGCTCGCGTAATTTGAAAATGCTTCTTGCTTTTATCCGTTGTTTTTTTTATGTATATTGAAATACCTGACGATGGAGCACTTGGTGCTTTGAAAGATCATGTAAGTTGTTGTGCCTTATAAATGTCTATTTTTTAGTACAGACTGTACTATTAAATATATCTTATCGTGCTGAAAGGCTTTTCGAATTAAAATAAAATATTCTTTTTCCTTGGCAGAGCGTTAGCGTTTGCTATGAAGGATACTTTTCGCATATTTTCTACTTCTCCATTATTAAAATTTTTTTCTGTTAAGGAGCGAAAACTTGTATAATATTTTCTTTTATATCCCTTCTTCTAAATGTTCGACTTGAAAATCCCTTATTCTGATATTTTTTTCAGCTATGAGAAAAAATTTGTGCACAATATCTTAATTTTCGTAACATACTTTTTGGTTGCTAGGGAAGAAAATAACTCTTTCTTTTTCTAGATGCTGTATCGATTGTGGAAATCTTATTTATTTTTTAGCACGTCTTTTGTAGAAAAGAAGTACATGCTTTATACATAGTATCACTTTGTCACCATATCTCTGAAACTAGTGGTCCGGTTTGATTTTTTTCATTGGACAGCTTGAAATATGAAAACGATGATTCTGGGTTTCTGATTTTTTTACGATGCATAACTTCGCCGCTGGAGGGCGTAAAAATGCAGATGCTATCAAATGCAAAATACAGTTTATTCCATATCAATACTTTTAAATATCCGATTGAAAAAAAAACCTTTTTCCTTTCGATGCCATTTATAACGAAGACTGTTTTGGGTACAGCTTCTTTTTCAAGTAATGCATAGATTTTCCGCTTGGGGGCATAAATTCACGTCTTAGTTTACAACGTATTTGCAGCAATATCTGCTGGCCGCCCCCGGTGGCGCAGTGGTCTAAGCGATGGCCTCTGATCATTCGTCCGAAAGGGGTCCGGGTTCGAATCCCGGTGAGGCATGGATGTTGTGTTTGTCTTACGGCACTGGCTCTCGCCCTTCCCTGGAGCCAGTGACCCTAAATTAGGGACGGGCGACTGCTTATAGCCCATTGAGTTGCTCACGGTGGTCGTTAAACCTCCAACCAAAAAAAAAAAAAAAAAAATATCTGCTGGGCTTAAAATCCGTTTGAAAAAATTCGCTTTCGGTCTGATACTACTATGGAAACATTTTGTGTGTGTTTCGTTCCTCAAATAATACAGTCTGCTCGCTAGGAGCGCAAATGTTTAATCTGTTTCATTCGATATCACTGCTTCTGAATGACAGATTTAAAAATTATTTTGACATTCGATATCATTTACAGTCAAACCTCGATTTAACGAACTTCAAGGGATTAACAGTCTTGTACGTAAAATCTCGGAATTTGCTAAATCCAGGAAGCGTTTCGGATGCAGTATTCAAATTAAGCTAGCTTTCATAACAATGCGTAAGCAGCTAAGTTTTCTTTCTTCCAGTGAAATATAAATTATTTATAATATTTTTAATTACGAAATTTATTATTAAAAATGTTATGAAATGTACACATTTACTTTGCATATTAAATACATAATTCGTAGATATTAGATTCCAATTTGTAGCATCAAAATTTAGGAGTATTTTAAAATTGCGAGAAAAATACGATAGTTGATTTTTTTTTCCGAGCATTTAGCTTCTTAAACAACGATTTCAGTATTATAAGTTGCATAACGAGATGTGTTGCTAATTTGACCGGCAGATTTAACACTGAGAAGAAAAGAAGACGCGGAAATTTGGGGAAGAATTTCAGAGGTTCAGGAATGGGTACGTACAGTGTGTGTCCCCTGAGTTCACAGAAAAGTATTGTTCTGTCTGTAGCTGAAAACAAGAATCTCCAAGGGTACCCTAGATTTCCTTTCACACACCGCCTTTCTTTTTCTTGCTTCCCATGCAAGAAAACGTTGCGCTGCTTTGGAACTTGTTGGCCATTTGCTTCCCTTATAAGAAGCTTATGCTTGATAGTTGTAGAAAAGGTGAACTGATTTATGATTCCGTCAAACTGTGTTGTGTGTCACAGATAGTGTTCTTTGAAACGCTGGTTACCTGCATGCGTAAAATTTTCCTGTTACGCGAGGCTCTCTTTCTAGCTTACTTTAACGGGAAAATGCTGGTTAACATACCCAGGTAGACAGCCTTGCAATTTAACGTAGGCCCAACACTGAGTCTCCGCCTTCTATTCCTGAAAGTTGGTGGCTCAGTGTTGGGCCTACGTTAGATTGCTAGGCTGTGCTACATGGGTAGTTTGGTGGTTTAAAAAAAATAAAAAAAAATGTTCGCTAAATTGAGGAAATGTGTTCGTTAAATCGGGAAACACCAAGCATTAATTTCAATGTGATTCCATCCGTACCATAAAAAATGTACGTAAAATCGCGGAATTCGTTAAATCGCAGTCCCTTAAATAGGGGGTTGACTGTACTTTGCGGTACCTTTTGCTTTTATTATACTTGTGGAGTGTTTTTGTAGTTCCAGATTCTGTTGCTAGATAGTGTTTGTGTACTTCTATTTGCAGCTGTGTCTCCGCTTCTAGAAACCATATTGTAAATTTTTTTTTACTGTATGTCATTTGCTGCAGTAATGATTGGGAACATGACCCTCTTGAAATAATTAGTGCACAGCTTTCCGGCTGGGGGACGTAAACAGCAAAGTTTTTTTCTCTCTATCTCTTCTTCCAAGAGAGGCATTTCAAAAATTCTTTGTCCTTAGCACAGATTTTTCCATGCACAATGTTCCCTCTAAAAAGAGCGTGCGCGTGCGGCCGCGCAGCTGAGATATCTTCTGGCCAGTAAGCATTTTCGATTAAAATTCCCAAATCCCTAATTAATTTTCGTAAATCTAAAATCAATTCCCTACTGCAAAAATAATAAATAAATAAAATTGGGACTCTCAAAAATCAAAACACTTTGTTTAAATGTCGTTCACTTCCTCCTAAGTTCATCTCATTGTCCTCTTCATTCTCAAAGGCTTCTTACAAAGTAGCCTCGTGAGAGCAGATAGCGAACGGGAGAATGCGGATTATTGATTTTTCCATGCCGAAAAAGGGGCAGGTATTGAGTCTTTTCTCAAAACAACACATTAGCGCCAGCCAATTACAGCAAACTGTAACAAGTTTATTTTACTAACTAATGAACCCCTGCTAGTTGGATGGAGAAAGGCATTCCGGTCAGTTAAATTGTATGCCGCTGGTAAAAGGCTTTTGCTCAAAGCTTCGCACTTTTTATAAAATAAACATTTAAATAATGAAATGTTTTTAATAATTTTTTGCATTTAAAATCAATTGCGGAAAGAACAGTGAGAAAAATGGGGGATTAGGAAAAATAAGGGTATCAATCCAAGTTCCAACTTCTACTGCATTAGTAAGAGAAGCTGAGAAAAAAAAATTCGTGCCCAAGTAGTTTTGATGCCTGCCCAGCTCATTGGGATAGGCGCCCACGGCCGCTTAGAAGGAATAGTAGCTATGAAGAACACTTTTCGAATATTTTCCACTTTCCCATTATTCAAAATTGTTCTACTAAGGGACATAAAGTTATATAATTTTTTCCTCTACATCTCTCCTTCAAGCTGAAATTGCCTTCGACTTTTTTTTTTGATTGGAGGTTTAACGACCACCGTGAGCAACTCAATGGGCTATAAGCAGTCGCCCGTCCCTAATTTAGGGTCACTGGTTCCAGGGAAGAGAGAGGGCCAGTGCCTTAAGACAAACACAACATCTATGCCTCACCGGGATTCAAACCTGCACCCCTTTCGGACGAATGATCAGAAGCCATCGCTTAGACTACTGCGCCACCGGGGCGGCCCTTCGTCTCTGATATCTTCCTCCGGCAGTGTGTGAGGTATACTGTAATTTAACTTTCATTTTTAGTTCCTTTCTCTATGTAAATTCGAGTTTATTCTCCTTAGCGTTTTTCAAACTTAACGTGATATCTTCTCTCTCGCAAGAGTATGGTTATAAACACTTTGAGGTGGGAACGTATGACGTGTGTATGTGTCCGATGAGAACTGAACGTTATATAAGGTTTGAGCAGCAACAGTGAGAGGAGATGGTGGAAGTTATAATGTTAATTGTGGAAGAGAGTTGTCTAATTGAAGTTTGAACTATTTGACGGCTGAATGTTGTTTCCTTAACCAAGCCTAACTACTGTTAACTCACGTTCGTTTGATTAAGACAGTAGTATAAAACAAGTTAGTAAAATAATGCAATGCGTTGATTATGATACGCTTTCCAGCATACCAGAAATCATTACTCAAGTTATGAGGATAAGGGCCGTGGAATAAATCTCGCTCCTGTGCCCTGACCTTTGACTCCATTTCGATGATATTCAACAGAACCGGTTCAGTGTACCTCCGGAACAACATACTAAAGTTTTGTCGCAATTGAAACATCTTTACTTAAGTTATGACGCATAAGGGCGTTGGAATGGATCCCGCTAATATGTCCTGACCTTTGACCCCATTTCGTCCATTTTCAATAGGGTTAGTCCCCAGGTTGTTCCCTACCACATACTAAAATTTGATCGAAATCGAACCATTTTACGTGAGTTATCGTGCTGACTGACACACAGACGGACAAAGCTGGAGCATATACGCTTCTTCAACCTATGGTTGGAAAGCCTAAAAAAGAATTGTAGTTACGCCTGTTGAGTGCCAAAGGATTAGTGGCTGAATAAAGACTAAGAGTAAGTAACTGTTTTTCGACGTTTTGTTGAATGACCCCTGTTTCACTGTAGGTGAAGTTTTTGAGAACTCATTTGTGTAGTGTTCAGTTAGCTCTATCTACACGAACATTACAGGTGATATAAACTTGTTAGTGCACAATTTGTTAACTTTCGTAACATACTTTTCCATTCCTAGTGGAAGGAAGTGGTTATTTGTAATTTTAGATGTTTTATCGATTGTAGAAATTCGGCTGAATTTTTTTTTTGTCTTGTAACGGTTTCCATTTACTAATAATAGCTTTAAAATATTTCATTAGTCACGGAAAGGATTCAAAGACTTTCTCACAAAATCGAAATTTTTGTGTCATCTTTCTTGTTATATTTGTAGCGGGTTCCGTTGACTACAAATAACTTCGAAATATTTTATTCTTGTCGGAAAGGTTTCAAAGGATGTGGTCATTACAATTGAAAATTTGGTGTCCTTCTTATTAGACTCGAAAGAAAAGAACATTCGCGACGGTAATCATAAAACAAATACATGTGCAATGTATTTTATGACCAGCACTAATGTAGTATAGACAGTCTAATAATACCGTAACGGGTTTTTGTACTTACTTATTATTGTATCTTCGGCAAGATCTCTAGCAATGAATGGCGTAGGTGGGAACAATCTGCGAGTTTCCTGTTGAAACATAAACATTCATGAATAAAACTTGGATAGGAAATAAAAATTAGCACCTAAAAATAGAAAACATGCCGTACGGCACGTCCGCTCAAGAATACAATGCCTTCCTTTAATCAGCTGTGTATTTATACTTTATAAGGATATATTCTATAGACCGTATGCATATGACGTCACGGGAAGGGAAACCATCATAGCAGACGCCCTGGGGATCAACTGGTGTACAAACACTGCTCGGATTTGTATTGTGGAGCGATAAGGAAGATGGCGGTATGTGCTATTTTCGGCTGCGGTAACCGAAGTGGGAGAGATAATGATGTGTCCTATTATAGATTACCATCTGAGTGCACGAAGTGGGATCAGAAGTACAAAAAAAATTATTCAGAAACGCCAAAATTTGTGTTTATCACGTGTCAGCAGAGTTGACATTGATGACCGGAAACGGAGGAACATTAGAGTATGTAGTTTACATTTTGTACCAGGTATGTTCATAAATTTACGGATGCGTTATCTACAAAAACTCTATGAAGATCTTTAGACTGGAATTAACCTTTCTTTATGAATGACTTGCATGATTTCATTTGCTCGGGAGTAAACGAAATAATTAACAATATCGCCGTGTTCTATTCGTGGCAAGACCTCAATACTGTTCAGGAAAAATCAGTATGGAATTTCATATGGGTCACCACAATTGCCCAATAACTTTAATTTATCAAAATAAAGCTATTTTTGATCGTCAGATTAACCCACTTACGTAGCCCATGTAATGCATCTTTGATCTCACTTGTACACCAGTTGTGCTGCAAGAAAGCAGCAGACGAAAAAGGGACACCAACCGCGGTTTCGTGACGTCAATGCATAAGGTCTATACAGATGAATCCAGCTCATCTTATAAAAATAGAAGAGCGGTTTAAAAATTCCCCATTTTATGGCACACTGTTTGACATTTCACGAATTTAAAATATTTCACGTCGTTTTGTAAATGCAGAATCCTTAAAATTATTTTTTGTGCAGGAAAAAAAGAATACCTTTTTCCGCATTTTTAACTAGTACCACATGTGATTTCAAAATTATCATTCTAATAAATTTGACCAATAATCGATTCTTTTCCACTACTCACAAAAGTTCATTACTCAATTAGTATGCTGCTTATAAGAATATACAGGGTGTCCATAAATGAAGTATACAACTTCAGTATGCTATTGAAAAAAAAAACTACAATAAATAGCAATTTACTGTAAATGTCAAAACACATGGTAACTGTGAAAGTTTTTTTAATGTCAGTAGGTCTACACGTGTGCTCCGTTGGTTGCTCGCAGGGTGCCTAAACGATAGTTCAGTTCCACCCACGTGCGCTGCGGAATGTTAGGTGTAACAAGGAGGAAGCTGCAATAATGCGTTCTTTGAGCTCAGTGATAGATGTAACCTTTTCCTTGTACACAATGTCCTTGATAAAGCCCCCCCCCCTCAAATCGCATCGGGAAATATCAACAGAATGGGGTGGCCATGCCGTTGGACCCCCACGTCCCACCCAATGCCATGGAATGTGGTGGTCTACGGATATGCGTTCATCCAAAGACCAGTGTGGAGGCGATCCATCTTGCTGGTAAATGGTGTCTTGAATAAACTGGAATTGTGGAATCGGGAATGGTTGAGAACATGCCCAGGGCTCTTTATGTAAGCCTTAAGCACGTCTTCCAACCTTTCGCCTGAAATGGAAGGTCTCCAAGTGATTTTGCATTTCAAGACACTTCCTGTTGCTTTGAATTCATTTACCCATTGTTCGATGCTTCTTCGTGTCGGCGGCTCTCTTTTGTACACTTTTCTGAACTTACGCTGAAATGTTATTAGAGATTTTCACTCGGCAAACCAAAACACACACGTTGCTTTCTCCTCTGGGAAGCCATGTCTGTTGTATTCCGTGTTTGACGAGATTTCTCATTACATGAGACACCTGGCGCCATCTATCATCTGACTTATATTTTAACACTTGCCACTTCTCTTGACGTTTAAAGTAAGCTTCTTTCTATCGTATTTTTTTAATTGCATACTGAAGTTGTATACATTATTTATACACACCCTGTACTACGTGTATTGGATGTAAAGAGAGCACCCATAAATATTAAGAATGGCTTCTTAGTGGGAAATTTTTCATTAACAATGAAGATTTAGTTATATATTTTTTAGAAACTACAACTGCTCAATACAATTATTGTAACGGTGCAGGGTGATCACCTCACCAAACAGAACTGGCAATTTCGTTTTCCGTGAGAAAAGTACAGTTATATTTTCTATAAACCAGATCTCCAAGTAATTTTTGGAAACTGAGGTGGTGTTGCTCCGATACAGGTTTTTTATACAGAAACAGTTTAAACTTAGTCTCTTTTCTACATGTAAGAAGGTTGCAAGAATATTTAGTTTTATCTTCAATATTTGTTGCATTCAGAAAAACACAGCAGAAAATTAATTTCGTTGTCTTTTTTTTTTTTTCAGGCACCCTTTTTTCCTGGAAAACCGGAAAACCGTTCAGTGCTATTATTCAAATGTACGGGTGCGCGAATGGGTAATCTTATTATTTTTTTCTAGGAGTCCACCGACTAGTTTGTTTTCACGAAATGCACTGCGAATTTAATTTTCCAAAAATGCCAATTTGTGTATCTTCACTGCATACAAAGCATATTGCTTTATTTTTCTCTTCAAACGTAAAAACAAGAATTTTTATTACTACTGTATTCTTCGTCGATTAATCTGTAGCTGCGTAGAATCTGTAAACCGTGAAATTTAGAAAAAATAATTGCCGTATAATCCGCATCTGCGATGTTAATCCCGAACAGTACTTTCTAACAGCAAAGTCTCAATTCACGAGATGAAGCAGCAGTTCGGAGCCACTGATTAGAACAGAGTTGAAATTTAGAATCTGATAAAAAAACTAAACTAAAAAAAAACTTGCATATAATGAGGACACTTTGGACAATTTAACTCCACTAATAAATGTTGCATGTCTTCTTCGATGAATAAATAAGACCATTGCTCTTTCCACATTAAGCAAAGCACAGCAGCAGAAAAATTGTGATTCGGTCGCCGTCGGGTAATTGAATCCCGAATCTCTCGATATCTAGCCGAGCGCGTTAGCCTTACACCACAACGGCCAACAATTCACGGCGCTATGTGTGTTTTTCTTTTTCAGTCAGCATCTGACATCATAAATCCGGATTTAATTGCTGTAATTAATATATAGCCAGTGCCGTTAATACCCACCAGATGGAGACGTCTCAGTAGCTGAGCTCATCTTACGGATTTATATCAGATACTGACTGAAAAAGAAAAACACACATATCACCGTTAACTGTTGGCCGCTGTGGTGTAAGGCTAACGCGCTCGGCTAGATATCGAGAGATTCGGGATTCAATTCCCCGACGGCGGCCGAATAAAAATTTTTCGGTTGCTGTGCGTTGCTTAACGTGGAAACAGCGATGGATTTATTTATTCAACTGACACCACGTATTTAGAGGATTTTCACTTTTTCTTCTTCGATGCTTGTCGTTGAAAGTCAAATTGCTTAAGAGAAGTCATTCATACTGTTCCTGAGTTTTGGCTTTATGTATTTCATGACAGAAAATGCCCTTTCGAATATGTAAGCAATCCTAAACATTGAAGTAACTTTTAATCCCACATCTTTTATGATGGTTGTTTCTCCCCAATTCCTCTCCAGTCTCTGATCGAACTCTAATAAATTCATCTGCTTGAAGTTCACATAATTCTGTTTGATAAATGTAGTTTATTCTTTCAGTTCCAATATTGAATGGATTGCTGAACAGACGTATATATGAGCAAGTAGACTGCTAAGTACGTGAGCATGCTAAGCGTTCGCGTACTGCTAAGATGAAGGATCATATATGTTTCGATTTGTGAACGGTGTAGCGTTACATTTGAGCCCAAAACACATCCTCAATTGTTTGGAGGTTTCTTGTTCTGGGTGGTGTAACGGTAACATACTCGAACGTAAATTGGGAGATGTGGGTTCGTTTCCCGTTCCAGGACGATGCAGTTTTCAAGTTTCCTGAGGCATGTCCACTTGCTTGATTATTTTGGCACCCAAGACGTATACTTAGTTTGAGTTCATCAAACTGTATGTACCCGTCATCAAAATTCTTAATAACAGTGTCCCCAAGATGAGAAACAATACTCTAAAATCTGTAGTTTCACCAAGTATTGTCGCTTGATCAAAAAGCTCCTTGCAGGATTCGAAGTCTAACTTTCTACGAGGGTGGACCGAAAAATAACGCACAGTGTATTTTGGCAACAGTTTAATAGATAGGCAAAACAGAAAATATATATGCACAGTGAAACAACATTTCTTAGTTATTTTTCGACATAAGAACCAAGACGCTCGTGACATTTATCCCAGCGTGGTACTGGTTTTAGTATACCTTGTTCATCAAAGTCCGTTTTCTAGTTGTATAGCCACCTGCGGACAGCCGATTTGACTTCTTCAGTCGAATCAAAGCGTTGGCCACCCAAGAATCTTTCCAAGGGACCAAACAGATGAAAGTCCGAAGGAGCCAGGTCCGGAATGTGCGGTGGGTGCTGGAGCACCTTTCAGCCAAATTGCGCAGTTATGCTACGAACGTGTTGCGCTACATGTGGGCGAGCCTTGTAATGAAGCAGTCTGATATTTGCAACGTCTCTGTTGGGTCTTTTGGCACAAAGGGCACGATGCAACAATGTGTTAGCGTAGGTTTTGGCAATCACAGTGGTCCCCGTTGGATGAAAATCCACTAGGAGAACGCCATGTATGTCCTAGTACACTGTCATCAGGACATTTTGTGCAGATTGTGTTACTCAGAATATTTTTGGTGGCGGAGAGTCGGTATGTTTCCACACCATACTGGCCTTCTTTGTTTCGGGAGTGTAGTGGTACGCCCAGGACTCATCGCCCGTCACTACATCAGCCAGAAATTCATGTCCTTCTGCGTAACGCATCAAGTGGTCCAAGGTTGATATCATTCTTTGCCCCCTTCTGGTCGTCTGTCAGGTTCTTGGGCAGCCATCGCGCACCGACCTTGCGAAATTTCAATTTGTCATGCACAATATCGTACGCTGTACCGTACAAAATGGTGAACTTCTGTGCCAGTGTGTACAGATGATTTCGACGGTCAGTCAGAATTGTCTGTTCAATGCCTCTCACAGTGGCTGGTGATGACGCAGTTACTGGTCGACCGGAGCGTCGTGAATTGGTAAGGTTGCCACGGCCCTCTGTAAAGAAACTGCACCATCTGGAAATGTTTCTGTGGCCCAGGCAATCACCAACATACACTTCGTCGGAGTTTACCCGTTTAGCCCACAAAAATTGGACTACACCACGTTACTCTTTATTCGTAAACGACGCTAACAAACGCGACATCTTTGTGCTGTCGTTCACACTGTTTTCCACCACGGTGACTCTTGATCCAGGCAAACTGGTCTGTAGCGTGATATTCAAACTCGTTGTCTGCCAAACTGCTACCGGCTACTTACAGCCTGCAAAGAGGAAAAGATTGCTGTCCATTACGTGTTGATCCTCTCTGGTAGATTTGATGTTAGCAAAGTCATCCTATTACAAAAACCAGTTGCATGACTATAAAGATTACAGATACTTTGGTCTTTCCCTTGGAGAGTAATATTTAACGCGTTCAAATGATATATGATATCAGTTTGGAAAGCTATTGAACAATGGAAAGGCCATCACTGACACTTTTTATTAGATCAATATCACATATTATTTGTTTCCATTAAAAAGAGGTAAAGTTCTTTCGGAAGTTGGAAAATTTCAAACACTTTGTAGCACTCAACCATCGGATTCGACTATGCAGAAACAAGACACCCTATTCCACATCCAGTTCATCTAAAAGTGTTTTGAAATTTCTTTGCGCCACTAAATATAGTACGATTTCTACCAATAAATTAAATTCGTTATTTTCAAAGCTTTGTGCAATGGGCTTGACAGCCCCAGCGACGTCCCGCAGAATGCAGTGTAACGTTTCAGATTGGATTCCATTTCTTTTCAATCAGAAATGATATTTGGTTTATTCTTCATTTGCGGGCCACAAAATTTCGTCAGTTGGACATCACTGGTTTAGTGGATCGCATGAGGGTTCATAAAACTACGTTCAAGAGCAATCACTATGTTACATTGCCCGAGTCTAGTTCTGACTAACCATTGTTGGTATCAAGAATCGGATTTCTGCAGTCTCAGAGTAGGTATACAGCAAATTCTTCTCCTTGGTATGTTATGACAGCCTATATTTTATAAAAAGAGCACATTCTGATGAAGAATTGAAAGGTTTTCAAGGAGCTCGAAATCAATTCTTCGTGAAAATAAAATGTCAGGCCAAAATGAATAGTAATGACAATATTAGTAATAAAGAATCGCGGGCCTGCATTTTTGTACTCTTATCTGATAGCGGACAGGCAAGATCTAAATGCGATCAAACAAACAAAACTAGAAAATCAGAGTACGCACCTTTAAGACACAGTCCAAATATTTCAGCTCTTTTATGTCTTCCAAAGTGATAGGTCTGTCCACGTCATCTCCAAGAACAGCATCCAGCTCCTCTTGAACTTTCTTTTGAATATCCTGATGCAATCCAATCATGTACAGAGCCCAGCTTATTCCGGACGAAGTAGTATCGTGACCCTACGCAATACATGAACACGGATATATACATAAGGTGTACACACATGTTTATATATGAGAAGCAGGTGATTGAAGTTTGAAAAATATGCAATACAAACGTTTCCATTTCTGGTAAATTCAGGCACTGAGACTGAGAAGCGCCGTGTCGATTAGGTTTTCAGTCCTGTCTCGCGAGAAATGTTTAACATGTAGTTTGCAGTTCCTGCAAGGTGCGCGCGCTACTAAACATTCAGAGGACACTAATAACGTGCCAGATGTGCACATGAGGGACAAATGCTGCGAATTACCACGTCACAGAATGTGTCCACGGTAGCATGTATATTGCGTGAAGAATAATTGTTCTGTCGCAGTATAACGTCCTGTGTAGGATATTTCAAAGTTATCGTGAAAAATCCGTAATCAAACGATTATAACAAAATAAATACCTACGACATTAGAAGTGTTCTCTTTCCAAGCAAAACGTGACTGAGGTTAAGCACCGACTCTCTTACATTCTTCCGTAGGCAAATTTAACCATCTGTTTGAAAAATGCTGGCTTGAAAGGCTTACTTCACGTAAGAGTCGAAACGTGTCACTGATAGATGGATGCAAAGCTTTCCCAAATGTTCGTAAAAAAGATGACTTAAATAACTTTCCAGTCAGGATTAATAATCCCCCACTTAAAATTGTAGACAAAGTTCGTTCAGTATCTAGGTGTTTGGTTTGATGAATTCTTTAACTGGAATACTCATGTTCAGTTTGTTTTAAAAAAAGTTTCATTACTGGTTGGCCGACTTAGTAAGATCAAGCATCTCTTCCCTATCAATGTCCTAAAAACATTTTACTGTGCCTATATTTATACCCATCTCTCCTATTGTCTGGAAGCCTGGTATTCAAATATAAGTGCAAACAATACATTATGCTTGCTCAATTTACAGAAGAAACCTGTTCGCTATATGCTGAACACAGATTATATGTCTCATTCAAAACCATTATTTCTAAAATTAAATATTCTAAAAATTCATGAAATTTTTACCTTGAAACTAGGTATCATGTTTTTTTTTTAAAATAATGCATCTTAAATTGCCTATTTTTCAATCTGATATCTGGGTTTTGCTGTCTTCACTAGATCTGTTGCTAACAAAAAATTATGTCTACCGTATGTTAGACTTAATTATGGTTTAAATAGCATAATGTATAAAGCCAATATCCTATGGAATAATCTCCCAGAGAGCATCAAATCTCTGGAAAATATCAAAACATTTCCTTGTCTCTGCAAAATTACATTGTAAATCTTCCTGATCTCCATAACGAATCTCAATCCTATCATTAAATTGTAGTCCCAAGCTACGCTGCTAACAGTGGGGTTTCTGTTATACCCACATTACTTGCCTTTATATATTTTATTCCTTTTCTTACATCTGATAGGGGGAATCGCCTTAGAACCAATATGTTCAGATTCCTCCTGGTGTATTGCATTTTCATATGACTAAGTTTTAAATGTGTGCAATAAAATAATTGTATTGTAATGGTCGTCTCGGATCGTGGGGACTAAATACACTATCTCCCAACAAGTACTTGGACACCTCTGCAATCGACGATATCTGCGGTCCTGATACACGTCACGGCCACCGCCGCCGCCGTTAAATATCGTGTGGGAAACAACAACGCAACCAGTCGCATGCAAGATGCCACGCAGTTCGGAGCTCTCTGATTTCGAGAAAGGTGTAATCGTCGGGTATCACAGAAATGGCCGATTCATACGTGACATATCCAGCGAGTTGAAGTACCCAAAATCGACAGTGGCCTACGTGATTTGCAAGTGGAAGATGAGAGATGACTGTCGGAATGTGCCCCGACCCGGCAGACCCACAAAACTGGGAGTAAGAGACCGACGGGTGCTGGCCAGAGAAATTCGGAAGAACCGCACCAAATCGATGGGTCACATCCACGAGGAGTTTCAACAGGCACCCGGGAGTGTTCTTTTGGTGAATACCATCCGTAAGGAAGCCCATCTGCTCGGTTATCATGGACGAGCTGCCGCCCACAAGCCTTTGATCACCAAGTCCAATAGCGCTGCTCGGCTAACGTGGTGCAAAGAACGTCGAAAGTGGACCGTTGAACAGTGGAAACAGGTCCTCTGGAGCGACGAATCAAGGTTCACCCTCTACCGTTCGGATGGCAGGGTCTGGGTTTGGCGTCTGACTGGAGAACGCCTTTTGCCGGAATATATTGTGCCAACTGTGAAGTTCGGCGGCGGTGGAATTATGCTATGGGGGTGCTTCTCCTGGTATGGCACGGGACCTTTGGTTGCAGTTCCTGGTATACTCAACGCCGAGACCTACTGCACCATTTTGGATGACCATGCGCTTCCTTCGTTGTGGCAGTTTTATGGGGTGGACCCATGTTACTTTCAGGATGACAATGCCACCTGTCATGTTACGAGGTCCACCATGGCTTGGTATGGGGACAATGGGGTGAATCGAATGGACTGGCCTGCGCGGAGCCCGGACCTTAACCCTATCGAGCACCTCTGGGACTAGTTGGAGCGTCGACTTAAGGTGTGCCCCCACCATCCGAAATCGGTGAAGGAACTGATCTGTCTTCTCCAAGCCGAGTGGAAGAAAATACCGCTAGCCGTCATACAACGCCTGGTTGAGAGTATGCCCCGGAGGGTCGCAGCTGTAATCGCCGCTCGTGGAGGCTCCACCAACTATTGAAGCTGAATAAACTTCGTTTTCCTTTGCTATCACAGGTGTCCAATTACTTGTTGGTAAATAGTGTATAATTACTTAGAAATATAAAGGGAAGTAGTACTTATTAGGTCTACACTGCGCTACCAAAATATCTGAGAATCTACCAAATATCCGCCGTCTATGGTAATTGTAGTCCTACGTGCATAGTATTTTCGGTGTCCTTTCCTCTAAAAGAATTGCATCTAAGTCAGATTCTTCAGTTCATCTGATCTAGTATGTATGCTAAAGCAGCATAGGCCCACCGACATGAGATCTCTGCATGTTGCGTTGATAGATATGGGTTTTTCTCTTTCAGCGTTGGTGTTGGTTATCGTCTGTAATGTCGCCTTCGGATCATCGCGTACAGCGTGAGATACGTATCTGCGGCTTTGGTCTTTGAGAACTGTCCTGACTTCCCGGCTGATCCGTGCCGGGGGTGCGAACATGCACCTCTCTGGTAGGATTACAATCGCAATGCCTACAATAATAAAATCTTTTTGATTTGATAAAGTACCATTTATCCCTGCAAAACCAGCCATCTGGTAGAGCAGGAAGGGTTATCAGAGTCTTACGGTCACACATATCTTTTGCTCTATATAACGGCTTATTACACTCCACAGATATTGCTTCGATATAAGTTTCTTCGCAGAAGCTCAAAAACTTGGTCCCGCAGTACGAGCATTTACCACCGTCCATATCGTGAAGCTGCTGATGTCGCTCGCCTTTTCCACGGTACACCTGTAAATTACTCAACCGAGAGCATGCTGCTACAATTAAAAGGCTGGCAAAATAAGTTTGTAACGTCAACACTCGCACAATATTTTACATGTGACGTGTGTCGTATCAGAATGCTGACTTTGTTTGCTATATTGGTGAACAATGATCAGTAACGGCACTTCAGTCTTACCAGCGTTTTGAAAAAGTTGCTTATAATAGATGCTCGGCTAAGCGACGATGGCACTTGAACTAAGCTTATCGATTAATTTTGCTGAATGAACACTATTAGTGATACAAAAATTCATAAGGATAATTGTGGGGAAAATGTTTCGAATACTATTGAAAAATGTATCTTTACTAATCAGCTTTCTGCTCAAGTAATATTTTAGTGTACAGAAGGGTTTCAGAAAGAGATTCCCAGTTTCTTAGGACTTTGTTTTCTCTGTTTTGCCTCCCCCTATTCAGTTCTTGATGATATCGGCTTGTTGTTCAGAACCTTGATTTTTGCTTCACTGGCAGAGTGCGTATTGGTTTCCTTACTTCCGGGCGTTGGTAGTCTCAAGATAGGAATGGAAACACGTTTTTGAATTAAAATCATGAAAATGGGTTTTCATTTAAAGTTAATAATTATTATTGTGATGTCACGTAATTACACGCGGGATTGCTGATCCGATATATGGGAAAGTGCGAAGTCTTCCTGGTACATCCATCCATATATACACTACATGATATAAATGTGGGTGACAGGCAAATGTTTTTTCGCATTTCCCGCCCAAGTTGTAATTGCGGAAAAGAATGAAGTTAACATTAATTCTCGTCCATTCTTCGTTGTTACTTGGTTTTATTGAACTACCGGCGTGTTTGCATTTTCTCTTCTTTTGAGGTGCTGTTTCAGATTCGTGGTTCTTTCTTTTATTGCATATTCTACGTTTGGTAGCTCATTTAAATAAATAAAAAAATAATTTCTGTACAAACTAGTTAGGTAGCACATTTAAATAAATAACAAAATAACAGGTTCTGTACAAACTGGTTTGATAGCACATTTATATAAATTACAAAATACAGTGAAACCTCAGTTATACGTTTTTCTACGGGTGGCCTTAAAAACGTAAAAATGTAAAAACATATAAACGGAATTTTAAAATGTTCAACGTTATTGTAAAATTTATGCTTTGAAGGAGTAAAAGACGTTCCTTAATGATTTACTTAAAGCCAAATAGCCTGCGAAAGAAAAGAACGCGTTACAAATTATAATATATAATTTATCACATTGTAAATACCATAAAGTCTATGCAAATCAGACTTCTGTTTCGACAGCTCTGTCTATCTATAAAAATTCTGATTCTAGATTAAGCGAAATCCTCACAACTGAGAATCTGAGAGCAGTGCTTCAGTATGTAACTCGTGAATCAACAACTTCTTTTCTCCCACTTCTGGGTGCATCCATTTGAAACCGGAATGTTGAATACTGTTTGCACATTTAGGATTCTATTCTAGTACGCCACGAAATAGTGAAGCCCCAAAGTTACGCCCCAGAGATTTTTCAGTTTTTAAATAGCGCATACGTGTGTGAGTTCTAAAATGCGAAACCGAGTTTTCATCCAAACCAAAAGTAAACCACACATCCTTCTCTGATTGGATCAAGGTTCAACTTTGGCTGCACCAATAAGGAACAGAACAACTCTATCTCAGTTCTCTCAAAGTTGTCTCATACCGAGCTACAGATAAAAGAATCGAAGAACCGTGTATTTTTGATAATCTGAAATTTAAATCTTAACATATAATTGCAAAAAGCGTGTAAATGAATTACGTATAACCGAGTTAAAAAAGTACACTACAGTGGCTACAGTAGCATAGTGGGAGTAATGCAGAATTACGTATAAAAGTAAGAAACGTATTACTGAAAAACGTATAACCGAGGTATCACTAATAATTTCTATAAGAACTGGGGGGTTCGTAATTCCCTGTTAATGACACTGGTAACATCATGACTTTCATTCGTATCAACGACTCAAACTGACAGCTAAGTAATTTATCTTTCGTTTGGTACACCCCTGGGCCTCGTGCTATGAAATATCCTAACCCAATCATTTCGAGAAACGCATGCAAAAGCGCTGTATTGAACCTGAATAGTTGTTTTACTTAGAATCTTGCATCATGCCGTAATTACTAATACAAATCAGCAGTCAGTCTTGAAATTACAACTGATCATCAGTTATTAGTCTTGAAATGTTGACTGGCGGTCTGCGTTACTAAGCAGCTTAAAATGCGCCGAAATTAACTTTTTCCGCGTACATTACCTATTAGGACGTATTTTCCTCTGGCATTTTTTTCGGGCAATTTTTTTGTCTGGTGAAAGAAGTTGCATTTGCAACTATGAAGACATCGACAGGGGTCTGCTGCCGATACGTTTTCCGAGTGAAATGTCGCAGGAGAGTAACAAAAAGCCCATTACTCCGAACTAGCCAGCGGTAACACTAAAAAAGTCAGTTCCCATAGTGATAAGAGAAACAAAGTCGTCCCATTCTCTATACAAATGCATACACCCCACACCACTGCACACACACCCGCCCCCCACTCCGCACAACACACACATACTCACTGAGGGCCGAATCTTTTTGTTGTCAACAAACTCCAAAGTGTTTTTACCATCTAAATACCTACAGATGGTAAAAACCCTGTGATTGCCTCTCGTCGCTTGGGCTATGTCACGGAAGTAAGTAAAAAGCTAGCAAAACAGTTAAACAGACCAGGAAATCGGGAAACGATTTTTCTTCACCATTGCGATGAAAAACTGGGTTGACTTGGCTCGGCCCGGCCGTAGGTGTCTAGGAAAAAGCCCAACCCGGCCGGTTAGTTTTTCTCTAAATTAAAAAAACCCTCCCCAGCCCACAAGCCGTCCCGGCCCGTGGAGGCTGAAAAATCCTTCGCCGAAGAGTTAATAATTCTGCTATCGCACAAACTCTGTGATCAAAAGTATCCGGGCATTTGCGGACCCACGAGCTCCTTGTAATAGACAAGGAGTTAATATCAAGTTGGTCCACCCTTTTCTGCTGTCACAGCTCTCACTCTGCAGGGATGCCTTTCCACTAGATCTTGGTACCTTTGCTGTGGGAATTGACTTCCATTCTGCCATGTTTTATGAGATGGGTGTGGAAGATGTCTGGTGGTTCGGCCTGGCTCGCAGTTTGCGTTACAAATCATCCGAAATGTATTCCACGGGGTTGAGATTAGGGCTTTGTGCAGGCCACTCAAGCTACTCCGCACCCATCTAATAAAACCATTCCTGCACTGGCCTCGCTTTGTGGATGGGAGCATTTTGCTGTTGATGAAGGAAAGGGCCTTAAGTGAACAAATACCATAATGTTGAGAGCACAGGATTGCTGAAAATGCCATAGTCCAAAGCGTTATAACTTTCAAGCACTGGAACTGGGAAGCCACAACCCAAAGCATAAAAAACAGCCCCAGAACATACTTTTTCCACCAAACTTCACAGTTAGACAGGTAGTGTTCACCTAGCATCCTCCACACCCAGACTCCTCCGCTGGATTTCCGAACGGTGAAGCGTGATTCATTACTCCAGAGAATGGTTTTCACTGCTCTAGAGTCCACTGGTGCAGATATTTACACCACTCCAACCAAAGCTTGGCGCTGATCTTGCGGATGTTAAGCTTGTGTGCGGGTGCTCGGCCATCGAAACTAATTCCACTCTGCTGCCGAGAAATGTTATGGAGCTGGCATTGCTTCCAGAGGCATTTTAGAACACTTTGGTAGTGTTGCAACCCAGACAAGGTGATTTTGTTGTACCACCCGCTTCAGCACTCGGCAGTTCCTCTCTCTTATTTCATGTGGCCCATCAGGTCGCGGTTGCGCTGTTGTTGTTCCTAGGTGTTTCCATTTCAAAGTAATATCACTCACTCGTACAATTAATTGGAGACGCAGGGCAGAAATGTTCCGAACTGACGTGTTGCTCAGATGGCATTCCTAAACAGTGCCACGTTGAAAGTTTGAACTGTACAGTACGTGCAATTTCACTGTCTATGCTTGTATATGATGTTTGCCAAGTCACAAGCATCTTTTTATTTCTGTATGGGCTATGGCTGTGACGTAATGGTCAAATCCACTACCCAAAAGGGGAGTCCGGATACTTCTGATCGTTCATATATCTATACACATGTACACTGAAGCAAAAAAATCCCAACACCAAGAAGGGGTTGTGTTAGATAAACGACAGTTAGTAGGCGGTGAGAGTACATCTGTAAGTTGACGTAAATGCAAATTTCGCGCTCGGCGCATACGTGTGGCGCTAGTAGCGCTCCTAGGAACATGCAAAGCAGGTTTGCTGTAAATACGCGCTGTAACGTTCGTGAGCGTTAGTTATCGTTGAGATTCGACTTAAGGTGTTGATGTTAGTCAAGAATGCCTTTAAGAAGACGAAGAAGACATTATCAACAGCTCACGGAGTTTGAACGAGGTCGTGTAATAGGGCTACGAGAAGGTGGATTTTCTTTCCGCAATATTGCAGAACGACTTGGCAGGAATGTAGCCACTGTGCATGATTGTTGGCAGCGGTGGTCAAGGGATGGTACTGTCAAAGAAGACCGGGTTCCGGCCAGCCACGTGGCAGTACTGAGAGGGAAGACCGCCGTGTACGGCGTATGGACGTGGCGCATCGTACCGCGTCTGCGGCAGCAATTCGAGCTGCAGTTGCCACCACAGTGACACAACGAATTGTTACAAATCGGTTACTTGAGGGACAGCTCCGAGCCAGACGCCCTGTAGCGTGCATTCCACTTACTCCAAACCACTGCCGTTTGCGACGTCAGTGGTGTCAAGCTAGAGCTCATTGGAGGACGGAGTGGAGATCTCTTGTGTTTTCTGATGAAAGCCAGTTCTGCCTGGGTGCCAGTGATGGCCGTGTGTTGGTTAGAAGGAGGCCAGATGAGCGCCTGCAACCAACCTGTCTGCGGCCGAGACACACTGGACCTACACCTGGAGTTATGGTCTGGGGAGCAATTTCCTATGACAGCAGGAGCACTCTCGTGGTTATCCCATGCAGCCTGACGGCACAGTTGTACGTCGGTCTGGTGATTCAACCTGTTGTGCTGCCATTCATGAACAGCATTCCAAGGGGGTTTCCAACAGGATAAAGCTCGCCCGCATACTGCTGTTGTAACCCAACATGCTCTAAAGAGTGTCGACATGTTGCCGTGGCCTGCTAGATCACCAGATCTTTCACCAATCGAGCACGTATGGGACATCATTGGACGACAACTCCAGCGTCACCCCCAACCAGCATTTACCGTCTCTGTATTGATCGACCAAGTGCCACAGGCATGGAACTCTATCCCACAAACTGACATCCAGCACTTGTACGACACAATGCATGAACGTTTGCGTGCTTGCATTTAACATTCTGGCGGTTACACCTGTTATTAATGTACCAGCATTTTACATTTAAAGTGGCTCTTCTCGTGCTTACAATATGCTGTGATCTTGAATCGATTAAATATGCTACCTATACAAATGTATTGCCGCCATTTCATTCCTCTACAACTATTTTTTCGTGGTGTTTGTATTTTTTTTTCCGTCAGTGTATATAAAGCAAAGTGGGAAAATGGGAGTGCTTCCGTCCGCGAATTGTTCGACCACTTCTAAATGACCTAGATATCTGCAAATTTGTACGCTGATAGGTCTTTAACGTACGTATGCTTAGAAAAGTTCGAAAATCCAAACGGTGGCTTTGGAACTCTACCTGCTTGAATATTTTCGCGAATTGTTCGACCACTTTTAAATGACCTAGAGATCTAAAAATTATTATACTGATAGGTCTTAAATTCCGGATGTCCGAAAATCAAAATGGCGGCTTTAGAATATTGTCTACTTGAATTTGTGTACCTTTTCTACACCTAGAAAAGTCTGAAAATCAAAAAATTCAAAAGGGTAGCTCAGCTTTATTGCTCAAAATGCTAATATGTTTAAAAATAATTATTCCAGAAATGTTGAAATCCTGTAAAAAATTGTGAAATTTTGATTTAAAATTTAGGGGAGCCAAAGCCTGCTACCGTTTTACGTCAAACCGTATGCATTGACATTTGACATCACGATCCTATTCTAAATCGTAAAACAGTTACGGATTTTAAATTACTTTTCCCCTTTAATTACATTTCCCTTTCTTTAATTTTATTTTCAAAAAATGATTTTATAGGTTCACCGCTCGGAGAACGAGCATGACTTCTAGTGTGTACATATGTTACCGCTAAAGCTCGAAAGCCGTTAATGTTTACATTACCTAGCTAATCTGCAGATTAACTTATTTGCTCCGTTAACGTGCGGAATCAAGAGTTTTCCGCATTTTACCGAGGTAATGTGCACATTAACGGCTTCCGTATCGTTAAAGTTCAAAAGTTTGTTTCTCTCATTTCCTTTCCCTACACCTTCCCCCTCTCCCTCCACGTTTAGTTTGGTTTCGCCTGTTTCTCTCATTTTCTTTCCCTACACCTTCCCCCTCTCCCTCCACTTTTAGTTTCGTTTTGCCAGCGTCTGGTCGTCGCCGGTTGTTTTTATTTCTCATAATTGGCGTCGGCTGCCAGTGCGTAGCATAGCTAATTCTGTTTTCAAATTCGTTTCTGCCTGTTAGCGCGTGAATTTGTGTCGTGATGTTTTTTAAAGTAGATAAATTTAACTCCTAGTATGCAAGCAAGCACCGAATTGGTGAGTAAAATGAGCAAATCTAAATGTACCACAAATAGGTGTGCTTGTCGCAAAAACCAATTGCTATGTAATTCAAAGTGTCACCAATCTTTAGATTACACTAATAAGTAAGCATAATTTTATCATATGTTTTGCAAATTCATTTCCTTAATTATAATAATATTTCAACCGTTTGATTCTTTCTATTATAGTTTTTTAATTGATTGATGATTGATTCTATCAACTAATTTGTTGATTGTTTGATTGTATTAACTTGATTCTTTATATATCGAAAAATAAATAAATAACATTATGTTAATTTAAGCGTACAGAAACGTTTCTGTTGTTACAGCAAAGATCTTATTTTCACTTTAACGAGTGCCTAGTAGGTAATGTGCAGATCATCTAGGTAATTTGAGTAATGAAACAATTTTCGGCACTTTAACGGATCACCCTAGTTAATATGCACATTACCTAGATAATCTGTAGAATAACTGATTTCTGCACTTTAGAGGTAACATATGTACTGTACGTGTACGCGCTATCAAAAGTTCAAAAATCCAAATGGTGGAGGAAAACATACTTTTGGACGATGCAAAGATAGTCAACATTCCTAAGAATAACCCCAGTCATCCACAACACTAATCGCAAAGTCAGAAAGTGAGATATCTCTCTGTTTTTGCTCCCTAACACTTTTTTTTTTATTGGAGGTTTAACGACGACCGTGAGCAACTCAATATGCTATAAGCAGTCGCCCTTCCCTAATTTAGGGTCACTGGTTCCATGGAAGGGAGAGAACCAGTGTCGTAAGACAAACACAACATCCATGCCTCACAGGGATTCGAACCCGGACCCCGTTCGGACGAATGATCAGAGGCCATCGCTTAGACCACTGCGCCACCGGGGCGGCACTTTTGTTATGCAAACTGTGGATCAAGACGATTTAATGGCTCTGAAGGACTGTATAAGAAGAAATTCATGGTCGAGAACATCGTGTTAGTGAATTACTGTGACAATGAAAGAATACTAGAGGGCTAGAACTTGTACGTATGTTACCACGTTTAAAGACACTTTTGAGCTTCTAAGTGTAGAGGATTCAAAAGTCCTTAAATTTTGGGGCCCTGACCCCATGGATGGGAAACATCAGTGCAGTTAGGATGAATACAACGTCCAGAACTTACCATAAATTCGAAAGTAGGCACAGATATAGTGTTGGTAACTCCTGCAAGCGTTGAACTAATTCGATTAAAGATCCACTATTTAATTTCTCGCGTTCTTGTGCAGATGTCACGATCATTAAAGGACAAAATGGCTGAAAGAGCTCGTGAATGGTGAAGACATTTACGTTGATTTTTTGAAGGCTTTAAACCTCCGGATTAAGAAGATCAAGTGATACTTATGCAACTAACGCAGATGTGGAACGCCGGCTAAAGGAAGATGAAGGAATTCCAAGAGGCCGCCCCGGTGGCGCAGTGGTTTAAGCGATGGCTTCTGATCATTCGTCCGACAGGTGGTCCGGGTTCGAATCCCGGTGAGGCATGGATGTTGTGTTTGTCTTACGGCATTGATTCTCTCTCTTCCCTCAAGCCAGTGGCTTTAAATTAGGGACGGGCGACTGCTTATAGCCCATTGAGTTGCTCACGGTGGTCGTTAAACCTCCAATAATAAAAAAAAAAATCCAAGAGAGCTCAAAGGTTAAGTGAAAAGCAATTTGGTGGTGGTGTTTCGAATAAGACAGAAACTTCTTCCTTTTGATGCATTAAGCCAGAGGTGATATAGAATTATTTCGAAGCGGTAGCTCTCTCTCACACAGACACATCAGATAATCAGCATTTACCACTGAAGTGCACTACCTTACGTATCAAGGTACCGTGTAATCGATGATATATACTGAGAGAACAAAAATCATGGGATAGTTGGGTCCTTTGAAACCCGACGTTGTCAGCCCTCTCGCTTGTGGACGAACCCACTCCTTGGCAGGTATATATGTAGGAGGACATCATTGCATTCACGTAGACTCTAATTCGATGTCAGTATGGATAAACTTCGTGAGTTTATAATTTGAAAGATGAGTGATAGTTGCTGCCAGACGCATGGGTGTAGCGGAGGTGGTTCAAGAATAACCGTATCACCGTTCGACAGTATGAAGATTGTATCGGGAATATGTCATTTCCATAATAGCATTGTATTGTGGACAGCGCTGTAGGCGGAGAAAGGTGGTGAATGAATGTGATCATCGACGTCTGTTTCGCATTGTGGCAACCAACCGGGGAGCAACAGTGGAACAAATCCCAGCTGACTTGAAAGAAGGAAATGCCAGGAACGGTTTTCACTAAGACCATCAGTTGATCATTAGCATCAACAGGTAATGGGAGCAGCCGACCCATCAAAATCCCATCGCTAACGCCGCATTACCAGACTGTACATTTCAGTATACCGTAAGCCGTATCACTTGCCAGTTATTATACCAAGATGTCCTTTTCACACTACGAAGTTCAAGACAGCTGCATTGCGTAGCCTTTTATACCACGCACAGACCCACTCCTCTGATAGAAAATGCTTTAAAGAGGAATTAAAGAATATCGCTAGTACTGCGACCCTCCATGGATTTATCGCAGATTGCGTTTGGAAATTGTTAAAGCAAATGGAACGTTTGACATTCACTACCATGCGACCTGAGAAAATAAAAGTTAAATGCATTGGCTCTATGGAATACCTACCACAAATGACTAATATCTTAAGGAAAGCTTGCAGAAAACAGAACTACAATTTCGGCGAATCAACATCTAGCCTATTTGCCAAAATTAAAAAAGACCGTGATCAAGTCTTACACTGACGGAAAAAAATCCCAACACCAAGAAGGAGTGGTGTTAGATAAACGACAGTTGGTAGGCGGTGAGAGTACATCTGTAAGATGACGTCTATGCAAATTTCTCGTTCAGCGCATACGTGTGGCGATAGTAGCGCCCCTCGGAACATGCAAAATCAGGTTTGCTGTAAATACGCGCTGTAACGTTCGTGAGCGTTAGTTATCGTTGAGATTCGACGTAGTGTGTTGATGTTAGTCAAGAATGCCTTTAAGAAGACGAAGAAGCCATTATCAACAGCTCACGGAGTTTGAACAAGGTCGTGTAATAGGGCTACGAGAAGGTGGATTTTCTTTCCACAATATTGCAGAACGACTTGGCAGGAATGTAGCCACCGTGCATGATTGTTGGCAGCGGTGGTCAAGGGAAGGTACTGCCTCAAGAAGACCGGGTTCCGGCCGGCCACGTGGCACTACTGAGAGGGAAGACCGCCGTGTACGGCGTATGGCCGTGGCGCATCGTACTGCGTCTGCGGCAGCAATTCGAGCTGCAGTTGCCACCACAGTGACACAACGAACTGTTACAAATCGGTTACTTGAAGGACAGCTCCGAGCCAGACGCCCTGTAGCGTGCATTCCACTTACTCCAAACCACTGCCGTTTGCGACGTCAGTGGTGTCAAGCTAGAGCTCATTGGAGGACGGAGTGGAGATCTGTTGTGTTTTCTGATGAAAGCCGGTTTTGCCTGGGTGCCAGTGATGAGTGTGTTGGTTAGAAGGAGGCCAGGTGAGCACCTGCAACCAAACTGTCTGCGGCCGAGACACGCTGGACCTACACCTGGAGTTATGGTCTGGGGAGCAATTTCCTATGACAACAGGAGCACTCTCATGGTTATCCCACGCACCCTGACGGCACAGTTGTACGTCGGTCTGGTGATTCAACCTGTTGTGCTGCCATTCATGAACAGCATTCCAGGGGTGTTTTCCAACAGGTTAACGCTCGCCGCATACCACTGTTGTAACCCAACATGCTCTACAGAGTGTCGACGTGTTGCCGTGGCCTGCTAGATCACCAGATCTTTCACCAATCCAGCACGTATGGGACATCATTGGACGACAACTCCAGCGTCACCCCCAACCAGCATTAACCGTCCCTGTATTGACCGACCAAGTGCAACAGGCATGGAACTCCATCCCACAAACTGACATCCAGCACCTGTACGACACAATGCATGAACGTTTGCTTGCTTGCATTCAACATTCTGGCGGTTACATCGGTTATTAATGTACCGGCATTTCACATTTAAAATGGCTCTTCTCGCGCTTACATTAAGCTGTGATCTTGAAATCTTAATCGATTAAAGATGTTACCTATACAAATGTATTGCCACCATTTCATTCCTCTACAACTATTTTTTCGTGGTGTTGAGTTTTTTTTTCCCGTCAGTGTAGATACTAATAAACATGGCATTTATAACATTCCCTTGATGAGCAAGGAACCTAATACGCCGGATTCAGTCTACATTGGTTTAACACTACGAACATTAGGATTTAGATTAATGGAGCAAAAATACGATGTACGGATACATTCCAATGCCACCGCTCTTTCACGTCTTGTGAGCACAGGCACGCATACTCCCAAGTGGGACAATGCTTCGATTTTGGGAACATCCAAAACTAAGCAATCTAATTTGACAATGGAAAGCCTGTTTATATATCAAATGGGAAGCTAATGTTGTGATGACGACGTGCCTTTTAACATCCCACAAGCATGGAAATCACTTGTTAAAAACCAAACCTTCATGCAATTTATAATCTACCTCCCCTCCGTGCCCCAGAAGCTAGGATGTGACAACGAACCAGTCTACGTAACAAAGGGAAACGAACAATTTTGCGATTGCGCAGTATGATTTTACACGTCGTGAACATTGCCCGGTTATATTTAACACTCCGTAGCTTTTAACTTTCAGATGTCTTTTGCCTGATGATGGTTCAGCTACTGAACCGAAAGATCTTGTATTTTTAATGTGAGTATATTTTAATATAATAAATCTTTTAACTCTGTGGATCATATATTCGCGAGTGTTTAGTGTTTCGTGTACTGACAGCTATTGATTCCAGTGGATTACTGTACACTTCATTTGAGCGAAATAACATCAGCACTGGACCTTGTATGACTGGAGACAGTCTCGTGGTCCGATGAGTCCCGTTTTCAGTTATTTCGCACAGGCGTGAGGATGAAGACCTGGAAGAACCACGCTAGGAGATGGACTCAGCATGTAAACAAGGAACTATTCAGGCTGATGGACGCTCGGTTATAGTCTGGGGTGTATTCAACTAGCATACGTTGGTACCCCTGGAACGTCTAGATGGTACAAACTACACGGTACAAACTACGTGTCCATCCTTGTGCAAACCATCTGCATCATGGTCATCATGAACCCACCGGACAATGAACTCTTTCAGAAGGAAAATGTGCCTCCCCGCAGCGCCATGGTGGATAACCATGGTTAAAAGAACATTCCGCAGAAGTTCTCGCCAGGAATGGCCATTCCGTTCTTCGGACATGAACCCTGCGGAAAATCTATGGGATGCTACGGAAAGTTCCGTTGGGACTTTGGATCCTCCAGCCAGGAATCCGACGGAATTGTGGACATCGATACAGCAATAAAGAGTGGAGATACCTGTGGAACGCTTTCGTGACCTAGTGGACGTAATGCTTCCCAGTGCGACTACCTTTATCCTGGCAAAAGGTGGGCCTACCTGTTACCAAGTAGCTATCACATGATTTATGTTCACTCTTTGTACTGTATTGATATGAAAAAGAAGAGCTTCAAGTTATTGGATTTTCCAAATCAGTTTTCTATTTTGCTGAAAACTGATTGTTATTGGAAGCGTTATTAGTGCACAATTTTAATTTAAAACATCAGCCCCATTTCTGGGGCTCGCGTGTCTTACGGCAAACATGAAATTATCCACTTCTTCAGCTATGTCATCCAAGGAAAAACTGTTATCTTTTAAATGCAAGTCGAGAAGAAGATCAAGGAGAGCCAACCGTTGTCTCTTTTTTCGACCAATATCAACATCAGAAGAGTCATCAATGTCATTTTTGTTTTTCTGACTTAGCAATTCCTCCTGTTTCCTTTCTTGGATAACCTGCAAGAGAAACAAATGTTACTAAAACTAAGATTAGTTTCCCACTTATAACACATACATGTGTTTAGATAAAATAGGCTTTCAAGTGGTTACTGTTGAGAACCCCAGAGCAGAAGGTGAATCAGTAATAAATAGATGCATGACAAAAAAAAAAAGAAGTATTTTGCTATTATTTCCCAACGGTAAAGTGTCACAATCTATGGAATTAGTCATTTTACAGTGATATTTTTTCACTAGAGTATGCGCCCCCTTTCTCGGTTTGATAGCATTGTTTCTTCATCCTACTTCTCGTCAAATGGTGGCAAGCAGCTCCTTGCGGTATGTTAGGAGCTGCTTGCTACAAATTCGCAAGCCTGTAGCTGCGAATTGTTGATGAGGATATAGTTCTTCGTTGAAAATTTCTTGGGTTACTTTTAGGATTTCGACACACCATAACCCTTTTTGACAAATTCTTTACCGAAAGATGTGGTAATGCACTCTTTTTCCACAGGTGGTGTGAACGTATTTTAACATTTGGCACGATATTTACAGTGATTTTGTCTTCACTGGAGTATACGCCACTCCAGTCATGTTGGTGAAATTCTTTCTTTCCTGGTAAACTGAAGTACTACCAAACATTTTAGTGAATTTTTCGCTTTGCGGGTGACAGTTTTTCTCTACGTGGCATAAATATGTAAAAGGAGCTGGACTAACAAACAAAACTTTCCTAAGAAGTGTTTGAACGCATGACGATCGACAAGGTGACAGTACAAACATATCTACAAGTGTAGAAAAAGCACAATTCGTTCAATATGTCATAAAAACAAACACCACCGTCTATGTACGATATTTAATTAAAAGATGAAATCTATTTACAAATTAAAAACCTCCACTAGCACTTTCGGGGTAACACTTACCCCATCATCAAGTGAAACAGAGGGGTTAATGCAGTACTTGCGTACACATATATAGGAGCGCAGCAATGCACCATGGTATAGTTCTCAGGCGTCACAAGGCTAAGGTGTTGCCATCGCAGCCGAGCAATAGACACAATTTCAGACTTTTGTTACACATAATACAGATTGTATTGCACAGTCAAAATGTCTAATTTACATGTTATTGTTTTCATTAAATCTATTTAATAATTATAATTTAAAGTTCAAACCGGCGACATGGTTTTTCCAAACTTTTGGTATATCCACTGGCGTATCATCATTGCAGCACTTGTCCCCTAACTCTTCAATATACAGGCTTTCCGCAAGGTGTAGTGAGTGTACGTACGCAGGGGTGTTCAGCAGTCTAATGTTCACCCAGTCTGGTTTTCTTTTTATATATCTATAAGTGTTGCATCATTTTCTTTTTTATATCTACAAGTGTTGGATCAAATAATGTGAGCATCTGGGAAATACGGGATATATCTTTATTAATAAAGTGCTCGATCATCGTTTGCTCTTAATGCAGCTTCCAATCTTCTTGGAACAAATTCATACAGATTTTGAATGGTCTCGAGTGGATTATTGTGCCATTCGTTAATCAGAACATCAGTCCATTGCTTCAGAGATTGGAGGAGAGAATCTGCTTCTCACTCGCCTCTTTAAAACTGCCAACAGTTGTTCGACGACACTCAAAGTTGGTGATTGAACTGGCCAGGGAAGATGTGGAAGTTTTTTTTTTTTTTTGATTGGAGGTTTAACGACCACCATGAGTAACTCAATGGGCTAAAAGCAGTCGCGCGTCCCTAATTTAGGGTCACTAGTTCCAGGGAAGGGAGAGAGCCAGTGCCGTAAGACAAACACAACATCCATGCCTCACCGGGATTCGAACCCGGACCCCTTCGGATGAATGATCAGAGTCCAACGCCTTAGACCACTGCGCCACCGGGGCGGCAATGATGTGGAAGTTCATCATGATGCTTCCTCAAACCAAGTCTCATCTGTTTTGGCTATGTGCATAGGCACCATTATCTTGAAAAATGGCATTGTTGGAAAACAACATTTGGATCATAGGATACACCTGGTCACCTAGAATGTCCAAGTACTCGCTGGCAGTAACTTGACCATGTAGAGTAATGATTGCTCCAGCCGAATACCAAGATATGGCTGCCCAAATTATTACAGATCCAATTCCGTTTTTGACAGCTGGAACCAAACATTTAGAAAGGTTAGCTTCCTTGGGGGTACTTCATACATAAACCGATCTACGTTGGGAATAATGTAAAGGCTCGCCGAACCATATCACATGTTTCCAGTAATCAGCTGCCCAGGTTTTATGCGCATGATCCATCTTCTTTGCATTGTAGTCTTGCACTGTAAAATATTTTCTGAAATTCACGAGCCACTTTCCGTCATTTCTTTCGTGAATTAACGAAGCATATTTCTGATGCAACCTTTTCCGTGAAATGACGGAAAGAAACCTGAATTTTACGGAATTTTCGTGTCACGGGAAAATTCTGAATTTTCAGAAACTTTTCCGTAATTCCTTTCGTATATTAACGGAAAAACTCCGTTCTCACTTTTTACGAGAAATTACCAGTAATAGGAGCGATTGGTGAGAATACTTGAAGTTTTATTAACTTAAATTTCAATCGTCTGTCGAACTTTGAAATTCCGTAGCAAGATTGGATATTGTGGACAGCATATCGCATGGATTTTGTTTATTTTGCCACAAGATATTTCTTCTCCTCTCCCATATTTTGTGCACCATCAAGTTGAAAAGCATTGTGTTGCTTCGAAAAATCAAGATGAAAAATTTTTAATTTGTGGAAAGTCCTCATACTGAAAAAAAAAAATACAAACCTATTCAGAAAAATAATAAGTTCCAACAGAAAATAAAATGACTAAATCACTCAAATTGATGACAAAAACAAATCATTGTTGCTTAATTTGTTTTACGATGTACGTGATTCGAACTTCCGAGTGCCTGTGGCTCAGTGGTTAAAGGCGTGCGTTACGTGTTCGACTAGCCCAAGCGGCACGGGTTCAATCCTGAATGGAGTGGAAGGATTATCTGGGGAAAGGGCTGAAAAATGCAGGGTCGTCGGTTTTGCGGAATTTCAGTTTAAATACGGAAAATCTGTGAAAATAAGGAAGTTAAAATAAACGGACACTTTTAAAAACGGAAATTTCTGAAAAACACGGATACCTACCGGTAACTTTGCTGCACGTTATTTTAAGAAATGTTTCGTGAATTCACACCACTTATTTTTTACAGTGTGTTTTCTGAGATAAAAGGATTAGCAATTGCACCACTTCCATGGATGTTGGCTTTGTGAAGTTCTCTGCGGACTGCCTTTGGGGAAACAGGATTTTTCAGGTGGATATTGAGTTCTGCCGTCATTTTTTGCTGCAGTAATTCTGTGTTGTTTGGACACGACCCATGTTAGTGTTCGACGGTCTTTCTCATTCAGCCTCTGTTTTTGCCCACTATTCTTCTTCGTTGATGAAGTCTTGCCATGCTTTGTGCCATAATTGTGGAAACTGTTGCTTTTGGAACGCCAAACAATTTGGCTGCTGTTATGGTTACAAACACTTCTGCCAAACACGCTACCGCGATTTGCCCTCTTTGGAAGTCTGACAAGTCACCCATCTCACCAACTGTTCGTACGAACCATTGTGGAACATAATTGTACTACACTGGCATACAACCTGGAGAATACATGCAAAGAAAAGATACACAAAAGTTAATCACAATGTTTTTTTGTTTCAGTGTAACCTACATAAATAGCTTTAACCTCAATCATGGTGTTCCCATTGTTTTGCCTCTGTATATACAATATGCTAAGGACTTCTGTAACTTATGTAGCTGTTTCAGTTATATGTTTCGCGTAAGTAGGAGAAATAGAGTTGCGTATGGCATCATGGAATATGAAGCGTCAGTCAAACATACTAAGGAGTTTTCTTTAAACTCCGGTAGGGGATTTCTCTTTTGTTGAGAAACAACAAAAGGAAGATATCAAAGATTAAAGG
Source organism: Macrothele yani (assembly GCA_039090855.1). Taxonomy (NCBI): domain Eukaryota; kingdom Metazoa; phylum Arthropoda; class Arachnida; order Araneae; family Macrothelidae; genus Macrothele; species Macrothele yani. Next base: position 45,225,014 of record CM077015.1, on the reverse strand, counting down.
CTGATCGACCATGAAACCTTTGGAGAATGAAGACTCAAGGGATGACTTTCGGACGTTAGTGATGGAAAATTATTCTATTTGGTAATACTAGTTGAACATCTGTTCTGGGAGAGGGCCTTTAGCTTGTTTTTCCTTTTTACTGTCTTTGGCCCAAGGCGGAAAAATGAGAACAAAACGTTAAGGAATTATCACAGTAGGACTCCAGATTGTTACAAAATGGAAAATAAATGTTGCAGGAAACATAAGCAAAACGCAAAATTTTAAACTTCGAAGAATAAACATCTTTCGTATATTTGTTACGTTTTTCAGAAAACGTTAAGGAAAAGAATGAAACTGGGAGGAAACCGCATAGATTCTGTTCCGTACTGACCTAAAAGAAATTAGGCCTTAGATCACAGCTCGAGCTTTTGTGGCATCTTTTTATTACTGATCAGATGTTGATTAGAGCATGTGAATAAAAAGCTCATTACAGGGAATTAAAATAATGTTTTGAAATGAAAAGAAACTCCACTAACAAGTTGTTGAGGCCCAAAGACAAAGTAATTAATATTTCAAAGAAAATCATAAATGACACAAATGTGATACTGAAAATATCACTATCTGCTCATTGTTTTACTGTTATCGTTTATAATATATATTCGAAATACCACTTTCGTACTATATATGAGAAAACTATCGAAATGACAAAGTGGGAACCATAGACACTGGTCTTACTTGAAATTCGAATACAAGAATCAAGCGTTTTAAGGAGAATCAATATATTTTATATTCATATGAAGATCTGAGAAGTATTATCGCAGTATGTTAGCAAAAGTAACTCGTTCTTTGCGAATATCAGACGGTCGTTGTGTTTTCATCGATGGTGTACAATCACAGAAGCATAACGAAACTCAGTTTTGAAATTTGGGTTAGAAAGGGCCTCGGAACAAAAATGCACATGCAGAAACTCTGAGTGGTTACATGCTGCCAACCTATAATAGAAGCATTTTCTGTTTGAAAGGGGTCTTCAGTATCCTATGAAACTGCATCCTTTGGACGCAGTGCTTTTGCCTGGAAGCGATGGCTCTACGGAGACCGTATTTTTACTGGTGGTGTTGCGTCAGAAAACTTCCTTAATACAGTCGCTCACTAATCGTATCGTAATAATTCCACTACTAGACATAGAAAATGCCGGAAAATCATGGAAATTAATGGATTCGTCTCAACAGTAGGGTTATATAAATGTTTACAATTGCGAACCAGTTACGTGATGGGAGATAAATTTGAAAAACGGCTCTGCCTAGCTCAGTTTAGTTGTAATCACCTGAGAGTGGGTCCACTCCACTGCACTGGAGTGGTCTTGGTGGCGAAAAACCGTGTAAGGAATGAGATGCCTGAGCGAGGTCAAGGGTAATCCTATCATACATAAATCTTCACTAGAGGCTTCATAATAGGGTTACGTATGGCTGGTTGTTCCCTGCGTTGCATTAGGATGCAACAAAGGTCAAGCGATATGAAGATAGTAGAGGAGAAAGGTGGCGTGCGCCGCCATAAAGGAACTGGTGCGCGTAGGCGGACATCCCAGAGCCTCGATCGCCGTATTTGATGGAAAACCGTAGCAGCTCCACATTCCACAGAGAACGACATTCAACGAGTTGTACAAGCAGCTATGGACATCTCCTTATCAACGTGGATTTGTGAATCGCAGATTGGCCGAGGCACGTTTTCGCTCAGCGCCATCCACTGCGACAACTGCCACTCACCATAGCACATCACTGCGCAAGGAGAGACCATATGTCGTATTCAGGAATAGGGACCATGTCGTATTCAGAAATGGGGAACATGTCGTATTCAGGAATGGGGACCATGTCGTATTCAGGAATGGGGACCATGTCGTATTCAGGAATCGGTCGTACTCAGAAATGAGGTCGTCGTACTCAGGAATGGGGACCATGTCGTACTCAGGAATGGGGACCATGTCGTACTCAGGAATGGGGACCATTTCGTATTCAGGAATGGGGACCATGTCGTATTCAGGAATGGGGCCCATATCGTATTCAGGAATAGGGACCATGTCGTATTAAGCGACGAGTGTCACTTTAGTGCCAGCGCCGACGATCGCCAATTGAAAGAGTGGAGACGAAGTGGTCATCGGGATTATGTTGTTGTCATCCGTGAGCTTTATACGGTTCCTCAGCCTGGTGTCATTGTTTGGAGTGCTATCAGTTTCAGCAACCGTTTACCGCTCATACGCATAGTGGAGATAGAACGTTGAGGAGCTTCAGCCCGTTTTGTTGCCGTATCTCCATGGTATCTCTGATGCCCAGTTTCAACAAGATAACATCCGCCCACACACTGCTAACATAAGCAGACACTGCCTTCCAGGTGTTCAAGCGCTGTCTTGGCCAGCGCGATCCTCAGACTTCTTTCCAATACAGAACGTGTGGGACGTCATTGACAGATTACGAAAGCTCGACACAAACCTCTCGCAATGTCTATAAATTGTGGGCATAGTCAACGAAACTTCAAGACACCGAGACAGGACTTGTGCACTCGATGCAACGTCGTGTTACCTAATGTATAGCCCAGCATGGCGATGACAAGCCCAGCATGGCGATGACAAGCCCAGCATGGCGATGACAAGCCCAGCATGGCGATGACAAGCCCAGCATGGCGATCACAAGCCCTACTGACTCAAGTCACATGATACTGTCTCTGTGCTCATCGCATTCCAATAGTTCCTCAGAAATTAAGTCACTTCCTTCCTACCTACTTGTGCGGTAAGTTTCATCTCATTTCGTCCATTATTTCATGGTGTGGCACTTTCTATGTCAAGTAATGTATTTCGTTAATCTTGTTCATAATGCCACTTAAAAAGTATTTCGTAGTAGCAGCTTACGGTGATATGATAGTCTTAGTCATTTGAAAGGATCGGGAACTAATCCAACTGTCGCATCTACGGTTTGATCACAAAGACAGGCGACTCCATCCGATCAGTGAGTGATATCATTTTCTATCCAGATTAATTTCCTTATTGTATGCTGCATTAAAAAGGTGCAGGCATTGTTCTGCATAAAATGGACGTTACCTACAAAACTTCGACTGTTATTATCACTTCTGCTATGAAATCTACGTAGGACCTTATATTTTCATAAGTAGTTATTATTAAAATTAAGATTAAAATTTTTATGGATTCCCCATAAAATTCTAATACATGTGGATGAGATCAATAATACGTCGTTCGAAAATATTTTTCACATATACGGAATTCCTGTTAACAGCTATATAGTCCTTAAAGGCAATCTTGGCCACCCCTTTGGCGTAGCAGTCTAAGCGAAGGCTTCTGAGCATTCTTCTGAGATGGGTCCGGGTTCGAACCCCGGTGAGGCATGGATGTTGGGCTTGTATTACGGTCCTGCTTCTCTCCCTTCCCTGCCCTTAGATTAAGGACAGACGACTGCTTACAGCCCATTGAGTTGCTCAGGGTAATCGTTAAACCCAAAATGAAAAAAAAAACACGATCTTGCTTTAGAGTCCATTGTAAAGTGCTTCCTTTTAGTGATTGCATATTTCGTTTATATTTTTTCAATATCACGTACGGCATTAAGGTGGACGTCAATTAATTTTGTTTCCTATACTTCTAATGAAAAAACTTCTGTACACATTTTCTTCAAAATTAGTGCGTTCCCAAAGATGAAAATTTGAACATCGATTAAAAAAGCTTCATATTATAACTTGGAATACTTAATATTTTCTAAAACATAACCATAATCATATTAAAAATCAATTACGTTTCCTTTGGTGGTGTTGAAACCAGGGAAAAGATGGCGCGACCTGTACTTTGATGTCAGTAGACAAACAAATGTTGGATTGCATAATTATGGTTGTGTTTTAGAAAATATTAAGTATTCCAAGTTGTAAAATGAAGTTATTTTAATCGATGTTCAAAGTTTCATCCTTGGGAACGCATTAATTGTGAAGAAAATGTGTACAGAAGTTTTTCCATTGGAAGTATAGGAAGCAAAATTACTTGACGTCCACCTTAAATCAGAATGAAATATTACTAGTAAAGAACTGTATACTGTATGTTGGCCATGAGTTTTGAAACAGTTGGTGTCACGTGAGGATATCCAGAAAAAATAAGATCTGATGAATTTCATAAATATACCAGAAGTATTATTTCTTGAGGCAAATAAAGTACCTCAGTACCAAAACTAGTTTTTATCTCCGGAAATGAGATTACTTTTTCTTGCTAAAATGTTTTACTAGCTAACGAGCATATTTTAAAATTTTGAAGATGTAAATCTGTTTCTTCGTGTAAACACGACTTGGATGCCAAGTCAGACAATATCCGTAAACTTGAAAATTTCATCGTCCCGGAGCGGGAATCGAACCTGCGTCTCCCGGCTAGCGCTCGAGTATGCTAACCACTACACCACACAGAACGACCAAGTCTCAAGTTTCCGATTAATTTGAATATTGTCTGATTTGGCATCCAAATCGTGTTCACCACAAGAAACAGATTCACATCTTCAGAATTTGTATTGTATGGTGTAAACCCGTATTCCAGTCATATTTTTGAAACCGCATTGGGTGTGTACAGTATGGTACATAGGTGTACGGGTATAACGTTCTTCCAGATTAATGAAAGTACTTAGACATCAGGCGAATTTGATTGTTGCTCAATTACTCACTTGTCTCGTGAATGTATCCATTATATTCAAACAGTTCTTGAAGGTTTTCCCCATCTTTGTCCTGTAATAGAGGAAGTCCGACCATAACCACGGTCGCAAGAGACGTTCAGTGGCAGCTCGGCATAACCTGAAATGCAATATTTGTCAGAACAGATATGTTGTTTGCATACTAGCATTTCAATACACTTGTACGGCAGATACCTTAAGAAATACACGAATTCAAAAAACAAATTAATTATTATTTTGACAAACTGTCATGAGCATCGAAATGTACACATAATCGAAACAAGAAAGATGACACACTAAATTATGGGGTGTAATGAGCACACGACTTTTGAATGCAGTTTGATAGCAAAAGAACATTTTAAATCGGTGTCTTAGAAGAAGAGAAACTGTTGAAAACAGAAATATACTTTTGCGCCTCTAGTATCAAATGTGTACGACCAAAGAGCATAAAGCATATACACTATCTACCAACAAGTAATTGGACACCTGTGATAGCAAAGGAAAACGAAGTTTATTCACCTTCAATAGTTGGTGGAGCCCCCACGAGAGGCGATTACAGCTGCCACCCTCCGGGGCATACTCTCAACCAGGCGTTGTACGACGGCTAGCGGTATTTTCTTCAACTCGGCTTGGAGAAGACAGTTCAGTTCCTTCCCCGATTTCGGACGGTGGGGGCACCCCTTAAGTCGACGCTCCAACTCGTCCCAGAGGTGCTCGATAGGGTTAAGGTCCGGGCTCTGCGCAGCCCAGTCCATTCGATTAACCCCATTGTCACCATACCAAGCCATGGTGGACCTCGCAACATGACAGGTGGCATTGTCATCCTGAAAGTAACATGGGTCCACCTCGTAAAACTTCCACAACGTAGGAAGCGCATGGTCATCCAAAATGGTTCAATAGGTCTCGGCGTTAAGTCTACCAGGAACTGCGACCAAGGGTCTCGTGCCATACCAGGAGAAACACCCCCATAGCATAATTCCACCGCCGCCGAACTTCACAGTTGGCAAAATACATTCCGACAGGAGGCGTTCTCCAGGCAGACGCCAAACCCAGACCCCGCCATCCGAACGGTAGAGGGTGAACCTTGATTCGTCGCTCCAGAGAACCTGTTTCCACTGTTCAACGGTCCACTGTCGACGTTCTTTGCACCACGTTAGCCGAGCATCGCTATTGGACTTGGTGATCAAAGGCTTGTGGGCGGCAGCACGTCCATGATAACCGAGCAGATGGGCTTTCTTACGGATGGTATTCATCGAAAGAACACTCCCGGAGGCCTCTTGAAACTCCTCGCGGATGTGGCTCATCGATTTGGTGCGGTTCTTCCGAATTTCTCTGGCCAGCACCCGTCGGTCTATAACTCCCAGTTTTGTAAGTCTGCCGGATCGGAGCACATTCCGACAGTTACCTCTCATCTTCCACTTGCCAATCACGTAGGCCGCTGTCGATTTTGGGTACTTGAACTCACTCGGTATGTCACGTATGGATCGGCCATTTCTGTGATACCCGATGATTACACCTTTTGAAATCAGAGAGCTCCGAACTGCGTGGCATCTTGCATGCGACTGGTTGCGTTGTTGTTTCCCACACGATATTTAACGGCGGCGGCCGCGACGTGTATCAGGACCGCAGATATCGTCGATTGCAGGGGTGTCCAATTATTTGTTGGTAAATAGTGTATAAAAGGCTTCAGATGATGAAAGCTATGAAACCGAAAAATGATTTTCAAGTATGGATTTTAGAACCAGATATGTAGAAATTGGGATACACAACTTTAACGGAAAAAACAATGCATTATTTGAAGAATAAAGTACGCGCAAACAGGCTTTCGTGATAAATGGTATTAGAAAGATATAATTATGCGAGTTATTTATACTCATGGTTAAAACACTAGTTATATCACGGTCGCATCAGAAAAATATGACCACCCCCGGAATCACAGTGTACCTGCCCAGGCGCGTCACAGAGTGTACGCGACAAGGTGATCAAACGCAAATATCAGCGGCCGGCCAGGACAGATGATCCATAGTGCGTCACGTGAGCAAGCATCTCAGAAACAGCAAGACTTCGTGAGCTGTTCGCAAGGTGTCGTAGTAAGGGTGTATACCAAGATTGGACCGCTGGCACACCGAGTACCTCCCGAAGTCATAACTATGGAGACCCAAAGGCCATCGACCCCAGAAGAGAACGTCGCCTCCGTCGACTGGTAAAGGGCAATCGACGCGCAACAGTGCAGCAATTGACCACGCAAATGAACGCTGGGGCACTCAGGCATGTGCCCCCGATAACAGTAGAACGAACCCTGTTCCGCATGGGTCTCCGGAGTCGACGCTGCGTCAAGGTGCCCATGTTAACCCAAATCTATCGGCAACGACGCCTGCAGTTAGAATGGGACTACCGTCATTGGGCAGTGGAAGAGTGAAAAAAAGGTTGCCTTCTCAAACGAATCGAGGTTTCTACTCCACAGAAGTGACGGGCGGTAGCGGATACGGCGTCAGACACACAAGAACCAACACCCGAGTACGTTTGTCAGTCAACCACAGGCCGGCAGGGGCAGTGTGCTTGTCTGGGGGATGTTTCCCTGGTATGACCTGGGACCGCTGGTACCACTGGATGGGTTCCTGAATGTCAATGGCTACCTGTCCATCCTCCTTGACGACATTCATTCCTTCATGTTGGACGTTTACTCTGGTGGTGATGGTGTCTACCAACAGGGCAATGCGACGTGCCACATCGCTAAGGGGGTGCATAACTGGTTCCAGGAATACGACAGCGATGTCTGCGTTCTGCCTTGGCCGGCGAAGTTGCCTGACCTCAATCCCATAGAGCACTTGTGGGACTGTTCGGATCGACTGGTTTCAACGTGCCAACCCACAACCACGTCATCTTCGGGACCACCGTGCTCTGATGCAAACCGTATGGGCACGTGGCCGCCCCGGTGGCGCAGTGGTTTAAGCGATGGTTCTGATCATTCGATCGAAATGGGCCTGGGTTCGAATCCTGGTGAGGCATGGGTATTGTGTTTGCCTTACGGCACTGGCTCTCTCCCGTCTCTGGAACCAGTGACCCTAAATTAGGGACGGGCGACTGCATATAGCGCATTGCGTTGCTCACGGTGGTCGTTAAACCTCCAATGAAAAATAATTAAAAATGGGCACGTGTTCCTCGGGCAACCTTCCAGGGCCTCACTGCGTCCATGTACGCCGTCTCGCCCCTGTTATCCGGGACAATGGTGGTTATTCCTATTATTAGGTAGGTGGTCATATTATTCTGATACGACTGTGTGTATTTGATCGCATTGCAAAAATTAAAAACCTTACTAAAATCAAACTTCTCTTTCAAATAGCTCTGTGTCTATAGAAGCCGCGGTTACAGATTAAGTGAAATCCTCACAGCTAAGAATTTGAGACTAGTGATTCAATATGCAACATATGAATTAACAGCCCCCCCCTGCGGATTATGAGTGCATCCATTTGAAACCAAAGTGCTGAATGTTGATGATACGTCTAAGATTCTATTCTACTTCTCCATGAAATAGTGGAACCACAAATTTACGTTCCGGAGATTTATCAAATAGTGCATACGTGTGCGATTCGTGAAATGAGGTATCAATTTTTCATATAAACATAAAGTAAGCTACATACACTTATTGGGATCAGGGTTCAACTTAGCTGCACGAAGAAGGAACACAGGCCGCCTCGGTGGCGAAGTGGTCTAAGCGATGGCTTCTGACCATTCGTCCGCGATGGGTCCGGGTTCGAATCCCGGTGAGGCATGGATGTTGTGTTTGTTTTACGGCATTAGCTCTCTCCCTTTCCTGGAGTCAGTGGTTCTAAATTAGGGACGGGCGACTGCTTATCGCCCATTGAGTTGCTCATGGTGGTCGTTAAACCTCCAATCAGAGAAAAAAAGGGAACACAGCAACACTGTCTCGATTGTTTCAAAGTAGCATTGTTCAAGTTTCGTTATAAACCAATCAAAGAACCGTATATTTTTGGTAATCTAGAACTAAAAATGTAACGTATAATCGCAAAAAGCGTATAAATGAATTATGTATAACTGAAACTGCGATAGAAGCTACTGTAAAATATAGAGACTAAAGCAGAATTCCATATAAAAGTGAAAAATGTATAGCAGAGGTTCCCCTGTATATGTAGTTGAAAAAATCTATGGCTTATTGAACAAGCTAGTAAAATCATGCAATGCATTGATTATGATATGCTTTCCAACATGCCAGAAATCATTACTCAAGTTATCGGGATAATTGGCTGTGGAATAAATCTCGCTCCTGTGCCCTGACCTTTGACTCCATTTCGATGATATTAAACAGAATTGGTTCAGTATATCTCCGGAACAACATACTAAAATTTTGTCGCAATAGAAGCATGTTTAGTCAAGTTATGAGGATAATGGCTGTGAAATACATCTTGCTCCTGTGCCGTGACCTTTAACCCCATTTCAATGATATTCAACACAACCTGTTCAGTATACCTCCGGAACAACATGATAAAGTTTTGTCTCAATCGAAGCATTTTTACATAAGTTATGACGCATAAGGGCGATATAATGGATCTCGCTCCTATGTCCTGACCTTTGACCCCATTTCGTCCATTTTCAATAGGGTTTATTCCCAGTTGTTCCCTACCACATACTAAAATTTCATCAAAATCGAACCATTTTTACGCGAGAGTGATCGTGCGGACAGACAGACAGACGGACAAAGCTGGAGCATATACGCTTCTTCAACCTACGGTTGGAAAGTGTAAAAGCTGAAGATTTTGAAAGTGAAACTGACTATTTTAGGATGAAAATCAGTTAAAGCAGGGTATCGCTCATTTGACCAAAAGATCAATTCACCGGAGGTCACTTGCTCAAAACGCACTTCATCAAAAGGAGAATTTCACCTAAGGGTCGTTTTGCCGAAAAGTCCACTTCACCGAATGTCCATTTTATCGAAATGATTATTTCACCTAACAGTGATTTTATTGCGTAATTTATCGGAGAAGATCACCGTACCGCTGTGTTTATCCATCTAAAGCGCAATTTGTTAAATATGTTACTTTGATGTTCCGAAAGCTTACATACCCGATAATTACTGAACTTTTAAGTTCGAAACAAAACTCATGCATCGAATTCGAATCTCTCAATTCGGTTTCATTTCTCTGCACGAAATTATGAGTTTGAACTATTTTATTACAGATAGGGAACGCTTCTCCAACCGTAGGTTGAAGAAGCATATATGTTCCAGCTTTGTCCGTCCGTCCGTCTGTCTGTCTGCTTGTCCACACGATAACTCGCGTAAAAATGGTTCTATTTCGATGAAAGTTTAGCATGTGGTAGGGGACCACCTGTGGACGAACCGTATTGAAAATGGGTGAAGTGGGGTGAAAGGTCATGACATAGGAGCGGGATGCATTCCATTGCTCTTATGCGTCATAACGTGCGTAAAAATGGTTCGATTTCGATGAAATTTCAGTATGTGGTAGGGGACTACCTGGAAACAAACCCTATTTAAAATGGGTGAAATGGGGTCAAAGGTCAGGACATAGTAGCGGAATCACTTCCATCGCCATTATGCGTCATAACTTGAGTAATGATTTCTGGTATGCGTCATAACTTATGACGCATAATGGCGATGGAAGTGATTCCGCTCCTATGTCCTGACCTTTGACCCCATTTCACCCATTTTCAATAGGATTTGTTCCCAGGTGGTTCCCTACCACATACTAAAATTTCATCGAAATCGAACCATTTTTACGCACGTTATGACGCATAAGAGCAATGGAATGCATTCCGCTCCTATGTCGTGACCTTTGACACCACTTCACCCATTTTCAATAGGGTTCGTCCCCATGTAAGCCCCTAAAACATACTAACATTTCATCCAAATCGAAGCATTTTTACGTAAGTTAGGACTCATACCTTATGTAAAAATGCTTCGATTTGGCTGAAATGTTAGTATGTTGTAGGGGCTTACCTGGGGACGAATCCTATTGAAAATGGGAGAAATGGGGTCAAAGGTTAGGACACAGGAGCAGGATCTATTACATAACCCTTATGCATTCTAACGTACGTAAAAATACTTCGATTGCTACAAAACTTTATCATGTTGTTTCGGAGGTATACTGAACCGGTTCTGTTCAATATCATCGAAATGGGATCAAAGGTTAGGGCACAGGGCTGAGATTTATTCCACAGCCATTATCCTCATAACTTGAGTGATAACTTTAGTAATGATTTCTGGTATGTTGGAAAGCGTATCATAATCAATGCATTGCATGATTTTACTAACTTGTTAGTACTTTTGCACTGGATGTGGTTAATGTAACTTACAGTTAAGACATATATGATATTTAGTTTCGAGAAATGCTTTATCTGGATTTTTTGCTGAAGATTTTTTTGGTGAATTTCACGCATGATAAATATTTGTGAAACTATAGTTTTTGGTTTACATTTTTGAAAGATGCAGAGCCTCACAGCGCCACGGTAAACTTTCACTTCCTGATTTTCACCGAAGGATCAAAGATGGGTGGAGTCGTAGTACCGCTGTTGTCTGGATAGATATTCTTGTCAAGCGGACCCTAGCTAAGATCAAGGTGTTTTCTGCGGAGATGCATGATGTTTAGCTTGCACTTCGTCATGTCCACTCGAGTTTTCATCCTCATGCTATGGTCTATTTGAACCATAGCATGACTCTCCTCTGCAGGTTGGTGTGATTATCCCTTTCTTTCTAAAGTGAAACTCTTGCTCCGTTGTTTGCAGTAGGACGGCTTTCAGGTCCGATTCTGCTGGATTCCCAACCATGTTCGGAACCAAGGTAACGAGTCCGCTGATGCTGCACCCAAGGTACTTAGAATTCCTTCTAAGTACTTTAACTCCTTTAGCTTAGAACTCCTTCTAAGTACCTTGGCTGCACCAATGTCCGTCCGTTCGCTCATTTGAGGCCACAGTCTTAGAACTATATTACCGGGTCTTGCGTTCAAATTTTCTGGAGCATTTTAAATGTACGCGATTGTGGGACCAACAGATAGGAAATGAACTGCATCTCATATACGGGTAAAGCTAGTTATTGGTGTCTGTATCAGGGTTAGAAACTCCTTTAGCCGAGAATCAACGTATTCTAACGTAAAAATCAACCGAAAGTCGACAGGACCTTTTGGAAGAAGATGAGACACTATAAGTGACTATCGGGGGGAGTAATGTCGTTTTTTGGGGCTAAGTTTGGGGAGCAGTTGTGAGGTGTTTATGTACATTCAACGTAAAGTAAGTGTATGAGCAAGTAAATGAACTATTCGCCTTTATCTTATGTAGGTGTTTTTGTCTTCGAGATTTGAAGAACAAAATGAGTGACATAAAACCCGAGGACAGCCATGTTCGTCATTGTATGCTGTATGAATTTCATAAGGGGAACATTGCAACCGTGGCCACCAATAACGTTTGCGCTGTTTATCCGAATGCGTTAAATGTCCGCAAGTGCCAGCGTTGTTTCGTCCACTTCCGGTCGGGCAATTTTGACCTCTCTGATGCCCCTTGCGCAGGAAGGCCCATGGAGCTGGACAATGACCTGCCGTGTACAGCCGTTGAGGCAGATCTTCGTCAAACCATTGATGAATTATCCCAACATCTTAATGTATAATGGTTGTGCTGTTCAAGAGCACCTGTAACTGATAGGAAAAGGTCTATACACAAGGAGTTTGGGTCCCACACCAACTTTCACCTGACAACAGAGCCCAGCCGACAGGAAAAGGATCCATTTCTTCATTGAATTGTCACTGGAGATGAAAAGTGGGTTCTTTACGTGAATAACAAACGCAAAAACCAGTGTCTTCCTCCAGGTCAGACAGCAGTTCCTACGCCAAAACCAGGACTACAACCCAAAAAGGTTTTTCTCTGTGTTTGGTGAACTACCGCTGGCATAGCTAACTTTGAGCTCTTGGAACCCGGATAGACCGTAACGGCAGACCTCTATTGTCAACAACTGGACCGTTTGAAGCAAGCTCTTACTGTAAAACATCCAGCACTGGTCAACAGAAAAGATGTTATCCTCCAGCATGACAGACCCAGCAGACGATCAGAGATTTTGGCAGGGAAGTTCTGCCCCATCTCTCTTATTCCCCTAACATTGCACCATCTGATTACCATTTGTTCAGATCTCTTTAGCACTTTCTTAATGGGAAAAGATTTCCACAGATATCAAAACGGGGCTCTCGGACGTCTTCGAATCACTGCCGACGTCTTTTTATAAAGGCGGCATTGAAAGGTTGGTTTCACGATGGGCAAGTGATCGATAATGATGGCGATTATGTAATTAATTAAGAAATAAATTTCTTTTGTTACAAAAAGTGTCTCTCTTCTTTTCCAAAAACGGCATTACTTTCCGGTTCCCCCAATAATTTCACAAAAATGAGGGTTGAATAGTCAGAAGTCCACGCCTCTCACTATTCAACCACGGTCTGTGTCTAATTCAGGATCACTCTAATTAATGCAGATGTTTACCGCCGAAGATCTGTGTATTAGAACGACTTTTCTCCTTGCTGTAAGAGGCAGCGAGTAAAAACTTTTGCGTTCAGGATCTTCCAACGTAATCCGAAGAACGTAATGTAAAGTATCAGTACATTCTGACTCTGTATATTTCTGAAATCAGTTTTCACACTTTTCGTTGTTGAAAAAGGTTTTTTTCTTTCATTTTTCACAATTTGGCATACGCCTGAATAAAGTCAGTTTTTTCATAACATATTTAATCAGTCCATATGCACTGAAATGGCAGTTTATTAGGTAGGTTTACCTAGTAGCGTGTTGTGGCGCCCATGGCTTGTAGAACAGCCAGAATCCGTCGAGGTGTGTACTGTATCTGGTGCTAGAAGCTTTGTGCGCGAATGTTGTACCATGCGGATATGACTGAGTCACTCAGTTGCGGCAAATTGCACGGTGACACAGTCTCTCAGCGAACTGCTCGTTCCACCTCATTCTAGAGATTTTCAATGGGGCTGAAATCCGGGGAGTGTGCAGGCCAATTAAGAAAGGAAAACTCGTTGGCATGTTACTGGGAAAATTCGATGATGATACGAGCCTAATGAGTGGGCGCGTTATCACGTACTTGAGGATACCGTAGCTGTGGAAGACTGATTTCTTCGGCAACGATGTTCAGATGCGCCATGCAGTTCAGGCGTCCTTTGATGGATATCAGATGGGCTTATCATGACGGGAAATCATTCCACAGACTGGGGCACCACCGCCACTAGCCTGTACTGTTGACCGACAGAATAGCCAAACTGCTGGCTACCCAAAATGCAACACCAAGGAGGAAGCATCCTATTGGCCTGAAATTCGCAGCATGCGTTGCCCGCGAGAGGGCATGCAAACGATTAGCATTGCACGGCATACGCAAATCATGTGCGCCCGGCACGCCACCGAGAAGCACTATAAGAAGGGTGCACAGAAGGCGGGATGTAAGTAGTGGAAATGTGTTGTGCTGCCGGACCTGTGCGTGGGAAGCTTCCTGATGCCTCGTCGCAGAATACGGCAGTCATTCCAGCAAGTTTCGGAGTTCGACAGAGGACGAATAGTGGATTATCGCGACAGCGGTTCATAGTACCGAGACATCGGCGCCCGTGAGGGACGACATCCAGCCACAGTGAGGCGAGTATGGATTCGGTGGGTGCAGGAAGGACGGGCAGACCGACGTGAGCGATTACCGCAGCCGCAGCACACCACCGAACGAGAGGACCGACATGTTGTGCGGCGGGCATTGACGGCTCACACCGCCACATCACGAACGTTAGCGTAGGAATTAGGGTAAGTTGCGCAACAACCTGTGCCAGCACGTACCGTTCGACGTCGTCTGCAGGAGAGGGGACTTGTTGCCCGGCGCCCATTGCTCCAATTACCACGGACGTTACTACACGGGCGAGTGCGGCGGCAATTGGCCGTTGAACGCTGCACCTGGACTACGGAATGGCACGGCATTGTCTTCTCCGACGAATCCCGCCTCTGCCTGCAACACCATGATGGTCGGATCCGCGTGTGGCAGCACCGCGGCGAGAGACTGTATGACGCCTGTATTATGCATTGCCATACCGTTCCATCGCCTGGCGTTATGGTTTGGGGCGCAATTGGATATGACACCCGCACCCATCTGGTACGCATCGCCGGTACGCTCAACTGCCACTGCACAATCTTCGACGTTTTGGAGCCTGTAGTCCTCCATTACCTGCAGGACCTGCCAGCGGACAATGTACAATGTCCAAGGACAATGCGCGTCCGCACGTGGCACGCATCGTGCAACATTTTTTCACGGCCCACCAGGTGTCCCTGCTGCCGTGGCCCGCCTGTTATCCCGATATGTCGCCCATCGAACACGTCTGGTCGCTGATCGGCAACCGAGTGGCCGGGCAAGCACCACCCGCAGCTACGCCTGATGAACTGTGGCAACGTGTGGAAGCAGCCTTGACCGACATACCCCAAGGCCACATCCAAAGCCTCTTTTGTTCGATGCAGCGGCGTGTAGCGGCCGTTATTGCCAGCCATGGGAGCCCCACGAACTATTGATGTCTGCGTGTTCCGCAAGTCGTACGGGCCTGTAAGCTCAATCCTTTCATCTTTGTGTCTGTTGTTATGTGTCCAGTAAATCTGGTTTTGCCATCTCGTGTCCTTCTTGGTGTTGCATTTTGGGTGGCCAGCAGTGTACATGGCCGCATGTTGCCTGCGCCAAATTTGGATCCTGTCATCTTATGAGGAAGAATGAACCATTATTTGTCGGTCTGGGCGACCTTTCATCCAGTCCTCAACGGTTCAGTGTCGCTGCACCTTCGCCCACTGGAGGCGCACTTTCGTATTCTACGCTGACAACATCGGCATTCGCCATGGTAGTCCGTTTTTGTAGCCCATTCTTGATATGGTCCGATAGCTGATGCTTTCAAAGATGATCCTTGGCACTCCGATGTTAAATTCTGCAAGGACGTGTCTGGTTACAGTATAGCTAGCCTGTTTGCTTAAACGATTCTCACCAGTGTCCTTTGACCTATCTGATTCACCAACTGTTTAAGTCCACAGGATCACCGATTGCAGGATTTTTTTACGCGTCTCGCCATTCACTGCAAAATCCTTCTATCGTTGTACTTGAAAAACCGATGAGGGTGGCAGTTTGAGTGATGCTCGAACCTGCACGCCTGGTTCAAACTATCATACCACGTTCAAAATCAGTCAGATCACTCGTTTTGCCTATTCCGACCTTCAGTCTAATGCCGATGTTGGACGAGCTAATTTATACCGCACACAGCGTTCACGTGATGCCTTACGTGTTATAATGAACTATTTATGAGACGAGGGCAGATAGATTCATACACCTGATTAAGCTGTTCTCTGAGATTCAGAGGTTAGCTTCTCGAAGAAAACTCACCTGCCACATTCAAGTTTAAAACTGATGGAACTAAAATTTACATATCGTTGATGTATCAAACGTCTCCAGTTACAGCGATCTTGGCATACAGCTTGAGCTTCACTGACATCCATAACACGTCTCAGACAAGACCTTTTGTACTTCATACTAATTTTTCTGATGCAGACATTCCTGAATCTGGTCCTCCCATGATTTCCTTGGCCTTCCTCTACCTTTCTTTCCTGCCGCTTGGGCCGAATAAATTATCTTAGTAAGAATTTCACCACTCATTCTTTCAACATGGCCAGACCACCTAAAAATATTTATCACCGCCTTACTAACAACATTTTGCCTCACAATGCACATCTGCAACACATCTTTATTCTTCATATGACCAGAGCGAGTCTTTCCACAAACCCCCATAAGTAACGCATCTCTCCAGCACATAGTATTTTCTCCAGGACCAAAGTCTCAATGCTGTACATCAGAGTAGTAACAATTACACTTTCATACACAGCCATTCAGGATTTTTTCCAGAACCTATCATTCCTACAAATTGCTCCTAAAGCAGCTATGATTTTCAATGATGAATTCACACGCTTACTACCATTTAACTTGCTTTCCCTGTCCAACGTGCTTCGTAAATACAAATTCTTTCACCTGGTCTATCTCCGCACCATTTTGACTGATCTCGCATTAGTACTAGCAGTTCTTCGCTCAAAAACCATGACTTTGGTTTTTCCTTTATTTATGCTTAGCCTAAATGTCGCACAAACATCCTACTTCCGGAACAACATCCTCTGTAGCCTAATAAACTGTCATCTTAGTGTGTACGTAGCTCAGAAACGTGTGCTGCAAAATCATGTGACACAAATTTCGATATCTATCGCTACCCAGTATTAAATTTAGCGCGTTAAAAGAAACTCAGCAAAGTGTCGACTAGTTTCCTGAGCTTCCTTTTTCTACTGGCACACGTTACGCAAATCCTCGATCTCTGGTTATATTTCCAACTAAACTATAGTCTTTGTGTAAATTTACTCTGTTATTCAAACTCAAGGTGTATTTTTTCATGATATTACCAAATGTGCTCTTTGGGACAACTTGTTACGTTCTTGAATTTCCAGCTATACTCCCCATGAGATTGCGACCAACGTTCTACATCGGTGTTAGGGCAGAACTGCCCTAACACCGATAAATCGAATGCTATGGTGTAGTAAAAATGTTTTTTCTTAAGATGATCTTATTTCAGAGAAATATTAGACATACACAGCGCCTCAAAATAATGATTTATGATCGCTCACAACGCCGAAGATAAAAAGTTAGAAAAATTAATTACATACTTAAAATACTTACCTATGCAGAGACTGAACGTATATAGAATTGCTGTTCCCCTGTGCGTTGATGCGTTTTCCCATTGCTGTTTCTGGAAAGGAAAAATTAAATGGAATAACATTTTTAATTACTTTCGGGGATTGGAATCTAGCAAAAATGTAACAACTCAAATACGTAAATGTTTACTTGATCTCCAATGGTAGTGAGAAAAAACATTTTAATTATCTACTTTAAAGCACGATTAAACTGTGAAATCACAAATTTCCCAACGGCGGGATCCGAATGGCTTTTCAATTAAGCTACACCCACAAGTGCTTATCGCTGCTATTTGTCTTGACATGTGCGCCGCCACAATGGTAGGCACGTCACATAATATACACCCCCCCACCTCTCCGATAAGGACGGGTGCACGAAATTGCAGATTTCAGGTCCGTCGCACACCATGCTTTTGAAGTATGTAGAAGAAGGAATACTCACTAATTCCAGACAATGTGTCGAAGAAGCATCACACATTTTTCGAAGCGACGAAGGAATTCTTATTAATTCCAGACAATGTATGGAAGAAGCATCACACATTTTTCGAAGCAAAGAAGGAATTCTCATTAATTCTAGACAACGTGTGGAAGAAGCATCACACATTTTTCGAAGCGAAGAAGGAATTCTCATTAATTCCAGACGATGTATGGAAGAAGCATCACGCATTTTTCGAAGCGAAGAAGGAATTCTCATTAATTTTAGACAATGTGTGGAAGAAGCATCACACATTTTTCGAAGCGAAGAAGGAATTCTCATTAATTCCAGACAATGTGTGGAAGAAGCATCACACATTTTTCGAAGCGAAGAAGGAATTCTCATTAATTCTAGACAATGTGTGGAAGAAGCATCACACACTTTTCGAAGCGAAGAAGGAATTCTCATTAATTCTAGACAATGTGTGGAAGAAGCATCACACATATTTCGAAGCGAAGAAGGAATTCTTATTAATTCCAGACGATGTATGGAAGGAACATCACACATTTTTTCAAAGAACCTAACTGCCAGTAGATCCTTTTCGGACGCTAATGTGGAAACACACATTTGCTGGTGGCGGAACTCGAATTCTCACCCTTTTGCTCTGGAGCTAAATGCTTTGGCAATTAAGCTACACCGACAATTGCTTATCACTGCTACTTGCCGTCTTAACTGGTTTCATATGAAGTGACCACAGAACGTTTTGTAGAATTCGTTTGCTGATGCTAGAGTGTCACTCGTGAGGCCTCACCTAAATTTGGGGATTAACGGTGCATCTCTTGATACGTCACTGCTTCTGGGATTCAATTTTTGAATTATTTTCAGCTTTTATGCCGACATTTTATAGACAGTTAAATCGGTAATATACTTAAAAAACATATTTCGTCAGGGCCTGATTAAGACCTTAGTGGGCCTCTATGCTAAGATATGAGTGGCCCCAAGAAAACTGAGTGGACCTCCCTACCCCCAGTCTAAGACATTTGAGTGGGCCTCTAAAGCACTTATGACGGAGAATCATTGTGAAGTCTGTTAGAACATGAAACTGGAGCAACATGTTTGAGATCATTAATGCGCAGTGAATTATTCTAACTCAAAGTACCTGCAGGATTTTTATAACAAGTCACTGAATTTCTCATTGTTCTTAAGATTACTAGATTTTAATCTTGGATTTTTTAATGATTCAACATTGTATACTTTTCTTGGTGCATCTTTCTTTGCTAAGCAATGTGGAGCCACAGTGGATATGGACCATTAACGCTTCCAAGTGCAAGTAAGGGAGGGTAGATGGTGCTGTAAAAGCTGAAATTGTCTCACCGATATGGGCGTATTGATAGCCCCGGCAACCCCAGCATTGCTGGGGGCCTCGCGGCCTAGAGGGCTTCTTGCCACAGTAAAAAAAAAAAAAATACAAAGTTTTTCATATGAAAGTGGTTAAAAAAATAGCAAGTAAATTTCTGACGGCTGATTTGAATGAAATATTAAAAAGCAAACCAATTTTTTGTATGTTTTCTCCTATAAATGAGGTAAATATTTAGAAACATTTTTGCTGTTTTAGTTTATAAAAACTGGATGACAGGAAAGCATCCATTTTTTCCCCAGAGGAATTGAGACCCTTTTTCACAGCCATATGTACATGTATATCAGCAAGACAATGTGAAAGAAATATCAGTTCAGTGAATGAAATTTTTGTACCAATGAGGATAAGGTGTTATGTTTACAGTTGCTTGCACATAATTACCGCTCTGACAAAATTACGCATCCGTCAGAATGCAATGAACTAAAACATATTCTTCGCCGGGACGAAGAAACCGAGACTTGTGGGATTTTTTTATAAGAGCCAAGAGAAAAAATTTTACTATGAGCAAAAAAACATTGTGGAATTATATTAAGTGTGGTTTTTTTAATTTAAGAAGTTTTACTTTTTTTATACCACAATTTTTAATTGTTGCTTATTTGCTGACTTATGTTCTATGTTTTCTTATAAATTGGAAAAGGTCATCAGGCGCTATCATACAACAGTTGAGTGTGTGTGTGTGTGTGTGTGTGTGTGTGATGCATTTCAAAGAAATGTTTAGTTCTCTAAAAGAATAAAATTTGCAAGATATGCTTAACTTTTGCGGAAGTGTTTCGTAACATTTTGTATTTGTATAAAACTAGAGTAATAATTTTTAACTATACGACGAGCGTCTGTGTCATACGAAATAAAGTGCAACAATTTTGGTTTTACGAAAATTTCCTGCAGGTTCTAAAGAACTTGCATTATTAAAATGCTCATAAAACCTGTTAATAATATGAAATTTTAAATTTTCAATGATTGAAATAATATGGAATTTTTTTTTAAACAAAAGGGCCTCGAAGATATTTTTTGCAGGGAGACCCCGAGTTTTTCAGGTACGCCACTGCTCACCAACCCCGCTCTACACAGACATGCAACCTTTACACTTAGTGAGCCACTCCCTTTAACTTTTTCGTTTTGTAGCCGCTGTTTGTGATAGAGTGGAAATTATACGAGACAAAACTAAAACTATTTCATAAACGTTTGTCTCTCTGGAGAAAAAGCACGCGTATGTAAGCTGTGATTCACTAAGAGTAAAGGTTCCATACGATGTAGCGGCATACTTCCTGGGCCCTTGGTAATGTTGGTGCTCTAGGCTATAGCCCTGTGAGACCCCCTTCTTAATTTGGCTCTGGATTTCGGGAAATTTTCGGTTTTGAATAATTCGAGAAATAACCTCAACTGTATAATTGTTTTTGTAACAACATTTGCCAATAGATGGCAGCACCAGACATACGTCAAAAGCGTATGGGATTCTTGAAAATGACAATTTTCACTTGTTTGCTATCCGTAATGGATATTTAATATTATTTTTGAATCGGTTGTAATCATTGGTACAGGGGCGTATGCAGAAATTTTTTTCGGGGGAGGGGGCGACAAATTGGAAGTTTCTAAAATCCACCAGGATGAAATGGAAGTTAATGAAAAAAGAAAAAAACCATGTTAATAATTAAAAAAAAGATATTTCATTTTAGTTTTTTTAGGTATATAACATACATATATACCTAAATTAAGCTGATGAGTACGTATTAAAAAAAAAAGAGTGACAAAACAAATTTCTCCTTGAGAAATAATGAAATTGACTGGATTCGCCTACTTCTTAAAAACTGAGATTTATTCTTCTAGGTACATTTCCGAATTTGTCAATGACTTCTTCATCTTCAACTTGAATGTCTCTATGAATAGATAATAAAGCTAGCCCATTCAGTCTTGACTCTGATGTACTGTTTCTCAAATAATATTTCAATCGACGAAGACTGGAAAAGCATCTTTCCACTGATGCTGTGGTTACAGGAAGAATTGCCAAGATGTGAAACAAAATATAAATGTTGGGAAATAAGTTCTTATTGCATGATGCCAAACTTTCAACTGCGTTTTTGGGGCGCACGTCTGCTTTTTCCCTTTCCCATTTTTGACACCATAATTGATACTCGCTTTCTGTTACATCAGAATATCCTAAATCAGATTCATACATTTTCACTGCAGATAATATTTGGGAATAATCATTCTTCACAGCAAAAACTGGTAGAATGTTTTGCAATGAAGTTAGTGTTTCTTTTTGTGATTGAAACCTTTCATTTAATGATTCAATTGCATCATCCACAAAGGGTATAAAATATACTTCTGCAGAAATATTCTTCTGGAGTTGAATATGGGACATTGCATCCATTCTTTTTGTATACTGCATCTATGTGGAACTTCTTCTGCTACTTTGGGGCCTTCAGCCAATGTTTTTACAGCATCATATATTAAGCTGAAGGATTTTTCTGCTTCAGTTCTCCTGCTGTTTATCAGTGTTGTAACTTCTGATATTTTTTCTAATGCATCGACTAAGTCGATTTGCTTGTTTTGGAAATTTTCAGATAGGTTGTATATGATGGACAATATTTTACTAAGGACAAAAGTTGCCACTAGAAATGAAAACTGGCATATATAGAGTTGAGCAAAGTGTGTGCTTTGACAAATGATTCTGCTGACTCTTCTTGCTCAATCGCTTCTAAGGATGATATAACAGGATGCAGAAATTCTTTAAACATAAGAACGGCATCATGCCTTTGGATCCATCGAGTTTCACATAGAGTTTTCATCTTAACTTTGTTGCAATCAGGTAGCAATCGCTGGATACTTTCTTTCAAAACACTGGTACGTTTAGCAGAAGCGTGGAAAAACGAACATGTTTCTGATATAACTCCCATACAGTTCCTTATATGCTAGGCATTTTGCTAGCATCAGACAAACATAAGTTGAAGGAATGGGACATGCAATGATTATATATTGCTTTGGAATATTTTTTTCTAATACAGGCCTGCACTCCAAGAAACTGTCATCGCATTGCTCCAGCCCAATCATACCCGTTCCCTCACATATCGTTCAGATCAAAACCTAATTTCACTAAATCTTCCATAATTGTTGTTGCAAAAATTTGAAATCAGAAACTTTTCTCATAACACAAATTTTGATTTATATATATAAAAATTATATATATATAAAAATTATATATATAAAAAATTATATATATATATAAATTAAATTATATATATATATATATATAAAAATTATATTGGAAAACAGAGTTTGGTTATTTAACCTTATTTGACAGATAACATAAAAAATGAAACAGATTTCGGGAGGGGCCAAGGCCCCTTTGTCCCTCCCTCTAAATACGCCCCTGCATTGGTACAAATCAATACTGCTTCTTACTGAATAGCTGTAAATTAATTCTCGTATCAGAGCTGTTTTAACACGAAAATCTGCGGTGCTTTAACTACTTTCACGATAATCGCCTGACACGGAATACTTCTGTTCGTGCTGGTAAAATATGTTGCGTGATTCTGAAAACAGAGCGCAGTGCAGGTTTTTAAAATTTTAAAATTAACAAATAGGCTAATCCTACTATTATACTGAAAGATAAATGATCTATGGATTTCATTTGAAAGCAAAAAAAGAAAAAAAATAGGGATGAATTAATAATATTTTTGTTTTGTGAGTAATACTTTAACTGAAATTAAGAAACATATATTTTTTCACGAATAAATCACATTGTGGTACCAAGAAGATCCGCCGGTAAACAAAATAGCACTCCAGTTCAATAAAACGATTGGACAGTCTCTTCTGGAGTTCTTTAGGTTACACTTCACTCAATCTTTGCTGAGTCATGGTTAACATCAGAGCAGGGATTCAACTTTTTCAACGCCACGTAAATTTAGAAGCTCTTATTAACATTTCTATCAGATTATTACTAATTATGCTTGTACTAGTCTATATAGCCCGTCCTAGGACGGTTGTTGTTAAGCTTCAATAAATATTAATATATAGGGGATGTTTCCCGTCCTAAGACGCGGTGAAATTTTTAATTGAAGCAGATTGAAAACAAATCAAATTGATGCCGGCTTTTTCTAAGGAAATATAGTAAAAACTTATGCACTGAGTGGCCAATTTATTATGACCATCCCCTCAGTACTTCGTTTGGCCACTTTTTGCCTTTAACACTGCGTCGATTCTTCGTGGCATGGACTCCACGAGATGTTGATAAGTGGTTTGTGGAATCTGAGACCATGCTTGATGAATAGCACTTTCCAAGAATGTGAGATTGCAGGGTTGTGGATCCAGCTGTCTGATGGCTCGTTCAACTTCATCCCACAAATTCTCAATGGGGATTATGGGGGACACCTAAGCAAAGTAAACTCCCCGGCATGTTCCAGAAACCAATCTTGTACAATACGAGCACTATAGCAGGACGCATTATCTTATTGAAAGTCATTGGGATAAACCATCCACATGACAGGATGCACTTGGTCCGCAACGATATTTAGATATGATGTGCCAGTCAGACGTTGATCAACACAAATTAAAGGACCCAAAGCATGCCAGGAAAACATTCCCCAAACCATAACGTTGCCTCCACCAGCTTGAAGGGTTGTAGCAATGCATTTGGGGTCCATGCTTTCGTGCTGTTTCCGCCAAATTCTCACTCGGCCATCGGCATGGTGCAACTGAAAACGTGATTCATCGGACCACATGATTTGTTTCCAATTATCGACTGTCCAATCCTTGTGCTCCTGTGCGAACTGGATACGTTTTCTCTTGTTAACTGCAGACAGCAAAGGTGTTCGAACAGGCCTTCGGCTGCCATATCCCATCCGATGCAGTGTACGGCGAACAGTGCGTGCAGAGATCATTTGAGGGGATCCTTGATTCAGATGGTCTGTAATTTGCTGCCCTGTTGCCCTTCTGTTGTCTATTACCAGTCTGGACACTCTCCGTTCCGCCCGAGCAGTCACTAGTCGATGACGACCACACGATGCACGTAGGGACCCAGTTTTTTGGCTGACAGCCCAGACTTTAAACACTTTAACAACAACTGCTCTGGAACATTTCACGAATGCGGCGGTTTCGGTGATACTCGCTCCATGGCTCCGAGCTCCTGCAATCATACATACCACGTTGAAAGTCCATCAAATCGCATTTTTTTACCCATCTCGTCACTCAAAAATCCCTTCTACTACTGCCGCAAGCACTAAGCTTTCCATTTTTATTCTAGCCTCGCCCTCTGGCGGCAACAGCGTGCAGCCATAGCTCATTTGCTTAAACTGTCAGGTGGTCATACTCAAGTGGCCACTCAGTGTATAGTAAGAACTCATTCAAGTTGGAACTGAAAATTATATGCTATTTAGTTCAGTTTTTTAAAAGACCTCGCGATAAATTTAACGTTCTGTGTATAATATTTGTTGTTGTTTAACAATTTTCCTTGTAGTCCAGCTGTTTTCATGTAAACTCTCCTTAACAAGTTTTGCTTTGATTTTTCGCGTTAAATGTCTTTTTCTCCGGCACACTTGTTATTCCGGTCACGGCTTGTTTTAGACTGTCCCATTTGACTGTTAGTTTGAAACTTCATACTGAGGCTTTTTCTACAAAATAATGCGACATCTGGCATTACAAATCAGAACTATCTAAATTATCGACAATGTGCTATTGGGGGCGACATCTGTTTCTAGAGATTCAATTTTGCTCACTTTGCCATCTCAAGATTTCAGTTTTTATTGTAGGCTAGAGCGTTTAGATGGATCGTTATTTTGCCAAATGCATAACATAATCAGCACTAAACTCGGAAAGTTAGTTAAATTAAAGTAATTAAAGTGTGCAAATTAAAAATTCGAACTGTGCTAAATTAAATTAATATACAAACTCAACTTGCTGTGATATTAAGATTTCAATTCGAATTTTGTAGATCGGATAAATAGAACTCGATTAATTGATGATCCAATGTTTTTAAATTATCACGCTATCACTTTGTAATTAGATCGCGTGCTATTATATAGCATGCAATCACTTTTACATTTAATCGCTTGGACATCTCGGGCGCACACACGAATTGACCAATACATGATGGCAGCAATTAGAAAAAATTCACCGACAGCGGCAATATAATGCTTCCAAAGTAACAAAAGAAGCTGTGTTAATATAAAGATGAAGCAGAAACACAACTGGGACTCAGCTCGCAACCAAAACTGTAAAGTGAAATATAACAATCTATTTGGCGGTATTTGGAAAACACCAGAAAATTTTTTTTCTCGTGTCAACACATAATTTTACGTTCAGCGTCTGAAATAAAATATTGGCAAAATTACACGAAATTATTTGTGCTGATTTTCATAACAAAAAAAAATTAAAAAAAATACCTGTTTCAGGAACGTTTTCTAGTTCGGACCATAATATAATATTTTTAAACACGTTATTTGAAGTAAAGTTCTAGAGGGAGTGCTTACCACAAATGATGTCCAAAGTGCAATACGAAGTCAGTGGTGCGATGTCAACCCATTCATTTTGCTTCATCAGCTCGTCAAGTTTTTTCACAAAAATCTTGGCTTGTTCGTTGAAAATCGGTATAAATTCATCAAGTATACGGAAATGAAACGCTGGAGTCAGAAGTTTTCTTCTCGATCTCCATTTATTTCCTCTACTGCAAAAAACAACGAAATTGTCAAAACATGAAAAACCTCCAGGAACAGAATAAAGTTTTATGTGAATCATCCTACAACGTATTTTTTCGTCTCACTCCATTAAGCAGTATTCCTTCAATGTTATCTGAGCCATGACAAAAGCTAGAATCTCATTCATCCTAAAAGCGATAGGTTCGAAATCAGCTCATTGAAACAAAGCACAATTAGCGAGGGAGAGTAACTCACTAATGCAGAGCAAAATTATGGGTAATAGAGTGCGCCTTATAGCTATGGATGCGAGAATAGATATTTAAAGAATACAGAGGAACTATGAGCACAGCGTCTCCCAATATCTTGTACACGCCCTACCGGACACCTGCATGTCCATAAATCTTTATTTACAAGAAACTTAATATTGTGTAAGAATACAACGAATTAAAACGTGCAGAATAAGTCTGAATCCAGGGCAGCAATCCCTCGGTGCATGTTAATGAATCCAATACTAGTGAAACTCTAAAACTCACTAGAGCTCCAATGATTTTAATAACACACGAATTCAGTAATATAAGAACAAATGAAGCTCATGAGATCTTTCAAGTTTCCTAAAACTCATCTTCAGATAAAAAACAATTTTAACTCTAAGTTCAGGTAATCATGGTATATATACACATATGCAACAACTACATCGGTGTGCAGCAGGTGTCGTACATAGCCCTTCACCCGATTGGTTGGGAGGCTACTCATGTAGAAGTTTGACAGACATAAGGAAGTAACTATAGATAAAGAGTTAAAAACAAGTGGATACGGGGCTGAGGATCCCACCCTGTACTTAAAACGTAATAGTATTATACAGTATAATAGATCTAATCACCACAACATAATATTTACAAAATAGTAATATTCCAGAAATGAGAAATAAATACTTACATATAATGCTGGGTTATTTTTAGCTTAGAATCATGCCAATCTAACAGAAGAGCCAATTAGTTCATTAACAGTATTGCTCAAAATCTCTTAATTGTTTAATATTGTTCAAAATCTCTATTATTGTTTAATATTGTGTGTTGAAACCTTTTGTCTTTGTTACTGCCACGAGTCTGCGTGTAATAAACTCTCTACCAGTTTCTTGTAAATATCCGCCGCTATGTTTCGCCATTTTGGAATATAAAAAAAATGGCGCTACATTTCTGAACAGTGACCAGTTCAGTTTTGTTTGTTGACAGATCTCTTTCTCAAACCATCCGACGATCCAATTCTCACAAGAGATTATCTATATGCTTCGGGTAAGGACTTTCTGAGCTAGTCAAACCAAATTTTTAAAGCCCAAGTCTTCAAACCAGTCTGTAACAACGGTAGCAGTATGCCATGGTGTATTATCCTGCTGATAACATTTTGGGCCTTCCCCAAAGTACTGCCACAAGGTTGGGAGTGCATAATTGTCCAGATTGTTTAGGTAGAGCTCAGCACTTATGGGTTTGTCGTAAAATAAATGGTCGTAATATCTTTCAAATAATAAAAAAATAGCTACGTGAGTGATATCATGGATGATACACAAAATGATTTAATTTATGATTCAAATAAAGTAGAAAACGATCATGACGACTTTGACAAAGATGATATTTTGTTTTGATGATGCAGCTTTAACGGACTGGACTTGCAGGAGAAGTTTCTGGAAATTCTGCTAGTGAATTTGACTTTAAAGACTTAAAAGTGATAATTTTACAGTTTTGTATAATTACGATTTCATAAATGCCATATTTTACAAACTCTTGAAATTTAAGGGTTGAAATACATGTTAAAGAATGTTGTAAACTTAAGGGTGTGTTGTCAAAAGACTAACAAAATGTGCACCAGATTTATTATTAGGACTGAGATCAGTTTTTTCAGTAGTATCGTTAACACTTTTTATTTATTTTTGTGCGCTATTTCATATTGGTTAACACTGCAATTGGATTTTGTGACTAATACTGTGTGCATAAATAAATAATTACAAAAATTTTGATTTATGACAATTTTTCTGAAAACATGTGCGAAATGAGGAAGGAATTAGGAAATTCTGATTTAACTTGAAATAAAAAGGATATTGAAAATTTTATTACAAAGAAGTACAAAATCTTTTCCATGTCCTTTTTATTTAAAAAGTGAAAACACACCCATAACACCAAAAAATATTTTTTGCTTCAATATAACTGTGATGTTTCGTAATTTCGGCATTCCACAGTGTTTAAAGCCAACGAAAAAATTGGTTTTTAGGATCTGTAGAAAGAAGTAAAGAAACGGATTGTGAGTTTGCTAATATTTACAGTTACTAATCCTACAAAATTAAAAAAACTGATCTCAGTCTTTATAATAAATCTGGTGCACTTAGACATGCATGGGTATGATGGGAGTTTGAAAACTGTTCATTTTCGATGTCCTTCGTAGAAATAGGGGATGAATGACGTTTCTGTTCCTGCAAAACATTGTTAATTTCCTGGGCCCATTGTACAGGGCCCTGATTTTGAAATGAAATAACGCAGAAACGGAGATCGATAGAAGCAGGGGCGGGTTTGCCATTGGGGCAACCTGGGCCATGGCCCAGGGCGCTGTACATAGAGGGGCGCCAAAATTTTGAGAATACATGTGGCACAAGACGTTTTATCTCAACACCCCCTCTCCCAAAAAAAGATAATGAAATGGGATTTTTCATTTTTACAAATTATAAACTGAGTAGTATAATACCTTTAATGCTTAAGAAAATATTAAATGGCGTTAGTACATTCGATGTGTTTAAAAAACCTTATACGAGCAAACAGTGCTTCATTTGAGCATGTAGAGTCTGTAAAGTGTTTCATAACACGTGCAGAGAATAGTTGAAAAATTGATTCTGCTGTAATTAAGCAACTGATGAATGAGAAAAATTATTGGAAAGCAGTACTTTTACGGATTATCGAAGTCATTAAATTTCTGTCTTCCCGTGGATTAGCATTTAGTTGAACTGGAGCGAACGACACGTTAGGGAATAATAATAATGGCAATTATCTAGGCATCTTTGAACTGATAGGAAAATTTGACCCTTTTTTGGAGCAACATTTGAAAAATTTTGGAAATAAGGGAAGTGGAAATGTTTCATACCTTTCGAAGGATGTATGTGAAGAATTCATTTCATTAATGACCTTATCAGTCACTGACGCAATAGTTAAAAAGTTGAAGTCGAGCAATTATTACTCTATTATTATAGACTCCACTCCAGATTTGTTAAAAGTTGACTTTTATTTTTCGTAATGTTCTGGAAAATGGACAACCAGAGGAACGATTTATTTGTTTCTTACCCAACACTAGTCATAAAGCAGAAGGCATGGAGAAGGCTTTAATTGAATCTGTTGCAAGATTTAAAAATAGATGTTAAAGACTGCAGAGGTCAAAGTTTTGACAATGCGAGAAATATGTCTGGTGAATATTCAGGTCTCCAAGCTCGATTAAAAAGTCATAACAGTTTAGCCTACTACATTCCATGCGCAGCACACTCTCTTAATTTGGTTGGGAAATCCGCAGCGGGATGCTTCCTAGAAGCTACATCCTTTTTGATGTTCGTACATGACATATACAACTTGTGGTCATCTTCATCACGTAGGTGGCAAATCTTGAAGACATGTCTTCAAGATAATCATAAGCTCCACAGGATCGCAATCTAGACTTCTTGTACCCAAAACGTTATGTGAAACCTGATGGTCAGCAAGGGTTGATGCATGCAAGGCCTTACGCTCTAGTTATTCCTGCATTAGAGATGCACTTCAAGACTTCGCAGAAAACACCGGTGAAAAATTATAAGCAAGAGTAGAAGCAGAGGGATGATTAAGTGAGATGAATTTGTAAGAAATAGTCATTCTCTTAGAGCTTTGGAGTGATATTTTACAAAGAATTGATAGTTGCAAAAAATGAATATTGACCTTTCAGTTGCTGTAGAACTGTACGATTCCTATTATTAAATATTTAAGTGAACTCCGGAATAAATGTGATAAGTATGAGGAAGGTGGAAAACTTTTGTCTCAGTGCGACGAATATAAGAAGAATGTTACCAGAACCCGTCGGAGAAAACTACAATTTCATGAGATGAATGGCAATAAAGAAACTTATAACGAAGTGAATTTCTCCGTCATTTTTATCCGCGCCGGGGTTCGAACCCGGGTCCACTCATTCCGGAATAAGTTGCTCTACCAATTAAGCTACGCGGACATTTGTTCTGATTCCTATCTGCCTTTATGTCGTGTGCGTCCTGCTGGCAGGTACGTCACATCTCCTCTCCTGGTACGTTACATCATCTCCCCCTTACTTTTTTTTTTTTTTCGAAGTGCTGCTCATATTTTTCCTATCTCGCGGTGTGGAAATAACATCACACCAATGCGAGATTTTGAACGGTCGGGTCATCCGGATAGTTCGGGCGCCATTATAACGAAGTGAATTTCTCCGTCATTTTTGGTCTACGCCGGGATTCGAACCCGAGGCCGCTTATTCCGGAACAAGTTGCTCTACCAATTAAGCTACGCGGACATGTATTCTGATTGCTA
Source organism: Macrothele yani (assembly GCA_039090855.1). Lineage (NCBI taxonomy): Eukaryota > Metazoa > Arthropoda > Arachnida > Araneae > Macrothelidae > Macrothele > Macrothele yani. Next base: position 45,194,577 of record CM077015.1, on the reverse strand, counting down.
TCTGCCTTTATGTCGTGTGCGTCCTGCTGGCAGGTACGTCACATCTCCTCTCCTGGTACGTTACAAACTGTTTTCACTGGAAAGGAATATATGCGAATATGCGTTTTCCATACGATCATTGATAACTTGGTGCAGCAGTTGAAACGTCGACGAGATGCGTATTCCGATGTGGAGAGCATGTTTGGGTTTCTAACGCAATTATCAGATGTTGATGAGACAACAGTATCTCAAAAGGCAAAAAATCTGCTGACAGTTTACTCTAAAGATTTAGGCCCAGAATTTTAACAAGAATGTCTTCATTTCCAGAAATTTTGGAATAATTTAGATAGACAAGCAGTGACAGATTCAAGAGTTAGTGTTCCTGTTGAGGATATGATGAAACTGATTAGGAGAAAAAGAATTGATTCAACTTTTCCGAACGTTGATGTTATCCTAAGGATTTACCTATGTATACCCATCACTAATGCCCCTGGAGAAAGAAGTTTTTCTATTTTGAAAATCATCCACAATTATTTGAGGACATCTAGTTCTCAAGAAAGAACAAGTGCATTGGCAACTTTGTCACTTAATTTGAACATTATAGAAACATTAATATTTGATGATATAGTAGAGGATTTCGCCAAAAGAAATCAAGAAAACAAATCTTTTAGCGGTGAGTAATTTTGCTGTATATAAGTTATGTTCATTCGTTTCTTCTATCTCTGTCACTTAATCGATATACAATAAACATTGGTAGCAGCACTATCATTATATTTTTTTTAAATTCTAGAATTAATATTGCATACGTTGTAAATTTAAATCCAAAATTTTGCAGGCAAATGTTTCAGAAGTGTGTTAAAAAAACAATTTCATTTGTAAATATAAAAATTTACTGTGAAATGTTTTAAAATTATGCGAATTAAACTTGTGTGAAAACGACATTTATAAATTTTTATTTCAATGCCCAGTTTTAAATAATACATGTGCTAAAAATGTTACAGGGTTGGGTTGTTCTTGAGAATATATGCTAATTCTTTGTGTGATAAAAAAATCTATATGTAATATGTAATTTAAATATGAAATTCTAATCGGCCTCAAATTTCTTACAATAAGTTTACTTAGGGGCGTTTGTTTTTCCTTGGCCCAGGGTGCTGTAATACTTAAACCCACCCCTGGATAGAAGAATGAAACAAGTGGTATGTTTATTTTGAAAGCCGTAAAATCTGATACAGAAGTTTCAAAATTACTTACAAATGTTGCTGACAGGTGGCGCTGTACGTTTTAGTCGCAGTAGGGCGTCCAAGAAATAGTCTATAAACTGTCCTTTGCAAGCAGTCGTTGCAATCACATGACAATAGATTCAAAATGTGCACCTTTCGCAGCACAGAGATGGCGCAAACAAAGAATGAAATTTTCAGTCAGCCTCTGTAGTGTGTCAACGGAAATGGACGCACATGCATCACCTATCAACTCTTCAAGCTCGTCCAGTGTTTCAGAATTGTTCTGGAAAACAGTGTCCTTGAATGTGTTCCACAAAAAGTAGTCGCAGTGGGTAAGATCGGGTGAGTATGGAGGCCAATCCATGGCTGTTCCAGTAAATGTGGAATAGTTCAAAGCAATGACTCTATTTCCGAAGTATTCCTCAAGAAAGGCAAAAACCGCTGCGGTACGATGTGATCGGGCCCCATCTTGCATGAACCACGAAGTCCCTGATACTCGAGTACCAGAAAAACACGTTGCTCCACCGAATACATGACTTCATCCACTTCCTTCAGCAGTACGTTAACCTCCTTTCACGTTTCGACAGCGAAACTGTCCGAAGACTGATCGCTCTGTGTTTCACAGCATTATTTATAGGACCGCACTGCGACGACAGCGTACAGCGCCACCTTTCGGCAACATTTGTAAGAAATTTTGAAACTTCTGTATCAGATTTTTACGGCTTTTCAAATAAACATTCCACTTGTTTTATTCTTTTACCGATCTCCGTTTCCGAGTTATTTCATTTTAAAATCAGGTAGTCCTTTGTGGGACACCCTGTAGCTAATAAGAGATTCTGTAGGAAACTACAATGTAGAGCTGAACGATATTTTGTACACGAAGAGTTTGTAAATCTAAGAGACTACTCACACTACTTAGCATGCGTTTTTGACATTATATTTTTGTTCTTAAGAACAGCGCTTCATTCAATGTGTTATAATTACTTCACAACCTCTGTAGTGCAAAATATCACTCTACTCTGCCTTTACAAGGCACGCTTATACAGAAATAAGCACGCTGCAGAAAACAGTGGCATTTATTCCAGTAACTAAATGCCCTTTAAGAAAACAACACAGAGCACGCGAATCTTGAATGAGGACGCTGACGTGCTGCCAATCTAATTGCTTTCGAGTTTTCCTTGTAAATAATGTATAACGAATTAAATTTCTCCATCATTTTTGGTCTACGCCGGGAATCGAACCCGAGTCCGATTATTCCGGAACAAGTCGCTCTACCAACTGAGCTACGCAGAACGTTCATTCTGATTGCTATCTGCCTTTATGTCGTGTGCGTCCTGCTGGCAAATTTCTCCGTCATTTTTGGTCTACGCCGGGAATCGAACCCGGGTCCGCTTATTCCGGAACAAGTCGCTCTACCAACTGAGCTACGCAGAACTTTCATTCTGATTGCTATCTGCCTTTATGTCGTGTGCGTCTTGCTGGCAGGTACGCCACATCTCCCCCCCGAAAGAGAGCCGGGGGCATGGCCCACGGGTCAGCCGTGACCATGAATCGTTGCAGGCAGCCATCCACTGTCGAACGTGCACTTGAGAACTCCCAGTCAATCTAGTGTGTGGAATGCAACATCACACATTTTTATTTTTCGAAGCGCTGGAGAAGGGATTCTCTGATTTTTCCTATCTCGCAGTGTGGAAATAACATCACACCATTGCTGCGAGATTTTGAACGGTCGGGTCATCCGGATAGTTCGGAGAACATTATACCGAAGTAAATTTCTCCGTCATTTTTGTCCACGCCGGGACTCGAACCAGAGTCCACTTATTCCGGAACAAGTCGCTCTACCAACTGAGCTACGCAGACGTTCATTCTGATATTGCTAGCTGCCTTTATGTCGTGTGCATCCTGCTGGGCAGACACGTCACAAACGTTTTGCGTTGTTGAGGTAGTGTTTCAGAAAATAATTACACATTACCATTAACTGTAAGTAGCAGTAACGGTACTTTATTTTTAACACGCATGTGTATTTACGAACGTTGCAGAGTATGTGAAATATAAAGAGAAAATCATGCTCTTACCTTGTCAAAAGACCTTCCTTCAACCATGGTGCAAGCATGTCATACTCGAAACCTTTCTGAAGGATCTCGTTACTGTTAAGAACAGGCTGAAAAATGAAACTGTCTCAGAAAGGTCTGGAAAATGCGAAGATTGTTGCATATACAAATGAAACATTCTACACAAAAACTTACCATGGCTTACGTTTTTGCCCTCGGTAAAACTGACAGGTCTAAACAGTGTCGTGCAGGGATATATACTCGCATTATGCAGCCAAAAGTGTTTTAGTACCATAAAATAAGAAAAGATAAAAATTTTACCTTTTTAAAAAGATGCAAGTCCACCAATGTCTTGGATCACAAAATTTGGTTAAAGCCGTAAACCGTCCACTCTTTCGACAAATTCTTGGGAATTTGTCTTAAGTCTTTGAGCAGGATTGTAGTTTGATCTGCTTGGAGAGATTCCATGCATCTCGCTGCAATACATCCCGAAAGGCCTCAGCCGGATTTTAGATAGGAGCTGTATGCTATCACGTGCATCACATAAATACTGTTTATCTTTGTACCGAGCCACAGTGCATTTTGCTGGGTGACAGGCGGAACTGTATTTATAGAAGGGGCATTGTCTGTCGTTGTAAAAATTATAAAATTCCGTAACTGCCGTGTTACTCAAAACACCGAGGTACGTTTCTCTTACATGGTAATATGTACAAAAATCAGGTGCATCAGTTACGTACCACCGCCGACGCCACTTCACTTTCACTATCATGTTCTACAGGGTATCGTTCACTTGATCGAAAGGTCATTTGACCGAAAATCACTTCGCCGAAAATTACTTGATCCAAAGGTACATTTCACCGAAGGGTCACTTGACCGAAAAGTTTATTTCATCGAAAGGTCACTTCACCTAAAAGTTCATTTCATCGAAAGGACATTTGATCGAAAAGTTCATTTCACCGAAGGATTACTTTACCTAAAAGTTCATTATATCGAAAGATCATTTCACCGAATGGTCAGTTTACCGAAAACTTCGAATTTTGTTGTTAGAGATCTGTTGGAGTGTGGTGCGGGTTTTTGAAAAACTGGTCACCTAAACATTATCGGATTGTATAAAAAATACATTTTTAATTTCTATGATACACCTCCCCATATGCCTTTTTGTCAAATTTTAATCCTCCGAGCTCATATTCAACAGGGTTACATAGTAAATCAAGTAAATAATGTTCCACTTTTACTCAATCACAGAGCATTAATTTTTTGACCGTAGGCCTAGATACAGGCCATTTTAACAGATTTTAACCCTACTCATATTTATAAGCATTACGTAAAATGTAAAGTAACTTTTTTTGTAAACCTTATGAACATGAACACGAAAGTTCAAAATTTGCTAAAAATGCCTAAGTCGAGACCTAGGGCCGAACAATTGATTCTTTTTGCCTGAAAAAATGTGCAATATTATTAACTTGACTTTTTATGTAAACCTGATGAACATGAGTTCGCACAATTAAAATTGGGTAAAATGGCCTAAGCCAAGGCCTAGGGACCTAAAATTAAAAAATGTGCAACATTACTAATTTTACTTTTTATGTAAACCTTATGAACATGAGCACTGAACATGACTTTTATGTAAACCTTATGAACATAATTAAAATTTGCTAAAAGGGCCTAAGCCGAGGCCTATTGTCTTAAAAAAAGATTTGTCTTAAAACTAAATCTTTGCTTTCTCTGTGACACGGAGAAATCAAAAGTATAATCCCCTAACGTTTCGGTAGTCTGTCTGCCGAACTTGCACCATGCTTCAACAGATCCTGTAACGAAATCCAAAGTTTTCGATAAAGTGACCCTTCCGTGAAATGACCTTTCGATGAAATGAACTTTTAGGTAAAGAGACCTTTCGGCGAAATAAACTTTTCGATCAAGTGACCCTTCGGTGAAATGTACCTTTCGATCAAGTGACTCTTCGATGAAATGAACTTTTCGATCAAGTGATCTTTCGGTGAAACAATCTTTTCGGTGAAGTGATTTTCGGTCAGGTGACCCTTCGGTGAAGTAAACTTCGGGCAAACGAACCAGACCCTGTTCTACATATGCAAGATCCAGTTGTCCAGCTTGATAGAAATATACTGTAGCAAGATTCATTGCCGCCTCTGTGGCGCAGTGGTCTAAGCGATGGCTTGTGATCATTCGTCCGAAATATGCCCGGGTTCGAAAATGGTGAGGCATGGATGTTGTGTTTGTTTTACGGCGCTGGCTGTCTCCCTTCCCTGGAACCATAAATTAGGGACGGGCGATTGCTTATAGCCCACTGAGTTACTCACGGTGGTCGTTAAACCTACAGAAAAAAAATCATCATTCCAAAGTACATGGATCTGGTCGTCTTCAGTCCAGTTTTTATTTTTGCGATTTAAGGGCTACTACAATCGTCCTTGAGCCTGAAATCGTTTTACTAGGGGATTGTAAGAAGCAGCTCTTTCACGGAAACTCAATATTAGCAAAACTTCACGTGTTGTTCCCTCCCCCGCATGGAAGCCTATAGCTTGGTTTTCATAAGGTGATAAGCAGAAATTATAACTGCAAATAACATACAAAAACACCATATGTAATATTCAGCCGTGCTTTCTTTTAATGTAACCCGTTCTTATCATTCACAAGCACAAGAATTGAACTATGATCCAGAAGCTATATAAACGTGAATATAAATAATATGAAGCATAACAGCTTATTGCGACAATAAGGAAATTTTTTTGTTGCCCAGCGCGCTTTTGGACATATGGGGGCAGGAAACCCCAGCGATCACTCAGTCGGTCATCAAGAAAGGTAAAAAAATGACAGGTAGGCTCAGATCTGATTGAGCCGTCAATTTGGAACGTAGGACTACGACTTGCAGATCGGAGAGTTGAAATGAGCTAGTCGAGTACGGTTTCAAAGAGTTTATTTAATTTTTTATAGCCAACACGAGTCTATGATATGAAAAGTAGCTTTTTTACAAATAATGCTGGATACATTGGACACACAAAGGAGTTCGATACACCAATTTCCCAACGTGGTGTTTTGTCTTCTTGGGCTTGTTACATTCCTCATCACCTACTCTTGCCTTTCGTTTTGATTTTCTCCACTTTTGCTTGCGTTCATTCTGAAAATTCCGCGGCATTGTCAAAAATGTTAACCTGTTCACACGAAAACAATTAAAAAAAATTACTTTAAAATACTGCGATATGGTCTTTATACATGGTCGAGTCACATTGTTGTGACCACCAGCTAATATCCAGAGTAACCGCAGTGTGCAGCGCGGACAGCAGCTAGATGGGCTGGAAGTACCTCAATAAAGTGCTGAAAGGTGTTCACAAATATGTTGAGCCATGCTGACTGCAGGCTAGGCGATAATGCCCCAAGATTTCTGAATGCGGGATTTGATGCCGAACAATGACTCGCCGGCCGGCGAGTAGTACTCCTTGTTGCTCCTCCCAAATGAACTTTGAACCAAGTTGTTGAGTTGCGCAGAGGGGTAAAGGATACAATGCGGTCTGCACGAGAAAGAGAACGGGCTTGAACGATGGGTCCGCTGCCGTGCATCCCACAATCACTCACAAATACACAAACATTGGAAAATAAGGTTTTCTATCTTCCTCAAGGATTTAATAGTTTTAGGTTCCTATTTCTCACGTTGGAGAGTAAATGGGATTTTTCGTTGAAGTAGAATTACGTCGAAGTAGAAGGTGAAACTTTGCAAATTTTTCCATTCCTTCAAATATCAAAAGAGCCATATGTAGATTCCCAAAAACGCCATATCTGGCTCGCGAGCCATATGTTCCCGACCCCGGGGCTAGGCGATAATGCGACTCTTGGAGATTTCAACATAAGGAAACATTTCTAAGAGCTCTTCAATTAATTAGAAGACGGGGTTTTCTGGTAAGATAGTATGACTCACAGAGGAGGGCAAAGGACGGAATAAAGGGAAAATATGTGGGCATATACAGTATAATGAAATAACATCCTTTTCTTTGTTGGCAACAATGCACTGTGGACATAAAGTATAACAAGTTAGTAAAATCATGCAATGCATTATGATACGCCTTCCAACATCATTTCGATAATATTAAACAGTATTTGTTCAGTATACCTCCGGAACAACATACTAAAGTTTTGTCCCAATGGAAGAATTTTTAGTCAAGTTATGAGGATAATGGCTGTTTAATAAATCTCTCCTGTGCTCTGACCTTTAACCTCATTTCGATTATATCAAACAGAATTGATTCAGTTTACCTCCGGAATAACATACTAAATTTCTGTCGCAATAGAAGCATGTTTAGTCAAGTTCTGAGGATAATGACGGCTGCGGAGTAAATATCGCTCCTGTGCGCTGACCTTTGACCCCATTTCGATGATATTCAACAGAACGAGTCCAGTGTACCTCCAAAACGACATGATACACTTTTGTCGCAATCGAAGCATTTTTACGTAAGTTATGATGCATAAGGGCAATGGAATGGATCCCGCTTCTATATCCTGACTTTTGACCCAATTTCGCCCATTTTCAGCAGGGTTCCTCCCAAGGTGATCCTCTACCACATACTAAAATGTCATCGATCTCGAACAATTTTTACGCGCGTTTTCGCGCGGACATGTACAGACAGACGGACAAAGCTGGAATATATTCGCTTCTTCAACCTATGGTTGGAAAGCGTAAATGACACTAGTAACTAAATTCTACAAAAAAATACATAGAATATAAAATGATCTGCTATATGTAAAAAAATGTAAATATCGATATACACTGCTGGACAATTGCTAAGGACGGATCATAAACGGCTATATAGCGCATAAAAAAGTAAGTGTGGTTGGATGCCAAGTGAAATAAAATAATGTCAGAATGCCAGGACATTACAAGAAAGACAATTTATTGTGCTCTGAAATCCAGAAGGCTTTGGAACGTGTTCAAGGGACAAACAGGCCATTTTGTGCAGAATACCTAAACGTGAAAAAAATGCAATTACCGTCCGCAGGCGTTCCGGCGTAAGATGTCAATACGGGATATGGCCACCATGGAGGGCGATGCAAAATTCTACACGTCGTGTCATGCTTTGCACAACATTATCAAGCAGCTGTTGGGGTAATTTATCCCATTCCTCTGTCAGTGCACGGATGAGGGTGTCCTTGTTTATTGGAGGGCATTGGCGACCAGCAAGACTCCTCCCCAAAGCATCCCACACATTTTCAAAGGGATTCAGATCTGGAGAACGTGCTGGCCATACGAGGCGTTGAATATCCTCGCTCTCAAGACACTCCTGGACAGCGACTGTTCGATGACATGTTGCGTTGTCGTCCATGAAAATGAATCTATCACCGACAGCACCACGGAACATGCGAACATGAGGTAGCAGAACATCATTAATGTATCGTTGGACAGTCATAGTCCCAGTTGGAAGCACATAGAGGGACGTACGGCCATTGATCATGACGCCAGCCCATACCATGACACTACATGTCGGATATCGGTACCTTTCCTGTATGTTTGCTGGACAATATGCAGTACCACTATCACGCCAGATCAGTTGTCGTCGACAATCAGACGATAGGCTGTATCTACTCTCATCTGAGAAGAGGACAGCATACCAGTCGTTATCAGTCCAATTGCGATGTTGATGGCACCATTGCAAACGGGCGGTACGGTGACGTCTGGACAATGGGATGCACACAACAGGACGGCGGGCGTATAGTCCTCCTTCATGCAAACGTCTGGCGACAGTTTTTCGGGAGATCCGCTTGCCAGTAGCAGCCATAAACTGATTTGCTACCTCACTAGCTGTGCTGCGCCGGTGTCTTTTTGTTGATAGCACTATGTACCGATCTTCTGCAGGTGTCGTACTGTGAACACGACCTCCCCCGTGATGTTCGCTACACTCTCCATTTGTTTGAAATGATTTCCAAAGCCTTGAAACAACACTGTGGCTGACGTCGAACTCCCTGGCAACATCTGTTATTTTTCGCCCTTCTTCAACCTTGCCAATAATACGGCCACGCGTAAAATCATCTAGGTGATGTCGGGAAGACATACTGAAAATTGCAAGTTCGTCAATTGATTCTTTCCCTTTCAACTTTGCGTTTGAACAACAACGGTCAATACGCGTCAAATCCTTTATATCTCTTATCAGCGCTATGACGTCACGAACAAGTTCGGCAATCCAAAATTTGCATACGCACAACACGTCTTACTGTATCCCGCACTTATGCTAATTTCCACATTTTCCTGCCTTCCATTTTATGGTTGCTATCGTTGCTATTGTCATCCGTCCTTAGCAATTGTCCGGCAGTGTATAATAACCTGCGTACGCTATTTTCCTTCTGAATGTATTTTTTTCAACATCTTTTTATTAAATGCGAAAAGAATGAATTCATATTTCACCTAGCAGATTCAGTGAAATTTTCTGATATTTTTACCCACACGTTGTCGTTCATCTCACTAGCATGGTAATGTCTGTAGCTAATGTCGTACAAAAAATATTCTTTTTGCAACAATGTTGATTAACTTTTCGCCAGCAGACAGTTCTGAAAAATAATAAAATAACTTCACAGCAGAAGCGATGAAAGCACGAAAATCAGTTCGCGTCAAAAGCATGATGTCTGATGGTGCAATAAAGTAAACAACTGAAGCTGGTTATCTCGACTTAACGCATGCGCATCGCTTCGGAACACATTCGAATCCGTTTACAATACTCTTCGCGAGCAATACCAAAAAATTCCTTTCCGTTCTATTTCGATCCGAAAGAACGATTCCGTTTTATTCCGATCCGTGGGCTTCCATTGGAAATGCGCGGGCGTTCATTGGAAATCATGGCTACCACTTCTTTTTTATAGTTGCCGTTCCGACGTAGTGTGCGGCCATCTTTACAGAGTGGGTTCTTCTTCTTTTAGTACCGTATCCTAGCCCCGAATATTGGACATTGTCGCGATGAACTGCTCCGAACCATGATGATGAACTTCCTGGGGCCGCCCGGGTGGCGCAGTGGTCTAATCGCTGTTAGTTTTTTGAAGGTCCAGCTCTCTTTCGGACCATGTAATTCGTTGTCGAGGAGGGACCATTATTCCGAGAAGAGTCAGGGTTAGTATATACCGGTGAGGCATGGATGCTGTGCTCGTCTTACGGCACCGGCTCCCTCCTTTCCCTGGAACCAGTGGCCCTAAATTAGAGACGGGCGACTGCTTATAGCCCACCGAGTTGATCGCGGTGGTCATTACACCCTTAATCAAAAATAAAAAAAAAATCCCGGGGATTATAATGAAGTGGTTCCCCCTTCTCAAAGTAGTACCTATTGTACATTGATCCAGCTGTAATACATTGTACATTGATCCAGCTACAATACATTGTACATTGTGTAACGTATACTCTAGATTCACTTTCCTTTTGATTTTTACTATCTCTGGTTATTTTATTTTACTATGTAAATTATCTTCTTACTGAACGAGATGTTATTTCACCCGCTGAATGAGATCTGGCAATGAGTGTAAGTCATGACGTGGTGGTAGCCAGTATAAATAGGCGCGTTCAACGATACCAGAGAGAGCTTTTGTTTGTGTTACGTGAGAGGGCTTTTTGTTGATGTGCGTAGGGAGAGCTTTGTTTCATGTGTAAAGAGATCTTCGTTATATGCGTAAGGAGAGCTTCGTTTATGTGAGTAGAGCTTCGTTCATGTGCAAGGAGCTACGTTTTATTGAGTAGCTGTGTGTCCGGTGAAGTGTATGTTGGATCATATCAAGAGTTTCCCTAATAAAAAGTTGTTTTAGTAAGTACGTTTTTCTCAGTTCATAGTTTTGTCAGACCTCTGTCTGGCTGTTAGGTTTATTCCATTAAGTGTTGTTATTAACAACCAGCATAAGACTTTATTCATCTTAATTACTACTACAACATTACTACCAGTTATAAGCTTGTTCATTATTATTACTACACTACTAGCAGGCAAGTTTATTCATGATATAATTAACAACACAACAACCATTAGAAGAAGCTTAGTAGAAAAAGCATCATTCATTATAATTGATCCAGCTACAATACATTGTACATTGATCCAGCTATGCCTACATTAGTCCAAGAGACGACTATCAAAAACTGCCCAATACGTCCAGAGACGATTTTAGGAATCCATTCAAGATATACTCACGGAAATATTGCGAAACAGGGAATTGGATGGTCCTGAAAAGAGCTGGACCTCCAACAAACTGCAATAATACAACCACGAGGCACGAGCTTTGACTATCCACACACCAAGGGTGATTACGTGTAATAATGTGATCATAACTAGTATTAATAACTATAGTTTCAGGAGTATTTTTAAAATTTACGCTTCAGTCCTTTCTTTCAGGTCACTAAGTTTAAAGCTAAATATAGTACATGGAATAAAGTTCAGTTCAGTACCCAGAATTAGTTATGCATCTAATAACTACAAACACGTGAAAATTTTTCTTCAGTGTGTACTGCAAATTCAGATGCACTGGCTCAGGTGACTAGCCACCTGCTCATGGTGGTCGTTAAACTCCAAAGAGAATGTAAATGATGTATCCATAAATAAACAATTTATGCCAGTGTAAAGCACTTCAGCAAACTTTGATCCACCATAATATTTAGTTTGGGCAGGTTTCGCCTATTCGTCCTAACAAGGGAAGAGTAAGTACGCTAAGGTATAAATGTAGAGAACCCCAAAAACAAAAGCTGTAAATGCATCGAAAATTAAGTTTGTCGAAATGATCTCCAAATAAAAGCTTTTCACATTGGAAAGCATAGCAGAAAAAAAAAATTAAGTGCGGTAAAATACATCTACGGAAGTGTCGCCCGGTGGCGCAGATGGGTCCAGGTTCGAACTCCGGTGAGGCATGGATGTTGTGTTTGCTTTACGGCCCTGGCTCTCTCCCTTTCCTAGAACCAGTGGCCCTAAATTGGTGACCGGCGACTGTTTATTTATAGCCCACTGAGTTGCTCACGGTGGTCGTTAAAACTAAAAAAAAAAAAAAAAAAAAAACCCTACAAAAGTCAACTTTATTATTATAGAGTATATACCGTGTTTCTATAATCAATTTAAATACTATGACGCCAGCAAGTAGTTACGAGTCAGAAGCCTTCTACCATCGTTTTGACATGCATCTATCTCCATATTTAAAGCAAAATGGGGAAAAAGTGAGTGTTTCCGTCCGCGAATTGTTCAATCACTTCTAAATGATCTAGAGATCTGAAAATTAATATGCTGAAAACTCTTGACGTCCGTATACCTACAAAATTAAGAAAAGCGAAAAAAATTAATAGTCAACATTTTTTACCAAACGCTTGAATTTTTCGCTAATTGTTCGACCTTTTCTAAATAACCTAAAGATCTGAAAATTGGCATGGCGATAGGCCTTTAAAGTCCGGATACCTAGTAAAGTCCGAAAAAAAAAATCAAAATTGAGGTTTTTGGAAGAGGGTCTGCTTGAATTTTTCTACCACTTCTACTCCTGGAAAAGTCTGAAAACAAAAAACTTCAATAGTGAGGTTTAAGCTTTGCTGTGCAAAATGCTAATAGGTTTAGAGATAATTATGCCAGAAACGTAGAAATGCTGAGAAAATTCTATGAACTTTTGATTTGAATTTTAAGGGGGCGCCAAAGCCTGCTCCATTTTACATCAAACCGCATGCATTGACGTCACGACCCTGTTCTAGATCGTAAAACAGTTACGGATCTTAAATTACTTTTCTTTCCCTTTACTACTTTTCCCTTTCTATCATTTTATCTTTAAAAAATTATAGATTCGCTGTTTGGGCATAACTCCTAGTTGAAAATATGGGCGCTCAATCATTTTAAAATACTAGTGACAACTATCTGCACAACGTCTTTCGTGATAACGGGTTTCAGTCGCACTCACACGATGCTTCCCTTGTGCAATGCGAGTAAACACGAATCAAATATTCCTTAATTAGCTGATATCGTAACAACTCTGTTCTACAATACTTGCAAATGAACGAATAAAACCATATTTGTGCGTTTTGATAAACTGCACGTTGAATATGTACAGATATGAGACTTTGGGTTCTCCCGTAATTTATTTATTTGCGGGAACTAATTTACGTATTTAGTGAGGGAACACCAGTCATTTATGCAAATTCCCATTAACCAAAAATATTGGGCTGATGAGCACGTCAACTGCGCTGGATATAATATTTTTCATCATACAAAAAGATCTAGTGCTATATACAATGAAGTGCCAGGAAAACTGGTACACCAGTCTAATACTTGGTAGGTTACTCACGGGAGCATAGGACTGCAGAAATACGACGGGGCATGGACTCCACTAGCTTCTGGAAATATGCTGTAGGCAATGCACACCATACTTCCTGCGGAGCGTTCCACAATTCGGGTGTATTCCGAGTTCTCGGATTCCTGTGTTCGATAGCACGTTGCATGGCATCCCAAATGCATTTTATCACGTTCAGATCTGGTGACTTGGGTGGAAATGGCAACACCCCAAACTCAGATGAATGCTCCTCTAAACCTAATGTGGCGTCCCGATACTTGTGTGGAGGTGCATTGGCCTGTTGGAACAGGCCAACACATCAGCATGAACACAGGACATGAACGGGTGTACCTCGTCAGAAAGGATGCGCACATAACGTTGGCCGGTCACAGACGTTTGTAGACGTACAAGGGATCCCAGTGAAGTCCAGCTAAACACACCACATACCATTACGGACCCCCCACCAGCCGGTTCAGTTTCCTGTTGACAGGCGGGATCCATGGCTTCATGGGGTTTGCGCCACACACGAATCCTTCCATCTGCCCGATACAGTTGGAAACGCGACTCGTCAGACAAGGCTACTTGTTTCCAGTCATCAAGTGTCCAGTGGCGGTGTTGCCGTGCCCAAGCGAAGCGCATAGCTCTGTGTCCTGCACACATCAATGGAACTCGAGTTGGGCGTCGGCTCCCAAAGTCCATATCGTGCAAGGTACGTTGCATAGCCCGGATTTTACGCTGATGCTTGTTGAGGCTCCAGCATTGAATTCCGATGATACCTGCGAGAGTGTTGCACGTCTATCGCGTGAAACGATTCTTGACAACCGACGATGGTCACGTTCACCCAATGTCTTTTTACGGCCACACTGGTATCGTAGGTTGGAGGTTTTCCCGGAATTCTTATAGTTACGGTACACCCTTGCAATGGTCGTCCGTGAAAATCCGAACTTCGTTTCTACCTCCGAAATACTATGGCCCATCTCACGAGCGCCAACTATGACACCGCGTTGAAAATCGCTTGCAGCTGGCAAGAACGTCTATCGCTTTATATACGCACTGGCGGACGCAACAGAGTACGCGCATTGGTGACGTTGCTATGTATTTTGCATAAGCTCGTATGTACCAGTTTTTCTGGCACTTCAGTGTATAGTCACTTCTTAATACATTCACTTTGTTAGGAGTCAGAGAAAGACTTTGTTTCGAGTCCCGACTTTTAATTTGTTTCGGGGTTTAATGACTTTTCCCCTATGAATATTTAAGGCTATGAAAAGCCGTCTATGGATAATTTAAAAGGTCACTGGCGACAAAGAAAGGAGAGAACCTATGCAAGTAGAAGCAACACAACGCCTGTGTCTTTCACTGGAATTCGAACAATAATTCATCAATGCGAAAGTCAGACGCCCGCTCCCTAGACCACCTCAAAATTTTTGCCAGTTTATCTATGACTTCTCCGGCAACATCTCGCCATTAAGCAGGTGTGTAATTTTGTAGGTATACTTCCGTGAGGTATTTTCGACTAGAAAGAATTTTCATAGAACTCATTACCAAGCACACAAGTAAGTATCCAGTATCTGCTCCGCAGATTTCTCTAAGCGTTTCTTTATTTGCATATGCCACGACATGGTGGAAAAGAAATGCATTTTTGATAAAGGAAAGTTGCCTTGATCAGCTGTTACTGTAAGCTTCTCTCAAAGGGCATCATGACTGTGTCACTGAAATTCCGTTCACTCCTTATCTTAAACATATTTATCAAAAGGGTAGCGTTTTGTCTATGGAAGAAAAACTGAAGTCAGCGTCAAGTGGTCCCGAACATCACCCTCTCCAGAGCTCAAACATTGCGATTTTGGAAATTTGTAAGATAGTGACTTACTAATAGGAAAATACACTGGCGGAAAGTGAAAAAAGAACACCAAGAAGGAGACGTCTGATACCAACGAAATTTATACAGCATAATAACGGAATACAGAGGATAACGTGATCAAGACATTATGGCAAAATACAGCTGTATTTGCTGGTAAACTGAAAAATAACATTTCCATGTAACATGGTTAGTACGAAGTTGAACCGCCATGAACTGCGTCACACTGTGTAATTCTGGCATGGAGTCTGTCGTACAGATGTTGGATGTAAGTTTGTTGTATTGAGTTACAAGCATCCTCTACCTGGACGCGTAAATCGGGGATGGTCGTGGCTGGCCGTGGAGACCGGATCAGTCGTTGTCCCATAAAATCCCACACGTGCTCAATGGGGGACAAATCCGGTGAACGTGCATGCCATGGGAGTTGTCTCACACCCCAAAGTGTATGTTGCGTTGCACGTGCCGTGTGTGGGCGTGCGTTATCTTGCTGGAAAACACCACGATGGACCGACCTTACAAATGGCACAACAACAGGCTGAATGATGTTGTTGATGTAGGAGGTGCTGTTTAACGTACCTGGTACAAACACTAGTTGTGTACGGGAGTGAAGCTGATCGCTCCCCACACCAGGAGACCAGGTGTAGGCCCTGTGTGTCGCTGGCGGATGCAAGAAGGGTGGAAACGCTCCCCTGTGCGTCTGCGAACAGGCATACGGCCATCGGAGGCTCCCAAGCCGAATCTGCTTTCATCGCTGAACACGACAGATCGCCATTGCGTTCTCCAGTGCAGACGTTGGCGACACCACTGCAGCCGTTCCTGACGGTGAGCTGGAGTCAGAGGTACACATTCCAGAGGCAGACGTGCACGTAGTCCTGCATCCAGTAGATGGTTGCGGATTGTTCGCCCAGTCACCTCAGGTGCAACGGCAGCTCGGATTTGCGTCGCAGTGGATGTTCTGCTTGACAACGCCGCTCTTTTTTGCGTCGATCGGTCCGCTCATCAGTCCGTCTGTGACTCCCGGTTCCACGTCTTCTCGTGTGGGAATGTTCCTCGGACCATCTACGCCACCATCGTACCACCACCGATACTTCCCGTCCAATTCGCTCCGCAATACGACGATACGACCACCCGGCCTTGCGGAGTCCGACTAGACGACCTCGCTCAAAGTCCGATAACTGCTGAAATCGTACACGTCTTCCATGTCCAGGCATTGCAGCTTCTTCAGTGTCTTCGCACGTGTCAGTACGCCGACGACTGATTACATTCACTTCGCCGTACTCCTTAAATACCCACGACGATATTTTGCATATTATGCCGTGCTGTGGCGTAAGCGCTCACCGGTTGGTCCCAAAATTAACATCACACCTACGTAAACTCGACCCCATTAACAAATGTAAATTTCATGATCGTCCGCCAATTCCTTCTTGGTGTTCTTTTTTCACTTTCCGCCAGTGTATCTGCATCAATGCTGCGTGTTCAGTAATTGGGATACGAAGCGATGAACTGGCTGCGATCAAACATAGAAACAGGCCAAACTGACCAAAGATTCCCTTTCTGTTCAAAGATGTGTTAAAAGCCTCCCGGACCATTTTTTGCTTGATTTTATTGATGTTTTAATTTTAAAATTAATTAAATCTCTCACAAATATCTTAGCATGATTGCTTGCACAACATATCTGCAGGCGCTTTGGGGGGAGGGGGTGATTCCCTTACGGTATGAAAACAAACACAACTCACTGATGACGCCACAGTTGTCTGAAGCCTGGCTTCTGTCTATTCTTCCAAGATGGGTCAGGGTTCAAATCCCGCCGTGGGCATGGGTGTTATGTTTTTCCTACGGTACTGGTTCTCTCCCTTCCTTGGGACCAGTAGCTCTAAATTAGAAACGGGTGGCTACTTACAGCCCATCAAGTTGCTCACGGTGGTTGTTAACCACCAAAAAAAAAAAACCACACTGATGGCTGCGTTAGTTTATTACACCATCACAACACTATTCTATCTGAATATCAGTAAATAAATTTGTGTACTTTTATATAATCAATCACGAGTGACGAAGCTCATTTCGACATCAGTGTGTACGTTAACAAACAGAACAGCCGTTATTGGTGATCGTAAAATCCAAGGGTAATTCTTGAACGACCTCTTTATCCCCGCAGAGCAACTATTTGGTGTGAAATATGGAGTGGAGGCATTATTGGACCATTATTATTTTTCAAGGATGCTAATAAAACTACGGTTACTGTAAATTCTGAACGATATTGTGCGATGTTGCAAAATTTTTTTTTTTTGCCTAAAATTGATCGACAAGGTTTACAGCACATGTGGTTTCAACAAGGAGATGTCACATGTCATACGGCTCGTGCAACGATGCGAATTCTAAAGAAAGCATTTCATGGTCGAATAATGTCAAAGTTTGGTGATGTCGATTGGCCACCTAGTTCCCCTGATTTGACAGCGTCAGATTTTTTCCTTTGGGCTACTGAAAACGATTCAGCTGCTTACGCAAAACATTTGCAAAGAAACTGAACAATTTACCCCTGAAATGTGTGCAAACGTTGTGGAAAATGTGGTCGAAGGAACCCATATTTGCGGCGCAGCCAAAGGCGATCATTTGGCCGACATCATATTCCATACAGCATGATTAACATGTATTTGTAAAAACATATTACATTAAATATTATTTACGAGTTATTGCAAAACAAAATGGTGCCTTTACACAGAAAACCCCCTGTATTTTCGTACATACATACATACATATCACTAAGCTGTTCTCTGAGATTCAGAGGTTAGCTCCAAAAAGAAATACAAATTTCCAGATATTTTTACTCATTGTTGTCGTATCAAACTTCTCCATTTACAGCGATCTTGACATACAACTCGTGCTTCACCAATATCCATTACACGCCGTACACAAGATCTTTTATACTTCATACTCATAATCTTTTTCTCATGCAGACACTCCTGAATCTGATCCACCCATGTCTTCCTTGGCCTTCCTCTGCCTTTCCTTCCTGCCACTTGGGCTGAAAAGATTTTCTTAGTAAGCATTTCATCACTCATTCTTTCAACATGGCCAAACCACCGAAGCATATTGGTCTCCACCTTGCTAACAACATTTTGCTTCACATCACACAACTGCACTACATCTTCATTTCTTACACAATCATGTCGTGTCTTGCCACAAACCCCACGTAAGTAACGCATTTCACCAGCACACAAACGACTCCTATGTTTCTTCTGCAGTACCCAGGTTTCACTGCCATAAATCAGAGTAGGAACAATTCCAGTTTCATACATAGTCATGTGGGACTCTCTAGAGAGCCCATCATTCCTGTGAAAACCTCCCAGAGCAGCTATGACTTTCAAAGAACAAATCACTCGCCTACTGATTTCACCATCCAACTTGTTCTCTCTGTCAAACATGCTTCCTAAATACACAATCTCACTCACCTGGTCAATCACAGTGCCATTTATACTTACATTACATTCAGTGCTACCCGTTCCTCTCTCAAACACCATAACTTTGGGTTTTCCCTTATTTATACTCAGTTTGAATTTCATGCAAACTTCGTGCATCCGAGTCAACATACTCTGCAACTCACTTTTGCTCTCTGCCAACAGGACAGTGTCATCAGCATACAGCAATCTGCACACATGGATATCACCAAGACATAAACCACTATTATCTATTTTGGCATCACGCATGCATGCATGCATCCATAATAGCCATGGTGACATTACACAACCTTGTCTAACTCCTGCACCAATGGAAAATAATTTTGATAAAACACCATTCACTCGTACACAAGCTCTACTACCAGCATACATGGCTTTTACACTATTAAGTAGATTCCCAGTAACACCATATTAATTCAATACCTTCCACAAAAGTGTCCTATTCACTCGGTCGTAAGCTTTTTCTAAATCTATGAAGGCAGTAAAAACTTTCTTCCCATCAGCCAGATACTTTTCAATCATCGTGAGTAATGCAAAAATCTGGTTAGTGCAGCCTTTACCAGGCATAAAACCACTCTGAACATCCCACACTTTCAATGATGTAAGACCCCGTACTTTTTCTATAACAACCTTACCAAACACTTTCCCTGGCACACTCAGTAGGCTAATACCACGATAGTTCTTGCATTCAGTCTGATCACCTTTTCCCTTATACAAGGAAACAATGATAGCATACTTCAAATCCCGAGGGACCATTCCTAACTCCCAGCACAACTGGCAAATTTCAGTTAACCAGGCAATTATAGAGTCACCACCATATTTCAACATCTCTGCAGTTATGCCATCAACTCCCGGAGCCTTACCATTCTGAAGAGATTTTAGAGCTTTACACACTTCTTCACTTGAGATCCCTCCTGTGCTTCCATCCCTCATTGTGACATCATCTGCGTCTGTCTCAGAATCATCTTTGCTTTCCTGATCTAATAACTCACAGAAGTATTCACCCCATCTGTCACTTAACTCATTGGACTCCCATATCACTTCCCCAATCCTATTCTTTACACAGCTTACAACTTTGTTTCCCTTATTTTTCCTGAGTCTCATGTACTTCCAGAAAGACTTCCTATCTTTCCAAAAAGCCAGTTCATGCCTTTCCACTTTCTCCTTCCTATCTTTTGCCTTAATATGGCGAACCAGCTTAGCAGCTTCACGCTTCTTACAGCGATATTCATCCACAGAGACTCTACCTTGCAACATCCCCAAATAGGATTCCTTCTTTCTCTTTACTGCCTCTTCAATCCCACTATTCCACCAAGCATCACCTCTATTGTTACCAACTATTGTGGTGCCACAGACCTCTTTAGCAGCAGTGACAACACAGTTCTTAAAACATTCCCACTTCTTTTCTACACCCCTCTCACCAGACTTCAGATCCTTCAGTCATTCTCTGAGTAAGTCAGAATACCGCTGATGATCTTCAAGGAGCCTATCAACCTTTATTCTTTCTATCCTGGGTCTCTTCCTATTCCTTTTGCTCCAACCAACATTAAGTTTCACTCGTGACACTACCAAGTAATGATCAGAACCAACATCCGCACCTCTTATCACACGGGTGTCAACAACTAAGTGTTTCAAACGCTGATCGTAGACAACAAAATCTATCACACTCTTTTGACCAAGAGTACGATTTTCCCAAGTATATGTGTGGATATACTTGTATTTGAAAAACGTATTAGATACACAAAAACCATTCTCAATGCAGAGTTCAATTAATCTTTCACCATTATCATTCACACAACTATAATTAAACTTACCCAGAACATTGTCAGAAATTGCATTCTGCAAGTGATAGTGGACGTCGAAGCCTCAGTAGAGTCGTTAAAGCTAATCGACGGAGTACTGCACCAGACCTCAGTGTACAGGTGAGGAAAAATGCTGGAACCTCGGTATGTACACGTACCATTCGCAGAGGAATTCATTCCATGGGTTACCATGGTCGTGCGGCTGCTCATAAGCCTTTCATATCCACTCGGAATGATACTCGTCGTTTAGCATGTGTAAAAAATATTTTATCGTGGACCGTGGATCAATGGAAACGAGTTCTAGGGACTGATGAATCCAGACACACGACCCATGAGTCTGATGGCCGTGTGTGTGTGTGTATGCCGGCAGCTAGGGAAAAGCTATTTACCACAGTGTACTATTCCTACGGTCAAGCTAGGAGCTGGCAGTGTACTCGTGTGAGGGTGTTTTTCGTGGTATGGTCCCGGCCCATTGGTTATAGTGGACAAACCTATTAACCAGCACGTCTACTTCGATATTCTGGACAATTATGCTCTACCAACTATGAGGCAGTACTATGGAATCGAGCCTTGTTGGTACCAGCAGGATAATGCACTAATGCACGGAGCCATAAAGCAAGGATTGTTGCGGCGTGGTTTGACGATAATTCCATATCGTGAGTGGACTGGCCAGCACAGAGTCCTGATCTTAATCCCATAGAGCACTTATGGGATGAATTAGAGTGCCGCGTAAGAAATTTGGAACCAAGGCCTACTGCTAAGCAACAGTTACGGCAGCATTATGTACTGAATGGAAGCGCATACCTATCGCTGTGTTCCAAAACCTTATCGAAAGCATGTCTCGAAGGGTCAGTGCAGGCAGTTAAGGCCAAAGGTGGACCGATACCGTGCTAATATATGACAAATGCTATGTTGTGTTTCTCTTCTAGGTGTCTGGTGACGTTTGTCAATACAGTATATTATAAAATCGGTGTTGTTGATTATGCCATGTAGATCGCAGCCTCACATTGACGTCAAAAGAATCTGAAAAACGTACAAAATCATTGCATGAATCTTAGTTACCTATGCCCCTGATATTTGAAAACAGGCAGTCTGTTTTATGGATGAACTAAGGAATAGGCACACCGAAAGTCTTGTGCTTATGCTTTCTTATGTTCGATCGAGAAAGAATTTTTATAGCCAAATAGGCTGAAGCGGACATATCGGTTTTAACAAAGAAAACTAGAAACTGACGGAAAGACCTAACATAAATCACGTACTTTCTTCTACTTAACTAACGGATGGAACCACGAAGTATTTTTTCCCATGATAAACTGATGTGACGCCGTATAACTCTAAATTAGTTGGTATTTAAATTTCAAAGTTTGTTGCTGTACATCAAGTCCTGATGCAGTAATATACTGATCAGGCCAGGTCTAGGCCACGAAATTTCAATCGTGTTTGATCTAAGATTGCTACGCAGCTGCAACACACACGTTTATCCAGTAAAAGGACCATTAACACAAAACGTTCATTTACATTAAGTATTTTATGGTAGGTTATTGTGAAAGTCGCGTTATCCGTAACTCCATCCATCGGATCTTTGATTTAGGGAAAAGACAACGTCTAACAAGGCATCGATCTGATCTGAAAGTTAGCACCAGGCAACTGAGCAGTCGCAGATCCCGAATGTGAGGCCACTAATTCCAGGAATGAGCTACATTAGGCAAACACACCGACCATGTCCTAATCCGGTCTCGAACCCAGGCTTAGCTCAGACGATTTGCCAGCAGTCCAAACGTGGGACCTCTCGCTTACTGGAGTGACCGGTTTAGTGTTTTGCACCATTCTTCAGCTAAGGCCATGCTGAGTTCCAAGAACATGGCGAAGGTCATCGACACATAGAAGAGGTCCTTTCATAATCGTGCAGCATTAGTTAGCTTCGGCAAGTTCTCATTTTACCAAAGAACTAAGTCACCTTCGTACTGATTCTTCGTGTTAGTGTTTTTTTTTATGTCTAACGGCTTTCCGACTTGTTTTCTCGGTGTATAATTCCCCAGTTGTTACACGGCTATTTCTTGCTGTTAAGGTGTTGCAATGTGTGAATTTTAATCATATACTGCTGGCCACCCATAATGCAACACCAAGAAGGACATGAGATAGCAAAGCCAGATTTACTGGACACATAACAACAAATACAAAGATGAAACGATTGAGCCCTTACAGGCCCGTGCGACTTGCGGAACACGCAGACATTAATAGTTCGTGTAGCCCCCATGGCTGGCAATGACCGCCGCCACACGCCACGGCATCGAAAGAAAGAGGCTTTGGATGTGGGCTTGGGGTATGTCGGTCCAGGCTGCTCCCACACGTGGTCACAGTTCATCAGGGGTAGCCGCGGGTGGTGCTTGCCGGGCCACTCGGTTACTGGTCAGCGACAAGACGTGTTTTATGGGCAATATATCGGGAGAACAGGCAGGCCACGGCTGCAGTGGCACCTGGTGGGCCGTGAAGAATTGTTGCACGATGCGTTGGGGAAAAATAAGGACTTTTTAAGGACTTTTAAGAGCCTTAGAAATGGAAATAAAAATTAGGGAGTTATTAAGGACTTTTAAGGACCATACGAACCCTGACTATAAGATGAATAGTTATGCATTCTCCGAGGAGTTCGTGCGAATAAATCAAGGCCTTTCTACATTCCAAATTGTCTGATATCAGCACTGTTTCCCAATGTCTTAGCAAAGATTTTGGATTAAAGTCTTATAAATCTGCACACAAACCTAGACTAACCTCTGTCATGAAAAAGAAGAGAATTCAGCTTGTGAAGTGTCATCAATCGTAGATTGCTGAAAATTGGAGCCAAGTTCTTTTTTCCCCATGCATCAACTGTGTGTTAATTTGAATCACGTGAAGCTCATGTTCGACGACTAAAAGGCAAAGGTTTGATGAAAAATACACAGTTAGCACCGTGAGACATCCGCCTAGCCAGATGATATGGGTGCTATGTCAGCATCCGGTACTGCTTCATTATCCTTTTTTGCCGACAGGCACTACCATGACTTGTCCTTTTTATGTGGAAATGTTACGTGAGAAGCTGTTAACGCATATGCAAGTGCACAGATGCACAATCTTTATGCATGGTGGTGCTCCATGCCACAGATCAAAGACAGTAAAGGACTTCCTGCAGAGAAAAAACATAACTGTGCTTGACTGGCCCGGTAATAGTCCCGACATTTACTCCATCGAAAATTTGTGGACCATTTTAAAAGACAAGGGAGCAGAAAAACAGCCATCAAATTCCCAAGCTTTGATTGACGCGATAAAGTACGTGTTGTGCAAAGACATTTCAAGTGACTACTGCAAATCCCTCATTGAGAGTATGCCACATTGTATTTCTGTCCGTTATAAAAAAACAAAGGTGGTCGCACAAAGTACTGATTTCGGTATCTTTGTGTTCTAAAGAATGTAAGTATTCATCTGTGGTGAACGTTTTCCAAATATATTTGACTAAGAATTAGTTGTTCCTTTGAAAATCTAAATTTTCAATAAATTGACAGGTGGTCTTTAAAATTTTACATACGTTCATAAGGAACCATTCCGAATACTTACGGAATGTATGAGGGCTTACGTTCTGTGGCAGTGTTGGCTGCTAATCTGGTCCTTTAGGAATCCAAACAGATGATAGTCGCAAGAACTCCGTTCCAGTTGAGCGAAGACACCGACGTACAGTTTGCTGTATTGCTTCCGTCCTCTGGTAGTGTTTGCTGCGCATCTGGTCCTTTAGGAATCCATAAAGATGATAGTCGGAAGAACTCCGTTCCAGTTGAGCGAACACATCGACGTACAGTTTGCTGTATTGCTTCCGTCCTCTGGTAGTGTTTGCTGCGCATCTGGTCCTTTAGGAATCCAAAAAGATGATAGTCGGCAGAATTCCGTTAAAGTTGAGCAAAGACATCGACGTACAGTTTGCTGTATTGCTTCCCTGCTCTGGTAGTGTTGGCCTCCGACTATCAAAAAGTTGATAGTCGGAGGGTGCCAGATCTGTACTGTAAGCAGGGTGAGGAAAAAGTACCCATCTGAATTTCTGGATTTTTCCGAGGTAAAACGAGCAGAGTGGAGCTTAGCTTTGTCGTGTTGGAGGATAACTTTATTTCCCAGTCGTTTATCACACAATGTACGGCGAAGCTTTTCTAATGTTTGAACGTAACGCGCTGCATTTACAGTGTGTCCAGACTAAAAAAATCAACCAGAATGCACCCATCTGAGTCCCAAAAGACAGTTCCTATAATATTTGGAGCTGACGGAACTGTCTTAGGCTTCTTCCTGTTTGGTGAATGAAGATGACGACATTTCATGCTCTGGCGTTTTGCTTTTAGGTTCGAAATGGTAGAACCAACTCTCGTCACCTGATACAATACCGTGTAAAAACTTGGCCCCTTCATTTCGATGCCTCTCCAGCAGTTGTGTCCAGCAGTTATGACGAGATGTTTTTGCGCTGGCCTTTGTGGTCTTCTGTCAGTAAACGTGGGATACAGCGGGCACACATTTTCCGATATCCCAAGTTGCTAATCATTTCCTGAACTACACTGTGTACTATGCCAAAGTTCACCGCAATTTCCTTCACCGTCACACGTCTGTCACCACAAATTGAGACATCAACGCTTTCTTTGCTATGTTCCGCAGAGGCTGCTCAATGGCCACCGCTACGAGGCTGATCGGTAATGTCTGTAAAATATCTTTAAAATGCTTCACCCACCTTTTCACACTGCTTGAACACTCATCTCCATATTCACCCTGAAACCTACGGTGAATATCGGCAGCCGAAATTTCCTCTTTCACAAGAAAACGAATCGCAGCACTCTGACGGAACGATATATCTCTGTCTGCCATCCTTTCTAGAGTCTGTTTGGTCACATGACTGAAGTTGATGACGTCATTTGGCATTCATGGCCTCAACGAGATATGGTCTGTCCACGAACTATCATTCTCCCAAAGCGCAGTCTACCAGTGTAATGCAGCTTTGCTCATTATTTTTTTTTGTTTCTTTTTTGATTGGAGGTTGAACGACCACCGTGAGCAACTCAATGGGCTATAAGCAGTCGCCCGTCCCTAATTTAGGGTCACTGGTTCCAGGGAAGGAGAGAACCAGTGCCGTAAGACAAACACAACATCCATGCCTCGCCGGGATTCGAACCCGGACCCCGTTCGGACGAATGATCAGATGCCATCGCTTAGACCACTGCGCCACCGGGGGCGGCTCTCATTACTTTCAGTATGATCTATGAAATATTCCGTTCAGTAAGAACTTGTTTCAAATCTGCTGAAACGGATATTTTCGTTCGACAGAAACATTAAATATTCCCATGACCGATTTGAAGTGGCACCTAAAATATGTTAATTGTATTCCGCTCATCCTTCCCTCCAAGACTCCATGGGGGGAATTCACCCCTGGTTTTGTAAAACCTCCAAAACTACAATAGGCGCACCTCTTTTAGCTCGCAATGATTATAGGTCAGAAACAAGTGGATACCACGCAGTTGGTTTGTTGGTGACAATCTCGTCAACAGCTGGTGCGCATGCGCTTTAAAAAGAGCAATGTCCAGCGGCTAGCGAAGGCAGTCTTTTGTCACTTTGTGAATATCTCAGTTATATCTTTCAAATGAACTAAAATCAACTGTTACTTTCATTTACAATGCTTATCTTAATTTACGTTATGCTTCCAGTTGAAATCAAAAGTTCTTTTGGTTTCTGATTTCAATTGTACTCTGAGATTGAGATAACAGCGAACGGTAACTCACACTGAAAGCATAGTTTTAATTTGGACACTTGCGTGCCCTTGTTTTTCTTTTCTTTTTTGTGTGTTTATCACTTTTGCACGACTGTTTCTCCAACAGGTCGGTCGGAGAGAAGGAATACTGTAGCGTCAGTTCGTGAAAAAAAAAACAAAAAAACTCGCAAAGTCCAACTTTTTGCCGAAAAGAGAAATGCGGAAATAATCGCATTTTCTCTTTCTTTTGATGTTTACTGAAACATTAAAAATGTAGTTACAGAATTTCAGAAAACTACACTGAAGTCTCGTGTTATACTGAGGATCGACTTATCTATGAAAGAAAATAAGGAAATTGAGAAATTTAGCCCATTCGACTTATACTCAATATCTACTTATAATCCGAAATATAGGGTAGTTACAAATGCATTGTGTATATTATAACTATTGTTTTCACGACTTAACTTTTGCAACTCAATCATTCACTTCTGTTGTATTTCATTGCATAAAATAAACAATCACTAGACTGTGCTTCAAAACCATTTTCCAATGACCCAAAACTTCAATTTATAAATCCTTCGTTTCTTTTTGACGAAAATTCATGTTTTATATATTATACGTTTTAAGATTTTGGAAGTGCATCAACTTACTTCAACGGTCTCTGGCTTCGAGAGCACCAGAATTGGCTGAATTCCGACCCAGAATAACCACATTCCTTCCTTTCGGAACACATGCGTATAACCACAGATAACCTGGAAAAACACTTTAAAAATTGCTCTTGTCAGAATGAAATTGTAAAAAATAATTTACATTATACATATCACGCAGAAACATAAATTTTTGTATTGAATTTAACTTGAGGCTTAGTGGATATAAAAGAAGTGAACAGTCATGGTTTATGTAAATTTAGCCTCATTTGCGGATAAAATGAGAGAAAAATATTCACAAGAAAATAATTCAAAAGCATTATTGTACATACAGTAAATGATAATTTTAACTAAAACCTTCATATTACGTCTGTGACTAGGAACTGTCACAGGTGATGCAATTACTAAAACGAGAGGAATGTTGAACCAGACAAAATTTGCGCGATCTTAAACGTGTCATCACTTATTTTCTAAATTACAAGAAATTAAATGTGCGAAATCTGTTTTCTGTTTCACAAACTTTGTTCCTAAATCGGATTTGCCCGTGGAATAATTCTGGGCATAGTAATTTCCACGGAGAAACGTGTTTTTGAACTGCTTCAGGTGTCTGAAAATACCATACATGTCTAAAAGAACACCCCCCCCCCCCAAAAAAAAAAAAAACAAAAAAAAACGGTTTTTCTGTCCCAGAGATGTTATTGGTCAATCTTTATAGTATTTGTCGCGCTGAATTCAATAATGAAAACCATTTTTATCTATCACGTAAGGTTTTTGTGTGACAGTTACGTAAACATTTTACATTAATAACATGTACAGTACACTAAGAAAATTAATTAATCTTCAACGTACCTAAAAGGTCTGAGTTGAAGATTTCCTGGAATTTTGCCTCCGGAAGGTCCCTTTTGAGAGTCCAGCAGTAATCTGCTAACATATTTGAATTCCACTTTCCTTTTATATTTTTTTTCGATGCTTGAAATGTCTTGATGAAAGCGCTCACCGTGTTCATCACTTCCGGAGCCCAGGTTTTCAAGAAAGAAATATAAGTGAGAGTGAAGGAAGTGGATCTTCAGAGACATATTGCAGCCTAAGTCTTCATATGCTTTCATTATCTCATGTACAACATCCGTATAGTTGTCAGACTTTTTGCTGCCGAAAAGGTTTCTCACTAAATTCTTGAAAGAACCCCATCCGCGTTTTTTTAAGTCATTCAAACGTCCTTCAAAAGTTTAATCTTTCAATAGTTCTCTAATTTGTGGTCCTAAAAAAATTCCTTCTTTAATTTTTGCATCGCTAATTTTGGAGAACTTCTCCTTCAAGTACAAAAAAAACACTTCCATTTCTGTCCATGGCTTTCACATTTTTTCATCAAACATAATTTGATATGAAAAGGTGGGAGATATATGTTTTTGGGATCAACTAAAAGATCATTCATTACTTTTTTTTTCACCAGGTGTACGAGATTTACGTGAAGGCGCCATGTCTTCCTTTTGAAATTACTTTTACGATCCCGGCTGTCCCACTCGCACAAAAAATAGCAAAATGTTGTGTATCCAGACTGTAACCCGAGCAGCATAGCGATCACCTTGAGGTCTCTACATATGTTTGAAATGAATTTTTCATACTGTATCTTGTTTAGAATAATCTTCATATTTTCATAGGTTTCTTTCATATTAATAGCATGTGCTAGTGGAATTGATGGGGATTTGTTTCCATTGTGCAAAAGGACAGCTTTTAGGCTAACTTTCGACGAATCTATAAACAAACACCATTCCTGTGCGTTATGAGCATGTCCTATGGTGTCTATCACTGATGAAATATCATTACAGTACACTATGTCTCCTTCTTGCGAGAAAAACCTTGAAATCTTCTTGAGGATTTCGAAAGTAGCATACACTAGTTCCGCGATCAAGAAGGTTCCCCCTTTTAATCATGATCCCAAAAGTTCTGCCTGTTCTTTAGATAAATCTAAATCACTCACTAAATCATTTAGGTCTCCTTGTGTCAATACACGAGGCTCATTAGAAATGTCGAAACATGCGTCATGTTGATCAGCGTGATCTTCATTCTGATCCTTCACCAGGATGAAATTATATGATAATTTCACCAGGATGAAATTTTCTGCACTCATACGTGAAAAGTGCAGCCAGTCAAAGTACACTGTTATAAATTAAGAAAAAGCTAACTACAATTATACATATGTCGTTGGACTTGCAGCTGGGCGTAATTGGTAGGCGCTACCATCTTTTTTTTTAATTTCGACGGCTAAACCAGCACCCACTGCGATAGACCCCCATCCCCACACCCTTATTTACACACAGACAAAGCGATTCTTGGGCACAGATATTCCGAAATTCGTGTCCCTCCCGCATTTATCTTAAAAACAACAAGGATTTACCACAGAACTGGTTCACATTGATCAAACTATGGGTCTACTGAAGGAGGAAGTACCAATACTATAAATAGTACCAATACGTATTTTTGGTACCTGAGCACGCAGTAGGTGATCAGCGACCAAATAAATCTAAAAATTATTTGCGTAGGAAAATTGTTATGTGGCATGTGCACACATTTCAGCTTTCAGAATAACCTTCGTGATGATTAAGTTGGAACTGGAATTTTCGAGAGTCTCACGACTTTGTCAAAACCACTTTTTTGAAAGAAAAAAATCGTCCGGTACAACACCCCATTTTGAGTGTAGTTTGATGCTCCATTCAATCATTGGCAGATTTAGAAAATTCTTTTACCGTTAAATTGTTGTTAAAATTCGTTGACGACTGAATTCGTTTCAAAATGTATTTTCCGACAATTCTCTTTCATCCAGGATCTAATAGATTATTTTTTTTACATAAGGGAATTTATTGAGGTCTTCTCCTTGTACGTATGTCTGTTTTTGTAATGGACCGCAAAACTGAAATTCGCGGCCTGGTTTGGTCGTCCCAATCCGCCGCTGGTTGCAGGCCACTAGTGGCACTTGCTCGGTGGCTCGCAATTCTCGGCGATGCTGCAGGGCCATCAATGGCTGCCAACTGATGGCGATGCCACCAACGGACCGCTACCGTGCCGTGATCGGCAGATTTCAGCCAACAGTAACCCATCACTGTCAGCTGGTGGCCAGCAGTTTCCCAAAAGTTGTGTTTTTGCTGGGTATGTATAAAAAAGTGCAATTTGCTTTTTGATACGACATCGTTCATTTTTTGATTCCGATTATTTTTTCTATTTTGTGAGTATATATTTAGAAAGTATTTCTAATGCCACCATTCCGAAGCATATTCTTGAATTTCAATGCTTATTTTTGGCCGCCCCGGTGGCGCAGTGGTCTAAGCGATGGTTTCTGATAATTCGTCCGAGATGGTTCCGGGTTGGAATCCCGTTGAAGCATGGATGTTGTGTTTGTCTTATGGCGCTGGCTCTCTTCCTTACCTGGAACTAGTGACCCTAAATTAGGGACAGGTGACTGCTTATAGCCCACTAAGTTGCTCATGGCACTTGTTAAACCTCCAATCAAAAAAAAAAAAAAAATGCGGATTTTTGAGCTGATATCTTAAATCTGTTTTTCGCTTTTGAGCGTACCTGTCACATATACTTCAAACAAGGGGTGATTAAATTCACCAATCGTGTGTTTTGATCTGTGTTGATTTTCTTGTTCGTTGTACTATAAACCGTATTTTTCACAAGGTTTGCTAATCCTAAATTTCAAAGAGTGCATTATTTCATCAATTTGAAATTTCTTAACTAAACCCGTACACATACGTCCATGCAACCCATTAATAATATCTTGCAAAAATGTAAAGCTTGGAAAAATCCACGTGCTTTACATTTTCTGTATTACGAGGAACCTCGTGACTAAAACAATATGAATAAAAATCAATGCTCCCCTTTAAATATCTGGAACGTGGATGGCCTAGTGCTTAGAGCAACCGTCTTTTGATAGATGGTCGCGGATCGATTTTTTTGTTTTCGTTCTGTGTTTAACGACCACCGTGAGCAACTCAATGGGCTATAAGCAGTCGCACGCCCCTAATTTAAGGTCACTGGTTCCAGGGAAGGGAGAGAGCCAGTGCTGTAATACAAACACAATTTCCATGCCTCGCCGGGATTCGAACCCACACCCAACTGGGACGAATGGACCACTGCACCAGTGGAGCGGCCCGACGATTAGACAACTGCACCAGTGGAGCGGCCCGACGATTAGACCACTGCACCAGTGGAGCGGCCCGACGATTAGACCACTGCACCAATAGAGCTGTCAGACGCTTAGACCACTGCACCAGTGGAGCTGCCCGACGCTTAGACCACTGCACCAGCGGAGCTTCCCGACGCTTAGACCACTGCACCAGTGAAGCGGGCCAAAGCTTAGACCACTGCACTATTGGAGCCGGCCGACGCTTAGACCACTGCACCAGTGCAGCGGCCCGCGAGATCGATCTCAGGTAAATTGTGTTGCTCTGAACCATTGAAGATCCGCCGCGCGTTCGATAGGTACGTTAAGCAGTTGGACCTAGGGTACTGGACCTCTGTTACAAATAAGGTCAAGTGTTCCTTTCCCCGCCCTTATATATCCGCTGGAAGTTCTTCTTGTGACATCATAATGTGGACTTCCTCAACTATATCGACTTGCACTTTTAATCTGGCACTCCTACTTCCCTGACCTTTCATACCTTCTGTACCACAGATATTATATACAAGAAGCTAGATTGCACACCTAGTCTTTGACGGGTGAGAATATAGGCGCTTTTTTCGGGGTCATTGCTCTCCATTTAAGCAAGACTACTTTGCAATTACGTCAAGGGAATACGAGTTTGGTACTGTGATTTGCTTTTTGTATTCAGATTCTAAGCGGTTAGTACACATTTAGCGGGGGAAGTTATAATATTTAAGTGGAAAAACAATAACATTCCATAGTGCAAACTACCATGTCAAGGCTCTTGCAAAATATTGCAGTATTTCAGATAATATAATTTTGAGGTTTCTTGTTAATTAGTGCTTACACTTAATGCGTCTTTTGGTTGCATGTTTGCCCTAATAAATAATTTAAAATGTTAAAAACTGAAATTTCCTTAGTGAATAACAAAGTATCGAAATCTTTAATAAGATTAATATTTTTGAGCAAAATCATAAATAAATCAGAATGGCACAGGTAACAGCTAGCAAGGAAAAAGATTCACATTATTTCAACTTTACTATGTAAAATATATGGAAGCCATTATTTTTTCGGGTTTTAAATCAATAGTTTTCTGGATTTAATAACTTATTGATTTCAAATATAGTTCGTTTTTTCATTATTTTAAATCTTTGCCTCATTACAGCGATAAAAATATTTTCCAGTCATTTTCAGTGTTTACATGCAGTACCAGTTTTAAATTTATCTTGCTAAACAATGCCTTACCAGATATTTTTTTCGACATTGGGGAAAAGGCAAAGAAGTAAGCGCCATCATGTTTTCGTCTGTTGGCGTTTGATTGTTTATACCCGAGCAAGCTTTCACCACGATTTACGCAATAACCAAGTCCAAATTATCCTTCGTAATATGACTCACTCCAACGTTTTGACCTGCTCAATATTACTCCACGGTTTTCACAGGGCAAGCATATGATCAAGAGAGCAGACAGCTAATCTAGTCCCTTACATGATACCTATGTTCTGTAGTTCCTCCTTCACCCAAAAAGAAAGTCTCACTTTGTGACATAGGGTGGGTCAAGCTTCTAAAATTTGAACTTGGGGTGTAACCTCTACGTAAGAACGAGGTTCTTTTCTGGTAGCTCCACCTCAGCACGAAGGCGTTCGTACGTCTGAACCATGGAGGTTATAAATAGATGGAGTAAGGGCTAGCCATTCCTTCGTGTAATCAAAATGAAGCCACCGAAACGTCAGGATCATGATGTCACAGCCAATCACAGTGTCTGCCGCCATGTTGGTGAAACGACGGAAAATGGGCTATTGCAGGGATGGCCAACCTACCTATGACACGCGTGTCACTGGGTGGCAAACGAACACGATTTGGGTGGCCCGCCAGTATGAAAAAATAAACATTAAGCAACAATTTAGTTTTTTTGAAAACAATAAGTTTTTGACAGAATGTCTGTGCCGCCCCGGTGGCGCAGTGGTCTAAGGCGTTGGCCTCTGATCATTCGTCCGTAAGAGGTCCGGGTTCGAATCCCGGTCAGGCATGGATGTTGTGTTTGTCTTACGGCACTGGCTCTCTCCCTTCCCTGGAACCAGTGACCCTAAATTAGGGACGGGCGACTGCTTATAGCCCATTTGAGTTGCTCACGGTGGTCGTTAAACCTCCAATCAAAAAAAAACAAAAAAAAAAACAGAATGTCTGTATTGTGTTCTTGTAAGTAACCGAGCTCTGACAAGAAAATTAATCTAGCCAAGCAGTGTTCTCCAAAGGAATACTGAATCAAGCTCACTTTATTTAATCGCCTCATGCATTAATTTCCCAAAAGACAAGCGTCACGAGCACACAATTATTATTTTTCTTCTTATCATTCCGCTTCTACGGACGTCCACCACGAGACGCCCGCACCTGCTCCGGCTTCCCACTTCACCTTTGCAAGAGGGAGAGAAAATCAATCAGAGAAGAAGACGCGCCTGAGACGGCGAGTTCCTATGAACTTAAAGTAACATTGAACAATGAACGGGGAGATTTCAGATTTAAAACTTGGCAACACTGTGACGCCAGTCCAGTGCTTGAGTTTGTCAGTGAAGGTTGATTTGTTTGTAGCTGCTGCTCCTCATTCCTCCTGTGTATTGGAATTGTTCCTTTGCTAGTGTTTTTGTATCCGGGCCATGCAAATATGTTTTCGGTGCCGAAAAAACAGAAACTAAACAAGGACAACAACGGTGGTGGCCAAGCATTTCAAGAACAGTGGGAATCGGAGTTCGAAGTGATTGAAAACAAACAAAAAATAATAAAGCTTTATGTTGCCTGTGTAAGGAAACAGTAGTGCCCCGCACATTCAATGTAATGCGTCATCTTAAAAGAAATCGTAAAAATGTTTGTTCCATGTCAAATGAAGAAAGAAGGGAGTACATTTGCCAAAAAGTGAAGCAATACGAGAAACAATCAAACTGTTTCGCATCTTCTTTCAGGCCAAGAAATAATATCACTGCGGCTAGTTTTCATGTATCTCGCTGTATAACACATCATGGGAAACCGCTTGGGAACGGTGATTTTTCGATGACGGTTATCTTAGCCATGTGCGACTCATTATTTTAAAGATTTTCCCAACAAGCAACAAATCTATGAATAGAATTGAAGAAATGCTAGCCAGCAGGAACACTGTCAAAGATAGAATAACAATAATGTGTGAAGATGTTTCGGACCAAATTAAATCTAGTTTGGACGCTATTTTTTAATATGTCTTGATGAAGGCACCGATATGACGTCACAAGCAAGGTTAGCTGTTTTTGCTAGATTTCCTTGTGGGAATGTAATGAGGGCGGAATTAGTAAAATAGCTGAGGTTGCCAACTACGATCACAGGGATATGTGTGAAGTGAAGCAAGAATTTGTAGTGAACATGGGGATTGACTCAAAATGGTCTGTGACTACTGATGGCGCCCATAACCCTGAAGACAACAGGTTATGAACCGAACGTAAATGCCTTGGTTAATAGCATTCAGCAACAAGTTTCACACTAATGTGATTATACACTGACGGAAAAAAATCCCAACACCAAGAAGGGGTTGTGTTAGATAAACGACAGTTGGTAGGCGGTGAGAGTACATCTGTAAGATGACGTCTATGCAAATTTTGCGCTCGGCGCAACGTGTGGCGCTGGTAGCGCCCCTCGGAACATGCAAAGCAGGTTTGCTGTAAATACGCGCTGTAACGTTCGTGAGCGTTAGTTATCGTTGAGATTCGACGTAGTGTGTTGATGTTAGTCAAGAATGCCTTTAAGAAGACGAAGAAGCCATTATCAACAGCTCACGGAGTTGGAACGACGTCGTGTAATAGGGCTACGAGAAGGTGGATTTTCTTTCCGCAATATTGCAGAACGACTTGGCAGGAATGTAGCCACTGTGCATGATTGTTGGCAGCGGTGGTCAAGGGAAGGTACTGCCTCAAGAAGACCGGGTTCCGGCCGGCCACGTGTACTGAGAGGGAAGACCGCCGTGTATGGTGTATGGCCGTGGCGCATCGTACCGCGTCTACGGCAGCAATTCGAGCTGCAGTTGCCACCACAGTGACACAACGAACTGTTACAAATCGGTTACTTGACGGACAGCTCCGATCCTGACGCCCTGTAGCGTGCATTCCATTTACTTCAAACCACTGCCGTTTGCGACGTCAGTGGTGTCAAGCTAGAGCTCATTGGAGGACGGATTGGAAATCTGTTGTGTTTTCTGATGAAAGCCGGTTCTGCCTGGGTGCCAGTGATGGCCGTGTGTTGGTTAGAAGGAGGCCAGGTGAGCGCCTGCAACCAACCTGTCTGCGGCCCAGACACACTGGACCTACACCTGGAGTTATGGTCTGGGGAGCAATTTCCTATGACAGCAGGAGCACTCTCGTGGTTACCCCACGCACCCTGAAGGAACAGTTGTACGTCGGTCTGGTGATTCAACCTGTTGTGCTGCCATTCATGAACAACATTCCAGGGGTGTTTTCCAACAGGATAACGCTCGCCCGCATACCACTGTTGTAACCCAACATGCTCTACAGAGTGTCGACATGTTGCCGTGGTCTGCTAGATCACCAGATCTTTCACCAATCGAGCACGTATGGGACATCATTGGACGACAACTCCAGCGTCACCCCCAACTAGCATTAACCGTCCCTGTATTGACCGACCAAGTGCAACAGGCATGGAACTCCATCCCACAAACTGACATCCAGCACCTGTACGACACAATGCATGAACGTTTGCGTGCTTGCATTCAACATTCTGGCAGTTACACCGGTTATTAATGTACCAGCATTTCACATTTAAAATGGCTCTTCTCGCGCTTACAATAAGCTGTGATCTTGAAAGCTTAATCGATTAAATATGTTACCTATACAAATGTATTGCCGCCATTTCATTCCTCTACAACTATTTTTTCGTGGTGTTGGGATTTTTTTTTCCGTCAGTGTATAAGTATGATTTTATCTTCTTACAAATTAAATCAGGTTTAAATTAAATTCTCTTAGCCTTTAAACTCACCTAATTACATATTATGTTAACGTCACTTTAATGGTATTCGTAAAAAAGGTTTCTTGACGAAATGTGTATTTTAAAAAAACGCAAACAGGGGTGGAACACTGGGCACTTGAAAGCAGTAAAGCAAACTTTAAGTGGCACACTAGTCTGAAAAGGTTCGTCATCCTTAGTCTATTCCCTGTTGCCATAATGATGAAAAAATACAAGCAAAGTCTCTCTGAGGATGACCATTAGCTCCACGTCGTCTGCTCACAAAAAGCTTCAAGTTTGTAACGTCATCCTTACTCCGTCCAATTTAACCTCCTTGGTCTGAACGATGAAACCCGGTTAACAGACGTAATTCACCCGGGGAGATTCGTGAAGTATGTGGCCCTTGCTTGGTTCTGACGATCACCTAGGAGACTAGAATGGAGTGCAAACCTTTCTAAGAAGTTGTTAGAAGCAAAATGGACTGGGCCGTTACTTCTTTTCTCTATCGCAGCTCACGCAGGAGCATTTCCACTTGTCAACCATTTTCGAAAGGTTCAAAAAATTCTACAAGGGTACGAAAGTTATGATTTTTTTAGGATGGCTCAGGTAACAAAAGAATTTTCATACTGGCCGCAAAATGACTCTTCTCAAAGTCATTTCGAGTTATCGAAATATTCCTACTGTAGCGATAACGACGAAAAATTTGCAGAGTAAATAAGTATTTAACGTTTGCAAAAATTATCAGTTTTTATTTGCTTTTAAAGAGCTGTTAGAAGAGTAAGATAGTTTTACTCTTATTTCATGATCTTTAAAGATCCATTCAATATTGCTTACGACTTTAGATGCCCTACGTTGGATATGATATTTGAGAAGTAAATGATAAATACAAAAGTAAAAAAATCTACCGTTCGCATGATTTATCGGACATTTCTTTTCTGCTCTTATTGAAATAACTTTTAGCAACGTCGCTCAGGAAATTTCAGAATTCTCGAGTTCCAGACCTCATAGCGGAAAAATTGAAAATGTAAATGCTTCAAATTTTTGGTGCGCAACTTCTGTCTTATTAGGAAACAGAAATAGGGTTTGAAAATCAAAAAATATAACAGCTAGCACTTCTTTTCACAAAACGCGCTAAAAAAGTATCAGCAATCAAATTGCCGCGTAAAAAAAACCTAAGCATTTATTTATAGGGCAAAGAATTTAGAAAAAAGAATCAAGGAAATAAAGGGCTGTAAAAAGTCAAATTCGGCCTTGCATATAGTTGTCTTATAATTTTTTTATTCACTTATTT
Organism: Macrothele yani; assembly: GCA_039090855.1. Taxonomy (NCBI): domain Eukaryota; kingdom Metazoa; phylum Arthropoda; class Arachnida; order Araneae; family Macrothelidae; genus Macrothele; species Macrothele yani. The sequence goes on along the minus strand of CM077015.1, from coordinate 45,157,159 downwards.
TAAATCATACCATCGCTTTCTTTGCAGGCAAAATTTTGATGAGCATAACTTTGATTTTGGAAGCTGGAAATCTCGTATAAGGTCTTCTTGAATGACTTCCATAAGTAGTATAAAAGGACGGATCCGAGCTTAAAGTGGAGCCCATAGACTTAACATTAGGCTCCTTCTGGAGCAGGTGGAGCCAGCTGGAGCAAGCTGCAGCCGAGCAAACGGAGGGGGCGTGGTCAGTAGCAGCCTCCAATTCCCCGCTGCAATTTTCCCCCCGACCGAAGTGTGTGCTTATCTCCGAAGATAGTAGTATTTATTGGACTTTGTCGAATTTTGGGGGAAATCAATGAAGGTTTATTCCTTTTTTTAATTTAATGAAGGTTTATTCATTATTTATTTTCCCCTCTCTCGACCCATCCCCTTAGGTTATTGTTATGTAAAACGTTTTTTCCCTCGTAATTTGTTGATGTATTTTTTTTTTCAATTAATTTTCATGAATTCCTCATGTGTCTTCCCTAATGAAAATTATGTAGGGTAAGTATTAATTAATCATTTCTCTTTTTTTTTTCTCGAATAATACGGTCATGTCCTCATCTCAAGAAATGTTATTATGATATCTTATTTTTGTTCATAAATGTTTGATTTTGAGGGATGGCAACGCCCGAGTGGGAAAGGGGTTGGATATAGGGGGATGGCAACTCGATGTGTTGCCCCCTAGCGGTGCTTCTTGGAACTTTCGATTGATCTTTGATTTTGAGGGATGGCAACGCCCGAGTGGAAAAGGGGTTGGATATAGGGGGATGGCAACTCGATGTGTTGCCCCCTAGCGGTGCTTCTTGGAACTTTCGATTGATCTTTGATTTTGAGGGATGGCAACGCCCGAGTGGGAAAGGGGTTGGATATAGGGGGATGTCAACTCGATGTGCTGCCCCCTAGCGGTGCTTCTTGGAACTTTCGATTGATCTTTGATTTTGAGGGATGGCAACGCCCGAGTGGGAAAGGGGTTGGATATAGGGGGATGTCAACTCGATGTGCTGCCCCCTAGCGGTGCTTCTTGGAACTTTCGATTGATCTTTGATTTTGAGGGATGGCAACGCTCGAGTGGGAAAGGGGTTGGATATAGGGGGATGCCAACTCGATGTACTACCCCCTAGCGATGCTTCTTGGAACTTTCGATGGATCTTTGATTTTGGGGGATGGCAACGACCGAGTGGGGAAAGGGCACTGCGTAGGTGTTAGATATGATGATGCTTCTTGGAACTTTATTATTTCGATGGATCTTTGATTTTGAGGGATGGCAACGACTGAGTGGGGTCCGTTGGGAATTTTTGCATTTATTCCTGTGGTTTGCAAGCAAGATTTCCCCCTCTTCAATACTATTTTTCCCCCGGAGGAAATTTTTACGTAACGATGCTGGGGAATTTTCTTTCCAAGGGAATAAAAATGCTCCTAAGGTCTTAGCGAGGTTCTAACTCACGATGATTTGGTTTCCAAAAATAGTCAGGGGGTCAAATGGTTTTCGTGTACTACGTATTCCCTATATATATATATTTTTAAATTACTTTTACGTTATTTCTTCATGTGTTTTTATATATTTTTCGTATGTTTTGAGGGAGTTTTTCGTGTAGATGTAATGAATTTTCTGGGGAACTTTTCTTTTTCCTCCATTCAATTTTATTTCAGACCATGAAACGAGGAAATGCTTCTTTAGAAATTATTTCGTTCTTGTTCGCAGTAATTACTGGACATAGACTTCATGTTAATTCTGAGTCTTTCACCCCTGCAATAATATTTTCTCGTAATTTTTTCGTATGTTCAAGAACTCTACAGATCTTTCCCAGTTAAAATTCTGCTCAAACAATATTTTCGGTTTTTATTTCCTTATAGCTTCCCAATTTCCGATATTTTTCTTCCTCTATCTTTGAAATTTCATTAAACTTCTCAATAGGTCAGGATTCTTTTTTTTTCTTGGACAAACTTATGAGTCCTTTTATTTACACTATCTTTTTTTTCCATTTCATTTCAGCAAACGATTATTTTAGATGCAACAAGTCGTCAGATTTTGGTTTCCTTATATAGCATATTTTCCAACTTGCTTAAAAAATATTCCTCAAAACTTGCATGTATGTCAAATATACATTTTTTTTTATTCTTTCGTAGTTAGCCATACTTTTCGTGGACTACCTCGACAGGAAAGCATTCAATGTCAAGACATACAATCTAAAACCTTTTTCTTTCAATAAAATTTGTATTCTTTGGGCTGAATATTTTTCCGTCTCGTCCGAAAAAACATTCATTCTAGAGGCAAAGCGACTAATTCCGTTCTTCCCATAAACATTATTTTTTTATTTATTTGATATTCAGAGTTGTATACATTTACTATCCAAAAAAGAGATATATTTAATGTAAAGGTATATTCTTCCAAGCTGGGAAAATATATGTATATATTAGTTCATTTCCAGTTAAAGGAAATGCATCTTTATATTTCAATATGAAAAAAGAAGCCCTATAAGTGAAAGCTCAACCTAAAGACGGATAGATTGTTCCCACTCTCTCTACTCTATGACATTTCTTTACTGAATGAACCATGGCCTTTTTTTTCATGAACTGCTTTAAAATCTTCGTTCTCACTTTACTATTGTCAGATTTCATGTCCCTTCAGTTCTTTACTTATTCAATTTTAATTTATTAAGAGAGTAGAACTCTTTTAGGCTTTCGAACTCTTTTAGGCTTTCTATTGACAGATTCCATGTCCCTCCAGTTCTTTACTTATTCAATTTTAATTTATTAAGAGAGTAGAACTCTTTTAGGCTTTCGAAGTACTTTCAAGTCTTTCATTACGAAAATTTTCACTGTCATGAAAGAAGCCGTAATCGAGATGATTTACTATCGTTTCAATGAAAGTGTTTACGCATTCATTGCTATGATGTCAGATTTCATTTTCTTGTACTTCGAACAGAAATGAGTTTGAATCATTCGTCGAGAAAACATTTTTCATATATATATATATATTTTGCCTCCGAATCAAACGAACTCAAAAAATAAGAGACGCACTTTAATATATTTTTTCCTCTTATGAGAGGAATACGGGAATATGATACCAAAATTAAAGAATATAGAATATCGACTTTCCTCTCAACACCTTTCATCTACGTTTTTTTTTATTTTTTTTATTTTCAATAAGCTGTTTCTATATTTTTACAACTGAATAGAATTATTTATTGAAAAGTTCTAAGTAAGACGAAAAATGGTTTTGTTGATTTCCTAAGAGGATGATTTTGGAAATTTTCGTTTTCTGGTAATTGTGAAAATCTCATAGAATAACATGGGAAAACTAGCATGCATAAAAGACTGTTTTGGATCGAGTAAATTGAAAGAATTTTACAAAGTTCATTTCAGAAAAGTACATTCCTTCCTAGTGTCAAAACGAATCACTTCGTTTTTTCTAAGATACACTTTGGAATCTTATAAAAGTGCATAGGGTCAAAAACGATTTTGATGATTTTACTAAGATGACAGATTTCGGATTTCTTATGATAGAAAATACAGTGAATTTCCCATTGAATAACATGGGAAACTGCGAAATTTAAGAAGTACGTTTTCGTTCAAGTAAAATATTTTAAAAGTCTTTTTTCGAATCAGTTGAAAACAGACAGGGTGTGTTTCTGAACAGCTCATTATTTCCCAAGATCAAAACGAATCACTTCGTTTTCTTTTTTTTTTTTTTTTTTTTTTTTCCTAATGTGCGTTTCTGAAAGAAGTAAAAATAGTTTAGCTAGAAAATTGGAAAGATATTTTTATGAATCCTAGACTGGTTATTTTCGTATAGCTAGAGGGGTCTTCAGTGAGAGCACTTATTCTCTTTACAAACTAAGAGAATGAAGTGTAGTCAGTTTGAAAAAAAAATTCAAACTCCCTAAATTTAGCCTTTTGTCTTGGTTTCGACTCAATACTGTAAAGCATTGCTCTCAGACCAGTTGAATTCCTGGCCCTTAATGAAATACATTAAGCCTTTCCCTTAAAAATAAGCAATCTCTTCTTCAATACCAGATCCCCAATAAATTTCTTTAAGAGTTATTCATTCCCACTTTTACTTTTAAAAACTTAAAATTCATTATTATTTAACTCATTACAAAAAATGAAACTCATTCATACAGAAAAAATATAAATGAATAAAAATAAATAAAGTAGTCCTAAAAAGGACTGTTTTTCTGGGTCCCCTTCATACAGCTGCTCCATGATCGGTATAAGGAATTTTTTTTTACCTGCTGATATCTCAGCACATTGACTTCACAGTCTCTAGCAAGTTCTTTACAATTATACTTTCCAAGAACGCTTTGGACGGGACATGGTCTCCAGTGACTGCAACAAAAGATTCTGCTAGAATCTTGGGGTTAAGCAATGCAACGGCATCATCGAAATACTTTTGCCACTTGGATTCGGGGGTGGCATGTGCACAGCTGTGGGCCGTGATGTTTGCGAATATGCGATTTGGGGGTTGGTGGCACTCCATACAATAATATAAGTTATTGACATGTTCCTGAAGGCGATCCCTTTACCATGTCAGCAAGCATGATGAAAAACTCTTCATCTGAGATGGAAGCAACAGGGGAAGAAATCCTTGGATGGTGCAAAACAGCCTTTCTAAAGACAGGTCCAAATAGTAGTTGAGTAATGCTGTCCCATATTTTTCCACATTGATCAATAAGAGTTCCAAATTGTTGACAAGTCAGCTTTATCGGAACAGGATTCAATCGACGAAAACCATGAATTCTGGGGGAAAGCACTTCTAACGTTTAACTGCCAGAAGCATCTAAGAGGGAAGGACAGCAGGAAACGATAAGTTCACGATTAATCAAGATGTCACAATTCATGCCTTGAATCCAGTGTGATTTTCCCATGAATTTTCGGAACGTTGAAGCTGACATTGTTATTCCATTCTTAGAAGGGTAGAAAGATTCCCCATCTTTCCTATAACTTCGAATATGAACTCGGACCGTGTTGTTAAAATCGCATACTTTTGCAAACGTGTTTTCACCTAAATAAAAATGATGAGGTGCAAGATTTTTCATAGAAATTCTTGGGAGGATAACTTCTCCACACGATTTGGGCTTTAAAGGAACGGACTCACATACCTTCTTAGCGAGAGTAGCAGAAATTTCACCACTTTGCTTCATCGTGGAAATGGAATCGGTAGCGCTCAAAGCAACAGACAAAAAAGAAGTGACTCGTTTGAAGACTAAAGACAAACTGAAGGAACAGCTCTTATTCTAAGTCAAAACTGAGAAGAGGTTGGAGTTCGTCACTTGTTTACTGCTTGAGAGGGAAAGAGCAGAGTCATGGGGTAAAGAACACTCGTGTTACACGGCACTAGCAGTGTTCCTGCCTAGTCTGCCGGTAACGGTGCTTGAGACCTGAAGTACAATTTAGTTGGCCACGGCACCAGGTGAGAATCTCAGGTGCACTGCTGCACTCAAAGATTCACACCAGAACATAAAAAATGAAAAGTTGAAGAATGACCCGAAGCATAAGGCTTGGGTGAATCCACCTTGTGAACAAAATAACAACAACAAATAAACAATAAAATAATCTAAAAAAAATGATACTTTGGGATCAGAGTTGTGATGAGGTTCACCCGCAATCACCAATTCGTGACTGAGTGTAGTGGTCCGGATCTTACTCCGGTACATTCAATCCCCAACCAGCCAGTACAACACTCACTTTCGCAAATAACACATGATTCTCAAATACACAACACAACATTTAATAACGTTCTGCGAGATTTAAACAGATCCGGCGCTCTCTAGGCGCATAGACAATTGCCCCTCATATGTGGGCAGCATACGGTGTCACACTTTACTGTCGGATAACGCAGCCGACTGAGTCTCCACCGGACTATCTGAACAAGAGATACTACTCGTTTACACACTAAATAGAGCTGCAGGTGATATTCATATACAATTGCTTAGAGAATAAAAAAAAATTATATGCAAACGATCACATTAAAAATACTCGCGACACAAAATACACAAGCACGTTAATTTGCGGTATAAGATTATAGGTGCGAAATACTGCCAAAGTTAATTAACTAAATCTAATAAGCATGCACGTGCAGAACCCTGCCCCGCTGACGTTGGTCCTGAACCAAAGTTAAAAGAAACTGTCCCGCCCAGCGGAATTTGTAGCCACACCCTCTCCCTTATTCATGTAAAAAAAAGTAATCAGGAAATGGGCCCTGTAAGAAATTGAAATCTGTATGTGCAGGTATTTCCTCTGAGGTTCAGTCACTCAGCATTACTGCATCTATGTCCATGCAGCTTTGGGTGTCGGGATGGCACAAGTTCGCAGATGTGCGAAGAAAGAAAAAGGAAATATTCATCTACTTACAGTTACGTGACTTTGCTGTGCAAATCCGTTGTGCATCACATAATATCACACGACAAAAAAAACACACACACACAGACACTTGCACCATGTGGCAGCACCGATGATTCAACACTTCACTTTGACGCTTGATGTAAATGAAGCACACAATTAAAAATGGTAATATCACGCCGCACTTTGTTGCAATGATTAGAGTGCACACTGATCTATTCTCGTGACGATTTGAAGGTGGGCGTTAAGCAAAATAGGCCCTCTCACATCTGATGTTGCGGTTTCCAAGATTAATTTTCTCGGCCGAGCGAAATCAGACGTGCTTTTACCTTAAGCGTATATCGGCAACTCAACATTTCACCTGTATATTTGTTAGGTATCGAAGCCACCGCTCTTACGCTCATATTTTTCTTTCGACATGTTTTTATCCCGTCGCACTTACACGTAGTGGCTTCGCTGCTTACGCGACCACACACACGCACACATGGGGCCTCGCTTCGCCCCGTAAGACAAGCGCATCTCTTCACTTCCTCCACAGTAGGGGATGAATGGGGGTGACGATTCCACACTGCAGTGGTTGGCATCCGAACCCGACTTTTGCTTGGCTTCGCTTCTCATTGGAATGACCACTGTCCACTCGCAGACTTCTTAATTCCCCTGTAACTTGGCTTTCATTAGGCCAAACAGTCGCTGAGTTCCATTACGCTCCAGCCTAGAAATTTCTGCTTTATCCTGCGGATTTAGGCATTCTGCTGTCTTTATGGCAAACTGGCATCTCCAGCTGCCTCGAGTTGTCTCCATTTCTTACCAAATGCAGGGAGGTTTGCTGCTTCATTTTTCCCAATTCATTTTTTGCAGATCCAAGGCATCCAGCCTTTCACATCGGAAGCGCACAGACAACTAAACTTTCTTCCTTATTTTCATGCCAAGTGCGAACTCTTATTTTTCTTTACGGACCACACAGAGAGCAATTGTTCTCGAAAATGCCCCAAACAATCGACGAATTTACGATTATTCGCTAAACCTTTCGTCCCCTATCTTCATTCATTCCTACTCAAGTGGCTCATTCGATACGTATTCCTCTTTCCCTTTCCGTGTTGCATAGGCTGCCCGTCAGCTGCGCCCTGATATTTATGACCTAACAGAGCTATTCTGAGACCACCCAGCCAGAGAGAGAATTCTTCGCCTCTTTTCTTTCCAAACCCCCAGATAAAACTTTATCTGCTGTTTACACTTTTAAACTCCAATCAAGCCTCGAACAATTAATACTTAATTAATTTCACACATCAACCACGCCCATTAATTACTAAATTAATGGCGGGGGTGGAGTCATAACATCGGCCCCTCCTCAAGAAATCTAGAAGTCCTCTTCTGGGCCTATCGCTTTGCTCTTATCAATTTCCAGAGCAACCATTGAGTGCTACATTTTCCCACAGGTAGAAACAATTCAAAATGGCAAAAATATTGCGTTTCTTGCCTTCAAATGCATTGGAGCGACTTCCTAATTATCCCGCAATTTTGTTAATTAATTTAGAGAACATCCGAAAGAAAAAACAACGTAAATGAGAAATAAATAAAAAAACTGAACTGTAAAAGAACATGTGAGTCTGCCGAACTGTGATTCCTAGCTGCCTCATACAATACGCGACATGGCGGACAAATTTTAGAGTTTTCTTCAGGTTTTAGGAGGGGGGGTGTCCACTGTAACATTCCATCCCCCCATGAAAGAAAAAAAAAAGGGATGACTGGATGAAGTTTATTCATCCAATCATTCCATTTTTTTTTTTTTTTAACTGTAAACACTCAACCTTTTCCCACCGTCGCAAGGCACCTAATTCCGGACTTAAGCGCCCTGAGAGCGGAAGGAAAGTTTAGGATTTCATCACACGTTCATTGCTACCCGTCGAGATAGGCGGAAAGAAAATTTAAATATGAGGCATAGCTTCGAGAATCCACGAGTTCCACAGATCTCTCACGTTCGATGCTCCTACGCCCGCTTTTATCTGCGCTCGATGCCAAATTCTTGCGTTCCACTGTCTTCGAGTTCCTTCTCAACATCGTAGATAATCGTGGTGTCACAGTCTTCCTGGGGATCCACTATAATGTCGACTGCTCCCCGTCTGTCAGTGTGTGGCATGGTGTTACTAGCCCTTAACACCCGCCCGTAATCATCCCTTGGTCTCAGCGACGCCCGCGAAATGATTGGAGGACTTTTGACCTGGCTTCCCTGCACTCGTAAGGGATCTACAATCATGCGGGTTCGCGCTGCAAAGGGTTCGGTTTCTGCCCTCAGCTCATCGCTATCAGATAGAAATTCAGCAGCTCTCTCCCGAAATTTAGATTTTGCAATCGCGAGTTTAGTTTGCTCACACCATCTACCCACCATCGCTACACTTTCGACATCCTGAAAAAAGTGTTTAGCACGATACAGCGGATCAGTGCCTGTAAATAGCCTCAACATGTTTATGCATCCCGCTATTTGCTCACCGTAAACCATAGGTGCGGCTAAAGCTGTTTGTCTCAGCTGTGATGTACCCGCTGTACTTGTAACAGGTGTACTCTCTTCCGGAACAATTGCAGCCCCAGTGCTCACATGTTCTCCGTCAGAGTGACCACCAGAATCATCTGAATCCATGTGACTCGCAGATGACGATTTTTTCGTGTTAGCCATTTTTGTTTTTCTTACCCACTAAAATTATGGCAGTTCTTAGAAAACAGCTTAAGGCTTACTTAATGCTAAATTATACAAAATTCGCACCGAACAAAACTAAATAAAAATAGTAATGGCAGTCAATTCGCACTTATTTTACGAACATGAGTGTTGTTCCGCTAGCTGCAAAATATAGGTATCGATCCTGGGACAACGGCACCATTAATGTTACACGGCACTAGCAGTGTTCCTGCCTAGTCTGCCGGTAACGGTGCTTGAGACCTGAAGTACAATTTAGTTGGCCACGGCACCAGGTGAGAATCTCAGGTGCACTGCTGCACTCAAAGATTCACACCAGAACATAAAAAATGAAAAGTTGAAGAATGACCCGAAGCATAAGGCTTGGGTGAATCCACCTTGTGAACAAAATAACAACAACAAATAAACAATAAAATAATCTAAAAAAAATGATACTTTGGGATCAGAGTTGTGATGAGGTTCACCCGCAATCACCAATTCGTGACTGAGTGTAGTGGTCGGATCTTACTCCGGTACATTCAATCCCCAACCAGCCAGTACAACACTCACTTTCGCAAATAACACATGATTCTCAAATACACAACACAACATTTAATAACGTTCTGCGAGATTTAAACAGATCCGGCGCTCTCTAGGCGCATAGACAATTGCCCCTCATATGTGGGCAGCATACGGTGTCACACTTTACTGTCGGATAACGCAGCCGACTGAGTCTCCACCGGACTATCTGAACAAGAGATACTACTCGTTTACACACTAAATAGAGCTGCAGGTGATATTCATATACAATTGCTTAGAGAATAAAAAAAATTATATGCAAACGATCACATTAAAAATACTCGCGACACAAAATACACAAGCACGTTAATTTGCGGTATAAGATTATAGGTGCGAAATACTGCCAAAGTTAATTAACTAAATCTAATAAGCATGCACGTGCAGAACCCTGCCCCGCTGACGTTGGTCCTGAACCAAAGTTAAAAGAAACTGTCCCGCCCAGCGGAATTTGTGGCCACACCCTCTCCCTTATTCATGTAAAAAAGTAATCAGGAAATGGGCCCTGTAAGAAATTGAAATCTGTATGTGCAGGTATTTCCTCTGAGGTTCAGTCACTCAGCATTACTGCATCTATGTCCATGCAGCTTTGGGTGTCGGGATGGCACAAGTTCGCAGATGTGCGAAGAAAGAAAAAAGGAAATATTCATCTACTTACAGTTACGTGACTTTGCTGTGCAAATCCGTTGTGCATCACATAATATCACACGACAAAAAAAACACACACACACAGACACTTGCACCATGTGGCAGCACCGATGATTCAACACTTCACTTTGACGCTTGATGTAAATGAAGCACACAATTAAAAATGGTAATATCACGCCGCACTTTGTTGCAATGATTAGAGTGCACACTGATCTATTCTCGTGACGATTTGAAGGTGGGCGTTAAGCAAAATAGGCCCTCTCACATCTGATGTTGCGGTTTCCAAGATTAATTTTCTCGGCCGAGCGAAATCAGACGTGCTTTTACCTTAAGCGTATATCGGCAACTCAACATTTCACCTGTATATTTGTTAGGTATCGAAGCCACCGCTCTTACGCTCATATTTTTCTTTCGACATGTTTTTATCCCGTCGCACTTACACGTAGTGGCTTCGCTGCTTACGCGACCACACACACGCACACATGGGGCCTCGCTTCGCCCCGTAAGACAAGCGCATCTCTTCACTTCCTCCACAGTAGGGGATGAATGGGGGTGACGATTCCACACTGCAGTGGTTGGCATCCGAACCCGACTTTTGCTTGGCTTCGCTTCTCATTGGAATGACCACTGTCCACTCGCAGACTTCTTAATTCCCCTGTAACTTGGCTTTCATTAGGCCAAACAGTCGCTGAGTTCCATTACGCTCCAGCCTAGAAATTTCTGCTTTATCCTGCGGATTTAGGCATTCTGCTGTCTTTATGGCAAACTGGCATCTCCAGCTGCCTCGAGTTGTCTCCATTTCTTACCAAATGCAGGGAGGTTTGCTGCTTCATTTTTCCCAATTCATTTTTTGCAGATCCAAGGCATCCAGCCTTTCACATCGGAGAGCGCACAGACAACTAAACTTTCTTCCTTATTTTCATGCCAAGTGCGAACTCTTATTTTTCTTTACGGACCACACAGAGAGCAATTGTTCTCGAAAATGCCCCAAACAATCGACGAATTTACGATTATTCGCTAAACCTTTCGTCCCCTATCTTCATTCATTCCTACTCAAGTGGCTCATTCGATACGTATTCCTCTTTCCCTTTCCGTGTTGCATAGGCTGCCCGTCAGCTGCGCCCTGATATTTATGACCTAACAGAGCTATTCTGAGACCACCCAGCCAGAGAGAATTCTTCGCCTCTTTTCTTTCCAAACCCCCAGATAAAACTTTATCTGCTGTTTACACTTTTAAACTCCAATCAAGCCTCGAACAATTAATACTTAATTAATTTCACACATCAACCACGCCCATTAATTACTAAATTAATGGCGGGGGTGGGTCGTAACATCGGCCCCTCCTCAAGAAATCTAGAAGTCCTCTTCTGGGCCTATCGCTTTGCTCTTATCAATTTCCAGAGCAACCATTGAGTGCTACATTTTCCCACAGGTAGAAACAATTCAAAATGGCAAAAATATTGCGTTTCTTGCCTTCAAATGCATTGGAGCGACTTCCTAATTATCCCGCAATTTTGTTAATTAATTTAGAGAACATCGAAAGAAAAAACAACGTAAATGAGAAATAAATAAAAAAAACTGAACTGTAAAAGAACATGTGAGTCTGCCGAACTGTGATTCCTAGCTGCCTCATACAATACGCGACATGGCGGACAAATTTTAGAGTTTTCTTCAGGTTTTAGGAGGGGGGGGGGTGTCCACTGTAACACTCGGTTATCTTCTTTCTAAAAGTCAAATTCAATCTAATGTTTGGAGCATTCTTTTGTCGAGGCAGACCATAACTCCAATACGAATTAGTTGGTGGCAGGATCTGTAGTAAAGTTCCAGATCTCAAAGATAAGGAAACTGGTTTAAACCCGTTTCGCTTGAAAACAAGAGTCTCTTTCCTGTCCGAGAGATACTGATGTAATACAAGACAAAGGATCTAATTCAGCTTCGTCATCATGGTGATCACCGATTTGGTTATCACCATTTCTTATAAAAGTGCATGGGGATCAAAAAACGATTTTGATGATTTTACTAAGATGACAGATTTCGGATTTCTTATGATAGAAAATACAGTGAATTTCCCATTGAATAACATGGGAAACTACGAAATTTAAGAAGCACGTTTTCGTTCAAGTAAAATATTTTAAAAGGTAATCAGTTGAAAACAGACAGGGTGTGTTTCTGAACAGATCATTATTTCCTAAAATCAAAACGAGTCACTTCGTTTTTTCCTAACGTACGTTTCTGAAAGAAGTAAAAATAGTTTTGCTAGAAAATTGGAAAGAATTTTTTATGAATCCTAGACTGTTTATTTTTTTATAACTAGAGGGGTCGTCAGTGAGAGCACTTATTCTCTTTACAAACTAAGAGAATGAAGTGTAGTCAGTTTGAAAAAAAAATTCAAACTCCCTAAATTTAGTCTTTTGTCCTGGTTTCGACTCAATACTGTAAAGCATTGCTCTCAGACCAGTTGAATTCCTGGCCCTTAATGAAATACATTAAGCCTTTCCCTTAAAAATAAGCAATCTCTTCTTCAATACCAGATCCCCAATAAATTTCTTTAAGAGTTATTCATTCATCCTTTTACTTTTAAAACTTGAAATTCGTTATTATTTAACTCCTTATAAAAATGAAACACATTCACACTTTTACTTTAAAAAACTTGAAATAACTTCATACAAAAATGAAACCCATTCCCTTTTTTACTTTTAAAATTATAAAAAAAATAGATGATACAGAACATAGGTTCACTTTCTCATTCACACTCATGCATACAGAAAACAAAATTAAATAGTGCTATTTGAGCTGCATGGAGGTGTCAAGATGGGTGGGAAAAATCTCCATCTATCATTCAATTGGACTAAAACTGTTGAAGGATGTGAGCTATTCTCACTAGCTCCTCCATGCAAGCTGTCTGTCTCGAGGTTGGCCATCCCAGTCGATGATTTTATTTCAATCATTTCCACTTCGGAATCTGAATCCCAAGTAAGATCAATAATTTCAACTTCGGAATCTGAATCCCAAGTAAGATCAATAATTTCCGGATCTTCAGAAGTTAAGTCAACAACCTCCGGTTCTTGGGTAGAGTCTTCCACAACCCAGAAGTTTTCCCACTGTGAGGGGGAGGAAGAGACCTAATCCACTGATTAACGTAGAAATCGTCTCTAGATTCCTGGAGGAGAGAAAAAAATATATATATATATATAATAAGAAATAAAAAAAAACAAAACCCTACATCCTAGATAAAGCAAAGAGAAAAATTAAAAATATTCTTACCGAGTCGAAGTCCAGGGGAGGTGTAGGGGAATTATTTCCTTTCAACATCTGTGATTCTAATAGCATGCGTTACTTCAAAGAAAACTTCGAGAAGCTGTGAGAATCTGATATCTCTCTTGCTACTATTATACTAGCAGAAGGATTGATAAGGAGGGATCATGTGATAACATACACGGAATAGAATGGTCTTTGAGGTCAACTTAAATCGACAGATCGCTCTATTTTATAAACTTTCCATTGTACAGGAAATAACATCTTTCTCAAACACCATAGTTCGTGGGACCTTCTAAGGAGGTAAAAATATTCTAACGCGTATCTAATCAATGTTCTGTATACTTAAGACCAAGCGTAAATGGAATAGATAGCACTCTTCCTCCCTGAAGGAAATGACGTCTGCATACATCTCAAAATCCTTTGTTCCCTAAGTCAAACGCATGGAGGGAAAATCAAGTAATCTTATCTGTATTCCTTCGTTGAAAGTGTAATGCTGATTCGAATTTAACTTGAGAAAGGAAATGTTTTGTATCTTTTTTAAACAAACATACACTTTCAACGAAGGAATACAGATAAGATTACTTGATTTTCCCTCCATGCGTTTGACTTAGGGAACAAAGGATTTTGAGATGTATGCAGACGTCATTTCCTTCAGGGAGGAAGAGTGCTATCTATTCCATTTACGCTTGGTCTTAAGTATACAGAACATTGATTAGATACGCGTTAGAATATTTTTACCTCCTTAGAAGGTCCCACGAACTATGGTGTTTGAGAAAGATGTTATTTCCTGTACAATGGAAAGTTTATAAAATAGAGCGATCTGTCGATTTAAGTTGACCTCAAAGACCATTCTATTCCGTGTATGTTATCACATGATCCCTCCTTATCAATCCTTCTGCTAGTATAATAGTAGCAAGAGAGATATCAGATTCTCACAGCTTCTCGAAGTTTTCTTTGAAGTAACGCATGCTATTAGAATCACAGATGTTGAAAGGAAATAATTCCCCTACACCTCCTGGACTTCGACTCGGTAAGAATATTTTTAATTTTTCTCTTTGCTTTATCTAGGATGTAGGGTTTTGTTTTTTTTTATTTCTTATTATATATATATATATATTTTTTTCTCTCCTCCAGGAATCTAGAGACGATTTCTACGTTAATCAGTGGATTAGGTCTCTTCCTCCCCCTCACAGTGGGAAAACTTCTGGGTTGTGGAAGACTCTACCCAAGAACCGGAGGTTGTTGACTTAACTTCTGAAGATCCGGAAATTATTGATCTTACTTGGAATTCAGATTCCGAAGTTGAAATTATTGATCTTACTTGGGATTCAGATTCCGAAGTGGAAATGATTGAAATAAAATCATCGACTGGGATGGCCAACCTCGAGACAGACAGCTTGCATGGAGGAGCTAGTGAGAATAGCTCACATCCTTCAACAGTTTTAGTCCAATTGAATGATAGATGGAGATTTTTCCCACCCATCTTGACACCTCCATGCAGCTCAAATAGCACTATTTAATTTTGTTTTCTGTATGCATGAGTGTGAATGAGAAAGTGAACCTATGTTCTGTATCATCTATTTTTTTTATAATTTTAAAAGTAAAAAAGGGAATGGGTTTCATTTTTGTATGAAGTTATTTCAAGTTTTTTAAAGTAAAAGTGTGAATGTGTTTCATTTTTATAAGGAGTTAAATAATAACGAATTTCAAGTTTTAAAAGTAAAAGGATGAATGAATAACTCTTAAAGAAATTTATTGGGGATCTGGTATTGAAGAAGAGATTGCTTATTTTTAAGGGAAAGGCTTAATGTATTTCATTAAGGGCCAGGAATTCAACTGGTCTGAGAGCAATGCTTTACAGTATTGAGTCGAAACCAGGACAAAAGACTAAATTTAGGGGAGTTTGAATTTTTTTTTCAAACTGACTACACTTCATTCTCTTAGTTTGTAAAGAGAATAAGTGCTCTCACTGACGACCCCTCTAGTTATAAAAAAATAAACAGTCTAGGATTCATAAAAAATTCTTTCCAATTTTCTAGCAAAACTATTTTTACTTCTTTCAGAAACGTACGTTAGGAAAAAACGAAGTGACTCGTTTTGATTTTAGGAAATAATGATCTGTTCAGAAACACACCCTGTCTGTTTTCAACTGATTACCTTTTAAAATATTTTACTTGAACGAAAACGTGCTTCTTAAATTTCGTAGTTTCCCATGTTATTCAATGGGAAATTCACTGTATTTTCTATCATAAGAAATCCGAAATCTGTCATCTTAGTAAAATCATCAAAATCGTTTTTTGATCCCCATGCACTTTTATAAGAAATGGTGATAACCAAATCTGTGATCACCATGATGACGAAGCTGAATTAGATCCTTTGTCTTGTATTACATCAGTATCTCTCGGACAGGAAAGAGACTCTTGTTTTCAAGCGAAACGGGTTTAAACCAGTTTCCTTATCTTTGAGATCTGGAACTTTACTACAGATCCTGCCACCAACTAATTCGTATTGGAGTTATGGTCTGCCTCGACAAAGAATGCTCCAAACATTAGATTGAATTTGACTTTTAGAAAGAAGATAACCGAGTGTTCTTTACCCCATGACTCTGCTCTTTCCCTCTCAAGCAGTAAACAAGTGACGAACTCCAACCTCTTCTCAGTTTTGACTTAGAATAAGAGCTGTTCCTTCAGTTTGTCTTTAGTCTTCAAACGAGTCACTTCTTTTTTGTCTGTTGCTTTGAGCGCTACCGATTCCATTTCCACGATGAAGCAAAGTGGTGAAATTTCTGCTACTCTCGCTAAGAAGGTATGTGAGTCCGTTCCTTTAAAGCCCAAATCGTGTGGAGAAGTTATCCTCCCAAGAATTTCTATGAAAAATCTTGCACCTCATCATTTTTATTTAGGTGAAAACACGTTTGCAAAAGTATGCGATTTTAACAACACGGTCCGAGTTCATATTCGAAGTTATAGGAAAGATGGGGAATCTTTCTACCCTTCTAAGAATGGAATAACAATGTCAGCTTCAACGTTCCGAAAATTCATGGGAAAATCACACTGGATTCAAGGCATGAATTGTGACATCTTGATTAATCGTGAACTTATCGTTTCCTGCTGTCCTTCCCTCTTAGATGCTTCTGGCAGTTAAACGTTAGAAGTGCTTTCCCAGAATTCATGGTTTTCGTCGATTGAATCCTGTTCCGATAAAGCTGACTTGTCAACAATTTGGAACTCTTATTGATCAATGTGGAAAAATATGGGACAGCATTACTCAACTACTATTTGGACCTGTCTTTAGAAAGGCTGTTTTGCACCATCCAAGGATTTCTTCCCCTGTTGCTTCCATCTCAGATGAAGAGTTTTTCATCATGCTTGCTGACATGGTAAGGGATCGCCTTCAGGAACATGTCAATAACTTATATTATTGTATGGAGTGCCACCAACCCCCAAATCGCATATTCGCAAACATCACGGCCCACAGCTGTGCATATGCCACCCCCGAATCCAAGTGGCAAAAGTATTTCGATGATGCCGTTGCATTGCTTAACCCCAAGATTCTAGCAGAATCTTTTGTTGCAGTCACTGGAGACCATGTCCCGTCCAAAGCGTTCTTGGAAAGTATAATTGTAAAGAACTTGCTAGAGACTGTGAAGTCAATGTGCTGAGATATCAGCAGGTAAAAAAAAATTCCTTATACCGATCATGGAGCAGCTGTATGAAGGGGACCCAGAAAAACAGTCCTTTTTAGGACTACTTTATTTATTTTTATTCATTTATATTTTTTCTGTATGAATGAGTTTCATTTTTTGTAATGAGTTAAATAATAATGAATTTTAAGTTTTTAAAAGTAAAAGTGGGAATGAATAACTCTTAAAGAAATTTATTGGGGATCTGGTATTGAAGAAGAGATTGCTTATTTTTAAGGGAAAGGCTTAATGTATTTCATTAAGGGCCAGGAATTCAACTGGTCTGAGAGCAATGCTTTACAGTATTGAGTCGAAACCAGGACAAAAGGCTAAATTTAGGGGAGTTTGAATTTTTTTCAAACTGACTACACTTCATTCTCTTAGTTTGTAAAGAGAATAAGTGCTCTCACTGAAGACCCCTCTAGCTATACGAAAATAACCAGTCTAGGATTCATAAAAATATCTTTCCAATTTTCTAGCTAAACTATTTTTACTTCTTTCAGAAACGCACATTAGGAAAAAAAAAAAAAAAAAAAAAAAGAAAACGAAGTGATTCGTTTTGATCTTGGGAAATAATGAGTTGTTCAGAAACACACCCTGTCTGTTTTCAACTGATTCGAAAAAAGACTTTTAAAATATTTTACTTGAACGAAAACGTACTTCTTAAATTTCGCAGTTTCCCATGTTATTCAATGGGAAATTCACTGTATTTTCTATCATAAGAAATCCGAAATCTGTCATCTTAGTAAAATCATCAAAATCGTTTTTGACCCTATGCACTTTTATAAGATTCCAAAGTGTATCTTAGAAAAAACGAAGTGATTCGTTTTGACACTAGGAAGGAATGTACTTTTCTGAAATGAACTTTGTAAAATTCTTTCAATTTACTCGATCCAAAACAGTCTTTTATGCATGCTAGTTTTCCCATGTTATTCTATGAGATTTTTACAATTACCAGAAAACGAAAATTTCCAAAATCATCCTCTTAGGAAATCAACAAAACCATTTTTCGTCTTACTTAGAACTTTTCAATAAATAATTCTATTCAGTTGTAAAAATATAGAAACAGCTTATTGAAAATAAAAAAATAAAAAAAAACGTTAATGAAAGGTGTTGAGAGGAAAGTCGATATTCTATATTCTTTAATTTTGGTATCATATTCCCGTATTCCTCTCATAAGAGGAAAAAATATTAAAGTGCGTCTCTTATTTTTTGAGTTCGTTTGATTAGGAGGCAAAATATATATATATATATGAAAAATGTTTTCTCGACGAATGATTCAAACTCATTTCTGTTCGAAGTACAAGAAAATGAAATCTGACATCATAGCAATGAATGCGTAAACACTTTCATTGAAACGATAGTAAATCATCTCGATTACGGCTTCTTTCATGACAGTGAAAATTTTCGTAATGAAAGACTTGAAAGTACTTCGAAAGCCTAAAAGAGTTCTACTCTCTTAATAAATTAAAATTGAATAAGTAAAGAACTGGAGGGACATGGAATCTGTCAATAGAAAGCCTAAAAGAGTTCGAAAGCCTAAAAGAGTTCTACTCTCTTAATAAATTAAAATTGAATAAGTAAAGAACTGAAGGGACATGGAATCTGACAATAGTAAAGTGAGAACGAAGATTTTAAAGCAGTTCATGAAAAAAAAGGCCATGGTTCATTCAGTAAAGAAATGTCATAGAGTAGAGAGAGTGGGAACAATCTATCCGTCTTTAGGTTGAGCTTTCACTTATAGGGCTTCTTTTTTCATATTGAAATATAAAGATGCATTTCCTTTAACTGGAAATGAACTAATATATACATATATTTCCCCAGCTTGGAAGAATATACCTTTACATTAAATATATCTCTTTTTTGGATAGTAAATGTATACAACTCTGAATATCAAATAAATAAAAAAATAATGTTTATGGGAAGAACGGAATTAGTCGCTTTGCCTCTAGAATGAATGTTTTTTTCGGACGAGACGGAAAAATATTCAGCCCAAAGAATACAAATTTTATTGAAAGAAAAAGGTTTTAGATTGTATGTCTTGACATTGAATGCTTTCCTGTCGAGGTAGTCCACGAAAAGTATGGCTAACTACGAAAGAATAAAAAAAATGTATATTTGACATACATGCAAGTTTTGAGGAATATTTTTTAAGCAAGTTGGAAAATATGCTATATAAGGAAACCAAAATCTGACGATTTGTTGCATCTAAAATAATCGTTTGCTGAAATGAAATGGAAAAAAAAGATAGTGTAAATAAAAGGACTCATAAGTTTGTCCAAGAAAAAAAAAATAATCCTGACCTATTGAGAAGTTTAATGAAATTTCAAAGATAGAGGAAGAAAAATATCGGAAATTGGGAAGCTATAAGGAAATAAAAACCGAAAATATTGTTTGAGCAGAATTTTAACTGGGAAAGATCTGTAGAGTTCTTGAACATACGAAAAAATTACGAGAAAATATTATTGCAGGGGTGAAAGACTCAGAATTAACATGAAGTCTATGTCCAGTAATTACTGCGAACAAGAACGAAATAATTTCTAAAGAAGCATTTCCTCGTTTCATGGTCTGAAATAAAATTGAATGGAGGAAAAAGAAAAGTTCCCCAGAAAATTCATTACATCTACACGAAAAAACTCCCTCAAAACATACGAAAAATATATAAAAACACATGAAGAAATAACGTAAAAGTAATTTAAAAATATATATATATAGGGAATACGTAGTACACGAAAACCATTTGACCCCCTGACTATTTTTGGAAACCAAATCATCGTGAGTTAGAACCTCGCTAAGACCTTAGGAGCATTTTTATTCCCTTGGAAAGAAAATTCCCCAGCATCGTTACGTAAAAATTTCCTCCGGGGGAAAAATAGTATTGAAGAGGGGGGGAAATCTTGCTTGCAAACCACAGGAATAAATGCAAAAATTCTCAACGGACCCCACTCAGTCGTTGCCATCCCTCAAAATCAAAGATCCATCGAAATAATAAAGTTCCAAGAAGCATCATCATATCTAACACCTACGCAGTGCCCTTTCCCCACTCGGTCGTTGCCATCCCCCAAAATCAAAGATCCATCGAAAGTTCCAAGAAGCATCGCTAGGGGGTAGTACATCGAGTTGGCATCCCCCTATATCCAACCCCTTTCCCACTCGAGCGTTGCCATCCCTCAAAATCAAAGATCAATCGAAAGTTCCAAGAAGCACCGCTAGGGGGCAGCACATCGAGTTGACATCCCCCTATATCCAACCCCTTTCCCACTCGGGCGTTGCCATCCCTCAAAATCAAAGATCAATCGAAAGTTCCAAGAAGCACCGCTAGGGGGCAGCACATCGAGTTGACATCCCCCTATATCCAACCCCTTTCCCACTCGGGCGTTGCCATCCCTCAAAATCAAAGATCAATCGAAAGTTCCAAGAAGCACCGCTAGGGGGCAACACATCGAGTTGCCATCCCCCTATATCCAACCCCTTTTCCACTCGGGCGTTGCCATCCCTCAAAATCAAAGATCAATCGAAAGTTCCAAGAAGCACCGCTAGGGGGCAACACATCGAGTTGCCATCCCCCTATATCCAACCCCTTTCCCACTCGGGCGTTGCCATCCCTCAAAATCAAACATTTATGAACAAAAATAAGATATCATAATAACATTTCTTGAGATGAGGACATGACCGTATTATTCGAGAAAAAAAGAGAAATGATTAATTAATACTTACCCTACATAATTTTCATTAGGGAAGACACATGAGGAATTCATGAAAATTAATTGAAAAAAAAAATACATCAACAAATTACGAGGGAAAAAACGTTTTACATAACAATAACCTAAGGGGATGGGTCGAGAGAGGGGAAAATAAATAATGAATAAACCTTCATTAAATTAAAAAAAGGAATAAACCTTCATTGATTTCCCCCCAAAATTCGACAAAGTCCAATAAATACTACTATCTTCGGAGATAAGCACACACTTCGGTCGGGGGAAAAATTATAGCGGGGAATTGGAGGCTGCTACTGACCACGCCCCCTCCGTTTGCTCGGCTGCAGCTTGCTCCAGCTGGCTCCACCTGCTCCAGAAGGAGCCTAATGTTAAGTCTATGGGCTCCACTTTAAGCTCGGATCCGTCCTTTTATACTACTTCCATATTATAGGTGGTGTGCGAAAATTGTTGCATAATACATTTTTTTTCATACCCGCGGAAAGGGTTTTACTCTTTAAATGTACGGTGCCCGTTCCACGTATAAAGCTAATTCGTTTCTCATGCAACACATTTGTGAAATTTTAACACAAATAATAAAAAGTTGTTGCTTTGTAGTTTTACCTTTATGGGAGTCCGTTGTAATCTAAAACCCGATATTTTCGTTTTAATGCAAAAGCGCTAGTAATGATATCTCATTAACAACGAAAAGAATCGGAGAAAATTAAGTCGCATTTGAAAATTGTATGCTGTCAGTTTTCAGTAAATCTGTAAACAACTGGAGCATTTGCCACGGAATCTATGGTTGAATCTGTCGACAGATCTATGAAAAGTGTCTCTCGCTCCAATTGCATTGGTTTGAATTCCAAGTGAGATGTGTTTGTTCTGTCTTGCTGCTTTCTTCTGGTTTTCCTAGCCAAACGACCAATTACTCCATGGATAACTCCAAACGAGTCGTGGAATTTTGATTTGACCTTCGATGGTGTTTCTGTTTGCAATTTGGCCAGGTAGCCAATAATTCTAAATTAGAAATGAGTCAATGAAGGAAGAAATTAATATAGACACTTGACGTGGACCAGGAAAATCAAACAGAGGTCATTGCTCTTTCCACGTTTATAAGTGAGTCACAGAAAAATTATCATTGGCCGCCACTGGGAACCTGGAAGACCCTGGGTTCGATTCCCGGTGGCAGCAAATGGGAATTTTTCCGTGACTCACTTACAAACGTGGAAAGAGCGATGACCTCTATTTGATGTTCGTGATCCACGTAAAGGGTCTGTATTAATTATTCATTCGCCTTCTAATTATTTGTTCAATTGCTGCTTACCATCTTAGGTGAATCCCCAGCATTTTGCGGGGCTCCAGGAAGCAACCTGCCAAATTGGCTTGGCAGTTAGAGTGTGTTAGTCTGGAGGAATTCGAGACCGCTGTGGTGCAGTGGAAGCATTATGTGGCGCGTAACTGGAAGACCCTGGGTTCGATTCCCGGTGGAGGCCAATGAGAATTTTTCCGTGACTCACTTATAAACGTGGAAAGAGCGATGACTTCTGTTTGAAGGAAGAAATATTCTTATAATACATGGAAAATGCACAGAATATCCAAGCAAAGCAAACTGAATTTGCTTGTACCACTTACTGGCCATACATATAACACTTCTCAGAAAACTTGATCGTCCTGGAGCGGGCGGGAATCGAACCCAGCATCTCCCGATTACCAGTCGAGTATGCTAACCATTACACCACCCAGGACAATTAAGATCCAAGCAACTGAGGCATAGGAATCTGAAAGTCGTCAGACGTTCGCTAGTCGAAGCATCCATGCTTCTTAGTAACACTTTGACCCAATTCCCATCCCGACGGATGTAGGTCGGAGGTCAACAGTACCACAGATAAATCCATGAAAGAAGAAATATTCTTCATAATACATGAAAAATGCACAGATGCATAGGTTAGCAAGCTCGACCGGTAATCGGGAGATGCGGGGTTCGATTCTCGCTCGAGGACAATGAAATTTTTAAGTTTCCTAAGAAGTATTACATGGATAACCAGTGAGTGTACAAGCAAATTCAGTTTGCTTTGTTAGAAATGAGAGATTTTTTTTTCTGATTGTAGGTTTAAAGATCACCATGAGCAACTCAAAAGCAATCGCTCGTCCCTAATTTAGGGTCACTGGTTCCATGGAACGGAGAGAGCCAATGCCGTAACACAAACACAACATCCATGCCTCACCGGGATTCATAGCTGGACCCTTCACGGACGAATAATTATAAGCCAGGGCTTAGACCGCTGCGCCACTGGCGCGGCTTGAGGTATTTCAATACTAAACTGTAAATTTTTTTCTGAAATTTGCGAGATCCTTTCCGTGATTCCCTTCGTGAATTAACGCAGCATATTTCTGATGCAACCTTTTTCGTGAAATGACTGAAATAAACCTGAATTTCATGGATTTTTCACACGCCAGGAAACTTTCTGCATGTGATCATATGTAGAGGATTATAGGAAGGGACTATCTGACCCCAGGTCTTAAACAACCCTTAGAAATAGGAAGCTAGGAGATTTGGGCTAGAGTGCCCGATAGGAAAGTGACACGGAAGCGAAGTAGAAAGGGGGAGGAAGACGCCCTTAGTTATTACCGGGGAACCAGTACCCGGGGTCCGACGGCGTAACGTGCCCATCCGACGCACAGCGGATATTTTGTGGATCGAGCGTTCGTACCTGCCTGGGATCGAACCTGAAGTCCTTTCCGTGGCAGTCACGAACGTTGCCCACTAGGCCACCCGCGGCCCTGAAATTTTCTGCAATTCCTTTATGTTGAAAATCAATGGCCGTTTTCAAGATGTGTTAGCGGAAAATTTTGAATTTTCAGAAACCTTTGTGCAATTACTTTCGTATATTAATAGGAAAAACTCCGTTCTCACATTTTCCGTTTCCATATGACAAAACATTTCCGGTAATAGGAGAGATTCGTGAGAATACTTGACGTTTGATGAACTGTCAAATTTCAATCGTCTGTCGAAAGATCTGATTTTGAAGTTCTGTAGCGAGATCGGATATTGTGGATAGCATATCGCATGAATATTGGTTATTGTGGCAGATGCTATTTTTTCTATTCTCCCCCACTTTGTGCACCACCTATTATATACACTGCTGGCCACCCAAAATGCAACACCTAGAAGGACACGAGATAGCAAAGCCAGATTTACTGGACACATAACAACAGATAGAAAGATCAAACGATTGAGCTTACAGGCCCGTGCGACTTGCGGAACACGCAGACATCAATAGTTTGTGTGGCACCCATGGCTGGCAATAACGGCCGCTACACGCCGCGGCATCGAACGAAAGAGGCTTTGGATGTGGGCTTGGGGTATGTCGGTCCAGGCTGCTTCCACACTTTGCCACAGTTCATCAGGCGTAGCCGTGGGTGGTGCTTGCTGGGCCAATCGGTTGCCGATCAGCGACCAGACGTGTTCGATGGGCGACATATCGGGAGAACAGGCAGGACACGGCAGCAGTGACACCTGGTGGGCGGTGAAGAATTGTTGCATGATGCGTGCAACGTGCGGGCGCGCATTGTCCTGTTGAAACGTGGCCGCTGGTAGGTCCTGCAGGTGAGGGAGGACTACAGGCTCCAAAACATCGGAGACGTAGCGGTGGCTGTTGAGTGTACCGGTAATGTGTACCAGAGGGGTGCGGGTGTCATATCCAATTGCACCCCAAAACCATAACGCCAGGTGACGGACCAGTATGGCGATGCATAGTGCGGGGGTCATACAGTCTGTCGTCGCGGTGCCGCCACACGTGGATCCGACCATCGTGGTGTTGCAGGCAGAAGCGGGATTTGTCGGAGAAGACAATGTCGTGCCATTCCGTAGTCCAGGGGCGGCGTTCAACGGCCCACTGCCGCCGCACTCGCATGTGATGTAACGTCAACGGCAATCGGAGCAATGGGCGCCTTGCGACAAGTCCCCGCTCCTGCAGACGACGTCGAACGGTACGTGCTGACACAGGTTGTTGCGCAACACACCGTAATTCCTGCGCTAACATTCGTGATGTGGCGGTGCGATCCGTCAATCACCGCCGTACAACATGCCGGTCCTCTCGTTCGGTGGTGTGCCGCGGCTGCGGAAATCGCTCACGTCGGTCCGCCCGTTCCTCTTGCACCCACCGAATCCATACTCCCCTCACTGTGGCTGGATGTAGCCCCTACACGTGCGCCGATGTCTCGGTACGATAAACCGCTGTCGCGATAAGCCACTATTCGTCCTCTGTCGAACTCCGAAACGTGCCGGAATGACTGCCGTATTCTGCGACGAGGCATCAGGAAGCTTCCCACGGACAGGTCCGGCAGCACAACACACTTCCACTACTTACACCCCGCTTTCTCTGCACCCTTCTTATGGTGCTTCTCGGTGGCGTGCCGGGCGCACATGATTTGCATATTTCCTGCAATGCTAATCGTTTGCATGTTCTCTCGCTGGCGACGCATGCTGCGAATTTCAGGCCAATCGGATGCGTCCTTCTTGGTGTTGCATTTTGGGTGGCGAGCAGTGTACATTGTGTTGCCGTAAGAAATCGGGTACTTCAATTATTTTACAGGGGACTGTACGATATATATGTATCCGTCCGTGGAGTCCTTAAGACAAAAGCTATTAATAAGGTATTAAGATGGATACTTCTAAAATATTTGCCTTCTATTTCCAATGGGCAAACGTCTAGAGCAATTTTCGTCACAATTAATAGATTCGCAAAGGTGAAAATTTGAACATCAATAAAAATTGCTTCATATTATAGCTAGTACACTTAATAATTTCTGAAACTTAACCATAATTATATTAAAAATCAATAACTTTTCCTTTGGTGGTGTTAAGATCAGAAAATTGATGGCGCGACATGTACATTGATGACGTCAGTAAAAAAACAAATGTTAGATTGCTTGATTATGGTTCAATTTTAGAAAATATTAAGTATATTACGCTATAATATAAAGTTATTTTTATCGATGTTAAAATTTCCATGCTTGAGAACGCATTAATTATGAAGGAAATGGCTACATAAGTTTGCCCATTGAAAATACAAGGCAAAGATTTTAGGTGGATCCACCTTAAGAGTAAATTTTATATGCAGAAGTATTGTGAATTAATACTATAAAACAGTACGTTTCACCTTTTCGTAGCAATAATTGAAGTCATTGTCAGTTTTAACAGATCTCTTGCCGCCCCGGTGGCGCAGTGGTCTAGGCGATGGGTCCGGGTTCGAATTCCGGTGAGGTATGGATGTTGTGTGTGTCTTATGGCACTGGCTCTCTCCCTTCCCTGGAATCAGTGACCCTAAATTAGAGACCGGCGACTGCTTATAGCCCATTGAGTAGCTCACGGTGGTCGTTAAACCTCCAATAAAAGAAAATAGATCTCAAGTTTCAAAGCATTCTGTTGCTTTAAAAAAAAACACGATGAAAAAAATACTTAATTTGTGATAAGTCTCCTACAGAAAAAATTATATCATTACAAACATGTTAAAAAAATAATAAGCTCAGGAAATCAAATGACTGAATCACTCACAATAATGAAAAAAAAGTAATAATCGCGCCATTAGAGTTTAAATTCGAACGGGCGTGTGATTTCTGAGTATTTTTGACTTAGTTTCTGTTGAATCAACCCAAACGACATCAGTCCTACCGTTTCGAAAAGGATTCTCTGGCGTAAATAATGAAAAATTCAGCGTCTTCGATTTTGCGAAATTTCTGTATAAATTCCGAAAAACTTGAAATGGACTTTTCTAAAATAAACAGAAATACTGACTACGGAACATCTATGAAAATAAGGAAGTTAAAAAAAAACGGGCACTTTTAAAAACGGAAACTTCGTTAAGAGACGGACAGCTACTGATAACTTTGCTGCACGTCATTTTCAGATATTTTCCGTGAATTCACACCACTTAGTTTTAGCACGTCTTTTGTAAAAAAAGATCGTGCTTATGTTACTGCTTTGTCCGTCCGTCTGTACCCACGATATCTCTACAACTATTAGTCTGATTTGAAAAATTCTTTTTGCATTGGGAAGCTTGAAATATGCGAATGATAATCCTTTATTTCGTTTTTTTACGATGTACAATTTCGCCGCTAGATGGCGTAAATGCAGATGTCGAATTCAAAAATAAGTTTTATTCCACATATTTGCTTCTAAACATCCGATTGAAAAAAATATTTTATCTTTCGATTCCATTTATATCAAAGAGTATTTTAGATAGTTACTTTTTCAAATTACGCATAGATGTTCCGCTAGTTGGCGTAAAAATAAATTACATTTTTCCTGACAACTCTTCTTATAAAACTCCGATTGGAAAACTTTTTTCTTCAGCGGATACACCTCCTGATGGAAAATCTTTTGCATATAATTTCAAATTTATGGTAAAGAATACTTTGGCCACCAGGGGGCGTAAGTGATAATGTTTGCTTCTGACGTATTTGCCATAAAATCTGAGCATCTAAATATCAATTGAAAAAATTCCTTCGTGGACAGATGCCTTTCACATCGATAAACCTTTTCGGAATATTTTCTTCTTAAAATATTCCACAGTTTCTCCGCCAGTGGGCGTAGACGTATATCTTATTTTTGTCAATATCTCTACTTCTAGAAGTCCGATTTGAAAAATTCCTTCTTTGTTGGATAGTATTTTCAGTGTGACATGTTTTTCATATAATTTCAAAATTTTCAAGTAATTCATAGACTTTCCGCTAGGGGCGTAGAGGTAAATTGCGTTTACCTCTATATCTCTGCTTCTAAATCTCCGATTTGAAAAAATCTTTCTGCACCGGATGCAGCTCCTGATGGGAAATCATTTGCACATAATGTCCAATATTTGTAAAAACTGGTTTGGCCACCAGGTGGCGTAAGTCTTAATTTCCGCTTCTGATGTATTTGCAGCAAAATATCAGCTTCTAAAATCTCGATTGCAAAAAAAGTCGTTTATAGACCGATACTACTCATGTCGACAAATCTTTTAGGAAAATTTTCTTCTTGAAATAATGCATGGTTTCTACGCCAGGGGGCGTAGATGTATATTTTATTTTTGTCAATATCTCTACTTCTAAGAGTCTGATTGGAAAAATTCTTTTGTTGGATAGTGTTTCCGATGCGAAATGTTTTTCCTATAGATTCAAAAAAGTTTAGTAAATCATAAACTTTCCGCTAGGCAGCACAAAGGTAAATTGGCCGCCCCGGTGGCGCAGTGGTCTAAGGCACTGGCCTCTGATCATTCGTCCGTCTGGGGTCCGGGTTCGAATCCCGGTGAGGCATGGATGTTGTGTTTGTCTTACGGCACTGGCTCTCTCCCTTCCCTGGAACCAGTGACCCTAAATTAGGGACGGGCGACTGCTTATAGCCCATTGAGTTGCTCACGGTGGTCGTTAAACCTCCAATCAAAAAAAAAAAAAAAAAAAAAAAAAAAAGGTAAATTGCGTTTTCTGCTTTATTTCTGCTTCTAAATCTCCGATTTGAAAAATTCTTCCTGCATCGCATACAAGACCTGATGGAAAATATTTTTCACATAATTTCTAATGTTTGGTAAAGAATAGTTTGGCCACCAGGGGGTATAAGTGTAAATTTCTGCTTCTGATGTATTTGTAGCAAAATCTGGGCTCCTGAAAACTCGATTAATTTTTTTTCTTGGACCGATAACGCTCATATGGAAAAACCTTTTGAGAATACTTTATTCCTAAAATAATGCATGGTTTTCCCACCAGGGTACGTAAAGTTACATCTTATTTTTGTCGATATCTTTGTTTCTAAAATCCGATTTGAAAAATTCTTTCTGTGTTGAGAGCCTTTCCGGTGTGAAATGTTTCTCATATAAGTTCATGTTTTTCTTAACACACAAGTCTGAAACCATAGGGCACAAGCTCACGATTCGGGTTACAGCAGTATCTGAGGGATTAAAAACCCGATTGAAAAACTTCTTTCTTCCGTCAGATACCATTGTTTTCCATACCGGTTGAATGTACTTTGAATAGCTTTGATAAATTTAATTTGCGTCAGAACGGATTCAAAAGACGTGCTTATTACACCCGAAAATTCGGTGTCACCTTTCATGTTTACATTCTAGTCTTTTAAGGGTTCAAACAAAAAAATGGAAGTTGTGCTATGTGTATGATCTTTGTTGCTGATTTTTTTTTTTTGCAATCTAGATTGGGAACCAATAACTCTAAGTTACGGATGGGAGACTTCTGATAATACTAGCCTGTTATGGGTATGACGAAGTTAATTTCTCCATTTTTATGCCAGGGGCGGGCGACTGCTTATAGCCCATTGACCTTTTTCGTGTGACGTCAGAAGTGGACTTTTGAGGACCAACATGGCTGCTAATTCGATCTTGTCGCTATTTTATTACCCTTTACTGTTGGCCAAATTTTGCAATATTAACGTCTTGGAATATGGCAACGATTGAATAGAACTACAGGGCGAAGAAGAAGGAGAGTAATTAATTATAGAAATTAATTTCCTAGAAGAACAAATCTAGGTTGTAAAAATACACACAGACAATTTTGTGTTTATTTCGTATGATGCAGAACATCGCCATCATCATGAAGTTTTTATTCAAGCATTTCTCATAGACGGTATATTAAATTTTCGTGTTCTTATTGTCAGATATTGGTGAAATAACTGAAACATAAACTTGGGAATCTTTTGTTTTGAAAAAAAAAAAAAAAAAAAAAAAAACATTTAGCAGCCCAGACAAATACGTAATAAGGAAACAAACTAGGTTTAAAAAAACCAACTAAAAACTTCCCACTATCGCACGCTAGACAATCTGCTTAAAATTTAAATGAATGCGTAATATTATAAAAAAAAAAAGAAAAATTATAGATATGTTCGTTTCGTTTTTGGGGGGAAAGAACACAGAACTTCGTAATTTACCGATCCAAATATGCCATCAGTTTTTTTTTTAATTGAAATTCGAAGGAACACTACGAGGTTTCAACTGCTTTTGATTCGTAGTCTTATAATATCCAAAATTGTTTTCGTTAAAGTGGGCTGAACATGCTCGGGAATACACATTGGGATGGAAATCTTCACGTTTCATTTTTCACAGCCACTCCTTTAACAATTCCGGCCTTTTCAGAGGAAAATTATTCCTTCCTCTATACAATTTAGGTGGCAGGATTTATTAGCACAACCATACGAGGAGCAAAAGTAAGACTTGTTAATAAATTTACGGAAATCATGATTTTCCTGACCCCCTGCAACGTAACGCCTTTTTAAGCAATGGGAAAACTCATATAAACAAACTATCGTTAGGCCGCGGCCACCGAAATGCTTTCCTATGATGCAATGCCAGGTGAAAAAGGTCCATTGAATTGCTCAAGGAGGTCGTTAAACCCCCAATAAAAAAGGCGCTGGCCTCTGATCATTCGTCCGTAAGGGGTCCGGGTTCGAATCCCTGTCAGGCATGGATGTTGTGTTTGTCTTACGGCACTGGCTCTCTCCCTTCCCTGGAACCAGTGACCCTAAATTAGGGACGGGCGACTGCTTATAGCCCATTGAGTTGCTCACGGTGGTTGTTAAACCTCCAATCAAAAAAAAAAAAAAACAATAAGAAAAAAACCGAAAAACCTGGCCATCTTACCAGAGTAACCTTCATACATATATATGAAGAGAAACACTCTTACATGGTGTTACAACTGGAAAATTAAAGAATGTTGATCCAGACAAAATGTTCATAGGTCATTTAGATTTACCATATAAAATTTATAATATCTTGTTTGCATCTTAAGAACATGCGAACCAGTGATGTAGAAGAGGCTTATCGGCGCTAAGGCACTAATGTTTTAGGCTTAGCGTACTAAGGCACAATTTTTTTAGGCTTAGCGGCACTAAGGCACTATTTTTTTTAGGCTTAGCGGCACTAAGGCACTATTTGTTTAGGCTTAGCTGCACTAAGGCACTATTCATTGTTAGACGGCAAGAGAAGTTGGGTAAAGGAATTTTGGTAGATGATCATGTATGCAAGAATAGAGAAATCTATGTTCTATACGCAAACATGCACCTATCTTAACCAAATGATTATATTACAGAGAAGCCCACCCGATAGTCAAGTGGTCTGAGGCTCTGACTATGACGTTGGATCTGTCTCTTTGTGACGTACTACAGAGGTGAAGTAGGTGTCAAGATGACAGATTTGCAGTGACATATTTCGTCGGTGTAGCTTAGTCGGTAAGAGCAATTCACTCCGGAGCAAGGAGAAGCAAGTTCGATCCCGTCACAATTGAGCGGGGAGACGCAAGTTCGATCCCGGCAAAATTCCTGTTTTCCCATCGGTGCCCGAACGTAAAAATGGCTCTACTACCCGTTGGGTTCTTCGAAAAATGTGTGCTGTTCGTTTCACATACCGTCTGGAATTAAAGGTTTCTTATTCACTTAAAAAATATATATCATCATCATCATCATTGTCAACCATTATCAATCCACTGCTGGACGAAGGTCTCCCCAAGTTTCCTCCACAACGGTCTGTCTTGTGCCAGTCTCCTCCATGTCATGTGGACAAAAAAAAAAAAAATATATATATATATATATTAAGAGGGAAGTAATGTGACACACTACAGAGGTTAAGTAGGTGTCAACATGACAGATCTGCAGTGATATAATTCGTCGGTGTAGCTTAGTCGGTAAGAGCAACTCACTCCGGAGCGAGGAGATCCTCGTCACTGCCGAATTCCTATTTTCATACCTTTCCCGAAACCATTTGCGCGAAATTAGGGACGGGCGACTGCTTAGCTCTACGACATGCTCACAGGGGTAAAGAAGAAACAAAGGAAGAAATATTATATGAATGAAACAATACAGTCTGATCACGCATTAGGGGTCTCATGGATCATAAGGGTTCAAAAGTACAAAGACAATGGGATTTTTTTCTTCACGGCAGTTAAAGTTATAGGTGGTGGATACTCCGTGAGATTAAGATTATACTGTCCAGAGAGGAAACAATGGCAGTAAAGGGTATTTCAACTAAACTACTCGCGATATCAGCTCTAATAAAAGTTATCCACTGAGCTCGATCTCTGTTTCCTTAGCGGAAAGTCAAAAGACATTTCCTGCATTCACCTCATAATCTTCTGTAAACCTGCGACACAGTGAGTTGATGTAACTATGTCAGTTGCATTTGTTCAATGTGATTAATATCTATTATTCACAATGAACATTCGGAATCGTGTAGAACGAGAGAGCGGTATTAAAATTAAAAATTTAGTACTCTTAGCATATAATTCCAATGTAACATTTTTTCTGTTATTTAAAATTGCCCAAATTACGCAATTTTAATATAAATTGATCAAAGTAATTAGTAATAAAAGAACTAATAAAAATTACCAAATAAAAAACAAACAAATCAGATTTTGAAAATTTTGAGGGTATTTTTCCTTGGATGTATTTCCTATTCTGTTCAGCGCTAAGGCACTGTTTTATTTTAGAACTACATCACTGATGCGACCTGAAACATGCTTAATCAGTTCTGTCTTCCGCAGGTTGTATCTCTAAATTGGAAAAATTCTGGTGAGAGAGGAACGCTACTATTTGTGTGAATTCACTATATGTGAGAACGTGAGAGGAATACAAAAAAAAAGTATTTGGAATAACATTTCTAGAAGTTCTAACAGACTGTATAAATAAATACTTACAAGCTCTGTTGCTGGCGCCTTTGTTCCTGAAGATACTAATGAGTGGAACTAAAGTTGTTATAACTGCATTGACTTTAGGACCAGGTATTCTCTTTTTCGGTTTCACATGGGCATTCCTCGAATACAGATAAATCGCCGCAGACAAAACTGTGATCAAAAGTAGCAAACACAACGTCCACAGAGTAGGAAAACTTCCGGTGAAAAGGAGCTGGTTTAGCTTCTCGACTATCAGGTTCTCAGACGCAGCCATTGTAGCTCAATTGAGTTTAATAACCTATTTTTCTGATATTCAGCACGAACTGATTCAAATGAGTACTTCTTGTTCTTTAATTGTACAGCAGTTTAATGCTTCTCCTTTCTTTAGATTTGCCCTCCGTGTATTCTAAAGCAGTCGAAAGCACGAATCCAAGGATTGAAAGCAAAACACAGGAAAAATGCATGCATTCAAAAATGTGCGGTAGTGTTAGTCAATATATTTATTATTTGCATATGAAGCTCTGCCACTTAATAACTTAGATGCTGTCTTTATACCAGACTTTTCAAGCGCACGGTAATGTTTTTTCACAGAATAATCGCAATAGTTGCACCCAATAAAAAGGTCGTAGCTGCTGGCTGAGATAAAACTTTGAAGAACTTTTTTAATTTCAATGGAAACAACATGCGATATTTGATCAAATGCGAGTGGATGACAGCTATCAAGTAATATTTCAGAAGAATATCCAAGGAAGAAAATATAGTATCGCTTCGTCTAACAACATCCTAACTTGAAGTGAAAATGCACGCATATTCAGAGTTCGGAACAAGCTATTCCAAAGAAGGTCGTTAGTGAGCACGTTCTCTATATCGTAGACGCCCCATTTAATCTTTCATTGTGACCAGAAAAAGATAACGTCTTTTAGAATTCAAGGTCACTGAAAAAAAAAAAAAAAAAAGGCTCTCTCTCCTTTCTCCGGAGGCTGTAT
Organism: Macrothele yani; assembly: GCA_039090855.1. Classification (NCBI taxonomy): domain Eukaryota; kingdom Metazoa; phylum Arthropoda; class Arachnida; order Araneae; family Macrothelidae; genus Macrothele; species Macrothele yani. The sequence continues at coordinate 45,123,637 of CM077015.1, read as the reverse complement.
CCTCGGATGATGGTGACGTCCACGAAAGGTGAGAGTAGAAGGGAGATCAAAATCATTAAACGTCAAGGCACGTGCTGCCCTAAGGTGTTCTGCTTTCTCCACTTTGTTTCTTCTAGTTGTTTACTGTCAAGTTCCTGATGGTATCACTAAACGCATAAAGAAAATCTGAAGTCAATATAAACGACAACAAGTCAAGGTCTTTGCGAAACACGCTATGAAAGGTTGAAAGTATTGCAACAAAGGATTGAGAAAGAATGAATAGATACGATAATATTTTATTTAGTAGATACACAGGTGCGATAATTTTCGGATTTAAAAAATCGCAGTGAGTGCTTCAAACAATACTACTTCTTGAAACATATGCATAAAAATGTTTAGCGTTAAGTTTTATTCGCTTCGTGTACCAAATAAGCAAAACCGAAAAAAAAACAAAAAACAGGCACCTGCTCTGAGATCTGGAAGGAGCATTAAGCATAACTTTTCAAATTGCTTATGATGTGTTCGGTGTAGCAGTAACAAAAAATATTTCAAATCTGCAGATTCTGCCTTGAAAAACATAAAGAATTCTCTAAAAATAACTGACAGTATACACTGGTCACAAAAAATTAGGGATATAACATGAAATGAAGGATACATGTATCTGGCTCAAGTAACACGCATTGAAATAACATCAGTGAGGCTACGTAACACAAACGATAAAGACTGCGTTTACGAAAACCATTTATTGGGCAATTTCTGCACAACAAAGTAGCACTAATGTAGACAAAATGGTAAATTCAGAGAATGTCAATACCTCTGGATTTCAATACCCAGTAACATTTCGGTGTCGAAGAACGTCTTGACACCTACGAGGCATACTTGCAATGGCATGATTGATGAGTGTTTGGGGAAGCTCGTCCAGTATTACGGGCAACACGTTACGGAGGTCTGACAGTGTTCTGGGGTTCGGAACATGGTTATCCAGACGTCTCTGTACAGCGTCCAAAATGTTCTGAAACAGAATAAAGGTCAGGAGACCTGCGAGGCAGCTGTAACGATTCAATTAAATGATTTTCTAGCTCCAGAAGTATGCTGACGGCACGATGACTTGTGGTATTTCCATCAGAAAACTGAAAACATGTTGAATAGCAGCGTGGAACAGGGTCACAATGGCCACAATGATATCGTTTTGGGACAGTGAGGCATTCACGTTCCTTTGGCAAACATACGAGATGCCTCCTCGGTGGCGCAGTGGTCTAAGCGATGGCCTCTGATCATTCGTCCAAAAGGGATCCGGGTTCGAATCCCGGTGAGGCATGGATGTTGTGTTTTTCTTACGGCACTGGCTCTCTCTCTTCCCTGGAACCAGTGACCCTAAATTAGAGACGGGCGACTGCTTATAGCCCATTGAATTGCTCACGGTGGTCGTTAAACTTCCAATAAAAAAACAAAACAAAAAACAGGAAGTACGACCATTAAAACACACTCCTGCCCAGAAAAGAACTGATTGCCACTGGTAAGGGCGGACGCACTCCACATAGTGTGGTTGCATTCGTGTGCAGGTTTTCCTCCACATGTGTCCTTATAGAGTATCAGCATTAAGAGCGAAATGGGATTAATCTGTGAAAAGAAAGCCAATGGTGTCATTCTGTATTGCATGGCATGTACTGTTGGACCCAGGTACATCTTTGACCACGTTGATCTGATGTCAACGCCATACATCTCTGCGGGCACCTTGCTCCGAGTATATACTCGTGAAGACGGTTTCGTACCATTTGAGTTCATACTGTGACACCAGTAGGAGCTCGAAGTGATTCCCGCAGTTGGCTACTGGTGATACTAGGCCTCCTCCGAGCATTTACTGCCAGGTATTTATTTTGCTTCCTAATAGTTATCCTTGGGCAACCACTCCTGGGTCGATCTGCAACATTTCGATGCCGTAGAAATCTTGTGTGTAGCCGACTTACTACACTTTGCGAAACTCTAAAGTAGCAGCCACGTCGATTTGCCGTACACCTACCTGTGACATGACAACAGCACTATTTCTGTTGTCAATGCTTAAACGTCGGCTGGACATCCTTTCATGTTAATCCCACACTGAAGGCAATGCATTCAGGAAACTTCTAGACCAAGCCCTGAAAAGTACTGTTTTCCACTTCTCGCAGGGTACTGTTAGAACTGTGAAAATTGGGTGTAACACGATATAATGCTTATTTACATATGATGTACTACTCATGTTTATAACCGATTCCCAGTAGTAGCTAAATTTGCACATCACCACGTTTTTCCTTCGAAACTGCAATATCCCAAACTCTTTGTGGCAAGTATATAAAAAAGTATAATGGTATGTTTCGCTCCATTTTGCTGAATTGGTGTCGATGTCCCTAACAGGAACTGACTTCTATGATTTCATGAAATGCCGCTGCGTAGTTTTTAGGTCCCCAGTTCATGGGGCTTAAGCAGTCGTCCGTCTCTGACAGGTTCCATAAAAATATGAGGGTCAGCTCCGTAAAACAAACACACCACTCGTGCCTCATCAGAGACTCGTACCTGGATATAGCTCTGAGGAGTAGCTAGAAACCAGCGCTCTGACCACCCTGTCACCAGGGCGGAAGTTCGTAATTTTAGAAGCTATTTATCAGAACTTCTTTCTAAATCAGAGCAATTGATCGGTTCAATTTTGTTAATCGCATGCTGAGCCAATACCTTCAGAGTTTCCACGGTATGTGTCCTTATCATTGATGTCCTTATGATTTTGTTTAACGTGGCATTGGGTAGCATTTGGCGCTATTTGATAAAAAATGTTTCCTACTCAGCCCAATTGGTCTGCATGATTTGGCCTAAGAAACTGTTTTAAGTATCGAGAGTGAGTGAGTGGGAGAAGTCCAGATAATTTCCCAAATTTTAGCCTCCCCGGTGGGACAGTGGTCTAAGCTGTGGATTCTGACCATTTGCCTGAGATGGGTCCTGGTTCGAATCCTGTGAGGCATGGATGTTGTGCTTGGCTTAGGCACTGGTTCTCTCCCTTCCCTGGAACCAGTGGCCCTAAATTAGGGGCTAGTGACTACATGTAACCCATCGAGTTGCTCGCAAGGTCGTTAAACCCCCTAAACAAAAATATCCCAAAACTGATTTTGCAAGAAATGTGTTCCACTAAGACAAGTGGTCTTGTTGGTATTATCAATAGTACCTTATAAATTTTTAACCATATTTCACAGGGACTTACCAGCAGCTACCAGAGCCTTGTGGTCGATTTTATCAATCTCATTTCCCTCCACTTTTGAAGATATTTGACAGAAACTATTTTCGAGTTGCGCTAGGAAAGCTGTTCTACCTGACTTCTTCAATCGCTTTCTGGGAAACATTTGTAGCAGCTTCACAGAAGCTTTGTTTATGCTATGATCTCCAGTAATGAGCTATTTTGCTTTTGTGATAGGGCTTCATTGCTGAAGCTGCTTCCTAGAAGCTATTCTCAGAATACCTAAAACGGTAGTCGAGTGGCTTGACACTTATGGTGGATATATACGTCGCCCGGTGGTCGAGTGATTTGGCATTTGCCGTGGATACACACGCACTTATACACTTATGTAATCGAAAGTATCCGGACACCACTTTAGAAAAAATGAATTAGCCCATATAGGTATAAAAAGAGGCACGTAGCCAAGCAAACATCATAGACAAGCATGAACAGTAGGAGTGATAGAAAAAACATTTTTTTCCTAAAGTTGTGTTTCTCTAGTGAACAAAAGGTTGTGTTGGGTGATTGATCCTTATAGCGTGTAAAAGAAAACGTAGTCGTGTGAGTCAACATCCTACGGATCCCCCAGGGGTCTAAATGTCTCGGATTTCGGTATTTCGCTTTGAGGTGTGTGAGACCCCTTAATCGGCCTAGAAATGTAAAAGTGTGACTCTCTAGGCCATACACCCAAGAGTATACACTTCCACCACAAACTTAGAGAGAAGCTTAAGGCTCTTAGTGTTGCGCTGCTGATACGTAGAAAAGAGAATGCTGCTTGAAGTTGTGACGCACCTAGAGTAGGAGATTACTCCTGGTGTGCTCTGTGCTAGCCTAGGCACAACTTTTTTGGAGCAGGGGCAGCTTTAACGACCACGGTAAGAATCTCTAAGGGCTAGCTAGAAGCAGTCGGTTGTCCCTAATTTAGGGCCGTTGGTTCAACGGAACGGGTGAAGGAAGGTCGATCTGGGTCTCGTAGACCAATGTAAAACAGTTGCTTGGACTGACTGGCCACAGTACCCAGTCTACCAGTCTGATCGTCCCGACAGTGAAGTTTGGTGGAGGCAGCGTGATGGTATGGATCTATTTTTCATGGTTCGGCTTGGACGCACTAGTCGGTTTGGGCAAAACAATAAATACTGATCTCTACCTAGACGTTATGGACAATTATGTACTCCCTAACTTGTGGCAGTACTTTCGGGAAGACCCACTCCTCTATCAGCAGGACAAGACACCACGGCATACTGCTACCGTTGCTACACATTGGTTTGAGGACTTGGTCGTCGAGAAGTTGGACATTCCAGCTCAAAGTCTTAACCTGAACTCTATAAAAAATCTCTTGGATAAATTGAATCGTTTGGTGCATGGAAGAAGAGATAGTCCAACAGACAGATCTTAACAGTTACAGGAAGAATAAAAATAGCAACGTTTCTCACAATAAAATATTTATTATACATCGACTATAGTTTCGCAGAGCGTTTGCCTAGGCATCATCAGGACGAATGAAATTATTAGCATTTGTCCTGATGATGCCGAGCCAAACGGTCTGCAAAACTATAGTCGATTTATAATAAACATTGTTTTTTGTGTGAGAAACGTTGCTATTTTTATTTTATCTTAACACCACAAGTCAAGTAGTCATAGATTATATGAAAGCTTAACTGGTCACTACTTTGAAAGCCAAATGGTGAAACATAATTGACAGACGTCTACAAAACACTGGTGGAGAGTTTACCACTACACTAAGACTAGAGGCTGTCATATGGGCCGCAGATTTCAGCACAGAACAGTAAATTTTCTGCAAATAACGGTTATTTGTGGACATTCTTTTGTACGGAAACTAAAGGTTGGGCAGTGTTACGATGACTCTGCTTCTTAAGAGAAACAAAAAAACCCCTTTAAGTCGAAAACAGATAAACATCCTCTGGATTGGATTCTGTGCATCACTGACACATAATTTCTCCGATAGGTAACGTAAATTTGAATCAGAAATTATTTGCGTTATTTGTTTTTGAAAGATGGAATGGAAAACTTCATTTGTCATCAAGAAGCACGCGAGTGATAAAGATTTTCTCCTGAATCGAATCTCACTTTGGGGTGAGAGTAGATTTGCCAAACGAGCAGAGTGACATTAAATTCCCAGGTATTATTCGTATATTGTTTGACAAAAGTTCTCAAATTTATTACACCAGAAGAAGTCCAAGTCCTTTATTGATTTTGAAAAGTGCATTGAGAAAATTTCCAAATAAGAAAAAAGTATTTTTTCGCCACATAGCGAGAAAATTTGGTATCTAGAATGTTTGGAAGGGACATGGAGATACGTAGTCGTAGTTATTGGGTGCAAAAAGAATTTTCAAAATCGTACTTACAAAAGCTGCTCTGTAGTGCTAAATTCAAAAGTACATTTACTTTACCTTTCAGAAATGTACATTTGCGCCACTTGACGGTAAATCTGTGCATGCGTGGAAAGTTTTTCGTAATAAACGAGAACAAATTTCGATGAATGTCTTCTTTCCTTTTTTTTTTTTTTTTAGAAAATACATATTTCGTACCAAACGAAAAAAACAACTTCATGCCAATTAGCAGAAAAATGCGCATCACAGGAATGTAACAGTACATGACATTATTTTCCCGGTCAGGGCTGTCTGATGTGGAAAAGGTTTTTCGAATCCAGCTTAATGTATAAGGGATATGACGGTATTTACCGCAGTTCAGAGCAAGAATAGCATCAGATTGGATGGGTGGCTGGTTGGCCCAAATGTGGGCCAGCCAGCCAAATAAGTACAAAATGATCATATGTAGAGGATTTTAGGAAGGGAATGTCTGACCCCAGGTCTTAAACAACCCTTAGAAATAGGAAGCTAGGAGATTTGGGCTAGAGTGCCCGATAGGAAAGTCACACGGAAGCGAGGTAGAAGACGCCCTTATTTACTACCGGGGGCCAGTACCAGGGGTCCGACGGCTTAATGTGACCATCAGATCAGATCAGATCATATGTAGAGGATTTTAGGAAGGGAGTGTCTGACCCCAGGTCTTAAACAACCCTTAGAAATAGGAAGCTAGGAGATTTGGGCTAGAGTGCCCGATAGGAAAGTCACACGGAAGCGAGGTAGAAGACGCCCTTATTTACTACCGGGGGCTAGTACCCGGGGTCCGACGGCTTAACGTGCCCATCAGATCATATGTAGAGGATTTTAGGAAGGGAGTGTCTGACCCCAGGTCTTAAACAACCCTTAGAAATAGGAAGCTAGGAGATTTGGGCTAGAGTGCCCGATAGGAAAGTCACACGGAAGCGAGGTAGAAGACGCCCTTATTTACTACCGGGGGCCAGTACCCGGGATCCGACGGCTTAATGTGACCATCAGATCAGATCAGATCATATGCAGAGGATTTTAAGAAGGGAGTGCCTGACCCCAGGTCTTAAACAACCCTTAGAAATAGGAAGCTAGGAGATTTGGGCTAGAGTGCCCGATAGGAAAGTCACACGGAAGCGAGGTAGAAGACGCCCTTATTTACTACCGGGGGCCAGTACCCGGGATCCGACGGCTTAATGTGACCATCAGATCAGATCAGATCATATGCAGAGGATTTTAGGAAGGGAGTGTCTGACCCCCAGGTCTTAAACAACCCTTAGAAATAGGAAGCTAGGAGATTTGGGCTAGAGTGCCCGATAGGAAAGTCACACGGAAGCGAGGTAGAAGACGCCCTTATTTACTACCGGGGGCCTAGTACCCGGGGTCCGACGGCTTAATGTGACCATCAGATCAGATCAGATCATATGTAGAGGATTTTAGGAAGGGAGTGTCTGACCCCAGGTCTTAAACAACCCTTAGAAATAGGAAGCTAGGAGATTTGGGCTAGAGTGCCCGATAGGAAAGTGACACGGAAGCGAGGTAGAAGACGCCCTTATTTACTACCGGGGGCAGTACCCGGGGTCCGACGGCTTAACGTGCCCATCAGATCATATGTAGAGGATTTTAGGAAGGGAGTGTCTGACCCCAGGTCTTAAACAACCCTTAGAAATAGGAAGCTAGGAGATTTGGGCTAGAGTGCCCGATAGGAAAGTCACACGGAAGCGAGGTAGAAGTCGCCCTTATTTACTACCGAGGGGCCAATACCCGGGGTCCGATGGCTTAATGTGCCCATCAGATCAGATCATATCATATGTAGAGGATTTTAGGAAGGGAGTGTGTTACGGGCAACACGTTACGGAGGTCTGACAGTGTTCTGGGGTTCGGAACATGGTTAACCAGACGTCTTATCTCCCTTTGATTTCTTCATATAACTTCCTGTGATTCTGCTCTCCATTCTACAAAAAAAGGATCTCTCTTCATAAAGCTAGATAATTCATGATTCATGATTCATGTCTGACCCCAGGTCTTAAACAACCCTTAGAAATAGGAAGCTAGGAGATTTGGGCTAGAGTGCCCGAAAAGGAAAGTCACACGGAAGCGAGGTAGAAGTCGCCCTTATTTACTACCGAGGGGCCAATACCCGGGGTCCGATGGCTTAATGTGCCCATCAGATCAGATCAGATCATTTGTAGAAGATTTTAGGAAAGGAGTGCGTGACCCCAGGTCTTAAACAACCCTTAGAAATAAGTAGCTAGGAGATTTGGGCTAGAGTGCCCGATAGGAAAGTCACACGGAAGCGAGGTAGAAGACGCCCTTATTTACTACCGGGGGCCAGTACCCGGGATCCGACGGCTTAATGTGACCATCAGATCAGATCAGATCATATGCAGAGGATTTTAAGAAGGGAGTGCCTGACCCCAGGTCTTAAACAACCCTTAGAAATAGGAAGCTAGGAGATTTGGGCTAGAGTGCCCGATAGGAAAGTCACACGGAAGCGAGGTAGAAGACGCCCTTATTTACTACCGGGGGCCAGTACCCGGGATCCGACGGCTTAATGTGACCATCAGATCAGATCAGATCATATGCAGAGGATTTTAGGAAGGGAGTGTCTTACCCCCAGGTCTTAAACAACCCTTAGAAATAGGAAGCTAGGAGATTTGGGCTAGAGTGCCCGATAGGAAAGTCACACGGAAGCGAGGTAGAAGTCGCCCTTATTTACTACCGAGGGGCCAATACCCGGGGTCCGATGGCTTAATGTGCCCATCAGATCAGATCAGATCATATGTAGAGGATTTTAGGAAGGGAGTGTGTTACGGGCAACACGTTACGGAGGTCTGACAGTGTTCTGGGGTTCGGAACATGGTTAACCAGACGTCTTATCTCCCTTTGATTTCTTCATATAACTTCCTGTGATTCTGCTCTCCATTCTACAAAAAAAGGATCTCTCTTCATAAAGCTAGATAATTCATGATTCATGATTCATGTCTGACCCCAGGTCTTAAACAACCCTTAGAAATAGGAAGCTAGGAGATTTGGGCTAGAGTGCCCGAAAAGGAAAGTCACACGGAAGCGAGGTAGAAGTCGCCCTTATTTACTACCGAGGGGCCAATACCCGGGGTCCGATGGCTTAATGTGCCCATCAGATCAGATCAGATCATTTGTAGAAGATTTTAGGAAAGGAGTGCGTGACCCCAGGTCTTAAACAACCCTTAGAAATAGGAAGCTAGGAGATTTGGGCTAGAGTGCCCGAAAAGGAAAGTCACACGGAAGCGAGGTAGAAGTCGCCCTTATTTACTACCGAGGGGCCAATACCCGGGGTCCGATGGCTTAATGTGCCCATCAGATCAGATCAGATCATTTGTAGAAGATTTTAGGAAAGGAGTGCGTGACCCCAGGTCTTAAACAACCCTTAGAAATAAGTAGCTAGGAGATTTGGGCTAGAGTGCCCGATAGGAAAGTCACACGGAAGCGAGGTAGAAGACGCCCTTATTTACTACCGGGGGCCAGTACCCGGGATCCGACGGCTTAATGTGACCATCAGATCAGATCAGATCATATGCAGAGGATTTTAAGAAGGGAGTGCCTGACCCCCAGGTCTTAAACAACCCTTAGAAATAGGAAGCTAGGAGATTTGGGCTAGAGTGCCCGATAGGAAAGTCACACGGAAGCGAGGTAGAAGACGCCCTTATTTACTACCGGGGGCTAGTACCCGGGGTCCGACGGCTTAACGTGCCCATCAGATCATATGTAGAGGATTTTAGGAAGGGAGTGTCTGACCCCAGGTCTTAAACAACCCTTAGAAATAGGAAGCTAGGAGATTTGGGCTAGAGTGCCCGATAGGAAAGTCACACGGAAGCGAGGTAGAAGTCGCCCTTATTTACTACCGAGGGGCCAATACCCGGGGTCCGATGGCTTAATGTGCCCATCAGATCAGATCAGATGATATGTAGAGGATTTTAGGAAGGGAGTGTGTTACGGGCAACACGTTACGGAGGTCTGACAGTGTTCTGGGGTTCGGAACATGGTTAACCAGACGTCTTATCTCCCTTTGATTTCTTCATATAACTTCCTGTGATTCTGCTCTCCATTCTACAAAAAAAGGATCTCTCTTCATAAAGCTAGATAATTCATGATTCATGATTCATGTCTGACCCCAGGTCTTAAACAACCCTTAGAAATAGGAAGCTAGGAGATTTGGGCTAGAGTGCCCGAAAAGGAAAGTCACACGGAAGCGAGGTAGAAGTCGCCCTTATTTACTACCGAGGGGCCAATACCCGGGGTCCGATGGCTTAATGTGCCCATCAGATCAGATCAGATCATTTGTAGAAGATTTTAGGAAAGGAGTGCGTGACCCCAGGTCTTAAACAACCCTTAGAAATAAGTAGCTAGGAGATTTGGGCTAGAGTGCCCGATAGGAAAGTCACACGGAAGCGAGGTAGAAGACGCCCTTATTTACTACCAGGGGGCCAGTACCCGGGGCTCGACGGCTTAACGTGCCCATCCGACGCACGGCGGATATTCAGTGGATCGAGCGTTCGTACCTGCCTGCGATCGAATCTGAGGTCTTCCCCATGGCAGTCTCGAACGTTGCCCACTGGGCAAAACGCGGCTCTAAATAAGGACAAAGTGCGTCCGGGGCAGACTTTATAAGGTACCATCCACGCATTCGCGACCCCAAACACGGGGAGTCTGCTGAAAACTCCGGAAAAACCGCAGACTAGATGGCCAGATGGATCGGGGTTCAAACACCCGTCAGAAACGTCCGCCTTCCACACTGTGTACAGCGCGTTAACCAACTGTGCTATGCTGGTGATACAGAATTTAGCCACCGAACTTCTTTTTAAAGGAAAGTTAAAATTCAAGGACAACTCATTAGACGTTTCGACATGCCAAAGGAAATCAGTAGGAACATTTGCTTCCGTAATTCCTTGCCGCATGACCCTTTGGGTCAAGTGAAAGGGAAATGTGAAAAGAAATGAAATAATAATCGTTAACTTCATTTTTGTCTGAAAAGGTACTTCTTTAAGGTGGTTCCACCTGAAATATTTGCCTTATGTTTCCAATGGCAAAATTTCTTTTCATATTTTCTTCGCAATTAATGATGAAAATTTATACATCGATAAAACTAACATTAAGTGATAGCATGGGATACCTAATACTTGCTAAAACATATTCATAATTATATTAAAAAATAATTTTTCTTTGAGTAATGATCAGACCTGTTAATAGATGGCGCGACCTGTACGTTGATGACGTCAGTAGACAAACAAATGTTTGATTGCTTGATTATGGTTATGTTTTATCAAGTATTAAGTATCCCATGCCATAACGTAAAGTTAGTTTTATCGATATGCAAATTTTCATCTTTGGGAATGCATTAATTGCGAAGAAAATAGGTAAAGAAGTTTTACCATTGGAAACATAAGGCAGAGATTTTGGGTGGAACCACCTTAAAAAACCTTCTCCTCTTATCTGTATGTTGGGCTTTTGCCTTAAAAGAACACATCAAACTTCTCTGCGTTTATGTAAGAGATGTGCCACCGAATCAAGGATGCTATTATAAAGTAATTAAGCTAAATCTAAGGACAGTTAAAAGGAGGTTGTTGCATTTGGAGCCCACGGTAACTGGTATATGCCGTACCTTCCTCTTTTAATCTTGAAGTACATACTAGTACCTATTGCGATGGCTTACCATCCCACCCCTTTATCCACAAACTGATACAGAGCCCAAAGCGATTCTCCCCCAGAGGTACTCTGAAATCCATGTTCACCCACATTTATCTTAAGAGAAACAATGATTAAGTAGTGCTGGTTCATGGGTCGAAACGGTGCTTTATGGATTTAAAATGATGGGTAGACTTAAAAGAGGTGTCTGCTAAAGGAAGAGATACCAATACCATTGCGTCAGTGGCCAAATATATATATTTTTTTTCAATATTTATGCTGTTATATTATGACATCACAAATCAGAGATTTTATGTGCAATTAAAAAGTAATAGCAGCAAAGGGAAACAGAGAAAAGGCCTCACAGAGACCTGACGTTCCCTGAATTCCCAAAACAGAACAAATGAGTCAAGCACCGGCCATAACAACACAGTAAGGGAAAAATGTATGTTAGTCCCGGGTTTTTTTAGTTATCAAGTATGTTTTAAATGTTTTTAAATGTTAGATTATTAATATCCATTAACTCCACAGGCAAACCATTCCAGTACTCAGGATCAATGTAGTTAATACCTTGCCTTGACATCTGTATCTTTGGTAAAATAGGCCGCAGTAACGCCTTTTCCCTTGTTTTATAATTATAAGTAATGCAATTTAAATCTATTTCATCGGAAAACAAATTATTTTTTATCCTTTTAAACATCAGTTTACCAAAGTTAAAATGAAATAGTTGTTTAGTCGACAGAATTCCATACCTATTTGGGTCAACACGACTATGAGGATAGTGAAATAATTGTAAATTGTTAAAAGTAGAGGAAGATAACTTTAAATGCAATATTCTGATAAACTTATTCTGTAAAATGTGCAACTATTTATATTAGGTCGGGTAGTCGGTCCCCAAGAGGCAATGCCATAATTAATATGCGAATGAACCAATGAATACTACAACATTTTAAGAGTTTTAACTGTCAAACATGATATAACCCTAGAGACAATACCAATATGTTTTGCAATTTTACTTTCAATATATGTTATATAATTGTTCCATTTTAGAGTAGAGTTTAGAATAATTCCCAAAAACTTAAATGTTTGCACACATTCAACAGTTTGATTATTCAAAGTTAAATGATGGTGGTGCATCAAAGATATTTTTTGTCTAGTGAAGATTAAATATTTAGTCTTTATTGAGATTAACTGTAAAATCATTATATGTCAACCATTCGGAATAAATTTGAAGTTGTGTATTAGCCAACATGAAGAGATCATTAATATTTGTTCCTCGGAAAAGTAAAATTATGGAAATTATAATTAAAATGGGGAAATTAATTGTGCAGACAAGTTATGTAATACGTGAACATTTCAACGTTTTAGCACGATCTTCTTGGTGCTTTAGTTAGAAATTGGGTCTGTTAGAGATTCCTATTTTATATATTATCAATTTTGTTGTGTCACAACCATATTTTTCAGAGGAAAATAGTAATCTGGTTCTGTGCTGCATTCAACTATGAGCGAATTTTAAAAGTTCTTTCACCGTTAAATTGTTAAAATTTGTTCACGACTAAATTCGGTTTAGAATGCATATTTGAACAGTTCCCTTTCATCCAGAAATTTTTCATGACGGCATTAAGGCATGAGGTGTTCTTATGTAGGTATGTGTGTTTTTAGAGTGTACCGCGAAAATAAATTTCCCGGCCTGGGTTAGACGACCAAATCCACCCCTGGATACCCAACAGACGCGCAACATTGAGTCAAATAACAAAGGATTTGAATCATCAATAGCAGACGGCATCCCAGCGCCATGCATTGCACCGTGTGAGTTACAACAAAAAACATGTCCGTACGTTGATGCTGTCTGAAGCGAACAAGATAAACTTCTCCAGTGAGCACGCGTGTACCAGATGTGGATCATAAATGATTGAAAAAGAGTCATGAGGAATCGCGTCTGCAGCTGTGCCATGCCGATGGAAATGTGAGAATTAGGGTACAACACCACGAAAGACTGGATTCGTCTTGACTAGTCATGGCTTTCAAAGTTGAGAGATGGTCCTGTGGTGTGGACCACGTTCTCATGGGAGACTTTTTAGGCCCCATGATTGCAGTGGACCCACGCCTCACTTCCAAAGTTTTTTCTAAACGCCGTTGCTCATAGAGTTCATCCAACCACAATTATTTTCCAACCTCGTGGTGATGGATACTTCCAGCAGGGAAATGTAGAGTGCCACAATACCCATAGTCTTGTTGTACACTGGCGTGCAAAAATTAAGGACGAGAAGGTTTTTCGAATGTAACGTCGTGCAGAAGTGCTCCACATCGACTGAAATCATACCATAAGATCTCCTAGATGTAACAATATGGAACAAGTGAGCAAAACCGTCCAAACAAAGAATCCAAAGGATACAAAGGCACTTTATTGAAAACGTAGCTTCGAGCACAACTGGACCGAAGACAGAAAGGTCCATGTGACAGGCGGCTGCGAAGAAAAATCCAGTCTTTAGTAAGGGATATAACCACCCCTGACTGCGTTGCAGGATTTACAACGTCTGTCCATGCTGAAGACGAGGTTGCCAAGGAGCTGTTGAGACATCGCAGCCTATTCCTCTTTTAGTGCCAATCGCAGCTGCAGAATCGTTGCTGGCTGCTGGTGATGTGCTGCCAAGCGTCTCCCGAGAAGGTCCTACACGTGTTCGATTGGAGTTAAGTCCGGAGACCTTGCGGGTCAATCCATGCGTTGAATATCTTCACTCTCCAACAGTCTCTGCCACAGCCACTGTACGATGAGGTGTAGCGTTGTTTTCCATGAAGAAGAACTCAGGGCCCGCAGCACCTGTAAACAGACGCACATGAGGCAGGAGAACCTCGGAACAATAGCGGACACCAGTGACTGAACTTACTTGGAAGATGTGGAGGTCAGTACGGCTACCAAGCATGATACTGCCCCAAACGAGAACTCCGCCACCTTCAAACCGATCTCTTTCGATGATGTTGGAGGTGTGATTGCGTGTTCCCTGCTCTCTCCAGATGTGTATACGTCCAGAATCACTCGTCAGACTAAATTGGCTCACATCTGTAAAGAGAACTCGACCCCATTGCTGATGTGTCCAGTTCTTGTGTTCCTGGCACCACAGAAACCGCCGTCTCCGATGAGTAAGCGTTAATGGCACACACCGTATTGGTCGTCGTGCAAATAGACCACTTTTTTGCAGCCTCCTGGCCACGGTAAAACGCAATAACGGACGTCCCGTTGTCTGTTGCATGTTCCTTGCGAATTCTACCGCTGTCTGCCGTCTGTCTCTTCTCGCCTGTAGGACAATATACCGGTCATCCGCCACCGTGGTTGCTCGTAGACGACCACTGCTAAACTCTTGGAAAGCTGTTCCTGTAGTTTTAAATGCTCTCCAAGCTCGTTAAACGATGCTGTGAGCGATCTCGAACTCCTTGGCTACACTAGTCACACTTCGACCTTCTTCCAACTTCCCAATGACGCGATCTAGGGTAAAGTCATCCAGATGTCGTCTACTGGATTGCCTGTTGGCCACATCACGCGGAGGCAGCAACTCGACGTCGTTAAAACCGATGTACACCGTTCAATAGGTTTCACCGAATTGCTGAGCGTACACCGCCATTGTGCTTTATACCCTTCCGACACTCCCCTCCTCCTGAAGTTACAAATACGTGGAATAAAACGTGTTTTTGAATTCGACTTCATCTGCATTTACGCCCTCTAGCGGCGAAATTGTGCATCGTAAAAAAACGAAATGAAGGATCATCATTCTCATATTTCAAGCTTCGCAATTCAAAAAGAATTTTTCAAAT
The DNA here is from genome assembly GCA_039090855.1 of Macrothele yani. Classification (NCBI taxonomy): domain Eukaryota; kingdom Metazoa; phylum Arthropoda; class Arachnida; order Araneae; family Macrothelidae; genus Macrothele; species Macrothele yani. The sequence continues at coordinate 45,108,595 of CM077015.1, read as the reverse complement.
CGGACTAATAGTTGAAGAGATATCGTGGGTACAGACGGACGGACGGACAAACCAATAACGTGGGCACGGTCTTTTTTTTTACAAAAGACGTGCTAAAAAATCAGCTCCGTGGCATCCGCTACGAATCGCTGGACGAACTGCTATTGAACGAGACCCGAGTAATACGACAGCTGAACAAAGATGGTGTAATACGGGTCATCCAGGACCTACCTCACCGCTGGCAAGCTGTCATTAGCAGCGGAGAGGAGTACATTGAACGGCAATAAGGTAAGTTTCCTCCGTTACTTCACACTTTTCTCAAAACTGGACAGGGTGCAGAACTTTTGTTGGGACCACCGTATATGGGTTTTGGGTTGAAGGTTTAACGACCACCGTTAGCAACTCAATGGGCTATAAGCAGTCGCCCGTCCCTAATTTAGGGCAACTGGCTCCAGGGAAGGGAGAGAGCCAGTGCCGTAAGACAAACACAACATCCATGCCTCACCGGGATTCGAACCCGGACCCACCTGTCGGACGAATGATCAGAAGCCATCGCTTAAACCACTGCGCCACCGGGGCGGCCCGCCGTATATGTGACGTATTACAAAGGTGAACAACATGTCAAGGCGGTTAATAACGTCGGTGTAGTTTAATTAGGAAATCATTCTGCTCCGGAATAATTCAATAATCTTAAGCAATAATGTTTTTAGGGGCAATAAATTTCCTGGTAGATTTTTAGCACGTCTTTTGTAAAAAAGATCGTGCTTATGTTAATGGTTTATCCGTCCGTCCGTCCGACCGTCTGTATCGACGATATCTCTGCAACTATTTGTCAGATTTGAAAAATTCTTTTTGCATTAAGAAGCTTGAAATATGCAAATGATGTTCCTTCACATCGTTTTTTCTTACGATGTACAATTTCGCCGCTAGAGGGCGTAGAGGCAGATGACGTCGAATTCAAAAATACGTGTTATTCCACACATTTGTTTCTAAACATCCGATTGAAAAAATTCTTTTATCTTTCGATTACATTTATGTCGAAGAGTATTTTATATACAGTTACTTTTTCAAATTACGCATAGATTTTCCGCTAGGGGACGTCAAATAAATTACATTTCCCCCAATAACTCTTCTTCTAAAACTCCGATTTGAAATTTTTTTTCTTCAGCGGATACACCTCCTGATGGAAAATCTTTTGCATATAACTTCTAATTTTTGGTAAATAATACTTTGGCCGCCAGGGGCTTAAGTGTTAATGTTTGCTTTTGATGTATTTGCCATAAAATCTCAGCTTTTAAAATATCGGTTGAAAAAATTCTTTCGTGGACTGATGCCACTCATATCGATAAAACTTTTCGGAATATTTTCTTCCTAAAATATTCCACAGTTTTTCCGCCAGGGGGCGTAGATGTATATCGTATTTTTGTCAATATCTCTACTTCTAGTAGTCCGATTTGAAAAATTCCTTCTTTGTTGGATAGTGTTTTCCGTGTGACATGCTTTTCATTTAATTTCAAAATTTGCAAGTAATCATAGACTTTCCGCTAGGGGGCGTAACGGTAAATTGCGTTTCTTCCTATATCTCTGCTTCTAAATCGCCGATTTGAAAAATTGTTTCTGCACCGGATACAGCTCCTGATGGGAAATCGTTTATATATCATTTCTGAGTTTTGTAAAAAAATGGTTTGGCCACCATGGGGGGTAAATCTTAATTTCCTTTTCTGATGTATTTGCTGTAAGATATGAGCTTTTAAATTCTCGATTGGAAAAAAAAACGTTGTTTGTAGACCGATACTACTCATGTCCACAAACCTTTCAGAAACCTTTTCGTCTTAAAATAGTGCTTGGTTTCTACGCCAGGAGGCGTAGATGTATATCTTATTTTTGTCAATATCTCTACTTCTAGGAGTCAGATTTAAAAAAAAATCGTTCTTTGTTGGATAGTGTTACCAGTGTGACATGTTTTTCATATAATTTCAAAAATGTTAAGTAATTCGTAGACTTTCCGCTAGGGGGCGTAAAGGTAAATTGCTTTCCCCCTATATCTCTGCTTCTAAATCTCCGATTGGAAGACTTCTTTTTGCACCGGACACAGCTCCTGATGGGAAATCCTTTGCACGTAATTTTAATTTTTGTAAAAAATGGTTTGGCCACCAGGTGGCCTAAGTCTTAATTTCCGCTTCTGATGTATTTGCAGCATAATATGAGCTTCTAAAATCTAGATTTCAAAAACAGTTGTTTTTTGACTGATACTACTCATGTAGACAAATCTTTTAGGAACACTTTCTTCTTGAAATGATGCATGGTTTATACGCCAGGGGTTGTAGATGTGTATCTTTCCCCGGGTACTGGCCCCCGGTAATAAATAAGGGCGTCTTCCTCGCCCTTTCTACTTCACTTCCGCGTCACTTTCCTATCGGGCACTCTAGCCCAAATCTCCTAGTTTCCTATTTCTAAGGGTTGTTTAAGACCTGGGGTCAGACACTCCCTTCCTAAAATCCCCTCTATATATATCATGATATGATCATGTTCATGAAGATGTGTATCTTATTTCTGTCAATATTTCTAGGAGTCCGATTTGAAAAGTTCCTTCTTTTTTGGATAGTGTTTCCGATGCGAAATGTTTTTCCTATAAATTCAAACTTTTGAAGTAAATCATAGACTTTCCGCTAGGGGGCACAAAGGTAAATTACGTTTACTGCGTTATTTCTACTTCTAAAACTCCGATTTCAAAACTTCTTCCTGGTGGAAAATATTTTTCGCATCATTTCTAATGTTTGGTAAAGAATGGTTTGGCCACCAGGGGGCATAAGTGTTAATTTCTGCTTCTGATGTATTTGTAGAAAAATCTGAGCTCCTGAAAACTCGACTATTTTTTTTTTTTCTTTGACCGATACCCCTCATATGAAAAATTTTTTGAGAATACTTTCTTCCTAAAATAATGCATGGTTTTCCCACCAGGAGACGTAAAGTCACATCTTATTTTTGTCGTTATCTTTGTTTCTAAGAGTCCGATTTGAAAACTTCTTTCTGTGTTGTAGAGCGTTTCCGGTGCGAAATGTTTCTCATATAAGTTCATGTTTTTCTTAACGCACAAGTCTGCAACCAGAGGGAGTAAGCTCACGAATCCGTTTGCAGCAATATCTGAAGGATTAATAACCCGACTGAAAAACTTCTTTCTTCCGTCAGATAGTATTGTTTTCCATACCGGTTCCATTGATTTTGAATAGCTTTGATAAATTTAATTTGCGTCAGAACGGATTCAAAAGACGTGCTTATTACACCCGAAAATTCGGTGTCATCTTTCTTGTTAATACTACTAAGGGACAAACCTTTTTTCGTCTTCAGTAGAATTCTGCCTCTATCATTTACATTTTTTTTTAGTTTGTCTTCCTGAATTTCGATTATCCTCAACCAGAAGATATTTGTGACTTAATCCTATGGCCTTTAGCACCAAAAATCCCTTGCCGTCCCGCTGGCGCAGTGGTCTAAGCGATGGCTTCTGTAACCATTCGTCCGAGATGGGACCGGGTTCGAATCCCGGTGAGGCACGGATTTTGTGTTTATCTTACGGCACTAGCTCTCTCCCTTCCCTGGAACCAGTGACTCTAAATTAGGGACGGGTGACTGCTAATAGCACACTGAGTTGTTAAACCCCCAATAAAAAAATCCTGTAATCATGTGGCAAAGAATTACTGGCACAACCGTAACCGTTCGATCTCATCCACCTTAAGCAGTCAAAGTTGTTCTTGAGTTAGTGCTGTTTTGTCTAAATTTTTTTTTAAACAGAAGTTCAATACATAAAATAAAACATTTGTGCTTTGACCGCGCGTGTGGCCGACCGGTCTGAGGCGCGGGCAACAGATATTTTTTGTTCGATCCACGTGTCTCGTGCTTCGTGCACCAACTGCTTCTCCCACACATCCTTGGACTCGACACTTCGATCTCTGGCAAAGCAACCCAACGATGCGACATCGTGATGTCACTCTTGGGACTCTATCGCTCATATGTAAGTATGGGAAAAAATGTGCTTATGACGAAATATTACAGTAACTCCACAAATCCTCGAAAATGGAAGTCCTTGGACGTTTATACCAATTTCTAGAAGGGCTTAGAACTTCCAAAGCTCCCCTCAGTAGCGATTCAAGGGAGGCTACATGCCGACAAATTAGGTAAATTGAGCGAAATACGGCGTTTTAATAAATTTCCGAAACGTTAAGATTGCATCCAGCATTGCTGACCTACTGAGAGATAGATAACTTTGATCTTGTTTCAGAAATAGCATACGCTCACGGCCAAATCAATAAAACTTTCAAATGACGAAACCAGTTTCGTTTTATCATGAAGTGTCAGTATCTTTCTTCAAGGACGCCGTTGCTGAACTAGTTTGAATTCAAGAACATGTTTCGAATGCTTTCGCTGAATGAAAGAAAAACTAAGATTATTTTTCCTCCCGAGAGAAAAGCGCAATGCAGCCGAACTCATTGCGAAGTCGATATGAATAAGAGGAACTGTTTGCATATTTATGAAGCAAATATGTCAAGAACACTTATTAAACTAACATACATATTGCTCTGTTAAGGTTATTGTAAACAATATCTACACCATAAGATCCATCATGGAAAAATCTCCCTCCATGTTACTAAGAAACAGTGCCTGGAAAATTAACATCTTTTTTTTTTCTTTTTTTTTTTTTTTTTTTGACACGAAAGGGTCATTTGAAAGTATTCCTGGTACGAATAAATTTAAATTAAATGTCACTGTATTTTTCAAGCAAATAAACCATTGGGAAAACTTTCAGGAAAACAGTTCGGAGAATGAAGGAGTAACTCCAAACTTTTAGAGAAAATATCCGTAATTTAAAATGTCCCTTCAGTATACATTACATCAAAAAAGGTGTGTTATGCCATCGTTTATTCTGTCTATTTTGTCACCACTCTTCTGCTTAGAGAAGTGCACCCGATAAAATTCTTTTGAAATCGGGTACAGCTAAAACTGACCATGATCTTTCATACATCTTCAGGTTTGTTTGGTGTACAGTTTTCCTACTATGTGGCATTAATACATTTTTTGAATTTATCATATTTTCATTTCCAGAAAGAAAATTTGACATTCTTTTATCCTGTCATCATAATACATATGCCTAAAATTTTCCTTAAAATACCCAGCTTTTCCTTTTGCATAAATTTACCTGAAAATTTCAGGGTTTCAAATGCAATTTTCCACGTAATTCCCTGTTTTTCGGTGCGAAATATTTCACGTTTTCCAGCTTTTCTATCCCCAATTTTTCCCTCAGTTTCCAGACATTTCTGTGAATTTTCTATGAACAATTTTCTATCCAATTTTCGAATTTTAGTGCTAAGTTTTTCCCGAAAATTTCACTTTTATTTATGCGCCGTGTTACATCCAATTTTCACAGTTCTCTGAAGTACAATTTTCCATGTAATTTCCGCTTTTTTCTGTGCTGTTTTTCTTGAAAATTTCCAGGGCTTTCTACTGCACAATTTTCCGTGTAATTTCCAGAATTGTTTTAGTGCGCACTTTTTCGTGCAAATTCCTACTTTTTCTAGTACATTTCGGGATAATACATTGACTGAAAAAAATCCCAACACCAAGAAGGGGTTGTGTTAGATAAACGACAGTTGGTAGGCGGTAAAAGTACATCTGTAAGATGACGTCTATGCAAATTTCGCGCTCGGCGCATTTGTGTGGCGCTGGTAGCGCCCCTCGGAACATGCAAAACAGGTTTGCTGCAAATACGCGCTGTAACGTTCGTGAGCGTTAGTTATCGTTGAGATTCGACGTAGGGTGTTGATGTTAGTCAAAAATGCCTTTAAGAAGACGAAGAAGCCATTATTTATCAAGAGCTCACGGAGTTTGAACGAGGTCGTGTAATAGGGCTACGAGCAGGTGGATTTTCTTTCCGCAATATTGCAGAACGACTTGGAAGGAATGTAGCCACTGTGCATGATTGTTGGTAGCGGTGGTCAAGGAAAGGTCCTGCCTCAAGAAGACCGGGTTCCGGCTGGCCACGTGGCACTACTGAGAGGGAAGACCGCCGTGTACGGCGTATGGCCGTGGCACATCGTACCACGTCTGCGGCAGCAATTCGAGCTGCAGTTGCCACCACAGTGACACAACGAACTGTTACAAATCGGTTAATTGAAGGACAGCTCCGAGCCAGACGCCCTGTAGCGTGCATTCCACTTACTCCAAACAACTGCCGTTTGCGACGTAAGTGGTGTCAAGCTAGAGCTCATTGGAGGACGGAGTGGAGATCTGTTGTGTTTTCTGATGAAAGCCGGTTCTGTCTGGGTGCCAGTGATGGCCGTGTGTTGGTTAGAAGGAGGCCAGGTGAGCGCCACCTACAACCAACCTGTCTGCGGCCGAGACACACTGGACCTACACCTGGAGTTATGATCTGGGGAGCAATTTCCTATGACAGCAGGAGCACTCTCGTGGTTATCCAACGCACCCTGACGGCACAGTTGTACGTCGGTCTGGTGATTCAACCTGTTGTGCTGCCATTCATGAACAGCATTCCAGGGGTTTTTTTCCAACAGGATAACGCTCGCCCGCATACCGCTGTTGTAATCCAACATGCTCTACAGAGTGTCGACATGTTGCCGTGGCCTGCTAGATCACCGGATCTTTCACCAATCGAGCACGTATGGGACATCATTGGACGACAACTCCAGCGTCACCCCCAACCAGCATTAACCGTCCCTGTATTGATCGACCAAGTGCAACAGGCATGGAACTCCATCCCACAAACTGACATTCAGCACCTGTACGACACAATGCATGAACGTTTGCGTGCTTGCATTCAACATTCTGGCGGTTACACCGGTTATTAATGTACCAGCATTTCACATTTAAAATGACTCTTCTCGCGCTTACAATAAGCTGCGATCTTGAAACTTTAATCGATTAAATATGTTACCTATACAAATGTGTTGCCGCCATTTCATTCCTCTACAAGTATTTTTTCGTGGTGTTTGGGATTTTTTTCCGTCAGTTTATATACATTGTCCGGTCAGCAACTATTGCAGCAATATCTGCTGCGTCAGTAAATTCTAATGAATGTTTCTCAGGCGAAAGCCATACTGAAAGAACCATCAGACCATTAGTACCTTCGTGCGAAAGGTGTGGTTTTTTAAATTGTTTTTTTTTATCTCTAACGCAGTAACGGGTTTGTTTATTATGAATGACATTTCTCATGTTACATTTTTCACGGATGTGTATTGGATCATTTGGGGGAGTTAGATATTCTTTTTACGAGCTAAGCGAGATGAAGATATTTAAAAAGAGTGGGAGGGAAAAATTATTTCATTTGAGTTTTACATGGAAAGATATCAACAGGAATTTTTCAATTACGGTAGAGAGTCTTAAATTTGAATGCTATAATGGAGAGTATGCTGAAACAAGCTTATCTAAATCCCTGCCGAGAAGGAAGTTTGGCTGGCGTGAATGCCTTATTCCATGCTGTCAAAAAAGAAAAAGTAAAAAAAAAAGATGTCGAAAAATGCCTGAAGGGGAAGAAAGCGTACATTCTACACGAACAAGTGAGACGTCATTTTCCGAGAAATAGAGTCGTAACACATAAGAGACCAAGATTGGCAAGCAGACTTAGCCGATATGAGCAGTTTGAGTCGTCATAACGATGGCGTTCGCTACTTGCTGACGTGTATTGACATATTTGCAAAATATACGTGTGTTATTCTCTTGGAGCAAAAGTCTGGCTCTCATATCGTGAATGCCTTTTCTAAGATATTTGAGCACAAAAAGCCTCGAAGACGTTATTTCATCATTTTCAACTTTATCGGTGTAATACTAATATTTTTAAATTATCAGGAATTTTCTTAAACAGCCGGGATAGCGTACATATTAATAAGTAAAATATATATTAATGGAGTCCACATTTTATTTTCCAGAGAGCTTTATAGATATAATGATTGAGTACATGAATTATGACATAGACAGTGATTAGAAAAATAGCTGACGAATTAGTTTCGTGAAAGTATTCTACTTTTCTACTCTAGGTGAACAATTGTTAATCATCCTCCATGTAGAGATAAGACTAGTTATGTTTTAAGGTCTATGATTGTATTGTTTTTCAAAATGTAATTCCAGTAACGGTGTGCAGTGTTAGGGCTTTGAAATTTATTTTGTATACACAAACACGTAGTTTATCAACAATTTTCCTGGGATATAAATTATATTAGTTTTATTCACTTAAAAGACGCTATAATGGATTCTTAATTAGTTGCTACATAGTGTGTTCCCGGTTATTCCTGTCTAACTGTTAATAATTTGGGGTTAATTTTTAACACATCACAGGTTTCATTTAGACATGTAGAATTTTTTTCTTTTATGCGAAAAGTTTTTGATATTATTAATGAATGGATTACCTGTTCTAAGATTAAAGAGAATATTTATTTTTTAAAACAAAGTGTTAAAAACAACAACAAAATACTTATTCCGAATTTTTTCTTTCTTCCACAGATATTTGATCCACAATGGAAGAAGATAATATTTTGATAGGAAATCTAAATTTCGTGGATCACTTTGGGAAATTTTCCACTTCCCAAGACCTTTCTGATAATTTTATTCTTGATGCATCGGTTTAAATACCTAACGCTTCCCCACAAGTTGGAAATTCTAATGCTCAACCATAAGTTGAAAATTATAATGCTCAACCAAAAATTGAAAACACTCTTCCAACATGTCAAGAAATTTGCTAAACATTTCCAAAAACTTTCAACCAAAGGCGACACATGCTAAGGCATCGTGGAAAGAGGCCCATCCACTCTAATTCATGCGAGAAATGATTCTAGCAAAAAACACATTTACTAGCTGATATCCGTATTCAGCATTGTTCAGAAAATACAGGCCTTGTACATTACTGACCACAAGAAAATATTGAACACAAAAGAAAGGATCCACCGAAGTCTGGTCCCTTGCAAAAAACACAATTAGACAACAGCAACAACAATGTGAAATGCGAATTCTACACGAGCAGCGGTTTCATCCTACATCTGAAAAACACTGCTGACCACCCAAAACGCAACACCAAGAAGGACACGAGATAGCAAAGCCATATTTACTGGACACATAACAACAGATACAAAGATAAAACGATTGAGCTTACAGGCCTGTGCGACTTCGGAACACGCAGACAATAATAGTTCGTGTGGCCCCCATGGCTGGCAATAACGGCCGCTGCACACCGCGGCATCGAAACAAAGAGGCTTTGGATGTGGGTTTGGGGTATGTCGGCCCAGGCTGCTTCCACACGTTGCCACAGTTCATCACGCGTACCCGCGGGTGGTGCTTGCCGGGCCACTCGGTTGCCGATCAGCGACCAGACGTGTTCGATGGGCAACATATCGGGAGAACACGGGAGCCACGGGAGCTGTGACACCTGGTGCTCCGTGAAGAATTGTTGCACAATGCGTGCCACGGGCGGCCGCGCATTATCCTGTTGAAACGTGGCCGCTGGCAGGTCCTGCAGATAAGGGATTGTCCTGTTGAAGCGTGGCCGCTGGCAGGTCCTGCAACGTTTTGGAGCCTGTATCTAGCAGGTCCTGCAGATACAGGCTCCAAAACGTCGGAGATGTAGCGGTGGCTGTTGAGTGTACCGGCGACGCGTACCAGAGGGGTGCGGGTGACATATCCAATTGCACCCCAAACCAGAACGCCAGGCAACAGATCGGTATGGCGACGCAAAATGCAGGTGTCATACAGTCTCTCGCCGCGGTGCCGCCACACGCGAATCCGACCATCGTGGTGTTGCAGGTAGAAGCGGGATTTGTCGGAGAAGACAATGTCGTGCCATTCCGTAGTCCAGGTGCGGCGTTCAACGGCCCACTGCCGTCGCACTCGCCTGTGATGTAACGTCAACGGTAATCGGAGCAATGGGCGCCTTGCGACAAGTCCCTACTCCTGCAGACGCCGTCGAACGGTACGTGCTGACACAGGTTGTTGCGCAACACACCCTTATTCCTGTGCTAACGTTAGTGATGTGGCGGTGCGAGCCGTCAATGCCCGCTGCACAACATGCCGTTCCTCTCGTTCGGTGGTGCGCCGTGACAGCGGCAATCACTCACGTCGGTCCGTGCGTCCCTCCTAGACCCACCGAATCCATACTCGCCTCACTGTGGCTAGATGTCGTCCCACACGGGCGCCGATGTCTCGGTAAGATAAAACGCTGTCACGATAAGCCACTATTCGTCCTCTGTCGAACTCCGAAACGCGCTGGAATGACTGCCGTATTCTGCGACGAGACATCAGGTGGCTTCCCGCGCACAGGTCCGGCAGCACAACACCCTTCCACTACTTTCACCCTGCCTTCTATGCACTATTCTTAGAGTGCTTCTCGGTGGCACACATGGTTTGCATATGCCCTGCAATGCTAATCGTTTGCATGCCCTTTCGCGGGCAACGCATGCTGCGAATTTCAGGCCAATCGGATGCTTTCTTCTTGGTGTTGCATTTTGGGTGTCCAGCAGTGTGTAATCTGATTTGACCTTCTTCAGCAGCATTGAATCGAATGCTCTTGCAGCCATAAATGAACAAATAACTTTACGAAGCGCTATAAAATGGTATGCAATACTAAAAGCACAATATTCACGACGGAGGGAGGGAGGCGGCTGGGTGACGAAGGCACTGAGTATGCTTTCATGTATTTCCGGAGCAAGTGTATGGTACAACTCTCCACAGAAACCATACAGGAACATCTGAATTTAGCCTTTGAAAGAATAAAAACACCTAGTGAAGGTTTTGAATCTATGGGAAGTGGTTGGGTGTTCGACAAAAATGTTTACCTTGAACTTAAAGGTGGTCAATATGCATCACTCTCTGGCTCTTCATATTTCCCATTGCCTCCTGTACTTTCTAGGAAGGAAGCCATTAATTAACATCGAACATAATGACCAAAATGCTTCCTGTTGAGTATTCTCACCCATATACATGACGTGCAGCACAATGCACATCGTGTGAGCCATTACATACGATTTCAACACGAGCTAAATTTAGAAGGTATAAGCTTTCCCATTACTCAAATTAGAATGTTTCAAGAAAAATATATTTCGATGAATGCGTTCGGATACGAAGGGGATGTGTTTACATTAGACACAACAAAATAAATATGTGAAACACATGTAAATTTGCTTCTTATCACTGATGGAGGAAAACAGCACTACTGCCCCATTAAAAACATGAGTAGATTGCTGAGTACCTTGAGAAAGCAGCTCCACTTTATTGCGATAGATGTCTGCATAGATTTGTGAGACGAGATTTGTTGGCAGAACACCAGTGTATTGTAGTTCACACGATGTGCAAAGGGTTGAACTCCCTAGTGAACAAGATAAAATGGCTCCAATTTGAGCGACATGACTTTCAGCTTGCAGATTCGTATGTCATCTATGCAGACCCAGATGAACCATCATCATCCACACCTAAAACAATTCATGAAGCATGTGGGTTTGGTTTTATAATCGTGGGACCGGAGGGGCGAAGTGTCAAACCACCCACAGTTTACCGGGGAGAAAACACTGTGGATGAGTTTCTAGAACGTTTGTTTAATGAAGAACAATCTATTCATGAATGCACGAAAATAAACAAGCCAATGGTCATCACACCGGAATAAGAAACAGTTTCAACAGGCAACTCACTGTTATATTTGTCAAGGAATATTGAATACGGATCGTGTAAAGGATCACGACCATTTGACATCCGAATATCGAGGTGCATGCCATGCTGCTTGTAATTTAAAGTACAAATTCAGCAGGAAAATCCCTGTTGTATTTCACAATCTTAAGGGGTATGACGGGCATTTTATTATGCAAGAAATTGGGAAGATAAAGTACAAAAAAATCAATGTGATTTCCATTAACAGCGAAAAAGAAATTTCCTTCATGTTAAGAAGTTTGTTTTATAGAATCCCTTCAATTTTTGGCTACATCCTTAGATAAACTGACAACTAATATGTGTAAAAAACAGTTTAGAATTATAAGGGAGCATATGAATGAAGAGCATGCTGCACTCTTGAAAAGGGCATTTAACCCTATGAATACATGGACTGTCACGAGAAATTTGATGAGAGTGAACTACCGCCAATAGGAGCATTTCATCGTACTTTATCAAATGAAGATTTATCAACTAAACAATATGCTCGTGCACAAACAATACGGAATACTTTCTCTGTAAAAACTGTAGGAGAGTACCATGACGTATACATTAAAAGTGATGTATTATTACTTGCAAATGTTTTCCAAAATTTTCGACAACTTTGTCTTGACCATTATGGACTGGATCCTTATCATATGTTTACATCACCCCCACTTGCATGCAAGCTTGTCTGAAAATGACCGGAGTTAAATCTTAATTACTCACAGATGTAAATATGTATCTTTTCATAGAAAAGTGGATCAGGGGAAGAATATCTGTAATTTGTAACCGATACAGCAGAGCCAACCTTCACTATACTGCTTATTTTGACCCAAGCATACCTTCCAAACATATTATGTACCTAGACAGTAGCAACCTATACGGATGGTCGATGAATAATTTTTTCTCCGGAAGTGAATTCACATGGATGAGTAATTTCGATGCATTTGACGTGATGACAGTTCCTGACGATTCAGAAATTAGATACATAATGGAAGTGGATTTGGATATCCCATCAGAATTGCATGATATGCATCGTGATTATTAGTACCGTAGTGTATAGTGTAAACAAATGCAGCAAGATTACCACATAAAATTGCCTAAGAAAGGGGTAGAAAAACGTGTGCCCCATTTATTCCATAAAAGAAAATATGTGATACATTATAGGAATTTGAAACTGTATTTGTCGCTAGGGATGAAACTGCAGTAACTAAAAAAATACGTAAAATAGTTTCCTACAGTTCAGACAACGCAAATGGCTATCGGGTTACATTAATTGTAATACAGAACAAAGAAAAAATGCAAGTAGCAACTTTTCCAAAGACTTGATTAAATTGATGAACAATGCTGTATATGGTAAGACTATGGAAAAGTTAGGGAAGAAATGGAATATTGAATTAACCGCTAATGATAAAAGAAAGAGAAATTTGGTCACTTCACCCGCATTTCATGCTTTTCAGCTTTTTGACAATGATTTGGCAAGCATTGAAAGGAAGCAGATAAAATTGATGTTAAATCTTCTATATACAGTGCTGGCCACCTAAAATGCAACACCAAGAAGGACACGAGATAGCAAAGCCAGATTTACTGGGCACATAAGAAGAGATTCAAAGATCAAACGATTGAGCTGACAGGCCCGTGCGACTTGCGGAACACGCAGACATCAATAGTTCGTGTAGCCTCCATGGCTGGCAATAACGGCCGCTGCACGCCGCGCATCGAACGAAAGAGGCTTTGGATGTGGGCTTGGGGTATGTCGGTCCGAGCTGCTTCCACACGTTGCCACAGTTAATCAGGCTTAGCCGCGGCTGGTGCTTGCCGGGCCACTCGGTTGCCGATCAGCGACCAGTCGTGTTCCATGGGCGACATATCGGGAGAACAGGCGGGCCACGTAAGCAGTGACACCTGGTGGGCCGTGAAGAATTTTTGCACGATGCGTTCCACGTGCGGGTGCGCATTGTCCTGTGAAACATGGCCGCTGGCAGGTCCTGCACGTAAGGGAGGACTACAGGCTCCAAAACGTCGGAGATGAAGTGGTGGCTGTTCAGTGTGTCGGCGATGCCTACCAAATGGGTGCGGGTGACATATCCAATTGCGCCCCAAACCATAACGCCAGGGTCGGACCGGTATGGCGATGCATAATGCAGGCGCAATACAGTCTCTCGCCTTGGTGCCGCAACGCGCTTATCCGACCATTGTGGTGTTGCAGGCAGAAGCGGGATTCGTCGAAGAAGACAATATCGTGCCATTCCGTAGTTCAGGTGCGGCGTTCAACGGCCCACTGCCACCTCACTCGCTGGTGGTCTAACGTCAATCGTAATCGGAGCAATGGGCGCCGTGCGACAAGTCCCCGCTCCTGCAGACGACGTCGAACGGTACGTGCTGATACAGGTTGTTGCGCAATTCACCCTAATTCATGCGTTAACGTTCGTGATGTGGTGGTGCGAGCCGTCAATGTCCGCCGCACAACTTGTCGGTCTTCTCGTTCGGTGGTGTGCCGTGGTAGCGGCAATCACTCACGTCGGTCCGTCCGTCCCTCCTGCACCCACCGAATCCATACTCGCTTCACTGTGGCTGGATGTTGTCCCACACGGTACGATAAACCGCTGTCGCGATAAGCCAGTGTTCGTCCTCTGTCGAACTCCGAAACGTGCTGGTAAAACTGCTGTATTCTGCGACGAGGCATCAGGAAGTTTCCCACGAAAGGTCCGGTAGCACAACACACTTCCACTACTTACACCCCGCCTTCTGTGCACCTTTCTTATAGTGCTTCTCGGCGGCGTGCCGGGCGCATATGATTTGAATATGCCCTGCAATGCTAATCGTTTGCTTGTCCTCTCGCGGACGACGCATGTTGCGAATTTCAGGCCAATCGGATGCTTCCTTCTTGTTGTTGCCTTTTGGGTGGCCAGCAGTGTAGGTTAGTTTTACAATTTTAGACATTGGTAAGTTACTTATGTATAGCTTTCATTATCTTCACATCGTTCCCAAGCACGGAGAAAAACTGAAATCATTATTTACAGATACAGACTCTTTTGTTCGTATTATGAGGTGCAAACAGCAAGTATTTATTCAGATATGATGAAGGATTCTTATCCATATGATACTTTAGACTACCCTCCAGAAGATCCCTTATATTCTACTGAAAATAAGAAGGGGCTGGGAAAGATGAACAATGTGGAAGGCCTGCTCTGGAATTTGTGGGATTAGGCAGCAAAATGTACACTTTACTGACATCAAGTGGAATTAAAAATAGTGCAAAGAGGGTACCGAGACCATTTGTGCAAAACACAATTAAACATGAACATTACAAAAGATGTTTATTAGACAAAGTCATCACTCGTGTCACCTACTCAAAGATTCAGTCTGAAAAACATAGCTTACAAACTATTCATTGTAAGAAACTAGCACTATCATCGTTCGATGATAAAAGATATGTTTTAAACAATGGCATGGATACGTTGGCCTATTATCGTTACAAAATCGACGAAGGGAACTAAAAAATGACATGTAAATATATATTGTATCACTCATTAAATTGTACATAAATGTATGTTTTCTGTAAATTTCCGTATTGTGAAAAAAAGGAGACATCCAGGAATTAATGAGTCGAAATGGTAAAAGATACCGCGAAGGATACCTTTTTTGGGTAGCCTCTCCACAAGTTAGTGGCTTCCTGGTGATGATCTGAAGCAGTATTAGGAAAAAGAAAGAGAAAGAATCCACTCTTACACACTTCGCCACACTAGTAAAAAAAATGATAAGAGAATGTTGAGTTTTTTAAAAAAAAAAGTTTGTGTAGGTCTAAAATTGAGTTTTAACCTATTGTTAGAACTTTTTTGTTCAAATTTGAAAATTGGAACCCATTTTAGAATCTAAGAGATATCGACACGATAAAACATTACAGTTGACTTTTTTTCTCATATTTTAATAAGGTAACCATTGTCGAGGTGTAAGTTTTACAACTTTGTTTCGCTTCGATTTTACACATAGGTTGCTTTTTAACATTGATTTCCCTTCTTGTGTGGGTTCTTTAATCATATTTTTATTTTTAATATATCTTTTTTAACAAATTAATGTCCTTTAATGCTTTGATAAATTCTTGAGGTTTTTGCTGTTTAGAACCTTTACTTCGAAACATGGAATGGAGTCCGTGAATTTGACAGTATTAGTTTTTCTAGATCTGTCCGTTATAAATAAGTTCGGCTTTTGGACTCCAGCTAATAATGTCGGAGTTCCTTCTAAAGTCGTCCAACACATTTTGTGCATAACCTTTCAAATTGGGAGACATGGACTGTCCACATGATCTTTTTGTTTGTTCACTTTGATCTTCCACGTGATCTTTTTCTTTCTTCACTTTGGAAAGTTCATCTTTTGCTGGTTCGATGTTTGTTTATTCAGATGTTAAAGGAGTTTCATTGGTTGATATTACTGGAGGGTTGAAACTAGAAACATGACTACGTTTTTCAAAATTTGGTTATAAAATTTAACTTTCACTTCATCAGACTCTTTGCTTAAATAAAAAAACATTAAAAAATTCTGCTAAGTCCGTTAGCATTTCATCTGTTGGCATATGAGGAAAAATCCGTTCTTCAAGAACAAGAACCACTTTTTGGGGAATTCCATTACTTCGTAAGTAGTGTCTTTAAAACACTGAGAGCAGCCGGAATCAGCATACCTAGAATCCTCTTTTTTGAATAATGAGTTTCCTCTTTTTATATAGAGCTGTCTTTTTTCGAGATAAAGTTCTCAAGGTGAGCTTATGTTTGATGCAATTTTTGTTTCTGAATCGGAGGAAGTGGAACATTTCCTTTTAACGTATTTAGACAATCTGCGCATATAGCTTTAATTCCCTTAGTAGAACATTTTGATAGTACGTCTTTTAATATTTTTTTGGACAATGTTGGATCACGCCGGAGGGCTAAACCTGTTGCTTGGACAACATGATGAAAATTAATGAATCACATGATTTTGCCTCTGCTTTTATCGCAACTGAGAAATTCATCGAGGTTAATACATTATTTGAATGTCTCTCGGAAGTATATTTGTAACCAACCTCAATTCTTCCTTTGTCTCAGGTTTCAGATCGATCATTAATAGGTGCAGAGAGATTTCGTGGCGTCCATGTACACTTCCTGAAAAAAAATCCGTTTACTGTGGTACAACTGCCTCCCTCAATGGATAATTTGATTCACATCTCTTCGGGATTTAAACAGAAACAGGCAATGAGCATTCAGTGAAATTTCGGTTATTTCTTTGTCTTTATGAAATATATTTTGAATAATGAACATCACGGGCACATCATACTGAATTCTTCTAGTAAACAAGTGACTTAATTTTTTATCGGTTCCACATTCAGTCATGAGGTCGTCAATTATAATCAGCGTTCTACCTTTCACATAGTCATGAAAATTGGATGGAAGCCCTTCCTCAAATGTTACATTACACATTTCGTCATACAACGTTGTTGAACTCCGTAGAACTAGACCACGTTTTCAGGAGATGGGGAAATTATTTCTTCTTGATGCTGTACAAGTCGTTTCACAAATTGTGTTTTTCCACATCCTGTAGGACCCGCTATCAAAGCTGTGAAGGTATGTTGTAATCTAGGCACTTCAAACAGAAGTCATCGCTCTTTCCACGTTTATAAGTGAGTCACGGAAAAATTCTCATTGGCCGCCACTGGAAATCGAACACAGGGTCTTCCAGTTACGCGCCGGACATCCTGGGTTCGATTCCCGGTGACGGCCAATGAGAATTTTTCCGTGACTCAATTATAAACGTGGAAAGAGCCATGACTTCTGTTTGATGTTCCTAATCCACGTCAAGTGTCTGTATTAATAACTCTAGGCACTTCCATGTTGTCAACTGAATACGAGAAAGAGGTTACATTGCAATTTAAAGACAAGACGCATGGAATAGTTCAATCAATTTTTATTTAAATTCTAAATTTTGTTACAATTCCAAATTTCTGTCGAACAAAATGAATAAACACGAACATCATTTGTTTAAGATTCCATCGAAAATGGTTACTAACGGAATACAAGCTTTTCCTGTGACATCTGGAATAGAGGTAAAAAATACAAAATTGGCCACACATGGCCGTAAATGAACTTTGAAGGGGCACGTTGTTAAAATTCACATTGTCAAACTTGGAAGCGAATCGCGCAACAGGTCCTTGAAAATGTTCTGGGGTGTCCAAAAGGAATAAAAAAATTCCATTGTTCTTGCGTTTGGCACATACACGGCCAACCAATGTTTTCCGGGATTTCCAAACTTATCCGCGTTTACAACAAGGAAAGGATAATAGGATGGGAACTTGTAAATTCGCTTGGGAAGTCGATCACAGGCAAAAAACACTTCGACGAACGAACGACGCCTCACAGGATTTTGCTTTAGGGTCTTCGTTGTTTGCACACTGTTCATTTTTAATTGGAGAAATCACACAGAATGTTTCTGGACTTTGAAATTTCAATGATGTTTTGAAACTCGGCGTAGATCAGCACAGAAATGGTTTTTGTCAAAGCTTTTCCAAATTTGATCTCCACTCTTTAATTTCTTTGCTGAATCAGGTTCATGTGTCCTCCGTCACACAAATCGGGACTAAGATCGAATGCATAGAGAGTGTATCTGGTCGAAAAGTTTTCCCGGTTGATGAATATTCCTCTGTCTTGACCCAGTTTTTCGGTTTCTTGAAATAGGCTGTATTAAAAACGAATCGTGTTCCCCGTTTCAAAATTGGGTTCTAGCGGTTTATGGGGACCTGGCTGCCCGTTAATATATACCGCGATAGAGTTGACGTCATAATGCCTGAATTCGAAAGGGTTTGATTTATATGTACCATTAAAAGCATCATTATTCACACATCCAATAACCAGTGTCTTTGGCACATTTGTCCTAGGAATACGTTGTCTTGCACGAACGACATATTTTCTTGAGAAATGGAATACACTTTGCATAAAACACGATCAATGGGATACTTGACAGGAGATTTTTCCAAAGCTTTAGCATGACCGATAGCAACTCCTGGGTTGACTTTCACTTTTCTCACAAAAGCTGATGCATGTTTGACGAGGACTCTGTAACTGGGTGTCTCGGATGAGGACATGAAGCACAAATCCAGTTTGCTTCGAATCAGTTTGATTTTCACATCCACTAAATTGGGCAACAGTCTATTTTGAAAAACTAAATCAGAGTGCAAGGTTCCAATTATGTCCAACGTCTTGCTGTCTTTTACGAGTTCGCAGCGTTGATGTAATCCAGGGATGGCCGGCACGCGGAGGCTTTCTAAGCGGCACGCGCACGCAAAATCACTTTTTGTAATTTTAATAATTTATTAAACGAATCATCATTTGTGACGGACATTGTGGGCCACCATAACAACTTAAATTTTCGTTTGCAAGGTAAAAACAATCTGTACCCCAGTGTTATTCAACTCAGTTGAAGCATTTAAAGCAAAACTTGTTCTTGTTGGAATGCATTTTCCACGGCATGATCTCGCATATTTTCCTCGAATGAAACAACTGTCACAAATTGAGTACAGTGGGATTCTAAACTTCTCTAAATATCAGCAACATATTTATAATTTGAAAAACTCCTTTGAAGCCAGGTTTTCAGACTTCCGAAACGAAAAGCAAAATCTCCTTTTTTTATCGAAGACATCATTCACTATCCTACTGATGTGCAGACTGAAATTTTGGAGCTTCATAATAACACTGCAATTCACAGCAAGTTCAAATAGGTGCTTGGTAATCAAGCCAGGCAGGAATTTGCCACTTTGTGGAAATATCCCCCTTCCCGCCTCTGCTTCCTGTACTACGAGACATGGCCCTGCGATATTGTTGCAAGGTCGGATCGAAAGTATGTGAAAATACGTTTCTTATAATGAACTTGGTGAAAAATGAGTACCGTTCAGCTCTCACTGATCAGCATCTCAAACATCTGGTTCTTGCTACTTCATCTCTGAATTCCAACACTGAAGAACTGGTGAAGAGGAAAGACCTCCAAACGCCTCCCTAAGAACTAAGCCCGGTTTGTTTCATGTAAATGGAAATGTAATTATACAGCGTTGGAATGTGTTTTTCTTTGCAAGTAATTTGTGTTTTTAATATACTAGTAAACCAGTTCTTGAATGATTATTAGTCTTGTGTTACAGCAGTATTGGTTTAACATTATTTTTCTCTTCTGCAGTATGCAGTACTGTTTCATTTAAAGTATACAGAGTTACATAATTTTTGTATCTTTTCTGGCAATCATGAGGGGAAGGGGGTAGGTTAAGGTGGAGTGACACGTTCAAGATTACCTACATCAAAAGTGGCACGTTCAAGATTGGTTGGTTGGTTGGTTTATTGATTTTTATGGCGCAAGGGCCATGTTTGGCCAAAGAGCGCCCGACACATGACAAACAAACAGCATTAAAAAAAAACGTGGTATCAAGCTTAAAATCTGGCTGATCAAGTAAAACTGAATAATTAGAATTATGGAACGGCTAAAAAGACAATGAAACGAACAGTATTAAAAACGTGGTACAATGATTAAAATCTAGTTGATTCAGTTAAAACTGAGAAATGAGAATGATGATTGGGCTAAACTTTAGATACGTTTAAAATAGTCAATTTCTTTAAAAAATGAAAAGACAGCATCAGTATCGCATTGGTCATTTAGGAGCCGCTGCAGTGTAGCGGCGTCCTCGGTCAACAAATGAGAATGAAAGACATGAAAACGAACATCACGAAAACAAACACAACTACACAAAAGATGAGTGACAGTGAGTCGGCAATTGCACGTCTCACACATCGGCGCAGTGTTGCCACACAGCAAAAAGCGGTGAGTGAAACGGCAATGCCCAATGCGGAGACGCGCAAGCACCACTTCCTCCCTACGGTTCCGACGATATGAGGATTTCCAGATTCCAAGAATAGGTTTAATACGATGCAGCTTATTTTCCACCTCCTGGTCCCACAGACCTTGCAACGTTCGCTTGATATGCTCGTTAAGAAGAAAGCGGAAATCCCGGTGAAACAGTGGCAAGGGTGTGACGACCAAAGAGGTTGGTTGGTTGGTTCACGTTCAAGATTACCTACATCAAAAGTGGCACGTTCAAGATTACTTACATCAAAAGTGGCACGTTCAAGATTACTTACATCAAAAGTGGCACGTGGCGAGCAGTGGGTTGGCCACCCCTAAATTGTAATCCCTTTTTCGTTGCAGCATTCGTGGGATTAATTTCATGCAGTTGTATGACTGAATCCTTGTAAAAACCTTCACATGACAAATAGGTTCTCTTTGCTTCTTCTCCATAATTCGGTAGAGTTTCAATATAAGCTCTGTAGGGATATGTGTTGCTTGATGACGAAATCACTCTTTCGTTTAAACTGATGACGACTTGTGAAAACAGAGAATGAAGAAAACAGATAAAGGGACCCACTGGCTCTTCGTCGGGCAGGGTGGAGTTGTCGGATTCTACAATTTTGCCTTTCACGTAAAGTTGACTGGAAGATAAGTCCATGTATTCTTCTTCACTCCCAGAAATATTACATTCCAAAGGTCCTATATCTCCAGGGCCGTGGAGAGCGAGCTCGGGCCCCAGTGCAATGAAATCTCCGCCCCCCCCTCTCGGCTTTTCCACTAACCACATAATCCTTATTTACGTTTCCCCTCACCTACCCCCCCACCCACCATTCCCCTACTTCTCGACAACCCGACCGGTTGCAACTCTTCAATCTTTTTTTTTTTTGCGGTGGATAATTTTTCATATTACCGCACATCAGTGATATGTCGCTGAAAATAAACAGTGGTAGTATTTTGTCAAAATTATGATCGGAGTCAAGTATTTTTAAATTGAAGTAAAATTAAATTAAAAATAAATTAAAAAAATAAAACGTTTTAATGTGTATTATAGTAATACATATAAATCAAATATTATATATATATATATATATATATTTTAAAAAAATATTTAAAAAACACTTTTAAAGCAAGTTTTGAATTTATTACATTTTTTACATTTATGACATAAATTACACATTTTTACGCGTATGTTACGCGTCACGTAGAAAATATTTTTTTACGCGTAACTTCCCAACCTTGGTGATGGTATAGCTTAAAAAATATTCGAACACCATAAAATAATAATTAGAAAAAAAAATTACTTTAGAAACGGGCTCTAGGCGGGTTAGGGGCCCGGGTCCCAGTGCTATAGCACTGCCTCCCCCTCCCCTCTCTTCGTCTGGCCTGTATATCTCGAATGTTGGCTAAGGGGTGGTATTCAGTCCACTGTCCTTTTTCGATACACGTTTGCGTGGGCGGTAAAGCAAATAAATCCAGTCCCGACTTTAAACATACGGAAGAATGGCTATGAATGAGAGCCATGGTTTAGAGATACAAAATATCGTTTCTTGACCTCGTGACTTTCTTTGAAGGAATGATGCATTTCTTCGTCTTTCTTTTCCTTTAATCGCTTCCTCCAAGAATTTTCTTCAGTTTGTTGACTGCTTTGTCGGTGAGCATTTGTCCTGCTTCTTTAGATCGCTGTTTGGCTGCTGTCTTTTATGTCCTTGCCTTCGATGACGTCATAGCACCTTGTTTGAATAACGGAATTGCTGCTCTAAATAACGAACAAAAGAGTCCTCCAAGCCCCATAGCCTTTTTTGCAGTGGTACTTTTTGATAATAGACTATCTTCATGGTTGATCTTCCCCTAAGAGATCTGTTGCGCATGTGGTACCAACATGATGGTGCACCAATTCACATGGAAGCCAGCGTACGGAGTTTCCTGGCTGAAACATTCAAACACCAGATAATTGGTCATGGCGGTACACTGGAATGGCCTCCACAGTCACCGGACTTTACACCTTTGGACTTCTTCCTGTGGGGTTACTTGAATGAACGGGTGTATGGTACAGAACTTACTAGTCTGGAAGATTTACGACACCGCATTGTGTGCGCCTGTAACACAGTAGCACCTGCCATGCTAGATAGTGTACGAGAAGCTGTTCTTACACGCCTTGGAATGTGCATTGTAGCCGACGGTGGCCACATCGAACCGGCTGTACATTAACATCGCGCAGATGTGCGTTGTCCCTGTAAGTAGGCATATCTCCTGTAAAAAAATTTCAGTATTATAAATAAGCCTGCACAGCTTCTGTCTCGTGTCATTATTTTTGTGTCTGGTTCACCCGCTTTACCGATTTCGAATTAACAGCATTTTGACCCATCCATTTACATAATTCGTGCGCACTATATGTCGTTCCCTGCTAATTAGACAATGCGCTACAACTTTGTAATTGGAATTTTGTTTCTATCTCGCGTTGTTTGCGAGTTAGGTTCGCTAACTTCTTACTTTTGCAGCTAGGGGTGCTCCTATCGCTTTAATTCAATCGGCTATCGTCCCTTTCCTATACATAGACCTAACTTGTGTAGCACTCGGACCCTTTCTTCCGCAGTTATTGCCCTGAATAAGGACTTTCCTTTGAACCCTGTATATACGGCTGTAGCTGCGTGAAACTCCGTAGGATATCGTGTAAACATCAAATTCCCACACTTTGTGCTTCACGGCGAAAAGACGCAGGCATCGCCAGAAGCCTTGTTCTAACCTGCTTGGTTAAATCCCGAAAAAAAACCCATCATTTTGAATTTCTCGTGGGACTTAAATCCACTGATGCTTGATCGGAGGTTGCAGATGAGAAATATTCAGAAAAACTGTTACTTCTTTTGTAGTGTTTTATGTAGAATTTGTTGTGTGAATTTGAAACTTGTCCTTTGATAAATTTTAAATCCACAGAAAAGCAAGTAAAGAATACAGGTTTTTCAATAGGTAGTGATTATTTACAGGGTAATTAGGAAATTCATGGAGATAAAATTCGACGTTTTTAAGTCGCCAAACAGAAAGGAATTTTTGATATAACTTTTACATACTTATATATTTTCTATTATGGTTAGCTTCCTGTAAGACATAGTATTTTCATGACAATTTGTTAATTTGAGTTATTAGAATAAACAGACCTTACGATAAAATTGTTATTGTATATAAATAAAAATAAATTTTACTTTAGCACACTAACATGCCCCTTTTATTTTGTCTTTAGTAAACTAATTTATTTTTATCTATATCTAATAAATTACTTCATATAGATAAAAATGAATTTTTTTCAGGAAACTAATTACTTTATTTCCCCTTTTGTTTTTTTAGTAAACTAATTTTTTATTTTCTCTTTAGTAACCTAATTTTTATTTGTTTTTATGTAAAGGAAATAGTCATTTTTTGTAGATAAAAGTACATTTTTTCTTCAGTAAACAAAGTTTTCATTCCCATTTTATTTCGTAAAGTATTTTTTTACTTATTTTTATGTACTAAGAGTTATTTTATGTAGATAAAAATAAATTTTAGTTATTCTTTAGAACTCTAATTTTTTGTACTTCTTTTATTTAGTAAACTTAATATTTCATCCTTTCCACTCTAATTTTTCATTCTTTCTTTAGTAAAATATTTTTTTACTTTTTCCTAAATAAAGTAAATTGACCTTTTATGTAGATAAAAAAAAATTGTTTTCTATAGTTACAATTTTCTTGTAAACTAATATTTTTTTTATTGGTGCTGGGCTGGGCACTGATTGTGTGGAGGTTTTTACTTTGTTCAGCTGGGGTGGGAGAATTAAATCTAACCATAATTTTTATGATGCCAAACGCGCACCTCCCCCCTTAATTAGAGCTACAGTGCACCGCCCCGGTAGCCTGGTGGTCAGAGGCGCAGGCATCTGAGTAAACGTCCGAGAAGGTTGGTGTTATGGATGAAGTATCCGTGGTGTGCTTGTCGTACGGCTCTCTTCCTTCTTTGGAACTAGAGGTCTAATTCAAAACCAAATTCAATTAGGAATTGCTTTATAAGCCTTTTTTTGGAGTGGAGGGGTTTATGAATAACTCTAAAGGCTTGAAAACATTCACCCCTGCCTAATTTAGGATCTACAGAGAAGATACCTTTGGACATATGCGACAAGGACAACACCCATGCAGCACCGGGACTACAATCTTGGCTTACTCGTACGAATGATCAGAAGCCCAGCGCTTATAAATATTGCGCCACCGGGGCGGATACTTATGTTGGTCATTAAACAATGAAATTAAGCAAAATGGTTTTGTTTCTGGAAATTGTTACTTGTGCAGTCATCTAATTAGTTTTCCGAAGAAACTGCGACTACTATGTGGATTTACTGTGTAGTGTTGTATTATTGGACAGTAAGAGTTTATTGATTAACATGAAAAAAAAATGCGGGCGACTAGCATTCAATATTTCTTGTTCGAAATGGATCTGGCTGCTAAAAATCATACATGCGTATCTAAGGAATCGCCCATACTTAATTTAGAGCCACTAGTTAAAGGGTTATTGATTAACATGAAAAAAAAAATGCGGGCGACTAGCGTTCAATATTTTTTGTTCGAAATGAATCTGGCTGCTAAAAATCATACATGCGTATCTAAGGAATCGCCCATACTTAATTTAGAGCCACTAGTTAAAGGAAAAACGGAACAGCAGTGTTGTAGGGTGACCTAAAATTTATCAGGGACTAAATATTTTCAAAATTGCTCTCAACCTTTTTCTTGTACAGTAAATTATGTGGTTTCCTATCGTGATCTGCTGAAATCATACATAATCTCATAAAATGAGGTAGAAATTTTATTTATATACATGCAGTGCTGTGTAACATAAAATTAAAATTCAGGTTTTTGCCTTTCTTCACTTATAAAGGATCTGAGCTCTGTTTATTTGCTCGACGAACTTCAGGATAACTTTCGTTTTAAAATTGTCAGTTTCTGAAATGAACTTCTTTTCAACAGATAAAACAGTTAAGGCGTTTTACCCCCATTGTATTCTGTAGGCAAGTTTTTACACTCTTCAAAGTAGAATTCGATACTGACTTTTTTTGCACCACGCAAATATTTGCTTGGTGCAAAAACATAAAAATCGGGCCCAAGTCTTTAACGTTTTTCTTTTCTTCATCCCTTAATAAACTAAAAGGGTGTTCCAATAAAAAGTCCGCTTTGTTAATTTTACCTTCACGAGCGAACCTTACAGTCCGCCTCGGTGGCGCAGTGGTCTAAGCGATGGCTTCTGATCATTCGTCTGAAAGGGGTCCGGGTTCGAATCCCGGTGAGGCATGGATGTTGTGTTTGTCTTACGGCACTGGCTCTCTCCCTTCCCTGGAACCAGTGACCCTAAATTAGTGACAGGCGACTGCTTAAAGTCCATTGAGTTGCTCACGGTGGTCGTTAAACCTCCAATCCCCCCCCCCCCCCCCAAAAAAAACCCCTTAGAGCCACTAGTTAAATGGTTATTGATTAACATGTAAAAAAAAAGCGAATATCAGCCGCTCACTTTGGGACGACGCCAAAGCAATATTGCTACTGTTAAACAGAAAGGCGACCAGCCCCGAAAGTCAGTTCTACGCATGCGCAGTTCAGCTCGCATCTGCTCATTCGCTACTGTTCTTTGAAGTTGCGACGAGTTGCCTCTCCCACGCACGCGGTAATAAACGAATATGGAAGGCTGTAATGGTTACTCAACTATTGTATTGGCTCATATTTACATTCAGGAAATCTGGGGACTGGCTACTAATACGAATTTTCTTTCGAAAATTTTCCAATTAAAAGGAGAAACAATTTTCTTATTTTCATGCGGAGCTTAGGCGCGGAGGTCCATAATGAGCCTACGTCATGTATTTCCCCGTATCGGAAATCGGAAGTATGACAAGTCATAGACCGATCGATGGAGAAGCTAATATTTTTAAACAATACTCTGATTATGCATATTCCTTCCACAGGTATGACATGAGGGTGATCAGGTTCATTTACAGAAGAACCCTGTTTGCTGTTTCACGTTTTGTTCAAAAATAAAAAATGTTTTTTTTTCGGACTGTGGATGGGAGATTGCTAATAACCCTTAGAATTGTCACAGCGGTCGTTAAAAATCCTGTGTCTTA
The DNA here is from genome assembly GCA_039090855.1 of Macrothele yani. Taxonomy (NCBI): domain Eukaryota; kingdom Metazoa; phylum Arthropoda; class Arachnida; order Araneae; family Macrothelidae; genus Macrothele; species Macrothele yani. Next base: position 45,081,972 of record CM077015.1, on the reverse strand, counting down.
AACCGCATAATTTCATATAGTGGACGTGGCGACATCTACTGTCATCTCTGACAAACTAAAGTAACATGGCCCTTTCTATGAATCACCTACTAAAGGGCAAAAACTGGAACTTTGAAAGAAACATACCTACAGCAAAATCAAAGAAAGCCTCTTAATGTATTCTGTTATTCAACGCCGAGTGTCATTAATAACAAGATCCTGATTTTTTAATGTACCTTCCCGTTCCTATTTTTGGTGTGTTAAGCTACAAAAAGGATGACGCAATTGCTTCTGATCATTCGTACGGGTTCGAAGTCCCTGATGTTGTGTTTGTCTTACGGCCCTGGAGTGCGTGACCCTAAACTAGGGAAGGGAGATAGCTTATGACCAGTTGAGAGTTGCTCACGGTTATCGTTAAAGCCTCAGTAAAAAATAAGCTACAAAAGTTTCCAGGATGAAAAACAAAAGAACATTCGTAAAACATAAACGAAAAACTTTAATACAAATGCTTTAGCTTAGTATTACATTATTGAAACAAATTTTTACTAGTATACAAAGAACACCAACGAATTCATAAATACGACTAAAACGGAGTACTTGTTCGAAAACAGTTCCAACAGCGGTGCAATTGTAGTGAAACACTCCATACGTCGTTAATATTACCCGAAACAATTCGATTATTGCCTGGCATCAAGTACTCATTGAACACATTTTCTCTGAATGAAGTTCACATTATATGGAGATGTTTGGTTTTCTTCAACGCCTATGACAAATTGTTAAAAAGATATAAATTACACAGCACAATTATTTAGGTTGATTTGTTTTTCATTTTTAGCACCGTCTCACACGCTTGATTCTCCTCGGAAAGCAAGGCTGAGAAAAACAGGATCTTTGAGTTCATTTTTCCATAGGTAAGTACTGTTTTCATTCATCTTTTTCTAGGTGAAATTTGGACTTTGATTCCATCAGCTGACCTTAGAACCATCTCCGCGGTGAGCAAAAGTTCATCTTGTGGCACTAGAGAACGAATGTTATAATTCCTCAGGACGTGAGTCAGCACTACCTTTTGCTCCATGACGGCGAAACGTTGACCTAAAAATAATAAACAGTGTTGTAGATAACATCACAGAGACAACGAAATTTATGCACTTTTATTTGATCAAAAATCCCAACTCTTGAATATGCAGGTCCATATTTTTGTATCATAGGTGCCGATAAGTCGAAACTTTAACTCTTCCCAACTTTTTCAAAGAAAACGTGACTTGCAGTACTGATAAAGACGATTAATGTTATAGGTTATCGAAGGTTGGTTTTTCTTTCTTCGAATTGCCGAGTGGTCAGAACGTCTGTATTTCAGTGCTGTTTTTTAATTGACATCTGTCCGAATTCAAATCCCTATTTTCTTCGACCATATTGTAGCAGTAAGGCTTTATTACGAGCCTATGTTCTATGTGTTAAGAAGTACGCAGAATTTATCTTTGCGCCTATTTTTTTTTCTTTTATATATTCGTTCTTTGTTTCCGCAAACTCTCCGATTTCCAATGAATTTTATGAGTTTGCTTATGAGCAATTGCGCTACGTTTCCAGTTATTAAAACATAAGTTGCATTTCAGAAGCAGTAAAAGAAGGTGAACTACGAGATTTGACATAAGTCTACACCCCCCCTCCCCCAAAAATTTGGTTTATTTGGTTTGGATGCAGGTTCTTTCGTATAATCATACAACCTTATTCCTGAGTGATATTAAATTCTTCCTTCACATAATTATTAATTCTTGGACATGCATATTCTTACTTAAAGTTACACACAACTTCAGGTTTCAAGACATTTAATTTAAAACAACAAACAAAGAAGGAAAAAACATGACGTGAAATATTTACAAAACGATGTGTGGTATGAAGCCATGAAATTAAAAGTTCTACCCGTGTTTCTAATGGTTGCAAAATGCGATCGGAGTAGTGACGTCACAGGTGATGCTGCGATGCCGAATTTTCGGACAATAAAGCGTGGAGCAGTAGAGCACGTAGAGGCGTCAGGTTTGTCCGAGTAAGTCATTCGTAACGGAAATAATGGACGGTGTAACATGGCATGCGATAAGGAGCACATTAGATATTGTTTACTGGACGAGGTCGATAAAGGCAGTACTGCAACCGCGGCTTGCCGCAACATTTGTCAAGTGTATGGGGAGGATGCAGTTGATGATAGCACATGTCGCCGTTGGTTTTGGAAATTCCGGGACGGAGGCAGAAACTGTAAAGATCAACCGCGTCCTCGACGTCCGTACGTGGTTTCTGACGGGGATGTGAACTAAGCAATAACAAATGAACTGCATCCAGCCGTTCGAGAATTAGCGGAAACGTTGTTGGTACACAGAACAGCAGTCGAAAGACGAATGCATGCGCTTGGGTTCATCACCAGCTTTCTGCAAAGCAACGTGAGGAGAGAATCCGTACCTGTGCTTCTTTGCTTTCTCGTCACAGAAATGAACCGTTTTTGGGACCAATTGTAACGAGTGATGAGAAATGGGTACTGTATTGTAATGTAAAGCAGTTGACAGACTGTGTGCCAAGGTGCGGAGCCTGCTCAATAGAAATGCAATAAATCACACCAAACACTCAACAAAACCTTTTTGGGGATGCAGTCCTCCTTTTTGAGGTCATCATATACTTGCAAAATAAAGAATGTATTCAGATCCTGGGCACAGAGGCACCAAATGATTTATTTGTTTTTTTTTCATATACTTCGATGAGAGTGAATTTTAGGCTATTTTTAAATTTGGGAGATGGGTGGATGAAATTGATAACACATTAAGATATTTTTATGCATAGACACCATACACACATTATTATTTTTTTCAGCTATGATTATTCCTGTATGTGTTGTTTGCGTTTGCAGAGCTGACAGCCTGAAAGTGCTAATAGGTGTTTTTGTTACATCTGTAGGGTTTTGTAACACAGAATAATCAAAGTAACATTGTACTCGTTCTGGCGGTGATCTCAGGACACAGCAATTATGCCACAATAAGAACCAGGAACGTTTCCACCCTCAATCTAGGCTGAGGTGGATACAAGTTCTAAAGAAACAACCCTTTTACTCATTAATCTTACTGCCACTCAGATTTCAGGTTTTTGAAGAACCCATTGGGTTTAAGTGGAAATAATAGAATAAAAAAAAATAATGAATTTCAATCACAACTTCGGTGAAACATTTTCATATTAGAGTCCAACAAATTTAATGAAAATATCAGCCCTTGCTGATATATCACATATGACTGTGTATTTTATACTTTCAAACTAACCCGATGAAGCTTACTGCACAATTTATACTCATAATTATTTTTCAAACATTTCTACATTAGTTTTTCACAAACGTACTGCTAATATAAGTAGTGTTATATAAAAATTACACAAATGCCAAAACAATATCATCAAAACAATCATAAAAGCATAAGGTAGCAATCTTAAAAGAACGATAATTAAAACACTACGCAGGCTTCCGATGAAGTGAAGAACTTATTTAATGTGTAAGTTAAAAGATTAAAAATAAAGCCAAAAGAACTTTCAGTCTTCCTAAAGACCATCATCAGATGGAGGTAACGACAGACCAATAGGAAGGTTACGCAATTTGTGCTCGACCTCACGTACACCAAAATACGTTGCCACGACCTTTTACTTTTAGTGACCTCCGCTGGTCGAAGTTGCTCTAAAAATGGAATTCTGAGGCTGAACTTTCTCTCCAAAATAATTCTTTAGCGAAGAAGAGAAAGTGAAAGAAACAAAAATGGCGTTTTATTCAACAACGAACTTTTCCTTCCTCTTGATTTTGAGCCTGGCTGGTCTCATAAACTTAACAAATTTTAAAATATATACACAGGAAGATAGATGAAAATATTATTGTAAAAAGCCAGCATTTCAAGTAGAAATGAATCGGAATAGAGGGCAAAAAAAATATTATAAAATCATTTGCTTTTATATTTTAGAAGTAGTTTAACTGCTGAAAAAGATATCACACATTTCACACCTTTAACTTTAGTTTACGCCCTCATATACAAAGAATCAAGTGGGACATCGTCGGGCTAAGTGAGGTAAGGAGAAAAGGAAAAGATCTCATTGAACTGAAAAGTTGACATGTCTTCTACTATCGTGGGACAGATACTGGCAGAACTAGTGGTGTTGGATTTATAATATGCAAGAAACTGAAGGATAAAGTTGTAGAAGTTGAAAGTTCCTCTGACAGAGCTGCACGACTCGTTATCCAACTCTCGAGAAGATACCAGGCTCAGATTATTCAAACTTATGCACCCACCACAAGTTATCCTAAAGAAGAAATTGAAGAATTTTGTGAGGAAATTCGTTATTTAAATAATAAAGGTAAGTAGCACTTGAAGATCATTATGGGAGATTTCAATGTAAAAATAGGGCAACGGCAACAGAATGAAACTTCACTATGTGAATTCGGTCACAGCAACAGAAACCAGCGTGGAAATGCTCTCGTAGAGTTTGCAGAGGCAGAAGGGTTTTTCATCATGAACTCCTTTTTCAAGAAAAAGCCACACAGGAAATGGACATGGAGACATCCAAATGGGACGACAAGTGAAATTGATTTTATTATGTGTAACAAAAAATTCGTCTTAGAAGACTGCAGTGTGCTAAACAAGTTCAACACAGGTAGTGACCATAGATTGGTGAGATGTAAGATGCACCTCAACACTAAACTCGAACGTGGCAAGCTGATAAGACAAACAAAATGTATTGACATAACCAACCTTAAAAAAACACCATAATACCTTCAAGTTGGAACTGAAGAACAGATTCTCTGCTTTAGAAGGCCTAACATCGGAAGAAGTGGATATTTCTGAAGTTAACAGAAAAGTAGCCAAAGCTCTTATGGAAACAGCAACAAAATAAGCTGGGTCTAAGTGCAAGTTGCATCTAAACAAATTATCAGGAAAAACCAAAATGTTGATGCAAAAAAGAAAAGATATGAGGACAACTAAAGAAGATGTGACTTCCAAAGGGGAATATATAGAGCTATGCAAGACAGTACGAAAAAGTATCACTGAAGACGTAAGGAAATTCAACTGTGAACTAGTGAGGAAAGCAATTGAAAACAATCAAATACTAAAGATAGCAAAGGGACATCTCAGTAAGGGAAGAAAACAGATTTTGGCACTGAGAAAAGAAGATGGTTCTGTAACAAGAAATAGAGGCGAAATTTTGACAAGAGTGAAAGATTTCTACCTACTCCAAATTATATGAAAGGGATGATACATGTACTCCAGACATCATACAAGAAGCAAGTGGAGAAATTGAAACAGTACATTAAGGCATAGAGTGAAAATGTCGCCCAAATTTTCACTCGATGCCTTAATGAAAGGAAGATTCCTGAGGATTGGAACAACGCTACAATGATCCTGTTACATAAAAAAGGTGACATTGAGGATCTCAGGAACTACAGACCTATCAGCCTCCTATCAGTGGTTTATAAAATATTCACTAAAGTTCTTTCACACCGCTTGAAGGTAACACTGGACATGGCTCAACCGAGAGAACAAGCTGGATTCAGGAGTGGCTACAGCACAATAGATCATATCCACGTACTGAGGGAACTAATTGAAAGAGCGAGGGAATATGAACTTCCATTGTGCATGGCTTTTGTCGATTATGAAAAAGCCTTTGATTCGGTGAAACCATCAGCAGTTACAATGGCTCTCAAATACTGCGGTATTGAAGATGCATACATTAATATTATTAATAACATCTATGAAAATGCAAGTGCAAAGATTCGGCTGTTTGAAAATACAACACACATAAAAATTGGAAAGGGAGTAAGACAAGGTGACACAATATCTCCCAAGCTCTTTAATGCCACATTGGAAAATGTCTTTCAATCACTGAATTGGGAAAACAAAGGGATAAAGATTAATGAAGATTATCTAACTCACCTTCGTTTTGCTGATGACGTAGTCATTTGTGCAGCTACCCCATAAGAGCTGCAGGGTATGATCCAGGAACTTGCTGACAAGATTAAAGAAGTGTGATTAAAAATGAACTTTCAGAAGACAAAAGTGATGTACGATGCTTTTACAAGAAATGAAGATTTATCGATTGATGGAGAAAAGCTGGAGATAACAGACACGTACGTTTATCTTGGACAGCAGATATCAAGTGAGGGTCACATTGATGAAGAAATTAATCAGAGTATAAAACTTGCCTGGAGAGCTTTTGGAAGAAACTGCATATTTGCAAGAGCAATATGCCATTATATCTTAAAAGAAAAGTGTTTGATCAATGCATCCTTCCAGTGCTTACGTATGGTGCAGATACGTGGACCTTATATAAAAGAGACATACAAAGGCTGCAGACAACTCAAAGTAACATGGAGAGGTGCATGCTTGGTGTAACCAGGAGAGATAAGAAAAGGAACTCGTGGATCCGAAAAATGACAAGAGTTAAAGACATCATGATCAGAGTTAAATCCCTGAAATGGCAATGGGTTGGACATACTGCCAGAACGACAGACCATCGATGGACAGCCGAAATTTTAGATTGGTTTTCAAGGGACAGGAAAAGACCCAGAAGAAGACCCCATGAGAGATGGGTGGATGAAATTTGAAAGTATGCGGGAGTAACATGGAGGAAACTGGCACAAGACAGACCGTTGTGGAAGAAACTTGGGGAGACCTTCGTCCAGCAGTGGATTGATAATGGTTGACAATGATGATGATGATATACAAATGAATATTGCCTCTCCTTGAATCACTCGCTGAGCTCATTTTGCGTGGAGTACAAAAAGCGAAAAAGAGGGGAAAATATATATATATATATATTTGTTTTTCATCAATCAGAAGCACCTCTGAACCCTTTATCGAAAGCAATTTCTTCCTTGAATGAAACAAATGAACAAACACTACTCCCCACTAGAATTGACAACATTTAAAACAATATGCAAGCAATTATCTATAGTTTTTAATCTCGGCACACCCAAAAAAAAAAAAAAAAAAAAAAGTTCTCTTCTAGAACAACAAACCAACGAACATACACGTACATAACATTCCCACACTTCACAAAACAATTCTAGCACTCTAAAAAGAAATTGAGGAAAGGGTAGGGAAGAAAAAAAAAGAATTCGAAGTTTGAATGTAAACTAAAGAATTTCATAAATTTTTCTTGACTTCTCACGGAAAATGAAGTGAAAACTTCAGAAGATGTAAAAAACTGATTCAAGTTCCTTACTAAAACTTTCTGAGGTCGAAGGTAAAAAAAATAAATGAACTGCGCATCATTCTTATTTTTTTTTCATCTTTTCCCGAAGGGAATCAAGATGCGTGATGGTAGCTTATTTTCCTTTCTGAAAAGGAGATGACCAGTCTCCTTTTCAGAAGCTGGAAAATGGCGACACATCAGGTGGGATGTCCAGGGATAATCCACAGGTAAGGGTTGGCACCCAACCGAACAATAAATGCTGACCTCTGCTACCAACAGTTAGACAGACTGCGAGAACAACTGACATCGAAGCGGCCAGCACTCGTCAATCGCAAAGGCGTGATCCTTCATCATGATAGCGCCAGACCTCATGCTGCTCTAATCGCTCGGCAAAAATTACTGGTCTTTGGTTGGGAAGTGTTAGCTCACCCGGCGTATTACCCTGACACCTACGGACTACCACCTTTTTCGATCGTTACAGAACGCCTACGCTCTCCAAACCTTCCATGCTGTGGACGATGTGAAAATGGCATTACATGACTTTTTTGACTCTAAAACACAGGAGTTATTCCGGCGTGGGATTCATGTACTCATAGACAGATAGCAAGAAGTCAGAATGATGGCCATTATGTGAAATCCTAAGTACGTTATATGTTGTGTTCTCCTTCTTTCTTTGTAGCCCACAAAAACGGGTAGAACTTATGCACACACCCGATAAAAAGAACTTGGCACTCCCAAGGTATGACTAAGGAATTAATGTCCCTCATCTCGTCAGGTATCAACAAGAAAAACAGGTATAACGAGTGAAAATCGACGAAACAGGCGCAGTGTCTCCACGTTACACCTTGATGTGATAAATATTTACTCTTTGGCTTTTACAGCACGCTACGTGAACCGTAGGTATACATCTAATATTTTTCTTTTAGGGTTTCCTCATCCTCCCACTTTTGTTCCTGCCAGTGAGGCCAAATAAATACTTCTAGTTAGTAACTTGTCACCCGGCTACTGAATTAGAAAACTTAAGCAGAAGCAAAGTACGTGGTCACGTGATTTAGGGAACTATTTAAGCCTGCTACTTCGTTAGTAGCGTTAATACCAGTGGAAAAAATAAAGGGCCTATTGTGGATGCTCGTATGGCTAGAGCGACGATTTTGAAAACAACAACGATGACATAGCGAGGATATTTAATCAGCGGAAATTATTAAAGATCCGGGCTATGTCAGCAACTGTGACGCGGCCAGATCGTCTTCGGCTTGAACAGAGAAACCTAACATCCTGTGTGCAACAATTAACTGAAAGCTGTTGCCGACCCATTTGTAGAGAGTTGAAGAGGATAGGTATTGGCAGTCGCATGCTTATACGGACACCACTGATTTTTGCGAAGAACCAGAAAGTTCGTCTATAGAACTTTCACCGTGACAAAAGTCATGTCGTCCGACAAGTCTCGGTGTACTTTGTTCTGTATGGACGGTCGGATCATGAAGCAGTGTACCCACAACTCAGGGTTCTGAAGGTGGTGTGGGGCACGTTGTGCTGGAACGAAAAGGGTCCGCAGATATTGCTGAAAGATTTCATGTCCGGAACATTGTTGCCGATGGCTGTATCATGGACGACAACGCCACTGTCCACCATCTTCCCTGAACTGAATCCCACTGAGAATGTATTAGAAACGTTAGAAAAACAGATCCGGCAGCAAAAGACTGTCTGGTATGCTGTAGATATTTTCACATACCGTCTGGAAGTTATGATAAACCAAATACGTGCTGCAATTCGAACTAAAGGAGGTCCAGCCAGTTATTGAATAAAAGTTTCTAATTCGGAAGCTGGTATGTGCATCTGAATTCTGCACGTGATCAGGACGAGTCTTAAAAAATTCCAGATATTTAGACGTCTCATTTAAATACGTAAAGCGAGAAAGAGTAAAATTGCGTTTCATAAATTTAGGAACCGTGAGTACGCTGTCCTGCCAGTTTTACTGGGAATATAACTTTTTTAAACGTGCAATTTACGCGATTCATATTTTAAAATTAGTTTTCGCAGTTTTTATTGTTCAAAGTTGATTTACAATGTCCTCAAGGGATTTTTTATTCCGTTGATCCACCGACAACTCACGCTATTATTAACAACAGACTCGTCTGATACTTAGTTAACTTCAAATTCCAGGCATAGTAACAACATTAACCCTTTAACAACCATAACGCCCAAAACGCATGTCTAGAGTTAGTCAGATTTCCTACCCTTACCAGTTCTTTAAATTACCACGACCTATGGGGGGGGGGGAGTCATCAGGAGCCACAACCAGTCACCACTGTTGTTACTAAACGAAGAAGTGAAACTACAGACAGTTTCTTTCTTTTTTTTTATTGAAGGTTTAACGACCACCGTGAGCAACTCAATGGGCTATAAGCAGTCGCCCGTCTCTAATTTAGGGTCACTGGTTCCAGGGAATGGAGAGAGCCAGTGCCGTAAGACAAACACAACATCCATGCCTCACCGGGATTCGAACCCGGACCCCTTTCGGACGAATGATCAGAGGCCATCGCTTAGACCACTGCGCCACCGGGGCTGCACAGACAGTTTCGGACGGTATGGTATTTAGAGTGATACTAGATTTCAGAGTCATGGTCGTTAAAGGGTTAAGCTATCTTTTCGATCACCTGAGATTTCGATGATAGCTCACACATTTTTCTATTCGCTGTGCGATGTACACTGAATGGAAAGAACTTTAGAGATACCTACCTAATAGCGTGCTGTTCCTCCTCTAGCGGCAATAACAGCCCGTACACGCTAAAGTATTGACTCCACCAGATGCTGGAGGGTTTCCGGAGATAATGGTAGCCATATCTTATGCAACATTGACCACAAGACGTTGGTCCAGGATCCATGGAGCTGGTGTTCCGCACCACAGCATTCCAAAGAGCTACCTCAGGATCCACTGAATGGTTCCAAACTGAGATGAGTGTTGCCTGGGTGGTTGAGCCTGATGGGGCAGCGCATCCTCCTGCTGGAACAGACGACCGGCTAAAAGATGCGCGTAGGTGACCAATCAGCACATGCTGGTAGCAGTTAAACACACTAAGGGACCTAATTTGTCTTATGAGATGGTTCCTCAAAGACTTGGAGCCACAGAACAGATGTGGCACGACGGACCATGGCCTTATGCCGTCGGAAGCCTCGAAACGGGACTCATCTGACCACACGACGCGGCTCCACTTTGTAGAAGTCCAATTTTGATGTTCCCGGCATCGCACAAGTAGGATGTCGGCCCCTGTAACACAAGATGTGCGCCATGCCGTTCACCTGCTGACGCTTTTTGGGCCTCTTACATTGAAACTGTATGTGATTTGCGCTTCCGTTGCCAAGCTGTCGGTCTGCCTTGATACGGTTGCCCTCGGGTGCTTACCACGTGGATGATAGAATGATCCATTTGTCTTGCGCCGACAATGCGTGCACGCTCAAAGTCGCTGAGATCACCACGTTTACGGTACATTTTTTTTTGTTTTTTTTTATTGGAGGTTTAACGACCACCGTGAGCAACTCAATGGGCTATAAGCAGTCGCCCGTCCCTAATTTAGGGACACTGGTTCCAGGGAAGGGAGAGAGCCAGTGCCGTAAGACAAACACAACATCCATGTCTCACGGGATTCGAACCCGGACCCCTTTCGGACGAATGATCAGAGGCCATCGCTTAGACCACTGCACCACCGGGGCGGCCGGTACATTGTTGAAAAGCCCTGCTGTCCGCCTGCGATCGGGACACTCATCCCCCATATCTCTAATGTTTTATCTATGGAGTGTATTTATATTCAAGATTTCCTGACTTCATTGACAGCCAGTGTGACCCAAAGAAATAAGCTCTTGGGAGTTCCGACGTGACGTTTAGAAAGTGGTAATCAGTAAACCACCTCGGTTAATTTCATTATATTGTCTTTTGTGAAATGAAGCTTAAAACTAACAGCTTCAATCATCATCATCATTATCTACTTCTACTTCTTCTGATGTCGGCGTTACTACGCTGTCTTCCTCAGCTCGCTATGGCACTCTTCCTTCTCCGGGTGGTGTGTTCAGCAATCCTGCAGGTGTAAACCCGTTGCCTTCCTCTGCCCACATGAATTCTTCAGCTTCTACTCATAGTGATGACGCCATGGATACTTCTGGAGTTGCAGCCTCCACGAGCTCCTCGATGCCCTTTCAGCCTTTGTCCACGTATTCTGCTATCGCCGCCTCTTCTGCGCCACGACAGTAGCCGAAGATGCCGTATGCGGGCGGTCAGGCGTTGCATAACTATATTCGTCGAGATGGTAAATCCATTTTTCTTGAAATCCCAGCTGACTCTTCAGCAGAAAATACTTTCTTTGAAAACCTGGCGAAGGGAGTTAGTTTCAAGGCTCTCCCGGATACTCCGATGAGAATTTACGCAGACGCCATTATCCAGAGGTTTTCACTTGAAGCCATTTCGCATATGTACCAGCGTGGCCGGACAGTTGTTGTCTATCTTGCCAAAGTTGAATATGCACAGACTCTCCTGGCTACCGGTCTAACCGTCGGTGATCGTCAACTTTCTCCTGAGCCTGTCGCCCAAAGACCTGTGAACGTCTCGTTTTACCCTGTTCCCCCAGAGATAAGTGACCTCATGTTGTATGCTGTGCTATCGTCTCTGGGGCGAGTCGTTGGTGGAATTTTTACCCACTCAGCAGCGAAGAATGACCCGCAGCATGACTTTATTCGTGGCGCTCGTCGAGTCGCAAGAGTCGTATTTCCAACTCAGGAAGCTATTGCACAGCTCCCAACACAATTCAGTCAAGTGCAAAGACGAGATCCGGCGTATTGATCTATTGACGGAATATCATTGCAGTCGCTGCAAGGAGATTGGACACCGTTACACTCGGTGACCTACGGAGCAAGCGACTTCTGCTCCGCCTGATGCCCCAGTGGGTCCTCTACACCCGCCTACTGGAGCTTCTTCTATACTTTTGCCAACTGATGATCCTCCCCGTCTGGAGGCTACTTTTCCGTCAGCTTCCTCTCCACCTCTAGCCTCCGAGGAAAATTATCCTGCCCTGTCATCAAACAACCCTTTCAAGGCTCCTGACCCTCCTACCAACGTTCCAGATGTTAATGGTAGAAATATGTCTGATACCGAAACCTCTAACGCGGATACCGAAACCTCTAACGCGGATACCGATACCGCTTACCTGAGTGTTAGTGACCACACCTTGAGTGAGGAGTCGGACGCGACCCCCCGTTTCCGCACTGAAAAGAGAGAAGCTCCGAAGGCTCCACGTGGCTTGTCCATGCGGCGGAAGCCACCCGGACTGTCACCTGCTTCGTCTTCTCGACGCCACTCGTTGCCGCCTGCCCTGAAAGACCTTGATTTGACTTCATCTTCTGCCGACTATCTACTACCTTACGATGTCTTCGTTGCGAAATTGCAACAACAAGATTTTATAACTACTCCGTTATCGTATCAAGAATTATTTGAAATTTCCTGCAGGAAACGCTTGCCTGGCGGTTTCCCTCTATTTATCACCACTCATCAAGATCATCTTCCGGCAGCATTTGAGCAGTTGCAGGCGCTAGACACCCTCTTCCGAAATATCCGTAGTCCGTCCTCTGATGACACACTTGCTGTGAAGAACATTCATCGCCGGGTTAATAATCTTCGAGAACATCTGGTTAAGAAAATCACTCTTGTTTCTGATCTGCCGCTTTCACAGTGACGACTTACAATTGTCGCGGGTTTGCGGCACCCGATGTGAACGCTCTTGTTTACGAGGTCCTTGCAGCCATTGACAGTGATGTCCTCCTCCTTTAAGAGACTCATTGTTCTTCAGATACGCCTACTCACCGTTGGCGAGCATGGCCTTATACCTTTTCCCACTGATACCGACAGTAGCGGTCCGCTGGAACAGCCGTCGGCGTTCACCGCCGATTTATGCAACGTCTGATTTCTGTTTCTGTCACGAATGTGTATTTAGATTTATTGCAATGCCTTACCTTCTGTACTGTATAATGAATTAGCTTTATTTTCTTCTCCGCTAAGCTAATTATATGAATGATGCTCTTCCTACCAGCTAGCTAATGATATACTTGTACTAAGCTTCAAAATAGTGAACTCAAAATGGATGTTACTAGTTAATTACGAACGAGAATAAAGTCTTAACGCTGGTTATTTATTTTAAGAAACTAATGTTATAAACCTAACAGCCAGAAAGAGGTCTGACAAAAACTATGAATTGAGAAAGACTAACTTACGGCAACTTCTTTATTATCAGACTCTTGGTCAACTAAAGCACACACACAACTTGTTTTACAATAATGAAGAATCTCTCCTCATAACAACACAATCTCTCCTCGTAGTACAAACGCTCTCCGTAAACAACAACGCTCTCTCATAACAACAACAAAAGCTCCCTCTAAGTCTCGATGAACGCGCCTATATACTAGCTACCACCACGTCATGACTTACACTCATTGCCAGATCTCATTCAGCGGGTGAAATAATATTTCGTTCAGTAAGAAGACAATTTACATAGTAAAATAAAATAAACAGAGATAGTAAAATCAAAAGGAAAGTGAATATAGAGTATACGTTATAACGGCTGCTGTCCCTTTTCATGTGTTTAACGTGTACATCTCAACTGATGATTCGTATGTTACTCCTCTTTTTCTGATCTTACGTTTCACGCTTGATGCGCTCCCCTCTGCAGAGGGTTTTATCTTCGGGGGGAGGGGGGATTTTAACTGTACTCGGCAACCATCCATTGACGTTCCTCGCACGGCGAACATCGTGCACGTCTGGTTTCTCAGTTAACTCAGTTTCTCAGTGATTACCAGTTTGTTGATTCCTACCGCCAGCTACAGCCGCATACCATCTCTTTCACTAGAGTCGGTCCTCTAGCTCAAGGCTCCGCTGCTGCTAGCCTTGACCGTATCTACGTTTCCTCTTCTTTGCTTCCTGCAATCACTGCTGCGTGGCATTTCGCAACTGTGTCTTCAGACCACTGCGCCGTGTCTTTATCAATTTGTGTCTTTCCGACTTCGCCTTCTGTGCGTCGTGGATGGACTTTCGATGATACCATGTTGCAAGATCGCTCTTTTTGTGCTGCAGTTGAGCAATTCCTTACTGCCCGGAAACCCCTCCTTGCTTCTACACCGAGTGCACTCCGCCTGTGGTTAGACACTAAGCTCGATCTCTTACTTTTGGTACGCCAACCCTCGTTTTCCTTCTCTACCACTCGGTCGATGGCGGTCAGCAATCTCCGAGGTGTTCTTTCTTTCTTGCCGCTGACAGACCCGCAGTATCCAGTGATTAAAGAAGAACTACATTCTCATCTCCTAACATCGGCCCAACAGTCTGTTCGTCGCCTGCGGCTTCTTCATTTCTCGCCAACACCACAATCCTTTCAAATTCTCTCTAAGATGGAAACCACGCGGCGTAAGTCGACATCACTGCGTCATCTTCGTCTTCCAAATGGCTCTGTTACTTCTGATGCTTCTCTTATTTGCTCTCCAGTCCGTCACTTCTTTCAGGAGAAATTCCGTGCTGTTGCGCAGGATTCGGACCTTTCCTCCTCTCCCCTTCTCTGTGTTCTCCTCTTACTGCTAATTTTACTTTGTCTGACCTTAGGGCAGCTTTTGATTCCCTTAACTCACACTCCTCTCCTGGTCCTGATATTCTACCACTGTCCTTTTATCGTGATTTCCTTCTGTTTCTTCTACCTTTCCTTTCCGCTGGATTTTCGTGCACTCATTCTTCCACTGCGCTTCCGCGGGAATTTACGGTTGCTCATGTCATCCTCCTGCCGAAGAAGGGAGACCCCCTGAATCTGACGAATTGGCGCCCTATTTCTATTCTTAATATTGATTACAAATGGTTTACTAAACTTCTTTATCGCCGCTTAAATTCTATTCTTCCGTTTCTCCTTTCCCCCGACCAGTCATACACCGTGCCTGGTCGTTCTATTTCTAACAATATTTCTTTTCTTCTCCATGTCACCTTCCTTGCCCATAAACATTCAGAACCTCTCGCCCTGTTTAATCTTGATCAACAATCCGCGTTTGATAACGTTTCTCATAACTATCTCTCTACTGGTTTAACTCACTACGGCTTACCCTCTTCTTTTGTCACTCTCCTTCTCAGTCTCTACCGGGGCGCCTATTTTCATATTCGGACGGCTACATTTTTTACGGCACCCATTCCCTTTCGGCGTGGAATTCGGCAAGGTTGCCCCCTTTCGGGGCAACTCTTTGTTCTTGCATTCGAACCTTTTCTGATCGCCTGCCGATCAGCATTTCTTTCTTCCTTGCCACCGATCATCTCCAGCACCAGGCATCACCAATTTTTTGTCTCCACTTACGCAGATGATGTCACTTTTTGCCTACGCCGAGATGACCAGTTTGATATTCTCCGCTCCACGTACCAACAATACGCAACTATCTCCGGCGCGTCTTTGAATGTTCTTAAGAGCACTGGGTTGTGGTGCGGGTCGTGGAAGGGCCGCACTGATGCCCCGTGCGGTGCGTTGTGGTTCTCCACGTCACAGGAAATCCTTGGCACCCATATTGGTCATTCATTTGCTGCAGGGAATCTTACTTGGCAAGATCTTCTTCCTCGTCTACAACGTACAGCAGCATTCTAGCGCTTCAATCACTCATTTGCGTCCTACTTCCAGCGGGCGCAAATCGTCAAGCGATACCTTCTCTCTCAATGCTTGTTTTCCTGGACCTCAACGGTGTTCAACCTGAGACGTCAGTCTACTATCAATAGCATCTTTAAATCAGTCATCTGGTCTGCAAAACATTGGGTGGCTGCTACGATATTTACTCTCCCTGCCTCCTTAGGTGGAATTCATCTACCGGATGTTCGCTCTTATTACCGCGCCTCTCGCATTGTTTCATTCGTACGCCTTCTTCTCTCCCCCTCTCCCTCACTTTCCTCTACCTTCGATGTTCTTATTTCTCTTACAATCCATTATTTTCTTTTCTCCTTTTTCTTCGGATGGATTCCTATCCTTTTTAGTTTTACCATTTTCCACACATTCTTTCTGAAGCTCTAGCGTTTCTCCGTTCACTTCCACTTCTCCGTGCACCTCCTTCTACTACCCGCGATCTCCTCGCCGAACCGCTTTTCTTTTCCACTCTGATTCACTCTTCCGACCAACCCTACTTTATCTTCCCCTGTTGGGTACGCTCTGGGATTTTCCCTGTGCAAGCTCTGGTTAATACTGATTTATCCTGGAAGCCCCTATCCTCTCTTTTCCCTGATCCTACTCCTTCCGAGGAGGATGATTTTCCTCTCCTTCGCTCTACCCTCCGTTTCCTCTTCCCCTCCCTTGTTTCTGAAACTGGTCTTATCTCCGTTTCTGGCCCTAGCCTTTCTCTCCCTTTCTTCCTTTCCCTTCGAGATACCACCGTCCCCATTTCCTCTTTAACTGTTTCTTTGATCTACAATTTTCTCCGAACACCATTTGCTCTTCCAGACCCACTCTTAGACGTTTCTCCTTCGCTTTCTCCGACTATCTGGAATGCTTCCTTTTCTCCTCTCTCCTCCCCGCTAGAGCGTAATATTTAATGGCTGGTTTCTTCACCGTCGCCTTCCTCTTCCTTCTTCTCTCTTCCATATGTCTCTCTCTCCTTCTCCACTCTGTTGCTTTTGTGATTCCGAAGGTGACATCGAGCACATATATTGTCATTGCCCGATCTTGTGTCCGCTGCTTCATACTGCCTTTCGACTTGCTGGCGCTATCTGCTCACAAGATCTCCCCTTTCAAGCATATTCCTGGTTGCTTCTCACAAAGCACCCAACACTTAAACTTCCGGATGTCTGCGCCTACTTATTTGTTCTCGCGAAACATGTGATCCACCTTTACCGCCTCTCTCTACGCTCCAATTCTACTATACCCAGCATCGTTTCTGCTGGTGGGATTTTACGGAAGATCTTTCAGAACCGCATCTTGGTTCGGCTCCGGTTGGAGTACTTCACAGCATCTACTCCTCGATCTATGGCTTCTTTCCGGTCTGCCTGGGCGTAAGATGCTGGGTGGTTCCAAGTCGATGGTTCGACGCTTTATCTTTTGTGATGAAAGACCTATTTCCTCATATCGCATCGTGTACCTGTGAAACGCGTTGTGTGGTATTATGTATAATTTTCCATTTTGGCATAACATTGTACCTACGTTCAGGCAAGTTATCCTGAGTAAAATGTTGTGTTGAGTTATGTTGTTAACTATATGATAGTTATGCATATTCTACCTGTATACTTCGCTTCCCTTTACGATCGCTGCATTGTAAATGTGTTTTATATTCCTGTTGTCTTGCATGGCTTTACACAGGTCTATGTTTGTGTCTAAGGTAATCGGACTCTAGTTTCTACTTATTCTTTTGTGTTTTTGAATGCTGCCTAGTTGCTTACCCCACGGCTTTTGTTCTACTCTAAAAATTGAGTTGTCTGCGTACTAGATACCTTTGCATATCCTGCACCTTCTTCTCATCTTAATTTCACCGGTTGAAGTGAGTTTTTATATTTTATTGTGTACGTTTTGCATGCAGTGTGACACGTGCTTTATTTTGTAAAAGTGCACCATGTTGTTTCTGCCATGTTCTTACTATAGTGATTTATATTTCTGCGTTCGTTTTCGCTCATAGTTTACTACTTTGATCTATTTGTTACAGTGTACCGTGTTGTTTCCTGCATTTGTTTTATCATTGTGTAAGCTTTTAATTTTCTTTTCTTCTATGTCCCAACCTCTCAAGTGTGCATCAATTGTCATCACCGTACTGTGTTCTGTCTTGGGACTGTGTTTGCTTGTCCTTTTTCGTTTATTCACTCCTCGCCTTCTCCTGTTTACAACTTAGCGTGTTAGTCTGTATCTGTTTCATAGCCTGTTTTCTTTGCCTGTAAGCTAGATGTGTTGTACTTCCCGACTTTTCTTCTGTTTGATTGCTATGCCTATTGTTAAGTTTCTCCATCACACGAGTTCTTGACCATGTTCATTTGCACCTACAGTTGTCTTTGCTTTTGCCGTATACCCTCTAGTTATACTGTGTACATGTTTGTGTTGTTTACTTTAGAATGGTGTGTACCATTTTAAGTGATTTTAGCATTTTTCGTGTTATTTTGTGGGCGTTACCTTGTACATATGATCATTTATTGTTCTTCTTCTGTTTTCACCTTATGTGGTGCGCCTCTATCTTTTTCTTTAATAAAATGTCGAACTCCTCCAGTTCCCGTACATTTCGGGGTGGTGGTGATTTAGCGCGAATCCGCTTTTCCAAGTCGAACCACAAATGTTCGATTGGGTTCATGTCAGGTGAATTTCAAGGTCAGGGCATTAATAAAAAGTCACCATCATATTCCTTGAACCAATATAACGAAGTAAATTTCTCCGTCATTTTTGTTCACGCCGGGGCTCAAACGCGGGCCCCCTCATTCCGGAATAAGTTGCTCTACCAATTGAGCTACGCGGACGTTCGTTTCTGACTGCTATCTGCCTTTATGTCGTGTGCGTCCTGCTGGCAGGTACGTCACATCTCCCCCCTCCCCGAAAAAGGGCCGGGGGAATGGCCCACGGGTCAGCCGTGACCATGAATCGTTGCAGGCAGCCATCCTCTGTAGAACGTACACTTGAGAACTCCCAGTCAATCTGGTGTGTGGAATGCAACGTCACACACAAATCTTTTTCGAAGCACTGGAGAAGGGATTCTCTTATTTTTCCTATCTCGCGGTGTGGAAATAACATCACACCAATGCGAGATTTTGAACGGCTGGGTCATCCGGATAGTTCGGGCGCCATTATAACGAAGTAAATTTCTCCGTCATTTTTGGTCTACGCCGGGATTCCAACTTCCGGAACAAGTCGCTCTACCAACTAAGCTACGCAGACGTTCGTTCTGATTACTATCTGCCTTTGTGTCGTGTGCGTCCAGATCCCCCCCCCACCCTCCGAAAGAGGGCCGGGGGAATGGTCCACGGGTCAGCCGTGACCATGAATCGTTGCAGGCAGCCATCCGCTGTAGAACGTACACTTGAGAACTCCCAGTCAATCTGGTGTGTGGAATGCAACGTCACACACAAATCTTTTTCGAAGCACTGGAGAAGGGATTCTCTTATTTTTCCTATCTCGCGGTGTGGAAATAACATCACACCAATGCGAGATTTTGAACGGTCGGGTCATCCGGATAGTTCGGGCGCCATTATAACGAAGTAAATTTCTTCGTCATTTTTGGTCTACGCCGGGATTCGAACCCGAGTCCGCTTATTCCGGAACAAGTCGCTCTACCAACTAAGCTACGCAGACGTTCGTTCTGATTGCTATCTGCCTTTGTGTCGTGTGCGTCCAGATCTCCCCCCCCCACCCTCCGAAAGAGGGCCGGGGAAATGGCCCACGGGTCAGCCGTGACCATGAATCGTTGCAGGCAGCCATCCGCTGTAGAACGTACACTTGAGAACTCCCAGTCAATCTAGTGTGTGGAATGCAACGTCACACACAAATCTTTTTCGAAGCACTGGAGAAGGGATTCTACTATTTTTCCTATCTCGCGGTGTGGAAGTAACATCACACCAATGCGAGATTTTGAACGGCCGGGTCATCCGGATAGTTCGGGCGCCATTATAACGAAGTAAATTTCTTCGTCATTTTTGGTCTACGCCGGGATTCGAACCCGAGTCCGCTCATTCCGGAACAAGTCGCTCTACCAACTGAGCTACGCAGACGTTCGTTTCTGACTGCTATCTGCCTTTATGTCGTGTGCGTCCTGCTGGCAGGTACGTGACACCACTCCTTGACGATTCTGGAAGTGTGGCGTGGCGCATTATCCTGTTAGTGTTAGCCAAGCCCATCAGGGAACACAGTTGCCATGAAGGGGTGAACTTGGTCCGCAACAATGTTCAGATACCAGGCACCTGTCAGGGATTGTGCTATTGGGAGAATGGGGCCTAAAGTGTCTCAAGAAAGCATCACCCACAGCAAAGCACAGCCGCCTCCAGCCTGTTTCCACCCAAAAGTGCACCCAAGTACCGTAATCGGCGTATCAACGCTCGGGCCGTCTACGTGGTGCATCAGGAAACTTGATTCGTCAGACCAGGCCACTTTCTTCCAATCATCCACGGTCCAATCTTGATGATCTTGGGCCCATTTCATGCGTTGTTGGCGATGACTTGCAGTGAGCATGTGGGACCCGGCTGGGTCTTCGACTACGCAGGCCCATGCGCAGAAGGCTCCGGTGAACTGTGTGCTGTGACACATTGCCCTGATCATCACGGTTGCAGCTGAGGGGGATTTATTGCAATGTGACCCTGCGGTCGTTGTGAACAATGCGCGACAGTCTCCGCACCCCTCTGGCATCAATGAGCTGCGGACGACACAAGGCTGGACGATGGTTTGTCGTTTGACCATATGTGCACCACTTTTGATACGTACTCACTACAGCGGCACGTGATCAACCCACGAGCCGCGCCGTCACAATTTGTCCTTTATCAAACTCCGGTAAATCGGCAGCTTTTCCCATTCTGTCTCCGAAAACTCTACTAACCGAAATCTGGTTCTCGGTTGTATATATGCTACTCTGTGAATTTCACCAGCGTTCGGTCTCCAAGCGCGCTCATCGGTGTATTTCTTAAGTATTCAGAACTGTTTATCGTTCTCTCTGTGTTGTAGTTGAATATATTATGAACTTTCACGAAATATTAAGTGCTATCCAGTGAAATTTGCATTTAGAAAGGCAGAAATGGGGAGATGATTAATACATATTCCGAAAAAAATGCGTAGAAGCATTTTTTTTACGTCCTACACATTTTAAAGAAAAGACTGTACCGCCTTCTTAAAAAAATCTGCTTTGGGGTTTTAAGTTCTGAATCATTAAATTTGGCGTCTTTTAGTGACCCAAATTATCAATAAAATTTGCTCTCACCAACGCACGTACTATTCTTTTACACATGATTTCCTTCATAAATCCTGTACTGTCACTTTTCAAAACTCCCCAATTTTTTGTTCCTTTTAAGTGCCCATTCAAATTGTTAAAAAAAAATCGTGATTTCTTTGAAGCTTTGAAAATTTTGACTTTTGGGTTCTGATTCTCCTCGTTATCGATATAACAGTTTCCTAATATTTTTACCAGATCTTTTATTACTTCACGAATTTGGTGATAAGTCTGAATGCCTTACTCAAAATCTGTATTCGTTTTTATGAAATGATCAGCCAAGCTATTACATATACACAATAGAGTCACAATATTGTGACCACCTCCTACTTTTGACGTCAACAGCGCGCAGCCCATGAAAGAAGGCTCGTTGCTGTCATGGATAAAAGGAGCAATTTATTAGATTTGCACAAAAAAAAGCATGATTATCGGCTTTCGGGGCAAGGGTGGCACTATTTCTGAAACAGAGCAGTTTGTGAACTGTTCGCGTGCTACTGTGGTTGAAGTGTATCGTGATTGGAGAAATGGAACCATTGCGAATAAGCGAGGTAAAACTGCTGAGCACAACGTGCCATTGATGTGAGAGGCGAACGTCGGCTTCGAAGGTGCGTGAGGGCCGATCGACACGCTACAGTGGAGCAACACACTGGCCGAATGAACCAGGGGGCTACATGAAGTGTGTCTAAAACGACAGTTCAGCGAACCCTGCTGCGTATGGAGCTCCGATGCAGACGGATGATCACTGCACCTATGCTAACGAAGGTGCATCGGCAGAAAAGGCTTGCATGGCAGTATCGGAATTGGACTTCCGCTGATTGGCAAAGGATTGCCTTCTCCGATGAATCACGTTTTCTGCTTCATCGAACGAATGGGCGTTGGCGTATAAGGCGAGAAACATTGGAGAACAAACACTCTTCAACCATTGTTGAAAGAACACAAGCTGGTGGGGGCAGCGTTATGGTCTGGGGAATGTTTTCGGGGCATTCTCTGGGTCCACTCATACCTGTGGAAGACAATATGGACCTAATTCGTTATGAATCCATCCTTGCAGAACACGTACATTCATACATGCTGATTGTTTTCCCTGGGGAGGATGAGATCTTCCAGAACGACAATACGACGTGTCACACAGCTAGAAATGTCCGAGAATGGTTGGAAGAGCACGATGAAGACTTCAAAGTACTTTCATGGCCCCCTAATTCCCCAGACTTAAACCCAATTGAGCATCTGTGGGATCACCTCGATCGTGTTGTTCGCTCTATGGATCTTCCACCACCTGTCAGATGCACTGCAGTCAGCATGGTGAACACCTTTCAGCACCTTAATGAATCACTCCCAACCCGTCTAGTATAAGGATGGTGCACAATATTTTAACATGTTTTGCACTACGGGTGGATAACTTTATTTCCTTGATGGCTTTTCAAAGGAAGCACAAATTATTAGAAGATTTCTCTGAATTTACCACTTACCTTTCTTCTTGCTAAGAGATCTTTGTCTAAGGAGACCCTGCTGAATTATCTACTTACTTTTCTTTTCTTGATAGGTGTTTGAAAATCATCATTAGAAAATGTTAGGTTGTTCAAAAACTGTCTTTCAGGTTTTTACTTACTCTGCTTCATTTTCAAGAACACTTTGAGTTATCTGCTAATCAGTAAGTAGATGCAAAATTTTAACTTACCTTTCCCTATCGGTTACTAATGATTCGTCGAAAGAGACCTTGAAATCTACTCTTAACTTATGTCTCCTTAATGAATATTAAGAATCATCAGTCCATGGGACTTTAAGTAATATTTCCTGATAATACTTGAGGGAAAAAATAGCCATCTTTACATAGTTAAGATAAGGTCGGATTTTGGAGGTTTCAAATATAATGAATAAATGAATTCTTTGTACCCACTAAAGATGGATGAGTGACATGCGTTCGAAGGTACGGGAAGAGGGAAATATCATCTTCCCATTTTCAGAGTAAGGTCCAATGAGGTGAATTTGTAGTTAAGAAATAAAATCTTATCCACCTCACCCAGTGTGCTGCGGATTCCAAAGTACTAGTAAATGATCCTGTTTCTCTTTCCTTTAGGTGGTAATGTTCAACGGACAAGGTCAATAGCTTAGTGATGAAACAAAATAAATACCATCTGACGTTCATATTGATAAGATAGGGCGATTCGGTTAACGTTTCTGAACAATAATAGCAGCAAATGTTAATGGTGGTTTGCAGTACTTCCATAATGGTATTTGCATTTCACAGGAGTTGATATGGGGTCACCTTTGAGTGGCAGAAAAGGTTACCTAAGTAAATTCACGGTTTTTATGTTTCAAATAAAGGAATTCATTTAGAATGAAGGGAATATCTTTTGCGAACTACAAATATATTTGTCCATAAAATCCATTTTTTTAAAGAAATACTGATGTACCAAATTGTTAGATAAGGAATTTCTATTTAATCTGCTTGTTATCACTACAGGACTACGACGGCTGATCAATAAACATCAATCTAGTGCTTATGACGACAAAATTGTCTTGCTTCCAACGTCATTACAATTATTTTCAGAAGACGGCGTTGTTTCGCGATGGAGTTGGAATAAAAATAGCGATTGATGACTATCCACCTTAAAATATCCTCTCAACTAAAATTATGTGCTGTAACCAGGTTTTTCGGGCATAGACAGCTCTGGAAAATGCTATCTGTCAGCAGCTTATGATTACACATAACGTGTAAACATGTTTTACATGTGCGCACAGGTAGATTTTCAATAGATAACTCATGCGGTAAGACATTTTTTTCACCAATTCCTTAACGATTCTAAAGTGGCAAGCAAGTAGAATCTGTGAGCAACTGACGCTGACACTATGACCCACGGATTCTTATAGTTGGTGTAATACTCGAAATATCTTAACTGTTACAGTAATTGGGCTAAAAAGTAAGAATTATGTCATGTATGAGTACAGCTGTCATGCATTTGTATGCCACTATGATTTATAACTTGGGACCAGATATTACTTTTGACGTAAGACTAGGTCCAACTCCGCGAATACCAGGCTGCGACTTATGGTCTACCACCTGTGACAAAAATAGGTCCCAATCGATATCATTATAGCGTTAAAAATAGGTGCTGCACATTAATCATGTTATCATATTCGTAAACAGCATGGAGTCTAATTCGCATACTGCGCAATACATCGTGGCCGCCCCGGTGGCACAGTGTTCTAAGCGATGGCCTCTGATAATAATTCGTCCTAAAGGGGTCCGGGCTCGAATCCCGGTGAGGCATGCATGTTGTGTTTGTCTTACGGCACTGGCTCTCTCCCTTCCCTGGAACCAGTGACCCTAAATTAGGGACGGGCGACTGCTTATAGCCCATTGATATGCTGACGGTGGTCATTAAACCTCCAATCCAAAAAAGAAAAAAATCGTGCGCGCGACGCTGCCCTTTCTCCCTGTGCGCAGGTGAGATGATGCAATATTTCTGGGTGTGCCGCCGAGTTTGACTCAGTCTATCTCGGCAACAGTGGGAGCAACACGACTGTGCGTGGTATCGTTTTAAAGCTCTCGACGAGATCTATTCGAATATATAGCAGTGGTTTGAACTGAACATTTTAAAAATTGTGTTCTTGTAAACCGATTAACACTTTTGACAATATCGCGGACAACTGTGAGTGCAAATCGACTGTGCGTGGTATCATTTTAAAGCTCTTGAAGATATCTATTCAAATATATAAAAAAATATATCGCAGTGGTTTAAACTAGAATTAAAAAAAATTCGTGTCAGCGGGTTAACATTTTCGACAATGCCGCAAAATGAGTGCAAGCAAAAATGGAGAAAATCAAAACGAGAGGCAAGAGCAAGTGATGAGGAATGAGGGAAACCCAAAGAAGACGGAGCACCACGTTGGATAATTCGTGTATCGATCTGCGTTGTGTTCGCAATGTATCCAGCATTATTTGTAAACATTATGTAAGCGACTTTTCATATCATAGACCTGTGCTGCTATAACAAATTAAATAAACGCTTTGAAACCTTACTCGACTAGCTCATTTCAACTCTCCGAACTGACTGCTCAATCAGAGCCTACCTGTATTTTTTTATTCATTTATATTGCATTGAACATTTTAAAATTTCGATTTATGGTTTCAAATCCAGTTCAATTAGTGATGCTGAAAACAAAACTGGCAACCCTTTGAAAACCAGTTAAGCTTCTAAAACATCGTTTGTTTATATTAATCTCTTAACTGGTAATAAAAAAGCAAACGTCACTATGAAAAGTGAATGCGAAATTTCTATAAAAGTAATTTGGAACAGAAATCTCGATTTTAGGTAGGAAAGGTAGTGTTCCTACCTAAAAAAAAAACGAAAAAAAAAAGCCTAAGCAATTTTTTTTATGAGGGGAAACTTAAAAATTATATATATACACAGTGATACAATCGGGACTTCTTAGTATGGAAATTTGAATACTTGTGACTTACCTATACAGTTACGAGGACCAGCCGAGAAAGGAACATATGCGTATGGATGTCTACCTACAGAATTCTCCGGAAGGAATCTATCTGGATCAAATTTTTCAGGATTCGGGAAAACTTCCGGATTCCTATGCAGCATGTAGGTGAATATCATGCACGTCGTGCCTCTTGGAATGGTGTATCCGTCTTGGAAAGATTTATAATTAAAACAATATTCAGAATCACAGTAAAATAAATCGAAACAATGATTTATTATAAAACATTTTCTTTGCAATTTGAAAAAACAAAAACATGAATACATACTGCAATCAAGTTGCGTGTCCTTCTCCGAAGCGTTAGTCTCACTCTTCCACATATATACAACAGAAAGAGAGTTGCTTTATGCTAATGTACAAGGGACATCCTGAAAGTAATGCATCCTCCTTAATAACTTTTGAAATTTTGACGTGATTTTAATCGAACTGCACTGACATCTACTATGATATGTTACCAATGCGGGAACACATTTTTGTTTTCAGAATCGGAAATAAAGATCATGAATGACAAATAAAAGCAGCAAGCCGTAATTGAATTCCCGGAAAAAAAAAAAGAGATGTGAGGCTCCAGAAATCCACAGAAGACTCCTAGTGGTGTATGGAGCTGCCACAATCGATATCAGTAATGTCCGAAGATGGATGAAGAGGTTTCGAGAGGGAGAAAGTTCAGTGTCGGAAAAACAATAGAGTGGAAGACCCGCAACTGAAGTGACAGATGCCAACAGGTAACGAGTGAAAGACCTCATCACAGCTGATCGTCGTGTCACTATCTAGGAGTTGCAACAATTAACAGTGCTCACTATGTGCAGACATTGAAGAAGCTAACAGAAGGAAAAGACGCGACATTCAACATCATGATAACTCACGTTCCCAAACCATAATGAAGACTTCACAGGCTATTGCCAAAATGGGGTGAATGGTGATGCCCTAACCCCCTAAGTACTGATTTGGCTCCCTCAGTTGTTTTCCTGTTTGGCCCTTTGAAAAACACCTCTCGTGGGGAACGTTTCAACGATATGACAGACGTTAAACTGGCTGTGAATTCATGGGTGAAACTACATCCTCAAAAATTTTTCCAAAGGGTTCAAAGATGGCGGAAATGTATAGAAAGTGAGGGACCATACTTTGAATAGGCTAGTATTATTAACAATATGTCCAAGTATTTTGCCACCAAATTTCACATTTTTGCTGCTACAAATAAAAATATAATGAGGATCGAGGCATTACTTTCAGGATGCCCTTTGCACATGGGCGCTAACTCTAAATTAAGGCTCATACTTACATGAATGCAAATTGCTCCTTATGTCATGCCCATTCAAAGAATATTCATCCTTACCTTATATTGACAAGAAGGCATATTCACTCGTATTTTGAATTAGCGTAAAGGAAAACTGAATTCTATTTTATGCAAGTGCTTACATGAACTTTATACTGAAGTGTCAAATTATTCAGTGTATGTAACACCTATATAAAGCTATTTCACCCTTAAGAGGAGTATACGGTGAGCCGCCTTTTCCTTTTGTGTGTTTGAAGGTTGATAAAAATTGGCATGCGTCTGTGAAAGGCATCCCGATGAAGTACGATAGTGTGAAAGCAAGTGGTGTCTTATGTTCAGGCAGTGTGAAGGCACTTTTATATCTATGTAGAAAGAGAAGTACATGTACCAACCCAGTCCAGGAGATCAGTCATTAAAACTGGTGGCCATGATTTCATATGGAACACGGTTCAGTTAGCGCAGTCGTATACACTGCGTAGATAATCTGCTATGAAGAACCGACCTAACTGGAAATTCCAGGGAGACAGCCGTCAACCCGCTGCCAAGTGACCTCACAGTCCTATAAATGCCATGACTGGAAGAGAAAAAAGAAAAAAAGGACTTAATCTCCATAACCAACTGTGGTGAATATATACATCAAACTTGATTACAGTTGGAATCTACCACTATTTAGATAACGTAATAATGCACAATTCTATCATGAAACATAGCGAAAGAAACCTAACTAGCAGTTAAATTAGATACGAAATGTTTGTTCCTAAAAGTGGAAAACCAAATAAACTTGGTTAGCACAATGCTCCTTAGGTATTATCTCCTGTTCGAGTTGTATCAAAAAGACACCATTTATTTCTTCTCATAATCTGATTTACTAGAAGGACGGCCTAGCTCTCTATTTTCTGCTCAACATTTGGACGGCATGCCTTCCTGAGCCATCATGAAAAATATCACTGTGTAACTACAGGTACAACTATGGAGATGGCAAATCTGACGGGTTTCGAACGAAGTTTCATCCTTGGAGCTGGACTGGCCTGGAGTTCCATAATGAAGATCCTGAAACTCAATGAGAAATCCTCTTCAAAATGTACTCCGCAAGGCAGTGAGCTCAGAGGCGAATTCGATCACGAACCCCTACTTCTATAGGTTCCATGTCCAGATAGGGTCATTGGTATTTCATCTTGAGGAGCTGGCAGGATAATAGTGGTGAACATACTGAATTGCTTTCCCATTGAGTTTCTCCTAAGAGGGCAGCCAGCTGAACTGGCTCAGTAAGTTTAGAGCCAATTTTTAAGATCCATCCACGCATTCATGTTACCTTCACGAAAAACCGCCAACTGGATAGTCTGTAGCATGGGATTTGAACCAGAAAGAAGCCAATAGACCACGCCTTCACGATAGAAATAATATTGGCTGGAACCATCAAGCAGAACAGAGCCTCTATATTTCAGCAGCTGGCGTAAATGAGTTCTGAAAGCTCCAATGTTCGTCATATGAACAAGAATGAAATGCAGGAAATTGAACTGTGTGAAGTTTCAAAGATATCAAGAACTCTGCTTCACCACAAAACTTGAACAAGCGACACCAATTGTAAAAGATACCGTTAAACTTCCCGCTCAAAAACTGAGGGCGTACCATACGGTACGACGAGTCTCGCTATTAGTTTGTTCCCCATGAATGTGTGGAATAGAATGGCTGACACCACTAAAAATTGTGCTTGCTAGACCCCATGCATATGTAACGTGAACTAAGTCCGTTGATATATCAACAAAAACACATGGCTTCCCTAGAAACCCCGACGACCAGGTGCTTCCAATGTTGCATCATTCCATTTAAGTGGAGCTCGCACTTTCCACGAAGACAACGCTACAGTTAATCGTTTGGGAATGGGGTGTAACCTCTAAGCGACTATAATGGAATGAGCTGAAGTGCAGAACTGTAAGCTTGCTACGGATTAACTGAATGCAGTTCCATCGTGTTTGATGGTATGTGTGAAATGGCAGTCAGTGGATGACATTATTTGCTTTCTATTACTACTTATGCTGATATCTGTAAAGAAGATCTAACTGTTTTGAATTACGCGACCAGTTTTCATCTTTATCCAACCGGATTCTTCCCGACGTGGGCCAGACTGCTTTAAACTATGAATGACATAATTTATTCGAATGCAGGCATACTGTAGTAGTGGGTTAACCTATCAGCGTGGGTATATTTCCTACTAACATTATTATTTTAGGCACTTACATCGCTCAAAATGTTACACGGAATCATAGTACATATTGTAGTTTATGCAAGAAGCGTAATATCAGAAGAATCAGCAATGGATATACTCGTATTTAACCCTGCTGTGCTGTTTGACCCGAATTGTTTTTCATTTGTTTATAAAAAAATAATGCATGGAGATATTTTCACCACTGTTAGGAGAGCAATTGCATGCTATTCACCAACAAAGTATTTTCATTGATTTCTATATCAGTAGTATATTTTTCAAAATATTACTAATATACCGTTCGGGTCAATGTGACCCGACTCGAAATATGTTAGTATAATTTATTTATAAAAGTTAAAAACACGCGTATTTGCTTAGAATACTTCTACAATGTTAGATAACAATATCTGCTGCAATTTATGGTTTTATGAAACTTTTTTATTCAGGTTCAGAAAAAGCAAAGCAAACTGATAGACAAGTCGCGATAAGTCTGCTTGACACACAACACTTACAAGGTCAAAAGGAATCACATTTTGAAAAAGTGAGTATAGTGCGAAAATATTCAGCAAGGATAACAGATGTGGAAAATGCATTCGATACCGTGTTCAATTCTGCAATTCAAAATGAAAAATATTGAAGGGGAAGGAGTTTATGGAACACAATGGAAAAATGTAAACTGTCACTTTACAAGCATATATCGGATTAGCATTACCAGCGGGAGATTTCAAATCGTACGGAGAATCAACTAAACACTTGTGGGATAAAGAAACTGGTCGTAAGATTTCACTCGAAGCAGGTTTGCACCATATCTCGAGTTATTCGTTTCGATAATAAATCCACTCGTCAAGAGAGATGGTGCATTGATAAACTTGCTGCTGTGCGGGAAATCTAGGAAAAGTGGATAAAAATTCTACCAAAATTATATTATCCTGATGAAAAGGGTTAGTGTAGATGAAAATTAATTGCATTTCGTGGCCGACGTCCTTTCAAGCAGTATATTCCAGCAAACGAGCTAAGTATGGAATGAAGACAGTATGTGGCAATGAAACTTGGTATGTTTTGAAACACAAATTTAGACTGGAAAAGAACCAAGATCAAGGCCAGAGAAAATTCAGGACATGCGAGTAGTGCGTGAACTTAGGGGGCACAATCTTTTTCACTTGATACAATTTGGGTCAACTTCTTCTATAACGGAAAATGTAAACTACATCCTAGAAAAGAATGTTATGCTCATGAGCACATCGCATCATGGAAAAGCAATTAGTAACAGAGCTGACATAAAATCACGAATGATATTAGATTGCAATGCAAGTAATGGGGCTATGAATATTTTTGTTCTACTTTTGAATACGTACACCTGCAAAAGAAAACCAAACTGCTGGCAGATAATAATTTTCTATAACATGCATGATAGTTCTGCTTAGAACGAGTTTGTTCTAAGGACTTTAATAGATAACAAATGGAAAGAAAACAAACTGATTAGGAAGAATTGGGAAATCACTTATTATTCCAAACATAGAATCAAGGCATCTTCCAAGAATTGAGGAGTCACTTAACATAGTGGAAAAAATACAAGGTAACAGCCAAAACGCAGCTTCAGAATCTGCCGACGATTCTTCATTGAGTATAAAATGTGCACAAAGCAAAGACAATAAAACAAATATATTGTGTGTGTTCTAATTATAAAAAAAAACTCATTTGTAACTCACTCGTATCTTATTATTGCCCAAATTGCCAATGAAAATAAAAGGTTAGATACTTAGATGTACATAGTAATCTTTTCATAATAAATTATTTCCTTTCAATTTGATGTCTTTTTGTACATGTTTTATATTATTTCACCATATTAAATTTATCGTAATAAGCTTAAAGCAGTTGTTTTAACTGCTAGAAATGATATTCTGTAATGGGTCATATTGACCCGAACACTACAGGCGTGTAGCAAATATGAACACAACAGCAGGGTTAAATGAGTAATATGTTAAACACAATGTTTTTTATTCATTTGTAGGTGAAATAATGTTACAATCAAAATAGTATAACTATACTAGTGATCAGAATTTCTAGGCGTAAAATAGAAAATCAAAGTTTCCAACCTTTCGCACATCAACCAGATGGCTTTCTCAAGGAAGGTAGACAGCAAACTGGATAATAGAACACTTCAACAATTTGTATTTCAGATCACTAGTACAGTTGGTGTACAGTTCCTGTTTATTAATTAATGTTAGCAACAAACAAAGGTGTTTTTGCTCGTCGGGAGATAGATCTTTGAAGAAGACTCCTTTTTTCTTGCTGATATTTAATTCAAATAAAATGTCAGTAAAGTTGTTTCGGAAGCCTCTGACTCGTGATGATTTTTGACTGCGGGAAAGTCCCTCAATATTATTAAATCAAATTTGGAGAGCAGGCTCACCGTAATTTAGAGTTGCTGGATGCAGTGAAATGAAAAAAAGTAAGCTATCTCCTTCGAAACACAAACCAAAAATTACTAGCTCACAAAAGTGTGACTAACGTTTAACGCAATACGCTTGCTAAACACAGGCAACAGTCAATATCTCGATTTTGGTGGCTAAATTAATTTGTCACAACGGGGTTATTACGGTACGTGAATATTTTGTCTCTTTAATCTTCGGTGTCGGTTTTAATTTGGTGTTATTAAATTTACAGCTAAACAAATATGACGTACATTCTAATTTAACTTTCATTTTTAGTTCATCTTCCTATGTAAATTTGAGTTTGTTCTCTTTTGCACTTTCCAAACTTAACGTTATGTCTTTTCCCTCGAATGAGAATGATGTTGGCAACACACTGAGGTCGGAACAAGAGTGACGTAAGAATGTTAAATAAAAAGGACGATACAGCAGTTGTTGTGTGTGTGTGGAGATGTTTGATCGTTGTTAAGCTAGATTATACGACAGATAATTAAGGTATGTGTGAAGTGTAAAACTCGCAGTGCTATATGTTGGATTTCGTCAAATATTGCTGGACGAATAAAAGGTTATCGTAAGTTTGACTTCTGTATACGTTTCGTCTGGCCATAAAACTTTAATCCCGTGCAACTATTGCATCATATTCTCATTTAGTTTAACATTTCCTTAGTCATGGTTTTAGACTCCAATCTCGCACACGAAAAAGGGTTACGTTATACAACATGCGCTGGAACATCCATTATGTTTTTGACTTTCATACGGAATTCCGCATAAGTCCCGATATTTTACTGTAGTTCCTATCCCTTTTTCGATTATACCTTGAATTTCAGATTATTAAAAATACACGGTTCTTTGATTCTTTTACTGTAGCCCGGTATGTTATAACTTTCAGAGAACTGAAACACGGTTGCTGTGTTTCTTCTTGGTGCAGTCAAAGTTGAACCTTGACATCATTAGAGAAGTGTAAGGTGTTTATTTTCTGTTTGGCATTTCACGACTCACACCTATGCACTATTTAAAAATCTCTGGGATGTAATTCTGTCTCCACCATTTCGTGGCGAAGTAGAATAGAATTCTAAATGTCCACCATTCCGGTTTCATATGGATGCAACCAGGATCCGCAGAAAAAAAGTCTTAATTCATGTGAAGCACTAGTCTCAGATTTTTAGTTGTGAGGGTTTCACCTAATCTGGAATCAGGATTTTCATAAAGACATATGGCTTTCGAAAGAGAAGTTTGATTTTCATAGGCTTTATGATTTTTTCAATTAGTAACGCTTTTGTTTCTTCTTTCGCCACCAATTTAACTTTAAATAAAACATTAACTTGTACTACTTTAATGGTATTTTACATATCGATATTTCTTTTGTACGTTTTTAATGCCATCTCTTAGAAAAACGTATAACCAACGTTCCACTATATTTGGCCATACTTCAGAAAAGTTTTACGAAGATACACAGATAGCAATTTTATTCTGCTAATGGGTTAAAGTTCGGGTCCCATTTTTTTAATAATCCAAGATCATAAAGTAGTCAGCAGGTACTTTAATTCTTAAATCAAATAGATAAATACCGTACCAAATTAAAACAAGCATTAAAATGCAGTGAAGAATAATAATAAAAAAAACTGAATTTATACAGAATGTTTAAAAAGTAACAAAAACTGACTTAGCTTTACTTCAACTTTTATTATGATAATAAAGTTTTTAAAAATGCATACTCAGAACCAGTTTGCAGTAAAAGAGCCCTTCAGTCGAAATTCGTCTTATAGCTTGAGAGTTATTGTACATGTTCCTTGAACGACCACAGCAATTCGATGGGATATAAGCAGCACCGTTCCTAATTTAGGGCCACTGGTTCCAGGTAAGGGAGGCAGCTAGTGCCGTAAGACAAACGCAACACCGGAATTCGCACCCCGTCTCTGATGGTTAAAAGCCAAGGTTTAGATCACTGAGACACCGGGACGGAATCATCCTTTTAAAACAAACTTTCCTGTTATCCGGCACAATATAATACGTCTGTTTTGCATACGGTTTGTCTTATTTGTCAAGATTAATCACAGATCTCTACTAGGCATAATCCATGTTTTAATAATTAATGTAGAACGTTTTGTTAAACTTCAGCTGCCCGGAATCGTTCGCAAAAATACCTGAGTACAATGCTAATTGAGCTGCGGTTGGCTTACGTTCGTGACTACCAAAGGAAAGGACTTCTGTTTGATCCTGGGTAGTGACAAATGTTAAACTTCATCTGAATATCCGTCGTGCCTCGGACGAGTACGTTAAGCCGACGGATCTCGGGTACTAACCCTCCGGTTATATATTGAGGGCGTCTGTTCCTGATCCAAACCGACTAGGGTGTATTGTGGCATTTGCCTCTATATCTACTGTTCTCTCCTTGTCTACCAACTATCCTATCGTGAGTGGCTAGACTTTACCTACTTTCACATTCTGCCTAAAAGCCTGCACAGGCGTATTCGAAACTTCTCTCTGAGGACGGAAGTCCTACAGTCAAGTACAATGAGATTGACATTGTACTTCATTTACGTTTTTCTTCTTTTAAATGTGCATGTTTAGAAAACATGCATAAAAAGTATAATGAACTAAGAAGCACTTTTTTCCGAACATTAATTATGCATGCCAGTTAATAGTTGTGCCCACCTAATGAGAGGGCGCATCCGAGGAAATAACTCACAGGTCACAAAACAATTAATGTCTTGGGCAGCAAGTGGAATGTTTTTACCGTAGAAAAAGGTGCAATAAATGTATTCTGTTCGTTTTTTTGAAATCACGAATTTATCTTCAACACCTGATCTATCGATTTGTTCTCCATGTCCTGCTTTAAATACACTATATTGTCAAAAGTAATCGGACACCCCTTCAAAAGCAAATAAACGGATCCGCTGCGTTGTTAAGATGCGAAGTACAGCTGCAAACGGTATAAAAACAAGCCTCCAGCTGACCGCGATCATATCGCACTGTGAGGTTGAGTGAAATGTCACGGCGGGAGAGAACTGTCTTTGAGAAAGGAGAAATTGTTGGGAGTTATATTAGTCGGTTATCCATAAGAGAAACCCAGAGGCGTTTAAACATACCCACGTCAACTGTTTTGGATGTACTGAATAAGTGGAAGACACATGGCATGCCTGAAACAGCAAAACATGCCGGCAGACCAAAGAAAAATCAGTGATAGAGGACGTCGAATCCTCGCTAGAGTCGTTACAGCTAACCGACGGAGTACTGCACAAGACCTCAGTGCACAGGTGAGTAAAAATGCTGGAACCACGGTATGTACACGTACCATTCGCAGAAAACTTCCTTCCATGGGTTACCGTGGTCGTGCGGCTGCTCAAAAGCCTTTCATTTCAACTCGGAATGCTACCCGTTGTTTAACATGGTGTAAAAAACATCTGTCGTGGACCAATGGAAACGGGTCCTACCGACTGATGAATCAAGATATACGATCCATCAGTATAATGGCCGTGTGTGGGTATGGCGGCAGCCGGGGGAGCGCTATTTACCACAGTGTACTGTTCTTACGGTCAAGGTTGGAGCTTGTAGTGTACTTGTGTGGGGCTGTTTTTCGTGGTATGGTCCTGGCCCATTGATTACAGTGGACAAGCCTGTTAACCAGCACGTCTACATCGATATTTTGGACAATTATGCCCTACCAACTCTGTGGCTCTCAAAATTGTTTATTGAGAAAACCTGAGAGGAGGGTACAGAGGGCCTGTATTTACAGTGCCAACAAAAACATAATTGACGACATATGTACAGATGCCGATGTGCTATATACATCGGCAATAAAAACATAGTAGATGAGTATCTTCACAGATATAAGTTGAGCTACAGAAGTGACCGACAACAATGGTGCATGAGTAATGCACGAGAGTTACACAGTGAAGAATCAATATGAACAATTCCAGTAGAAATGTGTAACGAAGATAAAGGTATAGTTATAGTACTATGTACAATGTAGTGATGCACTGGGTAGGTGCCTATGAGAGGCTAATATCAAATGAGCAAGAAATATTAATATGTACAACATGTGTGGTAATAAAATGGTTGATGTCCAATAGAAAGTGTAAAAGACAATGTGATAACATGAATAAGTAGAGCACAATGGTAAAATATTTGTGGCGAATGTCACAGGTAAGAACTTTACAAGGTGCAAGTGATACAAGTAAAATTACAAATGGCAAAGTAATGGAGAACAGTTCTCAAAGAAGGAGTTGTACATGTACTGAGGGATGAGTAAACCAGGTTCGATTTGGTGACTAATCCCGGAAAAAGCGACGTTTCTGAGGGTCAGTTGAGGCAGATGCATATGCGAGGCGCAATCGCGACAGAAGCTTGTTGCGAAAGATACAACACATGGCATCCTGCAATTAAAGTTCATTATCTTGAACGGACATGTCAGATGGTGGCTGGATTGTGTCATCGGCTGCTATGCAAAGGAGGTCTAAACGACGAACGAATATCGTTATCCAGAACGGATCACCAAAGATCTCACGAGGCACCGCTTGAAGATGAGAACGGATGATTTGCAATTGTAGAAGAACATCAGGTAGAATTACAGTATAAGAGGATAAAAAGTTTTTCGACTGTTTGTTTTGACGGAAACCGGAAAGGAAATTATATAGAACATCTCCAGTGACTGGAATTTGAGGAAGAGAAAATTTTTTTAGAAATTGAAGAAATTCATGTGAGAGAACTGGGTCTGCAGAACCAGTATCGGTATCAAGCTCAACAGAAGCATCTGATGCAGTGTAGCCGACTGAGTGATCGCTACGGTCAGAGCGGTCAGTCGTTGTTCGGGTTTTCTTGGCACGAGCATTGTGGGTCCTTCGACGCTTTCCTCTACCAAGAGGGGTGGGGGTTGGGGGTAGAATCAGGGTTGTCAGGTACTTTGAAATGGCTAGACGCAGTGGACCAACCAGGAGAAACAGACGATTGTACTTGAGCAACCCCCAAGTGAGGGAGTGAACTAACAAGCAAAGGTGTGTCTGATGGAAGATGTGACGGAGAAGGATACACAGGTCCGGATTCTGCAGGTCGTTGCGAAGTTACGCGTTGACCAACGGCTGTAGTACTACTTTTGTCTGAAGTAGCGCGTTGACCAACAGCTGTAGTGCTACTTTTGTCTAAAGTAGCGCATTGAAAACGGCTGTAGAACTTTTGTCTGAAGTCACGCGTTGAAAAACGGCTGTAGTGCTACTTTTGCTTTTGGCTTGTGCTGAAGTCGTTGAGGGTACCACTGAAGCAGACGGTGTTTGGGCTGTCAAAGTTGTAGTAGAAGTGCGATGTGGACATAAGGCACGAGGGTATCCATAACCTGTACAGATAGAACACATAGTGCTGACAGTAATGTTGATATCACGGATGTGCGTATCACAACGAATACTGAACTTGGGCGGAACACGTAGTTTCGCTTCATCAGACGGAAAAACCACTCTTACATTTTGCCGTAGGCCAAGAAGATAACGATCTTCCGGCTGGGTTTGGAAAGAGGAGAAGGTGATGATTGTGCCAACTACACGTCCAAAGTTTGGTGCAATGGACAGTAAAAGTTCGTCAGAAATTTCTGGCGGGACTGGGGAAAAACTCAGAACAGTAGGCATGTGGGAGATAGGATCAGCATTAATATGGCGGTCACCAATAGAAAGTCCATCATTTATAACTTGAAGTGCAAATTTGGGATCAGAAAAATATGCGGTTACTTTGCCATCTTTTCGGTCTACGTGTGTGAATGCTGACTTCAGGAAGAGTAAACGAAGTGCTGCGCTGTACGCAGTGAGCTTAGTATTGGCAAGTGCAGGGAAGGCAACGCCGAGGTCAGCTTTACTAAGGAAGTGTTGACCAGCTGGCGAAGTTGCTGGAAGATCGACGAAGAAGTTGGAGTTAGCATCACACTTCATCTGATAAGGGCCTTTGATAGAAGCCGGCGCAGAAGGTGGAGAAGATTTCTTCGGAAGGAAGGCTGCATATGGAGTGGCTGAGCAGTGTGATGACGTAGAGACCTCTGAGGAAAGTGAAACGTCCATCGCCTCTTCTGTCACATGCTGGGAAGGTTGCTGGTCACCACTCAGTGACGTAGAAGTAGGATTAGCTCATAGGGTAGCTGAACTATGCTTAGGAGAGGAGGGGCTTATCGGAACAGGCCAGCCATTGGTGGATGGTGAAAGAGGAGGAAAGTCGTTATCAGAAGCAAGAGCTGGGAATTCGCCCTCACCCGAGGTAGCCATCCGCAATGGCGAAGAAGAATCACGTCTTGGCCGACTCGGTCAAGACAATAAAACGAAGATATCTTAACTAAATAATCACTCGCCGACTTGGCAGGGATACGAGCAGAATCGTAGCAATAATATGGAACCGAGCCTTTTTGGTAACAGTAGGATAACGCACCGAGCCATAAAGCAAGGACTGTTACGGCGTGTAATTCCGTATCGTGTGTGGACTGGCCAGCACAGAGCTCTGATCTTAATCCCATAGAGCACCTATGGGATGAATTAGAGCGCCGCATAGGAAGTTTGGAACCAAGGCCAACTACTAAGCAACAGTTAGCGACAGCATTATGTACTGAACGGAAGCGCATATCTATCGCTGTGTTACAAATCCTTGTCGAAAGCATATCTCAAAGGGTCAGTGCATGCATTAAGCCCAAAGGTGGACCGACACCGTACTATAATGTATGTCAATAAATGCTATGTTATATTTCTCTTCTAGGTGTCAGGTGACGTTTGTTAATATAGTGTATGTTCTATTTGAAAATAAGAATAACGCTCCAAAGCATACATTTTTTTTTCCAGCTGCGTGCTAATTTCTTTGCGGCTTCATGCTGGGAGTGAGCAATACACGGGAAGTTGGAAACTACTTGAAAGCATCTAGATTTCGAAGTAACTCACTAATTGGAAAACGTTTCGAGCACTGTACACCACGAGTTAAACACTTGTACAAGGGTAACTCAAAAAGGGAGGTTTCCGAAGTTTTTTATTTAAATAAAAAAATAACATATCATGGGGAGACTTAGCTTCATGGCAGCATTACTTTCCGACATAGACACTTATCATAGCGATAAATCAACTTGTCAATTTCTTTCATAGAAGGAAAAAAATGCGGTCTGGACAAATTTCCCCCTTTCGTGACTTTATTTAGACCATCTTTATTGGAATGGAAGCGCTGACCTGTCAGAATGCTTTTTTAGCTTTGGGAAGAGAAAAAAAGTCCGACGGTGCCAAATAGTGACTTTACCAGCTACGTGGAAGAATTACCATCACCGGGAATTAGAGATTCACGTTTGAGGCAATACTGTAAGGTCAAACTTCGTGCACGATATACTCACGTGCTGTACTGACACTTGCTCACTACAGATTGTAACACGTGGAACTTTTATTGTTCATAAAAAAAAAAAAAAATTACCGAAAGAAACTTCCTTTGTCCTGAGATCTTGAAACTACTGCTGAGTCGGTTCGGGATACTAGTGCCACCTGGTGCTGATTTTATGTACAATCCATGGTTACCAACTCAATGCAGGAATGCTTTAGGCGGGAATAAAATTGAGAATCTTACTTTTCGAATTGCCCATGTAATTGATGGGCTTAAAGGGCTTCTTTCTTTATTTTAGGTGTCGACCTCTCCATAGAAAAATGGCATTGTCCTTTGAATCACTCTAGTACATTTACAGTCTTTCATAGCGCTCAGCGCTCTGTTATACAACTACCCTTACGCGCTTTTTCAAGTCTTGTACACCCGTCGACATGCTTGTGTCACTTCGTCCTATTCCATCAAAACTTCAATGACCAGTAGTGGTATCTTTAATTTTAGTGAAAGTTTATAGTAAAACTGAAAGGAAGCTGTAAGTAGTTTCATTGTAATGTTTTCGTTGTTGCTGTATAGCGTTTCTAATGTTGTAGTGAAATCAGATTTATTAACCCTCCCCCCAAACGACATATTGATGATTGAACAAAAATGTCAGGAGGTACTCGATTTTTTCAGGATATACGCTTTTAGCTGGGTTTATAATGTAACTGCCCAGGGGAAATACTACTAAAAAGGAGACGCAGTGATTAATTTAAGGCATATAAATTAAGCAAAACTCGGGTTGTCAATATACACTCTTTGCAAAAAAAAAAAAAAAAAAAAAAAATGTTCCCCAAGAAAGTCGTTGGATCCTGATGAAACTCCGCATGCAAGTACCCCAGGGCCGAATATGCAAATGTTCAAAGGGATAAGGTGTATTTATCAATATTTTGAGTATTTATCATATTACTTTGGCTTTTACTGTATGTTAGTTTTATGTATGATTTTTTGGGTCTGGGAACGCTCACAATTTTTCCC
Source organism: Macrothele yani (assembly GCA_039090855.1). NCBI lineage: Eukaryota > Metazoa > Arthropoda > Arachnida > Araneae > Macrothelidae > Macrothele > Macrothele yani. The sequence goes on along the minus strand of CM077015.1, from coordinate 45,042,134 downwards.
CATTATATTAATGATAATTGTTTCGTAGGAACGCTCTACTTTCGGATGGCGGGAGAAACCTGTACTTTTTCAGTATCTCTCAAACTCACGTCAAGCATTGATGTATGCTTGTTTTCTTATTTCAACCAATATATAAAAAACTATTTAGTATATTAAGTTTTACACCTCATTTCTTTCGGTGTCATACTCGTAAAGGTGTTTGAGCTTTTAATACTTCCCGTTACTGTACGCGCCTGCGAACCTTTGGTTCTGGTATTGGAGGTAGAGGATAGTTAATTTAATGACAAGTTGACTTTTCTAGAACAAATATAAGTCGAGACAACTAATAAGAACAGAGCAATAAATGGAACGTTTACTTACTCACTACGAAGTCGGTACTGCATTCTCGTCCAATGTATGGCAGCGAAGGATATAGTCTCTGACTTTCCTGCGAAGAAGAGAAGAAATAGAAATACTTTCGTAAGAACCAAAGATATTTCGTGCTAATTGTAGGTAAGAAGATCGATAATGCTGTCAAAGCACTGTAACATTTTTTAGATCCAAAGCACACACACCACATCTCTAAATTATCTTTTAAAAAACGTCTTTTATTTACAATTTAAAAACATGGTCGATAAAAGCTCTGGCAAGCACTTTCGCGAACCACTATGGTCGCATCATTTATTAAATTATAAATAAAGGACGTTTTTTAAATCATACGTTTTTTAAAAGATAATTTAGGGATGTGGTGTGTGTGCTTTGGATCTAAAAATGTTACCGCGCTTTGACAGCATTTTCAATCTTCTTACCTACATAGAAATACTTTGCTTGAAACAGTGTGAAAAATATACAGAATTTTATTTTCAATAGCCTTAGTCATGAAACGATGATTTCAAACCTTGTAAATATTTCAGTCGAAATGTGCGGAGATAAATCTTACTGCATTCTAAATGCATTTGACGTTTTTCTTCATGAAATTCTTTACGAAATTGATTTGAAAGAACCGAAGCGAAATAGGAAATTTTTTATCTTAATACAATGATAATCTAGTTACATCATTGTTTTTAGCTAAGAAAGAAATCGATTTACAAAATAGATACAAATTGACATCATAAATAAATTCGCGCTTTCAGTTACATAATTATAACACAAAAGTGCAAGGGACAGTACCTGTAAAGACAGAAACCAAAATACGGCATATAAAGGCAAAAATTTAATAAATTACGTTGACTGGGCTTTATACAAAAGCACTCCAGATTTTTCACTTTGTGTGTTTATACACTGATTCGAAAATTTTGCTAAACATAAATAATTTGATTTCGTAAAACTACCGTACTAAGACATGATGCGATTCATTTTAATACAACGTAATAGTTGCAACAAATTTATGCACTTTCTCATAGCATAGGCATTATTCTATTGATGTTCGTTATGAGTTACCACCATTCAAGGTAATTTGACTGGCAACTTTGCATAAGCTATGAAAGTTTAACAGATTTGTTTTTCGTAAATTATATGTATATATATACACACAGGGGGTCTTTCAGTCGCTGAGCAGGGAAAACAAGGGGATAAAGATGAATGGAGATCATCTAACTCACCTTCGTTTTGCTGATGACGTAGTCATTTTTGCAACTACCCCATCAGAGCTGCAGAGTATGATCCAGGAACTTGCTGACAAGAGTAAAGAAGTGGGATTAAAAATGAACTTTCAGAAGACAAAAGTGATGTTCAATGCTTTTTCAAGAAATGAAGATTTATCGATTGATGGAGAAAAGCTGTAGATAACAGACACGTACGTTTATCTTGGACAGCAGATATCAAGTGAGGGTCACATTGATGAAGAAATTAATCGGCGTACAAAACTTGCCTGGAGAGCTTTTGGAAGAAACAGCATAATTTTCAAGAGCAATATGCCATTATGTCTTAAAAGAAAAGTGTTTGATCAATGCATCCTTCCAGTGCTTAGGTATGGTGCAGAGACGTGGACCTTAACTAAAAGAGACATACAAAGGCTGCAGACAACACAAAAAAGCATGGAGAGGTGCATGCTTGGTGTAACTAGGAGACTAGGAGAGATAAGAAGAGGAACTCGTGTATCAGAAAAATGACAAGAGTGGAAGACATCATGATCAGAGTTAAATCCCTGAAATGGCAATGGGCTGGACATACTGCCAGAAGGACAGGCCATCGATGGACAGCCGTAAGTTTAGATTGGATTCCAAGGGACAGGAAAAGACCCAGAAGAAGACCACATGGGAGATGGGTGGATGAAATTCGAAAGTATGTGGGAGTGACATGGAGGAGACTGGCACAAGACAGACCGTTGTGGAGGAAACTTGGGGAGACCTTCGTCCAGCAGTGGTTTGATAATGGTTGACAATGATGATGATGATGATATACACACAAACACACACACACATACATTATGTAGACAAAGTATTCGCACACGTCCCACACGCAAGAGATGTGTTTGATGCTGTATAGAAATCGTAGGGTTGGCAGACCTGTCATGCGTGGGCTGCGAGTGGCCTAGTGGGTAGAGCAACTGTTCTCAGGCCTCGCGGGATTGATCACACAAAATGCTCTGAACCACTGAATACTCTTCACGCGTCGGCTGAGCACGTTAGGCCGTCTACCCGGGTGTTATATCCCCCTCTACAAATAAGATCATCTGTTTCTGTCCTTATTCTCTTACCCACGGTTGATTTTCTGAACCACCGTGGTCTGGCACTCGCCACTATGTCGATTAGCACTAAAAATGTGCCACTTCTACTTCTGTGACCTGCCCATCCTCTGTCAAGAAAGAACCTCTAGATACAATCTAATGCAGCTTCGTTTCTGGCACATGGCACAGATCCGCGGAGATAAACAAACGCACGTGGAAAAGGCCGTGGTGGTTGGATGCCACCACAGTAAGCAATCAGTGCACTTCCCTGTGATTTCCCAAACCAATCACTTTCGCTGCTGTTCTGCATCGATGAAAAGCCCCACAAACTCAGCAGTCATGCAAAACGAAGCTTAATGTAAAATGTGAAGAAGACACGCACGTCCTCCGCCACATAACTGGCCGGAGACGTCGCACAAGACACTGGAACAGCTATTTACACCAGAAAGTCAGTTGAGAACTGCATGTCCACAGTTACATTCTACATCACTTCAGGCAATGCCATACAACGAATGTACCGGTGCTTCGTTCACGGACAACAGAAGAGTGTATCGTATTTAGCGACAAATCACGCCACTCACTCTTTTGTTCGGATGGACGTAAGTATTTGGGTATGGCGTTTTTCAAGGGTGAAAGTTTTCAGACAGACTGTCACTTTTGGAAGAGTATCTGAGATAATGTGGGGTTGTTACTGTTAGGGTGGGCTCAGTCCTTTCGTTGTGGCTCCCTACAGCCTAACGGGAAGACTTTACAGCCGATCTCGGCCTGTAAGACCCTTATGTAGAACACCTCTGGCAAAAGATTTGTACGAGAAGGGGAAAGAAAATTCCAGGACAGATCTAGCGGCATCTCTGCAGTCATAACGGCGAAAGGTGGGCCAGCTATGTACCGTTAGACCTAGGTGTCCAAATACTTTTGTTAACATAGTGTGTGTCAAAAAAAAGATTGAAACAAATACTCAAAATGACGCAAAGACTTACCACATAGCAGTTGCATTCCTGTGAGTGGCATCAAAAATACGTTTGTATGCAGCCTTCGCAGAAAAAGAAAGTTCAATAAAAAAAACCCCGTTATTCTGCTTCCAAACCTAGCGGAAATATTCGCGATGAAAATTGTGAAAAATGTATCGTCTGGAGTCCGTTTACAGCGAACGGTAGCTTGATTTGCTGCATAGCTTTGGAGCACCAAAGCGAGTAAGGGAAGAGCTCTCACGCGTGTGGGTTCCAGACGATGCATTTTTTTTACAATTTTCATCGATAATATCGGCGCGAATTTTGCAATCAGAATGACGAGACTAATTGGGACATTAGTTACTTTTCTTTTCTGAGAAGACTGAAAAAAAAAAAACTACCCATGAATTTTTGGTTGGGATGTTATTTAAAGTTCAGAGAGTACCACACAACACCTTCCACACTGCCACAACTTAAGGAAGTCATTCACCGCAAAGTCTGTTGTATTCACCGGGACACATTCGGCGGTCACTGGAGTTGGGGCGGATCCAGAGTCCCCTCCCCTCAGGACCAAGGAAAAGCTTCGATTTGTTAGGTTTCAATAACAAATTGAAAAAAAAATTCGTGAAAGAAAGACTTTTGTATATTACTTTCCTTAATTATTTGGATGAATTTAAAAACAAACTAAGAACACTTTTTCATTTTGATTAAAAATATCAGAATTTTTTTTTTTTTTTTTTTTTTTTTTTTTGATTGGAGGTTTAACGACCACCGTGAGCAACTCAATGGGCTATAAGCAGTCGCCCGTCTCTAATTTAGGGTCACTGGTTCCAGGGAAGGGAGAGAGCCAGTGCCGTAAGACAAACACAACATCCATGCCAGACCGGGATTCGAACCCGGACCCCTTACGGACGAATGATCAGAGGCCAACGCCTTAGACCACTGCGCCACCGGGGCGGCAAAAATATCAGAATTGTCCTCGCTTATACCCGACACTCGCGCACCCCCACCCCTCACGAAAAACCTGGCTCCTCCCCTGGATGAAGGACATGTTGAACAATTACTCTTGTGATAGTGTAATCAAGTTAATGTAACATATGTGTTTTCATTGATGTTCACTGCATTTACAAACTTTTTAGCTGTTATCGCCCTCTGTCGGTGACTATTTGAACTAAAAGTTTATATACATATAGAAGAGAGAAACTCGGCATGCGGTCATCATTCAGAAATTACGCATGGACATGTCACCTTTAAACAGCTACCTCTTTCTGATTCGAAAACGTCCTTCCCCGATGTGCTTCTCTGGCTCCGGGCCGGAGACTGTTCCTCACTTCCTCCTCTCCTGCCCTGCGTACAGCGCATATAGAAGGTTTTGCTTTGGTGTGACAACCTCTCCTTCTACAACTTCCGTCTCTGCTCAAACGTATTCCTTGTTGGACTTTCGGGACGCTTCCGTGGCAAAACGTAAAGTTTGGTCCTTCTAGAAATTTATAATTCTCTCCAGACGCTTCTCCTTTTGAACACTCCATTTCTAACCTTCCATCTCATGAGCGTGTCCCATGATGGAATTTTGTGATGCTGCCATGGCTTCACGTGCTGGTCGCAAGGAGGTTTACTTCCTTGGCTGGTCGTGCATGTTCGAGATTCATGGTGATCAGGAGACATTTTCGCTATTACCGCATGGCCAACTAGTTGCTGTGAGGCACAAAGCTCAGTCTATAGGCCTTATCGTCTTCAAAAAAAAAAAAACTCGGTATAACGCGATTCAAGGGAACGAAGCATATTGCTCGTTATATCCATCTGTAAGTATATGCCACTTTTGTTTGTTTGGGGCCTTAACGTCAACAGTGAGCAACTAAATGGGCTATAAGGCTGTAAATATAACTTTTTTAAGCCCGCATCTAATTTAGGGCCACTAGTTCCAGGAAAGGGCGAGAGCCAGTGCCATAACACAGAGCATGCATGCCTTACCGGAATTCGAACCCTGTCCAATCTCGGACGAATAGACAGAAGCCAGCGCTTAGATCAATGCGTCACTTACTATTTCATTATGCACACGCATACGGATATACCGGGTGTTTCAAGTTTCAAAAAAGACAAACAAGCTTTTTATCTTTTCAACGGTTAATCGTATATATATATGGGATGCAAGATCAGGTGATGCGCATCATATCACCTCTCCTTGACAAATGTCAACCCCGCCTTCTCGTAGTACATCCTGTTCCCACTGAAGGGGCTTTGACGACAGCCAATAGCGGTATAACTATATCATCGGAATAGAGGAAATACTACCCCACACTCACCAACCCGCTTGGCAAGCGTGGTGAGTTATGCCCAAACCCATCCAAAATGACTCCACAACTTAAATCTTGGCCCTCAGTCTCCGGCAGCTGCAATGTACCTGGCCAAGGCAGCGGCCAGTGCGACATGAAAGCAGAGTATGCTAAAAATCACCGGAGGACCAGACCAGGCTGCCATTTGATGCCGACCTTGACTACTTACAACGGACGCTCCCTTTCTTCTGATTCAAGGCTACTTGAATTGGAAGAGGAACTACAAAGGATCAAGTGGGACATTGTCGGGCTAAGTGAGGTAAGGAGAAAAGGAGAAAATCTCATTGAACTGAAAAGTGGACATCTCTTCTACTATCGTGGGACAGATACTGGCAGACCTAGTGGCGTTGGATTTATAATAAACAAGAAACTGAAGGATAAAGTTGTAGAAGTTGAAATTTCCTGTGACAGAACAGCACGACTCGTTATTCAACTCTCGAGAAGATACCAGGCCCAGATTATTCAAGCTTATGCACCCACCACAAGTCACCCTGAAGAAGAAATTGAAGAATTTTACGAGGAAATTCGGAATCTAAATAATAAAGGCAAACAGCACTTGAAGATCAGTATGGGTGATTTCAATGCAAAAGTAGGGCAACAGCGACAGAATGAAACTTCGGTTGGTACATTCGGTTACGGGAACAGAAATCAACGTGGAAATACTTTCTTAGAATTTGCAGAAGCAGAAAAATTTTTCATCATGAACTCCTTTTTCAAGAAAAAGCCTCACAGGAAAGGGACATTGAGACATCCAAATGGGAAGACAAGTGAAATTGATTTTATTATGTGTAACAAAAAAATCGTCATCGAAGACTGCAGAGTGCCGAAAAAGTTCAATACATGTAGTGACCATAGATTGGTGATGTGTAAGATGCACCTCAACGCTAAACTCGAACGCGGTAAGCTCATAAGACAAACAAAATGTTTTGACATAACCAACCTTAAAAAATACCACAATACCTTCAAGTTGGAACGGAGGAACAGATTCTCCGCTTTAGAAAGCCTAACATCGGAAGAAGTGGATATTTCTGAAGTTAACATAGAACTCAATAAGGCTCTTTTGGAAACAGCAACAAAAACAGGTGGTGGTACTAAGAACAAGTGACATATGAAGAAAATTTCAGGAAAAACAAAAATGTTGATATAAAAGAGAAGGGAGATTAGGACAAATAAAGACGTAACTACCGAAGTGGAATATATAGAGCTATGGAAATTCATAAGGAAATTCAATTGTGAACTAGTGAGGAAAGCAATTGAAAACAACAGGAGCCTGAAGAGATCAAAAGGACATCTCAGTAAGTGAAGAAAACAGATTATGGCTCTGAGAAAAGAAGATGGTACTGTAACAAGAAATAGAAGCGAAATTTTGTCAAGGGTGGAAGATTTCTATTCAAAATTATATGAAAGCGATGATACATCTATTCCAGACATTACGACAGGTACCAGTGCCAAAGTCCCTCCAATCCTCCCTGTAGAAATTACATATGCAATTAAGAACATGAAACGGGGAAGAGCTCTAGGAGAAGATGGTATTACCGTGAACATTTTACAAGAAGCAAGTGGAGAAATTGAAACTACACTCGCCCAAGTTTTCACCAGATGTCTTAATGAAGGGAAGATTCCTGAGGATCGGAACAATGCTACAATGATCTTGCTCAATAAAAAAGGTGACATTGAGGATCTCAGGAACTACAGGCTGATCATCCTCCTTTCAGTAGTTTATAAAATCTTCACTAAGGTTTTTTTCATATCTCTTGAAGGTAACACTAGATATGGCCCAACCAAGAGAACAAGCTGGATTCAGGAGTGGCTACAGCACAATAGATCATATCCATGTACTGAGGGAACTAATTGAAAGAACAAGAGAATATGAACTCCCATTATGCATGGCTTTTATTGACTATGAAAAGGTGTTCGATTCCGTGAAACCATTAGCAGTAACAATAGCTTTGAAATCCTGCGGGCCGCCCCGGTGGCGCAGTGGTCTAAGCGATGGCCTCTGATCATTCGACCGAACGGGGTCTGGATTCGAATCCAGGTGAGGCATGGATGTTGTGTTTGTCTTACGGCACTGGCTCTCTCCCTTCCCTGGAACCAGTGACCCTAAATTAGGGACGGGCGACTGCTTATAGCCCATTGAGTTGCTCACGGTGGTCGTTAAACCTCCAATAAAAAAAAAAATCCTGCGGTAATGAAATGCATACATTAGCATTATTAATAACATCTATGAAAATGCAAGTGCAAAGGTTCGGAAATTTGAGATTTGAGGATACAGCACAAATAAGAATTGGAAAGGGAGTGAGACAAGGTGACATCATATCTCCCAAGCTCTTTAACGCCACATCGCAAAAGGTCTTTCAATCATTAAACTGGTAAAACAAAGGGATAAAGATTAATGGAGATTACTTAACTCACCTTAGTTTTGCTGATGACGTAGTCATCTTTGCAACTTCTTCTTCAGAGCTGCAGAGTATGATCCAAGAACTTGCTGACAAGAGTAAAGAAGTGGAATTAAAGATGAACTTTCAGAAGACAAAAGTGATGATTTAGCGATTGATGGAGAAAAGCTTGAGACCACCGATTCCTACATTTATCTTGGGCAGCAGATATCGAGTGAGGGTCACATTGATTAAATTAAGCGGCGTATAAAACTTGGATGGAGAGCTTTTGGAAGAAACAGTACAATTTTTAAGAGCAGTATGTCTGAAAAGAAAATTGTTTAATCAATGCATCCTGAGAGTGTTTACGTATGGAGCAGAGACATGGACCTTAACTAAAAGAGGCATACAACTCTAAGAAAGAAGCATGGAGAGATGCATGCTTGGCATAAGAAAAGGAACGTGTGGATAAGGAAAATTACAGGAGTGGACGAAATCATGACCAGAGGGAAATCACTGAAATGGCAATGAGCTGGACATGTTGCCAGAAGAACTGACTTCCGAGGGACAGGAAAAGACCCAGAAGAAGACCCCATGGGGGATGGAAGGATGAAATTAGAAAGTATGCTGGAGTGACATGAAGGAGACAGGCCCAAGACAGACAATTGTGGAAGAACTTTGGGGAGACTTTCATCCAGCAGTGGATTGATAATGGTTGATGATGATGATATATATATATATATGGCAGTTGCACCCCTGTAAGTGACATTCGCTTAAAATTAAAAAAAAATTATACAGCCTGTGACGTGCCTGCACCGCAGGACGCACATGAGATAAAGGCAGATAGCAGTGAGAGCCCATGTCCGTGTAGCTCAGTTGGGAGCCCATGTCCGTGTAGCTCAGTTGGGAGAGCGACTTACTCCGGAGTGAGGGGACCCGTTTTCGATGCCCGGTGCAGAAAAACTTGTACGTTATATTGGCGCACGATCTTCCAGGATGACACGGCTGTTAAGTTTCTCGCAATGATATGATGTTCTTTCCACTCGGCGAGACAGGAAAAAGGAGAATCCTTTTTCTTTTTTACTTTTTTTTATTGGAGGTTTAACGACTACCCTGAGCAACTCAATGGGCTATAAGCAGTCGCCCGTCCCTAATTTAGGGCCACTGACTGCAGGGAAGGGGGAGAGCCAGTGCCGTAAGACAAACACAACATCCATGCCTCACCGGGATTCGAAACCCGACCCTTACGGACGAATGATCAGAGACCATCGCTTAGACCACTGCGCCACGGGGCCGGTGAATCCCTTCTTCAGTGCTTCGGAAAAATAATAAATCAGTGTGATGTTACGTTCCACAGACCAAATTGTCTGGGATTTCTCAAGTGCACGTTCTCCATGGGATGACTGCCTACAGCAACACATGGTCCCGGGTGAACCGTGGGCCATGTACTCGGCCCTGTTTGGGGGGGGGTGACGTGCCTGCACTGCAGGACGCCCATGAGATAAAGGCAGATAGCAGCGAGAGATTCTGTCCGCGCAGCTCAGTTGGTAGAGCGACTTACTCCGAAGTGAGGTGACCCGGGTTCGATGCCCGTCGCGGACAAACTTGTACGTTATAAGCCTTCACAGTAAAAAAAAGTTTAATCAAAAAATGTTTCGCCATGTCTTCATTAGTCTAAAAAGAAACAAATCCTGTCACTCTGTTTGCAAAATTCGCGATGAAAATTGTAAAAAAATCTATCGTCTGGAGCGAAAATTTTCTGCACGCGCGAGAGCTCTTCCCTTACTCGCTTTGAGTGTTCCAGAGCTATGCTGCGAACCAAGTTACTGTTCGCAGTAAACTGGCTCCAGACGATATATTTTTTAAACTTTTCGTCGCGAGTTTTGCTAGCAGAACGACAGGGTTTGATTAAGAAATTGCGCAACTTTTTTGGTTAAACTTTTTTATTCTGCGAAGGCTGCATAAATACTTTATTCCTTTATTTTTATGCAAATGCCATGCGTAAGTCTTTACGTCATTTTGAGTATTTTTCTATTTAACAGTATGTATAAACTATATATTTGTGATCAACCGTTGAAAAGATAAAAGTTTGTTTCAATCTTTTTCGAAACACCCGGTATACTTATGCCAACCGTTAATAAACATAGCTTACGATTAACAATTTATGTATGTATCAGATTTTTACCACGTGGATTAATTCACGGAAATATTGTGTACATACGTATAAAACAAAAAGCACAAGACTTTATGGGAGAAAATCCGTGTCTTTATACACCGATGAGCCACTATGACCCCCCTTCCGCCCGCAAAACAGCGGGCGGAAGCGAGGCATCGATTCGATGAGGTGGCGATATGTATCCTGGGGTATCTGGTACGCTAAAGTCAACAGCAGGTCTTCCAGTTCCCGTATATTTCGCGGTTGTGGTAATTTAGCGCGAACCCGCTTTTCCAAGTCGAACCACAAATGATCGACTGGAATCATGTCAGGTGAATTTGGAGGCCAGGTCATTAACAGAAAGTAACCAGCATGTTCCTCGAACCATTCCTTCGCCAATTCTGACAGTGTGGCGTGGCGCATAATCCTGTTGGTAATGACCATCACCAGCAAGGAACATGAATGAGTGAACTTGGTCCGCAACGATGTTCAAATGCCTGACAGCTGTCGGAGATTGTGGTATTGGGATAATGGAGCCTACAGTTTCCCAAGGAAACAACACCCACAACATAACACCACCGCCGCTGGTCTTTTTCAGCCCAACAGTGCATCCAGTTGCCATAGCCTCCATTGATAATCCGCGTATTCGCGTTCAGCAGTCTACGTGAAGCACCAGGAATCTTGATTCGTCAAACCAGGCCACTTTCTTCCAATCATCCACTGTCCAATCTCGATGATTTTGGGCCCATTTCATGCCTTGTTGGCGATGACGTGCAGTGAGCATGGGGACTCGGCTGGATCTTCGGCTACGCAGGCCCATGCGCCGAAAGCTGTGACCAACTGTGTGCTGTGACACATTGCCTTGATCACCGCTGTTGTAGCTGCGGGTGATTTGTCGCACTGTGGCCTTGCGGTCACTGCGAACAATGCGCGAAAGTCTCCGCTCCCCTCTGGCATCAGTGAGCTGCGGACGACACACGGCTAAACGACGGTTCGTCGTTTGGCCCTTTGTGCACCATTTTTGATACGTACTCACTACAGCGGCACGTGAACAACCAACAAACCGCGCCGTTTCCGAGATCGTAATTTTAAGGCTCAGTGCCATCACAATTTGTCCTTCATCAAACTCCGATAAATCGGCAGCTTTTCCCATTCTGACTCCGAACACTCAACCAACTGAAACCTGGACCTTGGGTTGTATATATACTGCTCTGTAAAATTTTCCTGCGCCACCGTTCGGTCTCCATGCGCGCTCATTTCTCTAGGCTGGTGGTGGTTATAATGTAATGGGTCATCAGTGTATATACCGGTGTTCATACAATATTTGCCAAGCTTTCACGATACTGCATGAACACACCGGAATATGTACCCTGAATTCCCCATTGCCGCCCCGGTGGCGCAGTGGTCTAAGCGATGGCCTCTGATCATTCGTCCGAACGGGGTCCGGGTTCGTATCCCGGTCAGGCATGGATGTTGTGTTTGTCTTACGGCACTGGCTCTCTCCCTTCCCTGGAACCAGTGACCCTAAATTAGGACGGGCGACTGCTTATAGCCCATTGAGTTGCTCACGGTGGTCGTTAAACCTCCAATCAAAAAAAAAAAAAAAATTCCCCATTAAAGTTTTGTGCTTTTTAGTTTATACTTATCTACGGTGTATCCACAGTGTTGCGTACATACGTAATCTCATTAATAAAAAAAACATTGGATGGTATGCATTATCTGTAATATTTCTGTTGCCACACGAATTCCCCGTACTAGCTGATGCATTTCGTGCAAAATGTATTGTAATACACTCATCTGTGCTTTTGTTCTAAAGTTTCGAAATGTAAACAAACTTGTGAGCCACCCGATATGTATTTACTTTTAAGTTGTGCGATGCATTTTCACATTGTTCTCAGAATATAGAAGATTTGTCACGTCCATTAACAATTGTTTAGACTGCTATGTAAGTTCATTTTGTACTTCGAGAGCATAAGTTCAAGCGCTCAGCATCAGAAGTAAAAAAAAATTAATCTCCCCCATTTTGACGCTTTGAATAATCACTTTACACAACTTGTAACGTATACTCTATATTCACTTTCCTTTTGATTTTACTATCTCTGGTTATTTTATTTTACTATGTAAATTATCTTCTTACTGAACGAAATATTATTTCACCCGATGAATGAGATCTGGCAATGAGTGTAAGTCATGACGTGGTGGTAGCTAGTATATAGGCGCGTTCATCGAGACTTAGGGAGAGCTTTTGTTGTTGTTATGAGAGAGCGTTGTTGTCTACGGAGAGCGTTTGTTATACGAGGAGAGATTTTGTCGTTATGAGGAGAGATTCTTCATTATTGTAAAACAAGTTGTGTGTGTGCTTTAGATGACCAAGAGTCTTATAATAAAAGAGCTATTTGTAAGTACGACTTTCTCAATTCATAGTTTTTGTCAGACCTCTGTCTGGCTGTTAGGTTTATAACATTAGTTTATTACCATAAATAACCAGCGTTAAGACTTTATTCATGTTCATAATTAACTAGTAACAACAACCATTTGAATTCACTATTTTGAAGCTTAGTACAAGTATATCATTAACTAGCTGGTAGGAAGAGCTTATTCATTATAATTAGCTTAGCGGAAAGCAAAATAAAGCTAATTCATTATAAACTCGTTTTGAGTCCCAAAATTTTCCTTCACTCACTTCGAATTCTGACGCGATCTCATTGCTTTCAAAATTTCTTGAACAAGAGCCTGAGAACGTCACTTCCACGTGTTCTGTTCTACTTCTTCATTTGATAACACCACTGCTGTTCTTTTAACGCACCATATCACGTGATCAGCTTCTTCCTTGTTGATTTTGTCTTAGTTATTTTCACTGAGTCTCGAGAAAGGAATCCATCAAACACTACGTACAAAACTTGACAAATTTAACAGGAAATGATTGTTTCTGTTTAACCCCTTCAAAAAATATTTTTAGAGATTGGGCGGCAGAGGAGGAAGGATGGGTGGGTCGTAGATGCACGTTATCAACAGAGACATAGAAAAGAATTTAAAAAATATATAACAATATTCTGAGTGTTTCTTCTTTTCAACGTATTGCACTCCTACACATGTTTTCTCTCTCATCTGCTGAATGCTTTCAAAAAAGAGGAGGAACAAAGTTCCAATTCTTTTTCTCAACATTCTTTAAACAAATCAAAACCAGCCTAATCTAGTTGATGCCTGCGGGCAGATGAATTCATGTTAAGCGAGAAAGCATTTTTTTTTTCTGGTAGAAGACGCTGAAAAAGAATTCCTGCTACTTAAAAGATGATGTTGATTTATACCTGCAAGAATCTCAATTGATCTGTTTATTCTGTTTTGTCATTTGTAGTCATCGAATGAAACACGTAAGTATACTTTGGAAGAAAAGATTGTGTTTGGAAACTGAAACAAGATAGGGTGGCATCATAGTGTTGCTAAAATTTTCTTCATCAAACTATCGGTTTAAAAAGAATAACATAGCATCGTAACTGAAAATGAAAGTTTTTTTGCATTGTTGGTTAAATTTAACTCGAGAAATAATAGAAAACTGTTAATACTCTCTCAAGTGAAAAAATTGGACAGTACGTTAGTTGTTCAATACCAGAAAAAACACGGAATTATCAGAACATATACTGAAGTGCCCAAAAAAAAAACTGGTACAGACGAGCTTATGCAAAATACATAGCAACGTCACCTATGCACGTACTCGGTTGCGTCCGCCAGTGCGTATATAAAGCGATAGACATCCGTGCCAGCTGTCAGAGCTGTTTTCGGCATGAGAATGGCAAGTAATAACGATTTAAGCGATTTTCAACGCGGTGTAATAGTTGGCGCTCGTGAGATGGGCCATAGTATTTCGGAGGTAGAAACGAAATTCGGATTTTCACGGACGACCATTGTAAGGGTGTACCGTGACTGCAAGAATTCCCGCAAAACCTCCAACCTACGATACCAGTGTGGCCGTAAAAAGACATTGGGTGAACGTGACCACCGTCAGATGTCAAGAATCGTTTCACACGACACTCTCGCGGGTATCATCGGAATTCAGTGCTGGAGCCTCAACAAGCATCAGCGTCCGGACTGTGCAACGTACACTGCACGATATGGGTTTTGGGAGCCGACGCCCAACTCTAATTACCTTGATGGGTGCACGACACAGAGCTATGCGCGTCGCTTGGGCACGGCAACACCGCCACTGGACACTTGATGACTGGAAACAAGTAGCCTGGTATGCGTTTCCAACTGTGTTGGGCAGATGGAAGGATTCAAGTGTGGCGCAAACACCATGAAGCCATGGATCCCGCATGTCAACAGGAAACTCTACCAGCTGGTGGGGTTCCGTAATGGTATGGGTGTGTTTAGCTGGACTTCACTGAGACCCCTGGTACGTCTACAAACGTCTGTGACCGGCCAACCTATGTGCGCATCCTTTCTGACGAGGTACACCCGTTCATGTCCTGTATTCATGCTGATGAGTTGGGCCTGTTCTAACTGAACAATGCTCCTCCACACAAGTGTCGGGACGCCACATTGTGGTTAGAGGAGCATTAATCTGAGTTTGGGGTGTTGCCATTCCCACTCAAGTCCCCAGATCTGAACGTGATAGAACACATTTGGGATGCCATGCAACGCGCTATCGAACACAGTAATCCGAGACCTCGGAATACACCCGAATTGTGAAACGCTCTGCAGGAAGTATAGTGTGCATCGCCTATAGCATATTTCCAGAAGCTAGTGGAGTCCTGCGCACCTGCGGGGACCTACGAAGTATTAGACTGGTGTACCAGTTTTTCTGGCACGTCAGTGTACTTCACACCTATGTAACAGGTATTTTAGAGCAATGAACGGCGAGAAAAATACAGTTGATGACAGGATTCAAATAAGTAAATAAAAGGCAGAGTTTAATTTTGCCAAAATGCTCCTTGAAAACAGAAAAGCTTGATTTACTACTTGTAGAAAAATATTTGAATACGTACAATATGTTTCAACAGAAACGAAAACTTGCCCTTCAACAATTTTATGTAATTCAAAAGCGCGAATTTATTTTATATTATCTAAAAATTACTTGTGTGTGCAATAAAAACCCTCCTTGCGGATCTCTGCCAATTCGCAGCATTTGTCAATATACTCGTACACTCTTCACTAATAACTTTGTCCCACCCGAAAGAGGTAGGGCTACCTAAAATGAACTAAAGATGATATATTTTTCACTTTAATATTAAGAAAAAAGTTTATAAATGCAATTATCATTAACTTTAACGTCTATTATAGTTTTGCATGGAACCCTGGTTTAGCTTTCTCAGGACTAAGTGTGTTTATGTCTTGCGACTACGATTGAACATGCCATTACTGAGGAAGCTAGACCAATGTTCTATTCAAAACTATAGTAAACGTTAGAGTTATAAATAACTGCATTTATAAACGTTCTTTCTTTATATTAAAATGAAAAGTAGCGTCCCATTTATGCAACTGAAGAGAAAATCGCTGGTCTAGCTACATCTAAAATCGGAGGAAGGCGCGGGTTCTCTTAATTCTTAGGTAATACGTAGTGCGATCAAAAAGCTCGGAGACTAGGTACGTAGCGCTACAACAGATGGCAGTGCGCGGATGCGCGAGCAGCGGTCGAGGGCAGTGACCTTCATTAGTCATTGTGCCGAGTGGCGTCGTCCTGTGCTACACGATATTTGGTGACCACATGCAGAACACGGCAGCGATTTCGGTATGGACTGCAAACTAGAGTAGCGGGTGAACATCAAGTTCTGCGTCAAACTCGGGAACAGAGGCGCATGAAATGTTGCGGCAGGCTTATGGCAATGAAGCAAATGAGTCGTGCGAGGTGTTTTGAGTTGCATTCGCGCTTGAAGAGCGGCAGAATGGCACTGGAAGACGAGAGGTCAGGGCGACCGTCCACGAGCAAAATCCCGAAAATGTGGACAAAATTAGGGAAACTGGTGCACGAGGATCGTCGGAGAACCATTCAAGACTTTGCTAGCATCGTCAATGTGGCATAAGGAACAGTGCAAACATTTCTGGCGTCGGTTTTGAACATGTACCGCATTGCTGCAAAGTTTGTGCCAAAGATTCTGAACCCCGAACAGAAGGCGCTCCGTGTCGAACTCTTTCAAGATCTTCGCCAGCAGGTGGTGAATGAACCAACGTTCCTGTCGCGGGCAATCATTGGGGACAAGACTTGGGTCTACGGTTACGACCCGGAGACCAAACAACAGTCGTCGCAATGGAAGGGCCCGGCATCTCAAATATCAAAGAAGGCCCGAAGGTCCTGAGTGCAACCAACGAATTCACGGTGCATAACCCCACATTCGTGGGGTTATGCACCGTGAATTCGTCCAAAAGGGCCAGACCGTCACCGCCCTTTTTTACTGCGATGTTCTGCGGCGTCTTAGGGAGGACATTCACCGCAAACAACCTGAAATGTGGCGCAGGGGCGATTTCCTGTTCCATCGTGACCATGCAGCAACTCACAGAGCGTTAGCAACACGCTGGTTTTGCAGCACACAACAGCATGACTACCCTTTCTCATCAGCCTTACTCGCCGGATTTCGCCTCTTGAGACTTCTTTCTGTTCCCGAAGCTGAAGCTCAAGGGTCGCTGTTTTGAAACTTTAGGACGAGATGCAGCGCGAATCGCAGACGGTGCTTGACATGATTCGCGAACAGGACTTCCAAGGAGCGTTCGAACAGTGGCAAATCGCTGTCAAAGGAGACTACTTTGTAGGTGATTATAGCCAGACTTAAGCAACGTAAGCACTTTGTTGTATATCGGCCTACACTCGGCACCTTTTGATAACGTTATTCAGTGTTCAAATAACTATGATTAGGGCAAACTTGATAGAAAAGGACTACTAACGATTTAGGTTCTTGTTGTAATATATTTATTCCGTCATTTCAGGATGAAGGTTCACATCAAAATAGAGGACAAGAGTCGTTTTGTTTATATCATCGTCTTTATGACTAACATCATCATCATCATTGTCAACCATTATCAATCCACTACTGGACAAAGGTCTCCCCAAGTTTCTTCCACAACGGTCTGTCTTGTGCCAGTCTCCTCCATGTTACTCCCGCATACTTTCGAATTTCATCTACCCATATCTCATGTGGTCTTCTTTTGGGTCTTTTCCTGTCCCTTGGAATCCAATCTAAACTTTCGGCTGTCCATCGATGGTCTGTCCTTCTGGCAGTGTGTCCAGCTTCTTGCCATTTCAGGGATTTAACTCTGATCATGATGTCTTCCACTCTTGTCATTTTTCGGATCCACGTGTTCCTCTTCTTAGCTCTCCTGGTTAGACCAAGCATGCACCTCTCCAATTTACTTTGAGTTGTCTGCAGCCTTTGTATGTCTCTTTTAGTTAAGGTCCACGTCTCTGCACCATACGTAAGCACTGGAAGGATGCATTGATCAAACACTTTTCTTTTAAGACATAATGGCATATTGCTCTTGAAAATTATGCTGTTTCTTCCAAAAGCTCTCCAGGCAAGTTTTGAACGCCGATTAATTTCTTCATCAATGTGACCCTCACTTGATATCTGCTGTCCAAGATAAACGTACGTGTCTGTTATCTCCAGCTTTTCTCCATCAATCGACAAATCTTCATTTCTTGTAAAAGCATTGAACATCACTTTTGTCTTCTGAAAGTTCATTTTTAATCCCACTTCTTTACTCTTGTGAGCAAGTTCCTGGATCATATTCTGCAGCTCAGATGGAGTAGTTGCAAAAATGACTAACGTCATCAGCAAAACGAAGGTGGGTTAGATAATCGCCATTAATCTTTATCCCTAGTTAGGTAATCTCGCTCGAAGATTGGAAGATTTACCGCAATGACAAAAGTCAATTCATTGGCGGCGTATAGTTTGCCTGCATTTTTTACAGCAGAGAGAGAGAGAGTGTATTGTTAAGTCTTGGGATGCGGTAATTAATTCGATTAACTGGTTTCTCAAGAGGCAGGTACAGCGTTAATTGTAGGTTGAAAACTAATAGCTAGTGGTTTACCCCATTGCGAAGAAAAAAAAAAGATAAGAATTCCTTTTCTCGACACGGTGAAATCTGAAGAGAAATATAGGTAGTCTGCTGGTGGGGAACGCAATGCGTCGGTCCCTACACTCGACGGTCGGAAAGTTTTGGCATTCTCTAATCCAAACCTTGGCAGGACAAAGAAGTGTCAGTTAAGTTACGTGTCTGCTGACCAACATTTTCCGAATGCAGGGTGATGCATTTCTTAAAATCTACATCGTGCCGAATGCTTTTAGGAAGCAATAAAATTGACAAGAAAGTTAAGGCAGACCCTTTATCAACACAGCAAGGATTCTGTTGGCGAGGTACGAATGATAGAAAAAACAGTAGTCTGGGACAAGCTCGTGAAGGGAGCTGGACTCGTGCGGGACCAAGATGATCTCGCAGCGCGGTATTTTGCGGAGGTAGAAATCGGAACGGCAGATGTTACTGTGAAGAAATGGGATTATAGTTGCCTCTTCCTTCTGCATTGTAATGCTGGAAAAAGGCGGAGTAATTTCTCTCGGCAAAGCTCTTGTTGTTAGGTGACTTGTGGCATTGCAGCAGTAACAACCTGAAATTCTGGCCAGTAATAAATTCGGTTGATGCCGGGATACTGAAATGAAGCTACAGAGCAGCCTTCCAGAGATAATTCTATTGCAGCACTGAGTGGTTGAGATGTGGATGTAATTTTCTACAGAAAAATCAAGCAGCATCAGACGAGGTCATGGAATTGCAGCCCCGATGGTTGTTAGCATGGACGACCTGTGATGTAAAGCGAATCACCTTTGTCCTTTCGGAGCTGGGACGAATAGACAGACGGATCCTGCTACACGTCAGCGACGTCATTCGACCTCGACATTACTGCGCATAGATGCGTACGTGGGTTCATACAGGTGATTATTTTTTTTATTGGAGGTTTAACGACCACCGTGAGCAACTCAATGGGCTATAAGCAGTCGGTCGTCCCCAATTCAGGGTCACTGGCCCCAGAGAAAAGAAAGAGCCAGTGCCGTAAGACAAACACAACATCCATGCCTCACGGGATTCGAACCCGCACCCCTTTCGGACGAATGATCAGATGCCGTTGCCTAGACCACTGCGCCACTTAAAGATCTTGGGAGATATGGTGTCACCTTGTCTCACTCCTTTTCCAATTTCTATGTGTGTTGTATTTTCAAACAGCCGAATCTCTGCACTTGCATTTTCATAGATGTTATTAATAATATTAATGTACGCATCTTCAATACCGCAGGATTTTAGCGCCATTGTAACTGCTGATGGTTTCACAGAATCAAAGGTTTTTTCATAATCGATAAAAGCCATGCACAATGGAAGTTCATATTCCCTCGCTCTTTCAATTAGTTCTCTCAGTACGTGGATATGATCTATTGTGCTGTAGCCACTCCTGAATCCAGCTTGTTCTCTAGGTTGAGCCATGTCCAGTGTTACCTTTTTAAGCGGTGTGAAAGAACTTTAGTGAAGATTTTATAAACCACTGATACGAGGCTGATGTGGAGTGGCATTCTTTTGCTTTGATAAACGTGAAGGCTATATTAATTTGATCTCAAAAACATAATAATGTTATTTTCCTTTTAAATTGCACAAGATATCTTGATGCTGCAGGTTTCTTTAAATTCCTCTATCGCACTTGCTTTGCCTGAAATCAACTGTAAGACATTAAAAAGTTGGCACATCATCAATACGTTAAATTTCGTCCTTAATGAAAGTCTGTTACAATAGCAAATATTGCTACTTTCTTTAAAACATAACTTTTTTTTTCTTGAACAAATTGAAATCAAAAAGAAATGTTCATTCAGGAATTAATAATATTCATGTGATAATATTTGGAGCGTTTTCGATAGCTCAGTTATTTCTTCCATATCTAATTACTGATAAGAATAATCTAAGCAAATTCGAAACTTAAATGGGCAGCAGTGCAACTTTCTCAAAGGCTTGCAGTTTTCTGGTAAGTCTTGAGAAAAAAACGAGCTTATGTTATAAATATGTCTTTCCGTCGGTTCCTGCACATATTAGTTCGATTCGCAAAATTCATTTCGCATTGGGGAGCATGAACTATGAAAAACGATTATTCCTGGCGTTTGGTCTTGGTTTAGCTGCTGAGGGATTACTTCCAATGGGTTTTAAAGAAGTCAAGATTAACAGAATACACAGGACTGTAAGAAATCGTATAATGTCAGCAATAACGAAATCGCCTAGTAAGACGATGAGATACGCATGATCAATCGCATATGTCCCAGGCTTTACATACTGGTTAAAGAATTTATTACATAAATACAACATATTAATAGTTTTCTGTTGCTCAGTCCTGGAAACACATAAATCTGGCCAATTTATGTGAATTTTCACTCAGGACTGACAACAATCCAACGCATTTTCTATAAGAGAAAATGTGGGATCGTTTTTTTCTAAGTGGTCTCTCATTTCTCTTGACCCTATGCAGGAGGTGGATCTATATATACGTCATCTTAGATAAAAAAGGTGAAAAAAAGTCAGAAATCTTTTATCGGAAATTTCTCTTTCAAAATTAATCTGTATCTTCCCGTTGAGTGTTGCTTGGTGTGTGTGCTTTAGGTAACTGTAGTTTTTTCTTTATGCTGTCAGTAGGTCGGAGTGAGGACATTGTATTTTAGGTGAATCGTTGTAACTTCACTTTATAAATTTGTTTTCCTCTTTTATTTTTCTGGGGGAAGAAGAAAAATTAATAAATAAATAAGTATGTGTGTGTATGTAATAATAAAGTTGTCGCTCGACCATCTACTTGCATTTATGTAACCACCATCATAAGGAAAATTCTGTGTCAATTACGAATAATATTAGGAAATAATTATTTGTTGTATGAAACAGTCTGTTCATTTAGAATTATGGATATGGATGTATAAGGATGCAATGTACACTGCTGGCCACCCAAAATGCAACACCAAGAAGGACACGAGATAGCAAAGCCAGATTAACTGGTCACATAACAACAGATACAAAGATGAAACGATTGAGCCTACAGGCCCGTGCGATTTGCGGAACACGCAGACATCAATAGTTCGTGTGGCCCCCATCGCTGGCAATAACGGCCGCAACACGCCGCGGAATCGAACGAAAGAGGCTTTGGATGTGGGCTTGGGGTATGTCGGTCCAAACTGCTTCCACACGTTGCCACAGTTCATCAGACGTAGCAGCGGGTGGTGCTTGCCGGGCCACTCGGTTGCCGATCAGGGACCAGACGTGTTCGATGGGCGACATATCGGCAGAACTGGCAGACCAAGGCATCAGTGACACCTGGTGGGCCGTGAAGAATTGTTGCACGATGCGTGCCACGTGCGGGCACGTTATGTCCTGTTGAAACGTGGCCGCTGGCAGGTCCTGCAGGTAAGTGCGGTGGCTGTTGAGTGTTCAGTGTACCGGCGATGCGTACCAGAGGGGTGCGGGTGTCATATCCAATTGCGCCCCAAACCATAATGCCAGGCGACGGACCGGTATGGCGATGCATAATGCAGGCGTCATACAGTCTCTCGCCTCGGTGCCGCCACACGCGAATCCGACCATCATGGTGTATAGCAGGTAGAAGCGGGATTCGTCGGAGAAGACAATGCCGTGCCATTCCGTAGTCCAGGTGCAGCGTTCAACGGCCCACTGCCGCCGCACTCGCCAGTGGTGTAACGTCAATGGTAATCGGAGCAATGGGGGCCGTGCGACAAGTCCTCGCTCCTGCAGACGACGTCGAACTGTACGTGCTGACACAGGTTGTTGTGCAACACACCCTAATTCCTGCGCTAACGTTGGTGATGTGGCGGTGCGAGCCGTCAATGCCCGCCGCACAACATGCCGGTCCTCTCGTCCGGTGGTGTGCCGCGGCTGCGGCAATCGCTCACGTCGGTGCGTCCGTCCCTCCTGCACCCACAGAATCCATACTCGTCTCACTGTAGCTGGATGTCGTCTCACACGGGGACCGATGTCTCCGTACGATAAACCGCTGTCGCGATAAGCCACTATTCGTCCTCTGTCGAACTCCGAAGCGTGCTGGAATGACCGCCGTATTCTGAGACGAGGCATCAGGAAGCTTACCACGCACAGGTCCGGCAGCACAACACACTTCCACTACTTACACCCCGCCTTCTGTGCACCCTTCTTATAGTGCTTCTCGGTGGCGTGCCGGGCGCATATGATTTGCATATGTCCTGCAATGCTAATCGTTTGCATGTCCTCTCGCGAGCGACGCATGCTGCGAATTTCAGGCCAATCGGATGCTTCCTTCTTGGTGCTGCATTTTGGGTGGCCAGCAGTGTATGTTATAACCATGAGGAACTGTTGCTAAACAAAAAAAAAAGAATTTTTTTTTTAATTAAAGTGTGGCTCAAAATTGATGTTAAATTTTAACGAAACGTCTTACCTCAAATTAAAATTTTGTTTTCGTTAAGCTTTTAGTGTCTCAACCTGAGCAGCTGAAAATTAAACTCCAAAATTTACCTTTCAAACATGGTTCAGGCCTACCTTCAGCTTGCTTCTGCGGAGACCTTCTTAAATATAAAGGTAAATATATATACTGAATACCACTAGGAAGTACATGTATAAACATTTTCCTCAAGGAATTGATTGAAAAAAGAAGAAAGACAGACAGTTCTCCTCTGGAAATATGTTTTAAAAGTGGTTACCATGAATTAAAAATGCTGTGTAAAAACATAAACACAAATGTGAAATTTCTGTAACCTTCCTAGGTGTTTGTAAAAAAAGCAAAGCGGAAAATCAAATTACAAAAAAAAAAAAAAAAAAGGAATTACAACCACTCATTAAAATTTTCATCAATAAATGCAGACCGACTAGTCTTTTTAGAAAATTGCATTCTTGAGTTTTGTAATGTGCTGTGTGCTTAATATATGTTAGTCAATAGCATGTGTACACATTAGTTTAGACTAGTGGGTGGATCGGACTTGTGCTGTGTCCATTTATTTTGCACGTCAGAAACAGCAATAGTCCTTGAACAACACAAATTGGATTTTTTTTCTCTCGGCCATACAAATGAAATAACCCTCTTGTACTGCAACGAGAAATTTCTTTCTTATTGTTATCAGTTGTGGGAATTAATTAAGCTTATATATATATATATATATAGCAAAAACAGATAACGTAAAGCAACAAAAACATCTAACAAATTTGAAATTCGTTAGCGCTAGAGGCTGCATAAGAGAAAAATCAAATAACAATATGACGAAGCCGACAGGGAGGCAGTCATTAATATGCTTCCCTGCATTCTGTTATTTGGCACTTTGCATCGTTTGAAAGCTTGAGTGGTTCGGAAGGTGTATTTGGTGTCCGTTGGTATTTCTATTTTTATTTCTCCTGTTCAAATTTTTGCTTTGTTTTGCCATATATATACACCTGTAAGTTTTGCTTGTTTCCTTTAATATTCATATTCTGGGGAGAAGGTGTTGAAATTTAAATTTAAATTTGCATCTGTCAATTTCAATTTAAATTAGTCTCCTCCCACCCCCACAACAATAGCAATGAAGTCCCCGACCCCCGTTATCACATATGATATCAAGTTGCAAGGAGAGACAGGGTGAGAAAAAAAAAAGGCGGGTATGTACGCTATATCGTTCGTATATCTGACAACACGGAAAAATATATATCGGAATGACAAAGCGATCCTTGGACACTAGATCTAAAGAACACGTGCGAAGTGTCAACCAGGGCATGCAGAATGCAGCCCTCGCCAAAGAAGTCATGCATTGCTCGGCGGCTCCTGTATGGAATATAATTAGAAGAATTGCCCCTTACACGAATTTTAAACAGACTGCTATCACGGCACCAATCAAATTCTGTCCAGCAAACTGGCATGCAATGATATGGTCTTTACTAAACTACCAATGGTTTGGCATGCGTTATTAAAAGATGGAAACACATCACGGCGCACCGTATAATTGCGTGATGTCACCCACGTTATTTTCAAAAATCATCTTCGTTCCTTGCGTGTTCCAGTTTCCTGCATTTCTATGTCTACCATTGACTTTGCCTTGAAAAAGCCTCCCAGTGGAGTGCGAAAGCTTGGCGAATCTTTGTGCTTACTACATAACAAAAATATACTGATTTAATACGCTATATGCATATCATGAGTATTCACAGTCTGGTGTATTTAAATAGTAGTTTGGGCAGTTATTTTTATGTACTAGAAAACGTGCTCCCAAAAAGCCAGTATTTGTATATCGATCTAGATTGGCTTCCATTGCCTACCTATCATCACTTGTTCCACAGGGAACATTCTGTAGAGAAGGCAGGATTTCTTAATCTATTAAGACATCTTTTTTTTTTAAGAGTCCTGGAACTTTTCTCTTAAATTTCGAGTACTACACACAAAATAA
The DNA here is from genome assembly GCA_039090855.1 of Macrothele yani. Classification (NCBI taxonomy): domain Eukaryota; kingdom Metazoa; phylum Arthropoda; class Arachnida; order Araneae; family Macrothelidae; genus Macrothele; species Macrothele yani. Next base: position 45,017,284 of record CM077015.1, on the reverse strand, counting down.
ATTCTAAAAGATTTTTTGATGCAATTTAGAAAAAAAGTTAATCACCAAATTAAGAATTATGTGATATTTCACGCAGAAAGACAGTGGTAGTCGTTTACATCCATTTTCCAAAAGCACTGGCATATGCATTGCTTTCGTGATCTATCAACAGTTGTCCAGCCTTTGAAGTTTTCAGTGGAATTAATTATAAGGAACACAGTTACTCATATATTGTGTCGTGTCTTCTGAGTAAGAGCCGTATCAATAAGTTTGCCAATGTATTACCTTTGTTACATCACAACTATAGAATTCGTAATTTTATTGCAATTAGTTCAACATTTCAATCTTTTAGTAATAGAATAAAAAAGGTTTCCAGTAGTTCAAACATTCTCATAGAGCTATATGCACTCCATCAACTGTCCTTAAAAAGAAAGATGAAAAATACTGGGTGGGCTAAATTCACTTACTGAAAGTGCAAGCGCTTTTCTAAGCTACCAGTAAAGATTTTTCAGCGATATTATTGTCACACACTCTGCAAGTCGAGGATTTCATGACCCGTGATATCGACATGATTTGCGTATCTTTACAGATATAGCAACATACTCGAGTGACCAACAAATTTCCATCGTGGTGAAAGTCCTGAGTCGGGAAGAAAAGCGTTTCAGACCAGATTTAATGACAAGAATTGTCCAAAACGTCGCACGGTTGTCAGTTTTATGAGAATGTGGTGAAGCACATGATCGGTTTTGGGTGATCGGACAAAGTCGTGAAGACAATGGCATCAAGAACCGTGGAAAACATTCAAAAGAGGCAGAGGTAATTGAGCACAGTCCTACAAAATCAACCAGCAAGAAGTCGCTGGAGCTGTGTCTTTCACGATCAACCCAACATCAGACCTTCAATGCCAATCTATGGCTTTTTCGTTACAAGATATGAACTGAACAGTCACTTTTGGTATCACATGCTGGAGCCAGATCTGATTTTGCGGAAGAAATATTGGCCACAGTAGAATTAGGAGAGATAGCTCCCGGGATAATTTGGTTTTTAGATGAGACCCACTTCTATCTCATTGCTTTTGTGAATAAGCAAAACTAGAGAATGTGTTGGTCAGAAGATCAACATGGTACTCAGGCCAAATTTCTTCATTCCCCTCGTGTCAGTCTCAAGCTCCATGTCCAAACGTGGAATAGTTCGGTTTGTTTCCTTCCGAAGTCAACTGCAACATTCCGTTGAAATGTTTTGAGTGATCTGAATTCGCCAATCACTAGGTCATTCAGAACGATGCTTGTTTCACCAAGAAACAGCAGTATTTGAATTCCGATTTTGGTGGCAGTGTGAGCGCCCTTGATAACCGTATGTGTTACGCTTGTGGAGTGGAGTGGATTAATTTTGTATTTTAACCCTTGAGATTATTTCTTTGGAGCTAATTGGACAGGGTATATGAGACCAAAGTCTTGGATCAGCTGCAAGAACACATCTTGCAAATCGACCAAGGTATTCTTCAGCTAGCTGCACCCTTTTAGGATGTGCTTCAAAGTCCATGGAATGCACATCGAACATGTCGTTATTTAAATTTCCTTTGTATAATACAGGTACTGATATGTTGATTGAAAGTTTCCTATTAAGTGCTTACAGTGAACGTTGAGTGGACTTCTGGTTGATGAATCATGGACCACGCTGTAAGTAAAATATGTTTGGTTGAGGCACAAAAGCTTGCGTAAATTCAGAGCAAGCATATTTATGAAAAAATAAAGAAAACTTTTGTTCATACCTTGAGAACACATTCTAAGTATTTCAGATTTCTTAAGTCTTCTATCGTAAACGGTCTGTCTTCATCGCCAAAAATTTCGTCTATTTCTTCTTGGAGCTTCGTTTGGACTGCTGGATGACGACCAATCAGGTACAGTGCCCAGCTCATGCCAACTGCTGTTGTATCATGACCCTATGTAAAACGTCAACAATTATTGCACAGCTCATGCTATTCAAGAATGGAAAAAATATAAAAAAATCATGAATTCAGTGTTTAACGAAAACCCCAAAATGTAATCTCTCATGCCATTTCATTTTCCATAAGAACAGTTAATTTAAACTGGTTTCACCCATGCAAAATCGAAGTATTAGCTTACCTAAAGATAAAATTAATGTAACTCTGCTTTCGGGAGAAATGGGAACTCATTTCGTGCCAGCGTAGGAATTATTCTCCACAAAACTAAAAATGTTTAGTAGCATATGCTATTGATTCTTCCAGTAACTTGAAATGTTTAGAACAACTTAGGTACATTAACCCTGCTGTTTTGTTTCTGAAGAAGTATTAGCTTCTTTAGTTACTCGAAGCTGTAGAACACGATCGTCTTCCTCCCCTCGGTCTTGTCTTGCCCTTCAAGGGTTTTCCTTTCATATCTTTACATGACCTCATCTAAAGCCTTAATCTGCTTCACTCTGTCAACTTTTTACGTGAAACTTAACCATTAATTCCCCCTCGACATAATGTTCCTACCAGCACTATCGTAATCAATTTTTGCTCGTATGCTCTCATTTTAAACTCTAGCTGTTCTGGAAAACTTCCCCTTCTTCACCACTGCAACGTTTACGACGTAGATTCTTTTCGATATGTCGTCTCAGTACGGGACAAAATTTCGTGATTTGCTACACAATTAAAAATTTACCTTTCAGTCTCACTGACGTCCATCTATAAACGCAAGGCGCCTAACGTGTTTTGCATCAGTTATTCTATTTTGCCTACAATGCGCTTAAATTGATCATGGGTATTAAAATCTACTTTCATCCCCGAAACTGTGGTTAGCAGCCCTCAAACAAAGCGGATTTGTGAGCAATCGCCTCTATGTGAAATACAGTACAGTCTTTCAAATAATCCTTCAGTCTTCTTTTCTCTTTGCTCATTTATCCTGGCCTCCAAAGTAAAATGAGGTACTTTGCAATTTTCACTTCCCTAGAAGCGTCACAATTTGCCAGTTTCAGTTTCTCTACAATGTTCTGAAGGAGGACTTGACAACCAGCTCTTACTGCAGTTGTTGTTTTCTTCGGAAATAATTTTGAACATCGTCCGAAGAGATCACATTTCAAAGGCTTTCAAGATCATTTTCACCGAATCCCATTTGAGTGCCCGTATCTCAGGCAGAACAGGCCGGAATTCAGGCCTACAACATCGATTCAAAAACCTGTAAGAACTGCTGGATTCCGATTCGATATTACATAATTATCTGCCAGTTTATTGGGTATACCTACCTAGTATCGTGTTGCTCCACAATTGGCTTTCAGAACAGCCCGCGTCCTGAAAGAAAGTTGCACTATGGGAGAAGGATTTGACTTGCCAAATTGCTGTAATTGGACGACGGTACAGTCTTGCAGCGTACAGTCCGTTCCACCGCGTCACATAGACCTTCCATAGGGTTTTAATTATAGGGATTTGCAAGCCACTGAAGTAAAAAGAACTCGTTGGTATGTTCCTGTTGGATGGGTCCATCTGCTTAAAGATAAACCGTAACCATGAATTTGATCCGCAACAATATGGAGTACAAACATCCTCTGATGGGTACCAGGAAGCCCAGTGTGTACGTGGATAACATTCAGTCCATCGCTCCCACCGTCCAGTAGTGTTGACAATTCGCAGGATGTCTCCATGGCCTCATATTACTTGCGCCCTTGCGCCAAATTCGGATAATTTCATCCCCATGATGCAAAAGAAACTTTGATTCGTCAGTCCGGGCAACCTTTTCTCATTACTCAGCAGTACAATGTCGATGCTCCAGCGTCCATCGGAGACGCGCAATCGTGAACAGCGCTAAAAATATCGACAGGGTTGTCGGCTGTTGTAACTCACTCGCGACATGGTTCAATACGTGGTGGTTCTTAGATGACCCACGGCACTTCAGTGTTGAATTCTGCAATGATTTTTCGGGTTGTGGCTCGTATGTTTGTTTGTACGATTCTCACCAGTCCCCTTTGACTCCTGTGCCCACCAGCTGTTTTCGTCCCTATGAACGCCAATCGCTGGAAACTTATTAGGTCACCTACCTTCGTCACATAAAAAACTCCCTCTAACACCTAAGATGACACCTGCGCACCGTATGAATAAAACAGACCAGCTCTTTGAGCATCAGTTAATGTTCCACTGAGTGTTGGAATGGGCAAAACGAATGACCTACGCAATTTTTAATGTGGCATGATGGTTGGATCATCTTCCAAACGGCCGTCCTACTGGGCTAACCTACTTACCACCCTATCAAGGATTTACCCGGAATGATGCCACGCACCAAAAACCTCCAAGGACAGACAAGAATCGTTCAAACAAACAGACAGGCCACAACAAGGGAAATCACTGCAGAATTCAGCACTAGTGAGCTTTTGAGGGTCATATCCGAACGAATCACGTATCGGTGCATACCGCTAATGGATTGCCACAGCTGACAACCAGTCGTCTGTCTTCTTTGACCTCTCTGATCCACTAGTTTTTTCGTACACATGATCGCAGACTGCTGTGAGTTTCGTGTGTGCCACACCATTCACCGTAAACTCTTGTGCGTGAAAAGTTCAAGAGGACGGTCGTTTGGGAGGTACTTAAACCGATACGCTTGGTGTCAACTATAATGCCATGTTCAAAGTCGCTCAGATTTCTCACTTTGCCATATCTCGCCCTCAATTGAACACTAAATGATGCTCGACGAGCTGGTCTGCTTAATTGATACTTCACACGGCGCTCACGGGCAGTCTTACGTGTTGGAGTTTGCCGTTTATATGACTAAGGCAGGTGTGCATAAGAAACTGGTATCTCAATGTTTACGAAGATGAAGCAGTTAATAGGCGAGCTTTCCTATGGCATATCTGCGGCGTAAGTAAGCATAAGTGAAAAACTATGATGCGCTGTAGGTGTAAACTTTATCGTAGTCTTTATCACACTCGTGAGAATCACCTAAACTCATTTATAGGAAAAACAAGGTATTAAATGTTTCTTCCATTATGTCGTTACACCAATTTTTTCGTGGTAGAATCCCCTCAAAATAATTTTTAATGTCATGAGGAGCCTTTACCTACGAAACTTTTGCAGGTCAGAAAAACTGGAGAGCAGCGAACTATTATCTAATCTTCTTTGCAACTGTCAAATCAAAATAAAATTAATGTAAGGTTCATTTTCAGTGTTATACTTCAGTTTGTTTCATTTAGCCCAAAAGTTAAATTCTTTGCCAATTTTTCTCGACATACTGCAGACGGTTTTCTTTTGCGTTTTCGATACTTGTCAGAAATAAGAAACTTTTATTCATCTAAATCAAAAGCGAACCAAACACCATTCTTGAAATCACTCCAGTAAGTAAGAAACTCAGAGCATCAGTATCGTTGAGATCCGCGCAGCCGTGTTCAGTCTACTCAAGACTGACTCTGCCGTAAGATCATCACTCTTTCAGTAAAGATCAAGAACATTTTCTGACATTCTAGTAGCAGATAGATGGAAAGACGAGGAGAAACGGGGAGAATTCTGGGCAGCAGTTAATAGGTGAAAGAGCTTCTCGGAACTAGATTTGAAGATACAGACATCCCTTACAGGACTAGCGCTCGTTGAACTACTGCTGTTCCTCCCGGCGGCACACTGCTTGCCTTTCTGTCCCTACCAGTGGGGCTGCTCTGCAACAATACCAAACAGGTACAATACAAAAAAGTATAACCTTAAATGCGAACAGAACCAACATAGCAAAGAGGCAGTTGATAGCGCACTGAGATTACACCACCATTAGTAAGTGCCAGCAATATTTCGATGAGGTATTTAAAAGTTTTTGCGATATTTCGAAAGTTTTATTTCTGTATTCTACTATTTTTCGTGGAACTCCTGCAGATACTATAAGAAACAGTGTTTAGGGAAACAATGCTTTAATCGAATGAGAGGGCTAATACAATTTCTGTTAGAAACATAGATTTTATTTCGATTTAAGGTTTTACCGACCACCGTGAGCAACTCAGTGGGCTATAAGCAGTCACCCATCCGTAATTTAGGGTCACTGGTTCCTGGGAAGGGAGAGAGCTAGCACCGTAAGACAAACACAACACCCATGACTTACTGGGATTCGAACCCGAATCCATCTCGAATGAATGATCAGAAGCCATCGCTTAGACCGCTGCGCCACCGGGGTGGCCGAATATTTTTCAGAGAATGTATAAATAATTGTATTCAGCAATGGTTTTGTTTAGTGCATGTAAGAATCATGTGGCTGAACTTATAAGGAAAATGACGTTAATTACTTTAAAATAGCATTTTATACACTGAAAACACATCCTTCAGAAAACTTGAAAATTTTCATCGTCGTGGAGCGGGAAACGAACCCGTACCTCCCAATTTCCGGTCAAGTATGTTAGTTATTACACTACCCTAGGACAAGGAAATTCCAAGCAACTGAAGGTATATATCTGAGAACCTTCAGATTTGGTCTAGTTAAAACTATTCCTACCCCATCGTAGCGTCTCACGACCTTTTCTCACATCCAGGGTCGGATGTAGGTCACAAATTCCAGTGATGAAAATTTTAATAGTATCATGTGGCATATCACATGAAAGCCCAATTCAAGATATTTAAAATGAGCCATAATTCATGACCCTAGAACCCGAGTAATTGGCAGTTAAAGTTTGCTCAGATGATGAAATTTCAGGGTGTTTTTGAAATTTCAAAAATCAATGACTCAAAAACTGATGCATTAAAAATTCTGAAAAAAATCATGTTTGTTTATATTGATGAATACTACAATTATACCAAGTTTCATAAAAATAAAAAATGTCGTGTTGTGAGCCTTGTTGATTTGACATGGTGACCCTATTGGCATATTTTCACTGTTTTCCATGTAACCACTCCCTTCAAAAAACTTGAAAGTTTCCATCGTCCTGAAGCGGGAAACGAATCCGCACCTTCCCGATTTCCAGTGGAGCATGCTAGTCATTACACTACCCAGCACATTCCAATCAGCCGAAAGTAGATATCTTAGAACCTTCAGATTTGAGCTAGTCGAAGCTATTCCTGCCCCATCGTAGCGTCTCATGCCCTTTTCTCACATCCAGGGTCGGATGTAGGCCACCAATTCCAGTGATGAAAATTGTACGTCATATACAATCGGGAAACGAATTTCCCCGAAGAAATAATTCTTCATAAATGCATATTGTAGTAAGTATTGTAATGCTGTTATTGGCATATTTTCCCTGCATTCCATGTAACTACTTCCTATTTCCGGTCGAACATGCTAGTCATTATTACACTACCCAGGACAAGGAAATTCCAAGCTGCTACCCGCTCCAGGACGATGAAAATTTTCAAGTTTTCTGAAGGAAGTGCTTACATGGAATACAGTGAAAAGACGCCAATAATAGCATTACAATGCTTATTATGCATTTATGAAGAATTATTTCTTCGGGGAAATTCGTTTCCCGATTGTATATGACGTACAATTTTCATCACTGGAATTTGTGGCCTACATCCGACCCTGGATGTGAGAAAAGGGCATAAGACACTACGATGGGGCAGGAATAGCTTCGACTAGCTCAAATCTGAAGGTTCTAAGATATCTACTTTCGGTTGATTGGAATGTGCTGGGTAGTGTAATGACTAGCATGCTCCACTGGAAATCGGGAAGGTGCGGATTCGTTTCCGCTTCAGTACACATCCCAACAACCAGTGCTCTGAGTACTTACTAATCACAAAACCTACCATATTTTCAAAACTAATGTTCTCTTCCCCTTCATCTGTTGCACATATCTCTTCTTTAAAATGCTCAGAAAGAGTAAGTTTTGACTAGTAATTTGTGTTTTCCTGCAGGAATGAAACAATGGAGTTTCTGAGTACCACTTATTGACTTAGCAGAAGCTATTCTACTTTTAAGGACAATTTCCTCCTCTTTGTAATTTTCTGTTGTTGCAAACTGAAAGGGAATGGAGGCAATATTAGCAGTGGCCCATTCAAAGAGTTGGCGTGGGGTCATAATTTGATTATTATAAACAAGTTGTAAACTTGCCTTTGCAGCTAATCGCTTCACAGTACCTCCAATCCCATCACATGCATTTTTGCCATGTGCTGTTGCAAAGAAAATTCCATTCTGCTTTTATATTAAAGTCAGTCTCGTGGTAGCACAAGCTGAGGACGTTTGACTTGTTTTTGTATTGTGAAGCTGCTCCATCCGAAAAATAAAATATCTTTTCAGGTTTTTGAGAAAAATGTGACTGCATTAAATTAATTAGGTAACGCTGAAACAGATGGACAGCTATACTGTCGTGAATTAGGCAGTCGGATATAATCACAAAACTTACATGTCCTAGGTTCTGAGTTTTCTCATCTCGATAGTATATAACTATAGGATGCAGGGTTGCTTGGGCATTGTTCCAGTGAAAACCCTGAGCTGCATCTTGCAATACAAAAGAATAATTTTCAGCAAAGTCACAAATTACTATGTATTGATTTTCTGTTATTGTGTCTTTAAGATGTCTTAAGTAACTTGACTGTTGAGTTGCTATAAAAGAATGGTGAAGCAGGGTTGGAAGTTTTCCAAACAACAGGTCCAAAAACTCCTGTGTGGATTTTGATAATGTTTCAAGTACTTTCCTCTTCTCTAATTGCATCCATTGCTTGAATGTCACATTTTCTATACTATTTAGATCAAAACAATCTTCAAATCGTTGCTTGAGCTGCTCTAATCCTGGACAGTTGTTGCACTGACTGAAGTAACATGCAGGTGTAGGGTTTCCACAAATTATGTTTGGAAGGACATCTTTATAGGAGTTTATTGACTGAACAGTGTCTCCTGTTAATTCAGGTAACGTCCATTGTGTCATCATCAGTGTAACATTCTGATGCATTGTACAAACACAAACAGAATGTGTGCCACTTGCTCCTGCAAGAACGCAGTGCTTAGGCCGAAGTTCACAGAACTTGGAGAACCCCACCTTTTTCTCTTGAAATCTCTCTTTAAAAATAGTGTACAATTCAAGCAAATTACTCAGAAGCAACTTTTTTTGTACCTGTTGACGCTTATTATCTATTTTAATGGAAACAAAGTCTTTTTTTCCTGGCATTTGTCGGCTTACATCGTCACTCTCATAAAATTCTTTTATACAATTTGCTGTGTCTTTGTCTAAAAGTCTTTCCTGGCTTTGGATCAGGAGACGACATGATACCTTTTTCTTTTACTAGCTTTTTAGCCTTTCTGGCCATAAAATTTGAAACTCTAAATTCTGTTTCAATTCGTTTCAGTGACCAAGCTTTAGGCAGTGTACTCAATATCTGCGTTCTTATGCTTTTATTTTCTGTGGAATGAAATTTTTCTTTCAACTGTCTTATAATATCTGGTTCAGGAGATGAAATATCCTTTGGTTCTGACGCAGGACTTAACTTTAATAATTTTGCTCGAAATACTTGTTGGGCTTTTTTATATTTCTCTTCAGGGTATTTTTTTTTTTTCTTGCAGGCGTTTTTTCTTGAATGGTGTTTCATCCAGACATTGTAAACTTCTGTTAAATGCTTCTATAGCATGCTCTTTTTCAGGAGTTGATACTTCAACGTTTTAAGATGGAACAGCATGGCCTTCGGCGTCTTGTTCATTATAGCTGTCAGAAGGTGAAGAGGAATGTTCAGCAGCTTCAGAGTGAAATTTATGGATTGCTTTACGACAACTGTCACAGATCTTGTCTCCAGTTTTGAGAAACTTGTTCTGTAGCAATAGATTCTTGGAAACTGATCGCAGATTTTTTTTGTTATATTTATGGTTTGGTTTCCCAAGGGGTCTGCAACAGTAAACCACACTTGAAACTTTTGATGTGGATGGTCTGCTGGCACCCATCTTTTACTTTGCTTTTACTTTAAAACCTAGGAAAGAAACACAATTAGTTACCCTTATGGATATATATTAACTTTTTAACTAATTATAATTAATTCATTAACATTTGCAGTGTTTGTAAGACCAGGGATAACATTTTAGTAAGAAACAATTCCTCAGTCACTGATGGTGCGTTTAGTAACGTGCTTCTATGTTATTTATTTTTTATAGTGATCCCATAGCGATCTTATTATGAAACTTTCAGGATATGTAGAAAAATAATGTTTGTTAAACAAATATTTTTTCAGATTTAAAAAAAACATGTTTTTTAATATTTCAATTTCAAAATTTTAAAATTTTAAAATTGACATTACATTTTTTAATAGTGTCATGTAGCCTATCATACCAAATGAAAGCCCAATTCAAGATCTTTAAAATGAGCCATAATTCATGACCCTAGCTCTACTAGAACCCGAGTAATTGGCAGTTAAAGTTTGCTCAGATGATGAAATTTCAGGGGTTTTTTGAAATTTCAAAAATCAATAACTCAAAAACGCGTGAATTAAAAATTCTGAAAAAATTCGTATATGTTTATATTGATGAATTCTACAAATATACCAAGTTTCATAAAAATCAAAAGTGGTCAGGTTGAAAATGCTATTTTTGCTGGTTGATTTCTCATGGAATGACCCAATAACAGCATTGCAATGCTTACTATGTATTTAGGAAGAATTATTTCTTCGGGGAAATTTATTTGCCAATTGTATATGGCTGAGAGCACAGTTCATTAGACACCTCACCCTCCACAATAATGCGACCAGACGAAATTCCCTTGCGGAATATAAATAGGTAAGATATCTACTTGCTGGATAGAACGTAAACACGGCGACTTGAGCAATTTCGATGGTGGAAAAGGTAGTCAGTGCGAGGCGCGGAGTACTCGCACTTTACGACTGCAGAAGTTCTGGGATTTGGGAAGGCGACGTTCGGACCTGGGTACCAGAACTACATCAAAAACTAGCAGCTTCCAGGAAAAAGGTGTGCGTAAAATGGCCGTTGATGTTCGAGGTGAGCCTTGCCTCTCCCGTATCGTAACATCGGGCCAAAGTGGAGAGGATAACTTCGGCATTCAACAACGGGACACCTACGAAGGCTTGTATAAATAAAATTGTACGTTGGATTATACCAATGGCTATGGCGACCAACGGTCACATCGAACACCCATATTAATAGCACGGTAGTGGGGTAAAGAACATCACCACTCCACCTGGGAAAACTGGAAATGATTTGCTTGGCCTAACGAATTGTGGTACCAACAAAAATCCAGACCACACGAAGTCATAGACATCAAATGTCAAGTTGGGTGTCACAACTGGCGGAGGTTGTGTAGTGTTCTGGGAGATGTTTACGTAGGCCACCTTGAGGACCTTTGTACGTAGGTCGTCCAGAAAGTAATACCCGTTTGCGCATAGAGAGCGTGCGAGGAGTCGGACGCCACACCGTAAGGTCGCCCATCCTCAGTCAAACGTTCGCGAGGCTCGTGGTAAGTTTCATGTTAATGCAGTGATTGGAACCGTTGTTGTGCTTGTTTGAAATGGCGAAGCCAATTGAAAATCCCACGGAGTACAAGCTGCTTTCTGTGGTTTGCTTTATGCATACTGAAAACGTTCGTCCGAAATGCATTCATCTTCGGATTCAGGCTGTTTACGGTGAACAGGGGTGATGGACGAATCAACGGTACGGCGGTGGGTTCGGATGTTTAATGCGGGGAAAGCAAACGTGTGTGATGACCAGTGCTCCGGCCGCCCATCGCTCGTTACAGCGGACCTCAAGGAAGGTGTGGATGAGGTCATCAGACATGAGCGTCGCATCAAACTCTATGAATTGAAAGCCCGTTTCGCGGAAGTTTCTGGCGCACTGCTCCATAAAATCGTAACGGAACACCTTGGCTACCGGAAAATTTGTACGAATGTTGGCTGACGGCCACAAAAGGAACCGTATGGGTGCAGCTTTGAGTTTTTTGGCCCGTTACGCACAAGCGGGCGATGAATTTTTGACCACATAGTGACAGGAGGTAGAACATGGGTCAGTCATTTCACGCCGAATAACAAACGCCAGTCTCTTGAGCGGCATTAATCCCGATCCCCGACGAAACCACGCAAGTGTAAGCAAGCGCTTTCCGTAAAGAAAATCATGGCTGCAGCGCTTCGGGATTGCAGAGGTCTCTTGCTGGTTGAGTTCATGCCCCAAGGTACAACCATCAACGCCGACCCCTATTGTAGAACACTGCAGAGGCTGCGTAGGGCCATTCAAAATAAGCGGCGTGGTATGCTGTGTAAGGTTGTGGCGCTACTTCGCGACCTCACGTGGCATGTCAGACCCAACACTTGCTTCAAGTTTTTAAATGGGAGGTTCTGGATCATCCGCCCTACAGTCCGGTCTTGGCACCCAGTGATTACCATTTGTTCACCAAATTGAAGCTTGGGAGGACGGCGCTTCGCTAGTGTTGATTTAACAGGGACTAGCGGAAGAGGTATATGATGAAGGTATTCAAAAACTGGCTACACGATATGAAAAGTGCCTAAACACCGGCGCTGGTTATATAGAAAAATGAGTGATTATTTTTAGTATTACTGAAAATACAAAAAGTCCGACAACGTCGGTTACTTCTGTTTTTATTTCATAACGGGTATTACTTTCTGGACAACCCTCGTACCTGTTGAAACCGCGATCACTTCCCGTACTTGTCGATCATCCTACACCCGTTGATGGCTATCAATCTCCCACGGCAGGAAAATTACTTTCAAGATGACAACGTCCCGTCTCATTTGGCAAAAGTCTCGCTGGAGGAGCATTCCAGTGAGTTTGCAAACCTCGAATAGCCCTCTCACTCTGGATATGAAATCCATTGAACATCTGTGGGACGAAGTGGAATGTTGCATTCGTGCCTGGAACCTAACGCTGGCAACTCACTGCGCTTTACGAATTACTGTCCTGGAATCATGGGCCGCAATACCACCAAACGTTTCTACCGACACTACATGTTGCTACCGCCGTTAGGGCAAAAGGCAGAGCCGCCCCGGTGGCACAGTGGTCTAAGCGACGACCTCTAATCATTCCTCCCAAAGGGTTCAAACCGCGGTGAGTCATGGATGTTGTGTTTGTCTTACGGCACTGGTTCTCTCCCTTCCCTGGAAACAGTGACCCTAAATTAGGGACGGGCGACTGCTTATTGCCCATTCAGTTGCTCACGGTGGTCGTTAAACTTCCAATCACACACACACACACACACACAAAAGGTAGCCCAAACGTTATTCAGTGGCTGTGAAATTTTCCTGTCAGTATACATACAGAAGGACGATAGTGTTAACTTCCACGTAGCCACCAGATGGCGTGTGGGTTTCAGGCATCTCGCCTTGCTTGGCCTAGGTTTGAATCAGAAGGGAGTTGTATTGGTTCTTAAAACACTGATTCATTTTGTATCCATGATGAAGTGGATCTAAATATGTTGTGGGGTACTCCTAGCTTTTAGGTGCACAAAATGTCGGTAAACTCATAAGAAAAAAAATGCATGTTCAGCCAATAAAGCCCGTGAAAAATATTTATAGGAAGGCCAAGGCTTAAACCCTTAAACCGGCTGGCATGAATTAACTCTAGGTTAGCAAAGTGGACGGAAATCAGCTGGCACGAATATATTCGCTATCGAAGAATTGGGCCGAACGCGTCTGCCACAAGTGAACCTGCGCAGTTTTCATTAAAGGTGGTCATTTAGGAGGATGACTGACACTATTCCTTTTTTTAACTGATTATCTGCGGAAAGGTTTGTAACAATGATGACGAACCTAAGAAAGGAAAAAGAAGATTCTTGAATTCAAAGACTTACAGTCTTGTGACGATTACATACATTAAGATAACACAACGTCGTTTGTCATAAATATTTATTTTTCCAAGTCGACCATAGTTTCGCTGGGTATTGACCTAGCTTCATCAGGACCAATGGCACGTAAATATTGGCACTTAATATTTACGTGCCGTTCGTCCTGATGAAGCTAGGTCAATACCCAGGGAAATCATGGTCGACTTGTAAAATTAAATATTTGTGACAAACGAAAGAGAAGATATCTGAGTCATTTGTTTCTCGTGAGAGGGAATAAGAACTTTCCCATCATCCCTTGAGTCATGGCGCATAGAAAAAAGATTAAAATTGCCAGTGGCAATTTATGGTCAATACTTTTAGGAAGAGAGATAAAAATGAATTGTGCTTTGTTGTTGCTTTAGTGCACTCCGACTGCTCTTTGAACTGTGTCTGAAGAGCAGACAACTTTGGGCACCATTTGGTTCAGGTACATCACCCGTTTAAACATGAAAGTGACGACATTAACTACCATGTTCTGTTTCACTAACTGCAAACAAATAAACTGAGGTAAAATAATATGCATGAACTCTTTAGTTGTCATATTTTATATACCACAAAATTAGAGAATGGATATGTAAAAATGAAAAACAGTGAAAGTTGCAGCTTCAATTGGCATATAAAATTCACTTGAAGTGTAAACTATACCTGGCTTGTTCTTTTCATAAAAAATGAAACTGAATAAAAAAGAAATACTTACAGCGAACATGAAAGTGTTCACTTCCTCTGTGATATCTTCTTCAGTAAAGCACGGATCCGACATGTGCTCGTATAAAAGAAGGTCCAAGAAAGCTTTTCTCCTTTTCTTTCCAAAATCGTCGTCTCCCAGTGCATCCACCATATTCATTCCTCCTCTCATTTTATTCATAACACAAGTCTTCCTTTCCCGAATGACCTGGTTAAAAAGCACAAGAAATATTTTTAACTTCCTTCTTTAAAATTAGTGTTACTGCAGAATATGAACAGTAGTAGAGATTCAGTGAGACTCCCAAGGGCCGACTAAAATGTACATGACATAGTTTTATCAAATTTACGCTCAGTCAAGTCAGTGATCCGGCGTTGTGATTGGTTACACTTGTTGTATTAGAAGCACCGACTGAGAATCCCAAAACTTTCCAAGAGATTTTGTTATTGCATAAAGGCCATTGGTGAAGCCCAGTACAGTGCTTAAGCAAGGTGGCTGCCTACAGCCTGTGGTCTGTGACATCAGTCAAATGGACAATGAAGCAGTGATAAGCCTGCCGGTGTAGTTCATTTGGGAGAAGAGCCGGTCCGAAGTAGGAAGATGTGGGTTTGGATCCCACTGTTGGCAAAGAAAGTTTATATTGGCGTCACAACAATAAAGGATTTCCTGGTCGTGAGTATTGAAAGAAACTGTGTGATGAATCCAGGGACGGAAGTGTCTCTGACGACATGGGCACAAGACAAGACGGCGCATCCCATTATCAAATTTGTTCTTTTGCTAAACGGTGCGAGCTCATGACGTGTATGTGTCTGGAGTGTGTTTTATTGCGTTGTGTTAAGTAATTTTGCAATGATAAATATAGTAGGTCTATTTCATAGTGTACCAATGTACGTTTCAAATTATTGACCTTCAGGATTTTGTGAAAAATAAATACGTTATAATAATAATATTTATTATAAACAATATAATGCACCAGAAAAGACAATAATATGGGAAAAAAGGCAAATATTAAAGCAATCTTGATGAATACTTACGATGCAAATGAAAAATTTGATTAACACTTGCGTAATTTTCCGCTTTTCCACCCAGGGTCTGACTACACCATAATTATGGCATGATCATCGTTTTTTTAAGGGGCCTATACATGGGCAAAATTGTCAATTATTGAAGAATAGTCTATACCCAGGGTCATGTTCCTTTTCCACACACATTATTACGAGTGAGTTAAACTTTTTTCTCCAAGTAAAGTCCTTTTTTTTATGTTTTACTCTTGGGACTGCTGAAAATGATCTATCAGCAGAATAGTTCGTGACTGGTAAGGTTAGAAACATCCTCAAAGCTAATTCTAAGTTTGGAAAATGTATTCTGAAGATGGTTATCAATGATGAAGGTGTACATATCCCGTGGTGTGTTCAAGTCTTCGGTATTCATATATGACTGGAAATGTAGAAATTCGTTGCTGAGAAAGTTTTCTATGTCTCCTTGGTACCTATGAACAAGTTTATTTGATCTAGCTTCTATGTCACGACGAGCACTGGGCCCTTTCAAATAATGGAAAGTTCAAACCTTTCCAGAACAACTTCGTATGATTTCCTGCTGTTTACGAAATTACTAATTAAAGAATCCATAATCTTAAAAAAAACATGTTTACTCTTGCTCAATTAATGCTCTCCTTTTACGCATATGAAGTGACGACTACAAATAATATAAGTTTTAAAAATTAATAAATTTTGTAAAATTATTTAAATAAAAATTTTCTTGGGTGGTGGTCCTAAAATATTTATTAAAAAAAACAAAAACTTCCAGCTTGGCGCCCCACTAAATCTGGGATCCGGGCCCACTGGGCCGGTTGCTTAAATCAGCTCTGGATGGGTCTTATTCTGCTTAAGAAACAACAAGGTAAAATTTGATACAGTTTCCTGTAAGTTCGTTTAATGGATGAGCAAGAAATCTGTTTCTACTACAGACGCGTTAGAAAGTTTGAACTTTTTTTTCCAAACGTCAGTTCTCGGAAAGAAGTAACATTTTAATTACGAAACCGTAGTTTTGTTCGGTGCAGTATGAGTTAATGGTTTTTTAAAAATGCTAAATCGTGTCAAACGTGGCTGATGTTCCTCAGTTTGCATGTTTAAAAATCTGAGTCCTTTTCCAACTGTGTTTTGCTCATTTTCCCATAGATGGCGCCACGTGTTCGATGTTGTTCCTGCCTCATAATCAGTTGTGCTACTTGTATTTAAATCGTACAAATTCTGACTTCTTCGTGTGTATCACTACCAAACAAATTCGATATTTTGATTTGTATACACTTTTAGTTGCAGATTATGAATTTAATATATGCAACAGACTTGATTACAGGATATTTAAGAACACATCTGCATTAACGTCCAGGGGGGCGCTACAGGTGGGGTGCGGTGGGCTTCAGCCCCACCCAACTTTTCTTTGAGGCCGCCCTTTAGATACCCCCCCCCCCTAAAAAAGTAAAAAAAAACCATATTTAAGCTGTTAGAACACATGGCTGGTGGAGCCGTCAAAGATTTTAGGGAACTTGGACAAATGTACCTCAATTTTTCGAAGCGTCCCGCCCCGGTGGCGCAGTGGTCTAAGCGATGGCTTCTGACCATGGGTCTGGGTTCGAATCCCGGTGAGGCATGGATCTTGTGTTTATCTTACGGCACTAGGCTCTCCCCCTTCCGTGGAGTCAGTGGCCCTAAATCAGGTACGGGCGACTGCTCATAGTCCATTGAGTTGCTCACGGTGGTCGTTTAATCCTCAATCAAAATAAAAATAAAAATTCGAATTCACAGAAATTTTGTTATATAAAATTAATTTTTTTGGTAAATTTAGTGTTTGTACTTCTAGGAAATGGAGGGAGTCCTCTGAGCGAATTTCTAAGAGAATAGTAGAAACACACCATTTTTATAATTATGGTTTAAAAGATGAGAGAGAGAAAAACGGATATTCCTTGTCAGATTACAAACTGAAATTCATAAACAGCAAACAACAACAAAAATAAATAAAAACAACGTAAGTAAGCTAAAATTGCGAAGAAATAGTAACTTGCCATAGATTCGTATCCATGGTTCCCATAGTACATACGTTGAATAAATACTACGTACAGCATGCACCTGAAAACTTTTTCTAACTAGAGATAATATTATCAGCGTCTGGTAAAGATCCGCATGAACGGAATTTTTGCCAGAATTTCTGCCTAGCACTTAAAAGTGTAGCCCCCCCCTCCCCTTCGTCATGCTTAGCATGTCTAATAGCTCACCCAGTTCTGAGCGGTTTGGGTAGCCACTTGTCAACATCTGAATAACCATTCATTGTACAAGTCTGGGTTCTTTGATAGACATAAATTACTTTCCTGCGAATGCTTGAAATTACCACATGTTGGGAAAACAGTACTTTCTCTTGGTAGGTGCCATTTTTGTTTTCTTGCAAAGTCCTTGGCTTACTCTTAATCTCCTGAAACAAGACCACGTAAGGCAAAATCCATTGGATAACCTGCACGAAACACTTGGAGACCCAGAATTTACTTTAGGGATTGAGTGAATAAGCAAATCTGAAGTTTCGCAACTTCAGATCGCAACTGGCTAAATGTAGCCCATTTCCATCACAACATAAGAGCGAAAAATATTGAATTTAACTGAGATACTTTCCAGTTTTCAACTAAAATGTTTCTGTAAAAACGTTTAAATAGATTGAGTTTCGAAAGGAAGACGCCACCCTATCACGGATACAAATCAGTTGCAACGTTATTTCGATTTTTTTCAACCAAAAATAATTTTATTCAGTAGAATATGAATTTTTATTTCGATTCATCCCGCTGAAAATAATTCACTACTTTTTGCATGATTTTTAATGGTAAAAAGTTGCATGGTTATTTGGCGGCTTCAAATCGACTTACAATACTGTATATAAATATTCTCCTAAGCTTTCTTTTCATTTCCAAAACACACACACACACACACAAAAAGGGGGAATTTTTTTAAAAGGAACAAAGAACAGGTGATATTCTATTAGATAAAACCTGTCTTCCAGGTAGAAAAGAGCTTTTGCACAACATATACACCACTAAGACGAAACTCCAAACCCATTTCTTCTCATAAATAAATCATATAAAAAAATTCTGGTTAGAGGCTTGAAAAAATTGTACTTCAGTCTACGGATGTAAGATTAAAGAAAAAAAGAGCAGTGGCTGCTGTTGCTTTTATTGCATTTAATGGAAAATTTTGTTTTCTCGACCCAATGACTCCTTTCCTACCCACGCTTGCTAGGAACGCAAGGTATTCTTTTTTACGATCTACTGCATTACACATGCGCCGAACAAGGTTACAGTGTGCCCTAGAAACAAAAGCTGATGTAGTAGTTCTTCTTTTGACTATGACCACATTCGTGATTGACAGGAAGGCAACATATTTTCTTACGTTTTACTGCATTGCACATGCACCGAAAAAAGATTGCAGTGTGTCCTAGAAACAAAAGGAGATGTAGTGCTTTCGACTTGCTTTAAAATTTGCATTCAGAGAAGCTTCTCCGTGAAAGCGTTACTCATGAATTATTGAACCTAAAATGTGTCTTTTCATAGGTACAAAATATGATTTAGAATATTTGTCCAAAAAGTAAACCCTCTTTGTAAATAACTCCTCTGCCCTGTCATTTGAGATATTTTAATGAAATAAGGTATACAAATACAATGAAATTTGCTGAATATAATGGTGCTACACAAAATATTTCTCCTCTGAAATCAAGCATTTGTGCCATCACTCAATTCGACATGTGTTCTTAGGAAAAATTCCACATACCGTTGTTTTGGCCAAATATCTCATCATATTTGATTTCATCTCTATACTCAAAATGTTGATCACTTTGTGTTTCACGGTACTGCACAGGTGGAAGTTAGAAGGTTCTCAATCAGTGCTGTATGATAGATATAAGATTACTGTGCATCCCATAATGGTAATAGGCCGAGGTGTATGAGGTCGGGCATTGTCGTGGTGTAAGAGGACAAAACGAAGAGGCGCATTTGGTCACTCCATGCAGATACACAGATTTATCAAAATAATAGAAACATTGTCTCTCACTAGAATTCATGCATTGCGCCGGAACTACGTCACCGCTATGGAGTACATACAATGCGCCAATACAAGGAATACGCCACCCGCTGTGTGAGGTATATGAAGGTGTGCAGTAGGATTTTGGCTATCACATAAAAGTGCCGCAGACGCAGGTGAAACAGATGATGAGGAGTAATTGTCGACGATGTCAGATATCAGTGACCTCAAAAAAGGTATGCTTATTGGTGCACGCCTGCAAAAGTTTCAGTAACTAGAATGGCAGAAATAGCCTTTTTAACGCAAGGAACTGTATCGAAGATCATGAATAACAGAAAGGACACGGAATTGCCTCCAAACGTGCAGATTGTGGTTGCCTTACGAAAATGTGAGATAGAAATAGGCCAACGTTCGCTCGAATTGTACAACAGAAGCTCAAGATCATGGCACAGCAAATAGCAGCAGAGTGAAGCACCAATCGGACCGATATCCCGTTTCCATCATAACAGTTCGTCTGAACTCTATCGTGCACGTATTTATGGCCATGCTGCAATCCACAAACCTCTCAATTACCAACATCAATGCAACGAAACGGGAAAGGTGAGGAAAAGCACCTAAAAAATGAGATACTAAAGACTGTCAACATATCTGGTGTAATGAATCGTGTTTTATATTGTTCCCCTATCATTGGTAGAGTGCATGTCTGGCAAAAACCTGCAGAAGCGTACTTCCCCCGACTGTGACGCATGGAGGTGAATCTATGATGCGGTGGGGTGCCATATCATGACATTCCTTAGCCCTATTGATTATTCTGCAGGGTCTTGTCACATATTTGCACTGTACGAATCCATTCTTGGGGACCACCCCATGTTGCAGGCATTGTTTCCTAATGACCGTCCCCGGTTTCAAGCAGATAATGCACCCGTGAATTGTTCGAAACGTATCAGTTGTAGTGTAACGTACCAGGAGATGTGACGTACCTGCCAGAAGGACGTACACGACATAAAGGCAGATAGGAATCAGAACAAATGTCCGCGTAGCTTAATTGGTAGAGCAACTTGTTCCGGAATAAGCGGCCTAGGGTTCGAATCCCGGCGTAGACCGAAAATGACGGAGAAATTTACTTCGTTATAGTAGTTTGTAGAGCATGAGGATGATGTAACTTACAACAACTACCCTGGCTGCCTCAATCTCCAGACCTCACTATTATTGAACATTGGTGGAAATGTCTGGAGTGAAAGGTCAAATCACACTTTCCACCTCTAACATCACTGGTACAGTTGGAACATATTTTACAGGAAGAATAGTTCCAGATGCCATCATCGTATGTGTATGACTTGTATAAGTCGATTGCAAGTCGAATGGCTTCTGTTATGTAAGCCCAAGGTATTGCAACAGCTTACTAACAAAAAGTGTTTCCATTATTTTGATAAAACCCTGGAGCGTCTTTAGTATCTCAATATAGCGGGGAACTGTTGACAATGCCATCTGGTTGGAGACAATCAACAAGAATGGTACGCCTGACATCCCAGAGAATTGTCACTATCTTTCTGTTGTTATTGAACGCTGTGGTTTGAACTTCTTTGGTCTAAGAGAGGTTTTGTGCCTCCATTCCATAGATTACACTTTTGTCCCTGGGTCATAAAGGGATGACCAGGTTTTATCTCCAGCCACCACCCTGGAAAGGAGTGTATCCTGGTTCGTCTCATACATCCCAAAAAGATATTTAAATATTTCGACCCTTTGATCAGATGATCGTATGTTAAATGCCGTGATACCCAATTTTCCGATATCCTAGGTCATAAATCATATTGTTTCCACAATGCAGTGCATCACGAATTCCCCGAATGATTACGCGTCGGTCACTCATAATTAATTCATCAACATGCCGTTGGTTCTCAGTGATGATTTCAGTAGGTGAAGCATTCCTCTCCGTTGTTTGTTTGTCAGCCACTGAGGTTTCTTCTGCTTGAAACCTTCTTCATCCATCTTCTAACACTGCTGATGTCGTTTGTCGCATTTCTTTAAACCCTTTCGAACCTCAAATGGATATCCGTCACATTTCTATAAACCCTTTCGAACCTCAAATGGATATCCGTCACATTTCTATAAACCCTTTCGAACCTCAAATGGTTGGTTGGTTGGTTAATTGATTTTACTGGCGCAAGGGCCATGGTTGGCCAAAGAGCGCCAAAACAAAAGACATCAAAACAAAACTAAAGCAATAAAAACGTACACAAGGTTAAAAACACGCTGATGCGGTAAAAAATGAAATATGAAAGTGAACAAGTTAAAATCTAGATAAGTTTAAAAAAGTCAATATCGTGTAAAAACGAAAACACTGCTTTCATGTCGCAGGCTTCGCCAATAATGGTTAGCAGCGTAGCTGCTCCTTCGTCCAACAGATGAGAGTGAAAATGACGAAAACGATGATCACAAAACCGGACACAAGTACACAAAACATGAAGGACAGTGAGACGACAGTTGCACGTCTCACGCACCGGGACACTCTCGCCACACAGCAAAAAGCGGTGAGTAAAACGACAGTGCCCAATGCGGAGACGTGCAAGAACAACTTCCTCACGACGGTTCGTCCGCAAACTAGACTTCCATAGACCGATCTGTGGTCTGATGACATAGAGTTTATTGCTGCCCTGCTGAGACCACAGGGACTGCCACTCATCCATAACAAATTTCCGGATCAACGGCCGATAATCTCGGAAAGACAGTGGCAGCCGAGCTGGCGACATGGAGGAAACAGACCTGGCAGAGAGATCTGCCAGCTCGGTACCCCGGATCCCAACATGGCCAGGAACCCAACAGAATCGGACCAGGAAGCCATCACCCTCCAAAGTTCCAAGAAGACGACGGACATCACGGATGACAGGTGAGTCCGTGTCCTCTGGAGAAGATAAAACTTGGATGACGGACTGGGAATCGGAGCAAATCAAAGCGCGACGATGAGATCTAGACCGTATGTGACACAAAGCGAGGTGTACCGCACGCATCTCTGCCGAAAAGACAGTAGATTCAGGCGGAAGCCTCTCAGCATGGGAGGCATCGCCACACACGAAAGCGGAACCAACAACCTCACCGGATTTCGACCCGTCAGTAAAGACAGGCACGAAATCCGGGAAGAGAGACTGTTTCTCGGCAAAGAGCTGCTGGTACACCAGAGCAGGAGTGAAAGACTTTGGCCACACACAAAGGGAAAGGTCAGCCGTTGCTTGAACCGGCTGCCAAGGCGGTTCATTGTAGAACCGGGTCAAACCAATCCTTGACAAGTCTAGACCAGCATCGCGCACTAAGGTCGACAACCGAATCCCAAACGTCGGAACACAGGAAGGCCGGTGTGAGAATAGGCGGACACATTGCGGTTGGAAAATAGATCCATGCAGTGGATGAACAGGAAGAGACTTCAATTTGGTGAAGAATTGAAGAGACAGCTGCTTACGTCGGACGCACAACGGCGGTTCATGGGCCTCGACATACAGGATATGCACGGGAGAGGTACGGAAAGCACCAGTGCATAGCCGCAGAGCCTGGTGATGGACAGGATCCAGAGGCCGCAACACGGAAGGACGTGCCGAACCGTACGTTATGCAACCGAAGTCTAACTTTGACCGAATCAGAGAATGGTAAATGCGAAGCATTGAGCACCTGTCAGCCCCCAAGATGTTCGAGAGAGGACCTTCAGGATACTCAATGACTTCGTGCACTTCACCTTTAAAGACTGGATGTGAGGTCGGAAGGTGAGTGCTCGGTCAAAAGTTAGCCCAAGGAACTTGACTTCTGACACCACAGGGATGGTAGAACACCCCAGCCTCCGTCTGGGGTCAGGGTGAAGGCCCCGTTTGCGGCAAAAATGCACGCAAACGGTCTTCTGGGTCGAGAAGCCAAATCCATTGTGGGAGGCCTAGGTAGAACCTCAAATGGATATTCGTCGAATTGCAAGCTTCCATTTCCACAAACTCAGTAACAAATTTTTGCTTTAGGCAAGTATTCATCCTTTGCTTTGACCAATCTAGACACGAAAGTTCTGTACATTTACTCAGAGAAGATTAGTCAATGCTTATACACTTTTATGTAAATATTTCCAAAATACACGAAGAATCAGCAAGAAAGCATTAATTTTAGTTCAACCCTGGTACCTTGGTTTTCTTCCACCGGAATATTTATTTAGAGACGTAATATTAACATATGGACATCACAACGCCTAGAGAAATTTGAAATCGAGCTCAATAAGAACAAATATTAGGAATCCTGAGCCTAAACGTTGTATTACTTTAATTCAGATTCGTAAAAGTTCATTAGCTCAGTGATTTTGAGTAGTTATTTCTTGAGTTATGATGTGTAGATCGGAAACTTCCAAGCGAGGATTTCGCTTGTGTTTCTGTACCCATTAATTTCAACCTATTTTCCCCGTGATTTTACGAGTGGTAATTTTAGCACGTTTTTTGAGAACAAGAACGTGATTATGTGTTCAACATATCCTTCAGCCCGTTTGTGGACAGCAGAACTCTGCACCTATTAGATTTGGCAAATTTGTTGTGCATTGGGAAACACGAAATGTGATAACGATGTTCCTTACTATTTTGTCTTTTTCCGATACATTGCTTTCTCACCGGGGAGGGGGTAGGGTTAGAAATGCAGACTCCGTATCTTTTGCTTATAATAAAAGTCCGATAAAACAATTGTTTTTTTCGTTTGGTATCTTTTATGACGACAGTCATTTTGTGTAAAATTACGATTTCAAATAATGATACAGTTCGCCTGCTAGAAGAACGAGTAAACGTACTTTGAACTTCTCTCAAGACCTCAGTTTGTAAAAGTATGTTTGCATCAGATAGGGCAAAAATATTTTGTACATAGTTTTCAAGTTTTTAAAGTAGAATATTCCCACTAGAGGGCGTAAGCGCAAATCTGGTTATAAAAAAATTTGCAGCTTACAAGCCTAAAAACCCGATTTTGTGGGTCAGATACCCCTAATTACGGAAAACATTTCTTTCATATTTGTTGTCAAACATAATAAAGAATTGCTTCTTTAGGAGATGTAAATATGCATTTAAAATTTCCTCGAAATCTGCGTCTAACTTCGCAAATTCGTTCTACGTCGGGTACGACTGACATTGGTGAACATTTTGCAAACAATTTTGAATATTTTATAATGCACAATTCTACCGTTAGAAGGAGTACGCGCATATTTTTGTTTGCAACTATATCTACGCTTCGAAAAAGACCGATTAAAGATCTTGCTCTTATAATGTATGCCATTCGCTACCGCAAAGATTGAAAATATTATCCACGCAGCATCTCCCACTACGATGCGTGTATGTAAACACAAACTCTTCTCTTGGGGAGTGAGGGTAAACGACCAGCGTGAGCAATTCTAAGGATTATGAGCAGTCGCCCGTGCCTAATTGGGACCACTGGTTCCAGGGAAGTGGGAAAGCTAGTGTTGTAAGACAAACGCACCACCCACGCCTCATCCAGGACCCTGACCCAGACCCACTCTAACGAACGGTCAGAAGCCAGCGCTTAGATCAATGCGCCACCGGAACGACATTCTTGCTATCTCTGCCTTCAAAAGTGGCATTCTAAGAATAGTTTTTCCAATTCAATTTATTAGTTTAGCTGTTATTATACACATACAAAGTGCTCATAAGAAGTAACAAATTAGGGAGATCAGAAAAAACGCCAGAATGACCTGACAAGTCCCGATCTCCCTTCGAAAACAGCACAAGTCAAGAAATAAAACACGTAACATCAATTGAGCATCATCATCATCATCATTGTCAACCATTATCAATCCACTGCTGGACGAAGGTCTCCCCAAGTTTCCTCCACAACGGTCTGTCTTGTGCCAGTCTCCTCCATGTCACTACCGCATATTTACGAATTT
Organism: Macrothele yani; assembly: GCA_039090855.1. Taxonomy (NCBI): domain Eukaryota; kingdom Metazoa; phylum Arthropoda; class Arachnida; order Araneae; family Macrothelidae; genus Macrothele; species Macrothele yani. The sequence goes on along the minus strand of CM077015.1, from coordinate 44,991,954 downwards.
CATCCACCCATCTCCCATGTGGTCTTTTTCTGGGTCTTTTCCTGTCCCTTGGAATCCAATCTAAAATTTCGGCTGTCCATCTATGGTCTGTCCTTCTGGCAGTATGTCCAGCCCATTGCCATTTCAGGGATTTAACTCTGATCATGATGTCGTCTACTCTCGTCATTTTTCGGATCCACGAGTTCCTCTTCTTATCTCTCCTGGTTATACCAAGCATGCACCTCTCCATGCTACTTTGAGTTGTCTGCAGCCTTTGTATGTCTCTTTTAGTTAAGGTCCACGTCTCTGCACCATACGTAAGCACTGGAAGGATGCATTGATCAAACACTTTTCTTTTAAGACATAATGGCATATTGCTCTTGAAAATTATGCTGTTTCTTCCAAAAGCTCTCCAGGCAAGTTTTGTACGCCGATTAATTTCTTCATCAATGTGACCCTCACTTGATATCTGCTGTCCAAGATAAACATACGTATCTGTTATCTCCAGTTGTTCTCCATCAATCGATAAATCTTCATTTCTTGTAAAAGCATTGAACATCACTTTTGTCTTCTGAAAGTTCATTTTTAATCCCACTTCTTTACTCTTGTCAGCAAGTTCCTGGATCGTACTCTGCAGCTCTGATGGGGTAGTTGCAAAAATTACTACGTCATCAGCAAAACGAAGGTGGGTTAGATAATCTCCATTAATCTTTATCCCTTTGTTTTCCCAGTTCAGTGATTGAAAGACATTTTCCAATGTGGCATTAAAGAGCTTCGGAGATATGGTGTCACCTTGTCTCACTCCCTTTCCAATTTTTATGTGTGTTGTATTTTCAAACAGCCGAATCTTTGCACTTGCATTTTCATAGATGTTATTAATAATATTAATGTATGCATCTTCAATACCGCAGGATTTCAGAGCCGCGGTAACTGCTGATGGTTTCACCGAATCAAAGGCTTTTTCATAATCGATAAAAGCCATGCACAATGGAAGTTCATATTCCCTCGCTCTTTCAATTAGTTCTCTCAGTACGTGGATATGATCTATTGTGCTGTAGCCACTCCTGAATCCAGCTTGTTCTCTCGGTTGAGCCATGTCCAGTGTTACCTTCAAGCGGTGTGAAAGAACTTTAGTGAAGATTTTATAAACCACTGATAGGAGGCTGATAGGTCTGTAGTTCCTGAGATCCTCAATGTCACCTTTTTTATGTAGCAGGATCATTGTAGCATTGTTCCAATCCTCAGGAATCTTCCCTTCATTAAGGCATCGAGTGAAAATTTGGGCGAGTACTGTTTCAATTTCTCCACTTGCTTCTTGTATGATGTCTATAGTAATTCCATCTTCTCCTGGAGCTTTCCCCCCTTCCTGTTCTTGATTGCATGAGCAACTTCTGCTGGGAGGACTGGAAGATTTCTGGTACCTTTCATGATGTCTGGAGTACATGTATCATCCCTTTCATATAATTTGGAGTAGAAATCTTTCACTCTTGTCACAATTTCGCCTCTATTTCTTGTTACAGAACCATCTTCTTTTCTCAGTACCATAATCTGTTTTCTTCCCTTACTGAGATGTCCCTTTGCTATCTTTAGGCTTTGGTTGTTTTCAATTGCTTTCCTCACTAGTTCACAGTTGAAGTTTCTTACGTCTTCAGTGATACTTTTTCGTACTGTCTTGCATAGCTGTATGTATTCCACTTTGGAAGTCACATCTTCTTTAGTTGTCCTCATCTCTCTTCTTTTTTGCATCAACATTTTGGTTTTTCCTGATAATTTATTTACATGCAACTTGTTCTTAGACCCAGCTAATTTTGTTGCTGTTTCCATAAGAGCTTTGGTTACTTTTCTGTTAACTTCAGAGATGTCCACTTCTTCCGATGTTAGGCCTTCTAAAGCAGAGAACCTGTTCTTCAGTTCCAACTTGAAGGTATTATGGTGTTTTTTAAGGTTGGTTATGTCAATAGATTTTGTTTGTCTTATGAGCTTGCCACGTTCAAGTTTAGTGTTGAGGTGCATCTTACATCTCACCAATCTATGGTCACTACCTGTGTTGAACTTGTTCAGCACTGTTAGTTATATTAGTAGTTAGTAGTAAATGCGTAGTAACGATGTCCCAGTGTGTTGAGAGCAATATTTTTAGAGAACAATTAGCTGTGTGAAATTATATTTAAAAAAAATTATACATTTGCATTTCATATTTTTTAAATAATGTGGGCATCTTTATTAACTTTTAATTGAATAAAACCCTAGCGTACGCAGTCGAAATGGTATGACCATATTTCATCCATTCTGTCTTATGAGTAATTTCTCCCCCATCTGCCTCTTACTTCCATTCCCGCCTCACTTGTTCAACCAATCCCTTGTTGTTTTTTAATACAATGTTAGTAAGTTAAATAGTGATTCTTTTCTTAAATAAGATGTAGTTATTAATATTACGAATTTCATTGGGCAAGTCATTCCAAAATTTTGGCCCTTTATATCCAATTCTGAGTTCTGTTTGTTGATTTTTCGGAAAGCATGGTAACATATGTCTATATCTCGTATGTCAATATCATCATCATTAAAACCCAATTTAATTCTCGCAGCTACTACTACGAAGAATATTTTGCACATGGAGCATCTTAGACTCAAAAAATCCATTCTTGGTTGGATAACCTTCATTATGAAGAACACCTTGCAGTCATGTTTTCATTTTAAAATAACCCGTATTTTCACCTCCCTGGATCTTTTTGTTATAATGCGTTTTCCTCCATATCTCTGCTTCAAATTGTTCAATTCGAAAAATTCCTATTTTTCTACGGATATCTCCGGCTATGGAGGAAATTTTGCGTACAATTAGTTTTCATAGCTCACATCTTTGCGGCTAGTAAGCGTTAATATTTGTCCTTTTGAATATCTTATCGATTGTAAGAAATCGGCAAGCTGTTCCATTCAAACTGAAGTTATGCTGTACACGTAGAGGATTTTATACAATGCATAGTTTTTCCACTAGGGAGTGTGAATACATTTTATTTTCGTTGGCAGTTTTCTGTGTCTGTAAAAATCGGGTTTGAAAAATTATTTTTTGTGTTGGAAAGGATCCAAATGACTTGCAACAGATTAATCGCAAGTGATATTACCAGTTGTAATTTATGAGTCGCGATTCAAAGCGTTAATTTTTCCGCAGAACACACGTGACCGAACAATCACTCAGTAAAAAAAGCACATGCCGAGAAAAAAATCCATTGCTACATTAAGTCTGTCGACACATCTTTAATTCCCTACAGAGAATGTACCATGGTGTAGTTTAATATACTGTTAGAGGGGCGTTCACTACGTTCGTAGCCTAACTACCTGTGCCTTTTAGCAAAATTGTATCGTTACGTAATAACTTCAATCCTATTTTTTTCAGCTCTGTTCGACGTTAGTCACAAAATCCTACATCACTTCTTTCAAGCCGCAGGGAGCAACGTGATACGCACGTATGGCTTTGATGACAACCCTTTTTGATCATGCTTTCCACTTATTTCCCGGGAGTCTGGACTAGAATATTCCTCACAAACACCACTAAAAGTAACAGTGTCATTAATTCTGTGGAAAATGCCTGATTCGGAGTTCCAAATCCTGTTTGTTGTTGTAGCGAATACCACATATCTCCCTCTTCAAATGGCCAAAGCAGCTGAAATCAGAGTTCATATAGCGAGTACCAGACATCTCCCTCTTCAAATGGCCAAAGCAGCTGAAATCAGAGTTCATATAGCGAGTACCAGACATCTCCCTCTTCAAATGGCCAAAGCAGCTGAAATCAGAGTTCATATAGCGAGTACCAGACATCTCCCTCTTCAAATGGCCAAAGCAGCTGAAATCAGAGTTCATATAGCGAGTACCAGACATCTCCCTCTTCAAATGGCCAAAGCAGCTGAAATCAGAGTTCATATAGCGAGTACCAGACATCTCCCTCTTCAAATGGCCAAAGCAGCTGAAATCAGAGTTCATATAGCGAGTACCAGACATCTCCCTCTTCAAATGGCCAAAGCAGCTGAAATCAGAGTTCATATAGCGAGTACCAGACATCTCCCTCTTCAAATGGCCAAAGCAGCTGAAATCAGAGTTCATATCCGGTGAATATTATGGTGGGGCAGCTCCACCCGACCATTCTGTTCAATGAACAGCAGAACACTCCGGGCCTTGTGCAGCCATGAGTTGTCGTGCACGAAGGTAGGTAGCTGTACAGGATGTCGCAGTGCTCATGCCCGGATATGCTCCTGTAAAAATGATCTATACTGCTCCAATGACATGGTGATGTTCTCTTCATACGTCTTCCAAAAAAGCCACGCCGTCAAGATCCATGCCAATGACCAGTAAAATTTTACGATCATGTAACAATGCACTGCGTAAAGCTGCCGCAGAATTACTTGGTTCCACCCGGTATAGTGACTCATGTCTTGGCCTGGGTGTGTAAAATTCCACCGAACTTTGATCTAAACAGAAGAACCTTGTGAGCATCCCCGCAGGGTTACTCTGGAACCCTGCGGGGATGTAACAGGGTTACTCTGTTACTCTGGCCTAAATTTTCAGTCCGCATGGTACAAACTTTTGAGTGAGAGATACTCAGTTGTGTGGAAAGGGCATTGATACCGTACAAGACTGCTGTAAGGCCTCTTGGATGCGTCGTTTGGCATCTTGAAAGTCGAACTCGGTCGACAGCACCTTGGAGCATCTTTCATCAATGTTCTGCCGTCTTTTACATCATTTCATACAATTGTGCGCCCCAGTTCTCTTAAATGGCATTTTGACCTACTGCTGTTTGCAGAAGACTTTGTGCCACGTAGTCTGAGTACTGCAGTAAGACACAAAACTTACAAAAAAACCCGATGTTCTTCCACCGTCACTGATCATCTCAGGAGCTTCATCGTTATTACAACTTGCAAGAAGTAAGCTCGTAGTGCATACTGCTGCATCAGTGGACATCATCGATCTTGCCACTTCAGGTTTCCGAAATGTATTCCAATGAAAGTGTTCCCGAACGATCTAATATGCACAAAGCCTTGTATGTCCTGAAATGAGTCCTATACGAAAATTATTTTTGAAAGCGGACTTTTAGAAGTACTCTGTAAAAAATAAGTGCTGTGCATTCACGGAAAACTCGTGAAAATAACGTGTAGCAAAGTTGCCGGTAGGTGTCCATCTTTTAACGAAATTTCGGTATTTAAAAAAAAAATTCCCGGTTTTTTAACTTCCGTATTTTCACAGATTTACTGTGGTCAGTAATTCCGTTTATATCAGAAAAGTCCGTTTTGGGGTTTTCCGTATTTATACAGACTTCGTAAAATCGAAGACATTGGATTTTAAAGCTTTTACACCAGAGAGTCCTTTCCCTGGTGGGATTCGATCCTAGTCGTTTGGGTTGGTTCAACAGGAACCGCGCGCTTTAACCACTCAGCCACAAAGGCTTAGAAGTCACAGTCACGTTCAAGGTAAAATTCTAACTGAGCGATATTTTTTTTTTGTTATTAATGCGATTGAATTAGTAATTATATTTTTAAATAGGTTTGTAATAGGTTCTTATTTAATAGGTCTTTTCTGTAGGAGGACGTATCACAAATAAATAATGTTTCTTCCCCATCATGATATTTCCTAGCAACAGAATGCTTGGAACTTGAGACAATGACTTTCAATTTTCTTTAAGAAATGGTGAAATGCTCTGCTTTATAATTTCACAAAACTCAGAAATATAAAATTTACTCTTGATAGCTGGACTTGCAGGGGTCATGTTTTGGTACTGATTAAAAAGCTGATGTCAAAGTTCTTTAAATGTCTTGAAACGCCTTTCCTTTTAAAGGCAGCTTCAATTTTGGGAATAGAAAGTCACAAGGTGATAAATCTGGAAAACAGAGAATTGGTTGAGTACAAACACTTGTTTTCGTGCCAGAAATTGCTGTACACCGACTGCTCTGTGTGTAGGTGCGTTATCGTGAAGAAGGAATCATTGCCCGTTTTGTACTCAGGCCTGACACGAGCAATCCTCTTCTACAATCGTTCCAAAATGAATGTGCAAGCATTGCCAGTGGCAGTTGTACCTTCAGGAATAAACTCGTGATTCAGAATTCCCATGCTGTCTTTAAAGCACACAAGCATCGTCTTGATTTTGAACTCCTGTAACCAAACCTTCTTTCCTTTAGGTGACTGTGGCGACTTCCATTGAGGACTCTGACGCTTCGTTTTAGGATCATAACGAGAACACCATGTCTCATCACCTGCCACAATATTTTGCATTGTTTCTACAGTCTCCATGATGTCTTTTGCGTATTCTACTCGTGCATGTTCATAACAAAGCACGTAGAATAAAAAACAAGCACAAACTTACCCCCCTTCCTAAAATCGTGCACTAAAATATGACGAATCTTCTCCTTATTAACACCGAGCTCACATTCCAGCATCCTTAAGGTCACACTATGATCCCTTTTTACCTTTGTGCGCAGTGACATCAGACGTCCGGACCTTCCGTCATTTTCTGAATCATCCCGCCCATCCGTGAAACGTGCATACCATCAGAATATTTGCGCGCGGGATATGAAATTAGCCGCATGCACGGCACGCACAATTCAACTGTCTCAGATGCAGTTTTACTCATTTTCAAACATAACCGGACATTTGCTCTCTGCTCCATGACAGAGCAGTGACAATGTTCTTCCACCGAATGACGTCACGCACAGCGTAATTAAATATCTGCGCAATTCTCACGGAAACGCTGATGCCACCGCATAGCTGATAAATGTCTTATTAATTAAAAAAAACCATGCCTTTCCGACCTGTGTGTTTTACTGGAATTCCTAAAAAAATTACTTAATTTCCGCATTGTGTAGTACTAATATAGATAAATTATTATATCTGTCAAGTTTTGTGGATATGTAACATAAGGGTATGCATATTTTTACATGGTTAGAATTTTGACTCATACACGAATATGGCGTGAGTCAGGATTAAACGAGGGTTTTCGTCGGTCTCGAGCTCCTCGTTATAAGCAGTTTCTACTGTTATTTATTTTATAAATATATATATTGCAAAATATTCTTTTTCCCATCACACACCTTTTACCACGAATAAAAGTCTGCGTACAATTTCTTCAACTGATGCACATTTTTGCCGACAGAGGGCGTGATTACCATTCTGTTTTTCTCTCTATTTCTGCCTGTAAAATTACGATTTGAAAATTTAGTTATTCTTATTATGATTTTCACTATCAAGAATATTTTGCACACGCTTAGCGCACATTTCTCTTCGCTTAGACCCTGACAGTTGCGCGCTTTTCCTACGGCGCTGGCTCTCTCCCTTCCTTGGAACCAGTGGCCCCAAATTAAGGGCGGGAGACTGTTTTATATGCCTTAGAGTTGCTCACGGTGGTCGTTAATTCCCGATTGACAAAATTACTCAGAGAATACTGTCTAGGAAATATATATCGGGCAAATTATCTTCTCAGAATAGTGCACAATTTTGCCGCGAGGAAGCATAAACCTGCATTCTCTCTCATTCACCATCTCCACACTTTAGACATTTTTCTGAAATTTACTAGCTGATTTCCGTGATTGCTTCTGTGAATTAACGGAGCCTATTTCTGATACCTTTTCCGCTAAATAAATGAAAGAAGCCTGTATTTCACGGATTTTTTTTTTTTTTTTTGTGCGCCAGAAAAATTCTTCACTTTCGGAAACCTTTCTACAATTTGTTTCTTACATTGACGCAGAGGCGGCGGAAAGTGAAATTCGTTGACCGGGCCCGAAATTTCGAATCGTGGTGCGCCCTCTACCTTCCCGGAACAAACAGAAGAAAAACAATGTCTAAGCAGTGGCGCACCCACAGGAGTGCCCCCCCTCCGGCTGATAGAGTGGAAAATTATTATGTCGAAGTTTGAAACAAAAAGTCACAATACGCGATCTACAGATACTTCTTAATCATGTACCGTATAATTATAACATGTAATAATTATAAGGGAGTAGTTCTGTTAAATAAATTTAGAAAAATCTAACAAGGAAAACAATTTCTTTTTTTTTTCTTTTTTTTGATTGAAGGTTTAACGACCACCGTGAGCAACTCAATGGGCTATAAGCAGTCGCCCGTCCCTAATTTAGGGTCACTGGTTCCAGGGAAGGGAGAGAGCCAGTGCCGTAAGACAAACACAACATCCATGCCTCACCGGGATTCGAACCCGGACCCCGTTCGGACGAATGATCAGAGGCCATCGCTTAGACCACTGCGCCACCGGGGCGGCGAAAACAATTTCACTGCTTCTTCTAAGCATTTAACTTTCTTGTACTGTAACATTAGTAGTAACTGGATAAGAATAAATGCACCAAAGTCAGCCTCTTTAATTGTCACAGCACCTGACTACTTTTCCCGGCAAATTTAGGGGGGGTCACCTCCACCTTGGGAAAATTCTGTGTGCCAGGCAGGGGCGAATATTCGAGGTGTGCTAGGTGTGCGGCGCACACCCACACAGAGTCGCAATTACGGATTTATTTCTGATAGAACTCCCCAGAGTTTGTCCTTAGGCTTCGAGTGGTGGTTAAAATTAGTTTCCCCAAATAATGTTTTCATTAAGAAGAGAAGGTTCCTTCAGTAAGCATATCGCATTCGCGCTAGAATCCTTTGGTGAGCTGTTTCTCGTGCGCGCACGACGATCTTAAAGCAGCTGTGGTACAAGCGCTCCCCGGTCAAACACAAGCGCTCCCCGGTCAAACACAAGCGCTCCCCAGTCACAATTACGGATTTATTTCTGATAAAACTCCACAGAGTTCGTACTAAGGCTTCGAGTGGTCGTTAAAATTAATTTCCCCACATAATGTTTTCATTAAGAAGAGAAGGTTCGTTCAGCAAGCATATCGCATTCGCGCTAGAACCCTCGGGTGTGCTGTTTCTCATGCGCACATTCGACGACATTAAAGTAGCTGCGGTACAAGAGCTCCTCCGACGGCGTTACAGGCCACGTTCTAATTTCCCTGTGGTTTCAAACGTTAATAGCGGAACTTTCAAGGTGTGCTACACAATATGAGCACTGTTTGAGTCCCACGGAGCAGTGCAACCATTTGCTGTTACATTGTTGTTGTTATTTTCTTTTTATGTATTTCCAATAAGACTCGCTAAAGTTTGTCCGCTAAACTTAATTCCCGTGTGCAATATTTTCGAGAAGAGGAGAAGATTCGTTGCTTCGTGCAGTAAACTAAACGTAGTAAATAATATTTGCAGCTGCAGGAGTGCTATTTTAACAGCGGACACCCCAAGTCGTCAAAGCAACTGCAATTCAAAGCTCTCCAGATGGCGCTACAGGCCATGTTTTTATTTCCTCGTGGATCCAACGCAGAGGTTTAAATTCCCTGAGTGTGCGCACTTAAAAAAGCACCACTGGTAATACTTGTTTGCGTTTCGAATAGCGTGGAGTCATAAACACAATCAACGTTCTGCTAAGTATGAGTTAATGTTTTTATGTTTTTTCTTCGCTGCATGAATCAGTGTGTTTATGAGCACAGATTTAAATATACAATTTGAGTTTCGACATCCATTTAGGCTGATGATGTACTAAGTGTCCCATTTTCTGCCAGAAACTTTGCAGATTGGGTAAAGCGAGTTAAAGAAAGTAACCTTCGTGCTGTATTTAAAGCATACCACTCTAGTATTTCCACAGGAGATTCAGTTTTTTCTTACAACGGAGTGTATGTAAAGATCTTTTCCGTAAATTATTAGACGACACGTAAATAAAAGAAATACTTTCATATGTTCAAAATTAATGCGCGTATTTCGCAGCTCGGGATACATAATAAAAATTTTTACGTGCTTTTTCCCATAAGAACGCACACCCAACCTAAATGGGCACCAGGGCGCACGGGCTCCTCCCTTGGAAAATTTCTGGGTACGCTACTGTGCCTAAGGAGCTTTGTTGGGAATTAGGACCACCCAATCACTTACCTAGAGGAACTTTCTAAGGCACATCACAACAACCGCACATATGTCAAATAGCCGCCCCGGTGGCGCAGTGGTCTAAGCGATGGCCTCTGATCATTCGTCCGAACGGGGTCCGGGTTCGAATCCCGGTGAGGCATGGATGTTGTGTTTGTCTTACGGCACTGGCTCTCTCCCTTCCCTGGAACCAGTGACCCTAAATTAGGGACGGGCGACTGCTTATAGCCCATTGAGTTGCTCACGGTGGTCGTTAAAAATCCAATCAAAAAAAAAAAAAAATATGTCAAATAAAAAAATAATAAAAAAATCTTGGCTGAAATTATTGACCGTGCCCGGGCGGTTCCGCCGCCACTGCATTGACGGTAAACTTCAGTTTTTAAGGTGTGTTAACGGAAAATTCCGAATTTGCAAAAACCTTTCTGCAACTTCTTTCGTATATTAGTGGAAAAACTCCGTTCTCCCTTTTTCCGTAACCATATGACGAAAAATTTCCGGTAATAGGAGTGATTCGCAGGGATACTTGTACGGATGATTGGGTTTATCGTACAATCACTTGTACGATAACCTAAAAAACCGGTGTCTTACGGTAACCCAATATCTGCTGCACAAAATGGGGGAGAGGAAAAGGAATATCCGTTTCCCACAATAACCAAAATTTCAAGCGATATACTAACCAAAATATCCGATCTCGTGACAGAACTTTAAAATCAGATCCTTCGACAGACGATTGAAATTTAACAGTTAATCATCCTCAAGTATCCCCGCGAATCACTCCATTAAATATACAAAAGGAGTTGTAGAAAGGTTTCTGCAAATTCAGAATTTTTCGTTAACACACCTTAACAAGAAAGATGACACCGAATTTTCGGGTGTGATAATGCGTCTTTTTGAATCCGTTTTGACGCAAATTAAATTTATCAAAGCAGTTCAAAGTCAATGGAACCGGTATGGAAAACAATAGTATCTGACGGATGAAAGAAGTTTTTCAATCGGGTTTTTAATCCCTCAGATATTGCTGTAAACGGAATCGTGAGCTTACGCCCTCTGGTTGCAGACTTGTGCGTTAAGAAAAACATGAATTTATATGAGAAACATTTCGCACCGTAAACGCTCTCAAACACAGAAAGAAGTTTTCAAATCGGACTCTTAGAAACAGAGATATCGACAAAAATAAGATGTGACTTTACGTCCCCTGGTGAGAAAACCATGCATTATTTTAGGAAGAAAGTATTCTCAAAAGGGTTTTCCATATGAGCGGTATCGGTCCAAGAAAAAAAAAACTTTGTCGAGTTTTAAAGAGCCCAGATTTTCCTACAAATACATCAGAAGCAGAAATGAACACTTATGCTCCATAGTGGCCAAGCCATTCTTTACCAAAGATTAGGAATTATGTGATAAATATTTTCCATCAGGTCTTGTATGCCATACAGGAATAATTTTTCAAATTGGAGTTTTAGAAGCAGAAATAACGCAGAAAACGCAATTTACCTTTGTGCCCCCTAGCGGAAAGTCTATGATTTACTTGAAAATTTTGAATTTATAGGGAAAACATTTCGCTTGGGAAACACTATCCAACAAAGAAGGAATTTTTCAAATCGAACACCTAGAAGTAGAGATATTGACAAAAATAAGATATACGTCTACGCACCCTGGCGTAGAAACCATGCATTATTTTAAGAAGAAAATGTTACTAAAAGTTTTGTCGACATGAGTACTATCGGCCCAGAAACGACGTTTTTTTCAATCGAGAATTTAGAAGTTCATATTTTGCAGCAAATACATCAGAAGCGGAAATTAAGATTTACGTCCCCTGGTGGCCAAACCTTTTTTTTTTCTACAAAATTAGAAATTATATGCAAACGACCTACCACCAGGAGCTGTATACGGTGCAGAAAGAATTTTTCAAATCGGAGATTTAGAAGCAGAGATATAGGGGGAAACACAATTTACCTCTACGCCCCCTAGCGGAAAGTCTATGAATTATTTGAAAATTTTGAAATTATATGAGAAACGTGTCACACTGAAAACATTATCCAACAAAGAAGGTATTTTTCAAATCGGACTTCTAGAAATAGAGATATTGACAAAAATAAGATATACATCTACGCCCACTGGCGGAGAAACTGGAATATTTTAAGAAAATATTCCGAAAAGTTTTATCGATGTGAGTGGCATCTGTCCGCGAAAGAATTTTTCAATCGATATTTAGGAGCTCAAATTTTATGGCAAATACGTCAGAAGCAAAAATTAACACTTACGCCCCCTGGTGGCCAAAGTATTCTTTACCAAAAATTTGAAATTATATGCAAAGATTTTCCATCAAGAAGTGTATCCGCTGAAGAAAAAAGTTTTCCAATCGGAGTTTTAGAAGAGTTATCGGGAAAAATGTAATTTACTTTTACGCCCCCTAGCGGGAAATCTATGCGTCATTTGAAGAAGTAACTATATCTAAAATACTCTTCGACATATCAAGGTAAGATTCTTACAAAAATAAAATATATCCCCCCCCGCCTCATTATTATTGACGGGCTTTCAAACTAGTCATGTTACATTTTAATTCAAACATACGACGCCGCCGTCCCGGTGGCGCAGTGGTCTAAGGCGCTGGCCTCTGATCATTCGTCCGTAAGGGGTCCTGGTTCGAATCCCGGTCAGGTATGGATGTTGTGTTTGTCTTACGGCACTGGCTGTCTCCCTTCCTTGGAACCAGTGACCCTAAATTAGGGACGGGCGACTGCTTATAGCCCATTGAGTTGCTCACGGTGGTCGTTAAACCTCCAATAAAAAAAAAAAAAAAATACGACGCATACCTTTTCACCGAGTTGACGTCATGTTGTTTTGTCGACATTCTACTAAAAAAAAACCCCCAATGCTTTTTGTAAAACACTTATTTCTTTCTAGTTCCGGCACATTCTAAAATTCAGTTCGGTTCTTTTAAATAAATTGCTATTGTTCATATTTTTTTATATTCGGTGGTAATTTCAGTTTTACTTTCCGGCATTGTATTGCGACGGTGAAGAGGTAAGAGCTAGCTAGCAACACGTTTCTGTCTACCAGGAAATACTTGCAAGTTACGTGTTCAAGAAAACAATAATATTATGATCACACAAAAACATTTCCGGATATCTTCAGTTCTATTCATCAGTCCCCGAAAAGTAGCAATGAGAGTTGTTGAAGGAACCAGCAGAACTGAAATAGGTGACCAGCCGCAATTAAGTTTTACGTAGGCAATGCTGAATAATTTACACAGAGAATTACCCGAGACAGTAAACCTGGAAGACGACACGTGGAGGAGCCCTCAGGGGTGTAATCTACGGCCTCATTTTAATATATTATCGTTTTCCACATACTGTCCTCGACCAAAAGCTTCCGCGGAAAAGATATGAAAGATGAATTACCTGTTTTTGGCAAAACAAAGTTAATGACGGCCGAACATGTTAAAAAATAATCACAAGCAATTTGTGCCTTACTTAGAATAGATGGGAAACAACATTGCACTGTCGATAAGAAAACAAAGTGGTTTCCAGACTGAAATAATATTTTGAGCAAACATAACTGAGGCGTTATGGCAGCCAAACAAAATCTGTATATATACACACAAACCCATGGGCCAGATTATCATGACCAGAGTTGGAAACGGGTCAAAAATTTTGAACACCGACAAAACTGCTTTGAACTATAGATTCGAAATTCAGTTTATAATTCATCATCATTGTCAACCATTATCAATCCACTGCAGGACGAAGGTCTCCCCAAGTTTCCTCCACAACGGTCTATCTTGCGCCAGTCTCCTCCATGTCACTCCTGCAAACTTTCGAATTTCATCCACCCATCTCCCATGTGGTCTTCTTCTGGGTCTTTTCCTGTCCCTTGGAATCCAATCTAAAATTTCGGCTGTCCATCGATGGTCTATCCTTCTGGCAGTATGTCCAGCCCATTGCCATTTCAGGGATTTAACTCTGATCATGATGTCTTCCACTCTTGTCATTTTTCGGATCCACGTGTTCCTCTTCTTATCTCTCCTGGTTACACCAAGCATGCACCTCTCCATGCTTTTTTGAGTTGTCTGCAGCCTTTGTATGTCTCTTTAAGTTAAGGTCCACGTCTCTGCACCATACGTAAGCACTGGAAGGGTGCATTGATCAAACACTTTTCTTTTAAGACATAATGGCATATTGCTCTTGAAAATTATGCTGTTTCTTCCAAAAACTCTCCAGGCAAGTTTTGTACGCCGATTAATTTCTTTATCAATGTGACCCTCACTTGCAATCTGCTGTCCAAGATAAACGTACGTGTCTGTTATCTCCAGCTTTTCTCCATCAATCGCTAAATTTTCATTTCTTGAAAAAGCATTGAACATCGCTTTTGTCTTCTGAAACTTCATTTTTAATCCCACTTCTTTACTCTTGTCAGCAAGTTCCTGGATCGTACTCTGAAGCTCTGATGGGGTAGTTGCAAAAATTACTACGTCATCAGCAAAACGAAGGTGGGTTAGATAATCTCCATTAATCTTTATCCCCTTGTTTTCCCAGCTCAGCGACTGAAAGAGAGCCTCCAATGGGGCATTAAAGAGCTTCGGAGATATGGTGTCACCTTGTCTCACTCCCTTTCCAATTTTTATGTGTGTTGCATTTTCAAACAGCTGGATCTTTGCATTTGCATTTTCATAGATGTTATTAATAATATTAATGTATGAATCTTCAATACCGCAGGATTTCAGAGCCATTGTAACTGCTGATGGTTTCACCGAATCAAAGGTTTTTTCATAATCGATAAAAGCCATGCACAATGGAAGTTCATATTCCCTCGCTCTTTCAATTAGTTCTCTCAGTACGTGGATATGATCTATTGTGCTGTAGCCACTCCTGAATCCAGTTTGCTCTCTCGGTTGAGCCATGTCCAGTGTTACCTTCAAGCGGTGTGAAAGACAGTGTATGTATATATATATACATACTTATTTATATACATACACAGGGCGTTCAAAAAAAGTCTCTCCTCTGTAGATTATATGGTCGTAGGTTGTACAGAAATCGTACAAATGTATTACGGGAACGTTTACCCACTTGCTTACAGAAAATGTTGAAATTGTAGTCTTTCACATAACCTAACTGTTTTACACGTTTTAATACACATAATGTTAACGCTGTTCCACTTAATGTTGATGGTACTGCAGTCAAAAGTTTTGATTTTTTTTATTGAAGGTTTAACAACCACCGTGAGCAACTCAATGGGTTATAAGCAGTCGCCCGTCCCTAATTTAGGGCCACTGGTTCCAGGGAAGGAGAGAGCCAGTGCCGTAAGACAAACAACATCCATGCCTCACCGGGATTCGAACCCGGACCCTTCTCGGAAGAATGGTTAAAAGCCAGCGTTTTGACCACTGCGCCACCGGGGCGGCGGTTTTAAATTTAGTAACTTGTTGTATGCTTAACTTCAGTTTTTGCTGTGTTTTTTATAACATATCAAGCTTTAAAATATGTTTCAAAGCAACATCAATTTTCGCCAGCTTCTGATGAGTTGAAAGGTTTCCAAAATGTGGGTGTTGATTTCACCTTTGCCCTTCAGAAGGAAGGAACACTCATGAAATCAACACTCACATTTTGGAAACTTTCAACCCTTCACAAGCTCGTGAAAATTTGTGTGTCGCCCCGGCGGCGCATTGGTATAAGCGATGGCTTCTGCCTGATCAGTCGCATTTTTTCGAGCTCCTGCCAGGATTGGAAGTTTTGTGTGAAGTTTTTTTTTTTTTGCGTTTGTTCTTTGAAAGTTCGTGTGTTATCACCTGTGTTCCTTCCTCGCAAGTGGTGAGGCGTACAAGCTGTACGTGCTTATTTTTTCGTTTTTTGCCTGTTCTTGAGTGTTGCAAGCTGCAACGCTCGAGCCGCGAGGGTTAGTAGCCGGGCTGGCTACTACCTCCACCAGCATGAGTGCCATATACCCGTCTATATCTCCTTCCTCTGCGCTTTCTTCGTCGTCTGTATCTTCCGTGACCACCATGAATGGTGTTCAGTCAATTAGTGTTGTGGTTTCGTCGCCAACTGTACCGCTGGTTACAAATGTGCCGGAGGCTGGGTCAGAGGTACCCAGCTCTTCTATTCCTGTGTCTCGTTCGTTTGCCGCGGCTGTGAGTGCGACTTCTACTTTACATAGTGCTTCTGTGTCTTCGCGACCAGAGTTTACACGTGTTGCTTCCGCTTTAAGGATAACATTACCACTCGACTCTCCTCAAGGTAAGGAACTTTCGTCTGCCTTACTTTTAAGTGTATTTGTTCCTGCTCTGCGCGACACCCCCTCCCCCAATATTTAAATGCTATTTCTAAAGTTGTACCCGGAGAAAGCATTGTGTCTATTATCCGCTTGGGAGGGGGTGTTGTCGTGCACTTCACTCATCAACAGGCAGTGGACAAAATCCTTGCTTTTGGCTTGGACATTGGTTCCGTACATCTCCAACCAGTTGCAGCAGCTCAAAGACCAGTGACTGTCACCTTGTCTCCAGTACCCACAGCTGTGCCTGACTCGGTATTAATTGATGCCCTTAACACCATGGGGCGAGTGGTTGGTACCACAAAGTACCTCCCAGCTGCTGCTCGCGACTCCCCCTGAAACATGTTCAGGGCGGTCGTCGTCAATACAGAGTCATCTTTCCAACCCCACAAGCAATAGTTAACCGGCCAACCACCCTGGAACTCATAACTGAAACCCGGACCTACATTTTCAATCTGTTTGCTGGCGTCCAGTGCTTCCGATGCAAGGGTGAAGGTCACCTTGCATCGGCATGCCCACATTCCACAGCTGCTACTGTTCCAACTCAATCACTTGATGCTGCTGTTCCAGCGGGGACTCTGCCCACCGCTCCGGATTCTTCCCCCACCCTCCCCACTCAATCTGTTCCAGCTGCCGATCCTGGTTCCACCTCTGTCGTATCACCTCCAGTGGTCCGTGTTGCTTCGGCATCCACTGACCTGCAGGAATTTCCACCGTTGCCAGCGTCTGAAGGGGCCTCCACCCCCAAGGTTCAGCGGACCAAGAGGCAAAACTCCCCTGGCTCAGCGAACCGTCGTGCGAGTTCCTCGGACCGCCAGAAATCCAGGAAGACGGCTACATCCTCGTCACCTTCACCTGGACCGGCTCCTGTTACTTCTTCAGTTTCCATCTACAACCGTTTTACCTGTTTGCCGAACGATGATTCCATGGACGTTACCGATCCCGATTCTGAAGAAACTTTATTTGCTGAATCTGATGACGACTCTCCTGCCCCCTCTCTGGTTGACATCACCTCTATGTTTGCTGACATTGAGGTGCCCTTAACTCCCCTCTCATTCACAGATCTGTATGCCTTGATTGCTCGCCCCAGACGGGCGAAATTGATTACTCTCCCTTGTATAGCAAGTAAACTCTCTCACCTTCCGGAGATGCTAACCCAACTGACGTTCCTGCATGAGTTCTTATTAAATGTTGATCTGCCATCCGGGACAGAGCAGTACGCTCGCCGGTTGGCGTATTTACTTAAAGTTTTGAAGGCAGAACTGGAAGGTTGGATGCAGCCGCCCCAGTGATGCCTTCCCTAAATGTGCTCTGCTTTAACTGTAGAGGCCTTGCGTCTTCAGCCGCGAATGCTTTGGTCTTCGAGGACGTTCGTTTCCTGAGGACAGATATCCTCCTCTTCCAGGAGACGAACTGTTCCTTGGCGACCGGGTATTCCTGCTGGAGACGCTGGCCCTACGCTTTTATCACAACTACCGGACGCACATTGGGTCCGGTACAGCGATTGCATTCCGTACTCGGTTTCATTCTCTTCTTTCAGATATCGTTGAGTCACAGAGTCTGCTGGGCTCCTTTCAAGGTATCTCCTTTAGTTATCTTTCCCGTCGTTTTCATGTTTTCAATTTGCATATGCCACAATCATCGGTTGATGCTGATGCTCTTCTTTCGCATTTGATTTCCCTTCTTTCCCAAATTCCTCCTTCTGAAATCGTTCTTATTGGTGGTGACTTCAACTGCACTCTCCAACCGGGTCTTGACCGTGATGGTTCCGGGGAGAGTCGTCTTAACCTTTCCTCCCAACTGTCTCAACTACTTAGTAATTTTTGTCTCATTGACGCATTTCGTACCATCCACCCTCTGTCCCGTGAATTCACATGGTTTCCTCCGGCCGCCTTAGCGCATGCTGCGGCTCGTCTCGACCGGTTTTATGTTTCTAGTTTCCTCCACTCCTCCCTTGTTGAAGTAACCCATCATCCTTCTGTTTCCTCCGACCATCGTCCTGTTCTTCTGGAAATATTTTTGTCCTCTTTCTCTGTCCCCCCTCCCCGGTTTGGTCTCTCGATGATTTTCTCCTTTCCGATCCCACGTTTCAGGCCGAAGTTCGTTCGATTATTTCTTCATCCATTTCTGAACTTCCTCTCACGGTTGACCCAGCAGCTCTGTGGCTTTCCACCAAACTTTCTATCCTATCGTTTGCACGTCAGTTCTCTTTTTTCGTCCCGTTTTCACCGCTTTCATGATTTAACTATTCTTCACCGTAAACTACAGTTCCTTTCTCCTTCAGATCCATCGTTTGCAGCTCTTCAATCACAACTTCATAGCATTCTATCTTCCTTTGCTTCTTCGTCTCTTACCCGGTTAAAGTTTTCCAAGTTACATTTTCATGATGACCCGTTTCAACACCTTCGACATCTTGAATCCCACCGTGCTCTGAGTTCCAACATTTCTTTTCTCTCGCTTCCAGATGGCTCAACTGTTTCTGATCCAGTGCAGATCTGTGATCGAACTGTTCAGTACTTCACTGATCGGTTTCGATTGCGGGTCCTGCCGCCTGCAGAGAATTCTCCATTATTATCACATCTTCCTCAGGTCCCGTCTTTTTTTCCCCCTCCTTGGTTTCACCGATCTCTCCCTCGGAGGTTCGTTTTGCCATTTCTAGTCTGAATGACCGCTCCGCCCCTGGGGCTGACGGTCTTCCACTTTCTTTTTATAAAACCTTTCTTCCTGCTCTGCTTCCTCTTCTCGTTGCTTGTTTCAACTCGATCTTTTCTTCTTCGACTTTCGTTTCTTCTGACTTTGCTTTTGCTCTTCTCCGCCTAATTCCTAAAACTGGTAATCTTGGTCTTCTATCTAACTGGCGCCCCATCTCGATTCTTAACACCGACTACAAGATCTTTGCAAAAATTCTGGCTCTTCGCCTTAACCATATTCTACAAGTTATTATTCATCCTGACCAAACTTATACGATCCCTTCCCGTTCGATTGCAACTAACATCACTACCATCCGTGATTTACACTCTCTTGCTTCCCGTCTTTCTGAACCTCTTGCTATTTTTAACCTAGATCAGAAACAAGCATTCGATTCTGTCCATCATTCTTATCTTTTCTCTGTTCTTCGTCACTTTGGCTTTCCTTCCCTTTTCTGTCAGGCACTTTCCAATCTATATTCCCATTCTTACTTTCGTGTTCGGACCTCTTCTTTTATGACGGCTTCTATTCCTTTTGCAAGCGGTATCCGGCAGGGTTGTCCCCTGTCGGGTCAACTGTTTGCCCTCACGTTTGAACCACTTCTTATTTCCCTTCGATCTCGTTTGCTGGCAGGCATTCCGCGTGGTGTGGCCTCCACACGGCACCATCGCGTGGTTTTGTCGGCCTATGCGGACGACCTTACTCTTTTTTTACGTTCCCAACAGGCTTTTGGTGTTGTTTTGTCTACCTATACTGAGTATGCTTCAATTTCAGGTGCGGCCCTTAATACCTCTAAATCTGTTGGCTTGTGGGCTGGCTCGTGGTCGTCCCGCGGCGACCGCCCTTGGGGTGCCCGGTGGTCGACCACGGTCATCAAACTTCTTGGAGTGTTCATCGGGAACCC
Source organism: Macrothele yani (assembly GCA_039090855.1). NCBI lineage: Eukaryota > Metazoa > Arthropoda > Arachnida > Araneae > Macrothelidae > Macrothele > Macrothele yani. The sequence continues at coordinate 44,972,189 of CM077015.1, read as the reverse complement.
GGTGGCGGTTGCTGCCGCCACTTGGTCCCCTTTGGTGCAGGACATGAATCGACGCCTTGCCCCTTTTCGCCGTTTGAAACCGTTTCTTTCTTTTTTTAGCAGGTCGCATCTTCTTTCCGCTTTTCTTCTTCCGGCCCTTTCTCATACTTGGTTTGCTCATTTCCCTCCTCCCCTCTTTCTTCGTCACGTTCAATGTCTTTTTACAAATTTTATTTGGGATGTCGTACATTGGGTTCATCGATCCACGCTTGTCCTTCCGGTTTCTTTTGGTGGTCTTGCCCTTCCGGATTTATCCCTTAAATCGAACGCTTTCCATCTCCAACATTTTTTGAGGATTTTTTCCCTTCCTTGCGGTTCTTCGATTACTATAATTGACACTTTGCTCTTTCCACGAAGTCCTTTTCTTTCTCTGGCTACTTTTATCCGCATGGACCTCTTTCCACTCATTCCCAATCACTTTCCCGCTACTTACCGTACCGTTTTCTCCCTCTGGCACTCCTTATGTCCAGTCCGCCTCCCCCAGCTTCGACTAACGATCTCCTTGCGGAACCACTTTTCTTCTCCTCTGCCCTTGGTTCTCCAAATTCTCAGTACCTGAACTTCTCCACTTGGTTTGCAAGTGGCGTCGTTCAGGTTTCTCAACTTTTTGATTCTTCTCTTCACTGGAAATCTTTTGATCGCCTTTCCCCTCTGTTACTTGATACCCCTCAGCATCGTGCACAGTTCTGTCTTATTCAATCCTGTCTTATTCGTCTTTATCCTTTACTTGTCAATTCTATTGGCCTCATTCAGTCTTCCGCCCCGTCGCTCAGTCTTCCCTTTCTTCTCTACTTAAACGATTCTCCATTTTTACCCCATCAAGTTACAGCCAAGCTTCTTTATTCGCATTTTCTTACCAATTTCACAGCTCCATTAGCAATTCCTTCTGTTTCAGCTACAGATCTTCCTGGTACGTGGAGTGATCCATCGACTTCCCTGGCTTCTCCGAAAGCCAGGGACATTCATTGGCTGCACCTACACCGTCGGTTGCTCACTCCGCGTACCCTTCATCGTTTTCGTCATTTGGCTTTCCCGCTTTGCTTCTTTTGTTCTACACTTGGTGATGTGTCACATTCCTATGATTCTTGTCTGGTGTTGCAGCCCTTGTTTTCGATTATGTTTTCCCTTCTTTCCAAAGTTTGCCCTTGTCCTCATACAATGTTCCATTTTTATTTCCTCCGACGCCATTCTCCCCCTGTAGATGTCCACAGTTCTGTTTGTGCATTCATCATTCTCCAAGCGAAGTTGACGATTTATTTGTTTTACCACTCAAGCGTGGATCGAGCTTCTCTCCGGCGTTATCATCCGGCCCGGGTGTTTTTGTGCAGGAGGTACCGATCATCCATCAGATCGGTCCTCCAACTTGAGTATGACATGGCGCGGGTTCGGCAGGATGTGCCTGCCTTTTTCTCTCTCTGGTCTCCATATTTGTCATGGTTTCATGTTTCTGCAGGCATTATTGCTCTCCTCCCATAGCCAGAGTTTATTATATTTATATTTATTTTTTTTTTGATTGGTGTTTTTTTTGTTTAGTGCATAATTTTTGTACATACCGTAGATCTGTGTCAGTGGGTTAGTGTCTCCTTTAGTTTATCTTCTTGTTGCTTTCCGTGCACACACATTCCCGTTAATTTGTTGTCGGTAGCGTTTACTGACTTTTTCTTTTCTTTTATTTTATTTTCCGTCGGCCTCAAGCCGTTGGTCGACAAACTTTTTTGTGTGCCGGCTAAGCGTTTTGGTATTTTCTGTTTATTGTTTACTGTTACCAAGGTGTTTTATGTTGTTTTGTTGATGTTGATTGCATTTTTGCTGTGGCATGCACATTGTCTGATGTGTTTTTGTTTTGTTTTTTGTTGCTCAAGTGTCGGCTTTTTTTCTAGTTTGCTTTTGGTGTCGTTCACCTATTTTATATTTATTACTCGTCGGTTTCACACAGTTTACTGTCGCACGGTTTTGTGTTTAATGTTGTGGTTGTTTTTATTTTTTTGTTTTAATTTTTTTCTTGCTGAACGGGTACTGCTGGCGCGTGGTACCGAGGGGTTTTTTTTGTGTGTTGGTTCTGAACCTTACCGACGTGTTTCTTGATTTTGTTTGTGTAATCGGTGTTTATTTTTGTGGTTAGTGCTGTGCATACAGTGCGAATTCACTGTTTCGACCCGAATTTATTTGGTGGTGATGCTTGTCTGCAAGTTTAACTCCTGTGTTCTTTTTCACAAAGTTTTCATGGTGTTATTTGTGTATTGTGCATTCTTTATTGTATTCATGGTGCTATTTGTATATTGTGCATTGTGTGTTAATTTCTTGGTGTTATTTGAATATTGTGCTTTGTGTGTTGTGTTAATGGTACGGGGTGTTAGTTTCTAGTGGTTGTTTTTTTCTCTGTGTTGCTGTCGGTCTTACTGACCGAGATACGCTTTAAATGTAAATTTTTGTTGTTCGTCGGCTTACAGCCATTTGTCAACGCATTTCTCCGAACTACCAGGTTTTGTTTTTTTTCGGCTGCAGCTTGTTGTCGGACCGTGTGTTTGTTTTTTTCCCTTGACAGTTTTGACAAACTCGGCTGACTTTTCTTTACCGCCTTGCTTCATTAGTGGTCTGTCCTGTATGTATTGTTTGTTGTGCAACTGTTTTCTTTTTATCTTGCCGTGTGTTATTCTTCAACTTGCTCTGATGTCGTCTGCTTCTTCCTGTAGAGTACTCTGTTTATTGCGATATTGATTGTGTGTTGTTATTGTCGTTGCCGGTGAGTTATTGTGCAATTTTTTTTCCCGGTGAAAATTTGTGTTTGTATGTTGTCTTTTTTTGTAAATAAATGCTCTTTTGAAGTTCTGCCTGATCAGTCGCATTTTTTCGAGCTCCTGCCAGGATTGGAAGTTTTGTGTGAAGTTTGTGTTTTTTTGCGTTTGTTCTTTGAAAGTTCGTGTGTTATCACCTGTGTTCCTTCCTCGCAAGTGGTGAGGCGTACAAGCTGTACGTGCTTATTTTTTCGTTTTTTGCCTGTTCTTGAGTGTTGCAAGCTGCAACGCTCGAGCCGCGAGGGTTAGTAGCCGGGCTGGCTACTACCTCCACCAGCATGAGTGCCATATACCCGTCTATATCTCCTTCCTCTGCGCTTTCTTCGTCGTCTGTATCTTCCGTGACCACCATGAATGGTGTTCAGTCAAATAGTGTTGTGGTTTCCTCGCCAACTGTACCGCTGGTTACAAATGTGCCGGAGCCTGGGTCAGAGGTACCCAGCTATTCTATTCCTGTGTCTCGTTCGTTCGCCGCGGCTGTGAGTGCGACTTCTACTTTACAAAGTGCTTCTGTGTCTTCGCGACCAGAGTTTACACGTGTTGCTTCCGCTTTAAGGATAACATTACCACTCGACTCTCCTCAAGGTAAGGAACTTTCGTCTGCCTTACTTTTAAGTGTATTTGTTCCTGCTCTGCGCGACACCCCCCTCCCTCAATATTTAAATGCTATTTCTAAAGTTGTACCCGGAGAAAGCATTGTGTCTATTATCCGCTTGGGAGGGGGTGTTGTCGTGCACTTCACTCATCAACAGGCAGTGGACAAAATCCTTGCTTTTGGCTTGGACATTGGTTCCGTACATCTCCAACCAGTTGCAGCAGCTCAAAGACCAGTGACTGTCACCTTGTCTCCAGTACCCACAGCTGTGCCTGACTCGGTATTAATTGATGCCCTTAACACCATGGGGCGAGTGGTTGGTACCACAAAGTACCTCCCAGCTGCTGCTCGCGACTCCCCCCTGAAACATGTTCAGGGCGGTCGTCGTCAATACAGAGTCATCTTTCCAACCCCACAAGCAATAGTTAACCGGCCAACCACCCTGGAACTCATAACTGAAACCCGGACCTACATTTTCAATCTGTTTGCTGGCGTTCAGTGCTTCCGATGCAAGGGTGAAGGTCACCTTGCATCGGCTTGCCCACATTCCACAGCTGCTACTGTTCCAACTCAATCACTTGATGCTGCTGTTCCCGCGGGGACTCTGCCCACCGCTCCGGATTCTTCCCCCACCCTCCCCACTCAATCTGTTCCAGCTGCCGATCCTGGTTCCACCTCTGTCGTATCACCTCCAGTGGTCCGTGTTGCTTCGGCATCCACTGACCTGCAGGAATTTCCACCGTTGCCAGCGTCTGAAGGGGCCTCCACCCCCAAGTTCAGCGGACCAAGAGGCAAAACTCCCCTGGCTCAGCGAACCGTCGTGCGAGTTCCTCGGACCGCCAGAAATCCAGGAAGACGGCTACATCCTCGTCACCTTCACCTGGACCGGCTCCTGTTACTTCTTCAGTTTCCATCTACAACCGTTTTACCTGTTTGCCGAACGATGATTCCATGGACGTTACCGATCCCGATTCTGAAGAAACTTTATTTGCTGAATCTGATGACGACTCTCCTGCCCCCTCTCTGGTTGACATCACCTCTATGTTTGCTGACATTGAGGTGCCCTTAACTCCCCTCTCATTCACAGATCTGTATGCCTTGATTGCTCGCCCCAGACGGGCGAAATTGATTACTCTCCCTTGTATAGCAAGTAAACTCTCTCACCTTCCGGAGATGCTAACCCAACTGACGTTCCTGCATGAGTTCTTATTAAATGTTGATCTGCCATCCGGGACAGAGCAGTACGCTCGCCGGTTGGCGTATTTACTTAAAGTTTTGAAGGCAGAACTGGAAGGTTGGATGCAGCCGCCCCAGTGATGCCTTCCCTAAATGTGCTCTGCTTTAACTGTAGAGGCCTTGCGTCTTCAGCCGCGAATGCTTTGGTCTTCGAGGACGTTCGTTTCCTGAGGACAGATATCCTCCTCTTCCAGGAGACGAACTGTTCCTTGGCGACCGGGTATTCCTGCTGGAGACGCTGGCCCTACGCTTTTTATCACAACTACCGGACGCACATTGGGTCCGGTACAGCGATTGCATTCCGTACTCGGTTTCATTCTCTTCTTTCAGATATCGTTGAGTCACAGAGTCTGCTGGGCTTCTTTCAAGGTATCTCCTTTAGTTATCTTTCCCGTCGTTTTCATGTTTTCAATTTGCATATGCCACAATCATCGGTTGATGCTGATGCTCTTCTTTCGCATTTGATTTCCCTTCTTTCCCAAATTCCTCCTTCTGAAATCGTTCTTATTGGTGGTGACTTCAACTGCACTCTCCAACCGGGTCTTGACCGTGATGGTTCCGGGGAGAGTCGCCTTAACCTTTCTTCCCAACTGTCTCAACTAGTTAGTAATTTTTGTCTCATTGACGCATTTCGTACCATCCACCCTCCGTCCCGTGAATTCACATGGTTTCCTCCGGCCGCCTTAGCGCATGCTGCGGCTCGTCTCGACCGGTTTTATGTTTCTAGTTTCCTCCACTCCTCCCTTGTTGAAGTAACCCATCATCCTTCTGTTTCCTCCGACCATCGTCCTGTTCTTCTGGAAATTTTTTTGTCCTCTTTCTCTGTCCCCCCTCCCCGGTTTGGTCTCTCGATGATTTTCTCCTTTCCGATCCCACGTTTCAGGCCGAAGTTCGTTCGATTATTTCTTCATCCATTTCTGAACTTCCTCTCACGGTTGACCCAGCAGCTCTGTGGCTTTCCACCAAACTTTCTATCCTATCGTTTGCACGTCAGTTCTCTTTTTCGTCCCGTTTTCACCGCTTTCATGATTTAACTATTCTTCACCGTAAACTACAGTTCCTTTCTCCTTCAGATCCATCGTTTGCAGCTCTTCAATCACAACTTCATAGCATTCTATCTTCCTTTGCTTCTTCGTCTCTTACCCGGTTAAAGTTTTCCAAGTTACATTTTCATGATGACCCGTTTCAACACCTTCGACATCTTGAATCCCACCGTGCTCTGAGTTCCAACATTTCTTTTCTCTCGCTTCCAGATGGCTCAACTGTTTCTGATCCAGTGCAGATCTGTGATCGAACTTTTCAGTACTTCACTGATCGGTTTCGATTGCGGGTCCTGCCGCCTGCAGAGAATTCTCCATTATTATCACATCTTCCTCAGGTCCCGTCTTTTTTTCCCCCTCCTTGGTTTCACCGATCTCACCCTCGGAGGTTCGTTTTGCCATTTCTAGTCTGAATGACCGCTCCGCCCCTGGGGCTGACGGTCTTCCACTTTCTTTTTATAAAACCTTTCTTCCTGCTCTGCTTCCTCTTCTCGTTGCTTGTTTCAACTCGATCTTTTCTTCTTCGACTTTCGTTTCTTCTGACTTTGCTTTTGCTCTTCTCCGCCTAATTCCTAAAACTGGTAATCTTGGTCTTCTATCTAACTGGCGCCCCATCTCGATTCTTAACACCGACTACAAGATCTTTGCAAAAATTCTGGCTCTTCGCCTTAACCCTGTCCTACAATTTATTATTCATCCTGACCAAACTTATACGATCCCTTCCCGTTCGATTGCAACTAACATCACTACCATCCGTGATTTACACTCTCTTGCTTCCCGTCTTTCTGAACCTCTCGCTATTTTTAACCTAGATCAGAAACAAGCATTCGATTCTGTCCATCATTCTTATCTTTTCTCTGTTCTTCGTCACTTTGGCTTTCCTTCCCTTTTCTGTCAGGCACTTTCCAATCTATATTCCCATTCTTCCTTTCGTGTTCGGACCTCTTCTTTTATGACGGCTGCTATTCCTTTTGCAAGCGGTATCCGGCAGGGTTGTCCCCTGTCGGGTCAACTGTTTGCCCTCACGTTTGAACCACTTCTTATTTCCCTTCGATCTCGTTTGCTGGCAGGCATTCCGCGTGGTGTGGCCTCCACACGGCACCATCGCGTGGTTTTGTCGGCCTATGCGGACGACCTTACTCTTTTTTTACGTTCCCAACAGGCTTTTGGTGTTGTTTTGTCTACCTATACTGAGTATGCTTCAATTTCAGGTGCGGCCCTTAATACCTCTAAATCTGTTGGCTTGTGGGCTGGCTCGTGGTCGTCCCGCGGCGACCGCCCTTGGGGTGCCCGGTGGTCGACCACGGTTATCAAACTTCTTGGAGTGTTCATCGGGAACCCGGTGGCGGTTGCAGCCGCCACTTGGTCCCCTTTGGTGCAGGACATGAATCGACGCCTTGCCCCTTTTCGCCGTTTGAAACCGTTTCTTTCTTTTTTTAGCAGGTCTCATCTTCTTTCCGCTTTTCTTCTTCCGGCCCTTTCTCATACTTGGTTTGCTCATTTCCCTCCTCCCCTCTTTCTTCGTCACGTTCAATGTCTTTTTACAAATTTTATATGGGATGTCGTACATTGGGTTCATCGATCCACGCTTGTCCTTCCGGTTTCTTTTGGTGGTCTTGCCCTTCCGGATTTGTCCCTTAAATCGAACGCTTTCCATCTCCAACATTTTTTGAGGATTTTTTCCCTTCCTTGCGGTTCTTCGATTACTATTATTGACACTTTGCTCTTTCCACGAAGTCCTTTTCTTTCTCTGGCTACTTTTATCCGCATGGACCTCTTTCCACTCATTCCCAATCACTTTCCCGCTACTTACCGTACCGTTTTCTCCCTCTGGCACTCCTTATGTCCAGTCCGCCTCCCCCCGCTTCGACTAACGATCTCCTTGCGGAACCACTTTTCTTCTCCTCTGCCCTTCGTTCTCCAAATTCTCAGTACCTGAACTTCTCCACTTGGTTTGCAAGTGGCGTCGTTCAGGTTTCTCAACTTTTTGATTCTTCTCTTCACTGGAAATCTTTTGATCGCCTTTCCCCTCTGTTACTTGATACCCCTCAGCATCGTGCACAGTTCTGTCTTATTCAATCCTGTCTTATTCGTCTTTATCCTTTACTTGTCAATTCTATTGGCCTCATTCAGTCTTCCGCCCCGTCGCTCAGTCTTCCCTTTCTTCTCTACTTAAACGATTCTCCATTTTTACCCCATCAAGTTACAGCCAAGCTTCTTTATTCGCATTTTCTTACCAATTTCACAGCTCCATTAGCAATTCCTTCTGTTTCAGCTACAGATCTTCCTGGTACGTGGAGTGATCCATCGACTTCCCTGGCTTCTCCGAAAGCCAGGGACATTCATTGGCTGCACCTACACCGTCGGTTGCTCACTCCGCGTACCCTTCATCGTTTTCGTCATTTGGCTTTCCCGCTTTGCTTCTTTTGTTCTACACTTGGTGATGTGTCACATTCCTATGATTCTTGTCTGGTGTTGCAGCCCTTGTTTTCGATTATGTTTTCCCTTCTTTCCAAAGTTTGCCCTTGTCCTCATACAATGTTCCATTTTTATTTCCTCCGACGCCATTCTCCCCCTGTAGATGTCCACAGTTCTGTTTGTGCATTCATCATTCTCCAAGCGAAGTTGACGATTTATTTGTTTTACCACTCAAGCGTGGATCGAGCTTCTCTCCGGCGTTATCATCCGGCCCGGGTGTTTTTGTGCAGGAGGTACCGATCATCCATCAGATCGGTCCTCCAACTTGAGTATGACATGGCGCGGGTTCGGCAGGATGTGCCTGCCTTTTTCTCTCTCTGGTCTCCATATTTGTCATGGTTTCATGTTTCTGCAGGCATTATTGCTCTCCTCCCATAGCCAGAGTTTATTATATTTATATTTATATTTATTTTTTTTTTGATTGGTGTTTTTTTGTTTAGTGCATAATTTTTGTACATACCGTAGATCTGTGTCAGTGGGTTAGTGTCTCCTTTAGTTTATCTTCTTGTTGCTTTCCGTGCACACACATTCCCGTTAATTTGTTGTCGGTAGCGTTTACTGACTTTTTCTTTTCTTTTGTTTTATTTTCCGTCGGCCTCAAGCCGTTGGTCGACAAACTTTTTTGTGTGCCGGCTAAGCGTTTTGGTATTTTCTGTTTATTGTTTACTGTTACCAAGGTGTTTTATGTTGTTTTGTTGATGTTGATTGCATTTTTGCTGTGGCATGCACATTGTCTGATGTGTTTTTGTTTTGTTTTTTGTTGCTCAAGTGTCGGCTTTTTTTTTCTAGTTTGCTTTTGGTGTCGTTCACCTATTTTATATTTATTACTCGTCGGTTTCACACAGTTTACTGTCGCACGGTTTTGTGTTTAATGTTGTGGTTGTTTTTATTTTTTTGTTTTAATTTTTTTTTCTTGCTGAACGGGTACTGCTGGCGCGTGGTACCGAGGGGTTTTTTTGTGTGTTGGTTCTGAACCTTACCGACGTGTTTCTTGATTTTGTTTGTGTAATCGGTGTTTATTTTTGTGGTTAGTGCTGTGCATACAGTGCGAATTCACTGTTTCGACCCGAATTTATTTGGTGGTGATGCTTGTCTGCAAGTTTAACTCCTGTGTTCTTTTTCACAAAGTTTTCATGGTGTTATTTGTGTATTGTGCATTCTTTATTGTATTCATGGTGCTATTTGTATATTGTGCATTGTGTGTTAATTTCTTGGTGTTATTTGAATATTGTGCTTTGTGTGTTGTGTTAATGGTACGGGGTGTTAGTTTCTAGTGGTTGTTTTTTTCTCTGTGTTGCTGTCGGTCTTACTGACCGAGATACGCTTTAAATGTAAATTTTTGTTGTTCGTCGGCTTACAGCCATTTGTCAACGCATTTCTCCGAACTACCAGGTTTTGTTTTTTTTCGGCTGCAGCTTGTTGTCGGACCGTGTGTTTGTTTTTTTCCCTTGACAGTTTTGACAAACTCGGCTGACTTTTCTTTACCGCCTTGCTTCATTAGTGGTCTGTCCTGTATGTATTGTTTGTTGTGCAACTGTTTTCTTTTATCTTGCCGTGTGTTATTCTTCAACTTGCTCTGATGTCGTCTGCTTCTTCCTGTAGAGTACTCTGTTTATTGCGATATTGATTGTGTGTTGTTATTGTCGTTGCCGGTGAGTTATTGTGCAATTTTTTTCCCGGTGAAAATTTGTGTTTGTATGTTGTCTTTTTTTGTAAATAAATGCTCTTTTGAAGTTCTGCCTGATCAGTCGCATTTTTTCGAGCTCCTGCCAGGATTGGAAGTTTTGTGTGAAGTTTGTGTTTTTTTGCGTTTGTTCTTTGAAAGTTCGTGTGTTATCACCTGTGTTCCTTCCTCGCAAGTGGTGAGGCGTACAAGCTGTACGTGCTTATATTTTCGTTTTTTGCCTGTTCTTGAGTGTTGCAAGCTGCAACGCTCGAGCCGCGAGGGTTAGTAGCCGGGCTGGCTACTACCTCCACCAGCATGAGTGCCATATACCCGTCTATATCTCCTTCCTCTGCGCTTTCTTCGTCGTCTGTATCTTCCGTGACCACCATGAATGGTGTTCAGTCAAATAGTGTTGTGGTTTCCTCGCCAACTGTACCGCTGGTTACAAATGTGCCGGAGCCTGGGTCAGAGGTACCCAGCTATTCTATTCCTGTGTCTCGTTCGTTCGCCGCGGCTGTGAGTGCGACTTCTACTTTACAAAGTGCTTCTGTGTCTTCGCGACCAGAGTTTACACGTGTTGCTTCCGCTTTAAGGATAACATTACCACTCGACTCTCCTCAAGGTAAGGAACTTTCGTCTGCCTTACTTTTAAGTGTATTTGTTCCTGCTCTGCGCGACACCCCCTCCCTCAATATTTAAATGCTATTTCTAAAGTTGTACCCGGAGAAAGCATTGTGTCTATTATCCGCTTGGGAGGGGGTGTTGTCGTGCACTTCACTCATCAACAGGCAGTGGACAAAATCCTTGCTTTTGGCTTGGACATTGGTTCCGTACATCTCCAACCAGTTGCAGCAGCTCAAAGACCAGTGACTGTCACCTTGTCTCCAGTACCCACAGCTGTGCCTGACTCGGTATTAATTGATGCCCTTAACACCATGGGGCGAGTGGTTGGTACCACAAAGTACCTCCCAGCTGCTGCTCGCGACTCCCCCTGAAACATGTTCAGGGCGGTCGTCGTCAATACAGAGTCATCTTTCCAACCCCACAAGCAATAGTTAACCGGCCAACCACCCTGGAACTCATAACTGAAACCCGGACCTACATTTTCAATCTGTTTGCTGGCGTTCAGTGCTTCCGATGCAAGGGTGAAGGTCACCTTGCATCGGCTTGCCCACATTCCACAGCTGCTACTGTTCCAACTCAATCACTTGATGCTGCTGTTCCCGCGGGGACTCTGCCCACCGCTCCGGATTCTTCCCCCACCCTCCCCACTCAATCTGTTCCAGCTGCCGATCCTGGTTCCACCTCTGTCGTATCACCTCCAGTGGTCCGTGTTGCTTCGGCATCCACTGACCTGCAGGAATTTCCACCGTTGCCAGCGTCTGAAGGGGCCTCCACCCCCAAGTTCAGCGGACCAAGAGGCAAAACTCCCTGGCTCAGCGAACCGTCGTGCGAGTTCCTCGGACCGCCAGAAATCCAGGAAGACGGCTACATCCTCGTCACCTTCACCTGGACCGGCTCCTGTTACTTCTTCAGTTTCCATCTACAACCGTTTTACCTGTTTGCCGAACGATGATTCCATGGACGTTACCGATCCCGATTCTGAAGAAACTTTATTTGCTGAATCTGATGACGACTCTCCTGCCCCCTCTCTGGTTGACATCACCTCTATGTTTGCTGACATTGAGGTGCCCTTAACTCCCCTCTCATTCACAGATCTGTATGCCTTGATTGCTCGCCCCAGACGGGCGAAATTGATTACTCTCCCTTGTATAGCAAGTAAACTCTCTCACCTTCCGGAGATGCTAACCCAACTGACGTTCCTGCATGAGTTCTTATTAAATGTTGATCTGCCATCCGGGACAGAGCAGTACGCTCGCCGGTTGGCGTATTTACTTAAAGTTTTGAAGGCAGAACTGGAAGGTTGGATGCAGCCGCCCCAGTGATGCCTTCCCTAAATGTGCTCTGCTTTAACTGTAGAGGCCTTGCGTCTTCAGCCGCGAATGCTTTGGTCTTCGAGGACGTTCGTTTCCTGAGGACAGATATCCTCCTCTTCCAGGAGACGAACTGTTCCTTGGCGACCGGGTATTCCTGCTGGAGACGCTGGCCCTACGCTTTTTATCACAACTACCGGACGCACATTGGGTCCGGTACAGCGATTGCATTCCGTACTCGGTTTCATTCTCTTCTTTCAGATATCGTTGAGTCACAGAGTCTGCTGGGCTTCTTTCAAGGTATCTCCTTTAGTTATCTTTCCCGTCGTTTTCATGTTTTCAATTTGCATATGCCACAATCATCGGTTGATGCTGATGCTCTTCTTTCGCATTTGATTTCCCTTCTTTCCCAAATTCCTCCTTCTGAAATCGTTCTTATTGGTGGTGACTTCAACTGCACTCTCCAACCGGGTCTTGACCGTGATGGTTCCGGGGAGAGTCGCCTTAACCTTTCTTCCCAACTGTCTCAACTAGTTAGTAATTTTTGTCTCATTGACGCATTTCGTACCATCCACCCTCCGTCCCGTGAATTCACATGGTTTCCTCCGGCCGCCTTAGCGCATGCTGCGGCTCGTCTCGACCGGTTTTATGTTTCTAGTTTCCTCCACTCCTCCCTTGTTGAAGTAACCCATCATCCTTCTGTTTCCTCCGACCATCGTCCTGTTCTTCTGGAAATTTTTTTGTCCTCTTTCTCTGTCCCCCCTCCCCGGTTTGGTCTCTCGATGATTTTCTCCTTTCCGATCCCACGTTTCAGGCCGAAGTTCGTTCGATTATTTCTTCATCCATTTCTGAACTTCCTCTCACGGTTGACCCAGCAGCTCTGTGGCTTTCCACCAAACTTTCTATCCTATCGTTTGCACGTCAGTTCTCTTTTTCGTCCCGTTTTCACCGCTTTCATGATTTAACTATTCTTCACCGTAAACTACAGTTCCTTTCTCCTTCAGATCCATCGTTTGCAGCTCTTCAATCACAACTTCATAGCATTCTATCTTCCTTTGCTTCTTCGTCTCTTACCCGGTTAAAGTTTTCCAAGTTACATTTTCATGATGACCCGTTTCAACACCTTCGACATCTTGAATCCCACCGTGCTCTGAGTTCCAACATTTCTTTTCTCTCGCTTCCAGATGGCTCAACTGTTTCTGATCCAGTGCAGATCTGTGATCGAACTTTTCAGTACTTCACTGATCGGTTTCGATTGCGGGTCCTGCCGCCTGCAGAGAATTCTCCATTATTATCACATCTTCCTCAGGTCCCGTCTTTTTTTCCCCCTCCTTGGTTTCACCGATCTCACCCTCGGAGGTTCGTTTTGCCATTTCTATTCTGAATGACCGCTCCGCCCCTGGGGCTGACGGTCTTCCACTTTCTTTTTATAAAACCTTTCTTCCTGCTCTGCTTCCTCTTCTCGTTGCTTGTTTCAACTCGATCTTTTCTTCTTCGACTTTCGTTTCTTCTGACTTTGCTTTTGCTCTTCTCCGCCTAATTCCTAAAACTGGTAATCTTGGTCTTCTATCTAACTGGCGCCCCATCTCGATTCTTAACACCGACTACAAGATCTTTGCAAAAATTCTGGCTCTTCGCCTTAACCCTGTCCTACAATTTATTATTCATCCTGACCAAACTTATACGATCCCTTCCCGTTCGATTGCAACTAACATCACTACCATCCGTGATTTACACTCTCTTGCTTCCCGTCTTTCTGAACCTCTCGCTATTTTTAACCTAGATCAGAAACAAGCATTCGATTCTGTCCATCATTCTTATCTTTTCTCTGTTCTTCGTCACTTTGGCTTTCCTTCCCTTTTCTGTCAGGCACTTTCCAATCTATATTCCCATTCTTCCTTTCGTGTTCGGACCTCTTCTTTTATGACGGCTGCTATTCCTTTTGCAAGCGGTATCCGGCAGGGTTGTCCCCTGTCGGGTCAACTGTTTGCCCTCACGTTTGAACCACTTCTTATTTCCCTTCGATCTCGTTTGCTGGCAGGCATTCCGCGTGGTGTGGCCTCCACACGGCACCATCGCGTGGTTTTGTCGGCCTATGCGGACGACCTTACTCTTTTTTACGTTCCCAACAGGCTTTTGGTGTTGTTTTGTCTACCTATACTGAGTATGCTTCAATTTCAGGTGCGGCCCTTAATACCTCTAAATCTGTTGGCTTGTGGGCTGGCTCGTGGTCGTCCCGCGGCGACCGCCCTTGGGGTGCCCGGTGGTCGACCACGGTTATCAAACTTCTTGGAGTGTTCATCGGGAACCCGGTGGCGGTTGCAGCCGCCACTTGGTCCCCTTTGGTGCAGGACATGAATCGACGCCTTACCCCTTTTCGCCGTTTGAAACCGTTTCTTTCTTTTTTTAGCAGGTCTCATCTTCTTTCCGCTTTTCTTCTTCCGGCCCTTTCTCATACTTGGTTTGCTCATTTCCCTCCTCCCCTCTTTCTTCGTCACGTTCAATGTCTTTTTACAAATTTTATATGGGATGTCGTACATTGGGTTCATCGATCCACGCTTGTCCTTCCGGTTTCTTTTGGTGGTCTTGCCCTTCCGGATTTGTCCCTTAAATCGAACGCTTTCCATCTCCAACATTTTTTGAGGATTTTTTCCCTTCCTTGCGGTTCTTCGATTACTATTATTGACACTTTGCTCTTTCCACGAAGTCCTTTTCTTTCTCTGGCTACTTTTATCCGCATGGACCTCTTTCCACTCATTCCCAATCACTTTCCCGCTACTTACCGTACCGTTTTCTCCCTCTGGCACTCCTTATGTCCAGTCCGCCTCCCCCCCCCGCTTCGACTAACGATCTCCTTGCGGAACCACTTTTCTTCTCCTCTGCCCTTCGTTCTCCAAATTCTCAGTACCTGAACTTCTCCACTTGGTTTGCAAGTGGCGTCGTTCAGGTTTCTCAACTTTTTGATTCTTCTCTTCACTGGAAATCTTTTGATCGCCTTTCCCCTCTGTTACTTGATACCCCTCAGCATCGTGCACAGTTCTGTCTTATTCAATCCTGTCTTATTCGTCTTTATCCTTTACTTGTCAATTCTATTGGCCTCATTCAGTCTTCCGCCCCGTCGCTCAGTCTTCCCTTTCTTCTCTACTTAAACGATTCTCCATTTTTACCCCATCAAGTTACAGCCAAGCTTCTTTATTCGCATTTTCTTACCAATTTCACAGCTCCATTAGCAATTCCTTCTGTTTCAGCTACAGATCTTCCTGGTACGTGGAGTGATCCATCGACTTCCCTGGCTTCTCCGAAAGCCAGGGACATTCATTGGCTGCACCTACACCGTCGGTTGCTCACTCCGCGTACCCTTCATCGTTTTCGTCATTTGGCTTTCCCGCTTTGCTTCTTTTGTTCTACACTTGGTGATGTGTCACATTCCTATGATTCTTGTCTGGTGTTGCAGCCCTTGTTTTCGATTATGTTTTCCCTTCTTTCCAAAGTTTGCCCTTGTCCTCATACAATGTTCCATTTTTATTTCCTCCGACGCCATTCTCCCCTGTAGATGTCCACAGTTCTGTTTGTGCATTCATCATTCTCCAAGCGAAGTTGACGATTTATTTGTTTTACCACTCAAGCGTGGATCGAGCTTCTCTCCGGCGTTATCATCCGGCCCGGGTGTTTTTGTGCAGGAGGTACCGATCATCCATCAGATCGGTCCTCCAACTTGAGTATGACATGGCGCGGGTTCGGCAGGATGTGCCTGCCTTTTTCTCTCTCTGGTCTCCATATTTGTCATGGTTTCATGTTTCTGCAGGCATTATTGCTCTCCTCCCATAGCCAGAGTTTATTATATTTATATTTATATTTATTTTTTTGATTGGTGTTTTTTTGTTTAGTGCATAATTTTTGTACATACCGTAGATCTGTGTCAGTGGGTTAGTGTCTCCTTTAGTTTATCTTCTTGTTGCTTTCCGTGCACACACATTCCCGTTAATTTGTTGTCGGTAGCGTTTACTGACTTTTTCTTTTCTTTTGTTTTATTTTCCGTCGGCCTCAAGCCGTTGGTCGACAAACTTTTTTGTGTGCCGGCTAAGCGTTTTGGTATTTTCTGTTTATTGTTTACTGTTACCAAGGTGTTTTATGTTGTTTTGTTGATGTTGATTGCATTTTTGCTGTGGCATGCACATTGTCTGATGTGTTTTTGTTTTGTTTTTTGTTGCTCAAGTGTCGGCTTTTTTTCTAGTTTGCTTTTGGTGTCGTTCACCTATTTTATATTTATTACTCGTCGGTTTCACACAGTTTACTGTCGCACGGTTTTGTGTTTAATGTTGTGGTTGTTTTTATTTTTTTGTTTTAATTTTTTTCTTGCTGAACGGGTACTGCTGGCGCGTGGTACCGAATGGTTTTTTTTGTGTGTTGGTTCTGAACCTTACCGACGTGTTTCTTGGTTTTGTCTTGTGTAATCGGTGTTTATTTTTGTGGTTAGTACTGTGCATACAGTGCGAATTCACTGTTTCGACCCGAATTTATTTGGTGGTGATGCTTGTCTGCAAGTTTAACCCCTGTGTTCTTTTTCACAAAGTTTTCATGGTGTTATTTGTGTATTGTGCATTCTTTATTGTGTTCATGGTGCTATTTGTGTATTGTGCATTGTGTGTTAATTTCTTGGTGTTATTTGAATATTGTGCTTTGTGTGTTGTGTTATTGGTACGGGGTGTTAGTTTCTAGTGGTTGTTTTTTTCTCTGTGTTGCTGTCGGTCTTAGTGACCGAGATACGCTTTAAATGTAAATTTTTGTTGTTCGTCGGCTTACAGCCATTTGTCAACGCATTTCTCCGAACTACCAGGTGTTTTTTTTCCGGCTGCAGCTTGTTGTCGGACCGTGTGTGTTTTTTTCCCTTGACAGTTTTGACAAACTCGGCTGACTTTTCTTTAATGCCTTGCTTCATTAGTGGTCTGTCCTGTATGTATTGTTTGTTGTGCAACTGTTTTCTTTTTATCTTGCCGTGTGTTATTCTTCAACTTGCTCTGATGTCGTCTGCTTCTTCCTGTAGAGTACTCTCTGTTTATTGCGATATTGATTGTGTGTTGTTATTGTCGTTGCCGGTGAGTTATTGTGCAATTTTTTTTCCCGGTGAAAATTTGTGTTTGTATGTTGTCTTTTTTGTAAATAAATGCTCTTTTGAAGTTCTGACCATTCGTCCGGAAGGGGTCCGGGTTCAAATCCCGGTGCGGCATGGATGTAATTGTTTGTCTTACGGTACTGGCTCTGTCTCTTCCTTGGAACCAATGACCCTATATTAGGGACGGGCGACTGCTTATAGCCCATTGAGTAGCTCACGGTGGTCGTTAAAATTTAAAAAAAAAAAAAATTCTGTGAAACCTATTTTGGCTCCTTAATGAGACGAAACAACTTCCAGCATTCACTCTTCCCATTTTTGTGTTCAACAAGAACATATTTGTTGGACTTGACGCCTTTTTTCAATCTTCTTAATATTAAATTCATCCATATTAACAAATAAGGCATTAATTCCGACACGACATGCAATGGAACGGGATGTTCGCACGTCAAACGTAAATCTATGAATGCTCAATGCAAAAGGTGCAATGTGCAAAGAAACTCTCAGTCTTACAATGTGACACATGGTGTGTGAAAGAGTGAATCACCAAGGAAGCAGGAGTCAGGCGTTTGCTTGTTTCTTGCTCCGGACAATCGCACTGAAAACAAACAAAAAGTATCGTTTTACGATATGGTATTGGGGAATCTAGCGTCTGCGGCGTATCATCGGGCGGTGGAAATCTTCATTGTTTTAAGATAGAGACTGCAATACTTTTGTATGACAAATAATGTTTCACATCCTCTGGCACCAGTATCGAGCACAAAATTTCACCGTACGCATTTTCTTTGAAATATTTTTGTTTGTTTTCAAAAATAGAAACGGAAATAAAACCGGGTCGAAATGGGGTCAGGAACACTTCACTCGACCCGTTGACCAGTTTCCATCTCTGATCATGACCACTTCTGTCTCCAAGAGTGGAGACGTCTGACAGCATCCCGCAGCGGTGAAATCTCCGACAGGTATGGAATATTTATAGACGGCACAAGCAAGGCGTATCAGTTCGTTAATAAGAAGCCCATGCAGAGGAGGAAAGGAAAGAGTTTGTCAGAGTTTAATGCTGGAATGATTTAACTCAGGGTTAGCAAAATGGGCTGAAATCAGTTCGAATGAATAGGCAGCGAGTACGATGTCTAGGAAATGGACTGAACGCGACTCGAATGAGAGAACCTGAGCATCAGAAAACGTTTTTTTTTTTTTTTTTCATTGATTGAAGGTTTAACGACCACCGTAAGCAATTCAATGGGCTATAATCAGTCTCCCATACCTAATTTCCAGTGCCCTAAGACAAACACAACATCCATGCCTCACCGTGATTCGAACCCGGATCCTTCTCAGACGAATGGTTTTAAGACAGCGCTTAGAACGCTTTCTGGCCACCCCGGCCAGAAAGCGTTTCACTGTCCGTAACTTTATTATTCAAAGTGGTCATTTAAGGGGGTGATTGACACTAATACTTCCTGACTGGTTACCTACTAAAAGGGCTATAACAATGGCGACGAACCTAAGAAAGGAGAGAGAAGATGTTTAAGTCATTTGTTTCTACCCAGTGGCCTGATATCCGTGTCAGGGGGGATAGATCTTCTCCATCATGGCTTGGGTCATGGAGCAAAGAATAAAGGACTAGTGATAAGTTTATAGTCCGTAGTGCTAGATGGGGAGGTGAATTACTTTTTGTGCCTTAGCTTTTGTAAACACGGCCTCTATGTGAACATTTCCGTTTGGGGAACGAAGAAAATTTCGTTCAGATACATGGGCCGCATACAGAGTTAAACCGATAATCATTATGGATCAGGGGAAGAAAGTGACTAGCCTAAAAGCAGACTACAACCAGAGCGCACAGAGAAACATTTCCGAGCACAAATTCCATTGGACGCTCTTGCGAATGAGCGTAAGGAGTCCACTTCCCGTTCATGTGCTTATGCGTACCAAGCGTCACCGACTGCTTTGCCTGCAGTAGGCACGAGATCACCGTGATAGGACATTGGATTACTGGGTAACGCACGTATAGTCCGTTCAGCCAGGTTCCATATCCTACAGGCCCATGGACGGGTCTGAATTCGACGCAGTGCTATAAGCAGTCCCTCGTCCCTAATGTGGGATCAATGGTTACAGGGAAGGGAAAGAACCAACACCGTTGGACAATTTTTTTTTTTTTTGGATTGGAGGTTTAACGACCACCGTGAGCAACTCAATGGGCTATAAGCAGTCGCCCGTCCCTAATTTAGGGTCACTGGTTCCAGGGAAGGGAGAGAGCCAGTGCCGTAAGACAAACACAACATACATGCCTGACCGGGATTCGAACCCGGACCCCTTACGGACGAACGATCAGAGGCCAGCGCCTTAGACCACTGCGCCACCGGGGCGGCCGTTGGACAAGGGCAGCGGCGACAATATCTTGGTATGAGAATTATTCTCGTGGACATTACTGGGCCATCTTATCCCCGTTGGACATATCCTTACTACCAGATTTTACCTAGGCATTGCTTTAAAGTAGGTAAACACCCTAAATAATTTTTTGTTCATTTTTTAAAATATCTTTTCAATATTTGGAACCCAAGAAGTTGAGCATCTAATCAGTAATATTTGTTAAAAAAAGTTAAGAAATGTGCAGCTAATTAATAACGACCACCGTGAGCAACTCAATGGGTAATAAAGAGTCGCTCGTCCCTAATTTAAGGCCATTGGCTCCAGAGAAGGGAGAGTGCCATAAGACAAACACAATACTCATGCCTCACCGGGATTCGATCTTGTAGGAATGGTCAGAAGCCACAGCTTATACCACGCGCCACCGGGGCGGCAGGGGCTGAATCGACCAAGAAACTACACTTTAAACCTCCAGAAATTAACAAAAGGTGATAGAAAAGCTTTGCTTCTGTCAAGTTTGCAAATATAAAAAAAATCTGAAACCCCATCTGGCCGCCCAGGTAGCGCAGTGGTCTAAGCGATGGCTCCTGACCATTCCTTCAAGATGGGCCTGGGTTCGAATCCCGGTGAGGCATTTTTTTTTTTTGATTGGAGGTTTAACGACCACCGTGAGCAACTCAATGGGCTATAAGCAGTCGCCCGTCCCTAATTTAGGATCACTGGTTCCAGGGAAGGGAGAGAGCCAGTGCCGTAAGACAAACACAACATCCATGCCTGACCGGGATTCGAACCCGGACCCCTTACGGACGAATGATCAGAGGCCAACGCCTTAGACCACTGCGCCACCGGGGCGGCCCCGGTGAGGCATGAATGCTGTGTATGTCTTACGGCACTGGCTCTCTACCTTCCCTGGAACAAGTGGCTCTAAATCAGGGACGGGCGATTGATTATAGCCCATCGAGTTGCTCACGATGATCATTAAAACTTCAATTAAAAAAAAAACAAAAAAAAAAAAACACATGTGCGACTATTGGTACTGATGATAGCACCAGTACATTAATCAGGCGCGGCACGAGATGGGTTACCACGGTTGAACAGCTATCCACAAGCCTCTAATCACTTCACTTAATGCCGCACACAGATTAGCATGGTGTAAGGAACGTCAACATATAGAAAACTGTGGTTCCGTCTGACGAGTTATTATATACACAGTCTACCAGTCTGATGGCCGTTCCTGGATGCCAGGAGAAAGATATCGTCCTATTGAGGTTTGGTGGAGGCAGCGTGGTGGAATATGGAGTCTTTTGTTTTTTTTTTATTTTTTTATTTTTTGTGGTTCTGCTTGGGCCCATTAGTCGTTTTGGACAAAATCGTAAATGCTAAGCTTTACGTAGGCGTCATGGACAATTATGCACTACGGATGCTGTCGCAATACTTTGGAGAAGGTCCATGTCACACTGCTAGCGTTGCTACGGATTGCTTTGAGGACATAAGTGTCGAAACGTTGGACTTGCAAGCTTGACGTGAACTCTAAAGAGAATCTCTGGTACAAATTGCATCATCGGGTGCACAAAACAAAAGATCGCCCAACAAACAAACTATTATCTCAGCTTGTAAAGGTCTGATTACCACCTGCATAGCGCAGTTCGACACGAATGCTGTTTGGGAGCCTAACTCTTCTGGCAAAGCTTCGAACACCGCGGTCTGCTGACTACCTATCTACGGTTGTTCCCGAGTTTTCCGCAGACTCCCTGGGTTTTGCGTGGATGGTTCCCTGTGAAAGCGGCTCCAGACCCACTTCGTCTGTTATCCCCAAGCTTTGGGCTACCCACTAAAATAAGATGCCCACCGATTTTGAAACCTCTGACGTGACTTCCCTCAATGATATCGGTATTGTATCGGAATCGGCCCGAAATTCCACAAAAGTAAATAAAGATCTGATGTAAAAAAATTCCTTTGTATCTGACTGCGTTTCTTATAAGAAAATTTTCGCGTACATTTCCCACAGTTCTGCTGTAACTTGTGGAAATGCATAGTTATACTTGAAGCCACAGCTTTGCATCGGATTCTAGTTAATAAACAAACATTTTCTAATGATGCGCTGTATTTGCTCAACGAGGCGTAAACGCACATTGATATTTGCTCCCACGCATACATTTGGTGAAAGTCTGAGCAAAACAATTCTTTTTGCGGCGGATATTCTTCATCAAGACAAACATTTTGTACGCATTATTTTTATCTATCTATAAAGTTTCTTCCGCTGGTGACAGCAAATGTATATTTGCATTTGCGGTTACACATCCGCTTCTAAAAACGTTAAAATATTATTTCTCCATGACGACCATCTTAGTTATTAGATTTCATGTGACAAATGCTTGACCAATATTTCTTCATTCATTATTTTGCACTTTCTCTGAGGTCAAATTTTTGGTAAGCAACCTACCATATGCATCTCCGCCCAATGTGCGCTGTATCACGCCCTTTGGGACCAGTTTTATCTGCAGAATGTGATCATTGAGCGCTTCTTTTCCGTGTGAAGAATTTTGGATTGGTTATAGTACGTAACTTGGAAGGGGTAACATCTACCCTTGAGTTACGGTACCTTAGAAAAATAGTATTGTCTTTCAGTCACACTGAGTGAGTACATGTCGCACTGTAGCAAAATCCGATGTTCTTTTTTAATCTTAAGTAAAATATGCAGACACTGAAAAAATCACCTACGTTAAACTTATATGCCTTTAGTAAAACAGTGATTAAGAAAACAGTTCCTGCGCAGATGGGTAAACCTTGCAGATGGAGCGACATACGAACGAGCTCGAAGTTCTGCCTAAACGGAAGTTCTTATAGATCCCCTGTTATTTTAACCGTATGTCACGAAAAATATTTTTTGGAAAACTTCATATACACTGAAGTGCCAGAAAAACTGGTACAGACTGAGCTTGTGCAAAATACATAGCAACGTCGCGTACTCGGTTGCGTCCGCCAGTGCGTATATAAAGCGAAAGACATCCTTGCCAGCTGTCAGAGCTCTTTTCGGCATGAGAATAACAAGTAATAACGATTTAAGCGATTTTCAACGCGGTATCATAGTTGGCGCTCGTGAGTTGGGCCATGGTATTTCGAAGCTAGGAACGAAGTTCGGATTTTCACGGACGACCATTGCAAGGGTGTACCGTGACTACGAGAATTCCGGCAAAACCTCCAACCTACGATACCAGTGTGGCTATAAAAAGACATTGGGTGAACGTGACCATCGCCGGCTGTCAAGAATCGTTTAACGCGATAAGCGTGCAACACTCTCGCAGGTGTCATCGGAATTCAATGCTAGAGCCTCAACAAGCATCAGGGTCCGGGTTGTGCAACGTACCCTGCACGATATGGCCTTTGGGAGCCGACGCTCAACTCGAGTCCTCTTGATGGGTGCACGATACAGAGCTATGCGCCTTTCTTTTAGGCACGGCAACACAGCCACTGGACACTTGATGACTGGAAACAAGTAGCCTAGTCTGACGAGTCACGTTTCCAACTGTATCGGGCAAATGGAAGGATTCGTGTGTGGCGCAAACCCCATGAAACCATAGATCTCGCCTGTCAACAGGGAACTGTACCGGCTGGTAGGGGGTCCGTAATGATATGGGGTTTGTTTAGCTGGACTTCACTGGGACCCCTGGTACGTCTACAAACGTCTGTGACCGGCCAACGTTATGTGCGCATCCTTCCTGACGAGGTACACACGTTCATGTCCTACATTCATGCTGATGGGTTGGACCTGTTCCAACAGGACAATGCACCTCCACACAAGTGTCGGGACGCCACATTATGGTTATAGGAGCATTCATATGAGTTTGGGGTGTTGCCATTCCCACCCAAGTCCTCAAATCTGAACGTGATAGAACACATTTGGGATTCCATGTAACGCGCTATCGAACACACGAATCAGAGACCTCGTAAAACACCCGAATTGTTGAACGCTCTGCAGGAAGTATAGTGTGCATTGCCTACAGCATATTTCCAGAAGCTAGAGGAGTCCATGGCCCGTCGTATGTCTTCCGTCTTGCGCTCCCGTGGGGGACCTACCAAATATTAGACTGGAATACCAGTTTTTCTGGCAGTTCAGTGTATATAGAAGTTCATCGCTGTTATCAGCAAACAAATGAAGTGGCGCTCACCCAGTTTTTACCCCTTTTCTCTTTTACAAAAAAATTAGGCATTACCTGCTGTAGACAACACTCAGTGGTGCCCCTTAGAGACAGATCAGTTCCCATGAAGGCAAGAACGTTTCGGGTGCTATTTTTACAACCTTCCGCTACCTCTCTCTATTCCCCTGCTTGCCACACATACATCTCTCAGCAAATGCTGTCTTTCATTCCTTTCCGTAGTCACCCTTAATCTGTTTCGAACATCTCAGTTTATTTTTCTTCTAGAAACATCTTAAACACCGCGTTAGAGGAATCTGGAAAACGTTTGAAACAGCTATCAGGGCAAGCAACAGCTGACTTATGTTTCCGTCGTAACGTGCAAAGTGCAAATCAAATGTAACAAGAGTTATTTTAAATGTTTGACACTTCAATTGTTACAAATGAAGACCTTACGGCAACAGTAGACCAACCCACATTTTGTAAAACACTGTTGCAGTCACCGGGGAGACAGATTCACAGATAGACCAGATGATAGCACATTCCAATAGATACCTAGGGAAAACAGTAGGTTAACCCAAACTATTTGACAAATCTAGGGATCAGTCACTCATTCATTTCCATCATTGTCATCCCAGGTAGCAATATTATGTTGGACCAACCGTGGGCTTTCAACGGTCGGCCCAGCGACGAGGCGATTCGGCGGCCAGCAATTGGATATGTGTTGGTTCAACGGTTGGACCCACATTGGAAAACTGTTGCAAACAGTTTTCCAATGTGATCATGTGTTTTTGGACAACCATGGTTGGTCATGTGTTGTTGGACAACCATCGGACAACCGTTAAGTTGTCATTTGTTGATAAATGGTTGGTCATGTGTGGTTGGAAAAACCGTTGGCCAATCTTCGATAAACAACGCAACTTCGCCCAAAGCTGCCGACACAAAAATATCATTGGGCCAACCGTTGGCCAATGTCAGTGTGCTACTTGGGATGTGTTCTATCATCTTTATATACCATGCTTAAGACAAATAACGAGGCAGGTACTTGTCATAAGCATGGTATAATCTTCTCAACGAGGCAGGTATTTATGCCATCCCACTACATTATCAGGATGACTCCAAGGGATACTGCATCTGAATGAACAAGCGTTCGAACATAAAAGAGACAAGAAACGGAAAAGTGACACCCCTGCCCTGTTCAGAGAAGCCACGTTTAAGTCCGCTGATCCTATGTGGGATGATATAACGAAATTAGCTTTCTGCTTCATGCCTAAATCTACTGCCATTCGCGAAACCTTAGAGATCATTACCAACAGTGAGGATTGCAGGGATAGCGTCTCTCTAGAATTGCCACGAGTTTGGAACCAATTCGCCAAATAATGCTGCGTTTTCTCGCACGATACCGCGTTTCTTCGAGTGAATAATCACATTAGCATATATTGTCTGGTCAAGTACAAATTGTTGAAGTGTTCTATTATTCAGCTTGCTGGCTATACCTTCCTTGAAAGATCCATCTGGTTGATGTGCGAAAGCTTGGAAACTTTGATTTTTATTCTACGCCAAGAAATTTGGACCATTAGTATAGTTATACTTTTGATGCTTTGCTACGTTGTTGATTAGTCCATTGTTGCAGTAAGGTCTTAAATTGTTTAAGTGCTGCTTATTGTAGACCACACGCATATCTTTAACTGTTTATCAATTGCCTTCAATGGATTGATTGACTAGTTTTAACCTGACATAATGTATTGTGACAAAAACCTCTTTTTTTAATTTTTCTGGGAAATTTGCATATGTTGTTCCACATCGTTGCGTCAGTATTTCATTTATTTCGTGAACATATTTTTTTGAAAACACACGTTTATTTGGTGGGTTTCTTAAACTTTCCTGTAGTGTTTACGCATGAAAAACTCAGCTGTGTAATAATTTCGTAGTGGTTCGGTCTCTCTCGAGAGGAAAGAACTAGAGAAAAGCCACTTTCTGTTTTCAGTGTTTAGCATGATCATGCGTTTAAAACCCCCGTAGTTCTTCTCGAATCACATATAATCTACTTCAGATAAGAAGCGGAACACTTCAAACTACTATTTACAGTGTAATGGCAAAGATGTGCTCATACCGTAGTTTACAATGCAGCAACAAGCCATCTTGCCTCAGGTGTTGTGTAATGTCAAGTAGTCTGTTCCAAATCTTTGTTCAAAACAGAGATAAACCATTCCTTTTAAATGTCAGTGTAAAATATGATGAAAACTTATGTATTCCAAATGAATATTTTTTCAGATCAGCCTGAAACTTTGAGCTGAAAAAACAGTTTGGGTTGCGTTTCAAGCCATCTGCTTCAAATAGCGGTTTAGAACCTGACGAGAAATCACAGTTATAAATGTTGCTTCACATCGTGTGCTTTGAATTATGGCACCAACCATCATCCGCTTCAAACTGCAGTACAGAACTTAATTCTATTCACGGTGACTGACTGACTGCTCCATGCCTCTAAACAGAAAAAGGTACTGGTTTCTAAAGCCGGTTTATTCTCTTCGTTTTAATCAACTGCCACATCATTACCCTTTGGGGTATGTGGTGTGCTTATTGAACAGGGTGTGTTACGCTATGACCAGAGTTCATAGTTTCTTTTTCCTTATTTCCTGACCTCTTACCAGAATGGCATTTTAAAGTTGTCTCACGTTTGTTTCACGAAACCTCATCATACACTCCTTGAAAACCCGACAATTTTCCAGTAACATTATTTTTACGGGATGTTTACAACAATAGAATGAACTGACAAGAATTTAACGACGCCATGGTTTATATTTCTAAATGGCTATCATTTCACGCTATGCTTGAGAGAGGCACAAAATACTGTAATTTAGGTTGCTGTAAAGGCGCGCGGTTCTGTATGTTATCTAGGAGAATCGTATGTGCTCACCTCAAAATGCACACTGTGGCTCCTGAATATTTGGGGGCTGGTCTTTTAACAGAATTCATTCAGACTGAACTACCATAGAGGCAGACTTCTAAAGAATGAATAGAGCTGCCGATTTTAGAATAAATTTAGAACTTTTTCTTCTCTTTGGTTTTAGGATGTCTTACTACATTCTTAGCTTTCTTAACATGGCCGGTGAATATGAACATGTTTTAACTATTTTTTTAAAGTAAGCATGTCTTAGAAATCTGTTCTTTCACTTGTTACCTTTCAGTCACATATCAGTGACTTAGTCTTCTTTACAGCTGGCAAACGGTTTGATGGGAGTTTGGATGATGCAGCACTCTCCATTCATCCTATGTTCTGGATTGTGCTAAAGAGCATCACAGCTTGATCTTCGATAAGCCGCCCTCGGTGGCGCAGTGGTTTAAGCTCTAGCTTATGACCATTCGTCCGAGATGGGTCTGGGTTCGAATCCCATGAGGCATGGATATTGTGTTTGTTTTATGGCACTGGCTCTCTCTCTCTCTCTCTCTTTGCTGAACCAGTGGTCCTAAATTAGGAACGAGCGACTGCTTATAGTCCATTGAGTTGCTCACGGTGGTCGCCAAACTTTCAAAAATAAAAACTACGATAAACGATTTGTCGTTGCCTTGAAGAAAATCATTAAGTTTTGGAAAAATCCAGTTCCTTTTGAGAAGCAAAAGAAATTGAAATTTTCTTCCTGTTCCAATGTAAGGTAAATTCTACAAATTACATACCCCTGTTAGTTCTAGATTTCTGAGTGTTTTCTCCAACATGGGTTGGCAAGCTAATTTTTTCCACAGCTGAATCTACTTCAAAAGCAAGCAAACAAACCATGATTTTTCTGTTAAATCAGATGACACTTTTCATCAAAACCTTGTGACGTGCCTGCCCCGCAGGACGCACATGACATAAGGGAAGATACCAGCGAGAACAAACGTCTGCGTAGCTCAGTTGGTAGAGCGACTTGTTCCGGAATAAGTGGACTCGGGTTCGATCCCCGGCGTGGACCAAAAATGACGGAGAAATTTACTTCGTTATAACCTTTTTGACACTATGTAGAACACAGGTGCGTCCAACCTTAGGGTGTTGTTTCCACATCAGGGAAAATGCACCCAAATCAAGCCTGAAACTTCTTGACGCTATGTAGAAAAGACAATCACCCAACTAAGAATCTAGAATTCACCAATTCTCTTTAATTCTTTCCCTACGAGAGATCTTTGAGAATCTTTCTGATACTACCTATTACATTACTCTCAACAGTTTCACCTTCTACAGTTTTCCGTAGCACTATGAGGAAAATGGCCACTCAGCTTCCATTTTGTGAGCAGCTGCTAAATAACTGCCTCGTCAGTTGCTTTCCATCACATTCATTCCCGCTACATCGAAACTTCAGAATTTCCAACCGTCACATTTTCACTGGAACTGACAGATGTTGCTGTCAGCGAATCAGAAACTGCTTTTGGGTTGATCCCTTTATATAGCAACAATAACAGCTAATCACAGGATTATATACGTTTCCTCTCTCGTGCCCAATTTTCTGTAGAAAAATGAAACTTTGGTGGCAGTCGAGGAACTCTTGAACACGAACCATAGGGGTTACAAGATGTGTACATGTACGTGGCTAAAATCCTTTATGGCCGCCTTGGTGGCGCAGTGGTCTAAGCGCTGGCTTCTATGCATGGGTCCGGATTCGAATCACGGGTAAGGCATTGGTGCTGTGCTTGTCTTATTGCACCGGCACTCTCCCTTCCCGGAAATCAGTGGCCCTACATTAGGGACGGGCGACTGTTTATAGCCCATCGAGTAGCTGACTGTTAAACCCCCAAACCAAAAAATAAAACATTTTATGAGCAGAAACCATTTACAGGTAACATTTTAAAACGATTAACTCTCTCCGTTTCTGAAGGATCTGGAAGGATAGTGTACGTGTGGCTGATAATTAACACCTTGTGGGGTATACCTCTATTTAACTTTCTTTGAGTTTTTCTCAGGTAATGAAGTGCCTTGTCTTTGAAAGTTTTCTTACTAAACGACACATTACTTTCCCACAGAGCTTTAACATTTTGGAATCACTGACATTGAGTCGAAGTAGCATATAAGGTAAACATTAAATGTCACGAAGAGCGAGAGAGAGATAGATAAAAGGATGAGTTTGTCAACGTTACGCAGACAGTTATAATTGAGTTCAGAATATTGTTTCGTTTCCTAGCGGTCCGTCCACGTGGTTATGAGACGTACATGTTTTATTCGTGGAGGCTTTGGATGGGAGACAAATATACAAATACTACTGAACACGACATGCATAAATTAAGCTCCAGAGCCAGGTAAAGAAAGCGAAATTAGTTTACACACACAAGTACATTTAATTAGAAGAGCAACAGCACGAACATTTAACAGAAATCTAGATAGATTGACTTTTAACGTTTTGGTCATTGAGAGGTGCGCCTCAACCCAAGTGTCTAATGCCTTAACTTGCACAGAACGTCCTGTGTCTACAATAGTGAACACCTAATCATGCGCAGTCGTATTAGGCCTAGCAATATGCTGAGTTCTGATGATAAGTTTAATAACGCCTGGGCGTAACGTCGGCACAATCAATAAAAATAGTACTTACATTTAGGCAAGGTTCCGAATATCCGTTTGAAGGGCCGTGCACCGACCGCCGCTGTGGTTTAATTAACTACCACCATGACACGAGAAGCGCACACTTTCACCACATATGAGTTTGTACAATCGATATCACACCTTCTGAAATAAATCCATGGAGCACTTAATTGGTTATGGGAGACATTCACCTGTTTGATAAAATAGGATTGGCGTCCCGCTCTTTATCAGAGCTCTTTCCTTTTCTTTTCGTTCGGGAACAGCAGAATGCTTTCCTCGGCTAGTTGGGGAACACAAGGCTACAATCTGCACTGCCCGTGCCCTGCTCGCTCTTCAAGCATCATCATGGTGTCGCGGGGTCTGGGACCTCCGTACATTTTCGGTGGGTTGATAACTCTTTTCGGAAGCCGTATTCTGCTTGCTCAATCTACGGAAGAATCATATAAAACAAATGCCAGGGTCTATGTACGATATTTAATTAAAAATGAAAGCTATTTACAGATTAAAACCTCCACTAACACTTTCGGGGCAACATTTACCCCAAAATCAGGTGGAACAGAGAGGTAATGCAGTACTCTTGTAGACTTTTATAGAAATGCAGAATGCACCATGGTATAGTTCTCACGCGTCACACGGTTAAGGTGTTGTCATCGTAACAGAGTAATACATACAAGTTTCCGACTTTAGTTACACATAATAATAATAATACAGATTATATTACACTGTCGAAATTGTCAATTCACATATTATTTTTTTTAATTTATTTTATTACTGTAATTTAAAGTTCAAATTGACGATGTGGTTTTTCCAAACTTTTGGTATGTCCACCGGTGTGTTATCATTACAGCACCTGTCCCCCAGGGCTTTTTTTTTTTTTTTTTTTTTTATTGGAGGTTTAACGACCACCGTGAGCAACTCAATGGGCTATAAGCAGTCGCCCGTCCCTAATTTAGGGTCACTGGTTCCAGGGAAGGGAGAGAGCCAGTGCCGTAAGACAAACACAACATCCATGCCTGACCGGGATTCGAACCCGGGCCCCTTACCGACGAATGATCAAAGGCCAGCGCCTTAGACCACTGCGCCACCGGGGCGGCCCCCCAGGGCTTCAATGTACATGCTTTCAACCAGGTGTAGTGAGTGTACATACGTTGGGGTGTTCAGCAATCTAATGTTACTCCTACGACATTTCGAGATAATGCCGTATTATTGCGGAAAGTTGGGATATCATACTTATGTTCCTGGACATGGATACACAAGCTTCTCCGTGTCGAGCCTATATAGTTACTAACGTGTTAGCCTGTTGAGGTGTCCAACAGTGGTATGTTGTACACTCCCCATTTGTTCAAAATATCGGTGACTGCTCGATCTTCTCTAACATATAATATGAGATTCTTTAATCGCGAATTGTATGTTATGCTTTGAGCATGTGCGTGATAGTAAGTTAGTGATGTGTGGGTGCTGGTCCAATGCTCCCACAAACTTTTTGTTAGGCTTTGGGTCTTGTAATTCAAATAATATTATTGTCGTGCTGAAGTATATGCATATTAACCTTGAAACCGTCTTAGCACGATTCAAACTTGTGTGAAATATCTTAGATTAACAAATAACAACAAGAAGTTATAAGTATATAAATAATCTTTAAGATCTTTCGCACTACACATTGAATCCATCTTCAGAATACCATAAATAAAAGAAACGTTACAATTTTAAATAAACATAAACATCGTAGTGATAATGATATACATCGCGCAATGCACGTGTTACGTTCACACACGTAAACTACATCTTCTTCTAGGTTGGGTGAAAAGTTTGGGTATTCATACAGATAAATTATTCTTAAGTAAAACCTTCCAAGGTTGAGGAATGTTTACTGGGCCTTCTATATTACAGTATCTGTGTGCAAATTTGTGGATAAAAATACTTTCTGATAATAATAATCTTGATTTTAAAGATGGAGAGGCAAGAATCGTTGCATCGTCCCATTTTGGGAAGTGGATACCTCCATAAATTAGGCGAGATAGAGCTGTGGTCATGACACCACTTTTAACATTATATTTATGTTCAGTTATTCTTGTTTTTAATGTCCGAGTTGTTGATCCAATATAACATGTATTTGCATGTTCTGGGTTTATTGCTTTTAAGGGAATGCTATATATTCCGTATTTGTTCTGCTCTTCTACACGGTCACGATCTTTTTTTAATAATGGATAAAATGTTACTTGTCCTTAATCCAAAGTTCAGGTTATGACGTCGGCAACTGTTGTTAAGAGAACGAGAGATTCTAGGAGTAACGTCCGTGGAGACTACATATCTTGTAGAAAATGGTTTTCGTTCTCTTCACTTTATTAATGATGTTGTCAACTGTTGACAGGGAATATCCGTAGTTTTTAGCTGTGTCTTTTATCTGTCTAAGTTCTGCTCTACGTAGTTTCATACCTGAAGAATGAGTAAATGCTCTTCTAACATGATAATAAATAGCAAAAAGTTTATGTTTTAAAGGGTGTGCCGAGGTAGCTGGTATTAGTGCTATAGTAGAAGTCGGTTTCTTATAAACAGAATAGGTGATTTCTGAATAATCTTGAGCTCGGTGTAAAAGAATATCGAGAAATGGCAATGCCAGATTATCTTCTAATTCAACTGTGAATTTAAGATTAGGATGTTGAGCAGATAGACATTCTGCAAAATTGTTTAGGTCTTCGTTAGAAGATGGCCAGAAGGCGAGGATATCATCTACGTACCTTATGTAAAGGAGTGGTTTTATGGAGTATGATTCCAATATTTTGTTTTCCAGTTCTTGAAGAAGTAATTCTTCAATAAGAAGTAATTCTTCAAGTAAAGATGAGAGGGGTGAACCCATAGGAGCTCCATCACATTGACGGTAGATAAGGTGGTTAAATGTGAAGTGTGTACGTTGATGAATCAATCTAAGAGCTGATATTATAGCTTGAATTTCTGGAAGAGGAGTATTACCTTGAGTAAGCAGTTTGGATTCTACGAGGTCATGAACTACAGGCACTGGTATGTTAGGGAAAAGCGAGACAACATCCAGAGAGGCCATAATAAAGGAGAAGGTATTGTGTTGATTGAAAGATTTGAGTTTGTCAAGAGCTTGCATAGAGCTCCTTACGGAGTATTGAGATGAATTAGTTAGGTCCCGTAGATATATAGTCAAAGCTTGTTCAATCGGTCTTGTTGGATTGGCATATGATGAAACAAGAGGTCTTATAGGGTTACCATCCTTGTGTAATTTCACCTTTCCAAATAATTCTAGCACCCGTGGACCAAGAGGTGGATGCATGTTCTTAGAAATACAGAAACTGGAAGGGAACTGTGAATACGCAATCTACTAAGGCCTGCAATAGTGGCTGATGTCGGGTCACGCTGGATAACTTGATGTGGTATTTTGTTTGTTGCTTCACTCATTGACTTATGGTTCTTTCGTTAATAATTATACAAAATAATCTGTTAACCAACGTTCTTGGATATCCGTGTTTATCCGACAATTTAAAGATAAACTTTATTTCAGACTGTAAGTGACTCTTGCTTGAAGAATGCGCGAAGGTTCTTATTCTAAAAAAATTGATGGCTGATAGTTTTTGTGGGGTTGGATGTGAGGAATTAAAAGGAATAAGGATATTACAATCAGTTGGCTTACGATAAACCATGAAGGGCAGTGAATTAGTATCTGGGTCCCGAAGTATGCGAAAATCCAAAAAAGGCAGTGAAAGATCAGATTCAAGTTCTACCGAGAGCCCGATAGTGGGAAAAACTGACGAAAGTGCGTCGGCGAATTGAATTAAATCATCACTTGAGTGAGGCCAATACACAAGGATGTCGTCGACGTACCTAAGGTATATACTGGGGACCAAAGGGGATTCATTGAGAACTTTGTTTAAAATGTATTGTAGCAGAATTTCCGCTAACACGGCAGATAATGGAGGGCCCATAGGCGAACCCTCAGTTTGCAAGTAAATTTTGTCAAGAAATTTAAAGTATGATCGCCGTTTTACTAAATGAAGTGTGTTCATAATGACTGCGATTTCGGGGTTAGGGACGTTAATTTCAGCAAGTTTAGACTCAATGATACGATGAGTGGCGTCCACAGGTACATTAGCGTACGCTCAGCTGAGCGTGCTCATCTCGGATTTCTGACTAGCTGTAAAGATCTGAATGTCATGCATAAAGAGGGGCTACCTATAGTCTTTTGTTCGCGGGCTGCCTTAGCCCTACTCGACCACTCGAAAAAACCCTTGCCCTATATTTGGCTAAGTTAGATGAGAGCTCACCTTATTCTATCAAAAGCTCTACTAGGGCAATTAAAAGGATCAGAATGATTCAGCCACATACTGGCCCTTTCATATTAGCCTGTCTAGATGTGGTTTCACTGTATCCTAATGTACCTGTGGACGCCACTCATCGTATCATTGGGGCTAAACTTTCTGAAATTCACGTCCCCAACCCCTAAATCACAGCCATTATGAACGCACTTCATTTAGTAAAACGGCGATAATACTTTAAATTTCTTGCCAAAATTTACTTGCAAACTGAGGGTTCGCCTATGGGCTCCCCATTATCTGCCGTGTTAGAGGAACTCCTGCTACAATACATTTAAAACAAAATTCTCAATGAATCCCCATTGGACCCCAGTCTATATCTTAGGTACGTCGACGACATCCTTGTGTTTTGGCCTCACTCAAGTGATGATTTAATTCAATTCGCCGACGCACTTTCGTCAGTTTTTTCCACTATCGGGCTCACGATAGCACTTGAATCTGATCTTTCAGAGCCTTTTCTGGATTTTCGCATTCTTCGTGACCCAGATACTAATTCACTGTCCTTCATGGTTTATCGTAAGCCAACTGATTGTAATAGCCTTATTTCATTTAACTCCTCACATCCAACTCCACAAAACTATCAGCCATCAACTTTCTTATAAGAAGAGCCTTCACGCATTCAAGCGAGAGTCACTTACAGTCTGAAATAAAGTTTCTCTTTAAATTGGCGGATAACACGGATATCCAAGAACGTTGGTTAACAGATTATTCTGCAGAATTATTAACGAAAGAACCATAAGTCTAGAACAAGACCCAAAGCCTAACAAAACGTTTGTGGGAGTATTGCACCAGCACCCACACATCACTAACGTACTATCATACATATGCTCAAAGCAAAACATACAATTCGGTACCCGATCAAAGAATCTCATTTTACCTGTTAGAAAAGATCGGGCAGCCACCGATATTATGAGCAAATAGGAAGTGTACAACATACCACTGTTGGACACCTCAACAGGCGAACACGTTAGTAACTACACTGAAGAGCAATTGAATTAGAGACAGCTGGCGTTGGGCAAATGTGGCGCTGTGGGCGGGACTGTAACCGAAAACGACATGACGTATGCAGCGATCCGACAATATAAGAAGTGATGCGACGGGAATCAGTAAGAGTCGGGCGCAGTATTGGTAAGACAAAGGATCTAAGCGCATTTGATAGTGGGCAAATTGTCGAGGCCCGACAAATGGGTCACTCCATCTCGGAAGTTGTGCAGGCACTGGGATTTTCACGAGCCACTGTGTCACGGGTGTACCCATGAGTACATCGAATCCGGTAAAACAATTCCTGCAATGGCCAACTGCCGTGGACAATAGCGTGTGGATGAGCTGGGTCATCGTCGGCTAGCTCGCATTGTAACAGCGGATACACGGGCCACAGTGCAAGAAATCACTCGGCAATTTAACGCTGGTGCACAAACCGTGTAAGCAGCCACACCATCCAGAACCATCTCCTCGCTATGGGGTACAGAAGCCGTCATCCCACGAGCGTACCGCTGCTGACCGCTCATCACAGGGTGAAAAGATTAGCATGGGCGCGGGAACATCGCCCCTGGACCCTAGACATGTGGAAAAATGTTGCCTGGACTGATGAGTTGAGATTCACGTTGGTACATGCAGATGGCAGGATACTAGTACGGCGCAAATCACATGAAGCGATGGATCCTTCTTGCCAGCAGGGTACTCTTCAAGCTGGTGGGGGTGACATTATCGTCTGGGCACTGTTTACGTGGACTGAAATGGGAGCCCTGGTACGTGTGACATCGTCCCTCACAGGTCAACGTTACCAGGATATCCTGGACGACCATTTGCTCCCGTTGGTGAGTCTCCAATATCCCACTGGGGACCTCATCCTGCAACAAGACAATGCACCGTGCCATCGCTCCCGAATTGTATCCGAATGGTTGGACGAACACTCCGCTGACATGACCTTGCTTCCTTGGCCAGCTAGGTAACCTGACCTCAACCACATCGATCGACATCTGGGATGCCATCGAGAGAGTTGTTCGAAGCTCTGACCCCCCTTCCTCAAATTTTCGTGAACTGTGGGAGGTTGTTCAGGGATCGTGGATCCGTATGGCTTCCCAACGCTTCCGGTGTCTTGTCGAGTCCATGCCGAGATCATCAGGGCGAAAGGTGGTGCTACACGTTACTAGACAGGTATCTCTAATTCAATTGCTCTTCAGTGTGTATAGGCTCGACACGGAGAAGCTTGGGTGTCCGTGTCCCGGAACATAAGTATGATATCCGAACTTTCCACAATAATACGGCATTATCTCGAAATGTCGTAAATGGAACATTAGATTGCTGAACCCCCCGACGTATGTACACTCACTACACCTGGTTGAAAGCATGTACATTGAAGCAGGGGGGACAGGTACTCTAACGATAACACACCAGGGGACATACCAAAAGTTTGTAAAAATCACGTCGTCAATTTGAACTATAAATAATATGTGAATTGACAATAATCTCAACAGTGTAATATAATCTGTATTATGATGTGTAACTAAAGTCGGAAATTTGTTTGTATTACTCAATTACTATGACAACACCTTAACCGTGTGACGCTTGAGAAAACTATACTATGGTGCATTGCTGCACTCCTATAAAAGTCTACTCGTGTACTGCATTGTTCCATCTGATGATGGGGTAAATGTTGCCCCGAAAGTGCTAGTGGAAGTTTTAATCTGTAAATAGCACATAGACGTTGGTATTTGTTTTATATGACATACTGTACGAATTGTGCTTTTATCTACGGAAGAATAGATTTTTGCGTCATTTCCTTGGCGCGTGAAATTTCCAATCTACTTCTATTGATAGCGTCGAGAGCCTTCCTTTATCTGACGGCTTGTCTTGCGATGCATGCATATGACTCGGTAGAACTTACACCTGCCTACAGCACCAAAAATAAGACAGACGCTCTTCTATATTGGAAGGCAACTCGCATTACCTGGTCTGCCTGACATGGTTTTCGTAGGCAACAATAGTTAAGTACTCAGTGGGACTTGCAACTGCCGATGCTGAGTTTTACGAAAACTGTAATCGGCTCTTGGTGGACTGACAGCTGCTACCCAAGTTTTTAGCCTTCGCGGTTATTTTATTCCTTGAAAACCTTACTCCGATAGACTGACGCTGGCTAGTGGGAGACCTTTACTTACTTCTGTGGACAGAAGGCCTGTCTTACTCCTGCGGGAATTGGAATCTGACTTTTTTAGTAAACTCTCCTTATCTTCGTGTATGTTGCCAGGGATCATTGGATCCTTATGGTATTAGTCAATTGTTTCTGTACAGAACGCCTTTTCCTGTCTGCCGCCGAATCGCTGCCGAACGTGCCCAATTTGGTCCCCAAAATCGTAAGTTTGGCGTCCACTTAGCTTATCTCCTTTTTGATGTTAATGCTTCACGGAGAGACAGTTTTATGAAGGTTTTCACCATATTTTTCTTGCGAATGTCTGGGTGGGCTTCTCGCAAAACTTTGTTTCTCCTTTGTTCTACTTTTGCAAAGGTCTATTAACTGTCCTCCCCAATTAAGCATAATAATTCTCTAATTAGTTTTGTAATTGGCGAAATCCTTAATCAAATTATTGACAATTTAATTACACACTTTTTAAGCCCGACCGCTCAATTAATTAATTACTCCAGACGCCCAATATCGCATCAATATGTTACGTAAAGTTGTTATTGTTGAAGAATTACTGAATATAATGTATTAAGAACCGGACATAGCAGTAGTGGAACTGCTCGTAAGTTTTCATGTTGGTTTTTTCCTGGCAGTTTCAATATTGTTTTGGCAAGTGTGGTATATGATTACGACATTCATTATGAACACTAGCAGAGACTCATAGTGAAGCACGACGTAAGCATTCAAACTTAACCAACTTGCAATTTAAACTTAATCCCACAACCTGCTTTAGAATTTTGTCAGTAAAACGTGATTTCTTTCGATACAGAGTAATAACTGCTGCATGTGAAAATACCAGAGTGGATCATGCGTATGCTTTCTATTGTATCGTCGACATACGATGTTAAATATCATTTTCAATAGTTCATAGTCATCTGCTTGTAAGTTGATCGACACATCTTAAATACCGCGTTGTGTTCCTGGAGACGAAAACTTCCTGTATCAGTTTTCCACTTTCTCCAATGTTTTAAACCGCTTACTTCTAAGAAAATGCGCCACGGTTTAAAACAAGTGGTAGTCGGAAGGAAGTACCTTCGTTCTCGTGTGCTGGGTCATGAAGCTGCACAAATGCCAGTACTTTTTCTTTGGTCCGAATAGTGGTGTGAGGAGTACCTGATGTCCGTTTTCAAATTCTAGGAAGCGCTGAAGCATCACAGAATGCAACGTAGAAATCGACACTGATGTTAGGTCAAGTGGGAACCAGTCCGAAGTGCACCACATACTCAAAATTACGCAGCACCTATACTACGCAGCCGTCGTTTCGAACCGTACTAGATAACGAAGTGGGAGATCTCCAGGGCCAATGCTCTCCTTTTGGCTGCCCGGATTGTTAAGATAGATTCGTTTTTTTATTGTGGACTTAGAATTCGCTTGAGGAGACGCTGGTTGTGTCGATTCGCGAGGGTTTCTTGAAGTTCTAGAAATGGCGGTTGGCTTCTTCAGCTTTCACTTCAGGTGGAACATTTGGGTTCCTCCTCATATCTTACTAATGCATTGCAGTTGACAAGATGCATTTGCTTCTGAGCAGCCAAGTTCACATGAAATCCCCGGAGTGCTTGTTGATTAGCTTCGACAGCATGGAATAGAATATTACAATCCCCGATATTGGGCAACCCAATTATGGATTACTTACCAGGATTGTGTCACTACCTATGAAATCTTTGAACCAATATTAAGCTGCAGAATTGGAAAACTGTCCCCTCACTTTCAACATCGCGTATTCGTAGAGCCTCTCCAGTTGCTTTAATTTTTTTTTTCGCTAGTAATGACGTAGAATTGTGAAGATTTCTATATTTAACGCACTCTTTGTAAATAGCGTTGAGTACTGGATACCGCGACTAAGAGATGATAGTAGAATTTATAGTTTCTCTTGGCCCTACCTTCCGCATTCATGATGTTGGCGTGTCAATGTAAAAACTTATGAATTGCTCTAGTAATTGCTTCCGGTTGTGTTTTGCTATAGACTATCAGTTCTTTCGTTTAACATCAGATCAGGTATAAGTTTCATTAAATACTTATTAAATTCTTTCGAATTTGGGACACATATGTTTTTCAAATTAATATTTGGCATTTTCTTCCTCTGGTTTAACTTTTTAATATTTATTTTCATGAAAAATCCACTAGGTAAATTACTGGGTTTGCTTTTCATGCTCCAGTCTGCACGCGATGATGTCACAATGAACAAGATAGCTTTCGTTCCTTTAGAAATGTGTTTACCACTGATCGAAGATTTTGCTTGGAGTTCGATACAGTGCTTCATTGGTAAAAGAATGAATCTAGATATAAATTTAATTTTCCTCGCAATTTGAAGACTTCTGTACCCTGATTGGTTGAAGTAAAGAGCAGGTAGAAGAGTTTTGTTGATTAAGTAAAGAGCGCAAATGAAGCAATGTTTAAACTTATTTAAATTAGTCACCCTTAATTGTAGGTACTTACCCCTCTCGTGAAATCATCCATTATATCTGTGCATTCCTTAAAACGCCTTCCATACTTTGATTTCGTGAAAATAAATTCTGACCAAAGCCATGGCTTCATCAGTCGGGTGGCAAAAGTCTGTGAGGCTCTGAAAATGGAAATGAAATTATATTTCATGCGAAATGAATAACAACAGAATTACAGTTACATTAGAAATCAATATTTTTTTGTACTTAGCAGGCTGAAAGGCTATTTGTTTCTCGGTGACTGCAGGTTTTTTTCGTATTATGCTTACTCACATCAGAATGTACTGGGGTTGATCAATTAAAAACGAGCCAGTTTTAAAATAAAAGGAAAAATGCATT
Organism: Macrothele yani; assembly: GCA_039090855.1. Lineage (NCBI taxonomy): Eukaryota > Metazoa > Arthropoda > Arachnida > Araneae > Macrothelidae > Macrothele > Macrothele yani. The sequence goes on along the minus strand of CM077015.1, from coordinate 44,932,956 downwards.
TTATTTTAATAGAGATCACCATAGTTCTTCAAACACTTGTACCATTGTAACACAAGTCTGGTAATGTCATTTAAAAAACAATTCTAGGACACTATAGGATCCACTGTCTAACGACACCCTTCACCTCATTTTTCGACTGGAACCTTCTACCTGCTGGTCTAAGAATCTCGGACACCCAATGCGCACACACTTCCTTGAAGGTTAAGCGTTCATATGCAAGGTCTTGTGCACTGTTCCAAAACTCAAACTCATCGCACGTTTGAATGTTGGGATTACTAGACCTCCCAACGTTCCCACACTGTCCGTTGTGATTGCATCTTACAGACAATTCCGTCGTTAAGATTATCAGCACCTTGACTTTATGCAAACAGGACTGTCTCCTAGACAATCCGGTATGCATAAACTCTGCTGTAATTGCATCTGTCTTGCTTGTTCGAAAGACAAAAGAAAAAGAAGCCTTTTTTTTTCCTCACATATTTCATACGTTACAATTAAATAGCCAATAGACTCGAATTTGTTACAGTCGCTTTTTTCCCCTTTTTTTTTTAACATAATTTTTATCACTGCCTTGTTCTGAGTCTGTGGGCTTTGGCATGTTTTAAACGTCATGTAAACTTTATTCAAAAAATCAGGACACTGTTTCAGCTCAGAGTAACTCTGTCTTCATTTCTCCAAGCTTCCTTTCCACAACCGCCCACAGAACCTATGGAACATATAGTAAAGCACAACGTTATTTGTTTCCTGTAACCACCTTGTTCGTTTTGGTCTGTAAATCTGCCTATTTTTCAAATTTCTAATTAAATATTGTCCCTTATTACTGTCAGTACACCATTTTCACCCTCATTGCGGCTATAGCATTTCTTCCTACAGTCAAAGTTCTAAACCATTTTTATTACTATTAGTGATTTATCATATTGTTATTAGCTAATTTCTTACACTGACATCTTTTCTTTCTAAGAATGTACACAATTTCGAATATTAGGTTCCACTGAATGCTCTGGATTTTTTCATTTGTCTGCGTGCTTTTGAAAGTTCGAAAGTTTCCTCAGTTTCTTTAACCAGTTTGATTTGTATTTATTTTTGTATTTATATTACCGAAATATTATCGCTACTTCCGATATTATTTCGGAAAAATTTCGGTTCAAGTATTCGTCTACAACATTATGAAGCAATCTGAATCTTTATATCCGTACCTTTCCACAGTGGAACAATCTATACCTATTAAATTTAATTTTTGTTTCATTATTCCCTTCCCATTTTCGATTCATCATAACTTTTGATATAACCATTCTGAACTCTTCCTTTAATTCATTGTTAAAAACTGTGATGTCCTTTATATCTCACCTTCATTTTCTTCATAATTACGAAGTCTAGTTTCTTCATGAACAAAGGTAAATCGAACAGTACTTGCTAGCTTTCTCATTTTTTGCTGCATTCTGTTGTCACCAATATCTATGTGTTTTAAATAATTTTTCTGGGAGATAAAAATAGTGTAATTCCTGCTGCTCCATTCCAGATGGGGAATCTCTCTTTCACAGCTAAGTGCTTCGCGATTTTTGAAAGTAAGTGTGAGGAACATTGACAGATGACTCTGGCATAGGTCTGTACCCAGAACGTTGTGACCTTTTTGACTTTTGGTTTTATTGGCTATCTGTTACGTAAGTTTTGGTTGTCTCTCGCTATAATTTTCGACTTAAACGTCATTTCTGGACTTTCTAAAGTTGCTTTTCAGGTGGGAGTCAATCACGTCATGCAACTGATATAGAAATGTCTCCTGTGTTAGATGGTTTTGTCTGTAAGGTATTAGATTGCTACACAGTTAAATGTTAGAAAACTTCAAAGCTAGATTCATGTAATATTTTCTACCTAGCTAATGGTAAGTATGCACGATTTTAAACTGTCCTTTTTTGCACGTTCGTTGTCAATTATTCTATAATCTTTTTCTAACGTTTTTTGTTCAACGATTAACCAAAGTGTTCCGCTCTGCATGCGGGAGTGTGTGTGTGTGTGTGTGTGTGTGTGTGTTCTGTGACGTATACTATAATTTAAATTTCCTTTTGAGTTTGTGTATTCTTATCTAAATCTGGTTTCTTCTCGTTAAAGATTTTCCAAGCTAGATGCCACAAGATTCCCGCTCGATGAATTTCAGTTATGCAACATCTGACAACAGATCAAAACTGCAATCTAGTTAGTTAGACTCAAGAGATCAGAACAGTTGTGTTCAACGGTTTTGAGAAAATGTTATTAGGCCAGTGTGAGCGGGCAATCTGGGGCCAATGCCATCAGGCAAACTTTTGAGCGATCGTTTTATATGCTCAAAAGTACGTCATTTGTTGTTAAATAAATAAGCTAGGTTCATGTAGACAAAGAGATTAAGATTCATAAGTGGATTACGTTTTATGCTGTAAGAAGTCCAACGTATTTTTGACTTGTACTCGTTCATAAAATTATTTACTGCAACGCATCTTTTTGCTATCATTGTTCCCTTGTATAAGGGCAAAGGTGATCAGACTGACTGCAAGGCCTATCGTGGTATTAGCCTACTGAGTGTGCCAGGGAAAGTGTTTGGTAAGGTCATTATTGAAAAAGTACGGGGTCTTACATCAGAGTGGTTATGCCTGGTAAAGTGCTGCACTAACCAATTTTTTGAATTGCGCATGATGATTGAAAAGTATCTGGATGTTAGTAAGGAAGCTTTTGCTGCCTTCATAGATTTAGAGAAAGCTTACGACTGAGTCATTACGATACCTTTGTGGAAGGTATTGAATAAATATGGAGTTACTGGAAGTCTGCTTAACAGAGTAAAGGCAATGTATGCTGGCAGTCGAGCTTGTGTACGGGTGAATGGTGTTTAATCAAAATGGTTTTCTATTGGTGCAGGAGTCAGACAAGGTAATGTAATGTCACCATGACTGCTTAATATATTTATGGATGCATGCACGCGTGATGCCAAAATGGACAACACTGATTTATATCAGTGTGTGCAGATTGCTGCATGCTGATGACGCAGTCCTTTTGGCAGAAAGCAAAACTGAGTTGGAGAGTATGTTGTCCCAGATGTACGAAGTTTGCATGAAATTCAAACTGAGTATAAATAAGGGAAAAACCAGAGTTATGGTTTTCGAGCGAGGAACTGTTAGCATCGAATGTAATGTACGTCTAAATGGCACAGTGTATATTTAAGAAGAATGTTTGACAGAGAGAAAAAAAATTAGATGGCGAAATTAGTAGGCGAGTGAGTTCTTCATTGAAAGTCATAGCTGCTTTAGGAAGGCCAAGGAAGCCATGGGAGGATCAGATTAAGGAGTGTCTGCATGTGAAAAGGATTATCAGTAGGAAGTACAGCAGGTCTTGTGTACGTCGTGTGATGGATGTCAGTGAAACCTGCGTTTGTGTCAAGATCGCTGTAAATGGAGAAGTTTGATACGGCAACAGTAAGTAAATAATCAATTAGAACTTTATCTGGTAGTTTGTATTTTTTTGCGGAGCTAACCTCTGAATCTCAGAGAACAGCGTAGTGATATGTATGTATGTATGTATGTATGTGTGTGTGTGTGTGTGTGTTTTATTTGTGCTGTGACGTAGTTTTCACAACTGACATGCTAGTGGATTACAGCCTTTTAACTCTATCCTGGTCATTATCTTACAGTGTGCATAATTAGAAATTATATGCTTAATTACTACTTTAAGATACAACTAGCATTGAAGCTATCTGAGCTCAACGAAATGGTAATTCAACGTTAAGCTAAGCTTGAGGGTGTTATAAGGAAGTTAAACCTAATGATCTCTAACCTCGTATTTGTGTTGCGATAAAGCTAACTTAACATTTAGTTGCACAAAACAGTTATAGTTCATAAACATTAAATCATTTCATTCTGTCAGTCAACCTTATCAAAAGTGCATCGTCTGGAACAGTTCAAACAAACGTGCACGTTTGAACTGTAAGCCTATTTATTACCTTCTCATTTACTGAAGTTATATCCTCTGTTTAGTTTAGATATTATAAATTCAAACAACACTTCGTTTCCTCTACGTGGGCACAGGCAGAAGAGACATCATGCCTGAAATGCCGAAAAGCAAGCTGAGTATTGCTATCAAAAACACATTGCAATTTCGTCATTTAGTTGTTGTATATTCTGAATATTTCATAAAAATGGAGAATATCAAATAAATAGAAAATATTGGCAACTAACCATGATTGACGCTTGTAACTCACGCCAGTTTTCAAAATCTGAAGCACAACAATAGACTGCGGGAAAAAGAGATAGGTCTGAATTATCAACAAGTGCCATAATACAAAGCAATCATTTCTTTAATGTAACACAAAATAATCTCTTCCACCAAACCGTGCGTGTTCGTAAATGAAACAAAGAGTGTAAACAAATTTAAATAACAGACCTGAAGGAGTGACTGCAAGTGGAGGGGTGTGTCATTCACTGAAAAATTACCATTTACTTTCTGATTGATATTGATGACTGCTTCAAAAAGTCATGAATCATCTTAATGATATCAGCCTCACTTTTTGTCAGAATCGGTATATGTTCCACTATGTTATAAGCTCGTCATTAAATCTGACGAGCTTACTACCGTCAATGTTGTGTAAGAAATAAATCGTGCAAAATAAAACAAATCATAGCCATTCGTGTGCGATGTCACATTACGTTATATATCCAAATATTTTCGGGAGAGGTATAAATAATTATGATCACCCCCTAACGACGTACAGGACCACTGCGAGGCCCCGAGAAATGTCGGAACGCATGCACGTTCGAAGCGCGAAAGTTCAGGGACAACCATCACTGCAAACCGATGATGTCACTCAAATGTTTCAAGGGTTAAAGGACGTAGGAAAGCTGTGATGTATGTTTCTAAATAACCTTCCTCTTGAGTTTCTGCTTCCTTATGTAAATTTAGTTACTTCTTGGTTAAACGCTTTCTCGCTGAACGATACATTACTTCTCCGAGTAGGGTTTTTATTTTCTTTTTGGCAAAGCTGACAGTGAGTCATAGCACGAAAATTCATAATATTGAGTAGAGATTGTGACGCATGAGTCAAATGGACAATGAAGCAGCGAAACCCCTACTGGCTTAGTTCAACTGGGAAAACTACCGCTCCGGAATAGGAAGATGTGAGTTCGAATCGCACTGTCGGCAAACAAAGATTATATTAGAGCTCGAACTAAAAAGGATTTCCAGACCGTGAAGACTGAAAAACAAGTTGTGTTATACTTATAGAAATATTTATTTCTTACACTCAACGTACGTAAAAAATAAATACATGTGATCGCGAGTTCCCTGAGTGTTGCTGTCGCTTGATCCAAAACCTTATGAGTGCTTTTGAAGCCCCTCAAGAGGGAAGGGGATGATGTGACGTATGCGTCAAATGCACAATAAAGCAGCAAAAAGCAAGCCAGACTAGTTCAATTAAGAGAACAGCCATTCCAGAATAGGAATAAGAAGGCTCCAATCGACTGTCAGCAAAATAAAAGTTATAAGACAAGAAAGTTGGAGTAGTAGTACAAGATTTCTAAAAGTGTCTTGTAATATCTCGTACCAACACGTTACCAGCAGATTTCTGAACTCTTGAAAGTCACGTGGTTGAGCTGCCGCAGACCAGATTCGCTGTTCCAACACGAATCACAGTGCCGCATTACATTAGGAATTTGGATGCCAGGGCAATACCAAGAAGACTTCCTCAGTTTCCGCGAACTATTCTCTAACGATCCGGGCAATTAGCTTGGCATATTATTCCACTGAAAGAAGTCGCTACTAGAGGAAAAGTGCAGTTGCCATGAAAGGATGCATCTGGTGTAGAATGATGTTAAGGTAGGTGGTAGATGTGATAGTTCCCTGCACATGAATGACAGGATTCAGGGTTTCCCAGAAGAATATTGCCTAAATCATTGCATTCCTTCACCAGCTTGTTTTCGTCTCACGGTGCATCCTCGTGCCAACACTTCTCCACGTAAACGATGCACACGTATTCGGCTGTCCACATGGAGCAACAAGAAACACCGTTCTTCCGACCAGATGACCTTCTTCCAATAATTTAAGGTCCAGTTTTGATGCTCGCGCGCCCATTGTAGGCGCTTTCGACGGTGAATCGAGGTTAGCGTAGGCATTTAGAGTGACCTGCGGCTATGCAGCCATAGTTTTGGCAGGGTCCGATGTAATGAATGTTGTGACACATTACTCCCGTCACCAGCATTCAAATTACTGGCAAGTTGCGCCACAGTAAGCCTTTTGTTGGCTCGTACCGTATGGCATAGGCAGACAGACTTACCAGCTCACCCCCTTAATCCAAACTTAGTTTGAACTCTTCTCAAATGAAATGGAGCTGAGTGTAAGAAATCGTCCGTGGTGAAAAATATCCCTTTCAGAAGCCAAGACAGTCCTGAATGAAGAATGGAGATTAAATTCCCGCGAAACTTGCTCCCGATTGTGGAAAATGGATCCACCGGCCGTTGGGTTCATCAAACAAATGTGTGATGTTTGTTCCACGCATTGTTTGGAATTAATGAAAAAATCCTACTTCGCTTTAAAGAAAAGAAAATTAAGAGAGGGATTGATGTTATTAATGATAGACGTGCTGTTATACTGCGATTGGATGTTAAATCACGGATAGTATATTGAGTAAGCCAAACAACCGGATGTGAGTGTGGAGTACAAACCATGCAAGCAAAATAAACGTATTTGTAAGTACTAAAATTGACCTCTTTCTTGTAATGCGTATGGGTACCTGCTGATATTACATTGACTGACCGTAGCACACATAACGTAATTACTGACTTAAGGACTAAGTTACAGCGGAAAGATAATGACGTTATAATATTACCAAAATAATGTTTTAACTTCTATATTTAAGGAAGAAATACCATTCCCTTATTGCCAGAGCTTTCAAACAGTAGAATTCCACCAGATAAGGCTACCAGTCATACATCCAAATCTACTTCTTGAAAAAATAAAAAACAGACGGGTATCAAGTCTGCTCATATTCCTTCAAAGTCTCCTGATGTGTTACCAATGGACTATTGTGTCATCGGACTGCTAAAAGGAGTTCTTTTTAAACGCTGACCTAAAACCGTGAAAGATGAGTGGAATAAAATTCCACTACAGATTTTGAGAAATGCCTTGTTATCTTGATGTAGGTTCATACTCCAGAAGAAGGGATGCGAGATAGAACATTTGAGAAAGAAATTATTTTAAACGTTAATTATATTGCTGGAATATCGTTCTAAAAATGGGGGAACATCCTCTGTAATTCCCTTCTGTTCCTGCAAAAGTGTTGGTCTAGGCGTGAATTTCAGAAAGGATTGCAAAAATCTGTCATTGAAAATATAAGTGGGAGAAATGTTCTACATATACGCGCATCTTTGTATCTGTGTGAGTATACACTCACACGACTTGTGTAAGTTAGTTGTACTCGCGCCGGTGGCAGAGTTGTCTTGTGCGCTGGCTGCAGATGGTTTCCGTTTCGGGTCCCGGATGAGGTACGTGTAATGGGCTTGCCCGATGGCTCTAGCCCATACCCATAAATTAGGGAAGCGCGACGGCTCGCAGCTTCCAGGGTTACTAATGGTGGTCGTTGAACTTAAAAAAGAAATTAATGGAATCTTTTTTTCTGAAACTATTACTAAAAGTTAAAACAGAGAGATAAACCATGCATCAGAAGCGAAGTAGAAAAATAGAATGGGAAGCACGAACGAATTTTTCACGGTCACAATTCCTCTCAATGCAACTAAGTAGCAAAAGACTGCAGTGGCTTTGTTCATTTATTTAATGTCCCTTAAATTTTACTCCTTCCAACGGAAAAAAGGAAATATACTTACTCATTTAATGCTTTTACGTAAGGAGAATCACTTTTCTGGGCTCCTACGTATTTTCCCATTGCAGTTTCTGAAAAATAAAATGAACCAATTAGCGATCAATGACAGAAAGTACGTAGCAGATGCACTTAGAATTAAAATACTGCAGCATAATTTACATTTCCTGGAAAGCAGATGCAATATCTAAGACCAGGCAGTTAATGTGCCCCACCGAATTCTGAAAACTTAGTGCAAAAGAGAAAAGGTTTTAAAATAATACCTTCAAACAAACAAAAAATAAAAATAGGGAATATATATACACGGTCGAGTCACATTATTGCGACCACCACCTCCTATTTATCCAGAGTAACCGCAGTGTGCAGCGCGGACAGCAGCTAGACGGGCTGGGAGTGACTCAATAAGGTGCTGGAAGGTCTTCACAGGTATGTGGAGCCATGCTGACCGCAGTGCATCTGACAGCTGGTGGAGGGTGCGTGATGGAGGATCCATAGAGCAAATAACACGATCGAGGTGGTTCCACAGATGCTCAATTGGGTTTAAGTATGGAGAATAAGGGGCCAGGGAAGTACTTTGAAGTCTTCATCGTACTCTTCCAACCACTCTCGGACATTTTTAGCCGTATGACACGTCGCATTGTCGTTCTGGAAGATCCTATCAGCCCCAGGAAAGACAATCAGCATGTATGGGTGTACGTGGTCTGCAAGAATGGATTCATAACGAATTCTGGCCATAGTGCCTTCCACAGGTATAAGTGGACCCAGAGAATGCCACGAAAACATTCCCCAGACCATAACGCTGCCCCCCACCAGTGGTTGAAGAGTGTTTGTTCTCCGATGTTTCTAGCCTATACGCCAACGTCCATCCGTTCGATGAAACAGAAAACATGACTCATCGGAGAAGGCAATCCTTTGCCGATCAGCGGAGGTCCAATTCCGATACTGCCGTGCAAATGTAAGCCTTTTCTGCCGATGCAATGACCATCCGTCTGCATCGGAGCACCACACGCAGCAGGGTTCCTGAACTGTCGTATTAGATACACTTCCGGTAGCCCCCTGCTTCATTGGGCTAGTGAGTTGTTCCACTCTAGCGTGTCGATCGACCCTCATGCACCTTCGAAGCCGACGTTTACCTCTCACATCAATAGCTCGTGATGCTCCGCAATCTCCACGGAGCCATGTCTCCAATCACGGTGCACTTTAACCACAGCAGAACGCAAACAGTTCACAAACTGCGTTGGTTCAGAAATACTGCCACCCTTGGCCCGAAAGCCGATAATCATCCCTTTTGAAAACCTGATAAATCGCTCTTTTTATTCATTTTTGGCTAATTGTCCAATCTGCGGAGTGAGGCATGGTGATGCGGTTGCCCTACGGAGGTGGCCAGTAGCGCAGACATCTTGTTGGATCCCTCGCGACTCGAAAATTGAAGGCTTTTTTGCAGGGTGAGTAAAACATTCGCCACGTTTGGTACTACATATAATATTGTTCCTCCATTCCTTGCGAGACAAGCGCCAGAGTCGACTGGTAAATGTAGTGACGTGGTACACCCAAGGCCGATGACATGAATTTAGTACAGAGGTGTTTTCGTGTGAGCAGAGGATGGAGGTCGATAAAAGTGCTGTTCGGGTGCTTAAATTCCATTACAGATATAAAAAAGTTTAAACGTGGAAGTAGTGAGACAATTTTGTGCCTTTAAAGGCGAGGAAAAAGTGGACAGCAGCCACTGCACGAACATTTCTCTTCATGTCAGTGTTGGGTTCACCAATCTGGAAGACAATCCAAAGGTCAGTGCGTCCAACGACCATCAACACTGACAACCTTTTCGTCGCAGTGACAGCAAACGCTGGCACCAGTACACGACAACTGGCAGCTGAGGTGGTGTTTTCCCAATCCGCCATCCTTCGTCGTCTGCATCAGCTTGGTTTGTTCTCCTGGCGCCATGAATTGACACTCCAGCAGGCGGAACAACGTGCCGCACTCTGTCAAAAATTGCTATCAAATCCACTCAATGATAGCTTTTGGCGTCGTATCTTCACAGGTGATGAAAAGTGGACATTTCTACATGACACACTGGAACTTGTACTGCCACTGGAAACTAGTGGTGAGACCACGCCGGAAGTACAGCAGGTGGTGCAAAGAGGGCGGTTCAGACGAAAATCATGCTATGCATTTGGTGGAATTGTGAGGGTCCTGCGCAATGGGAACTCATGACAGATGGTCGAGCTCTTTGCGGGAACCTCTGTTCCAAACAACTGCAGATGGTACTGTTTAGTATATTCTAAATGAACTTTCCTTTTTAGTTTATTTCCCTATGTAAATTTTGAGTTTGTTCTCAGTTATATTTCATACTTAACGTGATATCTCTTCTCTCAAACGAATGCTGTTGGCAACATAATTGAGGTGGAATGAACGTGACGTATGCCTGTTATTAGATAAGAACGAGAGATATAAACTACGAGTAAACCGTTGCTTGTGGAGCGATTAATGTAGAGCATTGTGGAACGTAGCGTTGTTGGTGTGTTTAATGTGGAGTGTTGATACCTATTTGTCATGTGAAATGGTACATCTGTGCTGGAGAAATAAAGCATCTTTTCCGTAAGTTTGACTTCTGTTTTTAAATGTTTCGTCTGGCCGTTAAGATTTAATTTAGGAACTTTTTCATCGTACGGCGATGTTTTAAAATAACGTAGCAGTACGAAAAGACATTAACGTTATAGTACATAATCAGCCTCGCGCCAGAGTCGACTGGTAAATGTAGTGACGTGGTACACCCAATTGACGAGTGCACCAACGTAGCCGGGCACTCGTCAATAGGAAGCGGGCGTTGCTGCAAGTGGCTAACATCCCAATTCACATCTCCAGAGTGGACCGCCGAAAACTAAAGGAATTGGATTTTAGATTTTGCAGCAAGGATGAGGTAAACGTTTTATCATGACATAGTCAACGGAGTGTAACGTTCTACATTCGTTTCTATAATACATCCCTAAAATTTTCATGAAGCTAATAAATATGACTTGCCAATTTCGGAGTAGTTCATTGCCTGCATTCATAATTATGTCTCAGTGACAGAAAAAGAATGCTCTTATACTGCTGTTTACAAATACATTTAGTTTCGAAAATTCATTTGAAACCTCTTGTTACTCTTAACCTGAGATCAAAATAGTTGGAATGCCACTAAACCGATGCGAATAATCTGCGTTAAAAATATTCAAAAGAAATTAAGAATACACATACACTATATTGACAAAAATCACCGGACAACCCTATAAAAGCAAATGAATGGATCCGCTGCGTTAAGATGCGCGGTACAGCTGCAAACGGTATAAAAACAAGCCTGCAGTGGATCGCGATCATATCGCACTGTGAGGTCGAGTGAAAATGTTGTGGCGGGAGAGAACTCACTTTGAGAAAGCAAAGATTGTGGGGTGTTATATTAGTGGGTAGTCCATAAGAGAAACGGAGAGGCATTTAAACAAACCCAAGTCAACTGTTTTGGATGTACTGAATAAGTGGAACATCAAACAGAAGTCATCGCTCTTTCCACGTTTATAAGTGAGTCACGGAAAAATTCTCATTGGGCGCCACCGGGAATCGAAACCAGGGTCTTCCAGTTACGCGCCGGATATGCTTCCACTGCCACCCTAGCAGCCTCGAATTCCTCCAGACTCACATAGTGGAAGACACATGGCGTGCCTGAATCAACAAAACATAACGGCAGACCAAAGAAAATCAGTGATAGAGGACGTCGAAGCCTTAGGAGTGTCGTTACAGCTAATCGACTGAGTACTGCACAAGAACTTAGTGTACAGGTGAGTAAAAACACTGGAACCTCGGTATGTACATATACCATTTGCAGAGAACTTCATTCCATGGGTTACCGCGGTCGTGCGGCTGCTCATACGCCTTTCATCTCCACTCGGAATGCTACTCGTCGTTTAGCATGGTGTAAAGAACATTTGTCGTGGGCCGTGGAACAATGGAAACAGGTCCTATGGACTGATGAATCCAGTTACATATTCCATCAGTCTGATGGCCGTGTGTGGATATGACGGCAGCCGGGCGAACGCTATTTACCACAGTCAAGTTTGGAGCTGGCAGTGTACTCGTGTGGGGGTGTTTTTCGCGGTATGGTCACGGCCCATTGGTTATCGTAGACAAACCTGTTATCCAGCACGTCTACCTCTATATTCTGGATAATTATGCCCTACAAACTCTGTGGCAATACTACGGAACCGATCCTTGTTGGTGTCAGCAGGATAATGCACAGAGCCGTAAACAAGGACTGTTACTGCGTGGTTTGTCGATAATTCCGTATAGTGTGAGGACTGGCCAGCACAGAGCCCTGATCTTAATCCAATAGAGCACCTATGGGATGAATTAGAGCGCCGCATAAGAAGTTTGGAACAAAGGCTTACTACTAAGCAACAGTTATCGGCAACATTATGTACTAAATGGAAACGCACACCTATCGCTGTGTTCCAAAACCTTGTCGAAAGCATGTCGCGAAGTGTTAGTGCATGCATATCAAGGCCAAAGGTGGACCGACACCGTGTTGTGTTTCTCTTCTAGGGGTCCGGTGACTTTTGTCAATATACTGTATATTACAGCAGTATGGAACTTTCTGAGTTCCATAACGTCATTTCTTCGTACAAGAATAATTAATTGAATATATCATTAATGTCTATCTTCTGAGTTTCTTCATGTTCAATAGTTAACACTGCTAGTGCATTAAGGCGTGATTCACTCATCGTATTTCTACAGTTGTTCATTATCAGTTTAACTTTTGGAAACGAACTTTTCAACTTTAGCCGTCGCCACACAGCAAGAGCTAGATATAATAGAAAAGATGTGCTCATAGGGTAGACTACTTGCACAATGCAATTATGATCACTAATTATAAGTTTAGCTAATTCTTTTTGCAGCAGTTGCATTCTTCGTTTCCCCGGAAAAGAGTTTTTTGAAAGTATGTACCTTACTCACATAATGGCGGAAGACGTGTTACTCTTATTCCTCCAAAGATTTCCTGGATTTTCAGAGTAGGGAACCTTCAATTAGCATTTCATCTATCTCTCGTATAGGGAAATAACAATTACCTACAAATGAGCTTGATCCTTCTTTCCGAAAAACAAACTGAAGCAGCTTTTAATCCTTTGGGGGCCACCCTGAACCTCTAGGGTCTGCGGGAGCCTTCTTTACGCCACTGGCACGAAATTAAGGAACATACGGCTACTTATAGCTTTTTTTTTTATGTTTTGGAGTTCACGACCATAAGGAGCAACTCATAAGGCGATATGCGATTCCCCGTCCCTAATTGAGAGCCACTGGTTCTAAGGGTGGTTAAAGAGTCAGCGGAATCAGATAAACACACACCACCCATGCCTCATATGGCCCCATTTCGGAATAACTGTCAGCGAAAAGTCCCTCAGATTACTCAACCACTGCTTATAGCATTAGGCGCGGATAGTAATAGTTAAAATCTGAAACGGAAAAATAAATATGACACCGAATTAAGCACGTCTTTTGAATCTTTTCCGACACAACAAAATATTTCAAAGCAGATTTACAGAAATTCTCAAACTTCAACAAAAAGGACTTACACCACCTAGGGAAAACTGCGCATATATTTTTTAATCAATCAATCACTTTTATTTTAGTTGTCACAATAATGTACATTGTAGAATACATTAATATAACAAACAAATTAGTAGTAATGTAACAACAGGGTAGCAAAGAGGAAAAAAAGGCCAAATAGGCCTGACATAGTTCTCTGCTCCCTATTTAAAAAGAAAAAGAAAATGAGAAAAAAACCTAATGATAATAATTATCTATATCACAAGAAAGTGAAGTCATTGTTTAACAATTAGCTTCGGTTGACTATAATTTCAGCAATGCGAAACGTTGTTTTAATAAGGTTTCCGGAAGAGGTGATACTCTTGCAAACTGAAATGCAGACTAACAAAATCCAGCGCCAGAATTGTGAGTTAAACCCCCCCCCCCCACACACACACACATACAGAATGTTCCACAAAGTGAATGCTATTCGGTGCAAAAAAGAAAAAAAAATCAGTCGGACGTTTAGAAATGGAGATATCGAGAAAAACAGATTAAACGTTTGCTTCCCCTAGTAGGGAAATTCTGTTTATGCACATCGTTCATGCTATTAGCCTTGAAAAAGCCCTCTGCTGGTGAGCGAAAGCTTGGGAAAATGTATGTTTAATTCCATACGACAATAAACTGATAGTTACTTTAGTTTTAATACGCATAAAATGTTTCTGCAGTTAGAAGTATCTGACCGAGAAAGGTTTTTTTCAATCGGGATTTTAGACGAGCAGATATTGCAGCAAATACGCTGGAAACGTAAACTTATGACTCTAGTGGCAAACTTGTACGTTACAAAAAATTTTAAATTATACGCAGACACGCCGTCCGACATAGAATTTTTCAAATGACACCATTAGAGTAGAGATACCGAGGAAAATCCGATACATATGTACTCCCCCTGACCGGAAAAACTGAGCAATATTTTATGCAGATATATGCGCACAACCTTTCCTTTGTGAGTGGTATCTCAGCAAAGGCATTTTTTTTAATGGAGTTTTCAGAACCGCAGATGTTGCTGCAAAAACACCGGAAATAAAACATTTACGTCCCGTAGAAAACAAAATTATACTTTACCAAAAACTAGAAAATATATGCAGAGCATTTACCACCCGGAGCTTTATCCGATACAAAAAAATAATTTCCAGATCTGACATTTAGAAGCAGAGATGACGCGGTAATCGCAATTTACCTTTATTTCTCCCTAGGAGCAGAACTGTACATTGCAAAAAAACAAAAATTATTGGCAAAATTTCCCACGCGGAACTATCCTATGCAAAAAAGGATTTTTCAACTCTGACTTTTATAAGCAGAAAGTCAGGTGACCGTATTTTACCTTTACAGCCGTAGCGGATTCACTTAAATCCAGGTACTCACTTTAATCCCTGCAAAGAGCTTCTTGGTGAAACTCTAGATTTTGAAGTACTTTTTCCTCATATCGACACTCTTAAGAACTTTGATGACAGGTATAAATACTCTGATTTAACTCAAAACCAATCATACGTCTGTTCAACAATCCACTGCATGTTGAAATCGAAACCAAAAACCCCATTTATCATTTTTTTTTATTGGAGGTTTAACGACCACCGTGAGCAACTCAAAGGGCTATAAGCAGTCGCCCGTCCCTAATTTAGGGCCACTGGTTCCAGGGAAGGGAGAGAGTCAGTGCTGAAAGACAAACACAACATCCATGCCTCACCGGGATTCGAACCCGGACCCCTTTGGGACGAATGATCAGAGGCCATCGCTTAGACCTCTGCGCCACCGGGGCGGCATATTTATCAAATGGATTTGTAAGAACTTCAAGAAGTTGAATTTATTAGAGCTCGATCAGAGACTTGAACAGAATTGTTTAAACTTTCTTTACTGAGAAATACCCGAATATAAGAGATCTGGGATTAAACCTTATTGTTTGGAGGTACTTATGTATGCGAGAGGGCGTGTGCCAACAAGAAATACATAAAGTCAAAACACAGGAACAATATTAATGACTCTACTAATGACTCTACTCTCGAACAATTACTTGGACTTTCAATGCCTTTTAGTAGAGTTTAATCATCCACAGTACTCTCAATAAAAGTAATTTGTTTTCAAATGTTCAAAAATTGAGCAGGCCATATTTATTTTTACATCACCTTATATAAATAAATAAAAAATTGGCCCGCGGTTACGTAGAAGTTGGACAGTTCTGCATAGACCATGAATTAAGTGTTCCGAGACCACACACCGCAACACATTTGTTTCACTGTAAGAGGCAAATGACTTGTTAACCTTTGTCACATCACTAATTTATACCTTATTTGGTCATTTCAATATGTAATAACACGAAACGCATATAGTGTATGAAATCCGTTTATTTTCATGGTGTAGTCAGCACAAATATTCGCCAAGCTTTCGCACTCCACTGGGAGGCTTTTTCAAGGCAATGATAAACACAAAAATGCAGAGAATTGGAACATGTAAAGAACGAAGATGATTTTTGAAAATAACGCTGGGGACATCACGAGCATATTAATAGCAATGAAGTCACTGACCCCGTTATCACATATAATATCAAACTGCAAGGATACACAGTGTGAGAAAGAAAAGGCGGGTGTGTACGCTATACCGTTGGTATATCCTGACAACACGGAAAAGGTATATATCGGAATGACAAAGCGATCCTTGGACACTAGATGCAAAGAACACGTACGAAGTGTGAAGCAAGACATGCAGAATACAGCCCTCGCCAGAGAAGTCATGTATTGCTCGGCCGCTCCGGTATGGAATAATATTAGAAGAATTGCCCCTTACACGAATTTCAAAGAGACTGCCATCAGGGAAACAGTGGAAATCCTATCCAACAAAGTGGCATGCAAGGATATAGTCTCTACGGAACTACCAATGGTTTGGCATACATTATTAAAAGATGGAAACACATCACGGCGCTCTGTATAATTACGTGACAAAATTCATGTAATATGCTCGTGATGTCCCCCGCGTTATATTCAAAAATCATCTTCGTTCTTTACATGTTCCAATTCTCTGCATTTTTGTGTCTATCATTGCCTTGAAAAAGCCTCCCAGTGGAGTGCGAAAGCTTGGCGAATATTTGTACTGACTACACCACGAAAATAAACGGATTTCATACGCTATATGCGTTTCGTAATTATTCAACTCTGGTGTATTTAAAAAATAATGTAAATAACACAATTTCACGTAGTCCGAGATCAAAATCTTAAGCATAAATGTGCAAGAAAAGAAATCAAGATCGAAATTAATGAGTCATTCATACTTTACAAAATATCCCATAAATATTTACTGAAAATAGGAAAGCCGTATTTGAGAATATGTCAAAGGGCACTTAGCAGTAGAATTTAGGCCACGAAGCAAAATTTGTTGGGAGACCTATTGGCAGATTTTTTGCTATGACTTAGTTTTATTTCATTTCTTGGAGGTGCCTTTTTTGGCAGGGTAACTTGCCCAGTTCCAGGACGCACTTTGTCCCTCACCGGTATTCAGCAGAGGAATGGCAAGCCAGATGCATTAATTTGCCAGTAATCCTCAAGGGCACATTGTCGTCTTTGCGGAACTCAATTCGGCATAGGCGGACAAGATAGAGACAGAACCTGCCCATTGTCATTTCAGCACTTATATCATTCCTTGTTTTTGCTGGCTTGACTCAAGTATTTCGCATGTTATCTCTGAAACAAAAAGTACCTAGAATAGCTTTTCAGATATTTCTCTGAAAGCTCTCTTGTACTTGGTAGGTCTTTGGGTTTCACTTATCTATGCAATTACCGAGAACACGCACGTACTGATTACTTCTAATGCAAATAAGAATCTCGTTGTACAGGATTTTGTTTGTTTTCCAAAACAGGTTGTTCAAGATAAATATTCTTAGTAATTAATGCCTTCATAACATCCCTCCCTCCACATATTCTCTGTGAAGCTGGTGTAATACATTTTTTCTTCTTCTTTGTGGGTGTTTTCTCTTAAGCCGAACTTTGTCTTACTCTTTCGGTTTGATCATTCTTTTTAGTTGCTGAATCTTTCAAAGAAATCGCATCACATTAGCGATTCTTTGATGGCTTCAATTTGTCGCAAATATTGCTGTCTAAATACTTCACATGCTATAATTATGTTGCGCTCGGTAATTTATCTGTAATTCAATAAGATCATTACTTCCCCATTACTTTTGACCTTCAGAAAATTCATCCTGTGTTGACAGCATGTCGTAATTTCTTTTTCCTTTGCTAACAGAAAAAGAAAAAACATTCATTTCTCAGCTCTCGATTCGGATGAGTGGCCATATGTTATTTCAAGTACAACTGTCACGTAGATGTCGGAATCAGGAAAGTGGAAATCTTCTAGGTATCTTAGAAAATAGTGACGTCACCTTGCGCAGGTGAAGCGTTATCAACGTTCCGAAAATAGAACATTTATGTCAAGGTCGTTTATTGTGCCTTTGAACTTCCAGTAGGAGAAGGACAATCTCTGCCTGCAGCATTTTTTGAAAATGCGGATCTAAATATAACAGGCCGTCTATTTAATGCGGAAACTGTTATGGCGTTTCGTATTACAATCTGGAGAACGGTATTTTTATATTTACTTATTTTTTTCCCTACTTAAGCAAAACTCCATATGGAAACAAGAGAAAACGATTTCTTCTCGAGAGTGGCTTGAAATTTTTGTCAAAAGTAAAGTTGCTATAACGCGTGTTTAGCAACATTAGAGGAAGTGAGTAGCCATAAGTAAAGACCAGTTTTAGCTATATGTATATCCTCACTGTATTACAACATGGACACAGGGACTTTTAAGAGGGGGGGGGTTAAAGATCACAATAAGCAGCTTTGAAGGCTATAATAGATCAGATGCAGAAGATTTTAGGAAGGGAGTGTCTGACCCCAGGTCTTAAACAACCTTTAGAAACAGTAAGCTAGGAGATTTGGGCTAGAGTGCCCAATAGGAAAATCACACGGAAGCAAGGTAGAAAGAGGGAGGCAGACGCCCTTATTTATTACCGAGGGGCCAGTACCCGAGGCCGGACGGCTTAACGTGCCGATCTGACGCACGGCGGATATTTAGTGGTTCGAGCCTGCCCGGGATCGAACCTGAAGTTCCCCCGTGGCAATCACGAACGTTGACCATTAGGCCATCCGCTGCCCTGAAGGCTATAATAAGTCGCACATCCCTAATTTAGGGTCACTGATTAGAGGGACGGACAGACCCGCTACCCATACCTCCCCCATGGCCAACTCGAACGAATTGTCAGATGCCATCCAGTTCCTCAGGTCACTACCCCCACAAGGACTGGCTGTACTTCAACGTTTTGATCCTTTAAGCGGCCGATGTATCTAAAACAAATGGTTGTAACGTACCAGGAGATGTGACGTACCTGCCTGAAGGACGCACACGACATAAAGGCAGATAGGAATCAGAATAAAACGTCCGCGTAGCTCAATTGGTAGAGCAACTTGTTCCGGAATGAGGGGATCCGGGTTCGAATCCCGGCGTAGACCAAAAAATGACGGAGAAATTTACTTCGTTATAATGGCGCCCGAACTATCCGGATGACCCGACCGTTCAAAATCTCGCATTGGTGTGATGTTCTTTCCACAATGCGAGATAGGAAAAATAAGAGAATCCCTTCTCCAGCACTTCAGGAAAAAAAAAATAAGGGGGAGATGATGTAACGTACCAGGAGATGTGACGTACTTGCCAGAAGGACGCACACGACATAAAGGCAGATAGGAATAAGAATAAAACGTCCGCGTAGCTCAATTGGTAGAGCAACTTATTCCGGAATGAGGGGACCCTGGTTCGAATCCTGGCGCGGATAGAAATGACGGAGAAATTTACTTCGTTATATGGTGCCTGAAAATTTCGGTGATTCCCAAACAGAAATGTTCATCCAGCGGCCGGGTTTTTAAAAGGCTATGGGAGAAAACTATTCGAAGCCCTTCTGATCTTGGCAGTACTGACCATGCACCTGGCACAGATGATAAGCTCTCCCTTCTAGTGTACGTTTTCACATTAACTATATTTGTGTCAATCTCATAAATAATATACTGTCGCTTCATCACTATATTTGTCATAAAATTGTGCGGTCCATTTGCCCAGCATGTGACAACGAGTATATCTATTATCAAAGGTGTGCCATCGAATAATGTACTTCCAGTTGATTCTATGAATATGCATGGAGTACACGTATTCCAAATTTGAAATTGAGCCGCGGATGGCTTAGTGGTTAGAGATTTCAGACTACTTGTGGAGGGACCTCATGTTACTATGTGTGCAGATGGATTTTCGTAAGGCTGGCTTAGGAGCTGTGTGGCGTTCTAGATATCTGTGATCCGATTCCATCTAGTTCATGTCCGTAAAATTGCTGTTTATTAGTTGTTATGTTGCTTCAACCTAACATCACTAACCTTTTTCGAAGTTTATTAAACTTGAAGAGAGTTTCGCACTACGAGTGTTATGACTAATGACTAAAGTGACCAGTCTTGGATAACATAAAGAAAGTGAACATTTCTGTAAGCACATTTGTTTTCACTGAATAATCTCTAGACTAGCGGTTTTCAACCTTTCAGGGCCGAGAACCACATCAATAAATACGAAAGCTTCCACGGGTTGCACGTTTGTAGACACTGACAGGGGATCACAGATGGCACATTTCAGTTCATCCTACCTACAATTTTATTGCCGAAAGCACGTTCAGTAGCAATATACTTTGTACTTTATGAAACAGAATGAATCCAGTACTTGTATATAACTATGTTGCTAGTAAACTCCATTGACAATAAAATACTCACATTACAGCAGGAATGGATGTCATTGCAGGCTTAATGAGAAACTTGACACTGTTTTTGCTTTACTAAAGCTTCAATGTTAGGTGTAATCTGCGTTGTCGCGATTCGCAAAATGTCCTCCAAATGTTGATCTGTCAGACGTGTTCTTCACATTTGACTGAACAACTGCTCACATATGTAGGCACTGCCATAGATATAAGACATGAACAATGCATGCTTATGTATATCTGGATACTCTTCTACGGAAACGTATTTGGAATAAAAGCCAATTACTGTAGGGACTTGTAAAAACTTGCATTTCACTGCAGACTTGCTAACTCTAATTGTAGATGATGTGGAACACTTTCGATGTCAATCAAGAAGCGCATGGAGAAAATTGCCATGGAAATTTCGTTCTCTCTGAAGTCAGAAAATCTGCTTTCGAACTCTTCTCTCAGATTTGAGAAATGCACTGCGCTTAATCATTTGAGCAACAGAATGTTTGTCTAGTTGACGTGAAATGGCTCGGCGGGTCAGGGAAATATCGTCGGCGGGCTAACCGTGGCCCGCAAAGTTGAAGATCCCCTACTCTAGACGTATTCTTGAAGTGAGATTCTTGTGCTTCAGTTAGGACATGAAATTTTAAGCTATCAGGGGATCAGCTTAAACTAATCAATCACGATAATTTAATCAAGCTTCACATAATGTTGGTGTTCTACATAAACTGACATCTTTTTCACGTATGACGTATGAAAACGTTAGGTATAAGAACGATGTTACTATGTGTGCAGACTGATTTTCGTAAGGCTGGCTTAGGAGGTGTGTGGCGTTCTAGTTGTCTGTGATCCGATTCCTTCTAGTTGATTTCCGTAAAATTGCTGTTTATTAGTTGCTATATTGCTTCAACCTTACATCACTAACTTCTTAAAACTAAAGGTTCTTAAAACTAAAGAATGCCACACATTTAAAGAAACATTTTTCAATTAAGCTACAAGTGAGGTGAAAGCTATATGCACCCAGAAATTTCTCGAAGGGTTTACACCCACAGTGGACGAAATTACCCATAGGTAGTTTTCTGTTGCGTATCTCTCTGACTTACCCATAGGTAGTTTTCTGGTACTTCTCTGACCTGTCAATCTAATATAACGAAGTTATATTAGATTGACAGGTCAGAGAAGTACCATATTAGGGATGGGGGAAAAAGCCGCAACATTTTGCCAACGACAACACTGGAAAAAACATTTTTTCTTATTTTCTATTGCATGAGAATTTGCAACCGATCATAAGTATTTTTTCAACGCTGATTTCAAATCTTAAATCGGTTTTCCTCTATATGCTGTAGTGTACTTGTGATTTTTGCAAAAAAAGGACACCCATTGCTATTTACACTACGGATAGCTTGAGAACAAGGCTTACATCTACCCTAACCTTAGACTAATTAGGCTAATTTTTTTACAAACATCAATATTCTTTATTTTGAATTCTAGAAATTTATCTGATTTACCCCAAAATAACACGTTTTTCTTTGTTTCAGGTTTGATCGTGGCTTCTTCAAGTAGGCATAAATGTGTGAATAATCCTGATGCATTTTGTTATGTATGTGGCTGCTACATACTTCTTCGTTAAAGGCGCAATATAACTTCATTTGTGAGGCGTGCCTATAAAGCCTATTTTGAAGTTTCCCTTGGCGACCAAGACAAGAAAATGCGCTCCTCATATTGTGTGTCATAATTGTGAAGAAATGCTTCGTGACTGGACAAAAGGAAAACGGAACGGTCTGTCTTTTGCAGTGCCCATTGTTTGGTGAGAACTGACTGCTATTTTTGCCTGGTCAACACAAAGGGTGTCGGCAAGAATAACCGGCATAAGGTCTCCTATCCTAGTATTACCTCGGAAATTCGATCTACTCCGCACACTGAAGAACTTCCGGTTCCAGTGTTTAATGGTTTTGCCTCATCTGAAGATGAAAGCAGTAAGAATGATCAGGAAGAACACGACGGTTGTGATAATGAGCTTCTAGAAATGTGTTCAGAATCCGAAAACTCCTCATCTGATACCAAACAGTCATCAGCCCTTCAGCAGTTTAGCCAATCGGAATTGAATGACTTAATGCGTGGGTTCTCCAAGAAAGCAGCCGAGGTATCAGTCTCCAAGCTGCAAGAAAAATACCAACTTGACCGCCCTGCAAAAGTTTATTTCAGAAAGCGGGACCAGATTTTTGGACTTTTTTTCAGAAGACAAGCGGTTTGTTTACTGCCACGATATCTCAGGGAATTAGGTGTTACCTCGTATAGTTCAACAGAATGGCGATTATTTCTGGACAGCTCAAAACACAGCCTCAAGTATGTTCTCTTGCACAATGGCAATGTCTATGGAGCTGTTCCAGTTGGTCACTCGGTGCATTTGCGAGAAGAACTTAATGACATAAAAATAGTCATTAATTTTCTCAAATATTACGAGCACAACTGGATCGTTTGTGTTGACTTGAAAATGGTCAACAGAAAGGTTTCACAAAGTTTCCATGCTATCTCTGCATGTGGGACAGCTGAGTTCGAGGTAAACACTGGGCACACCAGGAGTAGCCCATCCGTGAAACACTAGAAGCAGACATGCCAAACATTGTGAATGACGCAATCGTCAGCCGAGAGAAAATTATTTTCCCCTAACTCCGTATCAAGCTCGGCTTGATGAAACAGTTCGTGAAGGCATTAAGTACTGATGGTGAATGTTTTCAAAATATATAGTTTCTCCTTTCCCAGCTTTGTCTTTCGAGAAGATCAAAGCAGGTGTGTTCGATGGATCCCAAATTCCTGCCCTTGTACGTGATGAGGAATTTGTCAGGACGATGAATGGCATGGAGAAGGCAGCATGGCTGTCTTTCATGGCAGTTATACAAAACTTTTTCTTGGTAACAAGAAGGCAGATAACTATCAGGTTCTCGTTACTATGTAGAATGCCGTTGGCTTTTCGCGATCTTGGGTGCAACATGAGTGTCAAGCTTCATTTCCTGAGTAGTCACCTTGATCAATTCACCGAGAACCTTGGGGCTCTTTGTGATGAACAGGGAAAGCGCTTCCATCAAGACCTCATAACGACGGAACGACGTTATCAAGGGCAATGCGACAAAAATATGATGGCATACTACTTCTGGAGCATCAAACGAGATTGCCCTGAGAAAGTCCACAAACGCCACAGGTACAACTGCAAATTCTTGCCTGAATAGAACATATTTGAAGTTTGCATCCCATCCTTATCAGTTGTTTTGAATCACCTATGCCGCCCCGGTGGCGCAGTGGTCTAAGGCGTTGGCCTCTGATCATTCGTCCGAAGGGGTCCGGGTTCGAATCCCGGTGAGGCATGGATGTTGTGTTTGTCTTACGGCACTGGCTCTCTCCCTTCCCTGGAACCAGTGACCCTAAATTAGGGACGGGCGACTGCTCATAGCCCATTGAGTTGCTCACGGTGGTCGTTAAACCTCCAATCAAAAAAAAAAAAAAAAAAAAAGAATCACCTATCATCTTTATGTCGAAATATATTCACCCAAAATGCAACAATAAAAAGGACACGAGATAGCAAAGCCAGATTTACTGGACACATAACAGATACAAAGATGAAACGATTGAGCTTACAGGCCCGTGCGATTTGTGGAACACGCAGACATCAATAGTTCGTGTGGCCCCTATGGCTGGCAATAACGGCCGCTACACGCCGCGGCATCGAACGAAAGGGGCTTTGGATGTGGACATGGGGTATTGTATTTCGGTCCAGGCTGCTTCCACACTTTGCCACAGTTCATCAGGCGTAGTCGCGGTTGGTGCTGGCCGGGCCACGCGGTTGCCGATAAGCGACCAGACGTGTTCGAAGGGCGACATATCGGTAGAACTGGCGGACCAAGGCATTAGTGACGCCTGGTGGGACCGTAAAAAATTGTTGCACGATGCGTGCCACGTGCGGGCGCGCATTCTCCTGTTGAAACGTGGACGCTAGCAGGTCCTGCAGGTAATAGAGGACTACAGGCTCCAAAACGTCGGAGATGTAGCGGTGACTGTTCAGTGTACCGGCGATGCGTACCAGAGGGGTGCGGGTGTCATATCCAATTGCTCCCCAAACCATAACGCCAGGCGACGGACCGGTATGGCGATGCATAATGCAGGCGTCATACAGTCTCTCGCCTCGGTGCCGCCACACGTGGATCCGACCATCGTGGTGTTGCAGGCATAAGCAGGATTCGTCGCAGAAGACAATGTCGTGCCATTCCGTATTCCAGGTGCGGCGTTCAACGGCCCACTGCCGCCGCACGCGCCGGTGGTGTAACGTCAATGGTAATCGGAGCAATGGGCGCCGTGCGACAAGTTCCCGCTCCTGCAGATGACGTCGAACGGTACGTGCTGACACAGGTTGTTGCGCAACACACCCTAATTCCTGCGCTAACGTTCGTGATGTGGCGATGCGAGCCGTCAATGCCCTCCGTACAACACGCCGGTCCTCTCGTTCGGTGGTGTGCCGCGGATGCGGCAATCGCTCACGTCGGTCCTTCCGTCCCTCCTTAACCCACCAAATCCATACTCGCCTCACTGTGACTGGATGTCGTCCCACACTGGCGCCGATGTCTCGGTACGATAAACCGCTGTCGCGATAAGCTTCTATTCGTCCTCTGTCGAACTCCGAAACGTACTGGAATGACTGCCGTATTCTGCGACGAGGCATTAGGAAGCTTCCCACGCACAGGTCCGGCAGCACAAAACACTTCCACTACTTACACCCCGCCTTCTGTGCACCCTTCTTATAGTTCTTCTCGGTGGCGTGCCGGGCGCAAATGATTTGCATATGCCCTGCAATGCTAATCGTTTGCATGTCCTCTCGCGGGCGACGCATGCTGCGAATTTCAGGCCAATCGGATGCTTCCTTCTTGGTGTTGCATTTTGGGTATCCAGCAGTTTATTTTATTCCACGCAAGTGACTTTTTCAAACTTTAATGTATATTGTGATGCACCTACACGTTTTCGTGAATACATAAAGAATATCTTTGCCAAGACCTTTGTTTAAGCCTAATTTTAAAACTGCGTGACCATAAGCTCCTGAGATAGACCATGTCATCATGGGAGAGGCGTCAAAATTTGGCGAAAAATGAAAATTTTGAATTGGAAAAAATCTAGAGCTTACAGAAAAAACTAACTTCAGATTTGAATCCAGCACACTAAACTTAGGTAAGAACAAGTGCTGGTATCAATGCAGCAAAAAACTTTGTTCCCCAAGTACAATCAATGTGGCAGAAGCCGATACATCGAAAAAATATCGAAGTTTCATGAACGATGTTTGAAACTGGTAAAGAATTTTTCTTTCCTCTTTACAAAAATAATTCATTTACTTTTCATACGTAGAGTAAGTGAATTTATTTTTGTAAAGAGGAAAGAAATATCATTTTCCTGTGTCATGAATTAGTTGTTTTAGTCGATGTTCCTCGGTGAAAATAGAGTTCTTTTCCTTGATGAAACAGGAACCGATACATCTCAAAAAACATCGAGCGTTTTAACAAATATTATTAGTTACTCGATGCTGAAATGGTGAGTAATCATTGTTATATTGAACACAGATTGTACATTTATTTCCGCAGATGGAGAAGTGAGAAGTCTTCGACTTATTGGCAAAGCATCGAGGTTCACACTGATGCATCGAACATTTTGACAAATATTATTAGTCACTCGATGTTGAACTGGTGAGTAATCACCGTTGTATTGAACATATTTCAAGAACCTATGAAGCCGGGGAAAGCTCCAGGAGAAGATGGAATTACTATAGACATCATACAAGAAGCAAGTGGAGAAATTGAAACAGTACTCGCCCAAATTTTCACTCGATGCCTTAATGAAGGGAAGATTCCTGAGGATTGGAACAATGCTACAATGATCCTGCTACATAAAAAAGGTGACATTGAGGATCTCAGGAACTACAGACCTATCAGCCTCCTATCAGTGGTTTATAAAATCTTCACTAAAGTTCTTTCACACCGCTTGAAGGTAACACTGGACATGGCTCAACCGAGAGAACAAGCTGGATTCAGGAGTGGCTACAGCACAATAGATCATATCCACGTACTGAGAGAACTAATTGAAAGAACGAGGGAATATGAACTTCCATTGTGCATGGCTTTTATCGATTATGAAAAAGCCTTTGATTCGGTGAAACCATCAGCAGTTACCACGGCTCTGAAATCCTGCGGTATTGAAGATGCATACATTAATATTATTAATAACATCTATGAAAATGCAAGTGCAAAGATTCGGCTGTTTGAAAATACAACACACATAAAAATTGGAAAGGGAGTGAGACAAGGTGACACCATATCTCCGAAGCTCTTTAATGCCACATTGGAAAATGTCTTTCAATCACTGAACTGGGAAAACAAAGGGATAAAGATTAATGGAGATTATCTAACCCACCTTCGTTTTGCTGATGACGTAGTCATTTTCGCAACTACCCCATCAGAGCTGCAGAGTATGATCCAGGAACTTGCTGACAAGAGTAAAGAAGTGGGATTAAAAATGAACTTTCAGAAGACAAAAGTGATGTTCAATGCTTTTACAAGAAATGAAGATTTATCGATTGATGGAGAAAAACTGGAGATAACAGATACGTACGTTTATCTTGGACAGCAGATATCAAATGAGGGTCACATTGATGAAGAAATTAATCGGCGTACAAAACTTGCCTGGAGAGCTTTTGGAAGAAACAGCATAATTTTCAAGAGCAATATGCCATTATGTCTTAAAAGAAAAGTGTTTGATCAATGCATCCTTCCAGTGCTTACGTATGGTGCAGAGACGTGGACCTTAACTAAAAGAGACATACAAAGGCTGCAGACAACTGAAAGAAGCATGGAGAGGTGCATGCTTGGTATAACCAGGAGAGATAAGAAGAGGAACTCGTGGATCCGAAAAATGACGAGAGTGGAAGACATCATGATCAGAGTTAAATCCCTGAAATGGCAATGGGCTGGACATACTGCCAGAAGGACAGACCATAGATGGACAGCCGAAATTTTAGATTGGATTCCAAGGGACAGGAAAAGACCCAGAAAAAGACCACATGGGAGATGGGTGGATGAAATTCGTAAATATGCGGGAGTGACATGGAGGAGACTGGCACAAGACAGACCGTTGTGGAGGAAACTTGGGGAGACCTTCGTCCAGCAGTGGATTGATAATGGTTGACAATGATGATGATGATGATGCCTATTTACTGCTGCAGATGATAAAAGTACGAAATGTTCGGTTTATTTGCGAAAACATCGATACATTGAAAATTTCCGCCGATTTTATCGATGTTTCGGGAATGAGTAACTACCGATGTGCCCATCCATATACCAGATTGAATATGCGAGTCAATACAGTTAGGAGTGCCAAACTATGACGAAACAACGAGCACTTCCAGGGCGAAAGAACAAAGGACTGGAACAAATGACCTTATTTGTAATGGGGGTCCAATACTGCGGGGTTGACGTTCCATTCGATGCACGGCTAGTATTCAGTGGTTTAGCCTACCTACCTTGGATCGATCCTTCTGCCATCTTGCAGGAGAGCAGTTGCTCTAACCACTAGGCCACGGGTTGTTTTCAGCATTGTATTCGAAGCAGGCTCACGCAGATGACAGCTAATTCGTCAGTTGTTTGAGTAGTGGTTAGGACATATCTCTATTTCGAGGCACGTTCAGCTATTCCTTTTACTTGTGCTGTTTATATTTTCAGTATACGGTTACGTAAAATGCACTCCTAATGATAGCGGAATTTGAGCCAGCTAAAAACATCTTACTCGGCCAAAATGCGAAACAAAGTAGGTCTAATAAAGAGATATGACATTTGTGGTAGAAACTGCTTTAAAGGAAGTAAGTTGATGAATTGAGGCACCAATGTTCCAGACTTTGGGGTACATGACAGCCAACTCGCAAGTAAGCCTTTAGGCTTACTAAGTTTCGAAAGTAAGTTCAAACATGCAGAAGCATAATTAGACCACAGCCCATAAAATAAATGACAGGAAGAGATATATCAGCTTCAATGGCAAAATCATGTATTACTGACTGACGGCCTGAAAACAAGAAACTTTTTAATTAAGAAAAAAAAAATCACATTATCTATTGCGAAGTGATTCGGCAATTTCCTGAAACGTGAGCTGTTTTTTGCAGAGACGTGCTTTGCCTGAAGAAGCAGGAAATACCTGAATTGCTTACTGACGTTAATTATAATGGCCAGTTAATTTTTTTTAATGTGATTTATTGTAGTTTTTTTAAGTGAGCCGCTGACCATAACAGCGATCAATGTAGAATATCGACCCAATCAATAGCACATGGAATGTTTATTTTCAAAAGTAGAAACAAAGATGCGCTATAAATGTTAACAAAATATATATATATATACAGGTAGGGTAAGTTTGGAACGTAGGACTACGACTTGCAATGAGCTAGTCGATTAGGGTTTCAAAGCGTTTATTTAATTTGTTATAGCCAACACAGGTCCTATGATATGAAAAGTAGCTTACATAATTTTTACAAATAATGCTGGATACATTGAGAACACAAAGCAGATCGATACACGAATTACCCAACGTGGGGCTCTGTCTTCTTGGACTTTTTACATTCCTCATCACTTGCTCTTGCCTCTCGTTTTGATTTTCTCCACTTTTGCTTGCGTTCATTCTGCGAATTCAGGGGCATTGTCGAAAATGTTAACCTGTTCACGCGAAAACAATTTCTAAAAATTTTAGTTAAAACCACTGCGATATGTTCTTCGTAAATTTGAATAGATCTCGTCGAGAGCTTTAAACGATACCACCCACAGTCGTGTTGCGCTCACGAATGCTGAGATAGACTGAGTCAAACGCGGCGACACACCCAGAAATATCGCAACATCTTCCTCGCGCACGATGTATTGCGCGGTACGCAAACTGGGCTCCATGCTGTTTACCAATATGCTAATACGATTAGTGTACGTCACGTATTTTTAACGCTATAATGATTTCAGTTGGGACCTATTTTTGTCACAAGCAGTCGGCCTACGTAAATATCGTGAGGGTTTGCTAGAACAACAGAAAGGAAATAAAAAAATATAGCAAAGTGACATTAAAAAAACAAATTATA
This sequence comes from Macrothele yani, assembly GCA_039090855.1. Lineage (NCBI taxonomy): Eukaryota > Metazoa > Arthropoda > Arachnida > Araneae > Macrothelidae > Macrothele > Macrothele yani. The sequence continues at coordinate 44,903,634 of CM077015.1, read as the reverse complement.
TGGGGAATTTTTCATCGGTAACAATTAATATGAGTAATGTGGGAATAATGGAGAAATCATTCCTTACCTTTGTTACTCCTGCTCACTGATTCACCGATAATTTTGTTGTTTTCGGAGAGGGAGGTGGGAGTTAACAACCACCAGGAACAACTCGATGGGCTATAAGCAATCACCTGTCCCTAATTTAGGGCCACTTGTTCCAGGAAAGGGAGAGAACCAGTGTCGTAAGTCAAACACAGCAGCCATGCCTCACCGGGATTCGAACACGGAACCATCTCGGACGAATTGTCAGAATCCAGCGCTTAGACCACTCCGTAAATGGGAACTCCAGGATAGGGGTATTTGACCGTACATCATTCTTAAAATATCGCCATGAAGTACTAAAGAATTATGTATCACAATATACTTCCACAGACATAGCTTTTAACGTAAGCAGTCTTCAAGGCATCATCGTAAGAGAAAATTTCACCTCGTCAGGCGTCGACGTAAACTTTGGGAAGTCAACTTGCAGAAAAGTTTCTGCAAAACCTTCGTGTACGATAAGTCAAAATTATTTGCGTACTTACGCTGTGCTCAGTATAATATAGTACGACCATCCATAACTTTAACTGGCTTCAGAGTAGTCTCCTTGGATGTATTGTTGGAGGGCCGAACTGAATGGGATCGTTTCGCCAAAACCATACTTTTTTTTGGAAGAAGGAGTGGTATTAACAACCACCATACACATGAGCAATTTGATGGGCTATAATCAGTCGTCCGTCCCAGATTTAGGGTCACTGGTTCCAGGGAAGGGAGAGAGCCAGTGCCGTAACACAAACACAACATCCATGCTTCACCAGGGCCGCCCCGGTGGCGCAGTGATCTAAGCGCTGGCTTACGACCATTCGTCCGAGAAGGGTTTGGGTTCGAATCCCGGTCGGGCATGGATGCTGTGTTTGTCTTACGGCACTGGCTCTCTCCCTTCCCAGGAACCAATAATCCTAAATTACGGACGAGCGACTGCTTATAACCCATTGAGTTGCTCACGGTGGTCAAACCTTCAATCCAAAGAAAATGCCTCACGAGGATTCGAACCCACCTCGGATGAATGGTAAGAAATCAGCGCTTATACAATTGCGCCACCAGAACAACGATTCACAGAGATTGATTTATTCCTATATGATACAACAGAATTTGCAGAGCGTAAGAATTATTTCATTCGTTGTACCACGATCAGAGAGAACTCGGCACAGCAGGCCACGTAAGGGCAGCTACCCTGAGGGCAAAAGGATTGGAATGATGTTCACATAATCAACAAGAAAGATGACACCAAGTTCTCAGGTGTAACGAACACGTCTTTTGAATCCTTAGCCACAGGAAAACATACTACTAAAATATAACTGGATTATGACCACCTACCTAATACTACGTAGGTCCTCCCGCCCTCACTACAACAGCTCTCCGACGTGGCATCGATTGAATAAGATGCCTTAAGCAATTGGAATGTATAGCCAACTCAGCTGTATGCAGATATGGAGGTGAGTGGTGTATCTAGACGTCTGATATGCCGTTCTATAGTGTCCCACAAGTGCTCTATGAGATTGACATCGGAAGAGTTCCATCCAATGAACAGCGAATATTCAGTGGTTTAACAGCCCTACTGGGATTGTTTTTGATTGAAGGTTTAACGACCACCATGAGCAACTCAATGGGCTGTAAGCAGTCGCCCGTCCCTAGTTTAGGGCCACTGGTTCCAGGGAAGGGAGAGAGCCATGGCCGTAAGACAAACACAACATCCATGCCTCATCGGGACTCGAACCCGGACCCTTCTTGGACGAATAGATATTCGATCCCACGCATGTGTGAACGCTCGAACCACTAAAATATCCGCCGTGCGTCGGATGGGCACGTTTTTGATTGAAGGTTTAACGACCACCGTGAGCAACTCAATGGGCTGTAAGCAGTCGCCCGTCCCTAGTTTAGGGCCACTGGTTCCACGGAAGGGAGAGAGCCATGGCCGTAAGACAAACACAACATCCATGCCTCATCGGGACTCGAACCCGGACCCTTCTTGGACGAATAGTCAGAAACCATCGCTTAGACCACTGCGCCACCGGGCCTGCCCCTACTGGGATGCAATCGATATCTTGGAAGTCTGGACTATATTCCTCAAACCATTACGACGACATCGTCTCCTAAACACGGTTCATCGGCGCAAAATTTCGTCTGGTGGAAATATCATGCAGGTTGGTCGTAGGATGACTGGAACTCAGTGTGCTGGTTTGACGAATCGCGTTTTTTACTTCCACTCCGTGGATGGTCGTACACGTATTTGGCGCCATGGTGTAGCCATGTTTACCTGGCAGGAGCTTGGACCACTGGGGCATGTGGAACAACGTATGACTGGTGCCCATTATCGTGAATTGCTCGTTGCCTCTGTACACCCAGGAATGTTGCTCTTTTTCCCGAATGGCGACAGTGTCTTCCAAGATGACAATGCGTCGAGCCAGATGTCGATATGTTGGAAGTCTGGACTATGTTATTGGCAAGTGGAAGATGAGGGACACTGATAAAAAGGGAGGAAAAGAGTCATCGCTTTAAGGGAAACACACCACTCATCCCTGATTCGAACCTGAACCGATTTCGGATGACTAGACAGAGACCTACGCCTCTGAACTATCAGGACACTGGAGCGGCTGAAGGCCATTGCAGAGCAAACTGAAGACCTAAACCTTGTTGGTCCCCTGCAGACCAACAATGTTTACGTCATCAGTGTATGTGTTACTGCTTTGTGATCAAGAGTTTTCAACTAGAAACAATCTAAAAAAGGCTCTATCTAAAATAAAAATGTAGAAGAACGCGCAACTCACTTTCATGGATAAAAACTAGTCGTTATGGTGTAATATCTAGTGTTCGCATGAGCATATTTAAATCAATTTAACATTGTTGACATTCTCTCTGTTTCAGAGAAATAAATAAGCTTTTCTTACGGGAAACTAATATTTTTGCGATTGTCGCGAAAGGGCCCCTTATCTTAAATGCATATCATGTTTTGTTATCAAGAAATAAAGCACTTCGTTTTCTTTGCATTATTCCATTTTAAAAAGTCTAATATGTCCAAAACAATCTATGACACACAATTTCCAGTTCAGATTTTTACTTATCCAACACACGGAAACTATCATCAAAATAATAATCCAAAAATGTGAAAGGGACTGGTTGGTACACGAATTTGTTTACGGCAATTAGGGTTTTTCAGGCAGTCGGTGAGTATTCAGCTAGTGCGTGCGGTTCATTTTCCTAACGACCACTGCAACGAAGGATGACTTTACCGAAAGGTCATTTCTTTGAAACCTTCATTTCATCTACAGGTCATGATATCGAACGGCTCGTTTCGTCTCGAAGGGTTACTTCACCTAAAAGCTCTTTTCATCGAAAAGCCGTTCCGCGGAAGAGTTATTTTATCGTAAAATTTTCCGCTTTTGGTTGCAGTTTATGGTTCAAACGAGTTAATTTCCATTACAGATCATGAAAGGAACTTATATGTTAGATCATCAAAAATTGAGAACGAAATGTTTTGCTTGTTCTCGAAGTATTTCGCACCCGGCTAATAGCAGGAAGTGGAAATTCACTATCTTGATATCAAAATTACGGGAGAACCGTCCGTGAAATAGTTCATGCAAAACAGTTACGGCAGCATTCTTTTTACATACGAATTGAGTGACGGATATGCCTTAGCATATAGAGCTGCTTTCGCATGCATGAAATGCATCAAGTTGAGAAAATATTTAAGATACAGTATTTCTCAAAAATCATGAATTATGATTAAAAAATTACGATGACTATACTAAACGTAATTTATTTGCACATAACTCCTTTGTGATTTGAGATATTTTAATGAAATCTGATATAAAAAAATAGAGGTAGGCTCAGTTTGGAACGCAGGACTACGACTTGAAGATCGGAGAGTTGAAATGAGCTAGTCGAGTATGGTTTCAAAGCGTTTATTTAGTTTGTTATAGCCGACACAGGTCTGTGATATGAAAAGTAGCTTACATAATTTCTACAAATAATGCTGGATACATTGCGAACACAAAGCGGCCAACGTGGTGCTATGTGTTCCTGGGCTTTTTACATTCCCGATCACTTGCTCTTGCTTCTAGTTTTGATTTTCTCCACTTTTGCTTGCGTTCATTCTGCGAATTCCGCAGCATTGTCGAAAATATTAACCCATTCACACGAAAACAATTTTTTAAATGTTCAGTTCAAGGCACGGCGAAATGTTGTTCGTATATTTCAATAGATCTCGTCGATAACTTTCTGATACCAGCACAGTCGTGTTGCACTCACTGTTGCCGAGATAGACTGAGTCAAAATATTGCATCATCTCCCCCGCGCACGATGTATTGCGCAGTACGCGATTTGGACTCTACCCTGTTTATGAATACGCGGCACGTATTTTTAACGCTATAATGATTTCAATTGGGACCTATTTTTGTCACAGGCGGTCAGCCATAAGTCGTCGTATTCTATCCATGGAGTCCTACGTTAAAATACCTTTTCAAATCTGCTAAATGTAATGATATGCTTTTCAAAATAATTACCTCGCTTTAACGTAAATATTTCTAAAATTACAGGTGTAATATTAGCAAAAAGATATTACTTTTAGGACAACCCTCGCATAAAGCAATATGTAGTGATAAAAATATTCATGCCAGCGGAAATTTTCGTCGAAATTACAAATGAACTTTTCGTCGAAATTACAAATCGGAAATGCAAAACTTTCGAAGAAACGACTCTTCGGGGAAGCGAAATAAACCCTTCGGTCAAGTGAGTTTCGACAGAGTGACCGTTAATTGATATTTCACTCAAATGAGCCTTACCTGTATACGGAACATTAAAGTATTGTTCAGATCTTCGTGCCGTGGCATTTCTTGTTGAAAAGAACATTTTACAATTCCATTGCTCAAAAGAACATATGACCACTTCGGTTTTCAGTGTTCACGAGTCAAACTCCGCGCTAGGGCAAACTGCGATTCATTAAAGGGGAAACAGTATGCAACAAAAGCAACCAGAACTCTAAATAAAGTACAACACAAGCCATGCGTGATGCGATGCTTTACAAAAAGAACGTTATGAAAATATACGTTCTTTAAAAATGCAATGTAACGTGCACGAATGCAAACGCTGATCGTAGCGATTATTTATAGAGACTTCAAAGATTGTGTTACAACATCCGGGGGCCGCACTGGCGGCACAGTGATCTAAGCACTAGCTTATGACCATTCATCAGGGAAGGGTCCGGGTTCGTATCCCGGTGAGAAACGGATGTTGTGTTTGTCTTACGTCACTGTCTCTCTCTCTCTTCCCTGGAACCAGAGAGAACAAATTAGTTGGTGAAATCAGTAGGAGAATGAACTCTTCATTAAAAGTCATAGATGCTTTATGAGGATTTCGCAGGAATGATGGGTTCTCAAGAAAGTCTCGTATGGCTGTACATGAAAGTGTAATTGTTCCTACTTTGATGTATAGCAGTAAAACCTGGGTTCTGCAGAAAAGACACTGGAGTCGTTTGTGTGCTGGGGAGAGGCATTACTTACAGGGGGTTTGTGGTAAGACACGCTCTGATCATGTGAGGAATAAAGATGTGTTGCAGATATGTAATGTGGGGCAAAATGTTGTTAGTAAAGTGGAGACTAATATTCTTAGTTGATCTGGCCATGTTGAAAGAATGAGTGACGAGATGCTTACTAAGAGAATTTATTCAGCCCAAGAGGCAGGAAAGAAAGGTAGGGGAAGGCCAAGGAAATCATGGGAGGATCAGATACAGGAATGTCTGCATGAGAAAAAGTTAATGAGTATGAAGTACAAAAGGTCTTGTGTGCGACGTGTGATGGATGCCAATGAAGCTCGAGCTGTGTGCCAAGATAGCTGTAATTGGAGACGCTTGACACAGCAACAGTGAGTTCTTTCTGTAAGGAGCTAACCTTTGAATATCAAAGAACAGCTCAGTGATATGTATGTTATACTGATCTTCACTCTAGTCTGTCCTACGCCATAGGGCAGCTACGTACGTTAAGAAAAACGTCGCTGTACTTTGAGAATTTTCAGTTTTTAGGAAATAGATTGCAATAAGATCTTATTTATGTGCCATGACTAATAACTAAGTTTGGAAAAACATCCAAATTTGAAGTGCAGCAAGAAATTTATTGCGTTCACGTATAAATGCGAGAACTTCTGTCCTCCTTTTGGGGCCGCGGATGGCCTAGTGGTCAGCGCTCGTGACTGCCACGGAGAAATCTCAGGTTCGATCCCACGCATGTGTGAACGCTCGAACCACTAAATTATCCGCCGTGCGTCGGATGGGCACGTAAAGCCGTCGGGTCCCGGGTACTGGCCCCTCGGTTATAAATAAGGGCGTCTTTCTCCCCCTTTCTACCTCACTTCCATGTCACTTTCCTATCGTGCACTCTAGCCCAAATCTCCTAGCTTCCTATTTCTAAGGGTTTCTAAGGCCTTGGGGTCAAACACTCCCTTCCTAAAATTCTCTACATCTGATCTGATCCGATTCTCCTTCTGGACGGTAAACGGGAAAAAAACTGAGTGCTACCGGATGCTTTGTGCGATTCTCATGTAGATAGTCGAGGCTTCTCTGTATATATGAAATAATTTGTGGATGAGTAGAGATTGTAAACTTTTGCTGCAATGCATAATAATAATAATTTTATTGCACATGAAAACCAAAAAGAAACTTTTGTATTTATTGTTATTGACATACACAGAATTTATGACAAATTTGTTTCGAATTAAAGTTAAAATTATCGAGCTTTTCCAACTCTGTCTAATGTAAAAGACTTACCACATAGGATGTCAAGTGAGCAGAGTGTTATGTATGGCACCAAGTCGAAGCAGTCTTTGTCAAGTTCCTTTTGTATTTTTTTGGCCAGATACTCGGCATGGTGATCTATTACAGGCAGAAAATCGTCCAGTATTCGGAAATGGAACGCTGGGGTCAAAAGCTTTCGTCGTTTTCTCCATTTTGCTCCAGAGCTGTAACATAAAAAGCAAAAAGAGAAAAATCAATATCAAATCTAAGATATCCCTAAAATTAAATAAATTTAGAATTAGTTGCGTGAGAAACACTTGATGAAAAAAGTCTCCCTCACCCATCTAATTCATATACGAGGGATAATAAATAAATAAATTCCGATAATCTTTAGCGTCGGCTTTAGGACATGTAAATCGTGTCTTACAATGTCATTACACTCTCCTGTCTAGAAAGCAGTGTATCGCACATGAGTTTAAGTAAAAGGACACCATACTGGAGATTTATTTGTTTGGGGGTTTAACGACCTCCGTGAGCAATTCGATGTGGTATAAGCAGTTGAGGTCTATAGGGGAGGAGGAGGGTTCGAGACTAGACGGAGAATCTTTAACAACGGAGATTCAGTATGAGGGGCACACCTCACCTTCTTAATAACTTAATGTTTTATTTGCCTTAATATACTGTCTGTTGAATACAACACTATAACACTAGATATCTAACTTAGTTAACATGCTGTATTTTAGATCTGTTACTCTTTTTCTTTCCTCCCTTGATCTTGCTGCAGCTATTATGTGAATTCTCTTGGCTTCACTTATAAGTAGGGGGACCGAGGCTAAGTCAGGTCTCTGCGAGGCCTTTTCCTTGATCTACCCTACTGTTGATTTTTGGCTTATATGCAACTGTTCCGAATTATTACGTTATTATGTAACAGCAAGAGCAATAAATGAATTGAATTTAGAGCCACTGGTTCCAGAGAGCCAGTACCGTACGACAAACAAAACATACATGCCTCACCGAGATTCGAACCCCGACCCATCTCGGACGAATGGTCAGAAGCCAGCGCTTAGACCACTGCGACACCATACCGTTCTGGAGAGGAGGAGATCAATTGAAAATAAGGACCTGCCTGGAAACATAGTCTCACTCGGAGGTTCGTGGTGTTACAAAGCTGAACTATGTGACGCACGGTACAGAAAGATTCTGCCGAGGATGGCCTTGTGGCTAGCACGCCTGCCTGCCATTGGAAAGGTCTCAGGACCGATCTCAGGCAGGGTAGACGCGTTGAACCGCAAAATATCGGCCGTACGTCGGATGGGCACGTTAAGTCGTCGGAGCCAGGGTATTCAGCCCCCCCCCAGTTTAAAATAAGGGCGTCTGTTCCTCGCCTAACCTCGGGCAGCGGCTCGCCTAGTGGTCAACGTTCGTGACTGCCACCGAGAAGACCTCAGGTTCGATCCCAGGCAGGTACGAACGCTCGATCCACTAAATATCTCCCGTGCGTTGGATGGGCACGTTAAGCCGTCGGGCCCCGGGTACTGGCCCTCCGGTAGTAAATAAGAGCATCTTCTACCTCGCTTCCGTGTTACTTTCCTATCGGGCACTCAAGCCCAAATCTCCTAGCTTCCTGTTTCTAAGGTTTGTTTAAGACCTGGGGTCAGACACTCCCTTCCTAAAATCCTTTACATATGATCTGATCTTTCCCCCACTGCTAGTGTGTACCTTGTGTGACCTTAGTCGCGTTAGCGTCACGATCTAGTAGCTTGGTATTCTGACTTCTATCTGCTGATTTTCAAATGAGCCACCACGTTTCATCTAATGTCTCTTCGTTTCTGGTATTCGGCTCAAAAACCTTAAAGAGTCATATCAAAGTAATCTGTCATAGGGCCACTTTGGTAACATAGCAAGAATGAGAGGGCCGCACACATATCAAACGTAAGCGCCAAACACACATCGGTATTATATAAAGAGTCTTTTTACGAATATACCTGACTTAAAATATTCCTTGTTCATGATGAAAATAACCAAAAAAAATTGTGTTTGACGTAACAACAGACTTCAAACTAAAAAAATTAAAATTATAAAATAAGCTAAAAACATTATATCGTATGTCCCATTTTTCTTGAAAAACTCGACTCTCTTTTTCAATCGGTTTGTCGGCAAGGCTTAGAAAGTGACATTGTTATTTAAAATAACGACTATTCAAACAGATTAATCGAATGTAATGAAGTTAACGGTATGAAAGCACAATAACTTAGCTTAGCAGAAACATTACATTCTCTATAGAAGAGACAAACATGGGAATGTGATTACTTACATTCCCACGCGCCAATAGTCGGTCTCCATAGCAACCAGTACTGCGTGTGGTGCCAGCTCCTTTTGATTTTAGTTTCTGTACTATAGATCTCTACCATCCTATCTGAATTTTAAAGGAAGCGTATAAAACTGATATAAATAAAGCATAGGCTTTTGTCAGATCTATGTTACCCTTTTTGTAAGAAATTCTTGAAATATAAAAAAATTGTTTGACATGCCTGGCCTAAACCCTCTCTGTGCGTATAAAACCCTACAATAACGATTGATGAGTCAGTGATGGTGATCCTGTTAGGATTTGTATCCAATGTCTCGCTCCTCGCACGACCAGGTTGATCCAGTAAATGAGTGCAATGAGCATGTACCGAAAGACAGATTTGACTTTGCAGTAATCTGTCGCAAAGTCACCTCTTCGTGCATTAAAGCCTCCACAGGTGTCACGTTGCTATCTGTTGTTGAAGACTTGACACTGCATTTCTCATGCGTGAAAGCATTGCGCTCGTATTCAATTTTGAATAACATTTCCACACGTTCCGAAAGCTCATTACTTAAGAACCATAAGACTTCTGTTTCTTTCTCATGTCCGACTTTATTGAAAGCCTACCATGAAGGATTAATAAAGCATTGGTAAGGTTTTATGATTTTTTTTCTTCCTATTTCACTTTTATACTCTTTCATAACATTTATTCATTTAGTAATTGAAATTTTATAGAGTCCACTTATTTATTTAGATAAAAATATAAGTATTTAATAAAAGGTTCCAGGTTAAAAAAAAACCCCCAAACGAACACAAACTGAAATCCACGTCCTTATGGATCCAACAAAAATGTATATGAAATTTGTAATAATTAGTTTAGATTATTCACAACTTTGTGAAGGGGAGCCTAATCAGAAAGAACCACCCGGGATAGGTCTTGTACAATTAATTTAGAATCACAACTTTAGGAAGCACTAAAAATAGTCCCATAGTCAAGTGATTCTTTAAAAAAGGGAAGAAAATAAAAATTAATTTAGAAAGATAGTAACGATTTGGAAACAAAGTTGTCACAGGAAAATAAAAGATTACTAACATAAAAGTTTGTTTTTGGATCATTTTTTAAAATTCAAGTTTTATATTATGTGTATTATATTATTTAGATATTTTATTGAGAACATTATTTACTTTTCTGTAAAGTATTGATTTTAATGGCATCCACTTCTTAGAAGTCTTATTTACTCAATATCGCTTACTTTCAAATTTTAATACTCGTCGAAAATCACATTTAATTGCTAGTTTCATTTGTCCTGAATTTTAATTGTAAGACATTAAGTTTCTGTTTTTCCAAAGATTATATTTTGTCATGGCTATTAAATAGTGAGTTGCATTATTTTTTAAATTAAGTTATAGAATTTGATTATTATTTAAATCTTGTGTTAAATTTAAGTAATTTTTTAACCATGCCCAAATATATTTTGCAAAGTTGCATTCTACAAAAATGTGCTTAGTGGTTTCTAAAAGTCCACAATATTTACAGTATGGATCATTTCATAAATAGTTTTATGGAGCCATTTACTATTTGGAACGATGTTATGTGAAATTTTAAAATTTAAATCGCTAATGTGTGTTCCCAATTTTATTTGTTGTTTACAAGTGGTGTGTTCAGTATAGTTTATAATTTTGTTTGATTTTTTTTAATTTAGAGCTTTGTAGATATATCTTAGTTTATCATCATGTTTGATATTTTCAAGAATAGAAGCATCATTTAATTTTTTCCATATATCAGTAAAGTCAGCATATTTTTTGTAGTACGCGAGGGATCACCGCTGCCGAAGGTCTCGGTGCCCAGAAAAATCTCATCAGCGCCGGCACACCTTGCTTCGAGGCGGTTCAACCCTTTCACTTGAACCTGTTCTCAAATTCTTATCCTTTTATTAAAACTCCTGTGCAAATAACACCCTCTAGTCACGAAAGTAAAGACTTTGGGTAACATCAGGGCCGTGGCTAGTGGAGAACTCTAGAGGAGGTTGCTAGTAATATAGGGGAGGATAGAAAACGTTTTTGCTATATAAACTGCTGTCCACCCAAAATGCAACACCAAGAAGGACACGAGATAGCAAAGCCAGATTTACTGGACACATAACAACAGATACAAAGATGAAACGATTGAGCTTACAGGCCCGTGCGACTTGCGGAACACGCAGACATTTTATAGTTCGTGTGGCCCCCCCATGGCTGGCAATAACGGCCGCTACACGCCGCGGCATCGAACGAAATAGGCTTTGGATGTGGGCTTGGGGTATGTCGGTCCAAGCTGCTTCCACACGTTACCACAGTTCATCAGACTTAGCAATGGGTGGTGATTGCCGGGCCACTCAGTTGCCGATCAGCGACCAGACGTGTTCGATGGGCGACATATCAAGAAAACATGCGGCCCACGGCAGCAGTGACACCTGGTGGGCCGTGAAGAGTTATTGCACGATGCGTGCCACGTGCAAGCGCGCATTGTCCGGTTGAAACGTGGCGGCTGGCAGGTCCTGCAGGTAAGGGAGGACTACGGGCTCCAAAACGTCGGAGATGGTGCGGTGGCTGTTGAGTGTACCGGCGATGCGTACCACAGGGGTGCAGGTGTCATATCCAATTGCTCCCCAAACCATAACGCCAGGCGACGGACCGGTATGGCGATGCATAATGCAGGCGTCACACAGTCTCTCGCCGCTGTGCCGCCACACGCGGATCCGGCCATCGTGGTGTTGCAGGCATAAGCGGGATTCGTCGCAGAAGACAATGTCTTGCCATTCTGTAGTCCAGGTGCGGCATTCAGCGGCCCACTGCCGCCGCACTCGCCGGTGGTGTAACGTCAATGGTGATCGGAGCAATATGCGCCGTGCGACAATTCGCCGCTCCTGCAGACGGCGTCGAACGGTACGTGCTGACACAGGTTGTTGCGCAACACACCCTAATTCTTGCGCTAACGTTCGTGATGTGGCGGTGCGAGCTGCCAATGCCCGCCGCACAACATGCCGGTCCTCTCGATCGGTGGTGTGCCGCGGTTGCGGCAATCACTCACGTAGGTCCGTCCTGCACCCACCGAATCCATACTCGCTTCACTGTGGCTGGATGTCGTCCCACATGGGCGCCAATGTCTCGGTACGATAAACAGCTGTCGCGATAAGCCACTATTCGTCCTCTGTCAAACTTCGAAACGTGCTGGAATGACTGCCGATTCTGCGACGAGGCATCAGGTCCTCTGTGCACCCTTCTTATAGTGCTTCTCGGTGGCGTGCCGGGCGCACATGATTTGCAAATGCCCTGCAATGCTAATCGTTTGCATGTCCTCTAGCGGGAGACGCATGCAATTTCAGGCCAATCGGATGCTTCCTTCTTGGTGTTGCATATTGGGTGGCCATCTGTGTATGTCTGAGCGTCTCCTCTTTTGGTGTCATTAAGTTTCAAAAAAAAAAAAAAAAAAATAAAGGAAAAGAGATATCCTCGAGATGCTTTTTTGTTAAGGATGTACACACTGAAAAACTGATTTGCACGAAATTTTATATTTCCACGCTTCGTTTGAATATTTTTTTATAGTCGAATCGGTTAAAATCAGACAAAAATATCGTTGTTTCCTTTAGGCTAGGCTGTTTAAAAAAAATAATTCGGACGAAATGTTGAATTCCAAGGGAAAACCATTCAAGGAAGGCCGAAGACAACATCCTGATTAACTTTAACAGGATGAATAGTTATTCAACTATTAATGTAAAATTATATTAACGGTAAACTCTACAGAGAAACATGGTTTTTGAACTGATACAAGTGTATGCAAACACCATATACAGTTTGTCTAATAATGTTATGTTTTGCATTACGTTTCTGTTGTGTCTAGTCTCGAGAATTGCAGATTCGCCTGTCATAACTATGTATAATTATATTCATCATATGTATTGGCTCCCCATTACTTCGTGTGACACAGTTTGAAGTTCCTTTCCTTGCTTCGCACTTTTACGTCGATATTTTTCGTGCCTAAACGTTTTCGACGAACCTCACTGAATGCAAAGTATTTTACAAATGAGTACGGGGAAATGGACTTGCAATGCGGTGCACGATTGCAACAGTTTATCACGGATATCAGAGCGACAAATAGATCTGCAAACTCTATTGCTGTGTGATTAAACAACTTCAGTAAAAAAACACTTCAGAACTTCCAATTTCCATATTGATGGCTCGTGAGACATGGCCTTCACTCAGCTGATTTACGGGTTTTTCTTCTTAGTCAGATCGATACATAGCGCTTTAAGTTTTTTTTTTTTTTTTTTTTTTTCAAACACGGCACATGCTAATTATTGGGTTGGAAAGAAAGTACTGGATGCAAATCCAAGGCAACAGAAAAGTGCGAATTACCGTATATGCAAATCAGTCCAAAATGTAGTCGCCATCGTTTCCCATGACCTGCTCCCATCGTCTGGGGTAGCTGTTGGATACAAACCCCTCCAGAATTGTGGTGGCTTGTAAGCAAAGAAGTAAGTGCGGGTTTCACATCGTACCGGATGATGAACCGCTGTCCGTCCAGGAAATTCTGCAACGATCGCAAAAGCGATAGTCGCTTGGGGGCAATATCCGGGAAATAAGCTGCGTGCGGGATCGGCTCCTAGCTGAGGTTCCTGATCTGGTGAGAGACCACCCGTGCTGTAAGAGGTCTTGCGCCATGCTGCTGTAGGAGGATGCCCTTGGGGTTCGGCAGTGCAGATCGTCGAGCGCACGGTAGTAAACATCAGCTGTGATAATCGTGTTGTCCAGCGGCAGCTCAAAATACACGAACCCGCCACACGGCCTTGGGTTGGTGTACGCTGGATTTGGGGGTCGGTATGGGTTTCTTTTCTGTGTCCAAACACTGCTTCCGGGTGCTGACATTGTCATACAGGACCCATTTCTCATCACCTGTCACAATACGGTCTAAGAACGGTTCACCTTGGTCACGTGCAAGCAGAGAAATTCATGCGATTTGCTTTCTGCTCAACTGTGAGTTAATGGGGTAAGCAGACTCTCCTCTTTTTCACCTTCTCAAGTTACCGCAGTCCGTGACAATGCTCGCGTGTGTAATCCCCAGCTGTTCGTCTAACTCCCGCGTGGTCACACGTGTGTCTGTCTCCACTAAGGTCTTCAAGCATGTCCATATAAACTGTTGCATGCCTTCCGGCTTTGGGACGGTCCGATAGGTCAATATTTCCCTGTCAAAACCGTTCGAACCAACGAAAGCACTGCCTATGTGATACGGCATTGAGGTACACACTGGGTATATTCCATACAACGCTTGCGAGGATGCTACCGCGAAGAGACAAAACTCATACAGCATGCAATGGTGGATGCACTCCTTGTCCACTTCCGTGTTGGCTGGCACTTACACTCTTCCCCTTCTGAGGGCTAACTGCCACTGACTTAATCCACCTATCTGCTCATGTCATGCCAGTGTACTGCACAATCTCAGTGGCCAATGTGCGCCGTGGCCGGGCTTCGGGTACTTCGTCATATGGCATTACTTTCTTTCCAATCCAATTTTAAGTTCGTTGAGTCCTTCAAAGGGATGCTCAAAAGCCTCGCCTGGCATTCCCCAAGCTACGTTCCAGGGTGACACTTATTTACGTTCCTTCATTCGCCAGCAAAGTTCATCGAAAGTTACTTCTCAATCAACCAACTTATTCCAGTTGTATTTGACCGCCCGGTGGTAACTGTCGAAGCTATTTAGTGCCCCAGTTTTGTAGCTCGGAAAATTAGTGTAAAACATTGGTGCGACAGCACTAGTCAGAAATCATTATCTAATACGCAATTCAACAGAAGAAAACAAACAAACAAGAAAGATTACACTGAATTGTTCCGTGTAATGAGCACGATCAAAAAAATGTGTGATAGTATAAAATCTAATAGGCGAACATTTGTTAGCATGATAATCTTGAAAACGAAGTGTTTTTGGATAACTCAGGAAATATCCCTCATGAAGAATGCGATTCCATGCAAAAAGGAACATTCCAAATAGGATTTTTAGAAGCAGAGAAATGGCTGCAAACACAAATGGAAGTTTACACATTTGTAGAACGTAACAATCGACACGGAAAGGCACCCAGACACGGTGGACTGGCTCTAAACGACCCAGACACACCACCAGCAGAGAGGACCATGGGATCGTGAGAGCGGCACGCACAGATGCAACGACGTCTTTGTCCAATATCCAGAGACATGCGGCGGGTGTACAAGGGACTCCTGTGTCCGCCAGAACCTTTTCCAGACGCCTGGCAAAAGCGAATCTGCACTCTCGACGGCCCTTATGTTTTCTACTATTAACACCTTACCATCGTCGGCGTCGATTGCAGTGGTGTCTGTTGTCTGGGCTGTCAACGTCCCACGCAGTGATCCGAGAGACAGTGACAGCCCCGCGCTACGTACAAGATATCATGCGGCCCCATGTACTGCCTTACCTGAAGAGGTGGCCCGGAACTATTTTGCAACAAGATAATGCCCGTCCGCGCATGGCTCGGGTTCACCAGGACTGACTACGTCATGCTTCGACGCTTCCGTGATCTGAAAGATCGCCTGATCTCTCGTCCATCGAGCACGTGTGGGACCAGTTGGGACGCCAGCTTTCCCCACGTCCCAGTGTTCGTGATTTAGGGCGTCAGTTGCAAGAAGTGTGAGCAATCTGTCCCAGGATAACATACGGCGTCTCTTTGACTCGATGCCGGACCGTATCACCGCATGTATCCGAGCACGAGGCGGTACTAACGCTGACCGGAATGTGAACCGTATGTCCGCGGGAAATCGTCCTGCTGCTGTGATAATGTAATCACTTCTGTCCTTGGTATGTACCATCTCACTTCAATCCGACGCCTCCTTCTTGTTGATTTTTATGACAATGAGTGAAATTAGTCGTATTAGTAAGTTGTAATTGTTAGAAGGGTTGTCTTGGTATTCTGTAAATGCTGAGTTCCTCTATTGTTTTGTCTTACAGTCGAATTGCCTGGTAATTGTTTGTAAATAAAGGACCAAGTTGGTCCCTTTCAATAAAGGTTGATGCAGAGAATCTCTTCCACTTGCGATATTAATGTAAAGTTTCGCGTTCTCGTGGCTGGGAACTTCATGGCGCGTATTGTGTCTGTGTCTCTGTTTGGGGTTTCCCTGTCGGGTGGGATTGCTGCTGCAACTGTGTTTAAATTTTAAGTGAGTAGGACTAGTCCCTGCGAAATCTCAGGGTGGTGCAGGTAATAGTCATCATCAGACTTGCAGTACCGTAAAAGTGGGCAAAAGAACTTAAGGTCACTTTACGCTTTTTCAGCACAGTAAAGTTTCGCCTATACCCAATCTGGAACATGGGGTTTAAAGAACGCCGAAAAAAAGTCTTCAATTTATAAGATTAGCAACTGATTGGGTCTCTCCCTTGGAACAAGTGTCCCTGTATAAGGACAGGCCACTGCTTATAGCCCTCGAAAGTTGCTTATGGTGATCGTTAAACTAAAAAAAAAAATTCTTATTTGAGTTTTTTAATGGTTTTATGAGTATCTAAGTCTATTAGGCGTCTCTCTTATCCCTAATTTAGAGCGGCTGGTTTCAGAGAAGTTACAAAGCAAGTGCCGTAATGCAAACGCACCGCCTATGTCTTATCAGAAACCTGAACTAGCGTCCAATCAACACGATTAGCCATAAACCCGAGCTTCTGAAGCCTCTACAACCAACGAACATTTTTGTGATGGTGCTATTTTGAAGTTTTCACCGTTTGGTCCAAGCTGATATTCCAGCAAACCATAAAACATCTTTTTCAGATAGTGGTATTGTCAAATCTTAATCTGAAGATACAGAAAACAAAAACGATATTGTTTCCTTTGTCGAAAATGTACGAAAAACGGGAAACACCGCAGCAATGCGTCCTGCGATTTTTTTCCGTCAGAAGATCAACATGATAGAAAATTTTATAAATCTTTTATTAAAGCTTCCAGCGTAAACCGATATCACAATGTTCATATATAAGTAATTTTGGAGAATTTCTTACAAAAGAGTAGGATTTGAACTTCAATAGGAAAAACACGAGTTGCAGTCACAAACGAAATTTTAGGAAAATTAATTTTCCCTTTATTTATGACAATGATCTAGCAATCTAAAAACATTGGGGTGAAAAATTCATTAAAGTCCCAGACATATAGTCTGTTAGTATGAGCCATAAGGCAAGCATTAAATATCTGGTTTCTATCAAATACAGTGGAACCTCAGTTATACTTTTTCTAGGGGAATAGCCTTAAAAAACGTATAAAAGAAATTTCAAATTGTTACTGTTGTAAAATTTTGAAAAATAATCACATAATTTTAGATTACGCTAATTTATACTGTAAAACATCCTACACACATGAATACATAATGTACTGCCTTAAACCTATGTCTCTTTTGACTTAGGTATTATGTTTTTTAATTTCGTTTTAAAAACTAAGTTAAGGAATTCTATACGATTTCCTATTTTCAATACATGAAACAAAATCTTACCCTCTGGAATACTAGGCGGTAAATACTAATACGATTTATTTTATATGCAATACTATTATAACACTTCCTTTACTTACGTATGAGCATTGCTCTTTTCAAAGCAGTTTATCCACTAGTTGCTGGCGTCCCATCTGGTCCCACACGTGCTCGATGGACGAGAGATCAGGCGATCTTTCAGACCACGGAAGCGTCGAAGCATGACGTAGACAGTCCTGGTGAACCCGAGCCGTGTGCGGGCGGGCATTATCTTGTTGCAAAATAGTCCCGGGCCACCCCTTCAGGTAAGGCAGAACATGGGGCCGCCGGATATCTTGTACGTAGCGCGGGGCTGTCACTGTCCCTCGGATCACTGCGTGGGACGTTGACAGCCCAGACAACAGACACCACTGCAATCGACGCCGACGATGGTCAGGTGTTAATAACAGAAAACATAAGGGCCGTCGAGAGTGCAGATTCGCTTTTGCCAGGCGTCTGGAAAAGGTTCTGGCGGACACAGGAGTCCCTTGTACACCCGCCGCATGTCTCTGGATATCGGACAAAGACGTCGTTGCAGCTGTGCGTGCCGCTCTCACGATCCCATGGTCCTCTCTGCTGGTGGTGTGTCTGGGTCGTCCAGAGCCAGTCCACCGTGTCTGGGTGCCTTTCCGTGTCCATTGCTACGTTCTACAAATGTGTAAACTTCCTCTGTGTTTGCAGCCATTTCTCTGCTTCTAAAAATCCTATTTGGAATGTTCCTTTTTGCATGGAATCGCATTCTTCATGAGGGATATTTCCTGAGTTATCCCAAAACACTTCGTTTTCAAAGTTATCATGCTAACAAATGTTCGCCTATTAGATTTTATACTATCACACATTTTTTTGATCGTGCTCATTACACGGAACAATTCAGTGTAATCTTTCTTGTTTGTTTGTTTTCTTCTGTTGAATTGCGTATTAGATAATGATTTCTGACTAGTGCTATCGCACCAATGTTTTACACTAATTTTCCGAGCTACAAAACTGGGGCACTAAATAGCTTCGACAGTTACCACCGGGCGGTCAAATACAACTGGAATAAGTTGGTTGATTGAGATGTAACTTTCGATGAACTTTGCTGGCGAATTAATTCCAGCATGATGGCGGTCTGGTCTGTTCGGGGGGGATGGGGGTGACGTGCCTGCACTGCAGGATGCACATGGGATAAAGGCAGATAGCAGCGAGAACATACGTCTGCATATCCCACTTGGGAGAGCGACTTATTCCGGGATGATGAGGGTACTCGGGTTCGATGCCCGGCGTGGACAAAAATAAGGGAGAAATGTATTTCGTTTTACACCGGAAATGTTAATTTGCTGGGATAGGAAATCAAGGAATAAATGGAATTTAGCAAATTCCATTTATTAAATTCCAACAAGGAAATCAACATTACTATAGATTTGTGTTTCTAGTATTACATCTTGGCTGAAGTAGAAATTCAACATTGCAAAGAATTTTGCTCTGTAGCAGAAATATTAGCTGAAGTAGCAAAGTTGGTTTGCTAGACGAGCAAAAAAAACTTGCCACAGAAAACGGATATCTTGCTGCTTCAGCAAAGCAGAATTTATTAGTATTGCCAGCAAAACCTTTTTGCTGTGCCTATATTCACTGGAAATTTTTTTTCAGTGTAGCTTTGCATTAGGAACACCTGCATAATAACGCGTTGATCCACATTTCTATGCCATCACGGCTCGCTGACTCCTAGAAACAGATTTTTATAAAGTGTCAAACATCCTCCATGCGTAAACTTGACCCATGTCCGCTGCAGCAGCTTTGTCAGTGTACGCTCATTCCGTGGAGGAGGATCAGCAGTTCTCACACCCCGTTCTAGCATATCCCACAAAGGTTCGATTGGATTACAGTCATGGGAGTTTGGGGTACAATTCTATGTGGCTAATTGGTTGTCATGTCTCTCTAATCACTCAGTAGTTATACGAGCCCCATGACATAGTCCGTTGTCCTGTTGAAAGATGGCCGTGTAGACCGGTAAACCTCTTGCAGATATGGATGGAGATAGTCAGCTAACAGGTCTCTGTAGCGTTCACCATTCAGTGTTTGTAGGATGATAACCAATAGACCTACGGCGTTCTAGGTAAAAGCTCTCTAGACCATACCACTACCACCATAGGCCCGCTGATTGTTGAACTCCAACTGAGAATCTAAGGACTAGGGATTCATGCTATTTACGATATCAATATGGTGCAGCAGGAAATGGAACTCATCACTCCAGAAGGCCTTCTTCCATCTGTCGAAGGTCCATTGCCGATGTTTCTTGGTCCATGCAAGGCGTTGTTTGCGATGATCGGGGGGTCATCGTGGGCACCCTCGTTGGTCTCCGGCTGTGGAACCCCAGGCGAAGCAAGGTACGTCGCATGGTGCAAGTGGAAATAGGTCGAACTGCAACGCTGTTGTACTAGGAGGTGAGGTGGTTGACTGTTGCACCTCGTTGCTCAGATACAAGTCGCCCTACGCTCACTTCTAGAATCAAAAGTGCGTGGATGACCAATGTGAGCCGTTCTGCTGAATTTCTGTGCATAGTTATTGCAGACCTAGTACACCCTTGATACAGTAGTACGCGAGCAGCCAACAAGTGTGGCTGTTTCCGAAATACTGAGACCTGCCCTCTGGGGCCCAACTATCTGGCCGCAGTCAAATTGTCTTAAGTCGCCACGTTTCCCCATTACTGGCAAATGTGTACTGACTACGTACATATCAGATCATCATATGTAGAGGATTTTAGGAAGGGAGTGTCTGACTCCAGGTCTTAAACAACCCTTAGAAATAGGAAGCTAGGAGATTTGGGCTAGAGTGCCCGATAGGAAAGTCACACGGAAGCGAGGTAGAAGACGCCCTTATTTACTACCGGAGGGCCAGTACCCGGGATCCGACGGCTTAATGTGCCCATCAGATCAGATCAGATCCTATGTAGAGGATTTTAGGAAGGGTGTGTCTGACCCCAGGTCTTAAACAACCCTCAGAAATAGGAAGCTAGGAGATTTTGGCTATAGTGCACGATAGGAAAGTCACACGGAAGCGAGCTAGAAGACGCTCTTATTTACTACCGGGGGCCAGTACCCGGGGTCCGACGGCTTAATGTGCCCATGAGATCAGATCAGATCCTATGTAGAGGATTTTAGGAAGGGTGTGTCTGACCCCAGGTCTTAAACAACCCTTAGAAATAGGAAGCTAGGAGATTTGGGCTAGAGTGCCCGATAGGAAAGTCACACGGAAGCGAGGTAGAAGACGCCCTTATTTACTACCGGAGGGCCAGTACCCGGGATCCGACGGCTTAATGTGCCCATCAGATCAGATCAGATCCTATGTAGAGGATTTTAGGAAGGGTGTGTCTGACCCCAGGTCTTAAACAACCCTCAGAAATAGGAAGCTAGGAGATTTTGGCTATAGTGCACGATAGGAAAGTCACACGGAAGCGAGCTAGAAGACGCTCTTATTTACTACCGGGGGGCCAGTACCCGGGATCCGACGGCTTAATGTGCCCATGAGATCAGATCAGATCATATGTAGAGGATTTTAGGAAGGGAGTGTCTGACCCCAGGTCTTAAACAACCCTTAGAAATAGGAAGCTAGGAGATTTGGGCTAGAGTGCCCGATAGGAAAGTCACACGGAAGCGAGGTAGAAGACGCCCTTATTTACTACCGGAGGGCCAGTACCCGGGATCCGACGGCTTAATGTGCCCATCAGATCAGATCAGATCCTATGTAGAGGATTTTAGGAAGGGAGTGTCCGACCCCAGGTCTTAAACAACCCTTAGAAATAGGAAGCTAGGAGATTTGGGCTAGAGTGCCCGATAGGAAAGTCACACGGAAGCGAGCTAGAAGACGCTCTTATTTACTACCGGGGGGCAGTACCCGGGGTCCGACGGCTTAATGTGCACATCAGATCAGATCAGTTTAGATCATATGTAGAGGATTTTAGGAAGGGTGTGTCTGACCCCAGGTCTTAAACAACCCTTAGAAATAGGAAGCTAGGAGATTTGGGCTAGAGTGCCCGATAGGAAAGTCACACGGAAGCGAGGTAGAAGACGCCCTTATTTACTACCGGAGGGCCAGTACCCGGGATCCGACGGCTTAATGTGCCCATCAGATCAGATCAGATCCTATGTAGAGGATTTTAGGAAGGGAGTGTCCGACCCCAGGTCTTAAACAACCCTTAGAAATAGGAAGCTAGGAGATTTGGGCTAGAGTGCCCGATAGGAAAGTCACACGCAAGCGAGGTAGAAGACGCCCTTATTTACTACCGGGGGCCAGTACCCGGGATCCGACGGCTTAATGTGCCCATCAGATCAGATCAGATCCGATGTAGATGATTTTAGGAAGGGTGTGTCTGACCCCAGGTCTTAAACAACCCTCAGAAATAGGAAGCTAGGAGATTTGGGCTATAGTGCACGATAGGAAAGTTACACGGAAGCGAGGTAGAAGACGCCCTTATTTACTACCGGAGGGCCAGTACCCGGGATCCGACGGCTTAATGTGCCCATCAGATCAGATCAGATCCTATGTAGAGGATTTTAGGAAGGGTGTGTCTGACCCCAGGTCTTAAACAACCCTCAGAAATAGGAAGCTAGGAGATTTTGGCTATAGTGCACGATAGGAAAGTCACACGGAAGCGAGCTAGAAGACGCTCTTATTTACTACCGGGGGCCAGTACCCGGGGTCCGACGGCTTAATGTGCCCATGAGATCAGATCAGATCATATGTAGAGGATTTTAGGAAGGGAGTGTCTGACCCCAGGTCTTAAACAACCCTTAGAAATAGGAAGCTAGGAGATTTGGGCTAGAGTGCCCGATAGGAAAGTCACACGGAAGCGAGGTAGAAGACGCCCTTATTTACTACCGGAGGGCCAGTACCCGGGATCCGACGGCTTAATGTGCCCATCAGATCAGATCAGATCCTATGTAGAGGATTTTAGGAAGGGTGTGTCTGACCCCAGGTCTTAAACAACCCTTAGAAATAGGAAGCTAGGAGATTTTGGCTAGAGTGCACGATAGGAAAGTCACACGGAAGCGAGCTAGAAGACGCCCTTATTTACTACCGGGGGGCAGTACCCGGGGTCCGACGGCTTAATGTGCACATCAGATCAGATCAGTTTAGATCATATGTAGAGGATTTTAGGAAGGGTGTGTCTGACCCCAGGTCTTAAACAACCCTTAGAAATAGGAAGCTAGGAGATTTGGGCTAGAGTGCCCGATAGGAAAGTCACACGGAAGCGAGGTAGAAGACGCCCTTATTTACTACCGGAGGGCCAGTACCCGGGATCCGACAGCTTAATGTGCCCATCAGATCAGATCAGATCCTATGTAGAGGATTTTAGGAAGGGAGTGTCCGACCCCAGGTCTTAAACAACCCTTAGAAATAGGAAGCTAGGAGATTTGGGCTAGAGTGCCCGATAGGAAAGTCACACGCAAGCGAGGTAGAAGACGCCCTTATTTACTACCGGGGGCCAGTACCCGGGATCCGACGGCTTAATGTGCCCATCAGATCAGATCAGATCCGATGTAGAGGATTTTAGGAAGGGTGTGTCTGACCCCAGGTCTTAAACAACCCTCAGAAATAGGAAGCTAGGAGATTTGGGCTATAGTGCACGATAGGAAAGTTACACGGAAGCGAGGTAGAAGACGCCCTTATTTACTACAGGGGGGCCAGTACCCGGGGTCCGACGGCTTAATGTGCACATCAGATCAGTTTAGATCATATGTAGAGGATTTTAGGAAGGGTGTGTCTGACCCCAGGTCTTAAACAACCCTTAGAAATAGGAAGCTAGGAGATTTGGGCTAGAGTGCCCGATAGGAAAGTCACACGGAAGCGAGGTAGAAGACGCCCTTATTTACTACCGGGGGACAGTACCCGGAATCCGACGGCCTAATGTGCTCACCCGGCACACGGTGGATATTTAATGGTTCGTACCTTCCTGGGATCGAACCCGAGGTCTTCTCCGTGGCAGTCACGAACGTTGACCACTAGGCCCCCCGCGGCCCTCAATTACCTATAGAGGATAGGTGTGCACACTTTATAGAAGGCGCACGTGACGTTGATATCACGTGGTACTCCGTTATCGCTCCCAATATCTAAAACGGGGGAGGTGTTTCTGATGCAAAGCTGACTCAATGTGTTGCCTCATTGAGAGCATCCAACTAAGTACTTACAGCAGTAGAAAACACACAGTATCCCATAATTATTGCCAACCCACATTCAATTGTTTTTTTGATTGGAGGTTTAACGACCACCGTGAGCAACTCAATGGGATATAAGCAGTCGCCCATCCATGATTTAGGGTCACTGGCTTCAGGGAAGGGAGGGGATCAGTGACGTAAGACAAACACAACATTCTAGCCTCACCGGGATTCGAACCCGGACCCCTTTCGGAAAAATGATCAGAGACCATCGCTTAGACCACTGCGCCACCGGGGCGGTCCACATTCAAGCGCCACTTTCCTAAAGTTAATCACTCTAAATTGAATAAGCAAAATAGATTACCAGAAAAATAGAATTTACAATAAAATACGGATCAATTCAAGAAA
The DNA here is from genome assembly GCA_039090855.1 of Macrothele yani. Classification (NCBI taxonomy): domain Eukaryota; kingdom Metazoa; phylum Arthropoda; class Arachnida; order Araneae; family Macrothelidae; genus Macrothele; species Macrothele yani. The sequence goes on along the minus strand of CM077015.1, from coordinate 44,879,474 downwards.
CCATATAACCCCGGTCTTCAATTAAAACGAATGAAAGGTTGTAGCGTAAATTTAACTCAATCATCCTCGAAAGATCTACTACAGACACCACATTTAATACATAAAGAATTCAAAAATCTCAAATACAGTAAAGAGTATTCCTTGAGCAGATATAAAACCTTCAGTATCGATAAAATTGTCTTACAGCAAAAGTCAAGAACAAACACACATGATACCATACCTACATTAGTGAAATATTTACAAAGTTAAAACTCAAATGTATTGCCAGATCTCTACCGTATACTCAATATATGATAGCTGTTTCTTAATTATACAGTCGTGTGAGAATAGTTTTTCGCATGATAAAGGTTATCAAGTAGTGGTTTCAAAAATTAAGACTTCATCTAACGTCCGAAATCAAACAAAAACTGAGCTCAATAACAGATTGCGAGAATAGCAGATATTTCTCGCTTTAAAAATCATCGTTCCACAATACACTGAAGAGCAATTGAATTAGAGATACCTGTCTAGTAACGTGTAGCACCACCTTTAGCCCTGATGACGGCGGCGATTCGTCTCGGCATGGACTCGACAAGACACTGGAAGCGTTGGTAAGCCATATGGATCCACGACCCCTGAACAAGCTCCCACAGTTCACGAAGATTTGATGGAGGGGAGTCAGAATCTCAAACATCTCTCTCGATGGCATCCTAGATGTGCTCGATGGGATTGAGGTCAGGTGACTTAGCTGGCCAAGGAAGCGAGGTCACGTCAGTGGAGTGTTCATCCAACCATTCGGATACAATTCGGGAGCGATGGCACGGTGCATTGTCTTGTTGCAGGATGAGGTCCCCAGTGGGATGTTGAAGACGCACAAACGGGAGCAAATGGTCGTCCAGAATATCCCGGTAACGTTGACCTGTGAAGGACGATGTCACACGTACCAGGGGTCTCATTTCAGCCCACGTAAACAGTCTCCAGACGAGAATGCCACCCCCACTAGCTTGAAGAGTACCCTGCTGGCAAGAAGGATCCATCGCTTCATGTGGTTTGCGCCGTACTCGTATCCTGCCATCCGCATGTACCAACGTGAATCTCGACTCATCAGTCCAGGCAACATTTTTCTACATGTCTAGGGTCGAGTGGCGATGTTCCCGCGCCCATGCTAATCTTTGCACCCTGTGATGTGCGGTCAGCAGCGGTACCCTCGTGGGACGATGGCTTCTGTACCCCATAGCGAGGAGATGGTTCAGGATGGTGTGGCTGCTTACACGTTTTTGTGCACCAGCGTTTAATTGCCGAGTGATTTTTTGCACTGTGGCCCGTCTATCCGCTGTTACAATGCGAGCTAGCCGACGATGACCCCGCTCATCCACACGCTGTTGTCCACGGCAGTTGGCCCTTGCAGGGATGGTTTTACCAGATTCGATGTACTAACGGTGCCCCCGTGACACAGTGGCTCGTGAAAATCCCAGTGCCTGCACGACTTCCGAGATGGAGTGACCCATTCGTCTGGCCCCGACTATTTGCCCACGATCAAATGCACTTAGATCCTTCGTCTTACCCCTACTGCGTCCGACTCTTACTGATTCCCGTCGCATCCCTCCTTATATTGTCGGATCGCTGCATACGTCATGTCATTTTCGTTTACAGGGCCGCCCACAGCGCCACATTTGCATAACGCCAGCTGTCTCTAATTCAATTGCTCTTCAGTGTACATCTGAAAAATGTTTATAACAATATACTGTTAATGAAAGGAGCGGAAAAACATTACATCAGAGACTTCCCAGTTGGTTGCTTGGAGAATAGACACTGCTTGCAGAAGTACATTTGTTTTATTGTATTTCGTTTCTGTCAGACAGCTAAAAGCAAGAGAAGATGTTAATCTAGTTAAACATTTATTATATTTAGACAGGCTAAGAAATGCCGTAATGAGGTACTTGAAGCAGTCTCCTTGAGTTGGCAAAGCTTTAACCAACTGCTTCGTGAGACCTAGTTTCATGTGCAGGGGTGGGAATATTATGTCTTTTCCATCAACAAGGGGCTCATGTAGAATGTTTGGATCACCAGGTTTGAGGGAAGATCGTGGAGGCCAATTTCTTTCCACCCAATGCTTCTCACGTACTATGCTGTCCTACATGCACAGATACCAGGGATATTTTGTGCATTCGCGTTTCTGACCAAGAAGGAAGCATACTATTTTAAGGTCAACACATATGTCCCAATTGTGTGTGTGATATTGCAACAACTCAATGACTCTCTTTATGTCTCCATATTCTTCACAAAGACAAACTGAATGACCAACTGGGACTGACCCAAATAAATTACCATTGTGAAGGAGGAAACACTTTAAGCTCCGCTTTGAGCTGTCGATGAACATTCGCCACTCAGTTGCGTTATACTTTGCAATTCCCAATTCCTCCATTAAATGTCGTATATTATGGCAATATACAAAGCCAATATCACTTCTAAAGTACTGCAGAAATTCACTTTCTCTGGTTCAAAAGTACGATACCTTCGTTCTTTTTTCAAGCAGGTTTTTCTCACGCAGTCTTGATGCTAGGAGTTCTGAAGCTTTCTTTGACAGTCTCAAATCACGTGCCAAATCACTCAACTCATGCTGATCAAATCCCTTACGAACAGAGTCATCTTTAATTACAAAATCGGCATCACTGTTGTCACACACTTCATCACCATAATCATGTTCTTCAAGAGAGGGTAATGTAACGAAAACCGGCACTGGGATTTCAGCTGAATGAGGCTGTGGGCTTATAGCTGATGGTAGACTAGGATACTTTATGTTACATTTATGTTTCTTGTTATATCCTGATGTTTTCACTACGCAAAAATAACAGTCACTTACATGATCTATTGGCTGTCACCAAATCATAGGTATCCCAAATGGCATCTTATCACGTGTTCCCTTTGTCCACATCCGTAAACTCTTCACACACTGCTTGCACACCTTATGAGGGGACCATGACTTATCCTGATCACCCAGTTTAACTCTGAAATATGCAAAATAGGCTTGCTTTACAAATGCGCTGATGTTCGCCCTTTGGCTGGGAATCGTGAAACTTCCACAGACATAACAAAATGAATCAGGGTTGTTTACGCCCTTCCGACGAGAAACAGAAGAGGCAGACATCATAAATTAAATACGTGTTTATAAAATATGCTAAGCAAGTTATGAAAAATAGCTAACAGTGAATTTCCATTTATATAGAGCGGCACTCAACCTCTCACCACGCTGTCGGGCGTGTAACTGAATAGCCCAGACAACTAACAACCTTTCGCTGGTCCACAAGGTCGTCCTCCACCGCTCCCTCCCCACTCGATGGAGGCGCTTTGTTTTCGGCCAATAAGAGAACACTAGTGCTCTGCGATGACTGTATCCCGGCTACAGTCATCGCACGCAGATAAGCGGTAGAGAAAAAACCTGACGTGATAGAAGAAAACTAGCTACAGTTACAAATTAAGCATGCCTATTTCAGTCAAATTCAGCTGAAAAAACGAAGTCAACAAAAAATATGTTCAAAATTGTTCCCCAGTGTTATTCAACCTGCCATTACTGCGGCACACACTGAAGTAGCAGCACGTTTAACTTTCTGCGACCCGCAAGAGTTCGGAAAGGAATCCCCAATAAGAAAAGTAATGTCGAGGATTAGTAAGTGTTAATATTTATGTGAGTGAAAACTGAGCACTCTGGTAAGTAGTATGATGAGCCAATACATTATGACAACCCCCAGCCTAGAAAACTGAGGGCGCCTGGAGACCGAACGGTGGCTCATGCGAAGTTCACAGAACAGTATATATACAATCCGAGGACCGGCTTTCGGTTAGTAGAGTGTTCGGAGTCAGAATGGGAAAAGCTGCCGATTTATCGGAGTTTGATAAAGGACAAATTGGGATGGAAACAGCGCCTAGGAACTCCGATCTCGGAAACGGTGTGGCTTGTGTGTTGTTCACGTGCCTCTGTAGTGATTACGTATCAAAAGTGGTGCACAGATGACCAAACGACGACTGCCATCCAGCCGTGTGTCGTCCGCAGCTCATTGATGCCAGAGGGAAGCGGAGACTCTCGCGCATTATCCACAACGACCGCAGGGCGACAAATCACCCTCAGCTAAGACGGTGGTGATCAGGGCAATGTGTCACAGCACACAGTTCATCGAAGTCTTCTGCGCATGGGTCTGCGTAGCCAAAGAACCAGTCGGGTCCCCATGCTCACTGCACGTCATCGCCAACAACGCGTGAAGTAGGCCCAAAGTCGTGGATGATTGGAAAAAGGTGGCCTGGTCTGACGAATCAAGATTCTTGGTGCATCACGTAGACGGCCGAGAGCGGATACGTCGATTACCAACGGAGGCTGTGGAACCTGGATGCACTGTTGGGCGGAAACAGGCCGGAGGAGGCGGTATTATGCTGTGGTCGATGTTTTCTTGGTACACTTTAGGCCCCATTATCCCAACAGCACAATCTCTGACAGCTGTCAGGTATCTGAACATCGTTGTGGAAAAAGTTCACCCATTCATGGCAACTGTGCTTCCTGCTGGTAATTTCCATTACCAACAGGATAATGCGGCATTCCACGCTTCCAGAATCGTCAAGGAGTGGTTCGAGTAACATGCTGGTGGCTTTCTGTTAATGCCCTGGCCTCCAAATTTACCTGGCATGAATCCAATCTAACCTAAAACTCTTACATTCACTAACGGTAAATCACCCTGATCGCACATGCTGTAATTATCAAAGGGATTTTGTTGTAACTTCGCTGACCAGAAACACCCTTTACGTGCTGGTCAGGTTTTAGTTTAACGGCCTCATTCCCCCTCCTGTTTTCTAACCTCGCAGGTCCTCCACTATTCTGCGCATCCCGGCTCCTCGTATTCCGGCTGTCCTCTTGAAATCTTACCCTTGGCACTGCTCCACCTCTTTGCTCCCGGTAGTCCTCTATTCTTCCCCCTTGATTCCGACGTTCGCCCCATCTCTGCTGCGCATAATTCCTCGACTGACCGCGAGCGGGAAATCTCGTACCTCTACTCCCCTGACTCCGAATTCTTGTAATTCGTCTTGCGCTCGCCAGAGGGGTTATCTTGACTTCGCCTCGCATCCCTTGGGACGACAAAATTATCGTTTCCCGTTTCTCTACTTCTTTCCATCCTGTTATCTTCCATATTTTGCATTATCGAGGGACACCACCGGCGTATGAGAGCTAGCGATCCACAAAAAAAACAAAAAAAAAAAAACAGGGACCATGGTTGGCTACATAATTTCCTCCGTTTCTAATTCCCTGGGATCTATTTGATTCCGAGTCCCAAAGCCTTCTCACATGCCCCGATTGTTTATGCTCTGCTTCCTTTAATTGAGATGCCGATTCTGCTACTTCTGATTTTAGACTTGACTTGAGCCTTACACACATAATCTGAAACTGCGTCACTCCGATTGTCTAGCCTCTCTGTCGTTCCAGGCCCATCCTGGCTCCACTCCTCTACGCTAGCAACTTGCAGCCTCCTACTTGCTACCAGTTCTTCGTTCTGTTCCTCTAACATTGCTCTCGAGACTGCTTCCTCAAAAGAAGTTGGGGTAAATGATAACACCGTCCTCTTTAATCTGGGACTTAAACCATCTAAATACTGATGCGCTAAACCCTTAAGTCTTGCTACATACTCAGTGACTTTTTCTCCCTGGCACTGTCGACATGTATTAAATTTCTGCATTTTTACCATCACCTGATGTTCCGACTGAAACCTTTTAATAAAAGCTTTCTTAAATTTATCGTAACTTGTTTCTCTTCGTATGTCTTCGGCATCCGTCAAAAACTGCTTGGCAGTAGACCTGCGTTTTGCCTTGGCTGACAAAAGTTCTACTGCATCCGTCCACCCGGCTACCTGCGCTATGCTATCTGTAAAGAATTGCTGCGCCGTTGGACTTTCGTCGTTCCCTGAGAAATTCGGAATATAACTTAACATCCCTGCCATCGATTGAATTGTCCTCTGAGTAGCCATAGTCGAGTCTATCTGGCTATGATTTAATTCCTGAGTGCTACTATTTTCCCTCTCTCCAAGACTCTGATTCTCTACGTGATTCTGAGCTGTAATACTATTATCCTGGCTATCGCTAAATTCTGAGATTCCGATAATACATATCCCACTACTGTCCTCGTTTTCTCCCATCATCCCTCTTGCGTACCGCTGCTTAAGAATTACTACCCTTAACTGATATCTCTAACCTTATGGTCAATATCAAACTACCCTTATACAACCCTAAGTACTGGACCACTATGGAGAACTTTTTCTGCGATAAGCTATTATCCAACGCTATTCGTGTTGATACGCCTTCACATAAATATTTGGCACATATAAATATGAAAATTCCTTCTTTAAGCATCTATCTTATCTCGCTGTTTATTCAACGGGTAACTCTGGTGAATTTCCTTTGCTCTCAATCGTACCAATCATACATCATAAATCATAATATACACAAATCATCTTAATGCAAACAAATAATAAACATTTATGACCCACTTCATCTATTACGTGATTAACGATCAGGGAACCTCTTTCATTATCATTATTAAAAAAATATACTAAAGTCATACCGTTCGTTATATATTTTTTTATACTGCCAAGATTAAATTTCCATTAAGCACTGACTTATTACTCTCTATTGTATGGTGCACTATTATCAACTTGCTCATCATACAATTACTTTCCAAATATTTCTTTAAATGCACACTTTAGATTTAATCATACCAACCAAAGAAAAGAAAACTATTATTGTTATTGAACTGTTGGCTTCTGTGCTTTGCCTATTACTTTTATCTCCTACTCCTCATGCAGGAAAATGTACGTATTTTTAAGTTATTTCAGTTTACTCAGGTAATGATATTTACTTCATCTATTTAAAAAACGGCAAATACTTCAAAATAAACTTATTAGACATAGATTTAAAATACAACTTTAACAGTAATAATTATATGCTGTTGGGTATTCATGGATTTACAAGAGTTTTCCCTAATAAATATAATATAATGATTTAAAGCAACTATACGATTTTAACTTAGGGAAAATTATGTATAAAAGAATAAGAAATAACATAGAATAGGATCTAATAAAAATAACTACTTATACACATCAATTAACTAGTAGAAATCAGCATATACTAATACCAGTTTTACCTAAAACTATAACCATAAAACAAAGTCTACATTACTGTGGACCAAGATTTTGAAATTCATTACCTAGAGAACTAACAGAGATCAATAACTAGCATATATATTAAACTAACTACAAAAAAAAACAAAAAAACAAGAAAGTTGACACCGAATTTTCGGGTGTAATAAGCAAGTCTTTTGAATCCGTTCTGACGCAAATTAAATTTATCAAAGCTATTCAAAGTCAATGGAACCGGTATGGAAAACAATAGATCTGACCAAAAAAGAAGATTTTCAATCGGGTTTTTAATCCCTCAGATATTGCTGCAAACGGAATCGTGAGCTTACGAACTCTTAGAAACAGAGATATCGACAAAAATAAGATGTGACTTTACGTCCCCTGTTGGGAAAACCATGCATTATTTTAGGAAGAAAGTATTCTCAAAAGGTTTGTTTATCCGTATAAGCGGTATCGGTCGAAGAAAAAAAAAATAAGTCGAGATTTCAGGAGCCCAGATTTTGCAACAAATACTTCAGAAGCAGAAATTAACACATATGACCCCTGGTGGCTAAACCATTCTTTACCAAACATTAGAAATTATGCAAAAACTATATTTTCCATCAGGTCTTGTATGCGATACAGGAAGAAATTTTCAAATCGGAGCTTTAGGAGCAGAAATAACGCAGAAAACGCAATTCACCTATGTGCCCCCTAGCGGAAAGTGTATGATTTACTTGAAAATTTTGAATTTATAGGAAAAGCGTTTCGCATCGGAAACACTATCCAACAAAGAAGGATGTTTTCAAATCGTACTTTCAGAAGTAGAGATATTGACAAAAATAAGATAAACATTTACGCACCCTGTCGTAGAAACCATGCATTTTTTCAAGAAGAAAATTTTCCTAAAAGGTTTGTCGACATGAGTAGTGTCGATCAACAAACGACGTTTTTTTCAATCGAGAATTTAGAAGGTTATATTTTGCTACAAATACAACAGAAGCGGAAATTAAGATTTACGCTCCCTGGTGGCCAAACTATTTTTTTACAAAAATTAGAAATTATGTGCAAACGATTTTCCATCAGAAGCTGTATCCGGTGCAGAAAGAAGTGTTCAAATCGGAGATTTAGAAGCAGAGATATAGGGGGAAACGCAATTTACCGCTACGCCCCCTAGCTGAAAGTATATGAATTAACTGAAAATTTTGAAATTATATGGAAAACATGTCACACGGAAAACACTATCCAACAAAGAAGGAATTTTTCAAATCGGACTCCTAGAAATAGAGATATTGACAAAAATAAGATGTACATCTATGCCCCCTGGCGGAGAAACTGTGGAATATTTTAAGAAGAAAATATTCCGAAAAGGTTTATCGATGTGAGTGGTATCAGTCCACGAAATAATTTTTTAATCGATGTTTTAGAAGCTACGATTTTATGGCAAATACATGAGAAGCAAAAATTAACACTTACGCCCCCTGGTAGCCAAAGTATTCTTTACCAAAAATTTGAAATTATATGCAAAAGATTTTCCATCAGGAGGTGCATCCGCTGAAGAAAACAATTTTTCGATTCGGAGTTTTAGAAGAAGAGTTATCGGGGAAAATGTAATTTACATTTACGCCCCCTAGCGGAAAATATATGCGTACTTTGAAAAAGTAACTATATCTAAAATGCTCTTCGACATAAATGAAATCGAAAGATATAAATTGTTTTTCAATCGGATTTTTAGAAGCCAATATGTGGAATAAAACGTATTTTTGAATTCGACACCATCTGCATTTACGCCCTCTACCGGCGAAATTGTAAATCGTAAAAAAAAAACGAAATAAAGGATCATCATTTGCATATTTCAAGCTTCTTAATGCAAAAAGAATTTTTCAAATCGGACTAATAGTTGCTGAGATATCGTTGGTACAGACGGACGGACGGACAAACCGATAACAGAAGCACGATCTTCTTTACAAAAGACGTGCTAAAAAAAAAGATGGGGAGGGTAATCGGAAAGTGGAAGGCAAGAGTGATCTCTAATTGTAACGCCGCGGAGATTTCATGTCATACCAATAGTAAACTAATTTCATTGCTGTCTTGGATTGTTGACTTTACTTTGGGAGCTCGGTGTCAAGTCAGGACTCTGTGAGGCCTTTTCCAGGAGCTTCCTAGCTGTTGTTATAAAAACAGAAATAATAATGTAACCATTAATCAAGAATCTGTAACACCAGAAATAATAAATGAAATGAAATAAATTTAGAAAAATCTAACCAAAAAAAAAAAGAAATTCATCTACTGTTCCTTCTAATCATTTTTCTACTGTAACACATTACTAGTAACTGGATAATAATAAATGTACAAAAGTCAACCTCCTTCTTAATTGTTATGGCACCTGACAAATTTTCCCGGTAAATTTCGGGAAGGTCTCCTCCACCTTGGAGAAATTCTGTGCGCCACGGCTCACGCCCCTCCCCCTTGTAAAATTTCTGGGTGCGCTACTGGTACAGGAAAGGGGGGCTAAGTATCGTATAGGGAACCACAAATTCTGAAGTGTTTAGCAGAAATTTCGCTAAAAAGTTCTGTTCATGTAGATTTTACTCGAAGCTGATGGTGTTATCTCCAAGTAAAAACAAGGCGTTTACAGGAACATACTGTGTAACAACCCCCGGTCCTTTCTAGCTCTTATTCAACATAGCTACGATCCCGCGAGAGTGGTCACATAATTTTGTTGGGTCGTTCCCAAAAGTCATTGCTTGAATAGAAAAAATATAGAATCCGAAACCTTTGTAATAATAACAAAAACAAACAGTTTATTTCGTTAGAACTATGTGGCTTAGAACTTCTTGAAGTGCTGGTTAAACAAAATGATGAATTGACTTGATCTTCATCAGCTGCTATACGGACCCTAGACCAAAGCAAAAACTCACGACCAGACCTCTCTCTCCAAACTCAAGGTCCCATCTGTCTCGCTTGCACTTCCAAAAGGTCATCTCCCTTAAAATTTCAACTACCCACTTAAACGGATTTCATAATTAATCTCCCCTACGTGGGGATACCTGTCACACCCTTAAGCTTGTGTTTCACTCACTAACGCGCCCTCGAAATAATCCCATTGCCACACAAGACAGGGACAACTCTCTTCAAATATGTATGTACTAAGTCATTTGTAAGGCGGCTAATCGTGTGTATCTGACAGCAACAGCCTTAAACATTCCGATTTCGTCCGCTCTGCCCGAAAATGGCGCGAACAAAGAAATTTCACTTGGGGAATGAATATATACATACATATTTAGAATTATCTTTTGCAATCTGGGGGCTAGCAAATCTTACATATTGTATGTAATATTTATTCAATGTATGTTGTAGTGGGAACTGTGGATACGAATCTCCATGGCCTTAAACGAGTTACTATTATATTTCTTCGCGATTTTAGTTTACGCCATTTTTTGCAATATTTATTGTCATTAAGTTGTTTATGAAGTTTAGTTTAACCTGACAAGGACTCTCTCCCTCATCTTTTAAAACTAAAATTATGAAAATGGTGTTTTTCAGATACTTTCTTAGACGGATTTTCTCCATTTTACAGAATAATTAAACATTAAATTTAACAGAAAATTCATTTTGTATAACAAAACCTCTAAATTCGAAAAATTCACACACGTTTATCCAAGTTCTCTAAAATCTTAGATGGTTGAGCTCGCCATGTGTTGTAACTGCTTAAATACTTAAGGGCGGGAGGGCTAAAGGGTATGCTCAAAGAAAAGTTGGACAACCTGTATCGTCGCTCCTGTTGCAACATTTGCCCAAATTATTTTTTAAGTCCTCCAATCTCTCGGTAGAATTACATGAAAGATGTTTTTGAAACTATACAGAATATAAAAAGAACCCAGTACATTTGAGTCTGTTTAAAAATGTGGGAGTTTTGTCAATAGAAATCCCAAGTTTTTCAGAAAACATTACAGATTTGGAAGGCAGTAATTTACATATTTACAAGTCTAAAACTCTCAGAAGAACAATCTGGTAATTTTAGAATTTTGAACACAACACAAATCTATTTCTCAACCCTATTTTCATAATTACAATTCCTGTTTCCTCCCTTTCAAAAATTATGATCCTTTTAAAAGATTATGCTCCTTTTTTGCAAAAAAGTTAAAAGTAATTAAGTCAAGAACTTAATTTTTGGGTGTCCATAATATATATGTAATAAAATATCTGTATGTTCCGTATCAACTCCTAAACCCTTTGACCAATCTGGAATAAATTTTGCACGGTTACTCTCTAGAACCCTGCGGAAAATATAGTCTACTATGAAACCTGGATGCCCCATTCCCTCCCCTGATTTCATATCCTTGACACTTTGTGCCTAAACCCAATTTTTCATAGTTACTTTTTAGGACCCTGCAAAAAATATAGGCTACGATGAAACTTGGACACCTCACTCCCTTCCCCCTGAATTCATCTCCCTGACACTTTGTGATAATTTATATTTAGTGCATGAAGGCGCCACTTAATTTTAATATATTATATTTAGATATAATTGCAGCAATGAAGGATCAAACGGGATTTACCTAACAACCAAATGAATTTCAGTTAATTATTATAAACTTCTATACTTTTTATGTAATTTTAACTTAAACCTAAATAGCGAAAACCTATTGGGCAAATCAATCCAAAATCCAAGAAAGTGAATTTATTAAGAGAAGCTGAGATCCTTAAACAGCGTGAATTTCGTAACGAAAAACTCTATTGGAAAAAACAATCCAAAACCAAGAAAAATATTCGGAAAGCGCTGATTCATGCATTTTTTTTTTTGTTAAATTCGGGCAACGCAGCGTTCCTCCGCTGTTGTATAAGTAAAATAAATCAATTTTTTTAAGAAAAGTATAATTAAAATTTTACATGACATGTACACGTGCTTAAATTTATAACTAAGCTCTTCTTTTAATCATTTGCTTCGAGGGCTTACTACTATAACTAGGGACGCTTTTAGCAGACAGACTCAAAATAAATGGACATTTTTTCCTGTTAATGAACTTCAGGGCCTACAACAAATGTGAATTGGACATCTCTTGTATCAATCAAACACAAGCAATCACTTTCTTAGATAATAAGGTCAACCCGATTGTATAAGTAGCTCCTTTATAGTCATGAGACGCGCTAATTATCTATTCTCACTCGCAACTACACAATGCATTTTTTGCTTCCTTTCAATCGAACCAGAACCAGCTAGTAATTGTTATAAACAACTGGAGCCTTACATAAGAAATCGGGCTTTATACAGCAACGCAAGAAAATTAAAAAATATATTTATTTAAGTAACTCAAAGATGGTTTTTACCTTGTTATTAGCCCTTCCTTGAACCACGGTGCAAGAAAATCGTAGACGAAGGTTTTGTCTAGCAGGGAGTTGCTACTCAAAACAGCCTGAAAATAAAATACAAACAGTGGATTTAAATGTGATGTTAGTATTTATGTCAAAAAAATAACTCAGTATAGCAACTACTACATAAATCTCAAAGTTACTACTAACATAAACGTGATGCACTACTAAATAAGAAGAAAATAATTGCAGAGTAAGAAATGAGTGCCACTGCACGTGTTTAAGATAATATTATTAAGACTGGACCTTATAAAAGCGTGTTCGCACAAAAAAAAAAAATATTTAGGTCATGTTTGCAAATAGCCCACTTAAAAACTTGCCATAGTAAATAGAAACAGCAACGTATAAGTACAAATTTGGAAAACAACGAGAACTCTACTAAAAGATGTAAAGAACTCGAGAACAGGAAGCAGCGAAAAAAGTTGCGAATGAGCCTTCTGTGGAATCCAGCTAATTTCATACAGACTAAATTTGGAAGTCCCTTCTTTTAGGGAGGGATAGTGCATGTTTCAGTTGGTCAAGAAAAATATCCCAAGCACTGGCAAGAGTAAGTTGTATAACACCAGTACCCTATGTGGGAAAAAGTCTCCGGACACCACCTTTCGCAATACAAATGTAACATTCTAACAAACCACGTATACCATGTTTCCTCTGAAACTGAGGGTAAACTCCTCAGACTTTATATATCGTCCACTTGTGAGACATGGCCACTCATGCTGAGCTTACTGACTTCCAACGAGGAGTTATTATAGGGTGCCGTATCAGCAACTTGTCTCAACCTGTCTATGCGTGAGATTGCAGGACAATTGCAACACCCTCGGTCAACTGTTCAAAACATTATTAGTAAATGAAACGTAAGGGACTTACGACTGCCAAGAAACGTTCAGAAAGGCAAAGTAAATAGACGGAAAAGGACAAGAGAGCTCTGCGGGTACCGTCGTTCTACTGCACAAGTCATCACCAAGGAATTTCAGGATTAAATAGGGGTCAGTTCGTGAGGAACTGCACAAGTTAAATTTTCATGGCAGAGCTGCCATGAAAATTTAACTTGTCTTTATCTTGCTAAAGACAGTTCCTTACGAATTGTCTTTAGCAAGTTAAAGACAGTTCGTAATGAACTGCACAAGTTAAATTTTCGTGTCAGAGCTGCTGCACACAAGCCGTTAATAACTCGTAAGAATGCGAGTAAGTGATTTGCTTGGTGCCAAGCACATCGCCGAAGGACCCTAATCCAATGGAAACGAGCGTTATGGAGTGACGAATCACGCTATACCATTTTTAAATCCGATCGTCTTAAAAATTTTAAATCCGATCGGTGTGACGTAAGCCAGGTGAACGGTATCTGCCAGAATCGCAACTGTTAAATTTGCTGGTTTCAGTGTCAGGGTCTGGGGATGTTTCTCGGGATGACTCGGAACGTTGGTTGTAGTGGATGGAAACATGAACGCCACGAAGTACCAGGACATTGTAAGGCCACAGTGCCTACACTTTGTCAGTTTTACGGAGACGGGCCATTCTTGTTTTAGCCCCCCTTCTTACAACGCGCCGTGCCATAAAGCACTCTCCATTTCCACATGGTTTGAAGATATGAATGTACAAAATTTCGAGTGGACAGCTCAAAGCCCTGACCTCAATCCTATAGAGGCCTTTTGGGATAAACGTGAACGTAGGATTCGAGCTAGGACGACATCCAACTTTTGGGTCTGAACTGACCACTGCTTGGAGGGAAGAATGGAACAATATACCTGCGACTAGTTATCAGAATCTCATTGGAAGTGTGCCAAGGAGATGGGACAATGTAATTTTAGCTAAAGGTTGGCCAACACCTTATTGATTTTTCCGTACATGCAGTATTGAATGAAAAGCATTGGTGTCTGAAGGCTTTTTTCCACGTAGTGTATTTTTGAAGAGAGTCTAACAACCACCGTGGACAATTTTTAGAGCTATAAACTGTCGCCCGCACCAAATTCGGGATCATTGGTTCCATGGAAGGGAGGGAACAAGTGCCATAAGACAAGCACATCCCCGATGCTTCATCCGGGACCGAATGGAACGAATGCTCTGAAGCCAACGCCTCAGGCTGCTCACCCACCGCGGCGGTAGCAACAGTATTTTCACCTCGTCTATAATGAACAAGGAGGGGATATTTATTAACATTTGGAGCATAAACAAAATGTCAGGTCCTTTATATTCAGAATGCCAGAAGTTACGCGTGACACATAAACTAACAAAAATTTGCGAAATCGAAATTTCTTTACAGTAGAGGAGACTCCCTGCGTAAAAATAATAATAAATAAATAATAAAAAAAAAAACTTTGTCCACAAAGATTTTCCCCGGCACTCTCAAGTTCGTAAATTTTCCAGAGAACTACAATGGTATTTTCCATTTAATTTTACACTGTTCTACTGGCAAGAGTTATCTCTGTGTGATTCAACCAAATTTTATCGATACAGATGATCAATGAAACTTCAGAAATGTAGTAGATTGACGTCACGGGCGGATTGGCCCATCAGGACATAGGGACATTTTGCGGTGGACCACTCGAGAAATGGCATACTTTCTCGTACTTTTTGCCTCGATTTATTGAAAAGAACGAATAATAAAACCCATATAATAGGATACGTCTGCACCTAACACTCTGATGCCATTCAGTACTTGCAGCGCCATCTGTTTTTATCCGGTGGCCGAAATCGGAAAAATGTGGAATAAAATGTAAGCTCGCCGCTATCGCACAATACGTAAATTCAAGGAGAAATATCAGAAAATGAAGTAACGTTTGTAAGACAAACGACTTCATCTGTGGAAACACGCACATGATCGAACAACTGTCTGCGACGTTTGTTCTGTAACGTAGGTGTTATTTCATTTTATTCGCATTGCAGAGTAATTTCATAAAAAGGAATAAAATTGCAGAGTAATTTCATAAAAAAAAATCAGCGTTGTTTTACTTCATAAAAAGAAACAAGTAAAATTGTAAGAAAGTAACAGCAGGCGTAGTTTTGATTCACTGTGATGGAAGTTTAAAAATTTACTGGTTCCCGTGGAATTTTTTCCTTGTAGTACAAGATGGAAGAAGATAAAGCTGAAAGAAAACGTCGCTTAAATATAGAACGGCGATCGTGTGCAAACCAATTTTCTAATACTTTGCATAACGTGAAAGAAGGTAAAACTGCAAAGAAATCTTTTGAAAAATCAAATGACAATAACACAAAACATTGTATATCAATAAGTCTTTAATTAACATTTTTATTACCTAAATTTTTACATTATATGACTTTTAACGTACTGTGACCGTCATATGACGAGTTAAAATCTATTACCCTATACACTGAGTGGCCACTTTATTATGACCAGCTGACAGTTTTAAGCAAATGAGCTATGGCTGCACGCTGTTGCCGCCAGAGGGCGAGGCTAGTATAAAAAGGGTAAGCTTAGTGCTTGCGACAGTGTAGAAGTGATTTTTGGGTGACGAGATGGGTAAAAAATGCGATTTTACGGACTTTCAACGTGGGATGATTGTAGGAGCTCGGAGCCATGGAGCGAGTATCACCGAAACCGCCGCATTCGTGAAGTGTTCCAGAGCAGTTGTTGCTAAAGTGTTTAAAGACTGGACTGTCAGCCAAAAAACTGGGTCTCTACGTGCAACGTGTGGTCGTCATCGACTAGTGACTGCTCGGGCGGAACGAAAAGTGTCCAGACTAGTAACAGACAACAGAAGGACCACAGTGCAGCAAATTACAGACCATCTTAAATCAAGGATCCCCTCAAATGATCTCTGCACGCACTGTTCACCATACACTGTATCGGATGGGATATGGCAGCCGAAGGCCTGTTCGAACACCTTTGCTGTCTGCAGTTAACAAGAGAAAACGTCTCCAGTTCGCACAGGAGCACAAGGATGGGTCAGTCGATAATTAGAAACAAATTATGTGGTCCGATAAATGACGTTTTCCGTTGCACCATGCCGATGGCCGAGTGTGAATTTGGCGGAAACAGCACGAAAGCATGGACCCCAAATGCATTGTTACAACCCTTCAAACTGGTGGAGGCAACGTTATGATTTGGGGAATGTTTTCCTGGCATGCTTTGGGCCCTTTAATTCGTGTTGATCAACGTCTGGCTGGCACATCATATCTAAACATCGTTGCGGACCAAGTGCATACTGTCATGTGGATGGTTTATCCCAATGGCGATGCCTACTTTCAACAAGATAATGCGTCCTGCCATAGTGTTCGTATTGTACAGGACTGGTTTCAGGAACATGCCGGTGAGTTTACTTTGCTTAGGTGGCACCCATAATCTCCATTAAGAATTTGTGGGATGAAGTTGAACGAGCCATCAGACAGCTGGATCCACAACCCTGCAATCTCACACTCCTGGAAAGTGCTATTCATCAAGCATGGTCTCAGATCGCACAAACCACCAATCAACATCTCGTAGAGTCCATGCCACGAAGAATCGACGCAGTATTAAAATCAAAAGGTGGCCCAACGAAGTACTGGGGAGGTGGTCATAATAAAGTGGCCACTCAGTGTATAATAGGCTTTTGTCATGGGAATATTGCGAAAATTTTGTTGGTGCCTATCTTGCAGTTATGTGCAATAATAATTCAACCGTTTATTATAGTTATGTATATGCATTTTACGATTCATGTTATAAAAATTTCAGTCACAACTTTTTCAGCCGTGCATGGCACGGGCTATGAGCCGGTTAATTTGATAATTATGAACAACAATTATCTTTATTTGAGCTGTATATTTATCGGAAAAGTTATTTGCTTAATAAAAAAAAGCCTTTTTTCTCTCAATATATCAGGCGTTTGCGCTGAATTTATGCGAGAAAAGTGCCGCTAAACCAAGCACGCTGTTATAAATTTCTTAAGCTACAGTTAACTACAGTTAAACGTAGGGCGTTGAACATGGAGCCCAGGGACATTGTTAAGCTCTAGCGTCGTTTCGTAACCTTGAAAGAGACACTAGTAGGCAATGTGATGGCCCATCACCCCCACCAAACCCTTACCCACAATCTGACAAAGAGCACTAGCCCATTTTCCCAATCCGCGACCCACCCGCATTTATGTTTAAAGGAAACTACAATTTATCAGTTCTGGTTCAAGAGTCAAAATAATGGGTAGACAAAAAAAGGTGTCTCCTGAAGAAGGATATATCAATACCATTGCGCAGTAGGCGACTAAATGAATATAAAAAACAATATGGCATTAGAGAAATTTTATGCTGCACGTGTGCATTTCAATTTTCAGGATGATCTTATGGTGATTTAGTAGGAAATTGGTTCTTCCATTTTTAGCACTTCTTTTGTAAAACATGATTGCGCTTATGTTATTTGTTTGTCCGTCCATCCGTCTGTCGACACCATATCTCTGCAACTATTAGTCCGACTTGTTTCATTTCTTTTAATGCATTGGGAACCTTGAAATATGCAAATGATGATCCCACATTTTTTTTTTCACGATGTACAATTTCGCCGATAGGGGGCGGGGCGTAAATGCAGATGATATCTCATTCAAAATACATTTTATTCCAAACATCCGATTGAAAAAAATTATTTTATCATTCGATTCCATTTATGTCGAAGACTATTTTAGGTATAGTCACTTTTTCAAGTTACGCATAATTTTTTCTCCTAGGGAGCGTAAAAGCAAATTCCGTTTTCTCCGATATCTCTACTTTTAAAACCCCGATTGAAAATGTTTTTTCTTCAGCGTATACAGCTCCTGATGGGAAATCTTGCGCATAAAATTTCTAATTTTTGGTAAGGAATGGTTTGGCCACCAGGGGGCGTAAGTGTTACTTTCTGCTTCTGATGTATTTGCCACAAAATCTGAGCTTCCAAAATCTCGAATGATGCCACTCACGTCGATAAACTTTTCGGAATATTTTTTTTTCTTAAAATATTGCATGTTATCTCCGACAGGGGGAGTAGATGTGTATCTTATTTTTGTCAATATCTCTGCTTCTAATGGTGCAATTTGAAAAATTATATCTTTGATGGATAGCGTTTCTGGTGGTTCAAAGTGTTTTTCATACAATTTAAAAAGTTTCAAGTAACTCAGACTTTTCGCTAGAGGACGTTAAGGTAAAATGTGTTTTCCCCGATATTTTTGCTTCTAAAACTCCGCCTTGAAAAATTCTTCCTGTTTCGCGTGTAGCTCCCAGCTGGGAAATGTTTTTCATATAATTTCTAATATTTGGTGAAAAATAATTTGGCCAATAAGGGGAATAAGTGTACATTTCTGCTTCTGATGTATTTACAGCAAGACCGGAGCTCCTGAAAACTCAACTGAAACTTTTTTTCCTGGACCGATACCGCTCATATCGAAAAACCTTTTGAAAATACTTTCTTCTTAAATAATGCATGCTTTTCCCGCCAAGAGGGGGGCGTAGATGCATATCTTATATAAGTCGATATCTCTGCTTCTAAGAATCAGATTTGAAAAATCCGTTCTTTGTTGGAGAGCGTTTCCGCTGCGAAATGTTTCTTATAAAATTTCAAATTTTTCTTAACGCACAAGTCTGCAACCCATTAAATTAGTTCATGACCGAATTCATTTTAGAATGCATATTTCAACAATTCTCCTTCATCCAGGATCTAAAAGAATGTTTTTCAACAGGAAATAGCTGCATTCCCGTAATCCAGTTTTTATGAACTGAGACCGCGAAAATGATTTTCAAATATTTTACTTCATTTATTGAAAGAGAAAAACGTTTCCTTTCCTTTTAATACTTCATTCAAAGCTGCCTTAAAAACATATATGGGCTATTTCTTTTACCACTTTCCTATGCAGTTTCCACCCAATATTTTGTAAAACCTTCTTCCTGAGGTTAAAGGCCTTGTTAGCCTTGAGGCTCCCCCGCCACGCGGGGTTTGCGGGATCTATCAGTACGTCCCAACACACTCACTCACGCACACACAAAAGAGAGCGAGTTGGCTAAGGAAAGATGTAAAGGGAATTGTATGCATGTCTGAGTAAAAAGTACGAACACGGTGAAATGTTAAAATGCGTAGCCTAGTAGATTTTGCGGTTCTAATCCCGATAATCTATCCGGGTTAAGACCAGATGACTCGTATAGATGATAAAGCTTTGCATGATGATTTTCAATTTTGACTTTTAGTAACATGAGCATGTCGTACTGCCATGTCGGATAAAACGGAATTTCGAATAACAGGGACTGTACTATACAACTTGCCCTAGTAGTCTGAGGCACTGGCTTCTGTCTAATCGCTCAAAACCCGGATGATGCATGGGTCGTATGCCTGTCAGATGGTGCTGGATTTGTCCCTTCCCAGGAGACAGTGGCCCCAAATTTGGGACAGACCACTGCTTATAGCCCTAAAATATTTTCATGGTGCTGGTTAATCCACGAAATTAAGAAAACAAAAAAGAACTGTACCACTTATTAATAACAAGGAACTGTACACCAATTATACTTAAAAATTGTATAACTATACTAGTAATCCGAATTTTCTGGCGTAGAATAGAATTCAGTTTCCAGGCTTTCGCACATCAACCAGATGGCTTTATATATAATAGCGTGGGCATGTTGAGAATGTGTTTTCTTATCATACAAAGGTGATACAGTTTGCTCTTCTACCTTCCTTCAAAAAGCCATCTGGTTGATGTGCGAAAGCTTTGAAAATTTTATTTCTATTCTACGCCAAAACTTTCTGATTACTAGGGTAGTTATATTATTTTAACTGTACCATTTGCTTCATACGTGAAATTTCGTAACTGTTTGGCCAACAAATCTCGAAACTTAATACTTGGGAACAGGAAGCTAAAATTTACTTACAACTACTTGTATTATGTCCTTCAAGTTTTGATCACATTAAGTAAGATATGGTCGCCTAAGAGTCGCAATTTTTGCAGCTGACTAAGTGTTGAACATATCTTTATGCCGATATAACTATTCTACAATTTAATAAATACATAGAAATACAAAATATTTTGCCGTGGTGTTATACATAACAGACTTTACCTTTGATGAACACTTCTTGAAATAAATAACAGCACCGGCACGTAGAGAACGCGTTTTCTTATCATACAAAGGAAAACAACTGTCTACTTGGGAGAAAAATAAGGAAGCATAAATTCGCGTCAAGACACAATTCATCGCTTGATAAAGCATTGTGAGAACTAGCTGTCAAAGTTTCCTTTTTGTGTCACCATGTTTTGACAAAACATCAGACAATTCTCATGACTGACACAGTGGTTGGCACAATTACATTCTTTATGTGCTCGCTCTGTGTAAATACAGTGCCAAATATACATTTGATCGGATATTTCATCGCAATCACAAATAGTTGGCGGTTGTTGTTGATGAGTCCCGCAGAGAAATCATTTTGCTTCCGTAAGGAAAACTCCAGAGGAAAATCTGAGGATGTAGATGCATCTTGAATAATGAAACCATTTTCTTTGAAACCGTCTAGAAATGTAAAAAGACTGACTTTTCGTCAGCTTTACTTTGCTGTAGGCGAGAATTTTTTACCTTGCAGAGATTCGTCAAAAGTTCAAAATAATAATAACAATAATAATAATAAAAAGAAGTGGGTGTAACAAAATAAAGAAATGCTCATTTTAAAATGTACAGCTTCTTCCTATTCCACATTATTATTTTAACATATGGCAATCTAGCCGTAAAAATACTTTGGGACAGTGAGATTTAATAACTGTTTTTACACTTCTGCATCATTGCCTTTGGCGTTCATTGCCGATGGCCTGATAGTTACAAAACTGATGAAACATTAGTTAAATCTCATGTTGTTCCGGACTTTAGAAGTTGGACATTTACTTGAATTTTATACAGGAAAACCAGGTTACAACGCAAATTCTTGAGATCAAAAACATTTTTTGAAACATTATAAAGAGAAAAGAAAATTGTTTGGTGATTTAACGACCACAGTGAGCAACTCAATTATAAGCAGTCACCGTCCCTAATTTGTAGCCATTGGTTCCAGGAAAGAGAGAGAGCCAGTGCTGTAAGACAAACACATCATCTATGCCTCACTCGGGATTCAAACCCGGACTCATTTCGGACGAGCGGTCAGATTACTGCACCACCTAAACAGCAAACAGAAGAATGAATCAGCATTCTGTCTACTCTTAGAAGATTCATAAATATGAATCTTCTAAGAGTAGACAGAATGACAATTGAAGATTGAACCAATCGGCCTTTTACCAGCCATCACTGGAAGAATCCTCCAGGACCGTGGACTCACCAAAAAAACTGTGTGCTAGAGTAAAACCGAAAAATGGTAAAACTATTAGTACTCCGAATTTATTGGAGTAAAATATAGAAATCAAAGTCTCTAAGCTTTTGCACATCAACCAGATGCTTTTCTCAAAGGAGGTAGACAGCAAACTGAATAACAGAACGCTTTAACAGTAACAGTTTGCTGTCTATCTTCCTTGAAAAAGCCATCTGAATGATGTGCGAAAGCTTGGAAACTTTTATTTCCATTTTACGCCAATAATTTCGTATTACTCATATAGTTTTACTAATTTAATGCAGTTGCTGTACATTAATTGCATTGCATACAAATATTTTCCAATTAATTTCTCGTTATTAATTGGAAAATACTAGTAATGCAATGCATAAAGAATTCTTAAATCCACCAAATATGTCAGAACAAAATGCAAATATACTTGTACCGTACTTAAGCAGAAATATTATTTTCTTCATATAGCATTACAGATCGTCAACAACCCTTGCCGCCGAATGGAGCCACAGCAGGGCATGTATCAGATTGGGTGGCCAGCCCGATGCTGGGGGGTGATCGCGGGGCCGCCACTGGGGTCTGTTTTCAGTGGCCTACCTCCACTCTCGCGTTATGTTCGGGTAAAGACCTGCAGGCTGTCCGAATCGAATGGGTGGCAGCGAGAAGGGTTCCCCTGCGGCCTCCTACCACACAGCCAAGCGGCAGGCTATTAGCCAACTGTGCCACGCCCGTGGAAGAAAAATTTTAGATTAAAATAAAAACACGCGGAAAGTCGTGGTCAAGCTTATGCATTATTTCACTGGAAAACAGAATAGAAATATATATATATTTTTCTGAAGAAGTAACGTAAAAAACGTTCATCATAAATGTTATTGGATCTACAGTACTTTGTAACAAATGCAATTATTCATAAAAAATCAATTAACATATTTTCAACTGTATTAAACTAAGAATATTTCGCTCCATCTAGCATGTCATTGAAATTGAGTGCTTATGGAGTGCTGAGAGGACGGTGCATCGTGAGTGTAAATATCTTACAAAGTTCTAGTTTTACAAGGGTTGTACCAAAAGTAATGCAAAAGTGGGCATAACTTTATTATTAACTGACAGAGATCATTCAAATTGCACATGTGGGTAGAGTAACTCTTTTCCCATTCAAAAGGTACTACACAACATAGTCACCATCACAAGCGGCGATGCATTTGCGCCATCGTTGAACCAAACTCTCGAATCTTCTTTGAAAAAATTCAGGCGTGGACTGTTGTACCCACTTCTATCTCGTCTGTGTCATCAAATCGTTGTCTCCGGAGACTCTCCTTCATTGGACCGAACAGGTGGAAGTCAAAGGGTGCCAGATCTGAGCTCTACGGTTGAGGGGGGGGGTGCACCTAGCACCATGATTTTCTCACCGCCTGATTTGCTGCCAAAGCGTGTGTTCTCGCATTGTCATGTTGAATGTGGATCTTTTCAGATTCTTGTTTAGTATCTTCCTCCCTAGGGTTTCTCTAATCTTCTTGAGTATCTCAGTGTACCTCTAGATGGTCACGGTATGGCCACGTTCCAGAAAATCAAGGAGAATGACACCCGTCATTCCAAAAAACAGTCACGATGACTTTCTGTGTTGATCGCTGGCACTTGAACTTCTAAGGCCTTGGGCGTAGTGGTGTGACGCCATTCCTCGGTTGATTCTCAGTTTTCGCGTCGTAAAGATACACCCGCGTTTCATCCCCTATCACCAGACCGAGAAAAAAAACGTGTCTTCATTAGCTTCAAACGCTTCCAAACACATTAGACTTCCTTCAAATTGGATGTCAACTGCCGAGGTACCCACTTTGCACACACTTTCCGATACTCTAAGTCTTCCACCATCTTCTGTATGGCATTTTGACCACAGTCCAGTTGTGCAACAAGGTCGCGGATTGCGACTCGTCTCTCCGCGGAAATCAATTCATCCACTTGCTGACGATTCGTGTTAATGGTCGCAGATGATGGTCTTTTACTCTGTGGTTTGTCTTCAATGCTGGGTTCCTCTCCTTTGAATTTCATGCATCTGTGCACATTGCTCTTGTCAATGGTGTTATCTCCATAAAGATTGTGTAGCTTTCTGTGGATGTCGGACAGTCTGCACCCTTTCTTCGTCAAGAACGCAATGACGGCACGTTGCTTCTCCTTGAAATCTCTTATTTGCCTGCAATGAAGAAGAGTTACCATAGAGGAAGATTTACTCTACCAATATGTGCCATTTGAACGACCTTTGTCAGTTAGTAAAAATGTTATGCCCACGTTCGCATTACTTTCGATACAACCCTTATATAAAGTGTTCAAACTGTCTATTTTATTTGCAATAGCTCTGTCCATTTTTCATATTGAATTTATCATATTGTATAATTCGCAATTACTCTTCCCTCTAAAAATTGCAAGTTTTTAAGTTGTGCAGATTGTAGACTTATTTTATGCTTCGTTTTTATTTGAATACAACTGGAGGTACCCGGGTTTAGCAAAAAAGAAAAAAGAAAAACAACACGAATCTGCTTCTGGGGCAGTATTTTCCGAGTTTTCTAAACTTGTAAATAGGATATAATGCACGGAAATATAACTGAAATGTGTTCCGGAATGAAAAAAGAAGTATTAAAAAGACAACAATCTATATATTTGTGCCGGCACAATCGGTTTAAACCAGCAGTCTTTATTTACTGTAAATACGATAAATTTGAAATACTTGAAACACCTACATTTTTATATCGTGTTGTGATCAGCGTAATGTACAGAACCTCTGGGTGAACAACATTGAGGGTTCTTTTATTTGGAATCAATATGAAGAGGTTTTTATTTTTCCAACTCGGGAGCAACTAACATAGAGCAGGCCGTAGGAAAAGCGCAAATTTTGCAAGTTGAGTCCAACAATTTTTAAAGATTTACCCTGTATCTTGTTGATACTCTTAGCAAAAATGAAAACAATAGAAAACCGTGGGCGTCAAAATTAAAATGGAAGATCAGATGGGACGATTGAAGTACGTGGAATAAAATCATGGTCTCCTGTGTATGTAACATGGCTGATCATTATAGTAGCTCTGATAACATTTGGCACCAGTTTCTTGATAGTAATGTTTCATGATATAGTGCTGGGGATCCAGATTTCATACAATAAAATAAATAGAACCTTAAGATGAAGACGGAGAATTTGAGAATGGAGATAGAGCAATATTAAGCTTTAAAAAACTGAAATGCGAGAAAATTCACATTTTCATTTCATTTCATACATTCAATTTACGTTTCATTGAAATATATTTCCTTTCTATAAAATCGCAGAACTGTTTTTTTTAAATAGTGGAGATATTTATAGCGTGTACTAAAACATTGAGAGCCGCGGTCTGAAACGTAAAAAAACACACCTGCACCTGCGGCCAAAGGATACACGCGACATTTTGGAAGTCTAACAACGTAAACAAAAAAAATATAATTTTAAATTGTTAATCGTGCCAGTAATGTCAAATTCCAAACCATGGTTAAAGAAACCTAAGCAAAATCTTCCCGTCGAAATAACTTAGAACTCTTTATAGCGAGTAATACAGTAACACACGAATATCCGTGGTCTGAAACATAAACCTGCAGACAACTGGGGAGGATGAATGTACGTAATACTTTGGAAATCTAACGCAGTAAACAGAATGATCGAATTTCTAACTGTAAATCACGCGTTATGTCAAATTCGAAACAATGTTTGAAGAAACCCAGGTAAAATCTTCTCGCATAAGTAGCTTGGGATTTCTTACAGTGTGTGGTAACAAACGGTGCGCCGCGGTCTAATATTTAAACAAACCGACATGTAACTGCAGCGAAATCATACACCTCAGACTTCAGAAGTGCATCCCAAAAAATTCCAGCGCAACCGATCAATAGCACCCCTTCTGTTTTCCCGCATAGGTTTGTAATACACTGCTGGACAATTGCTAAGGACGGAACATAAACGGCTATTTAGCACATAAAAAAGTAAGTGTGGTTGGATGCCAAGTGAAATAAAATAATGTCAGAATGCCAGGACATTACAAGAAAGACAATTTATTGTGCTCTGAAATCCAGAAGGCTTTGGAACGTGTTCAAGGGACAAACAGGCCATTTTGTGCAGAATACGTAAACGTGAAAAAAAATGCAATTACCGTCGGCAGGCGTTCCGGCGTAAGATGTCAATACGGGATATAGCCACCATGGAGGGCGATGCAAGATTCCACACGTCGTGTCATGCTTTGCACAACATTATCAAGCAGCTGTTGGGGTAATTTATCCCATTCCTCTGTCAGTGCACGGATGAGGGTGTCCTTGTTTATTGCAGGGCATTGGCGACCAGCAAGACTCCTCCCCAAAGCATCCCACACATTTTCAATGGGATTCAGATCTGGAGAACGTGCTGGCCATACGAGGCGTTGAATATCCTCGCTCTCAAGACACTCCTGGACAGCGACTGTTCGATGACATGTGCGTTGTCGTCCATGAAAAGGAATCTATCACCGACAGCACCACGGAACATGCGAACATGAGGTAGCAGAACATCATTAATGTATCGTTGGCCAGTCATAGTCCCAGTTGAAAGCACATAGAGGGACGTACGGCCATTGATCACGATGCCTGCCCATACCATGACACTACATGTCGGATATCGGTCCCTTTCCTGTATGTTTGCTGGACAATATGCAGTACCACTATCACGCCAGATCAGTTGTCGTCGACAATCAGACGATAGACTGTATCTACTCTCATCTGAGAAGAGGACAGCAGACCAGTCGTTATCAGTCCAATTGCGATGTTGATGGCACCATTGCAAACGGGCGGTACGGTGACCTCCGGACAATGGGATACACACAACAGGACGGCGGGCGTATAGTCCTCCTTCATGCAAACGTCTGGAGACAGTTTTTCGGGAGATCCGCTTGCCAGTAGCAGCCATAAACTGATTTGCTACCTCATTAGCTGTGCTGCGCCGGTGTCTTTTTGTTGACAGCACTATGTACCGATCTTCTGCAGGTGTCGTACTGCGAACACGACCTCCCCCGTGACGTTTGCTACACTCTCCATTTGTTTGAAACGATTTCCAAAGCCTTGAAACAACACTGTGGCTGACGTCGAACTCCCTGGCAACATCTGTTATTTTTCGCCCTTCTTCAATCTTGCCAATAATACGGCCACGCGTAAAATCATCTAGGTGATGTCGGGAAGACATACTGAAAATTGCAAGTTCGTCAATTGATTCTTTCCCTTTCAACTTTGCGTTTGAACAACAACGGTCAATACGCGTCAAATCCTTTATATCTCTTATCAGCGCTATGACGTCACGAACAAGTTCGGCAATCCAAAATTTGCATACGCACAACACGTCTTACTGTATCCCGCACTTATGCTAATTTCCACATTTTCCTGCCTTCCATTTTATGGTTGCTATCGTTGCTATTGTCATCCGTCCTTAGCAATTGTCCGGCAGTGTACTAGTCTGCCTCGATAAAGCCAAGCGCGTAAATGTGTGAACGTTTGGAATATATAAGTTGCTACGACAATAATAATGATAATAAAAGCATTTTTGTAATGGCTTCTTAGCATCCACTTCTCGTAATTTACGCAAATATGCAATGTGATATTACGTTTATGTAAAATGTGATGAAATAATGTTCATTGGTGGAAATAATAAAGTACATAATGAATATGTTACTAGTATATTAAAACACATTTTTTCACAACGATGAAATGAACTATCATTGCGTCACCCAGAAGAGACAGCATACCGCATGATCATATTTCAAAATGGTTAAATGCTTTAAAAAATAATAAATTAATTAAAATCAGCAAATTGGAATATATATATATACTAGTAATTCGTGTGTATACACACACACTGCCTGACAGGGAAAATGCCACGCCACGAAGACGTGAACGCAGAGTGGGTGCACGCGTACAAGTGATGCAAATGATTTCATTTGCAGGCCAATCACGCGCACGGCGCGCGGGATATAAGCGGACAACCAGCCCTTGAGGTCATCACTCGAGACATCGTCATGGTCGCGAAAAGTGAGTGGTTCTGCTGTAACTGTGTTTGGAGAACGAACAAGGATTTCCAATAAGACGCCGTTGTATGCGATACTGTCAAACGGGTGAGTTCATGAGAGGTCTCATTGTAAACCTTCGTACCGCTGGATGGTCCTTGCGTCGTATTGAGGAAGAAACGCAACGTGATGCCACAACCGGTTGCATTTGGAGACAGTGGTCCCAGGAAGGATATGTGCAACGTCGTAGGGTGCCTGCCCAGCAGGACGCACACGATATAAAGGCAGATAGCAGCGATAACGAACGTCCGCGTAGCTCAATTGGTAGAGCGACTTATTCCGGAATGAGGGGACCCGGGTTCGAGCCCCGGCGTGGACAAAAATGACGGAGAAATTTACTTCGTTATACAGTTCAATGACTGAAAGATATTTTGCAATGTGACATCAAATAGTTCGGGAGTTTTGGTGTTCCCTTTTCTCATTCCCTTTCCAATTTTTATTGGTGCTGTATTCTCAAATAGCCGAATCTTCGCACTTGCATTTTCCTAGATGTTACTAATAAAACTAATGTATGCATCTTCAATACCGCAGGATTTCAAAGCCATTGTAA
Organism: Macrothele yani; assembly: GCA_039090855.1. NCBI lineage: Eukaryota > Metazoa > Arthropoda > Arachnida > Araneae > Macrothelidae > Macrothele > Macrothele yani. Next base: position 44,851,094 of record CM077015.1, on the reverse strand, counting down.
CTGCTGATGGTTTCACGAAATCAAAGGTCTTTTCATAATCAGTAAAAGCCATGCATAATGGGAGTTCATATTTCGTCGTTCTTTCAGTTAGTTCTCTCAGTACATGGATTTGATCTATAATGCTGTAGCCACTCCTGAATCCAGCTTGTTCTCTCGGTTGAGCCATGTCCAGTGTTACCTTAAAGCGATGTGAAAGAACCTTCGTGAGGATTTTATAAAACATTGATATAAGTCTGATGTGCCTGAAGTTCCTGAGATCCTCGATATTACCTTTTTCATGTAGCAGGATCATTGTAGCAATGTTCCAATCCTCAGGAGTCTTCCCTTAATTTAGACATTTAGTGAGAACTTGGTGGTGTGAGTTTAGTTTCAATTTCTCCACTTGCGTCTTGTATAATGTAAACGGTAATTCCATCTTCTCCCGGAACTTTTCCGCGTTTCATCTTCTTAACTGCATGTGTAACTTCTGCCCGGAGGACTGGAGAGATTTTGGAACTCTTACCTTTCGTAATGACTAGAGTAGATACATTTTACATATAGTTTTGAGTAGAATTATTTCACCATTGTCAAACTTTCGCCTCCATTTCTTGTTACAATGCAATAATCTGTTTTCTTTCCTTACTGTGATGCCGCTTTTCTCTCTTCAGGCTTTGGTTGTTTTCATTGAATTTCCTTATATGTTTAGTGATACTTTTTTGTACTGTCTTGCATAGCTCTATACATTTCACTTTGGAAGTGACATATTTATTTGTCCTCATCTCCCTTCTCTTTTGCATCAGCATTTCTATTTTTCTTCATGTTAATATTTTCTTCATATGCAACTTGTCTTAGTACCACCTATTTTTGTTGCCGTTTCCACAAGAGCCTTGGTTATTTTTCTGTTAATTTCAGAAATGTCTACTTCTTGTAATGTTAGATCTAGGACGGAGAATCTGTTCCTCAGTTCCACTTTGAAGGTATTATGATGCATTTTAACGTTGGTCGTATCAATACGTTTTGTTTATTTTAGGAGTCTAGTGCTGTGGCGCATCTTGCATCTCACCATTCTATGGTCAGTACATGTGTTGAACCTGCTCAGCACGATTCAGTCTTCGATGAAAAATTTGTTGTTACACATAAAATCAATTTTACTTGTCATTCCATTGGGATGCTTCCATGTCCATTTTCTGTGTTTTTTTTTCTTGAAAAAGACACATAGGAAATGGACATGGAAAAACCATGATGAAAAACCTTTCTGCCTCGGAATTTACCTACCGAAGTTTCATTATGTTGCTGTTGCCCTATTTTCGCATTGAAATCACTCATAATGCCTTTATTAAAATCACTCATTGAAATCACTCATGCCTTTATTATTTAGATGCCGAATTTCTTCGTAAAATTCTTCAACTTCTTCCTCAGGATGACTTGTGGACACGTAAGCTTGATAGTCTGAGCCTGGTATCTTTTTGAAAATTGGATAACGAGTTGGGCAGCTCTGTACGAGGAACTTTCAACTTCTAGAACTTTTTCCTCCGGTTTCTTGTTTATTATAAATCCAACACCACTAGGTCTGCCAGTATCTGTCCCACGACAGTGAAGGTATGTCCACTTTTCAGTTCAATGAGATCGCCTTTTCTTCTTACTTCACTTAGCCCAACGATGTCCCACTCGTTTGTTTGCAGTTCCTCCTCCGATTCAAGCAGCCTTGAATCAGAAGAGAAAAGAGCATCCATTGAACGTAGCCAAGATCAGAATCAGATGGAAGCCTGGTCCGGTCCTCCGGTGATTCTTAGCACGCAAGTCGTTTTTTTTTGCTCGGATTTTCGGACATTTTAAGAAGTTTCTCGATTGTTGTGAGTTATTCTTTCTATCCTACCTTTAAGTTAAAGGTGTGTCATATCTTTTCGTGAAATCCTAAGACGGGTGAGTACTACATTATTGCTATTTCTTTCATCTTGTGTCCAACCACGCTGGACGGCACACACAAAACCCAAAACCATTGATAATGGCGGTATCCACTTCAGGTACGCCTCCGATGCCCCTCATCACTAAAACACATGAATCGCTACAGACCGCTCTCTCTCGTCGAGTGACGTCAGAGGTTTCTCCTTGCTGCTCACAACAGCTCGCTTCCATCACGCCACGAGGCGCCGCCCGGGTCAACGAATCTACGTCACTGCCTGATCTCTCATCCTCGCTCGCAAATAACGGCGAGGCTATGGATACTGACTCACATCTTCCATCAGATACAAAACCGTAACGCTCCCTGTTATGCATCGACTCTCAGTGCACATCTACAAACGCTGCAGACATGACACCATTTGCTCTGAGCAAATATATCACTCGAAATGGGGATATACTTAAAATGCAAATCCCAGAATCCTCCACAGTTGCACAAGACTTTTCACTGGAACTCCGGAAGGGTGTTAGTATTGATGCTGTACCCAATACGACTCTGAAAAAATACAGTATTGCCATTAATAAAGCCATGCCTATGGGGGCCATAACTCATATGGCTCAGCGGCCGCGAACTGTAATAGTTTACCTTTCTCAAATTGACTTTGCTAACCAACATATCAGGAAAGGAAACAATATTGGAAATCTTACTTTAGGTGTCTCTCCTCTTGTTGAAAGACTTGTTTCAGCGTCTTATTATCCTGTACCACCGGAAGTAAAGAACTGTCTTCTACGGGCTGCTGTCAGCACCTGCGGAGAAGTGATTGGCGATTTTCGTACGCTCTGGGCAGCGCCTCTTGATACTGATGACTGAAATATTGAGCTTTTGGCGACAAGTGGAAATGCGTTTTCCCACTCCTGAAGACCTTCAAAACTGCGCCATCCGGCTAAAAGTAAGCGTGGGTGTTCTCGTTCCTACGACATATACATTGAAGTGCCAGAAAAACTGGTACAGACGTGCTTATGCAAAACACATAGCAACGTCACCTATGCGCGTACTCGGTTGCGTCCGCCAGTGCGTATATAAAGCGATAGGCATCCTTGCCACCGGTCAGAGCTGTTTTCAGCATGAGAATGACAAGTAATAACGATTTAAGCGATTTTTAACGCGGTGTCATAGTTGGCGCTCGTGAGATGGGCCATAGTATTTCGGAGGTAGAAACGAAGTTCGGATTTTCACGGATGACCATTGCAAGGGTGTACCGTGACTGCAAAACCTACAACCAACGATACGAGTGTAGCCGAAAAATGACATTGGGTGAACGAGACCATCGTCGGCTGTCAAGAATCGTTTCACGCGATAGGCGCGCAACACTCTCACAGGCATCATCGAAATTCAATGCCGGAGCCTCAACAAGCATCAGCGTCCGGACTGTGCAACGTACACTGCACGATATGGGATTTGGGAGCCGACGCCCATCTCGAGTCCCCTTGATGGGTGCACGACACAGAGCTATGCGCCTCGCTTGGGCACGGCAACACCGCCACTGGACACTTGATGACTGGAAACAAGTAGCCTGGTCTGACGAGTCGCGTTTCCAACTGTATCGGGCAGATTGAAGGATTCGTGTGTGGAGCAAATCCCATGAAACCATGGATCCCGCCTGTCAACAGGAAACTGTACCGGCTGGGGGGGGTCCGTAATGGTATGGGGTGTGTTCAGCTGGACTTCACTGGGACCCCTGGTACGTCTACAAATGTCTGTTACCGGCCAACGCTATGTGCGCATCCTTTCTGACGAAGTACACCCGTTTATGTCCTGCATTCATGCTGATGGGTTGGGCTTGTTTTAACAAGACAATGCACGTCCACACAAGTATCGGGACGCCACATTATGGTTAGAGGAGCATTCATCTGAGTTTAGGGTGTTGCCATCTCACCAAAGTCACCAGATCTGAACGTGATAGAACACATTTGGAATGCCATGCAACGAGCTATCGAACACAGGAATCAGAGACCTAGGAATACACCCGAATTGTGGAACGTTCTGCAGGACGTATGGAGTGCATTGACTACACCATATTTCGAGAAGCTAGTTCAGTCCATGACCCGTCGTATTTCTGCAGTCCTGCGCTCCCGTGGGGAACCTACCAAGTATTAGACTGGTGTACCAGTTTTTCTGGCACTTCGGTGTACATTGAGACAGATTTGTTCTGTAATCACCTTAAAACATCAGGACATGCACGTCGAACATGCCCACACCTTGGACATCAGAACATTACAAATCCTGCACCTCTCAGACCCTCCTTCTGGAAAGAACAATAATCACTTCACCAAACCTGAACCTCAGACTTAGCACTGGTTGGATTTGCTAAAGAAACCACCTGGAATCGCTCTCCACACTCTAAACCAAGTCAATTGGTAGCACTGCTCGTCCCCTCTAATGAAGAAACTACACACAACTCGTTTCAAGAATCATCGTTAGCTGATAAACAGATGACGGCCCCTTTTTTCGAACTCACATGGCAGGAAGTTACTGCCTCTAACTTGTTGACTTTTAGCTCTTTTCCGAGTGCTCAAGTCGATGGCGAGTGCCTTGGCCTCTTGGTGTCAAACATGCCTGAGCAGAACACGCTTTTTACTACTACATTAAACATCATACAAGTTCAACCAATGCCGGATATGGACGTCGCAAACTTTATGGCTCCAACTTCATGCACTTCACGCCTTGATTTCCTGAATCAGAAGGAGGGTAGTGAACCTTGCCATTATGCTGAACCTCACTCCGTTGACTCCGCATCTATCTCGACTTCTCTGACAAGGGTTTTACCGGAGACGATCGTCTATCCTGTTCCATTTGAAACCTATATACCTAACCCTTCTCAAGCAGTGTCAAGTTTGTCGATGCCTTCGCCTTCCAAGTGAACCATCGTGGAGTGTCAACGAGGTTCCTGTCGACGGGCCAGAGATCGCCGTTCTCGTAGCGACCGAGATTCACCTTTAAGCGATGACTCTTCCACAGAGTTTATGAAAGCAAAGACTCGAAGGGGAAAAGATACTAAAAAAGCCACCTCTACCACTTCTGAATATAATTGCACTACAACAACTATGGAGTGTGACGAGCACTCTGGCTCAGACTCTTCCTCACATGTTTTAATCAGAAAGAAACTGTTAAAAGCTCTTGAGACATCCAATGTTCCAAGACACCCTTTGCCCTTTAATTCCTTAAAAACGATACTTTGTTATCGCAATAAACCCAACTGCTTTAAAAAGTTAATCAATCAATACGAAGGGTCATTTGCAGAGATGCTTCAGCAAATTCAGGAACTAAAGGTATTTGCAAAATTACAGCTCCAAACCCTTTCTCACGTGCCAGATGATGTTCGTACCATTAAAATAAATTCCGTCGTTTCCAAGAAACTTATCTCAAGCTTCACAACTCAAATTCATATCATTCTCTTCCAGATCTTAACATTCAAATGTAGGGATTTCTCTAATCCCTTGGCAAATGTTTTAGTGCATGAAGATATTACTCATCATAACGCAGAAGTGCTCCTTCTACAATAAACAAACTGTTCTTCTGACTCCTCTTTACCCTCGGTGGAAAAACTGGGATTATACATTTTATCCCTCGCATCGCACCTCCTCACGTGGTGGTACAGCCATCGGATTGCATCTGCGGTTCCTACACGTTATATCTTCAGTTACTATCCACAACCCTTACCTAAATTATATTCAGCAACTTTCCTTCATTCTTGAAGATAAAGCATATCATAATTTCAATTTTTATATACCTTGCGATGATTCCCCAATTGAGCATCTCTTAGCCGCCATCAATAACGCTATTTCGATCATTCTCGGCTCCTCTAATGTGATTTTGGGAGGCGACTTCAATTGCACAACTGATCTTCAGATGAACCAAGTTCCGAACCATCAAGAACGATCCAAGGTCTACAATGTTTGCTAGCCGCCTTCACTTTCATTGATGCCTTTCGTTTGCTCCACCCAGACATTCACTCCTATATATGGCGTTCTATCAACCCTGCGTAATCATCGCCTTCACACTCATTCATGCCTTTCGTTTGCTACACCCAGACTTCACTCCTATACATGGCGTTCCATCAACCCTGCGTAATCATCAGTGGCAAGACTAGATAGAGTTTATCTCCTCTGTTGTCGTGCCGGCACTCCAAGGAAGTCATCACCACCCGACGGCCAGTCCTTCTCGACACTCACGTTGAAAAGTGCCTACTTAAATGATTCCAACTTCTGCAGAATGATTCGCAGTTTCCTACAATCATAAATCGACAACGTTGATCCCACCCAGAGGACCCTCCAAGTATTGGTCAGACACGAAACACCACCTTTTTAACACTTATCCGCCAATACACGTACTCCGCTACGGTCAAACGGAACATGAAGTTGCAGAACATTTGGTCCACGCTGGCTGATCTCAAGCTAAACGATCCGATGTTTCCGGTTATACAAGCTGAGCTAAAAACCTTCTTAACTCCCATGGCTGCTCAGGCGATACAAGGATTACGCTTTCTACATCTTACTCCTATTAACAACTCGTATGAATACCTCCACTCTTTCGAAAATACTCGTCGGGAATCCACCACGATTCGACAACTTCGACACTCCTCTGGGGAAATCACGTCAGATCCTGATGTCATGTGTTCCTTGGTACACGAATTTTTCAAGCGAAATTGTGTTATTCACCTAGACGACTCAACATCTCATTCCTCACTACTTAGTCTCTTCCTAAAAATCCAACTCATCTATTAGGTGTAAAAATAAGTTTGAAAGTTTCTTTTGTGTGACGTATCCGCTAATTTACATATCCGACATTCCCCGGCGTTGTTTTCATGTGACCGTAACTGGTCCAGGGTATAAAATGTGACACAGAAGTTTTCCCAACAGTCATATGCACTTGCACATCGGTAGGTGAAAGATGGCAAGCGATACTGTATTTATTCAACACTGCATTCGTTACGAATTTCATCAAGGAAAAAGTGCTGCAAAAGCATGTGCATCGATCTGTACTGTTTTGGGGGAGAATATTGTATCGAAAAGCACGTGTGATTTGAGTTTTGGTTTAGACGTTTAAAGGAGGTGATTTTGATGTTAGAAATCGAGAACGTAGCGGCGCCCCACAGAAGGTTGTACATGAGGAACTGCAAGCATTGCTGGATGAAGATTCGTCTTAAACACAAAAGGAATTAGCTGAACAACTGGGGGTAACTCAGCAAGCCACTTCTGATCGTTTCCGCGCATTGGAAAAGATTCAGAAGGAAGGGAAATAGGTGCCACATGACCTAACTCAGAGTAACAACGATGAGAGTGTCATGAAGTGTTTGAATCTGTTGAATAAATACAGAAAGTCTTTTTTGTGGAAAATTATTACGTGTGATGAAAAGTGGATATGGTACGACAATCCCAAACTTAAAAAACACTGCGTAGACCCGGATGAAGCAACGACTTCGACACCGAAACGCAATATTCACTCCAAGAAAGTTCTGCTGTGCATCTGGTGGGATATGAAGGGTGTGCTCTATTATAAACTATTGGAAATGGGTCAAACTGTTATTGCTGATCGCTACAAGCAACAATTGCTGCGAGCGATTGAACCAGGAAATCTGTCGGAAATGTCCATTCACAGGCAAAGGATTGTGTCCCGTGAAATTACTGCATGACAACTCTAGGCCGCATGTTGTGAAATCGGTCAAGGAAACGTTATTGACGCTTGGGTGGGAAGTTTTGGAGCACCCGGCGTATAGTCCCAACATAGCCCCTTTAGACTAGCATTTGTTCCGATCGATGCAGCATAGTGTGTTTGCTGTATGGTTCCGGACATGTGACGAAGTGCAAAAATGGGTTGACGATTTAATCGCGTCACACGACGAAGTATTCTTCATGGCTGGAATCCGTCAGCTGCCCATATTTTGATTCGTAATGGTATTGTTGCTTTCTTTCAAATTACATGTTGCGTTGTCTTAAAACGCTTTAAAATGTATTTTTACACCTAATACAAAACAGTCTCAAGAATCCTTTCACCCTGCCAGAACTCCACACTTCATTTCAATATCTTAATCGGAATGCCGTACCGGGACCGGACGGTCTTTCACATGCATTCGTTGATGTCTTCTCCTCACATCTCCTTCCGTCCGCTCTTGCTTCCGGCTTTCAATGATGCTTTCACCTCCTCCAGTCTTCCACAATGTTTCACACAAGCTTACGTTGTTTTATTCCCCAAACAAGGTGACCTTCTGGATCTTGCACATTTGCACCCAATATCATAATTAAACCTCGACTACAAGCTTTTCACTGAGCTTCTTTCACACCGTCTCAATATCATTCTACCTTATATCCTATCCACGTAACAATCTTATGCTGTACCTGGACGTTCGATCACTGAATATCTTACACTCCTGCGTGACTTAATTTTCCTTGCTGACACTCAGTCCGAGCTATTGGCTCTCCTCAATATTGATCAAAAAGCAGCTTTTGACAATATATCCCATATCTACTTATTTGAAACACTTCACGCATTTGGTTTCCTTATCTCCTTCATCCCCTCCCTCCTTTCTCTCTATCAAGGAGCAACTGTACAAGTCATGACCTCTGCTTTCCCGACAGCTCCAACAGAGTTCTCCAGAGGAATTCGTCAGGGATGGCCTCTATCTGGACAATTATTTGCTGCAATGTTTGAGCCGTTTTTATGGCTGACACATCGAGAATTTATACATCGGCTCCCTCCAGTAACAGCTAGCACAAGACATAATAAAATTACTTACTGAGCCTATGCAGATGATGTAACTTTTTGCATACCGCAAGATGCCCGATTCTCCATCCTTCTTTGCTGTTACCAAGAGTATGCTACCACAGTATCAGCCTCACTCAACCTTGAGAAAAGCACAGGTCTCTAGTGTGGAACTTGGAAACATCGCGCCGACTTCCCTGGGAAGCCAAATGATCAAGTACCACCAAACAATTCTAGGGAATTTATCTTGAAACTCAAACAGAGGACGTGCGGACGAATTGGTCCTCTATCCTTCCCCTTCTTAAAGCAGCAGGCTTCTGGAGGAGAGCGCAATTATGCACCTCCTTCCACCAAAGAACCCACATTGCTCGCACATACATCTTATCAAAGTGTTACTCTTCCTGGCAAATCGACACCGTTCCCGGCCTCCGACTCCATCAAGTTCAAGCATGCCTTACGTCAGTGGTATGGTCAAAGCGTCATTGGGACGCTCTGCTTCTCACCCGCACAGGTAGGAATTTGTCTCCCGGACGTAAATCACATTTACAGTGCCGCACGGCTTCACTAGGTCGTTACAAGCTCCTATCCAGATACATGCACAGTACGTAATGTTCTCGCCTCATCGAAAACTCCTTCATTAACGTTTGGTGTCTCTTTTGGAATGGATGGTTTCTCAGCTTTACGACAAAGCCTCCCAGCCGCATATTGCGAAGCCATAGAGATCCTGCGGGCTCTCGCGTTACGAAGAGCAACCCCCTCCTCTACAACGGAGATACTAAATGAACCACTCTTTTACTCATCAGCTCTTCATCCCTCTTACCGACCTATTTTTTTCATTGGAGGTTTAACGACCACCGTGAGCAACTCAATGGGCTATAAGCAGTCTCCCGTCCTTAATTTAGGGCCACTGATTTCATGAAAGGGAGAGAACCAGCGCCGCAAGACAAACAGAGCATCCATGCCTTATTGGGATTCGAACCCGGACCCATCTGGGATGAATGATCAGAATCCAACGCTTAGACCATTGTGCCACCGGAACGGCAGGTATTATTACTGTTCGGGACCTTGTGAACCATAACCTTACGTGGAAAGACTTCTGTCGCCTATCTGCTTATCTTGATGATTCAGTCCCCTCTCGGACACCTTATACGTCGATAAAATCGTCAATCATCCATCTATGTCCATCTTTAGCCTCCCCTAAAGGAATTCTACAAGTTGCAGCAGCACCGCTACGTTTCCCGTTGTTGTTTTTTTTGTGCAATTCCGTATGAAATCGGTTCTGCCTGAATCATACTCACAGAAGACTGTGTTAAATTCTTCGCACCTGCACGCCCCAGCCACCAATGCCCATCCCTAATGTTCAAGTCTGCCTCCCTGATGGCTGTTTGGTCTGCAGCACCTCATGCGAAGAACGTTCATTGGCTGTTTCTACATCGCCGTCTCCTTGTTCCTCAAATCTTACATCGGGTGACGTTTGTTGTTTCTCCCCAATGCGCCTACTGCAATGTTCCTGCAGACATTGAACATGTCTATTGGTTTTGTCCTGTCTTGCTAACTGCGTTTAATCTCATGTTCTGTATTGCACACCATCTTTGCCCAGGAAATCTGGGTGCTGTCTCATATTACACTCTACTACAGGATCTTCACCTTGCTTCTCCTCTCCCACCTGTGTGTGTGTATATATTTTCACGCTTGTAAAAATTGTAATTTACCTCCATCATCTGTCGCATACGGAAAACTCCACTGTACCTACTCTTACACAGACAAGCGAAATGCTTGTTCATCATTTCGCACCTCGATTAAAGTTCCGTTTACAATTAGCGCATGATCACACTGTTAATACAGAAATTCTTCCCAACTTCAATAAACTATGGAATCCATAACTCTGCTGGTTCCAGATTGATGGCCTGGGAGTCTCCTTCACAGTTTGAACTGATTTGAACACTCTGTCCTCTTTATTTGACATTCGTATTGTTATTCACCAATCATTCCCCCTATCTATCTTACGCTTTGGTAAGTGTATATAGTTTTTAATTTATTGCCTAATTGTTAAGTGCTCATTTGTATATAATCATTTCATGATTCATTTCTCATTCTGTACTCCTAGTGTTGAATAAATGCATATTTAACCTTAGCACCCTCTGCCCTCATGTCGCACTGGCCAGGTACGTTCCAGCTGCCTAGAACTGAGGGCCAATATTTGAGTTGTGAAATCATCATTTGGTGGCCATAACTCACCACGCTGTCCAAGCGGGTTGGCGAGTGTGAGATAGCATTTATTCTAATCTCGGTGGAATAGTTATACCGCTACGTGCCGGTCGTCAGAGCAGCTATAGTGGGAATAGGATGCACCACGAGAAGGCAGGGTTGACATTTGTCAAGAAGTGTCTATGATATGTTATGCATCACCTAACCTTGTACCCCATACATTATATATACACACACATATATATATATATATATATATATATATAACATATCATCATCATCATGATCAACCATTATCAATCCACTGCTGGATGAAGTTTTCGAATTTCATCCATCCATCTCCCATGAGGTCTTCTGGATCTTTTCCTCTCCCTCGGAATCCAGTCTAAAATTTCAGTTGTGTATCGGTGATCCGTTCTTCTGGCAACATGTCCAGCCCATTGCCATTTCAGGGATTTTACTCTGGTCATGATGTCGTACACTCTTGTCATTTCCCTTATCCACAAGTTCCTCTTCTTATCTTTAATGGTCACACCAAGCATGCATCTAAGCATGCATCTCCCCATGCTGCTTTGAGTTGTCTGCAGCCTTTGTATGTCTTATTTAGTTAAGGTCCATGTCTCTGCTCCACACGTAAGCAAGCACTGGCAGGATGCATTGATTAAACACTTTTCTTTTAAGACATAATGGCATACTGCTCTTAGAAATTGTACTGTTTCTTCCAAAAGCTCTCTATCCAAATTTTATACGCCGATTAATTTCTTCATCAATGTGACACTCACCCAAGATAAATGTAGGTATCGGTTGTCTTTCCATCAATCGATAAATATTCGTTTCTTGTAAAAGCATTGTACAACACTTTTGCATATATATATATACATATAGAGTTTTATATAGAGAAAGAGAGTTCGAAGTCAGAATGGTAAAAGCTGCCAATTTATCGGAGTTTGATAAAGGACAAATTGTGATGGCACGGCGCCTAGGAACTACCATGTCGAAAACGGAGCAGCTTATTAAGTAGGTGTTCATAATGTAATGGCTCATTGGTGTGTATGTGTGTTTATATATATATATATATATATCATCATCATCATCATTGTCAACCATTATCAATCCACTGCTGGACGAAGGTCTCCCCAAGTTTCCTCCACAACGGTCTGTCTTGTGCCAGTCTCCTCCATGTCACTCCCGCATACTTTCGAATTTCATCCACCCATCTTCCATGTGGTCTTCTTCTGGGTCTTTTCCTGTCCCTTGGAATCCAATCTAAAATTTCGGCTGTCCATCTATGGTCTGTCCTTCTGGCAGTATGTCCAGCCCATTGCCATTTCAGGGATTTAACTCTGATCATGATGTCTTCCACTCTCGTCATTTTTCGGATCCACGAGTTCCTCTTCTTATCTCTCCTGGTTATACCAAGCATGCACCTCTCCATGCTTCTTTGAGTTGTCTGCAGCCTTTGTATGTCTCTTTTAGTTAAGGTCCACGTCTCTGCACCATACGTAAGCACTGGAAGGATGCATTGATCAAACACTTTTCTTTTAAGACATAATGGCATATTGCTCTTGAAAATTATGCTGTTTCTTCCAAAAGCTCTCCAGGCAAGTTTTGTACGCCGATTAATTTCTTCATCAGTGTGACCCTCACTTGATATCTGCTGTCCAAGATAAACATACGTATCTGTTATCTCCAGTTTTTCTCCATCAATCGATAAATCTTCATTTCTTGTAAAAGCATTGAACATCACTTTTGTCTTCTGAAAGTTCATTTTTAATCCCACTTCTTTACTCTTGTCAGCAAGTTCCTGGATCATACTCTGCAGCTCTGATGGGGTAGTTGCAAAAATGACTACGTCATCAGCAAAACGAAGGTGGGTTAGATAATCTCCATTAATCTTTATCCCTTTGTTTTCCCAGTTCAGTGATTGAAAGACATTCTCCAATGTGGCATTAAAGAGCTTCGGAGATATGGTGTCACCTTGTCTCACTCCCTTTCCAATTTTTATGTGTGTTGTATTTTCAAACAGCCGAATCTTTGCACTTGCATTTTCATAGATGTTATTAATAATATTAATGTATGCATCTTCAATACCGCAGGATTTCAGAGCCGTGGTAACTGCTGATGGTTTCACCGAATCAAAGGCTTTTTCATAATCGATAAAAGCCATGCACAATGGAAGTTCATATTCCCTCGCTCTTTCAATTAGTTCTCTCAGTACGTGGATGTGATCTATTGTGCTGTAGCCACTCCTGAATCCAGCTTGTTCTCTCGGTTGAGCCATGTCCAGTGTTACCTTCAAGCGGTGTGAAAGAACTTTAGTGAAGATTTTATAAACCACTGATAGGAGGCTGATAGGTCTGTAGTTCCTGAGATCCTCAATGTCACCTTTTTTATGTAGCAGGATCATTGTAGCATTGTTCCAATCCTCAGGAATCTTCCCTTCATTAAGGCATCGAGTGAAAATTTGGGCGAGTACTGTTTCAATTTCTCCACTTGCTTCTTGTATGATGTCTATAGTAATTCCATCTTCTCCTGAAGCTTTCCCCCGCTTCATGTTCTTGATTGCATGAGCAACTTCTGCTGGGAGGACTGGAAGAACTCTGGTACCTTTCATGATGTCTGGAGTACATGTATCATCCCTTTCATATAATTTGGAGTAGAAATCTTTCACTCTTGTCAAAATTTCGCCTCTATTTCTTGTTATAGAACCATCTTCTTTTCTCAGAGCCATAATCTGTTTTCTTCCCTTACTGAGATGTCCCTTTGCTATCTTTAGGCTTTGGTTGTTTTCAATTGCTTTCCTCACTAGCTCACAGTTGAATTTCCTTACGTCTTCAGTGATACTTTTTCGTGCTGTCTTGCATAGCTCTATATATTCCACTTTGGAAGTCACATCTTCTTTACTTGTCCTCATCTCTCTTCTTTTTTGCATCAACATTTTGGTTTTTCCTGATAATTTGTTTACATGCAACTTGTTCTTAGACCCAGCTAATTTTGTTGCTGTTTCCATAAGAGCTTTGGTTATTTTTCTGTTAACTTCCGAAATATCCACTTCTTCCGATGTTAGGCCTTCTAAAGCAGAGAATCTGTTCTTCAGTTCCAACTTGAAAGTATTATGGTGTTTTTTAAGGTTGGTTATGTCAATACATTTTGTTTGTCTTATGAGCTTGCCACGTTCCAGTTTAGTGTTGAGGTGCATGTTACATCTCACCAATCTATGGTCACTACCTGTGTTGAACTTGTTTAGCACACTGCAGTCTTCGATGACGAATTTTTTGTTACACATAATACAATCAATTTCACTTGTCGTCCCAATTGGATGTCTCCATGTCCATTTCCTGTGTGGCTTTTTCTTGAAAAAGGAATTCAAGATGAAAAATCCTTCTGCCTCTGCAAACTCAACGAGAGTATTTCCACGCTGGTTTCTGTTGCCGTGACCGAATTTACCTACTGAAGTTTCATTCTGTTGCCGGTGCCCTATTTTTGCATTGAAATCTCCCATAATTATCTTCAAGTGCTGCTTACCTTTATTATTTAGATCACGAATTTCCTCATAAAATTCTTCAATTTCTTCTTCAGGATGACTTGTGGTGGGTGCATAAGTTTGAATAATCTGAGCCTGGTATCTTCTCGATAGTTGGATAACGAGTCGTGCAGCTCTGTCAGAGGAACTTTCAACTTCTACCACTTTATCCTTCAGTTTCTTGTTTATTATAAATCCAACACCACTAGTTCTGCCAGTATCTGTCCCACGATAATAGAAGAGATATCCACTTTTCAGTTCAATGAGATCTTCTCCTTTTCTCCTTACCTCACTCAGCCCAACGATGTCCCACTTGATCCTTTGTAGTTCCTCTTCCAATTCAAGAAGCCTTGAATCAGAAGATAGGGAGCGTCCGTTGTAGGTAGCCAAGGTCAGCATCAAATGGCAGCCTAGTCCGGTCCTCCGGGGAATCTTAGCACCCTCTGCCTTCATGTCGCACTGGCCGCTGCCTTGGCCAGGTACATTCCAGCTGCCGGAGACTGAGGGCCAAGATTTAAGTTGTAGAGTCATTTTGGAGGTGTTTGGCCATAACTCACCACGCTGGCCAAGCGGGTTGGTGAGTGTGGGATAGCATTTCCTCTGATCCCGATGGTATAGTTATACCGCTATTTGCGGTCGTCAGAGCCCCTTTAGTGGGAACAGGATGCACCACGAGAAGGCGGGGTTGACATTTGTCACGGAGAGGCTGTGATGTTACGCATCACCTGACCTTACATCCCCGATGATGATATATATATATATATATACACGGGGTATATAAAGGCTTCGAGGCGCGTTATGCCAGCATAGTTGCAGGTAACAGGTTGCGCAATTTTTCATACAGATATCTTTATAAACACAATTTCAAACTCATTTCGGAGATATGACATTTCATTAAATCTCACATATGAAAATAAAATATCCTGTGAAGTCATACGGACAACAGATTGTTTTATATTATGTCACGCGCAAGTGCTGATACCCTTGAAAATCGAATGCGACTTCCAGGCAGATTTTATATTAACAAGTGACAATGAAATAAAAAGCACCGTAATAAGCGTTGGTTTTGCTCCAGGCTACTGAGGAATCAATTTGTCGGCAAAATGAAGCGTCGGCACGAGAATTTCTTTACGTGATGATTTCAATATCTTAAATGTAATTATGTCTTTGTGTGAATGTTCCGTAATAGCTATCTGAGCCAGCCATGGCTGAGTCAGACCCAAACAAAAACACTGCTTTGAACGCGGCCATTTTCAAACGGCTGAATGTATGTACTTTTCCGTCATGAATATTTATTGCACCAAATAACTGGTTCCCAGTCATTTACAGCGAGTTAAAAAAATGCGCCAGAAAAGAGTAATGAACTTCTCCATTAAAAGCGTTACCATGCAAGTACACCAAGCAAGTAACGGAAATAAACAAAATTGTTTTGATTACTGGAGGATTACATATTCGTTAAACGTTTTGAATAGATAGTAGAAGAGACAGAAAGAGTCTAGGAAACCAGCCTGTCTTTCAGTTATCAATCCAATCTCAAGTCACATTTCAAAATTTATAAAACAGCGTAATTTTGCTTGCAAACGATTCATACGAAGGTTGTACAAAAAGTAATTTTAAAAGATATTTTATTAAATTTGTTTTTGTTACAATGTTAGCAGTTTCGCTGTTAATTGCTTTTCTACCTAACCTATAATAACAGTAACCCCCCATTACGGTTCGAGGGAAATATACAAATCGTAGCTCATGTTAATTTAGCCAGCCAGAGGTATTACAAAATCTCTTCATTGAAGACAAAATTACTGAAGCTCATTTTATACTCTTTTTCCAACAAAATAGCCCAATATTTTGATTTGAGCATAACGAGAAAACTAAAATCTACACTGTAAAAAAATTACTGTAGATTTTACGGTTTTGTGTTGGCACCCTGGAAAACGGTTTAAAACCGTAAAATCTACAATTTTTTTTTACAGTGTACAAAAGTGAAAGTAAGGAGGCAGTATAAGTTAAAAAACTTTCATAGCCAAAATTTCGAACGTTAGTGTGAGTAACCGCTTATCTTGACTTCCTCTTCTAAACCTCAACTTGAAAAAAGAAATTGCACCAGGTATCATCCACGAGGAACATCGCGCAACAGTATTTTCCGTCTATAATCCGCGGTTTATCAGTTGAAAACGTTATAAATTAAGGTTCTGCTGTGATTATTGTCGAGGCGGATAGTACTTCATTTTTTTTTTTTTTTTTTTTTTTTTTTTGAAAAAAAGAACGTTTTTGCGGGAACTTCGATTTAAAAAAGAACCCGTATCGTAATTATCAGAAGTCGCACATTTGGAAAATTACTAGAAATGCATTAACAGAAGAACGTAATGGAATACGGTGACGGAGGTCGGCAAACAGTTGAAAACATTTTTTTTTTTACTTACGAAGATTTTTACAGAAAACATGATGTAACGAAAGCGGTATTTTTTGCTCTTGCAGAAGATCACGTGTTGTGGGAAACTCAGCGTCACACACGGTCGTGGGTGCTTACGGAATTTTACTACGGAACTGTCAGGTCTAACTACGTAATTGCAGAAAAATGTGATATTTCCTCTTTCTTATTCACTTGAAGGTAACAGAAAAACATTTAAAAAGGACAGGTTTTTTTATGAATAAGCACATCATGTTTTTCTTCCTATTTCTTTGAATCTCTGAGTCATCCCGTGAATCGTTACTTTTCTGCACGAAATTACGGTTCGGGATCAATATGTCTCAGTCTGGTTCCATGTCTTGCAAATTACATATCGGATTTTTCTCTTCCTGAATTTCACGGGTCTGCGAATTACACGAAAAAAAATCCCGTACTTTAAACATTGGGTTGGTGCGAATGAAATATCCGGCGCGAACGAGCAGTGGACACAGGCCCCCACTACAGTGGAATGGAACCACCCATAGGTATTGCGGGTAATACGTCACAGAGTTACTATAAATAGCTGGCAAGTGTGTAAAGAACAAGGTTCAGGTCTGGTTTGTTTGGATGTAACGTGGCTTGTAAAGGAAACTTGCTGGCGCTGGATTTGAGAGTCATCTTCTTGTATGAATTTAAATGAGCCATTCTGCAAGAATTGCCGCTCGAAACGTTAAAGCGTTTGGAGAGAATACAGCCAACGTCCGAACCATCTGGCGATGGTTTGTGAAGTTTCGAAACGGAGATACAGACCTGCAAAACGATGCACGTGGTCACCGAACTGTTGCTGTTTCTGACGATGTTCTGTTACGTGTGGTTGAAGCGGACCCCGAAAAACGTGTTGTGAGAGAGCGGCAGGGATAAGTGTCCACCAGACAGCAGTTGTTCGGAGTCTAGCTACGCTGGGTAAGGTCAAAAAGCTGGACATGTGGCTGCCGCATCATGAGTTGACAACTGCCAACAAGACTAGGCGTATGAAAGTCTGCACGTCGCTTCTTGCCAGTAATACACAGGATGCTCTACTGCATCGAATCGTCACCTGCGACGAGAAGTGGGTCCTTTATGATAATCGGAAACGATCTGCACCATGATTAAGCAAGGCACAGCCAGCTGGACGGCATCCTAAGCCACCTCTACACACCAAGAAGATTATGCTCCTTGTCTGGTGGTCCACAACCGGGATAATTAATCTGAGTTTATTGGCAATAGGCCAAACCATCACTTCAGAACGTTATTGTACTGAATTACACCAAATGCACCGGAGATTTCTTCAGGAACAACCGGCTTTAGTCAACAGACATGGTGGTGTTCTGCTCCAGGACAACGGCCGCCCTCATGTCGCACAACGAACGATGCTGACGCTAAGTGCCTTGGGCTATGAAGCATTGTCTGATCCTGCCTATTTCTTGGACTTGTCTCCTACAGAATATCATGTTTCGTCGCCTGGGTCACTTCCTGTCCGGGAAATAGTTCACCATAGACAAGGTTCAACGTGCAGTTGATGACTTCGAGTCCAAGCCACAAGACGGTTTTTGTTCCGAGATCAGGGCCTTGCCGGATAGATGGCAACTATGTGTCGATACCGAGGGTGGTTAGTTTGCCTCGGTAAGTTGTCCTACTTTTCCGTTCTCGCCGTCCACGTAATCTGGTCCTTTGCCGAACATTTCATTCACACCAACCCAATAACTCTCAGGTTTTCACTATGGCTCAAAATTCGGCCTCCCACCTCACTGATTTTTCTTCCAAAATTCCAATTTGAAGAGTTCTTTTTACATCGTTCTTCACAAAAGTGAATACATTATGCGAAGCGTTTCGTATGCACATTTTACATTTGCGTAGTGCATGTTTCCACCGCTAATGAGAGGAAAACTCACCCGCAGTCATAGCTTCTCTTCTAAAGTATCCATTAAAATAATTTGTTTTGCATAAAGTATCAGTCACTGGTGAATTATGCATATGGTCTGCCCTAATGATGAACCTATTCATTTGGGACCACATTTTTAATATGACGACAGAGAAAGAAAGCATTTTTTTTGTATTGGGCGTTTAACGACCAACGTAAGGAAGTCAGTGGGCTATAAGCAGTCGTCCGTTTCTCATTTAGGGACATTAGTGGAGAAGGAGAGAGCTAGCGCCGTTAGACAAACACAACATCCATGCCTCATCGGTATTCGAACCCGGGCCCATCTCGGACGAATGGACTGAAGCCATTCGTCCGAGATAGGCCCGGGTTCCATAGCGCCACCGGAGCGACAAAGGAAGCTTTACGCTTGTGCTAAGATTATTTTTTGGGCGGGGGGGGGGGGGAGGAAATTATGAAATGCAGTAAAGATACAGTTAAACCTGTGTTGGGAGCAATCGTATTGCGTGATCACCTGCTTAAGCAGACAGCTTTGTTTCGCATGGATGTTATCACCAATAGAAATAATGCCTAAGGTCCTTTATTTGGTGGCTACCTGAAGGACATGGCGATAGTCAGCCATTTTTGAAATGCATAAGAGAATACGCCGGAATTTTGAGCTCGGGATTTCTGAAAAATTTTGATTAAGAAGTTCTAGAAAGCTAACGAAGCGGCTACGAGTTCAAAAATATGAAATAGTGAACCTCCCAGTGTAACTGTTCAAGGGTTGATTTCATGATGGAACCGATATGTGGTCTGGCATTATCGTGTAACAGGATGACTGGCCGGCGTACTTTACCTGTCCATGGGTGTTTTTGCTCGATTGCTGCCCGGTTTCAACAGTTCGAAGTACAGCACTACCTGCATATACCACCACACACACAACAGCACTTTGTCTCCGTGGATATCCTGCTTTGCAGCGGATGTTGATGTCTGGCCTGGGTCGACCCAGGATCGCTTGCGTACAGGGTTGTCACAATAGACCCATTTTTCATCCCCGGTGACAACCTTATACAAGAAAGTCTTCCCTTGAAACCTCTTCAGCAACGACATGCAAATGCACAATCACTGACCAATATTACGCTCCATTAAAGTATGTGGAACACACTTACCAATCATCTGGACCTTCCCCAAGGCTTGCAGATGCCGTACCACCCTCGATTGAGCCACTTTCAAACTTTTCGCCAGTTGCGTGGTCGATTGTGTGACATCCTCTTGCAACAGCGATTTCAGCTCCTTGTCTGCGAGTTCCTGCGGTCTACCAGCACGTGGTTTGTCTTCCAAGCTTAGATCACCTTTCTTAAACCTGGCCAACCATTCTAGACGTAAGCCTGGCTAACCATTCTAGACACGTCCTCTCACCCATAGCCGTTTCGCCATACGCCTTATATATTGAACCTTATTGCTTCACTCGCACTTTTTCCTAAATTAAACATGAACAACAAACAGTGTCGCAAATGAACTTTATCGACCGCCATGCTTGGCTTTATGTACGAACTGACAGCACGGGTCGCCGGCCAGTTAGACCCGTACATCGTCCGCTAACGGGGCGGCGGAACGTTTTTTTGAGATTTAACGACCACCGTGAGCAACTCAATGGGCTATAAGCATTCGCCCGTCCCTAATTTAGGGTCACTGGTTCCAGGGAAGGGAGAGAGCCAGTGCCGTAAGACAAACACAACATCCATGCCTGACCGGGAATCGAACCCGGACCCCTTACTGACGAATGATCAGAGGCCATCGCTTAGACCACTGAGCCTCCGGGGCGGCGAATTGATTTCTAGTGATATCTTTAGTTTCATTTTACTTATTTCAGGCTTAAGAAAGCGTTTTTCAGTCCCATGTCTCACGAAACTGGCAGCAAACTCAATATCATGTTTTAAACGTTTGCATACCTCTAAAACATGATATTGAGTTTGCTGCCAGTTTCGTGAGACATGGGACTGAAAAACGCTTTCTTAAGCCTGAAATAAGTAAAATGAAACTAAAGATATCACTAGAAATCAATTCGCCGCCCCGGAGGCTCAGTGGTCTAAGCGATGGCCTCTGATCATTCGTCAGTAAGGGGTCCGGGTTCGAATCCCGGTCAGGCATGGATGTTGTGTTTGTCTTACAGCACTGGCTCTCTCCCTTCCCTGGAACCAGTGACCCTAAATTAGGGACGGGCGACTGCTTATAGCCCATTGAGCTGCTCACGGTGGTCGTTAAACCTCCAATCAAAAAAAAAAAAAAAAAAGAAATCAATTCATCAGGTTTTCTGTTTGAAATATACATACTTGCCTAGCAAAATTTAAAGTTAATGTAGCATTGCATGCCTTCTCAATGGGAAAGGGCGTTAAAATTTACCGATTGATGCTTAAAGTAATACGAGTGCTTTACACAGACACTACCCTCCAACACCAAAACACAAAGTTTTCTACGATGTGGGTCCAGGTTAGTCTCTCAAATGAAGCATGGGTGATGCATTTGTCCTATGGTGCTAGTTCTGTTATATCCGTAGAACCAGAAGCTCTAAATTAGGGATATGCAACTCCTTATGTCAGCTGTATAGAGTACGTATACACGGGAATCATCATTATATCCCAAACATAAATTCAAACCAACACAAATCTAGTTCAATTCCATTTCAAAATGGTACATAAATGAGCTTTAATAAAACAAACACCATTATGATAAATGTTGGTTCAAGTCACAATGGTTTTTGTCCTAAAATTGTCAAAGTTTTACCAAAATTAGTTGATTGGCCCCAGAAGAAAATTTATAAACTTCCTCTTTATATAGTACTAGTAATCCGAATTTCTTGCCGTAGAATATCGATCAAAGTTTCCAAGCTTTCGCACATCTACCAGATGGATTTTTCAAGGAAAGTAGACAGCTAACTGAAAACTGGATAATGGAACATTTCAACAATTTGAACGTGGTGACTGGACTACACAATAAATGAATAGGCGCAAATGTGATCGGACATTCGAAGAAACGAGGTCACGTTGGTTGGGCGCGCGATACTGTGGTAGAAGACACATCATTATTTGAAGAATTGATTTCAAATGCGCGTCAACTCGAGAGAGACGCTATCATTGCAAGCCTCGCTGCTGGCCAAGATTTCCAAGGTTTCGCGAATGGCAGTAGATTTAGATGTGGAGTATGAAGCTAATTTCTTGATATCATTCCACATAGGATCAGCGGACTTGACGTCTCTTGATAGGGCAGTGGTTACTTTACCGTCTTTTGTATCCCTTTTGTGTTCGTTGATTCTAATTCCAAACGAACGTTTGGTCTTTCCGAGGTAGTATCACCTGAAGCCATCCGGATATTGTAGTGGGAATACATAAACACCTGCCTCATTGAGGAAATTCGTTACAATTTTAAAATTGATATTCCTAACAATTTTTCGGTTGCTGTGTGTTGATAAAATGTGGAAAGAGCAATGTTTTTTGTTTATTCACTGACGCCACGTATTTGGAGGATTTTCGCTTTGGATTTAACTGCTATAATTAATATATAGCCAGTGCCGTTAATTCCCACCAGATTGAGACGTCTCAGTAGCTGAGCCCATCTTACGGATTTATGATGTCAGAAGCTGACAGAAAAGCACACATAGGGCCGAGGATTGTTGGCTCCAGTGGTGTGAGGCTAACGCGCTCGGCTAGATATCGCGAGATCTGGGATTCGATTCCCAGCAGTGGCCGAATAACAATTTTTCGGTTGCTGTGTGTTGGTAAAACGTGGAAAGAGCGATGTCTTTGTTTATTCACTGACGCCACGTATTTGGAGGATTTTCACTATATACCTATTTATAGAAGTTGGCTTTCTAGAAAAAAAGAGGTTCGTTAATTGTCTAAATTAAAATCAAATGTAATAAAGTTAATATACAATTGGGAAATGAATCTCCCAGAAGAAATAATTCTTCATAAATACATGGCACGCATTGTAATGCTATTATTGGCATATATTCACTGTATTCCCAGTGACCACTTCCTTCAGAAAACTTGAAAATTTTCATCATCCTGGAGCGGGAGTCGAACCCGCACCTCCCGATTTCCGGTTAGCATGCTAGTCATTACACTCCCCAGGACAAGGAAATTCCAAGCAACTGAATGTAGATATCTGACAACCTTTAGATTTACTCTAGTTGAAGCTATTCATACCCCACCGTAGCGTCTCGCAACCTTTTCTCACATCCAGGGTTGGATGTAAGAAAAGGTCGTAGACGCTATAATTCTGAAGTAAGTGGTTATACGGAAAACAGTGAAAATATGCCAATAATAGCATTACAATGCTCACCGTGTATTTATGAAGAATTATTTCTTCGGGAAATTCATTTCCCAATTACACTATCTACCAACAAGTAATTGGACACCCCTGCAATCGACGATATCTGCGGTCCTGATACACGTCACGGCCGCCGCCGTTAAATATCGTGTGGGAAACAACAAAGCAACCAGTCGCATGCAAGATGCCACGCAGTTCGGAGCTCTCTGATTTCGAGAAAGGTGTAATCGTCGGGTATCACAAAAATTGCCGATCCATACGTGACGTATTCAGCTAGTTGAAGTACCCAAAATCGACAGTGGCCTACGTGATTGGCAAGTCGAAGATGAGAGGTGACTGTCGGAATGTGCCCCGACCCGGCAGACCCACAAAACTGGGAGTTAGAGACCGACGGGTGCTGGCCAGAGAAATTCGGAAGCACCGCACAAAATCCATGGGCCACATCCGCGAGGAGTTTCAATAGGCATCCGGGAGTGTTCTTTTGATGAATACCATCCGTAAGGAAGCCCATCTGCTCGGTTATCATGGACGTGATGCCACCCACAAGACTTTGATCACCAAGTCCAATAGCGCTGCTCGGCTAACGTGGTGCAAAGAACGTCGACAGTGGACCGTTGAACAGTGGAAACGGGTTCTCTGGAGCGACGAATCAAGGTTCACCCTCCACCGTTCGGATGACAGGGTCTGAGTTTGGCGTCTGCCTGGAGAACGCCTCCTGCCGGCATGTATTGTGCCAACTGTGAAGCTCGGCGGCGGTGGAATTATGCCATGGGGATGTTTCTCCTGGTATGGCACGGGACCCTTGGTCAATTCCTGGTAGACTCAACGCGGAGACCTACTGCACCATTTTGGATGACCATGCGCTTCCTTCCGTTGTGGTAGTTTTACGGAGTGGACCCATGTTACTTTCAGGATGACAATGCCACCTGTCATGTTGCGAGGTCCACCATGGCTTGGTATGGTAACAATGGGGTTAATCGAATGGACTGGCCTGCGCAGAGCCCGGACCTTAACCCTATCGAGCACCTCTGGGACGAGTTGGAGCGTCGACTTAAGGGTTGCCCCCACCGTCCGAAATCGGTGAAGGAACTGACCTGTCTTCTCCAAGCCGAGTGGAAGAAAATACCGCTAGCCGTCGTACGACGCCTGGTTGAGAGTATGCGCCGGAGGGTCGCCGCTGTAATCGCCACTCGTGGAGGCTCCGCTAACTATTGAAGGTGAATAAACTTCGTTTTACTTTGCTATCACAGGTGTCCATTGGTAGATAGTATATATATGACGTAATTTTACCACTGAAATTTGGTACCTACATCCGCCCCTGGATGTGAGAAAACGTCGCAAGACGCTACGGTGGAGCAGGAATAGCTTCGACTATCCCTGCCCCATTGTAGCAAGTTTTCTTCGCCGGTACCGTGTGCCCAACTAACACGACTCCTCTTTTCTGTGAATGAATAATTACATTCGCATCTATTCATTTATTGTCTAGTCAATAACTATTACTCAGTTTGCTGTCTTACCTTCCTTGAAAAAGCCATTTGGTTGATGTGCAAAACTTGGAAACTGATTTCTCTTCTACGCCAATAAATCGGATTACTAGTTATTGTTTGTACTTTATCTTAGAAGCGTTGCTATTAGGTTTGTTTCGCAAATTCCTCGATAAATTTAATGGTCCCGTTTCTTAGAGAGCAATGTTAAGCATAGAGATCTCCATCGGAAATCCCTGACTATATTTCTCTCAGGTATCATTCCCTGTTTAATTCAAATGCTATTTTCGGAAGGCCCATCAACTCTCCACACATTTCCCGCTCCTGTGACGAGAAGCCACTGGTTGATACCAGTGTCTGTGCGACGCTCCTTGTGTTTGACGTCAGTGAATTTTTAAAGAACTGATGCCACAACATGTTTAACTTTTTAAATATTCGCTTCAGAATATTGATTTTGTAATTGCTATCGGTAATTAATTTTAAATTCATGATTTATAGACGTACAGTCATCCATACGGCATATTCAGGAAGTTCAAATCGTAGATCATTGCATTAGACAGTTACTGAATATAACTGTCTAATTCAATGATCTACGATTAGAAATGATGAAATCCTTTTGATTGGATGAGAAAATGTTTTTTAGCATTAAACCTTGTTATCAATAATTAAGGACTTCGACATAAACTTTAAAAACTAAAATTTATTTTTTAAAAACTTCTCATCGCAACATAGAATCGAATCTTTAAGAAATCAAAATATTAATACCAATAGAGTTGAACTTATTTTAACGAACATATATGTTTGTATCGATTAAATCCGTAAAAATGGTAAATTTGAGATACAAACAGCTAATGAATATCTTTTTTGGTCTCTTGATTTGAGTTCAATGGACATGTTATTTTCGTCTCTACGCGTGGATTATGTTATAAGGTAGTGCTGTGTTTTGTTCGTTTGATACCAGAGTAATGAACATGCAGAATGTAAAATAGACATATGTAGATAATTACGCCCTGTTGCGAAAAGTATTCGGACTCCCATCTGTAGTTCAAACAAACGCATTTATTTTAAAATATTAGTACTGTACATAGGGGGAACCACCCCTATAGCTTTAATGACAGTGGCGACCGTCTAGTCATTCTTTCTATTACAATCCAGTAAGTGACAGGAATAGCCCTCCACTCTTCATGTAAAGGTACTGCAAATGCCGATTTTGAGGAAAATCACCGTAGTTGTGGTATGTCTAGGCGTTCCAAAGGTGTTCTGTTGGGCTGAGGTGCGAAGGTCCGGACTTGGAGCGCTTGGTAATCCATTTGAACCTTCTTCTCGACAAACTAATTTCGTACACATTCTGCAGGGTGTTATAAAGGAGAGCTCTGTTGATAAAAATAAAATACAACGAGTGTTGTGCGCGCGGAACGGAATTATCCAGAATGTCAAAGCAAGAGATGGACTTCATAGTTTCTGGTACAACGCAGATGGACCAATCTTGAGAATTGGAAAAATGCAGCCTTGATAGAACGGTTCGGCAGGCAATCACCAGACTCAGACACGGCAATTGGAATAATACAAAGTGAATCGGGATTAATTGATCCATAGAACCTTCTTCTAGTACTGTATTCCTCAGGGATGGTGGACAAGTCACCACTTCATGCTTTGTTGAGCATTTACAGGAGACATGTTTTGGCTTGTGCGCAGTCGCCCTACCATGGAAAGCTAGGGAATGTACTACTCTGAGAATATTTTTAATGGTAACAGATGCTCCCATAGCATCTTCAAGCTCGGCAGAGGTCTGCTTCAGACATTGTGCGTGATAAAACCGGATTCTCCTCAAAAATGTTTTTGGCAACCGGTCCATGAGTGTGTGTTTCCTCCTAGTACGTTTTCTGTTTGCTTCCTCCGGCAGCAGCGTGGGGTTTCCATCTTTGAATTATATCAGCTATAGTAGATGTTCATATTAAGACTGGTTGGAATGTCGTGTACAGAAAGGTTACTGATATGACATCCAAGCACCATACCACATTTAAAATCTAAAAGTAACGTTGAGCATAGCAATATTGATTTCTAGTACTCCGTTACTTATCCGGCAGATCCACGCTTTTAATGTAGAACTTTCGCAGGCACAATTCAAATTTATGCGAACTTAGGAATCCAGAATTTAAATAATCGATCAGATGTACGAATACTTTTGGAAACATGGTGTATATTCAAACAGTGGAAACAGCCACTCAAAACAAAACACCCTGTGACGTACCTGCCAGCAGGACGCACACGATATAAAGGCAGATAGGAATCAGAATAATCGTCTGCGTAGCTCAGTTGGTAGAGCGACTTGTTCCGGAATAAGCGGCCTCGGGTTCGAATCCCGGCGTAGACCAAAAATGACGGAGAAATTTACTTCGTTATAATGGCGCCCGAACTATCCGGATGACCCGGCCGTTCAAAATCTCGCATTGGTGTGATGTTATTTCCACACCGCGAGACAGGAAAAATCAGAGAATTCCTTCTCCAGCGCTTCGAAAAATAAAAATGTGTGATGTTGCATTCCACACAGCAGATTGACTGGGAGTTCTCAAGTGCACGTTCTACAGTGGATGGCTGCCTGCAACGATTCATGGTCACGGCTGACCCGTGGGCCATGCCCCCGGCCCTCTTTCAGGGGGGGGGGGATTTGTCACGTACCTGCCAGCAGGACGCACACGGCAGATAGGAATCAGAATAATCGTCTGCGTAGCTCAGTTGGTAGGCGACTTGTTCCGTACCTGCCAGCAGGACGCACACGACATAAAGGCAGATAGGAATCAGAATAATCGTCTGCGTAGCTCAGTTGGTAGAGCGACTTGTTCCGGAATAAGCGGCCTCGGGTTCGAATCACCTATAAACAGAGCTTGAGACGCCCCTTGCTTTGAACGTTCGAACGACCGGTTGAATTTGTGTTTGCTTTGCGGAAGAGGAAGATAAAACTCACATCTATGTGAAGTAAATAACTACATTTTTACAAACCTATATCTAAGTGTCATTTTACCAGCCTCGAAAATATCCACTTTTCTATATATATTATTATAACACTATATTGACAAAAGTTGCTGGACACCCCTTCAAAAGCAAATGAACGGATCCGCTGCGTTGCTAAGATGCGCGATACAGCTGCAAGCGTTATAACAACAAGCCTGCAGACGACCGCGAACATATCGCACTGTAAGGTTCAGTTAAAATGTCGCGGCGGGAGAGAACTGACTTTGAGAAAGGAAAAAATGTTGGGTGTTATATTAGTGGGTTGTCAATAAGATAAACCGAGAGGCGTTTAAACATACCCAAGTCAACTGTTTTGGATGTACTGAATAAGTGGAAGACACATAGCGTGCCTGAAGCTGCAAAACGTACCGGCAGACCAAAGAAAAACAGTGATAGAGGACGTCGAAGCCTCAGGAGTGTTGTAACAGCTAATGAACTGAGTACTGCACAAGACCTCTGTGTACAGGTGAGTAAGAATGCTGGAACCTCGGTATGTACACGTACCATTCGCAGAGAACTTCATTCCTTGGGTTACCGTGGTCGTGCGGCTAATCATTAGCCTTTCATCTCCATTCGGAATGCTACTCGGCGTTCAGCATGGTATAAAAAACATTTATCGTGGGCCGTAGATCAATGGAAACTGTTCCTATGGACTGATGAATCCAGGTACACATTCCATCAATCTGATGGCTGTGTGTGGGGGTATGGCGGCATCTCAGGGAATGCTATTTATCTCAGTGTACTGTTCCTATGGTCAAGTTTAGAGCTGGCAATGTACTCGTGGGGGGTTGTTTTTCGTGGTATAGTCCCGGCCCATTAGTTATCGTGGATAAACCTGTTAACCAGCATGTCTAACTCGATATTCTGGACAATTACGCCCTACCAACTCTGTGGCAATACTATGGAACCGAGCCTTTTTGGAACCAGCAGGATAATGCACTGAGCCATAAAGCAAGGACTGTTACGACGTGGTTTGACGATGATTCCGTATGGTGGGTAGACTGGATAGCACAGAGCCCTGATCTTAATCCCATAGAGCATCTATGGGAGGAATTAGAGCGCCGCATAAGAAATTTGGAACCAAGCCCTAATACTAAGCAACAGTTAGCTGCATCATTATGTACTGAATGGAAGCGCATGCCTATCGCTGTGTTCCAAAACCTTGTCGAAAGCATGTCTCGAAAGGTCAGTGCCTGCATTAAGGCCAAAGGTGGACCGATGCAGTACTAATGTTTGTCAATAAATGCTATGTTGTCTTTCTCTTCTAGGTGACCGGTGACTTTTGTCAATATAGTGTATATCTTAAGCTCAATACTTTTATTTTGATCAGCCGCTGATTGTATCCAAAACAGACTATGTAATTACAAGGTACACGACGCAAAAGAAGTTTCCTAATTTTAGAAGTGATCCAAATTTACATACACGACTTTTTCTTTTTTGATCTAAAAGGAACGAATGTTTACAATTTTATGGAAGTCTGTAAATTGAGAGCTTCCCTTTTAGGTGCATACGTTGAGATTCACGGAATAACGTAAGACTGAAAATTCTTTTACTTTTAGTTCAGAGCACAAATCAATGAACACCGCGAAAATTTTTGCTCTTCCTTGACTTTCACGGTCTGCAGCATGTTCCTTGTAATGACTGCAGTCTGTCACTTCCACGCAATTTCACTTCATCGGACACATCGTAGGGAATACTTCTTCAGTTGACAGATGTCGAAATTAATGGCAGCGCTTTAAGTTACAAGTATGCGTCTCCTGTAACGTGTTCTTTTCATGTACAGTCATTCAGAGAAAGTTGTTTCAGACACTATGCAGTAATAGCTTTAAAATTCAAAGTTAACTATTTGTTTTTCTGAAAAAGTATATTAAATGTGTTTGATTTAACTGTGGATCGGAATGGAGTTAAAATATGTACAATACACCAGTGTCAATTGTGAATATTCTCCAAAGTTATGCTCCGTTTGGAGACCTCAGTCTCCCTCACTCCTACAAAAGTGGATATTTTTCAATTTCATAGTTAGTGCTTGTCTTATGCTTTGTTTATCAAACTTTTATGTTACTAAATGTACTCCATCACTCAAAAACCAATATTCTTCAAATCAAAAATCAATATTCTTCTTTATAGTCATCTACCCGAAAGTTAAAACTCCGGCTCATTTACTGAAGTAGCAAATTATTAGAAACATCTAACTGTAGTCATGCATGTGCTATCCTCCTTTACGTACGCAACAATTAAGTTGTAAAGAAAGTATCCAGAAAATACACAAGCCTGTATTTCCAGCTTTAAAAATCGTACAAAGCAGTTCACCCAACCGTCAAGGAAGTTCCCATTGGAATTCATGACCTTATTCCGCCGATCTACGAGTTGAAATATCCCATTGCGATAGAAGTCTGGAGAGCGGGAGTTGAAGTCATTCATGCAACGTTTCACATCGTCGTCATTAGCAAATTTTTCCCAGCGAGAAAATTCAACAAAGACCGGAAGAGATGAAAGTCGGATGGGACAAGGTCCGAGGAATAGAAAAGGGGGGCAAATAATTTCCCATTCCAGCTCATGCAATTTTTACCAAGTCCATAAAGCGACATGTGCACGAGCGTTATCCTGGTGAAAAACAAATCCATGACGATTAATCGACGCTGGGCTCTTTTCTTGCAGTGCAGCATAGAGACGGTGCAGCTGTTTGAGGTAAACATCCGCTGTGATGGTATTGTTCCGCCGTAAGAGTTCATAAAATAGTAAATCACACTGCGATGATCTCCCCAGCAACTCAGCATCACCTTCTGTACATGAAGGGCTGCTTAGTGACCTTCTGTGGGTGTTGTCCCTGCTTGTACCATGCTCATTGTCGTGTAGCATTCACGCATGTGACCCACTTTTCGTCACCCGTGACAAAACGATGCGAAAAGTCCTTCCGTTTTTCTCTTTCACGCAGAGCAACAGCAATGGAGTAGCGGTGCATCCGATTTTGGTCAGACAAGGCATGGGGTACCACATTCGCACAATTTTTTAAGGGCTGCTTAGCGACCTTCTGTGGGCGTTGTCCCTGCTTGCCCCATGCTCATTGTCGCGTAACATTCACGTATGTGACCCATTTTTCGTCACACGTGACAAAACGATGCGTAACGCACTAGCGTTTTTCTCTTTCATGCAGAGAAACAGCAATGGAGTACCGGTGCATCCGATTTTGGTCAGACAAGGCATGGGGTACCCATTTGCACAGTTTATTAAGGGCTGCTTAGCGACCTTTTATGGGAGTTGTCCCTGCTTGTCCCATGCTTATTGTCGCGTAACATTCACGTATGTGACCCACTTTTCGTCACCTGTGACAAAACGATGCGAAAAGCCATTCCGTTTTTCTCTTTCACGCAGAGCAACACCAATGGAGTAGCGGTGCATCCGAGTTTGGTCAGACAAGGCATGGGGTACCCGTTTGCACATTTTACACGAATATCCCAGCTTCCAAAGTCGGGTGTTGATGATCGTATGGGAGGTCTTCAGTTCTTCTGCCAGTCCCCGTAGTGTTGCATCAGGCTTGGTCGAAAGCTAGTGTATCATCTTCAAACTTGACTGGGTCTAACACTTCTGGGCGCATGATAAAGATTCCGTGAACCAATGTCGAATTTCCTGTACCAGTCATAGCAAGTACTCTGTCCGATAATATATAATCACCAAACGCGTTTAGCAATTTTCCAAGTGCTTCCGTAACTTTCACGCCATTCAAATATTCATGGAATAATATTGCACGTACACCATCCTTCGATATCGCCATCGTATCGTCGCCACGTGCAACTAATCTTCACCACAAAAGCGTACGTTCTGTCCTTAGAATCTATTCTTTCGCGCATGGCATTCTGGAGTATTTACGTCAACGCAGGCCAGCAGTATCTTGCATTACACACGCCACATACGATTTTTCCCGGAAACTTTCTTTACAACCTGATATAACGTTGAGATGGTTTTATGAATAGCAAAAGCTAGTAGGATACGTGCCTGCTTAGCAATAAAAGTGTTAGTAAAAACAAAAATACAGCACTACAGTGAAAAGCCTGCTTTAGTCCTGTAATTATTTATGACAGTGCTACATGGAGTGTTTGCTCCAAACAGCAAAATAAAAATAAACAAAGATCACCTCATTTCAAAACAAAACCCTCAGAATAATGCAGGGCGTACCTCTAATCATGAAATTCGTAACGTCTAAAAAAACAAGAAACATGACACCGCATTTTCGTTCGTAATGATCACGTCTTTTGAACTTGTTTTGAAGCGAATTAAATTAATCAAAGCTATTCAAAGTAAATGGAACTGATATGAAAACGATAATATCTGACCGAAGAAAAAAGTTTTTCAATCGGGTTTTTAGTCTCGCAGATATTGCTGTAAACGGAAACGTGAACTCGCCCTCTGGTGGCAGACATGT
The DNA here is from genome assembly GCA_039090855.1 of Macrothele yani. Lineage (NCBI taxonomy): Eukaryota > Metazoa > Arthropoda > Arachnida > Araneae > Macrothelidae > Macrothele > Macrothele yani. The sequence goes on along the minus strand of CM077015.1, from coordinate 44,819,194 downwards.
GCGTTGAGAAAATTTTTGAAATTATATCAAAAATATTTCACACGTGGGAACGCTCTCTAACAAAAATAATTTTTCAAATCAGACTTTTAGAAGCAGAGACATCGACAAAAAAAAATAAGATATACTTCTACGCCCTCTGGAGAAGAGCCAATCTATTACTTTAAAAAGATAGTATTCTCTCAAAAGGTTTTTCGATGTGAGCGGTACCGCTCCACGAAAGAATTTTTTCAATCAAATTTTCAGGAGCTCAGAGTTTGCTGTAAACACATCAGAAACAGAACTTAACGCCTATGCCCCCTGGCGGACAAACCATTCTTTACCAAATATTAGAAATTATATGCAAACCGTCTGCCATTGGGAGCTGTATGCGATACAGGAAGAATTTTTCAAAACTGAATTTTAGAAGCAGAGATATCGAAGAAAACGCAATTTACCTAAACACCCCATACCAGAAAGTCTATGAATTACTTTAAAAACATGTCGCACTGGACACTATCCAACAAAGAAGCATTTTTCAAATAGGACCATTAGAAGCAGATATATTGACAAAAACAAGACATACATCTACGCACCCTGGCGGATAACCATGCATTATTTTAAGAACAAAATATTCCGAAAACGTTTACCGACGTGAATGGTATCTGTCTACGAACGAATTTTTTGAATCGAAATTTTAGAATGTCAGATTTTGCTGCAAATACATCAGAAGCAGAAGATAACACTTACTGCCCCTGGTGGCCAAACAATTTTTTTACCAAAAATTGGAAATTATATGCAAAAGATTTCCCATCAGAAGCTGTATCCATTGCAGAAAGAATTTTTCAAATTGGAGCTTTAGAAGAAGAGATATCGGGGAAAAGACAATTTACTTTTTATGCCCCTAGCGGTAAATCTATGCGTAACTTGAAAAAGTGACTATATGTAAAATAGTCTTCTTCGACATAATTGGAATCGAAAGGTAAAAAAAAAAAAATGTCAATCTGATGTTTAGAAGCAAATATATGGAATTAATGTATTTTGAATTCAATATCATCTGCATTTACGCCCTCTAGTGGCGAAATTGTGCATCGTAAAAAACAACGAAATAAAGGATTATCATTCTTACATTTCAGGCTTCCCAATGCAAAAAATAATTTTTGAAATCGGACTAATAGTTGCAGAGCTATGATGCCCACGGACGGACAAACCGTTATCATAAGCACGATCTTTTTCCCAAAAGACATGCTTAAAAAGAGTCAACTCTCTTCATTATACCATATATGAATTAGCGAAGAGGTACTTATAATAAAGCCAGAGATTTTTTTTTTTTTATTGGAGGTTTAACGACCACCGTGAGCAACTTAATGGGCTATAAGCAGTCGCCCGTCCCTAATTTAAGGTCACTGGTTCCAGGGAAGGGAGAGAGCCAGTGCCGTAAGACAAACACAACATCCATGTCTCACCGGGATTCGAACACGGACCACTTTCGGACGAATGATCAGAGGCCATCGCTTAAACCACTGCGCCACCGGGGTGCCAAAAAGCCAGGGATCATCCGAATTCTTTAGTAAGGGAGGTCTTTAATTATGATACCAAGGACTCAGTAGAAAATAAAAGCCCTAAAGGGATGAAATTTTAATTAGGTTAAGAATAGAAATTTTTAAACTCCACAAGTTTATGTTTTTATGAAACTAATTTAAAAAACGCAGATAGTATCTGGTTTTACTGCAATCAGGATGAGAGGGAGGATGTGAATTAATAGTCTGAGGAAAGATGTAGGGGTTGTGGGGTGAAGGGGCAACTAGAAACTTCCGGTGTCCACGAAGTTTGCAAATGCTTTTTCATACAAGGCGAGCAAAGTTGAAAAAAACAAAAACATTTTGATGAAAAACTGGGTGTTTTTTTTCGTTGCATTTTTTCGGTGTGCTTTATTTATTTTATTTTTTTAAGCTCCTCCCTCCCCTTGCCCTCTTTCCTGCTTCTTGTGCCTTGTTCTCTGCGGTCAGTGCAGTCAGGTATAGTATGTGGGGTAGCTTACAATTTCTATTCTTAACGGTAAACCGTATACTCCTAAAGCTAAATTTTTTTTTCCAAACTTTTGCTTTGTGATTTTTCCTATCAGGGCACCTTGCTCCTACTCCCAGGTTTCTAAGTTTTCATTCCTTCGAAGAAAAAAAAAACCGGCCGTTTTCCGGGCATTTGAGTGAAACACTTTTCTGCGTAGTATCTTTTCGATGCCATGTTTTTTTCTTTTTCCGGCTCCCACTTTCCCTGGCCTTTTTTTTCCCCTTTACCTTTTTCTGGGGTGTAAGCTGGTAATTGTATGTAGGGCAGCCTGTAACTTACACCTTCTAGACGAGCAACCGTACACTCCTAAAATGTATTTTTTCCGAACTTTTCCAATATTCTTTCCAAGAAACTCGGCGAGTTGCAGTTAGAAAGGTTCTAAACCTTTTGAGATTTTCATCGTATCGCCCACTGCAAAGGATTGAGGCGAGTACGAAGTACAGATAGCGACAACATGGGGAAAGACTTGTGATTTAAGCGATTTTGAAAGAAGCACGAGACGGAAGATGCGAAATCTCAGAATAGGCAAATCTTCTCAGCTGTGCAAGAATAACTGTATCGAGGGTGTACAATGAGTGGTGCACAAACAACTAAACAAGCATTATTCTCTTCCTGTGAGCGGAAACTACTGACCAATGTTAAAGGGAAACGGCAGCTGAAGCTAACTGTATGAGGTAAGAGACGAGATGCATTGAGCCAAGCAACCACGCAGTACAGCAGCATTTGCTATTTACATAAAATTAGTTATATTCATTATAGAAGTCATATGAATCATAAACTATACTCAGCAAGAAATGTACATTGTTTCGCATCTGATCAAAACGGAATTTTTTGAATCGGGTTTTTTGAAGTGGTCACACTGTTTCAAATCAAAATATGTCCTTATGGTGTAACAAAACTGTGCGTTAACAAAAATCAGAAAATATGCGATAAAGCAAAGGAAAGAAAAAAATTTAAATTAGAAACATATGGAGCAGAACCTAATATCCATTTACGCTCTCCATCGGGAAAACTGCTTTCTTTCAAGTAGAAAATGTATGCGAAATATTTTTCATATTGAAAGCTTCTTGGAGGAAAAGGATATTTTTCTATCGGATTTTTAGAAGCGATTAGGTCGAATATTATACTTCTAAGGCAATCGCATCCATATTTGCGCGCTGTATAAGCAAGTTTTTGCAGTAGAAAATGACCAAAAACTATACATCTTCCATCTCACAGTTGAAGCTTCCCAGTTTAAAAGGAATTTCTCAAGAAAAGCTAATAAGTGCAGAGAATCGCGCCGAGAAAGTCGTGCAGATGTAGTGACATTCTAAGCACGAGCTATTTTTGCATAAGACATGATGAGAATGGAGTGGAAATAAACTGAGCTTGAAATAACAATTCCTGAGTACAGAAATATGCAAAGGTTTAATCATCAAACCTGGAAGAATATGGATGCTTAAACTTTTGAGACCAATTCCTTAGAGACAAATAATTTTCAGGTGATTTAAGAGAAATCCCTCTACGCTTGCACACGTAACTACCTTCTTTCAGACAAAGAGGAGTGATTGAGTATAGCTCAGTTCCATACTCCTATAATACGATACATTTCAAGTCTAAGCAAATGTTTCCTGGTGCTCCACGAAGCGCGCTATAAAAGCAAAATTGTACAATTTTTGCCAGAACTTCATGCAGTGGAGATTAGATGGTAGCACTGCGTCGAACGCGCCGAGTTACAAGATAGCCCAGATGCGCAGTTATTTGAGATGAGACATGGCGAACGACGAAGTGCATATTCGTCACCGGCTGTTGCTCATGTTTAATCTCGGGAAAACGAGAGTGAATTTGTTTGGCACACGACGAGAAAGCTGTAGATGCAAGCACGTGTCGTGAGTGGTTTGTGGAGTTCAGAAGTGGTGACTGCATCGTGGAGGACAAGCAGCACAGAGGAGTGCCGAAGGAGATGCAGATCACAGACTTGCAAGCTCCTTTGAACAAAGCTGCAGCCCAGCCGACCACAGAACTGGCAATAGAGTTAAGCGTGAATCAAGCGACCGTGGTTCGACGGTTGCATGCCATGGAAAAGATTCAAGAAGTAGGGAAGCGGGTTCCAAATGAGATCACCATTGATCAGAGGCTGTGCTTGATTGCTTGTCGGACATTGGAAAAAGGACTTGTCATCGAAAATTATAACGAAGGATGAAAACCGGTTTACTGTGACAACACCCAACGCAAAAGTTGTGGATTGACCCCGCAAGCTAACGACATCAACACCGAAGCCAAGCATTCAGGGAAACAAGTTAGCTGTATCTGGTGGGACATGCAAGGTGTGGTGTATCATGAGCTCCTGCCACTAGCTCTAACAGTGACTGCAGAACGCAAAAGTCGTGCTCTGCTGCTTTTGAACGAAGAACTGCAAAGGAAACGCCATTTTTGGCACATGGGCGACGGAAGGTCATTCTGTCGCAAGATAATGCACGAACCAAGGAAGCCACCGTGAAGCTGGGGGTGGGAGGTCCTTTCTCTTGCTGCTTACTTCCCAGACTTATATCCACCCGTCTTCCACGTGTTTCGCTCGATGCAACACTTCTTGAGGTTCTCGAAAAATGCATCAAAGGCTTTATTCAGTAGTTTATTCAGGACTGCATTAGTCAGCTACCAGACTCGTGGCGCCACGCTATGGCGCAAGGTGGAACATACATTGATAATGATTAAATGCGACCTACCAGTGTAAGTACGACATTTATTCGACCATAAAGCGCCAAAAAATGCCTTGACCTAATAAGTGATAGAGTATTTTACGTAAGGTTTGTCGGGTTCAACTTCCCTCAAGGACAGCTCTTGTTTGTAACATTTGTTTTTTTTGATTAGGGGTTTAACGACGACCAACGTAAGCAACTCGATGGGCTATAAGCAGTCGCACGTCCTTAATTTAGGGCCACTGGTTCCAGGGATGGGAGAGGCAGTGCCGTAAGACAAACAACATGTCTCACTGGGATTCGAACCCAGATCCATCTCGGATGAATGATCAGATGCCATCGCTTAGGCCACTGCGCCACCGGCGCGGCCTTTGCAAGTCTTATTTTTTTTTTTTGATTGGAGGTTTAACGACCACCGTGAGCAACTCAATGGGCTATAAGCAGTCGCCCGTCCCTAATTTAGGGTCACTGGTTTCAGGGAAGGGAGAGAACCAGTGCCGTAAGACAAACACAACATCCATGCCTCACAGGGATTCGAACCCGGACCCCTTTCTAACGAATGATCAGAGGCCATCGCTTAGACCACTGCGCCACCGGGGCGGCCAAGTCTTATTTGAACAGTGGTAACGGCTACGGTGTTACATTGTATCATTTGTCAGAATGTTTTCGGCAGCGGGATTTTCCCTTGGGTAACCAGATCGGTAGTACATCGGGGATAATTGTAAAACATTTTATTTATTTATTTATTTATTTTTTGACGTTTACAGTTATAGATCAGAGACGGATCAATATTTTTTACGTGCCTTTTCAGGTGAAATGCCTTTTTAGCTATACAGGTTTGCCATTAATCGCGCGCACTACCTCTCAAATGTTTTCAGTACTACGGTTCGGCTTACTGTACAATATCACAGGGCCCACATACTTTGCCAATTATTTTGGCGATATGATTCCTGGATTAGTTATGTATCAATTATTTCTTTCTATCATTTTCGAAGTCTTTCTTAAACAAATTAAAATGTTTCCCCAGTTCATTTATGACAAACATAACAAGAAAATACTTATCTTCACTCCAAATACAAAAGAAAAAATAGAATTGTGCTAAAGTTCGCCATCAGCGCAGAGAAAAGCTTTCAGACATCTAGTTATTGCTTGGGATCATTGTTTATAAGGAGAAGGGCAAGGTATTTTTGATTGAAACGCGTTGTTATTTTGAAAAAGAAGAGTGACCCTTTCATACGTTCGCGACTCTACCAGAATTTCAATAAGCTGGCGTCGGCTTATGCAGTCAGATTTCTTCGTCTCCCTCCTTTTGAGGTGGTCACAGGATTCTTTGTGTAATGGAGGTCATTGCGGCCTCACTTACTCACTCCATAACCACGCAGTTTTCTCGTTGGCCTCACCGCACGTGTATACAATTTTTTTATTTGGAAGAGCCACTGTAGAATGGCATCAGCATTATTTTTATATTTGTGTGCGCTTAGGTGTGCCTCAGTTTTTACTTTTCTTTTCTCCACTGTGGTAAGAAAAACTTCCTCTGAATAAAACGGTATCCACAATGATCGTCCCCGTCAGTTCTTAAATGTTAAGAAAGTAGATTAAAAACCATAAGATTTCTACTGCGAATTTTTTGGGAGGCGAGGGAGAAAAGTTTTTTTAAATTCTTTTTAAGACTAGGGGTCTCGAAGAAATTTAGCGGAAGAGCCATAAAATTTACACTCTCCACTGACGTACACACCCTCTGACGTAATGCTGTCGAATTACGATGGAAATTTTCCGACGCCAGTTTTACCACATTTGACTACCTCAATATTCCACCTGTGGAGGCTACTGAAATGACGAACTCGTAGTATCTAGTTTCACATTTTCCAACTGCAACAAGCCTAGACTGACAACACCAGAGTTGCACATTTTGCCCAGAATAACTTTCTGGAAAATGCGAAACATCAGTCTCAATATTTGCTGCGATAACGTACTACAAGGAGTGTTCAAATGAAAAGGTACGAAACGACACTGTTTGTATAAATGAAGACTTTATTCAAAGTATACACCATAGGCCGTAGCACAACGATCCCATTGATTAACGAGCCGAAGGATTCCTTGTTCCCAGAATTCCTGTGGCCGTGACGAGACCCAGTCCTGCACAGCGTCCTTGAGTTCGTCGTCCGAGTGTAAGCGCTTCCCTTTCAGATGTTTTTTCAGGGGACCAAATACATGGAAATCGCAGGGCGACATGCCCGGGCTGTAGGGCGGATGGTCAAGCTGCTCCCACTGGAACTTGGGCAGTTCCGCGTGTGAGACCCTGGAGACGTGGTGACGCGCGTTATCATGGAGCAGAACCACAGCCTCCGCGATGAATAGCTGCCGGTTTAACACCTTCCGCTGTCAGAAATCGGATAACGCCTCGCTGCTCCTCCATCGTCGAATTTTGCAATGTGAACGCCATCCTGTCCTCACACGCACTGCCGGCGTCAATTGGACGACGCTCTTTATATGAGCCTCTGCTCTCTCCAGCGCATGCGGCCGCCCGCGCATGCTCCGATCCACGCCGGTGACTCCAATCGCATCCCTAGATGTGTCGCTACGTTCTCCCATAGAGGCATAGGCAAATATGTTAACGGTTACGTTCTTATGACGTTTCGTACCTTTTCATTTGAACACCCCTAGTATATGTATGCGCGTTTCCTTTTATTTTATTACACATTTTCTGAAATAAACTAACGCTGTACAGAAAAATATATTGCATCTTGAAGAACTCCAGAAAATATTACCGAGTTTTCTGGAAAATTGCGTAGTACATAAGTAAATTGGCACGTTAATCATATATCAATATTGTGTGTTGGATAAGATTATTGAATGTTCTTATCAGTCATTATGATTCAGTATTATGAGACGATTACTCAGAACCCTTATTATATGGCTAACATCACTTGATACTGAATGCATATTGTATTGTACTACTAAATGAATCTACGTACACTCCTTTAATCACTTGGTGACCATTGGGTGGTGTGTAATTACTACTGAACTCACATGCAACATAAATTGCCATCACTTGGTGTTAAATATGAGCTTAGGAGTATTACTGAATGAATTCTCATCTACAGTACTCACCTCTACTGTTTCTGGCTTGAAAAACATCACAACTGGTTTAATTCCGAACCAAAACCTGAGAAGCCTTTCTTTGTCGTAAATATAAGCCACTCCACATAACGCCTGGTAGGATACTGCGAAAGAGAAAAATATATAAAGATCACATTTTACATTTGCAGTTACAAACATACATTTTTAATAAACTTCCACTTTCTTTGTTAGATATCACAGGACGCAAAACTCATGCTTGCCCAGGACACCAATTCTCCAGTTGATCGTGCATCTTCATTTTAATCATAATGCTGTTAGGTTAGAGTTATCATTTGCGATGAAAACGGATCACGAATTAATTGGTGCAACATAAAAGAAATTCCAAAGCGTCCATATTTAGTTCTATTTACCTGTTCTTGTTGAAATTTTATTTTTTAAATAAATTTAGATGACTGAAAAGATAAACGGAAATTCTCGTACGATATTAATCTGCTGAATTCTCGTGCGATATTACTTCACGAACTGTTTTTTGATGTCCCCATTGCGGGATGCAAAAGACACTAAGAGAACACAGTTGTCCGATACATGAATTACAGGGAAATGTCTTACCAACACTGTTCCATATACACATGAAAACATATTAAGCGAGTGTATTGAATATTTAACAAATCTTTGACATAAATTAAACAGGTTTATTTAATAAGAAGATTTCACGTACGTATCTCCTTGCAGACCATCTGCATCCAGTTCATTGTAATTATACAACTACAGGGCAAAGACTCTTCCTCAGAAAAATGCGCCTCGCCACAAATGCGTGGTGAATAGAACATGGTTAGCAAAACATTCCGCAGAAGTTTCAACCCTGGAATGGCATCCCCGTTCACCGTACATGAACCCTGTGGAAAGTCTTTGGGGTGTTGTGAAGAGATACGTTAGATCTTTGGATCCCCCACTCAGGAATGCGACGGAATCATGAACAGCTTTGTAGAAAATATACGTGGAAATACCTGTGGAACGGCTTTTGGGACCTAGTGGGCTCAATGCTTCGCCGAGTGAGTGACTGCCCTTAACCGGGAGAAAGGTGAGCCTACGTCTTATTAGGTACATATCCCACGATTTTTAAAGGAATTAGATATCGCATCCCAGTGAGGCCACTGAGTGTGTGCATGTATAGAGAGTCGTGGAAGAAACTTGGGGAGACTATCTAGCAGTGGATTGATAATGAAATTTATCACTTTAATTTGGTGATATATACCACTCTTGTGTCAGTGTTACAACTTTCATTCAAACGTACGTGGCGTGCTGTTTTTCTTTTTCCAATTTAGAGACTTCCTGGATTAATTTGTACTTGTTTGACCTAGCTACGCCAGACCCTTTTAGCCAGACAGAATACAAAAACCAGTATTTTCATATCACGTTTTAGAAGAGCTTTCGTGTTCTCGTCTAATGGCAAAGCAAGAAGAATAGAGGCGAAATTTACTGACCAAACGCCAACTTCCAGTTTCTCCCGGGACCTAGTGAAATCAGTCTTCGCAGCAATCGGAAACCAAAAGGTCTGAAACTACCAAAGGGTGCAATAAAATTCGTTTCAAATACAGTGATTCAACTCCGTACATTCCGATTAGGACTAGGAATAAAAACACCACCATTAATTTTGAATTTACTGATACGTTTCAGGAAAAATACTAGTACAAATGAAAACGGTGTAATATATTCCGCACAATTCAATTGTCTCACGATACTCTTAAACTTGATGTAGGAATGACAAAAAGATTAACCGGCAATTGCGGAACACAAGAGATGTGAAGAACGGAATCGTTTCTAGAGCCATTTCCTAAAACGGTAGACATCCCAATACCGCATTCCAGTGGAGCCTAACCAGACGTGTTGCACCTTAGACCACATCCTAAGAAATGTTCTCCAGAGAAACTGCGGAAATCCCTTAACACCAAATTAGGGCAAAGAACCGGTGTCTTGGGAAATGCTTCTAACTTGGATGGATGTTTTATATGTACACATCGAAGAGACAAAACGTTATGACCAGCGCATTTTTATGCAAATCGAAGCGATTGCAGATAAACGACGTACTGTATGAAGATAATGAAACTGTATAAATAACACCTGACACCAAACTCTGTTAATAACTTATTCTTGAGGTAGGAAAGGCAGCGAACTTTAAGCGAGTTGGACAAAGGCCAAATTGTAAGGGCCAGACGACTGGGTCAGAGAATTTCCGAGACGGCAAGGCTTTGTCGGGTGCTTACGGTAAGCTGTGGTCAGTATTTCCAAAACGTGACGAGAAGAGGGGAAAAACCACGAACCGCTGGCAAGGTGTGTGTCGACGATGGCTGGTCGATGCTAGAGGTGAGAGAAGCATATCCCGTGTGGTACAAGCCAACAGAAGGGATACTGTGGCGCAACTCGCCGGTAATTTGAATGCTAGCGAAGGGAATAATGTCACAACACAGATTGCACCGAACCCTGCTAAAAATGAGGCTGCGTAGCGACAGGCCACTCCGAGTGTCAATGCTAACCTCTGTTCACCGTCGACAGCGCCTACAATGGGACACGCGAGCATCAAAACTAGACCTTGAAGGATTGGAAGTAGGTCGTGTAGGAAACTATGACGTCTACCACCTACCTAGACATCATTCCAGACAAGGTACATCCTTTCGTGGCAAAGATATTTCCCTCAAATAGGGCCTTCTTTTAGCAGATAATGCGCCTTGCCACACTACCCGGTTGTTCGAGAATGGTTCGCGGAATATGAGGAGGACTTCCAGGTATTGCCCTGGCCTCCAAATTCCTTAGACATTAATCCAATCGTGCACCTTCGGTTTGAGTTGGAACAGCAAATCCGATATGCGGCGGCTCAACCACGTAACTTACAAGAGTTAAACGTTCTGCTTGTAAAGTATTGATACCAGATACCACAAGACACCTCTCGAAATCGTGTAGCATCGATGCCTCGCCAGGTAAAAGCTATTTTGGCGAAAAGTGGAGGACCAACATCATATTTGGTAGGTGGTCATACTGTTTTTGGCTACATATACACTGAAGAGTAATTGAATTAGAGACAACTGGCGTTGTGCAAATGTGTGGCTGTGGGCGGCCCTGTAAACGGAAACGGCATGACGTATGCAGCGAACCGACAATATAAGGAGTGATGCGACGGGAAGCAGTAAGAGTCTGAGGCAGTATGGGTAAGACGAAGGATCTAAGCGCATTTGATCGTGGAAAAATTGTCGGGGCCCGACGAATGGGTCACTCTATCTCGGAAGTCGTGCAGGCACTGGGATTTTCACGAGCCGCTGTCGCGGGTGCACCGTGAGTACATCGAATCCGGTAAAACCATCCTTGCAAGGGCCAACTGCCGTGGACAACAGCGTGTGGATGAGCGGGGTCATCGTCGGCTAGCTCGCATTGTAGCAGCGGATAGACGGGCCACAGTGCAAGAAATCACTCGGCAATTTAACGCTGGTGCACAAAACGTGTAAGCAGCCACACCATCCAGAACCATCTCCTCGCTATGGAGTACAGAAGTCATCGTCCCAAGAGGCTACCGCTACTGACCGCACATCACAGGGTGCAAAGATTAGCATGGGCGCGGGAACATCGCCACTAGACCCTAGGCATGTGGGAAAATGTTGCCTCGACTGATGAGTCGAGATTCACGTTGATGCATGCGGATGGCAGGATACGAGTACGGCGCAAACCACATGAAGCGATGGATCCTTCTTGCCAGCAGGGTACTCTTCAAGCTGGTGGGAGTGGCATTCTCGTCTGGGGACTGTTTACGTGGATTGAAATGGGACCCCTAGTACGCGTGACATCGTCCCTCACAGGTCAATGTTAGTGGGATATCCTGGACGACCATTTGTATCCATTTGTGCGTCTTCAACATCCCACTGGGGACCTTATCCTACAACAAGACAATGCACCGTGCCATCGCTCCTGAATTGTATCCGAATGGTTGGATGAACACTCTACCGACGTGCTCTCGCTTCCTTGGCCAGCTAGGTCATCTGACCTCAATCCCATCGAGCACATCTGGGATGCTATCGAGAGAGATGTTCGAGGCTCTGACCCCCTCCATCAAATCTTCGTGAACTGTGGGAGCTTGTTCAGGGGTCGTGCATTCGTATGGCTTTCCACCGCTTCCCGTGTCTTGTAGAGTCCATGCCGAGACGAATCGCCGCCGTCATCAGGGCGAAAGGCGGTGCTACACGTTACTAGACAGGTATCTCTAATTCAATTGCTCTTCAGTGTAATATACATTGAGAGTTTTCAATTTAAGTGTGCATTATTTATGATAAAACCTAATTTCCTTTTATAAATGAGCTAAACTGAAGTCTGCAATGCGATGTGGCCACTCTCTTTAATTTGTACAGTATGATAGGATCGATGCTTTAAAAGAGAAAGAGAAAATATAGGGCTTGCCGATGACACCTTCTCGGAACTTGAGGCATCCACTTGGCGTCGGAACCGTACGTGAGCTTAGCATCAGATTCACCAGGAAGTTCAGGAAAGTGGCTACTCATCCAAATGAACAAGTTATGGGTGCGGTTGACTATGACTACAGTTTTTTCTTCATCATCCTAGACATAAGACGGCGATACAGTCCCCCTTCCGCAATGGAAAATAAGTTGGTCAGATATCTCTGAAGTGCCATGTTTATATATCTTGTCAAATTGGAAAATAGTGGGTGTTAGAGCGTATGACGCCGAGTCCCCAGCTAGGGGTTAGACATACTGGCAACGTGGAACTGTTTTCATAGCAATGATTTAGGTGAGCACTTGATACTGATCCACACACAGCTACTAAAATTCCCCCCTCGTATGGTGGTCGGTGGCGTCTGGTTTAATTTCCTCCGCTGTCGAGGGCCTTCGCTCCTTTCAGATGGACCAGCTCAGGTGGAGTGACCTTTCCCTAATCTCCACCTCTACAAATTTGTAGTTTTACCCCTATTGGGTTCTGTTGCCCTGCCCTCCTAACTTCTAATTTATCAATGGGCAGTTTCAGGCTGGGAGTTAGATACTCTCTTACTAGAAAACATTTTACATCGCATCGAAATCATAACACTGAGGAGGAGTTGACGTACAGTAGACAAAAAACAGACGACACTGAGAGTTGGCGAAAACATGTAAACAATCAAAACATAAAATGTGAGAAGGTAGTACGCCTACTTTTCTTCAGGATTGTTCACTACAGAGTTTGACCACCTGGGCAATTATCCAAACCTGCAGACGACTAGGCATGTCCTCAATGATAAGCTGAGTTTAGGTTTTTCAAGCAATAAACCAACTGGGAACTCAGATGTTGCAGGTCTGTTGACTGAGGGAACCGGCAGAGGTGGCGACCCATCAGGTGCCACATATGGTTGATGACCCACAAGTCCGGTAGGTTTGGAGGCCATGAGATAATCCCCACGCTATGGATAAAGTCCGTTGTAACACGCATTGTCCTGCTGCAAGGTAGTTTACAAGTCGTGGCAAGGGAAGGTCGTATGACGGGACTGACGTTGCTCACAATCACCATGCCAAAAATAAGGATAGCAGATGTCCTGCTACCGAAACGCGTTCCACCCCACGCCAGACAATTGCCCCCAAACAACGCCATGACAACTTTGGCACCATACGAATGTGCGGGCATTAAGTACGACGAAACAGAACCGGACTGATCCGTGAATAGCAGAATCCTCCGTTCCATTGTTTAGTGTCGTCTCTCTATACACCATTCCCAAACACGCACCATGTGATCGCCCCCGTATCGTTTGGGTGTACACCTATTTACAGTGCAGTGCGGTCGTCGTAATGAACAGATTCTCTACGGAATAGGCGATTTATTTTTTTCACGGGGTAGGCATTTCAGTTCACTTACTTCCCGTTGCGTAATCTGCACTCTGCAGCTATTACACTGTTCTCACATCGCGCCGTAGCCAACCGGAAACTGTTCGTCATTTGGTACCCCAACTTTCTCATATCGACAATCCTCTACCTCCCTGTGTTAGTAAATTAAACATAGGTGTCCCGTCAAAGGATCCGCTGCCTATTCGAAAAGTTTTCGACAGAAACTCTCTAAACTACTCTAAACGCCTGCCATTACTATGAGGCGAGCCTGTAAGCGTGCTATTTTTGAGTCTTGCTCAGCCAGAGTCCACATGTCCGATCAGTGCGGACATTTACACATCTCAAGTCGCCACGTGCTGTTATTATATCGCTATGCCGAACCCTCCTTATTTAGCGATTTCAATGTTAAGCATTGTATCCTTTCGGGTTGTGGGCTAATTTCATTGAAAATTTTCATGTAAAAGATTTATGTTCTTGTTACGATCACTTGAGAAATTCTAATTATACCGATTCAACGGTTGCTGTGCGATTGCTATGTTTGACATAGATGGAAAGACATTTATTCATGCGAGGGAGGAAAAAGTTTTCCTTTAAATAAATTAATTGGGAGTATGACTGCTCGGGCGATAGAACATGATTAAGGTACCATAAACTGCCAATCAGTCACTTTGTGAGCTATTGTAGGCATTTAAAAATGGTAGAATATTCGTACGTTCAATTTTTATGCGGATGAAACCGAGAAACATCATCGTTGAGGTCATCGATTCGAATCAGACTCTGGGGTCTGTACAAACAGCGAATATCCCACCGTTGGGGCATTCAAGACGTCATAGGTCACATTTAAAATCAGCTAAGCGCGTCGAACAGCTACATCGTATTTTAGTCTCATGTTGTAGCTATAGGTAATAAATAAATCGGCAAACCTAATCCCTTTTGACCCGGTGGTTGAGTTGGCCCGGGTTCGAATCCCGGATGAAGTATGGGTGGTGCGCTTGTCGCATAGCACTGCTTTATTTTTATTTATGTTTCCAAGTTTCAGTTGTTCCTTTGAACTTTAGTTTTTAATGGATGTCACGATGGTTATGAAGTTTACTACGAGCATATCTCCTGTTTGGAGATTAAAAAACGTGCGTAAATGAATTACATATCACAGAATTAAAAACGTGAAAGAAACAGTAGCAGAATATCGGGACTAGCAAAACATTACGCATAAAAGTGAAAACCGTATAACAGCAAAAGTTCAATCGACGTTCCATTATATATGCAATAATAATGACGCTGTCTGTGACATGAGCTCCGATCGAAGTTACTGCATAATTTGTGTGATGAGTGAAACAGGGCGTATGAGACCCATTTTATGTGGACAAATGGAACTTGGAAAAAAATAGAGACGAAGAACACATACATGCGTGTGTGAAAGGTGGAATTTTTAAGTCTTCTGTCTTGACAAAGCAAGATACTTTATTCCTGTTCCTTTATTTGGTTATGTGAAAAGTATTTTCGCATTTGTAGACCAAACTAAAGGGCAAAACGTTTAGATACCATTGCTATTTTATTTAATAATGTAGGCACTATCATTTCCCAGTACGTCTCTCCATCTCTCGGGTAGCTTGAGGATTCACTCCGCTCAGAACTTTGCAGGTTTTGTTGCAAAAAACTGGTCGAGCTAAAATTTTGCAGGCTTCCAAACAAGCAAAGTTCTTTTCGTCGAGCGAGTTCTGCAGATACAGGAATAAATGAAAATATGAAGGTACAGGACAGTCAAGTTAGCAGGCCAGGGTAAGGCAAAAGATCCCAAGAAAGCTTCAACAATTTTTTCCTGGTGACCAAAGAAATATAAAGTCTGATGTTGTCCTGGTGGAAGATAATGCCCTTCCTGTTGATCATTTCTGGAAGTTTGTCACAAAGTGTGGCTTTCAGCTGCTCCAACGGGGAACAGTACTTATCCAAATTTATCGCTTGTGTGTTCGGCAGCAGCTCATAGTACAAGAGTTCCTTTCAGTCGCACAACAAAGTTATTGATATTTCCTTCTTGAGATACAGACCAGCATTTGAAGTGGCTAATGGCAGTTCATCTTGCTTCATCTACGATCTTTTCCGCTCCACGTTAGTGTTCACAGTCCATTTCTCATCGTCCATCACAATTTGTTTCAGAAATGGATGGTTTTCATTCCATTTGAGAATTGAATCGCCAACAGATATGCAGTAGAGAACATTTTTGTCACTCAAATCATAATGCACCCAAACATAAAGGCGATTTCCATATCCAAGCTTTGCCAAATGAAATCCCACGATGCGGTTCTCTGCCACGTCTGCGCAACTACCCAGGTCGTACTGCGTGGGTTGCTTTCGATTAATGCCTTGATTGATTTTTTTTTTGTTAGTCGTCAACTTCAAAGGGTCTTCCACAGCATTCTTCATCTACGAGTGAGTGATCTCCACGACAAAGCTTTGCAAAGTAATACTGACACAATCCAAGATTTACTATATCCTCACCATACGCAATGAACATGTTTTTACCCTTTCGATACGAAAACAGCATACACTGACGAAAATGACTCGTCTCCTGTTTTCAAACCTTCGCCAAATGAACACAACTAGACCTATCGCGCCGAACTCTTTCTATAGACGTGTCCGTACCTCACCTTTCAGAAGATGTAACAATCATGTTTCTGTAATGCGAATTAACATTAAAAATTGGTATCAGCGACATCTATTGCCAAAACCCGAAAGTATTTTTTACATTGATATATTTTAGAGTTTGGAATGGTGCCACAATTACGTTTGCTATAAATGAGGGAATCATCGTGATGTTACCATGAAATTGTTGCATTAGTGATTGCCTTATAAGGAATACTCCGTTAGATGTAGTATCAGTAGTCAGACGAATCCTTCGTTGATCCATTTAAAACGGTGACAGGGAGAGGAACACGTTGTGTTCATTCCGAAAACTCAATTGAATAAGCGCAATGGTCAATACCGCCCATTAGTACAGCTCAGCAGGATTCGTAATGCTAAACACCGAAATTTTGCATTTAATAATATGGAACGGGTGCATGAATCAACTTCAAGTGTCGTATGCGAGTTGTCTTACTAGGCCTTAGTAAGTATTCAAACTTTCGCTTGAAACACTTCGTAGATTTGCTGATACACATACCCTGTTTTGCCACTTTTCTGTGGGTGAAAGGTAAGACGTAATTTAGGGGGATGGGGGATAGAAATTAAAGCAAAGCGGCAAACAGAAGATACTGGCGTAGTCGAAAACGTATTAGAAAGGCCTTGCTGGAGCTTTTGATTCAGATAGGTATATTTTTCAAAACTTATGGGATGCCGTAAAATGCAGTTTTAATTCTTTTTCAGCGACGAATTGTCAGACTGATGGTTTCAGCGTTGCCGCCTAATGTACAGAATCTTAGTCTAAAAGTTTCTAAATTCGCTGAGTTAGGATTTTCTGAAGGTAGGCTAAAGTAACAACCTGGGTTATTTAAATCCCGACATTCCCATTTATTACATTATTTTACAAATGAATCCTCTTCCAGGTTGTACACATGAAGTGTCATAATTAACACATGACTTTTAGTTGATCAAGCAGAAGGGTTACGGAAAATTTTCCAAATTGGAAAACTACCTTTACATAATAATTTCCGTTATTATTGCGTACGTAAATGCAAGGCAACAAGGCGGTTTGTGTATCTGTAAGCTGACACGACATCAGGGTTGTTTTGCATTAAACTTTCAAATCAATCTCATCCTGGCATGCCGAAGTGCGTCGTTTTAATACCTGTTTACAAATTGGAAAAGGAAAGCGTAACGTCATAGCTCTCCATTTTATCAGGTTTCGATCGTGATAAGCAACCTGTTGGAAAAAAATTAAGGTATAAAGGTAATAAAACGAGGTATTTCCTTTCGCATTTATTGTGTAGGGGCTGGGGTGTGGTGAATTAATATGCAGAATTGCGTTAAACTCTTGTGTTTAGTAATTTTTTGATAGTACAACTGACTATCTACTCCCTCTGGCACTGCATTGTTAAACGTGATTTGAAACTCGACAACAAACACAGTGACTTTTTTTGTTTTGTTTATACGTCTGTGAATTGATGCATTAGTTGACAGTCGAAATCTCTGAACAAAACAGCCCAGCGATCCCTTGAAAAAACTGGTAAAACCAGGATAGATTAAATGTAGGTTAATGGAGTAAGCTGAACTTTACTCAGCGTCATGTTTATTGGTTCCTCTTTGACCAGGGTTCGAGTCTTCTCAAAGGAGCACTTGGAAGACAGTCGTCATACACAAAATCTGCGAAACATAATCTCTAGTTGCCTATTTTACCAGGGCCAGTCTGACAACATAACGCTCATATACCTCTTGCAGTAGTCGGCATGCGATTTCTTGAGATGGGTTGTGCTTCAAGATACGCAAAGAGGCGATTGTGCGCATGGCGACTTTGTGTGTTAAGTGCTGCATTGTGGAAGAATCAGTGAACGATGTGCAAGAGAAATGACGCCGAGAAAAGTTTAGCTAATCAGCTTACCCCATTAGGTTCTACTAATTTTTTTCTGGTTTCGCCAAATGTTTAATATGATCTTAACAAGCTGTTCGTACTACACAGAATGTAGTTTCCTTGAGCAGCTTGAATTCGTTATGACGACTAATAAATCTCAGGGTCAGGCATTTACACACATCGGTTTCTTCGAAGGTAAGACGAAAATATTCCCCCGTGATCAAATTATACATGTGCGTTTCTTGTGGTACATGAAAGTTGATGAAAATGATAAGATAAATGGAAAATGTGTTTTTTTTTTTTGGGGGGGGGGGGGTTACGACCACAGTGAGCAACTTCAAATGCTATAAAGCAGTCTTCCGCCCTTAATTTAGGCCCACTGCTTCCAGAAAAGAGGGAGAGCTGGTGCTGTAAAACAAACACTACCCACACCTCATCAGCGACCACTCGGCCGAACGGGAAAATATAGATTCAACTGACATCCTGCATTTTATAAAGTAAATTGTAAATCAATGATGATTGTGTGAAATCGCTGTTTATTTTGTTTAATTTTTAAAGTCCAAGTTTATATTTAAAAACTCGAAGTGTCTAATGGACGCCACAAGCCTGGATAGGAGCCATATGATACGAAACATTGATATGAGAAATTATATTTTTTGTTTGTTTGTGCATATCTAATTAGAAACCTCTACATCTGGAAACCGGAATTTGTCAGAGTAATGAAACTGTATCAGTTGAACAGTTACCAGAACCAAAGAACAACGACTATCGCTCACGTGGGTTTCGAATCTTGAGCATTGAAATGAAAAGCTAGGACCGCAACCGTTTATCTAACAGACTGCACGAGCATTTTGATAAATTATTTTCTATTGGAATTAGAGGTACTACATATAATTTATTCAAAAGTTATTTATCAGCTAGGAAGCAATATACTGTGATTGATATGACACGGTTCACAATGGGAGGTGTAATTTCTGGAGTGCCGCAAGGTTCGGTCCTTGGTCCTATATTATTTAATTTGTATATTAATGATATCTTTACAGTGGTAAAAGATAATGATTTAATTTTATTTGCTGATGATGCAACAATCTTATTCAAGGGTAATATTACTCTAGATCTTACATCCAGAAATAAATGCACAACTTGTGTTGGTGACAAATTGGTTAAATAGCAATGAATTGATTATTAATGTAAACAAGACGAAGGCTATGATCTTTTCGAAACTACAAATACTACAATCTATGAGTGACGTGGTGGTCTTGAATGGAGTTAAAATTGATTTTGTGAATTGTCATTCTTACTTGGGAGTATTGATTCGAAATGATTTGAAATGGAATATGCATATTGACAACCGGACTAATATAATATCTAAAAACATTGGGGTAGTTAGTAAGATTATGATAAATTTGTCCCCTAAAATAATGATACTTTTATACTACACACTAATACAAACACATATAAATTACTGTATACTGACATGGGGGCAAACAACACAATATAACTTTAAAAAATACAGATATTACAGAATAAGATTAATAGACCTAAAAATTCTTAATTATTTTATACCTAATATAACCTTCAGGTCAGAAGTAAATCCCAATAAATATAATATACTTACAATAAAACAATTATTTGACTATATTCTTGGTAAAATAATGTTCAGAAGAATTAAAAATGATTTATACCATGACTTAATATCATTAAATATTCGTACTCATACTTATGAAACCAGGAATCGATCAACACTCATATATAATTTCCCTCGGACAGAAACAATTAAAATGAATATTAATTATTCGGGTCCAAAACTTTGGAACTCCTTGCCTTATGACATAAAATCTATTAACAATTTTGACCTATTTAAAAAAAAATTCAAGCATCACCCTATTAACAATTCTCTCAATTAGTGCTGAGTTGACCTGATCTGGTCGCTGGATTGATTTCACGGCTTATGATTAAACCTTGCATCTATATACACTTATGTATTTATTTAATCTTTCAGTTATATTCAATGTGCCTTTGACTTGTCTTTTGTATGGTTATTTGTTGTTCGTGTCTTTTTTTTTTTTTTTTTTTAGTACTAGGGTTGGAAGGGCTATGTCAGGCCTTACGGCCTTTTCCCTCCTCTTCCTGGTTGCTACATTTTTTGTAATTGATTATATTGTTTGTATTTTGAATTGTAATATGTGGCAACTGAGAAATGAATAAATGAAATAAAATGAAATATTAATCAGTGAGTAATAAAAAGAGAATCAGAACACAAGAACAAGCTCGACAGCCATATCTCACCTGCGAACCCACAATCTCGAAGTAAATTGGTAATACTGTAACAGCATCAGGCGTGACTAGCACTATCATTTGTAATATCTATTTCAGTCATTGATTATTAATGTAAAACAACTGAATATCGATTTTGTAACACACATTTTATCTCCTTAAACTGTCCCTAAAGTAAAATATTGTTTCTACAGTTCAACGAAAATAATTATGCGGTAAATTCTGAAACAGTGCGTTCTCAGCTAATGCTTTTCCTTAGGGGCACAATATATTTTAAATGGAACCGATTTCAGGTTATGCGGGGTTGAATTACTGATTACGCCAAGCTAGACCACCGCGTAGTGGAGGCAGCGCGAATTCCTAAAAGTACTTCGTGAGAAGCAATTAACTTTACTTTTTTATAACCTGGATAGGATTTTTCTGAGCATGGTGACTTCTAAAACATCTGGTGACGGATCGTTTAGTCTTCTTGAAAGAGCTATCTTAGAGCTCATTCACGGGTTCGAGACTTGCACTTAGTTTGTTAAATGTTTTGGGGTGGCCTCGAAGCAAAGTTCGTCTAACGCTCCAAAAATTTAGGATCCCTCATTGAGGTTATGCAAACTGGACATACAATTGTTAAACATTATTTTACTGTTGCGGGTTCAGTTGGATTAGAGTTTACAGAACTTTCATACAGTTTTAAAAGCGCTGTTCCATCAAGCGGTTTTTCTTTTTGTTGGTTTCGAGGTTTAACGACCACCGTGAGCAGCTCTAAAGGATATAAAGCAGTCGTCCGTCCCTATATTGAGACCACTGGTCTCAGGGAGGAGAGATATTCATTGCCATTAGACAATCACACCACCCATTTTTTGTCGGGGACTCTAACACGGGTCTACTCGAACGAACACAAACAGAAGCCAACGCTTAGATCACTGCACCACCAGAATAACAGGATATTTTTTAAGAGCACAGCTGATAACTATGAAGCTCATGTATAACTGTGTTGCCCTGACGACAGTAAACTGAATTCTCAGCATCCTTTCACTTACTATTATGTTATCGTGGAAGACTTACTAATGCCTCGACAGAATAAATTTGAAGGTAAAGTCTGCAGCAAATGCAAAACGTTAAGAAAAATAAGAGACACGTTTCGGTCAATAAGGTATAATTGAATTGCAGATTGAGGATGTTTTTTCATTTTCTGAAAGTTTCTTTCGTAACATTAAAAAAAGAGAACATGGAAGCATTCGATTTATATTATTGCTTTTCACTGTGAGAATGTTCCTGCAACGCAAAAGCCACCCCTAAAAAAAAAAAAAAAACAATGAACGCACTTCGTTGCCATTTTAAAGAACCTGCTTCGTAGTGACAATATAGCCATTTTACGCGATCAAAGTTAAACAAATAAAAAAAATGTGATGTAGCCTTGTCTTACATAATAGACTGAATTGAATTTTTACGCAGAGCGAATGACGTGTGTTGTGTGTTCATCAACGCCGTTTTAAAGCAAATATGTGCTTTTGTACTATTCGGTGGTGCTAGAACTTGAATAATCGTTTCTTTCGTTTCATTCTTCATTGTGTCTTAGACGAAAGAAAAATATATCAGAACAGTAATATATTGTAGTCTATTGTTCCGGTTAGTTATTTTTATTTCCGCTTGTCAACTCTCTCCCTCAGCATTAAAAAGCTATTTTTCCTCATCTGCAGTTTAATTTTGCGAACATCAAGCGATGAAGAACACGTTATTGGAGAATACATGCACGCACAAGATCAATATGTCAACTAGGATTCAAGGCAATCCTATCAGCAAGAGAAAGGAAACGAAGTTCATTCTCATTTTTTTCGGTGTTTAGCGACCACCACTGTGTATTCCCCTTTAAGTAAAGGAAGCAGCTGTTTGGGACAGCGTTTCGCTCTCTAAAAGTTTCACGAAGAACACTCTTTTTTTTTCGCATGAATAAAGTGTAGCGCGATGGACTTCCGCATTTTTAAAAATCTCTAACTGGGATTAAGCTGAGTACAGGGAAAATTCTCTCAATGACTGCTTCTCAAAATGTAGGAAGGGACTGAGGATAGGATAAGGCAACACTTATGTCTTCCTGATGAGTAAAAAAATTCAGAAACACCCACAATATCCATACTTCAAGAAAAATATTAGCTGTGTGCTTATTTAAAGTTGACGATAAGGTAGGAGAAAATCTACAGACAAAAAAAAAAGCAATTAGAAAACGAAGGGGTATCAACTGACTTGGAGATTCAAAATTTCATTAGCATCCTCCCTTTATTCTTTGCACCGATTGTTCTTCACTGTAAGGAAACAATCATCACCCCAAATGCACGATCACCTCAGTTACACAGTTTCTTGTTATTACACCCTTCTCCCATCCAGTTCTTTTTTTTTTTTTTTTTGATTGGAGGTTTAACGACCACCATGAGCAACTCAATGGGCTATAAGCAGTCGCCCGTCCCTAATTTAGGGTCACTGGCTCCAGGGAAGGGAGAGAGCCAGTGCCGTAAGACAAACACAACATCCATGCCTCACCGGGATTCGAACCCGGACCCCTTACGGACGAATGATCAGAGGCCATCGCTTAGAACACTGCGCCACCGGGGCGGCCCAGTTGTTCTTCCCAACAACCTTACGAGAAAAAAAAAAAAGAGGGTGGGCTATGTTTAATTTTAGCTGGTATAACGTAACCCTTTTTCGTGTGCATGATTGGTGTTACGCTATGTCTAAAACCATGACTAAGGAAATGTTAAACTAAATGAGAATACGATGCAATAGTTCCTAATTAAGCTTTCACGGCCAGACGAAACATATACAGAAGTCAAACTTACGATAACCTTTTATTGGTCCAGCACAAATGATGACATCCACAATATAGCACTGCTAATATTATAATTCACGTATCTATTAACAGCAATCGAACATCACACACACACACACGGAAGCGAGGTAGAAGACGCCCTTATTTACTTCCTGGGGGGGGGGGGGGACAGGACCCCAAACCCGACGGCTTAACATGCCAATCTGACGCACGGCGGGTATTTAATGGCTCAAGCGTTCGCACCTGCCTATGATCGGACCTGAGGTTATCTCAATGGCAGTCACGAACGCTGACCACTAGACTACCCGCGGCCCTCTCCCTGTGGTCGTTAACCTCGCCCCAAATATGAAGATTGGAAAGGTGATCAAATGGTATGGTGAGGGGAAAGCTCACCTGCAAGTGCATAGGGCGGCATGGAACGCTAATTCTACCCTTGCGACCACAGTCAGCATCTGAAGCTATATGCTTTTCATCATCATCAACCATGGGTACAATTCCCGGAGGTAACTGTTTCTATTTTAATTATATTGTCCCGTTGAAGTCTGTTAGTTGCAGCGTTGCTCAGTTCTTGAAGAGTTCCACTGCACCAGTCTGTAATATCGTCAACCTACACACGCACAGTGACACGGTGAGGACGTCCTCTTGCATTTCTTCCGTTCATTAAGCCCAACACCAATGTTCTTATCTTTCTATCACATGCTTTTCCCGGACCCTAATTTTGGCCAGTCCCATTTTATGGTTTTGCCCGTCCCTAATTTCGCGCCACTAGTTCGCTGGGGGAGGAAAGTACCGTGGAGAGGGCGCACCATCCACACCTCAGAGCAAATCTAGGGAAAGTCCTACACACAGGTAAACTCCTGGATCTTTTCATGTAAGGGATCGTACACAAATTGCATTTCGTCCGAAGATTTTGTCAAAGTGTAGGAGTTTTCCTAGTGGCATAAAACGATATGTAGGAGGTGTTTTCGTAGTAACAAAGATATATGTGCGACTCGAGTGACATAAGATGATATGTAAAAGTTTTCCGATTCGCTAAATGTCCTGTTATGACTTAGTATTTAGTATGCATGTAATAAAAGCTAGGGAAAAGAATTCAAGACAACAGTCCTGAGGTATTTACAAGGCATCTATAAATCTGCAGATTTTGGAAGATTTTAAGTTGTAACTTAAATATTTGTGATGTAGGGACACACAATGGAACATACTGAAAGGCACTCAGAACATGGTTTCTCAGTTGATTTCAAGGCACACATAAGCCCTTAGACCAGTGGTTCCCAAACATTTTCGATTCTCGGCGCCCTTGCTGAATCCAGGTTTTCCCTAGGTGCCTTTGTCAAATTCTAACAAGTACACTTTGCCTTTGTCAAATTCTAACAAGTAAGCTTAGGTAAAAATAAATAAAACCCGTATTGAAGATCACAAAAAGCATGTAATTGAAAAAAATGCAACTAATTATAATTAGTGAGATGGATGAGCCTGTTGGTCACTGCACATTTTCTCAAATCTTGGAATCAAACTAGATACAGCCACCCTCATTTCCTTCGGCACATTGATTTCCGCGCGATACTTAGTTTTTATCACAGCGACTGCCGAAAACCCAGCTTCGCACAAATAAGAAGTCGCAAATGGAATTAAAATTCTCTGAGCTTTACCACTCAGAAGGGGATATTCATCTCTTATTGATATCTAAAATTCAGGTAACTCCATGCTGCTAAATTTTGTTTTCAACGTATTGTCGCAAGACAGCTCAATAAGATTCTCTTCTTCTGCAGAAGTAAATTCATATGGAGCAGTCGCATAAAATGGATCTTGAACCCATACAAATTTATCGATATTATCATTTTGAAAATATGTCTCAAACCATGTGATAAGCTGTGATAAGTGTTCTTCAAAAATGGATTTCATGTCTCGAGAGAAATCGACTCCATTGGAGGTCAAAAACTGTTGCAACAAGGGGAAACATTCTTTAGCTCAGTCTTCATTCATTTTTCTTCTCCATAGTTTTAGTTTTTTTATAAAAGCTGAAAGTTTCTCAATCGACTTTAAAAGGTGCATATTGCTTCTCTGCAGGGAGAGAGATTCAGAGCATTCATCTTTTCAAAAATACCACATAAGTATGCTAGTTTTACCAAAAACTTTTCATTCACAAAATTTTTGGTATACTTGTGGTCTTCTTCTTTAAGAAAAATATAAATTTTCTGTCGCAGTTCAAACGTACGAGACAAAACATTCCCACGAGAGAGCCATCGCGAAGTGCTGTAGTACAACAAAGACGTGTGCTCGGATCCCATATCTTCACATAGCTTTTTGAAAAACCTTGCCTTCAACGGCCGAGTTTTTATAAAGTTTACTACATTCACTACATATTCTAAGACTTGTTTCTATGTAGGACTCAGATATTTTTACGCGAGTGTTTCCCTGTGAATAATGCAATGGGTCCACAGTGCATCACGGGCTTTGCTTCGAATAAGTGCATGCAATCCTCCATAACAGTCGGACATAGAACGAGCACCATCAGTACAGTCACCAACGCACTTAGTCCACTTAAAATTATTTTCGGACATAAAATTATCAAGGATCTCGAACACGTCTTGAGCCTTAACACTACCAGTGATACTTTTACAAAAGAGAAGGTCTTCTACAATGTTATTACCATCAATAAACCGTACATAGCAAATCAAGTGAGCATCAGTATTATTATATGTGGCCTCATCCAGCTGCAACCGAAATTCCTTACATTTCAGTTTTTCAATTAATTGATCATTGAGCTCCTCCGCTATGTGCTGTATTCTGCGACTGATGGGTAAAGGCACATTTGAAAGCAGCTTCCCAACTGACTCACTGATCATAATGTTCACCATATCTGCAGCAGCCGGTAGAATGAGTTCTTCTGCGATGGTATGAGGCTGCTTACATTGTGCGATTCTATGTGTCACCTTGTAAGATATTAGCAAAGCATTGCTTGGTATTGATGCCTCCTTATAAAAACTACCTTTTTGTTGATTTAACTCTTGTAACTTTCTCGTAAAGCAATCACGAGATTTACTAAGCATGCTGGGATGACTGGTTTCTGAGTGGCGTTTCAACTTACTTAGTAGCATGCTCTCTGGCGCCAAAACTTTCATACACAGTACACACGGCGGTCTCTCTTCACCATTGACTTCTGTTGACGTAAAACCAAAATCCAAATAACTGTCAGCATATTTTCGGTATTTACGCTTCTTCACACTCTTGCCACTAATTGACGGTGTGCCATCTTTATTTTCACTTTTACAACGCTTATTACTGTTTAGTAAAAACCGATCCATTTTTAAAAATACATACGAGAAGAAAAACTTCAAAACCTTCTCTTCTCTTAATCACAACAATATTCAGTTGATACGCCGAAAGTTTACAAACGCCGAAACGCAGCAACAGAGCATCAACATAACAGATTGCTAACCGCCAAATGAGTCACAAATGACAACGGATGAGCATATTTAAAGGAGCTGGTGAGCTTTTCGAAAAGTCTGGACTGAGAGTCATTTCTAGACGCTCGGAGAACGAGGGAGGAATGTTTATCAGAAGCACGGAGGCTGGTGCGAAAGCTCAGGTTACTTCCGGTAGCGGCCGCGCGGAACACACACGTGCGCTCGTCGGGCGGCAATCGGGGGGGGGAAGCTCACGCTTGTAACATTATCGTACAGAGCCATCTAGTAACCATTTGCGGAGGCGTATGAAAACAGATTTTATTAAGTGAGTTACTAGTTTGCACCAGGTTAGCTAGATATCGCGATGTGGCGTCCTATCATCCTATCACATTGAATCGAAAATGTAAATACTATGAACATTTTGTAATATATCACGGCTCCCCAGGGCGCCGCGGCGCACACTTTGGGAACCACTGCCTTAGACCGTTATGGAACATTTTGAGTTGCTAACAATTAAGTATGTGTAAACATACAATAAAAGCTAATATATCATAACAGACGCAACAGGTTAGTTTTCAGGTATTTACAAGTCACCTAGGCCACAAAGGTTTCTGGAAGATCTAAAGTTGTAAATTAAAAAAATACACCCATTGGTTTTTGTCCTTAGTACTATCTTCTGGCCCCGTTTCTTCAATTTTGGAGAGTGACAGTTGAAAGGGCTTCGCTTGTGAGTTTTGAATCGAAAAGATCTTGTACAGCTTTACAAGTGTAATCGGTTATCTCCTGTAACACGAGAATTCTGATGTAAATTTCATTTGAATAGCGCGATTCTTTTTTTGGTGTTGCACTTTTCACAAACAGTAGTGTAGTTTTGTTTCAAAGACTCGTAACACCACAATCTGAGGTCTCACGAACGCTCTTTTTAAATTTCATTCCCCGTGTCCCAAATGACTTAGTTTCAGTTATATTTGCTCTTTCTTTTTCAACTGGTAAGAGCAGAAGTGAAATTTCAAGACCTTTGCTCTGGAAGAGGGTGCTAATTACCACAGTGAGCATCCCAATGGGCCAGAAGTAGTCGCCCTTCCCAAATTTAAGGAAACTGGTCCCAGGGAGGGGAGAGAACCAGAGCCGTATGGCAAACAAACACACCCTGCCTGGACGGGATTCGAACCCGGAGCCATCTCGGAAGAATGATTAGAAACCTACTCTGCGTACCACTTTGCTAACGGGGCGACAATTTTAAAACTTAACGGGGAGATGAAATGATTATTACTCAAAGATTAGCTCGCAGCAGTTATGAACGTTGAGATATATTTAAATTTATTCCTCTTGTCAGCTTCCACGAAAAAAAAAAAATCCGCGCGTTACAGACTCATCTTTCACTTAAATATCCCAACACCCGAAAATGGAGCATGCGATACTTGACAAAAATTGCTGGGGCCACTGGCGCATATAACGTCTCAGAATAATGTAAATGAACTTCTTGTAAGTACGCAGCTCTAATACACTGACGGAAAAAAATCCCAACACCAAGAAGGGGTTGTGTTAGATAAACGACAGTTGGTAGCCAGTGAGAGTACATCTCTAAGATGACGTCTATGCAAATTTCGCGCTCGGCGCATACGTGTGGCGCTAGTAGCGCCCCTCGGAACATGCAAAGCAGGTTTGCTGTAAATACGCGCTGTAACGTTCGTGAGCGTTAGTTATCGTTGAGATTCGACGTAGTGTGTTGATGTTAGTCAAGAATGCCTTTAAGAAGACGAAGAAGCCATTATCAACAGCTCACAGAGTTTGAACGAGGTCGTGTAATAGGGCTGTGAGAAGGTGGATTTTCTTTCCGCAATATTGCAGAACGACTTAGCAGGAATGTAGCCACTGTGCATGATTGTTGGCAGCGGTGGTCAAGGGAAGGTACTGCCTCAAGAAGACCGGGTTCCGGCCGGCCACGTGGCACTACTGAGAGGGAAGACCGCCGTGTACGGCGTATAGCCGTGGCGCATCGTACCGCGTCTGCGGCAGCAATTCATGCTGCAGTTGCCACCACAGTGACACAACGAACTGTTACAAATCGGTTACTTGAAGGACAGCTCCGAGCCAGACGCCCTGTTGCGTGCATTCCACTTACTCCAAACCACTGCCGTTTGCGACGTCAGTGGTGTCGAGCTAGAGCTCATTGGAGGACGGAGTGGAGATCTGTTGTGTTTTCTGATGAAAGCCGGTTCTGCTTGGGGGCCAGTAATGGCCGTGTGTTGGTTAGGAGGCCAGGTGAGCGTCTGCAACCAACCTGTCTGGGGCCGACACACACCGGACCTACACCTGGAGTTATGGTCTGGGGAGCAATTTCCTATGACAGCAGGAGCACTCTCGTGGTTATCCCACGCACCCTGACGGCACAGTTGTACGTCGGTCTGGTGATTCAACCTGTTGTGCTGCCATTCATGAACAGCATTCCAGGGCGTGTTTTCCAACAGGATAACGCTCGCCCGCATACCGCTGTTGTAACCCAACATGCTCTACAGAGTGTGGACATGTTGCTGTGGACTGCTAGATCACCATATCTTTCACCAATCGAGCATGCATGGGACATCGTTGGACCACAACTCCAGCGTCACCCCCAACCAGCATTAACCGTCCCTGTATTGACAGACCAAGTGCAACAGCAGGCATGGAACTCCATCCCACAAACTGACATCCAGCACCTGTACGACACAATGCATGAACGTTTGCGTGCTTGCATTCAACATTCTGGCGGTTACACCGGTTATTAATGTACCAGCATTTCACATTTAAAATAGCTCTTCTCGCGCTTACAATAAGCTGTGATCTTGAAACCTTAATCGATTAAATATGTTGCCTATACAAATGTATTGCCGCCATTTCATTCCTCTACAACTATTTTTTCGTGGTGTTGGGATTTTCTCCCCGTCAGTGTAGAAAGACTGTTAGCGAAAACATGTTGCGCAATATCTTCAGGAATGCATGAGCGGTTCTTGCATAAAATTAAAAACGCTATGTCATTGTTGAGCATTTGAGGTTAATTGCACGGTAATTTCTACTTCGGAAGTAAGTGCACTTCCAATAATGATCCTTATTAATCGAAAAAATACTTAACTACAATGTTCGGTTGCGTAACTGCAGTCTTACATATTATTTGTATTGAGGAAGGAGATTTGTTCTAGAAACTAATACGAGGAAGTATAACAACAATTATCTAGTCTGGAAGTCTTGTGGAGCGAAGAAAAATATGCACATTTTCACCTTTATCGTTCTGTGGTTTTAACTGAAAAACAAAAATCATGTTGCAATCAGGTTAAAAGCCAGCAGTTGCATAAACCTGGCTTTTCAAGAAGCCATTACCCAGCTGACAGAACAATGCATCGTCTGCTCTGTGAGTTAGAATGACAATTGGGAACGTGCAGTTGTTTCAGGAAGCGCATGCTTACTTTTCTTTGCGTGCGTGACCTTTGCATAAATCCAGCAGACAAGTATGCCGGAATTACAGTAAGGCAGAAAGGCACAAAGTAATCATAAAGTCGAATGGAAATTCGTATTGCTTTTTAGAGTTGCATTTTATAAGATTTGAAGGAGTCTTCATCTTATTCTGGACGAACCAAGCCAAAGGTCATCATTCAGATTATTGTGCGTGATCTGACAAAAAAACACCAGAGATCTCTCTCTAAAATGTGCGCATTAACCTTGTTTTCTCAGTCTTCCGTTAGCTTCGTCAGCCAGGTCAGAGGTGATATTCGACTATATCTTAACCCACAGACGTCTGTAGAAACTAGCTTCAGGTAACACGACAAATTACTTCCTTAACAGAGTTATTGACTAGCAATTCTTAGTAGTGCACAGGAAGTAAATCTAGTCAGCGCGTCTTATACTCCTGAAACAAAATACAATGAAATCCACTAAATACGAGTTTCGGAGGACCGACTCAAATTAGCGGCTTAAACGGGAAAGCATCTTAGCCGGAAATAGAAAATAAATAAAACCCACGCTACGTACCTTTGTACACTATCTACCAACAAGTAATTGGACACCTGTGATAGCAAAGGAAAGAGAAGTTTATTCACCTTCAATAGTTCGTGGAGCCTCCACAAGCGGCGATTACAGCTGCGACCCTCCGGGGCATACTCTCAACCAGGCGTTGTACGACGGCTAACGGTATTTTCTTCCACTCTGCGTGGAGAAGACAGGTCAGGTCCTTCACCGATTTCAGACGGTGGGGGCACCGCTTAAGTCGACGCTCCAACTCGTCCCAGAGGTGCTCGATAGGGTTTAGGTACGGGCTCTGCGCAGGATATTCTATTCGATTAACCCCATTGTCACCATACCAAGTCATGGTGGACCTCGCAACATGACAGGTGGCACTGTCATCCTGAAAGTAACATGGGTCCACCCTGTAAAACTGCCACAACGCAGGAAGCGCATGGTCATCCAAAATGGTGCAGTAGGTCTCGCCGTCGAGTCTACCGAAAACTGCGACCAAGGGTCCCGTGCCATACCAGGAGAAACACCCCCATAGCATAATTCCACCGCCGCCGAACTTCACAGTTGGCACAATACATTCCGGTAGGAGGCGTTCTCCAGGCAGACGCCAAACCCAGACCCTGCCATCCGAACGGTAAAGGGTGAACCTTGATTCGTCGCTCCAGATAACCTGTTTCCACTGTTCAACGGTCCACTGCCGACGTTCTTTGCACCACGTTAGCCGAGCAGCGCTATTGGACTTGGTGATCAAAAGCTTGTGGGAGGCAGCATGTCCATGATAACCGAGCAGATGGGCTTCCTCATGGATGGTATTCATCGAAAAAACACTCCAGGATGCCTTTTGAAATTCCTCGCAGATGTGGCCCATCGATTTGGTGCGGTTCTTCCGAATTTCTCTGGCCAGCACCCGTCCGTCTCTAACTCCCAGTTTTGTGGGTCTGCCGGGTCGGGGCACATTCCGACAGTCACCTCTCATCTACCACTTGCCAATCACATAAGCCACCGTTGATTTTGGGTATTTCAACTTGCTGGATATGTCACGTATGGATCTGCCATTTCTGCGATACCCTACGATTACACCTTTCTCGAAATCAGAGAGCTCCGAACTGCGTGGCATCTTGCATGCGACTGGTTGCGTTGTTGTTTCCCACACGATATTTAACGGTGGCGGCCGTGACGTGTATTAGGACCGCAGATATCGTCGATTGCAGGGGTGTCCAATTACTTGTTGGTAGATAGTGTATATGTCGGCTGCATATTCACGAAACTGTTGGAGAACACCAAAAATAAGGTATTAAAAACAAACAGAAAAAAATAATTTACTGTTGTCACAAACTGTATTACCGTACAATATTAATTTTAAAAAATACATAAAACATCACGTAGATTATAAAAATTATTTTGCTCTTGTTACAGTATTTATAAACTGTAATTCACTTTTTATAATTATTCTCAATCTTATTGTGTTTCATTTTTTTGAAAGCGAAATTCAGAATTATAGTTTCTAGCTGATTAATTTTACTGACGTCAGAAACTCCAATCATGGTGAACACAAAACGTCTTACTTCAGCTAGTGAATTTAAAGTTGCGTCGGCGGTGACACAGGCTCTTTTTCCTCACACTCCTCGTTTGTAGTAATACTCGCAGCATTATCTTCTACAATTTCTTGTACAGTTCTAATCTCCCCGCACGGGGATAACTGGTTTTCCAGTTATTTGGGGAGCAGCGCCCCCACGGCCCGAGCTGACCTTGTGACTGGTCAACATCTGATGTCATGCCACCGCTTGTTTTTTATTTTGGTGCTGATGGTGTATGCAGGGACGGCTGTTCATCCAGCTGTTGGGGAGTCGCGGCCCCACGATCCCGAGCTGGTCTTGTGTCTCGCTTTTTCGTTTTTATTTATTTTCTCCACTGGCTAGTTGCCCGTGTTGTATACTTTTACCTAATCGCTACCACGTTATGCACTAACACCCCGGTCTTGTGGTTTTGTTACCCTCCACCACTAACTGTATTATATTAACCGCTCAGTTCGTAGGTTGCTGAGATTCCGTTTAGGTTCCCTTCCAGGATTTGTCTTCTTTGGATTTCTTTTTTCCTTTTAGCTGGTTTGGGTGCTAGACCTACCTGCATGTTTGCCGCGTGCGGAGACCCGTGAGGCGGAAATGGGATGTCTGGCGGCTGAGGTCGCAGGAGACCGGATAAGTGCCTCCTGTGTACCAACACTCCTCTTCGACCCCGGCTTCGCTGTAAACGGGAGGCTAGAGACTAACCCACCTCTAGTCAGAAGTCTTGTACCAAGTTGTGTACACGGCTTTAGCGGCTTTTGTCGTATAGCACGGCAGGGTGAGCCCGGGGCTGTGGGATCATGCCAAAGGCGTTGGCATGACGGTACCCGGAGGCCGAAGTGTCCGCCGAGTGCGTGTGATCACAGCCAACGGACTATATCTGCAACGTATAAGCTCCAGAACTGTGTCCAGCGTCATTTTCTTGGCTTGCAGACCTCCAGTTCTCCCTTGTAGGGCTCGGTGG
The DNA here is from genome assembly GCA_039090855.1 of Macrothele yani. Taxonomy (NCBI): domain Eukaryota; kingdom Metazoa; phylum Arthropoda; class Arachnida; order Araneae; family Macrothelidae; genus Macrothele; species Macrothele yani. The sequence goes on along the minus strand of CM077015.1, from coordinate 44,786,021 downwards.
TGGGTGGAGTAGTCTGCAGACGAATCTTCCTCCTTTTTTTCCATGGGTAAAAAGAACAAAAACTCCAAATTTAAGTCAAATGACAAAATGATAGTTGACAACGACTGTCCTTCGTCTTCTCAACCTACCAAGTCTCATACCCTTAAACGGTCTTTAGACCTTGACCTGGACCAAGAATGTGGAACCTCTTCTTCGGCGGCTGTACCAGTCGCTCCGAAGCGTCGTCTCCCCTCAATTGCTGTGACTACGCATGCTACTCACTTGCTTGTAGAATCCATCGATCCGCATGAGAGACTGTCCACCAGATCTCCCTTTTTCATTTCTAAAGCTTTGGACGCTGCGGTTGGCCCCTTGAAGTCTGTGAGGAAGCTTCGCTCTGGGGACCTGCTTGTCCAAACTTGCAGTGTTTCTCAGAGTAACACTTTTCTGAACCTCACTAGTCTTCAAGGCATTCCTGTAAAAGTGACACCTCACCCGTTTCTTAACACCTCTCGGGGTGTTATTTCGGAGTTTGATCTCTTGCCATGCAGTGAAGACGAATTCGTGACTGAACTTGCTGATCAAGGTGTTATTGCTGCACGTCGTATGATGTTCCGGCGTGATGGTTCCATGATTAAGTCAAAAAATGTCATCTTGACTTTTGACTCCCCGAAAGTTCCGACAGAAATCAAAGCAGGCTACTTGGTCTGTGCAGTTCGCCCGTACATTCCCAGTCCTCTGCGCTGTTTCAGGTGCCAGAGGTACGGGCATTCACAACGATTCTGTAAGAGTTCCGCTCGTTGCGCTAATTGTGGCTCCGGTGAACATGACGGGGAAGGTTGCACTTCTGCGGCCTGCTGTGTTAACTGCGGTGAGGCCCATGCAGCTTACTCCCGCAACTGTATGAAATGGAAGGACGAGATGGCGATCCAGCGCCTCAAGACCCTGGAAGGCCTCTCGTATCCTGCTGCCAAAGCCAAGTTGGGTATTCCCAACACCCGACAGCAGTAGTTTTGCCGCAGTTGTTAAGTCTCTGCCACAACCCGTGCAGCCCTTTGTTCCGCGCCCTGTAGCTCTCGCAGCGCTTGCCAAGCGATCTACAGCTGACCAAGCGACACAGGTGTTTTTCCCCGAGCTCGCGATTTTCGACTACCTGATTCTGGGCCTTCTCTTTTGCAGCCGACCCTCTCTTCCAGTTTAAAGCAGAAAGCCTGCACGTGCGGACGACCCGGCCCTCAATCCGCAAAGGTGTGCAGTGTCCATCCAACTGTCTCGGCCTCAGCGAGGTCCCCACCCTCAACCAACATTATAGAGGAACATAGGGGGAGGAGAGTGACAGTTCGTCCCCAGCCTCAAACAACATTGCAGAGGAACATGGGGAGAAGAGAGTGACAGTTCGTCCCCGCCCTCTGCCAGCATTGCAGGGGAGTGTGGGGGGAGGAGAGTGACTCATCCTTTGTGTAGTTCTGTTAAAAAAAAAAAAAAAAAAAAAAAAAAAAAAATAATAATAATTATAATAGTCAATTAATAAATTTTATATAAACCTAATTAACTACCTTGTCTTCACAGCTTTCATCATACTCTTTTTCAACTTTTACCAAGCCTGTCTGCTCTTAATCATTTTCCACGTTTTTTAAAAATCTGTGGCTGATAGTTCTTGGTCTGGCGCTCTTTGGCCAAACCTGGCCCTTGCGCCAATAAAATCCAACAACCAACCAACCAACAGTTCTAATCTCACAAGTGGCGATATCATCGTCGACAGACACGTATCCAGGAAAATTCACAAAAACTGGATCCTCTTCGAAGTCGTCATCAGGTTGCATTGCCGGTTCATTTTGTGGCCATTTGACGGCTGCTTTAATGAAACAGTTCTTAATGACCTCGGGGCAGACTGCATCCCATGCGGCAGCGACGTAATGAATTGCGTCGAGAACGTATGCAGAAGATGAAGGATCAGCTTGTTCCATGGCACATAATACCTATGGACCAGTCTCTTGCGATAACGATGTTTCACTACTTTTATTATCCCCTGCTTCAAAGGCTTCAGCGTACGTGTGGCGTTTGAAGGTAGAAAAATGTTTTTACATTAGTCAATTCGATATTTTAGCGGCAGAGGAATAGGGAGTTTTCAGTCTAATCAAAGTAAACATCCAGTTACTCGTAACACGCGACAGACCCATTTTTGGCATATTATTACGATTCACCCGAATTCAAATGTACATGATGCTACAATACTAAGCGGTTCTTAAGCGGGATTCAAAACGTATTAAATAGGGTATATTTGTACTCATTTGCCTCTCAATTCTAGGGACTGCGAGAAAAATCGTATTAACCGAGAGCGTATTAAGCGGATTTTTTTGATTGGAGGTTTTATAACGAAGTAAATTTCTCCGTCATTTTTGGTCTACGCCGGAAATCGAACCCGAGTACGCTTATTCCGGAACAAGTCGCTCTACCAACTGAGCTACGCAGACATGTATTCTGATTCCTATCTGCCTTTATGTCATGTGCGTCCTGCTGGCAGGTACGTCACATCTCGCCCCCCGAAAGAGGGCCGGGGGCATGGCCCACGGATCAGCCGTGACCATGAATCGTTGCAGACAGACAACCACTGAAGAACGTGCACTTGAGAACTCCCCGTCAATCTGGTGTGTGGAATACAACGTCACACACATTTATTTTTGAAGCACTGGAGAAGGGATTCTCTGATTTTTCCTGTCTCGCGGTGTGGAAATAACATCACACCAATGCGAGATTTTTGAACGGTCGGGTCATCCGGGTAGTTCGGGCGCCATTATAACGAAGTAAATTTCTCCGTCATTTTTGGTCTACACCGGGATTCGAACCCGAGTACGCTTATTCCGGAACAAGTCGCTCTACCAACTGAGCTACGCAGACATGTATTCTGATTCCTATCTGCCTTTATGTCATGTGCGTCCTGCTGGCAGGTACGTCACAGTTTAACGACCACCGTGAGCAACTCAATGGGCTATAAGCAGTCGCCTGTCCCTAATTTAGGGTCACTGGTTCCAGGGAAGGGAGAGAGCCAGTGCCGTAAGACAAACACAACATCCATGCCTCACGGGATTCGAACCCGGACCCCCCTACGGACGAATGATCAGAGGCCAGCGCCTTAGAACACTGCGCCACCGGGGCGGCTTAAGCGGATTTCACTGTATTGAAAATTAAAACACGTAAAATGTTTTCTTCTACATTTCGATATATTTGCCATTTTTATTTAATTTTCTCCTTTAGCCGTACGAAATATTTCCTAAGCCATCACGTTCGGTAATGCTCGGAAAACTGGTGGTCCGTTTTCTTATTTTTTGAAAGTTCTTTGTTGCCGCTACCACATTTACCAATACTACTACTATTAATAACATTGTGCTAATATTACCACTTTGTCCGTTTTTGTTCTGACATGACAAAACTTTCAGGTGGTTGGTTTGGTGGTTTAACCACAACCGTGAGCAAAATAATAGGCCAGAAGCAGTCAGCCGTCAATATTTTGGGGCAAACTGGTTTCAGGGAAGCTAGACAGTGCCGTAAGACAGACTCATTAAGCATGCCTTACCTGGGATTTGAACCCTGACCCATTTCTGACGATTTTTTCGAAGCCAACGCTTCATACCACTCGTTCATCGGGAAGACAACTTTCAGGTGGAGATTTGAAGAAAGCATTTTGCATCGATGGGTCGTACTATGAGAGATGGGTCTGATTCATAAACTGTATTTGCGCCAGATAGTGAGAAAAAATTTTACACTTAGTTTCGCTAGATGGCGTAAACGTAATTTAATTTGGCATAAGACTCCATTTCAGGGGGGTACTGGAAAATCATTCTGGCACTGGCTGAAACTTGTCATATCCCGATCCACTCATTTTGTGCCTTGCGTGTTACTCAGTAATCCCGATAAATAGCGTAAATTTGTACCGGTAAAGTGGCACATCATGACATCACTGATAGAAGTTGAATGGGAAATATTCTTTTTGTGCCACTGCGGTGGCCGAGTATACAAAAGCGGAGGCTTCTGGATAATCATCCAAGCTGGGCTTGGAGAAGGCATTGGGGGATGACATTTGACCCATAGCGCTGTTATTGTCCCTAACATGATATCACCGGCTCTAATTTAGGGCATATACATATGTTATTTTTGTGATGCACAGATTTCTCGCTAGGTGGTCCAAACACATGATTATGTTGGCCACGATATAATCCTAGAGCACGAAATTAAAAAAATATCAGGGAGATTTAGCAACACCTGACAGCACACCTTTAAATTCATTGAGATTACTAATTTGGAAGTTTTTTTTGTATTTCTTTACACCTGAGAACTTATGACGACGTGAATTTCTGCATTTTTTTATGCCAGGGGCGTTATTCGTACCAACAAATCCCGGCTTCGGAGCTCCGAGTGCTATTCACTATACTACACTGGCATATGCTCTCACTGCTATCTGCCTTTATCTCATGTGCGTCCTGGGGGCAGGCACGTTTTTCTCACAAGACGCCGCTACAAGTCAAGAATGTTGATTCTTGCTGTCATTTATTGACGATAGGAGAAAATTTAGCAAAGTATTTTACATAGTTTCACATGTGATACAACCGGTTCTGGAAGATTTTCTGCCATCGGGCATTTTTGTTTGAAATGTGAAACCATTGTATTACATGTATTAAAGTGCGTCGCAAAAATATAGAGACAGTCGACTTTGCGCCGTGAACGCAATGCGAATATAGGTAAGAAGCTAAAGTGGCACCTAATTAGACATAACCGGTTGTACAACAAACGTTTCGATCCGTCGAGATGACCGGATTGTGTGAAAAGAACACCACAAAGTGAAATAGTTTAATTTTAGGTGTCTCATAAATATAAAGACAACTATGTAAAGTAGCCACACGCAAAGGAGATGTACAAATTAGCATGTTGTACGCACGCGCATGGGCCGTAATTCTGTCCAGCCTACAAAAGACAGCGGACCTGCCGTCAGACATTCATTTGCCGAAATGCCACGCAACAGTCAACTTTCTGGTTAGGAGGTGCAGAAGATTTGGAGACTGAGAGCAAGTGGATTGCCTGTAGCGAAAATTTGTAAAGCCATGGGGAGGAGTAGGGCAGTCATTTATAAGACTTTATCGAGACGCGGTGCGTTAACTGCCAGAAAACGGCTTGGAAGGCCTCGAATAACAACCAAACGAGATGATCGGGCCATCATGTGTTTAGTTCCATCTCAAAGGTTATCACTACGTCACGTTTTTTGGACTGTTGGTGTCACCGTCTCAAAGGACACAGTTCATCGACGAATCAAGGAAAGTCGCAACATTGTGCTCCGTAAAATGCGCCGTCTGCCACTTCTCACGCGGCGCCGCAAGGAAGCTAGATTGTTATAGGCAAGCAGCCACATGCACTGGACGGACGAGTAGATCACAACTATTTTCTCCGATGAGAAAAAGTTCAACCTGGACGGCCCTTACTGTTGGAGCTCGTATTGGCATGATTTACGACGCAAGCCACGCACCTTCTTCAGCAGACATAAAGGAGGGGGATCTGTGATGGTCTGGGGAGCTTTTGCGTTCAATGGGGCAACGGATGTCGCTTTTCTGCAAGGCAGGAAAAACTCCGATAGGTATCAGGACATACTCAGCAGCCACCTGTTTCTCCGTTTGCCGAAACTCTAGCGGGTGTTGATTATCTGTTCCAGCAAGACAATGCCTCTATCCATCGGTCTGCATCAACGAAAAGCTAGTTTAATAATCATCATGTGACCGTAATGGATTCGCCAGCACTCAGTTCAGATCTGAACCCTATAGAGAACCTCTGGGGTATCCTCGCTCGTGATGTGTATGCGAATGGACGGCAGTTCTCAAGTGTGGTGGCATTGAAAGAGCAGATTGAACGAAGCTGGTACGCACTCCGTCCAGAACACTTACACCACTTGGTGGGCAGCATGCCCAATCGGGTTATCAGTGTTATTCGGAACAACGGCTCCACTATTCGTACCGGAGGTGCTCATAACAATTAAGTATTTATATTTTTGAGACAGCGTATTTCTGTTGTTTTTTCTTGTACTTGGCGTTGGAATTGTTATGTTTCCGTCAAACTATTGTGCAGCTGCGTGTCCTATGCTATTTTTGCTATAAATATGAGGTGTACATTTCAGCTCGTTGTTGTTTCTTTTTTATTCGAGAATTTGTTCTGTCTCTATATTTATGCGACGCACTATACAAGAGAACCGAGGAGGATAAGTTGATGTTCAATTAGTTCATCATTCGGTTTTATATGGATTTATAATAAACATCGTGATAAAAAGCTGGCGCATTATTTCTAAAAGAAAAAAAAACTTGGTACCTAAAAGTTTTCTTTTAATTAAAAAAAAAATCGGGAGAGTACCATGGTACTCTTTGTAGATAATTTATGCTATGCATCTTTCGCATGCCAAGATCTTTGTGGATGTGAAACAAAACCAGTGATTCGAGAATATACATTTATTTACATACAACACATTGCATTTATTCGCGTCACTCACGACCACACTAAGTAAGCCACAGTACGATACATACTATGTGGAATTAAATCATAAGCAATAAGATTTAATAATTTCTTATATTGAGCGTTGCTTATTTTGATTCATGAATGTTATTTTCGAAAAACCAACAAAAGAAGATACGCGAGTTGTAAAAGTAAATATTTTCTAAACTACGGCGGCTGGAATAGTATGTATTTCAACTGCTTAGCTTCTGGAAAAATATTTATTATTACACATTATTCCAATTCAGACGAATGAAAGTACATTTGCGCAAGCTGAAATCTGGCCTCAAGATGAAGAAAAGCTGAACCACAAGTATGTTTGTGAGGGGGATCGGCAACTTTTGATCCAGGATATCTACAGGTTGCCATCGTGTTTTACGTCATTTTAAAGCTGTCATCAATAGCAGGAAACCCGGTCGAGAGGAGGCCAAATTTCGCTAGGATACAATTTTCATTGCATCAAAAAATGTTATTTTGTAATGGCTTTTATCACATTTGGCATCAGGTTTTTGCAATGTACGCAGATTGCAATGTGATATATTGTTACGTTTATGTATTGAGTTGATGCATAAATTCATGCCGTTTTTCACCGCAGTGCAGGAATGTATTACATCAGAAGGGGAAACGGAATGAATCAACCATGTATTCCCTCCACTGTTTACGATAGTGTCCCAACGTCTGGATAGGTCTGCAAGGCCATTCTTGAAACATCGTGCAGGTTTTGCTGCAAAGAAATCATCAAGAAAATTCTGGAGATCAACATCATTGTTGAACGTTCTGCCACGGAATGCTTTTGACAGAGATCGGAACAGGTGATAGTCTGAAGGGGGGCGTCATCAGGGGAATAGGTCGGATGTGGAAGGACCTCCCATTTCATGCCCTGAATGGCCATTTTAGTCATGTTTGCACTGTGAGGACGTGTGTTGTCATGTTGGAGAAAGATACCATGGCGCCGATGTGGCCATTTATGCTGAATTGCTTCATCCACACGGCGGCGTTGCTCACAATAGAGTGCAGCGGTGATGGTCCGATTCCTCGGCAGAATTTCCCACCAGCCACGCATCATGATCTTTGCAGTCATGTTTTGGACGTGGTTTGGCCTTAACCATTCCTTCTGATGCCTGAAATTCACGTACAGGCACCACTTTTAATCTCCAGTAACAATACATGACAGAAAGGGTTTGTGTAGCTGAGAGCATTCGCGATAACGGACGAGCAAGGAACCACATATGGCAACACCCTGATGCTTGTTGTCCTCAGTGAGAGTCACCCAAGATCCCAATTTCTGGACCTTTCCCATACGTTCCAGGTGTCGCTCCACTGTGGCCTAATCACAGTCCATCTCAGTGGCCAATTCGCGTGTGGATTGACGCCGATCTAAGTGGATGATATGGTTCAAACGATCCTCATCAAAGTGATATTGACGACCTGAGCGTGGAGAATTGTTGAGGTCAAAATTGCCACCTCGGAACCGCTCAAACCATTTGGAGGCTGTCCTCGGAGCAATAGCATCCTCCCCATACACAGCACAAATTTGTAGAGTAGCCTCGGCGGCTGTGAATCCCTTGTTAAACTCATACAGGAGCAGATGTCGGAAATGTTCATTCCTCTCTACTTGACAATCCATAATTCCGGACCTGAAAAAAAACCCATTAGACACAATCACACAATGCAATATGCACTATCCACCAACAAGTAACTGGACATCCCTGCAATCGACGATATCTGCGGTCCTGATACAAGTCACGGCCGCCGCCGTTAAATATCGTGTGGGAAACAACAACGCAACCAGTCGCATGCAAGATGCCACGCAGTTCGGAGCTCTCTGAGGTGTAATCGACGGGTATAACAGAAATGGCCGATCCATACGTGACATATCCAGCGAGTTGAACTACCCAAAATCGACAGTGGCCTACGTGATTGGCAAGTGGAAGATGAGAGGTGACTGTCGGAATGTGCCCCGACCCGGCAGACCCACAAAACTGGGAGTTAGAAACCGACGCACGGGTGCTAGCCAGAGAAATTCGGAAGAACCGCACCAAATCGATGGGCCATATCCGCAAGGAGTTTCAACAGGTATCCGGGAGTGTTCTTTCGATGAATACCATCCGTAAGGAAGCCCATCTGCTCGGTTATCATGGACGTACTGCCGCCCACAAGCCTTTGATCACAAAATCCAATAGCGCTGCTCGGCTAACGTGGTGCAAAGAACGTCGACAGTGAACCGTTGAACAGTGGAAGCAGGTTCTCTGGAGCGATGAATCAAGGTTCACCCTCTACCATTTGGATGGCAGGGTCTGGGTTTGGCGTCTGCTTGGAGAACGCCTCCTGCCGGAATGTATTGTGCCAACTGTGAAGTTCGGCGGCGGTGGAATTATGTTATGGGGTTGTTTTTCCTGGTATGGCACGGGGCCCTTGGTCGAATTCCTGGTAGACTCAACGCCGAGACCTACGGCACCCTTTTGGATGACCATGCGCTTCCTACGTTGTGGCAGTTTTACGGGGTGGACCCATGTTACTTTCAGGAGGACAATGCCACCTGTCATGTTGCGAGGTCCACCATGGCTTGGTATGGTGACAATGGGGTTAATCAAATGGATTGGCCTGCGTAGAGCCCGGACCTTAACCCTATCGAGCACCTCTGGGACGAGTTGGAGCGTCGACTTAAGGGGTGCCCCGCTGTCCGAAATCGGTGAAGGAACTGACCTATCTTTTCCAAGCAGAGTGGAAGAAAATACCGCTAGCCGTCGTACAACGCCTGGTTGAGAGTATGCCCCGGAGGGTCGCAGTTGTAATCGCCACTCGTGGAGGCTCGACCAACTATTGAAGGTGAATAAACTTCGTTTTCCTTTGCTATCACAGGTTTCCCATTTGTTGTTGGTAGATAGTGTATATTTTAAGAAAATACAACGTGGTTTGTCGCAAAAGACTATGTTGAAAACAAGAACTCGTGGAGAATTTATTAAATGCCATGTGAATGTGGCGCTTCGTATATAGGACAGACCCGTAGAGCCTAGCGTTTTCGATTGAAGGAGCACAAGACCTACATTCGGAATTGTGACCTAAAGAAATCATCGATGGCTAAACACTGTTACGAAAAGGACCATAAATTTCTCTTTCAAGAAGCGAAACTAATTGAGAACTCAGATTCAACCACCAAACTTGATATTTTGGAAGCTTTCCATATATATCAGAAGTCTTTGCAACTTGTTAATGACATGGCATCCACTCCATTTCTATCAAGCGAGTGGAAGCATCTAACCAAAACACGTGACTGTAAACGCCATTTAGGATATCATATAGAATTTGAATAATTACGTCCCATTCGTCCTGATTCAGCTAGGTCAATACCCAGCGAAACCATGGTCGACTTGGAACAATAAATATTTGTGACAAACCACGTTGTATTTTCTTAATACATATATAATCGTCACAAGACTGTAGTCTTTGAGATTAAGAATAGTTCATTCCTTGTTTGATCGGGGGTTTAAGAACTTTCAATCTAAGGCTCTATTAATCTCACATGCCTTATTTTGATCCATTGGCTTCTAGAAAGAAATCGAAATATACCACTTGTGAACGATTAATCACAAGCTCGCGCCTCTGACCACTGGGTCCCAGGAGCTGCCTTCCGATGTTGCGCGAATTATGATATAATTACTAGACACACACAGGACAAAAATTGTGCTTTTTTGTAGTTTTAAAGCGGATGTCGTACATTTCACTGCCAAACTTAATCATATACTCAGCTGATTGTCCAATCCTAACAAATAATGAATGTTTTTTAGATTTTTTTCTTTTCTTGGGGATGTGGGTTTTTTTTTTTGTTTTTTTTATTGGAGGTTTAACGACCACCGTGAGCAACTCAATGGGCAATAAGCAGTCGCCCGTCCCTAATTTAGAGTCACTGGTTCCAGGGAAGGGAGAGAGCCAGTGCCGTAAGACAAACACAACATCCATGCCTGAACGGGATTCGAACCCGGACCCTTACGGCCGAATGATCAGAGGCCAACGCCTTAGACCACTGCGCCACCGGGGCGGCGGATGTAGGGTTTAACGACCCCCGTGAGCAAATTTAAAGTCCGTAAGCGCCGTTATGGTGGCGCAGTAGTCTAAGCGCTAGCTTATGACCATTCACACGAGAAGGGTCCGGGTTTGAGTCCCGGTGAAGCATGGATGTTGTATTTGCTGGCTCTCTCTCTCCCTTCCCCGGAACCAGTAGCCTTTAATTAAGGACGGGAGACTACTTTTAGCCCATTGCATTGCTCACGGTGGTAATTCAACCTTCAATTAAAAAAAAAAAAAAGGTGCAAGCAGTCGCCGTCCTTAATTTATCTCCACTGGTTCCAGAAAAGGGAGAAAATGGTATGATTTTAAATATAATTATCGAATTTATAGCGTGTCCGTTGTTAAAACATCATTCACGCCAAGAAAATCAGATGTATACCTTACCGCTTTGTTCCGTCTGTCAATCCATCTGTAGATTTTCTAAACGCCGGAACAAAGGCTTTCGTTTTTTTTATGAGGCAGATATTGCATAATCAAGATATCTTATATAAACTGAGTGAATACTGCACCTATGAGCTATTACATTATAATCACCCCCCAGCCTAGAGAAATGAGCGCGCCTGGAGACCGAACGGTGGCGCAGGTAAAGTTCACAGAGCAGTACATATACAACCCGAGGAACGGCTTTCGGTTAGTACAGTGTTCGATGTCAGAATGGGAAAACCTACCGATTCATACGAGTTTTATAAAGGACAAATTGTGATGCCAAGACACTTCGGAACTACGATCTCGGAAACGGCGCGGCTTGTGGGTTGTTCACGTGTCGCTGTAGTGAGTACGTATCAAAAGTGGTGCACAGATGGCCAAACGACGAACCATCGTCAAGCGTGTGTCGTCGGCAGCTCAATGACGCCAGAGGGGAGCGGAAACTGTCTCTCATTGTTCACAGGGACCGCGGGGCCACAGTGCGACAAATCACCCTCAGCTACAACAGTGGGGATCAGGGCAATGTGTCACAACACGCATTTCATTGCAGCCTTCTGCGCATGGGCCTGCGTAGCCAAAGACGCAGCTGGGTTCCCATGCTCACTGCACGTCATCGCCAACAACGCACGAAATGAGCCCAAGATCATCGAGATTGTACCGTGGATGATTGGAAGAAAGTGGCTTGGTCAGACGAATCAAGATTTCTGGTGCATCACGTAGACGGCCGAGCGCGATACGCCAATTACCAACGGAGGCTATGACACCTGGATGCACTGTTAGGAGGAAACAGGCCGGCGGCGGCGGTGTTATGCTGTGGGTGATGTTTTGTTGGGACACTTTAGGCCCCATTATCCCAATAGCACGCTCCCTGACATTTGTCAGGTATTTTTTTTTTGATTGGAGGTTTAACGAGCACCGTGAGCAACTCAATGGGCTATAAGCAGTCGCCCGTCCCTAATTTAGGGTCACTGGTTCCAGGGAAGGGAGAGAGCCAGTGCCGTAAGACAAACACAACATCCATGCCTGACCGGGATTCGAACCCGGACCCCTTACGGACGAATGATCAGAGGCCAGCGCCTTAGACCACTGCGCCACCGGGGCGGCCATTTGTCAGGTATCTGAACATTGTTGGGGACCAAATTTACCCATTCATGTCAACTATGTTCCCTACTGGTGATGGCCATTAATACCAACAGGATATTGCGCCGTGCCACACTGCCAGAGTAGTCAAGGAGTGGTTCGAGGAACATGCTGGTGACTTTCTGTTAATGCCCTGCCTTCAAATTCACTTGACCATGAACCCAATCGAACATTTGCGGTTCGACTTGGAAAAGCGGTTTCGCGCTAAATCACCACCATCCCGAAATGTGCGGGAACTGAAGGACCTGCTGTTCGCATGATTGTACGAGAAACCCCAGGATACCTATCTCCACCTCATCGATTCGATGCCTTGACGAGTGGCCGTGGTTTTGCGGGCTAAACGTGATCCTACCGATTATTAGGTAGGTGGTCATAATGTAATGGTTCATCGGTGTATATTAGGTATATCTATTTTATGTGTATGAGAAATGACATTGGCAGCAACTGTGCTGAAAGAATTTCGCCCCAAACAAAATCTTCGTGAAACATTGAAAATTTATGACTACTTAGATACAATATTCCAAAAACCTGGGAATTTTAAATATATTCAAAGCAAGCTCTCAGTCTAATAGATTTTGTACCAAAATCCGAATAATATAACAATTCGCATCTGTATGAATTTAGGGCATACAAAACAGTAGGTGGACATGCGTTTTTAATTTAACCGAAATTTGGGAAATACACTGTTGGCCACCCAAAATGCAACACCAAGAAGGAAGCATCCGATCGGCCTGAAATTCGCAGCATGCGTCGCCCGCGAGAGGACATGCACACGATTAGCATTGCAGGGCATATGCAAATCATGTGATCCCGGCACGCCACCGAGAAGCACTATAAGAAGGGTGCACAGAAGGCAGGGTGTAAGTAGTGGAAGGGTGTTGTGCTGCCAGGTCTGTGCGTGGGAAGCTTCCTGATGCCTCGTCGCAGAATACAGCAGTCATTCCAGCACGTTTCGGAGTTCGACAGAGGACGAATAGTGGCTTATCGCGACAGCGTTTTATCGTACCGAGACATCGACGCCCGTGTGGGACGACATCCAGCCACGTGAGGCGAGTATAGCTTCGGTGGGTGCAGGAGGGACGGACGGACGGACCGACGTGAGCGATTGCCGCAACCGCGGCGCACCACCGAACGAGAGGACCGGCATGTTGTGCGGCGGACATTGACTGCTCGCTCCCCCACATCACCAACGTTAGCGCAGGAATTAGGGTGTGTTGCGCAACAACCTGTGTCAGCACGTACCAGTCGACGTCGTCTGCAGGAGCGGGGACTTGTCGCACAGCGACCATTGCTCCGATTACCATTGACGTTACACCACCGGCGAGTGCAGCGGCAGTGGGACGTTGAACGCCGCACCTGTACTACGGAATGGCACGACATTGTCTTCTCCGAGGAATCCCGCTTCTGTTTGCAACACCACGATGGGCGGATCCGCGTGTGGCGGCACCGCGGCGAGAGACTGTATGACGCCTGCAGTATGCATCGCCATACCGGTCCGTCGCCTGGCGTTATGGTTTGGGCCGCAATTGGAAATGACACCCGCACCCCTCTGGTACGCATCGCCGGTGCACTGAACAGCCACCGCTACGTCTCCAAAGTTTCGGAACTTGTAGTCCATCCTTACCTGTAGGACCTGCCAGCGGCCACGTTTCAACAGGACAATGCGCGCCCGCACGTGGCACGCATCGTGCAACAGTTCTTCACGGCCCACCAGGTGTCACTGCTGCCGTGGAGAGCCTGTTCTCCCGATATGTCGCCCATCGAACACGTCTGGTTGCTGATCGGCAACCGAGTGGCCCGGCAAGTACCACCCGCGGCTACGCCTGATGAACTGTGGCAACGTGTGGAAGCAACCTGGACCGATATACGACAAGCCTACATCCAAAGCCTCTTTCGTTCGATGCCGCGGCGTGTAGCGGCCGTTATTGCCAGCCATGGGGGGCCACACGAATTATTGATGTCTGCGTGTTCCGTAAGTCTCACGGGCCTGTAAGCTCAATCATTTTATCTTTGTATTTGTTGTTATGTGTCCAGTAAATCTGGCTTTGCTATCTCGTGTCCTTCTTGGTGTTGCATTTTGGGTGGCCAGCAGCGTAATTCCCATCATAGAGTAACCTATACAGTTTTAAAGTTGACAAATGTCATATTTTCTTGCTTCAGATAAGTTATGTAAACTGATATTTGCATTCGTTGCTTTAATTTTCTCGAAACTGTAATTTAAAGTGTTACATTGGCGTGAATGTTAATTTCTGCAGATATAACATGAGGTTATTTCTATTAAGTCTATGTTTTTTCTGGTTTCGCAACAGAAGGCTGCCCAGCTAGATAACGCTAATTTACATTATCCGCATTGTCTTTATTTATAAAAGGCAGATTGGAGAACTTCCATTGACTAGAGGGCGGAATTTTGTTTACGCTTTCGAACCTTAGGTTGAAGAAGCGTATATGGCATAGCTTTGTCTGTCCGCACGATAACTTGCGAAAAAATGGTTCGATTTCGATAAAACTTTAGTATGTGATAGAACACAACCTGGGGACGCATCCTATTGGAAATGGATTCAAAAGTCAGGGTATAGGAGAGGGATCCATTCCATCGCCCTTATGCGTCATAACATACATAAAAATGCTTCGATTGCGACAAAACATAATCATTTTGTTCCGGAGATGTACTGAGCCGGTTCTGTTTAATATAGTCGAAATGAGGTCAAAGGTAAGGGCACAGGAGCAAGATTTATTCCACAGCCATTATCCTCATAACTTGAATAATGATTTCTGGTATGTTGGAAAGCGTATCATAATCAATGCATTGCATGATTTTACTAACTTGTTCAGTATACAGAGGGTGTGCAGAAATTAATGTCTCCCTATGTATATACAGTCTTAGTGGCAAGGTATCAAATTGAAAGAAAACAAGACCACAACTCAGGGTTTTTACTTTAATTAACATATTTTATTTCCCTACATAGTCTCTCCCTCACTCGCGATACAGTTACTCCAACGTTTAACAATTTTTTTTAAAGCCGTCTCCGTAAAA
This sequence comes from Macrothele yani, assembly GCA_039090855.1. NCBI lineage: Eukaryota > Metazoa > Arthropoda > Arachnida > Araneae > Macrothelidae > Macrothele > Macrothele yani. The sequence goes on along the minus strand of CM077015.1, from coordinate 44,770,849 downwards.
ATGTTCAGATTGTTCTCGGAACCATTCTCTCGTAGCGCCTTGAACAACTTCATCGCAGGTGAACTGAATTCCTTTCAGATATCTTTTGAGAGCCAAAAACAAGCACAAGTCTAACTGCGCCAAATCTGGCCAGTAGGTAGTGTTCAAGAACTTCAAACTCAATTTTCTGTATGGCCTCTGAAATGAAAGCACTGGCGTGGGATTGGCGGTGTCGTGTTGCAGAATCATTGGCGGCTTTTATACTCCACGCACGCGGTTTATTCTTTGTTTTACCTTTTTTACGCTTTCCAACCGTAGGTTGAAGAAGCGAATATGCTCCAGCTTTGTCAGTCTGTCTGTCTGCACGATAACTCGCGTAAAAATGGTTCGATTTCGATGAAATTTTAGTATGTGGTAGGGGACCACCTGAGGACGAAGCCTATTAAAAATGGACGAAATGGGCTTAAAGGCAGAACATAGGAGCGGGATACATTCTATTACCCTTATGCGTCATAACGTACGTAAAAATGCTTCTATTGCGACAAAACTTTAGTATTTTGTTGCGGAGGTACCCTGAACCGGTTATGTTGAATATCATTGAAATGGGCTCAAAGGTCAAGACACAGGAGCAAGGTTTATTCCACAGCCATTATCCTCATAACTTGAGTAATGATTTCTGGTATGTTGGAAAGCGTGCCATAATCAATGCATTGCATGATTTTACTAACTTGTTTAACGTATGAACGTAGCTCTCAGAGTTGATAGTCGTACCTTTGACCATGTACTCTTGCCGAATAATGCCTCTGTAGTACCAGAACACAGTGAGAATACCCTTGCCGGTATAAATCTGTGTTTTGACATTTTTTTCGCTCGTGGAGAAGATGTGTATTAGTATTCCAGCGATTGAATTTTCATTTCTGGGTCATAATGGTAAACCAGACTCTCATCACCAGTCACAACGCTTTGGAGAAAATCACTTCCATATTTTTCATAGCAAGCAAGCAACCGTTGGCACGTTCCAAGTTTGATTTCATCATTCCAGTCGTTAGCTTACGCGGTATCCACCGAACACACACTTTGTTGTATCGTAAAACGTTAACAATGTCATTGACATTACTTAAAGTAATTTTCAGCTTCCCTGCTATGGTTCTTTCAGTTATTGTTCGATTTTCCCTGATGAGCTCATCGACTTTTTGCACTCGCAAGTTGCGATTACGGGCATCCCACTCCGCGGCTTCTCCTTTACGGCCAACATTCCTTCACTGTACTTTGATTTTCTTATCCAACGACGAACATTGCTAATGTTTAAAGTTCCAGAACCATAAGCTGCAATTAATCTAGCTTGAATTTCTTTGGGAGTTTCATTCTTGTGAGCTAAAAACTCTAACTGACAATTGTTGGACGCCCATCGACACAATCGAAAAAGGATAATCCATTTTAAAGACAATTAAATACAAGCAAATAGATGTACGGAGTTTTATTGCGCAGTAAAATTAAAGTTAATGGCACAAAGAATCGTTTGCTGTTTGACTGGTTGCTAGGCAATTAATCATTCAATAGGCAACGCCTCAGCACGACAGTTGCGCGGAGGTATTACTTACTGTACACGCCTTTTGCACTCCGTATCAAAAGAAATTGTGCCATGCATGTTACTTTGAATAGTCAGGAATATGATACAAAGTAACTTGCTGAAAGGTAGTTGCGTATATAGCAAGTTATCTAAATATTGAGGTTACATTCGTACTAGGTGATTCCGCCTCTCGCAGCAGTATAATTGCTAATATAGTACGGAAGTACGTTACAAGACTTCAGAACAGTGCTCTTGTTAAAGGTTTGCCCAATTTTATGCATTTGCGACTGAATACGCGTCCCGTTATGTGTTAGTACTGTCTTCAAACATCGTTATGTGCTATACCAAATGTGCTTAATCTGCGATAGATCCACGATCAGGATGGTCACGGTGGCACGCGAAGAGTTTGCAGATACTGTTGAGAAATCCGTGATGTTGAGGTCTGGCATTATCGTGCTGGAAATTGTGTTTGGCATGCTCTGAATAAGTGGTAGCGCCATAGGTCAGAGAATGGTGTCGAAGTACTGCTGGACTGTTAAATTACCTTCAACGATTAGAAGAGGCAGCACGCTGTTAGAAATGGCGTCCTATATCCGGGTCTAAGCAGGGGGCCATATATGACAACAGCCGATACACGGTGTAGAAGCTCCTTCGTCGGTACGTCATCAACTTCGAGTGCGGTCGTTGTTCTGTCCCAGACATGCGGGTCTCATAGCTGAAGATAGCATTTCACTATTTGTCTCGCAGCTAATCTTGTCCGTTGCACCGCTGCAACTGTCTTACCCGTGGTTTTGATTGAACTGTACAAGAGGAGAGTGTGCGTCCCTCGTATACTAGCTTCGTGCTGTCGTCGATGAATGGTACTGACAGATGCTCCATTACTCGATATATCGCTGGATATATGTTAGGAAGTCGCTTTCCTGGTACAGAGAGCCATCTGGGAAGTTTACTGCTCACTATCTATAGTTGCTCCAAGATGAGCGAATACTGAGAACACGTTAAACACCTTACATTTTCCATAACTGCAATCAACGGTCAGCTATTCGCGTATGAATTCCTAGATATTCTACGATCCGTAGCGTGAACCATCTTGCTTCACGTAGATTTACGATCCAACAGCGCTCAAGCTCTTATTTGATTAACCAACTACCTACGAACAAAGATATTACCCTTTCATGGTACGCAGTTTGTCATTTTCAGTATTCACATTCTACACTATTTTTCTTCGACAACCTTTCCCACAATTAACGGGATTGTGTCATCCGCATCATTTTACATGTAACCTGGCTGTAGATTTTCTGTTCGTTTGATGTCACTCTCCCGCACTTGCCAATTTGCCTAAACTTAGCTCTACTGCATCATGGTGAGGAATTGTTTTATGAGAAATGTGGTATAGCAATGTTTATTAAGGAAGTGTAAATTTATACAACATCGCAAATTAACGTTCCCGCATATTTGCTGTGTGCTTTCAAGTTCCCATTTTAGATTAATATACCTGAGGTGAAAATTCAGTGCCCCGCCCCGTGGCGCAGTAGTCTGAGCGCTGGCTTCTGACCATTCGTCCGAGATTGGGCTGGGTTCGAATTCTGGTGAGGCATGGATATTATTTGTCTTACAGCTCTGGCTCCTTTGTCACCAGTTGCCCTAAATTAGGGACGGGCGACTGCTTTAAGCCCATCCAGTTGCTCACGGTGGCCGTTGAACCACCGAACAAAACAAAATATAACAACATTTGCTTCACATAATGTTCCACGAATTTATATTGTTCTGTACTTTGAAAGTTTAGCTTACTACACATACCTTCCAGAAAAGTACGGACATTTATTTTGTACTGCAAATGACAACAAGTATGCGATGCTGCATAGATTTTATGAGGTGCTAGAGTTCGTTTGGTTCGAAGGTAGCCATTCCGGCAGCAAAATATCGCAGAACTCGGTCAGTGTTGATTGAAACCTACATCTATGCCTAATTGCTCTTACCAGTTTGTCCTACACGTTTGCAACAGGATTGAGACCAGAGGAACTGTGTAGAGATGATACAGTTCTTCCTCGTGCTTTTCAAATCATACTTGCAAAACTCTTGTACGATGTGTTGTTGTATTGTCATTCGTTAAGATTTAATCACATTCAGGAAAAAGGTGTAACATTGCAGGAAGCATTTGCTTCAGATTCAGGCTTTCTTTCGATATCATCTTATCTTTTTAATTGATATCAGCGAACCTAATCCGAACCAACAAAACATTCCTCACAGCATGGAGCCACATTTTAGATGCTTAGATTGTGCTCACAAGGAATACCGGTTCCATTTCCTCATGTTGTTCTCCAGATATGAAGGTTCGTGATAGTTTGGCCAGTGTGCAATTATTTAAACATCAATCATTGCAGAAAACATTAGGTGCTGTAGAAACTGTGTCTGCGGGGTAGAACAAAGCTGTTCCATAGTTTTTTTTATGTAAGCAGCGACATATAATTTGTATCTAATTCCTTCATAAATTATATAATTCCATGCAGAGCAACAAAAAAGAGATAAGCATGCTTAAGTGGCTAGGATTCTTTGAGTCCTTTCGAAAAGTGGAAAGCATACTTCTCATGCTTCGTCACTGCATTCAAATCAAAGGAAAAGTTATTTATGGAAATCCTGAAATGAAACTCGTTGAAACGACTAAGATAGGTTAAAGCAATAAAGGTAATTTTTGTTTCGGAAAAAAAACCGTTGGAACTATTGAAACGTCCGAAGATAAGCATGAGAAGTAGTCGCCATTTCAAGAATTGAAATATTACTGGCCAACTGATTTGTCGAACTTCGAACATGTAATGCAGCTGTGAATGAAAAAAAAAATGTAAGTGTATCAAAAACTGTAAGTAGGTTTAAATGCTTGGATGGAATATTTCTCTCGTTTAACTGTGAATCGATAAATTTGTAAAAGAACAGGAAACCAAACGTAGATGTACACGGAAGAATGAAATGCTTTCCCTCTTTCAGCTGTGGTTTATAAATTGTAAATGAAATCGTACCCGTACGTAGAGGAATGCAAACTTTTTCCTCATTTAGAGTTCAGTCTCATCAATCCACCGCACTCAAAAGCCAAAAAATTAGACATTTTATCTCATCTCAAAATAATTTCTCTGTCCATCTTCTAGAAATAAGACATTTTATCAAAAGTAGATACAGCAAAATTCAAACGATTTTAGCACAGAATAATCTTTCCTCAACGGGGAGAAACAAGCACTGTGTATTTGGAAAAAAAAAAAGCACGATATCTCTGACGGCTTGGAATTTGTGTTGTCCTCTATGTGATGGTGGAATGCTTTTGGGTATTAAAAATTCCGGATTTTTGTTTCTAATTACAGCCGTTGCTTTAATGCATCAATTCTGTTTTACAGTAGACACTATAATTCGTGCATGAATACTAGTATTAAAAGAAATCCGTCTTGTTGCACGATGATATTTATTCAGCTAAAAAATGAAATCTATATACAGTTTAAAAACACATGAGCACTTTCGGTGTCACATTGACACCTTCATCAGATGTAATTTCACCATGTGGCTACATGCTGGTCTTAAGTACGTGGAGTAGATACATCATGGGAAAGGTAATGTCAATGTCACATGATATACCAGATAACAACACAATCAAAAAAAGGCATAGTTAGCCAATGATCACTTAACAGAAGCAATTGGTATTGTGCTGTCCTTCCCAACAAGATTGCTCCAAGGTTCAGGTAAAACATAAGGATAATAGTCATTACAGCAACGTGTATTATAAGCCGAAATATAGAGGCTTTCTGCAAATAACAAGGAATAAACAGAGTTAGGTGTGTTTATGATTTTAGCGTTGTCCCAGTCTGTGATGGAATTTCCAGCACTTATGGTTCTTGCAAAAGAGGTGCTTTGGTTTACCTGTTTTACCTTTGTTCTCAGAATCTGAAATACTGTACATTGTTGTCCAAGATTAAAGTCCGGAAGGCATTCGCAGGGATAAAAAGGAAAACACGTAACAGCAGGTAGACACGTTTGGCATATAAAGAAACACAATCATAAGGATCATAAACATTTAATAACAGACAAATAGGAACAAGTTTTGTTTACACAGTGTAACGTCCGCAAATGTCATCAAGGTGAGATGTAAAATTGTAACCTAAAAATGGCTTAATAAGGAATGTGATCACATAGTACGGACGACAAACCTCAACGGTGATACATACTCATCCCCAGGTAATTGAACTCTGTAACCAAAGAAATTCATTTTTCGATTAGGGCGGTGCGTAACTCGGGAAGGATACTGTGAGGGTGCTGTTGAGATGCTACTCTTTCGTTCCAGAGTATCTCCATAGGGTACTGGTCCGAAGACCTGGCTGGCCAGTCCATACGCTATTGACAAGCTGAACCCTGTGCGGACCACCATTATAAAGTAAACGTAACTGAGGGCAAATAGCTCTCCAAAAATGTCTGGTATAAGGCTCTAGGTTCTTGTTCCTATAGTGCTCAGCATTCACATTGCATCCTGAGAAAATTTGGAGAGGTGGCGACCGTTGAATATGATGCCTCCACAAACGAGCAGACCACGCCTCCGGAGTCTAGTTCGAGAACGTTGCTGGATCATTACGGGTTTCCTGTTCCGTCCAGATAAAATACCGCCGAGAACCCGTTTGGGCTCCAAGAACGTTGCTGCCTGCACCAGTTCAAGCTAGCTCTCCTGTGTGATGTGGTTAGAAAGACGTAAACCATGAGTCTCCTGGCATTAATTAAGGCCAATTACATAAAGCCTTCGATATAGCGCTTGCCTTGATACTGTTGCCCCAGTGGAAGCAGACATATCCGAAGAGAATTATGAGATTGTGCGGCTAAAGCGACATAATTTTCCTCACGAGGTGTCTTACGCCTTAGGGAGACCTTGACGAGACCTTCGTAAGAGCCCACGAATGTTGTGGAATGGCTGCCATAAATGTGAAACCACTCTGGAGTGGTTATTCAAGACCATTGCGACCTGGGCCTGAGACTGGCCTGCTCGTAGTCGTCCTATCACTGGCCACCGTACAGGATCGGATACACGTGTATGAGACATAAAGAAAGCATTTGCAACCACCGAAACGCTTCTTACAAGTGCTGTCAGCGAGAAGTGTAACTACCGTTCCCGTTGGTGTTATAACTCAGTTTACATATTGGACAACATTTTGATCACTGATATGCAAATTTCACAAATGGCACTTGTTTTTGCAGTCCATTTGCACATGTCCTGTGAACACTGTAACATCTCGTTGAACGCTTTGGATTATTTACCCGCTATTGCCTTCCGGACTTTAGTTTTGGCCACCAGTGTAATTTTTTCGGGCTAAACGTTATCAATAAAATTCTTTAATCAAATAAAAAACAGAAACCCATACCTGTGTATAAGTTATAAAAACAAAGAAATATCTATATTCTAAAAATTAAGTGAAAAGCATAGGATCAGCGTGATAAAGAAAAGCCTTTCAAGCTGGACATTCACCAAAAACTATCAACAAAATTACCTCCCATAAATTTCGAGACACGTTCCAAGTGAATGAAGACCCCATTCTTTGAGTATGAAGTTAACTGCAGCGATAAATCTCAAGCACTACCAAGAGTAAGAAGCATAAAGCTTTACCCGCGAAATCGCCCGCTACATTATGCATAAATTTCCTGGTCCGAAATGGTGTCTCACAAGTTACAAGCATTAAGATGCGGAGCATATCTCACGAAATTAAAGTGAATTATGACAACTGTCTCTTGATAACGAAATGGCCCGAAGTTCAGAAAAAAATTAAAAACTGGGAGAACTTTCTCTTATGGTTGGGCGTACAAAACAAAATAGTATACGTGGGTCAACTTTTCTACTACCACTTTTGAAACGTTTGTTAGCCATTTAGAAGTTCAAAGAAAAATCTAAACTCTGAAATAAATGTATTACAGCTTCTAAAAGTACGTTAAAGAAGTTGTTCTGAGAAAATAAAGAAAAGATGAGGCACGGAACAAATTATTTTGAGTTTACTTTTCATTTAGTATTACTGCAAATTTCATCGAATTATACTCTACAAGAGGCTTTTAGTAGGTTTCCCTAACATATTGCTTTCTTTTCTATAAGTACTGTACTACGGTATTATTCTTCAAAGTAGGGGAGCTTCAGTGCATTCCGTACATCTTTGTTCTAGATGTGTTAGACCTAGCTAACATAGATCCTTATCTTATCCTGCTAACCAAACATTTGTCTTCAATAAAGCTCTTTATGGTCTCTAAAATGCTTCAGTGTCTTCATACAGCTCTTTATGGTCTCTAAAATTCTTCAGTGTCTTCATGATCTCTAAATTGCCTCTGTCTTCCTAGAGTTATTCGTTGGGTCTAAAAGGGCCTTTAGTGTCTTTCCAAAGCTGTTCGTTGTCTCTGAAATGCCTTTGTATATTTCTGAAGCCCTTAATGTCATAAAATGGCTGTTTCTCTGGAGCGCTTTATGGTATATAAGACTCATCTGTATCTTCCTGGAGTTATTCATGGTATCTAAAACGCTTCTGCCTTTTTGGAGTTACGCATGGAATCTAAAATGCTTCTGCCTTCTTGGAGTTATTCATGGTCTCTTAAATGCATCTGTGTCTTCCTGAAGCTCTCTCTCTCTCTCTCTCTCTCTCCATCGTCTATGAAATACCTGGTCTTCCATAAGTATTACACCATATACAAAGGCGAGTTTTCAGATATAATGTGACTACATGTCAGCGTAAAATCTCCGTGAAGTGTAATCATACGCGTTTGATTATCGATAGGCTCAATTCCTTCTTTCAAGAGAAAAAATTCACTTCACACATTTACAGGTTTTCCAACTTTCACTGAGTGCCGCAACAAATCCGCGTGCTATATTACCAGCAACTGATAGCCAGTGGCTAGCTCGGCGTTCTTTTCTGACAAAGATTTTCGTAACTTCGGGAAACAGTTTTTGTAAATAGATGGCAAATTTTATTTCAGTTGTCCGTCTCAAGTCAGGTTTGTGGCTAATGTTAATATAACTGATATTCCAGAAATTCTCATTAAGTCATTTTCAGTTCATTTAAATAGTGTAACGATTTTGTCGCTACCAGTTCCCTAACCTGATTGTTTAGTTTTTTCCCCCCATGGTGTTGCAATTCATAAAAACGTAATTATTTTTAAAACTGAATTTTCTTCAACACACATAACTTGTTCACGCTTTCCAACCGTAGGTTGAAGAAGCGTATATGTTCCAGCTTTGTCCGCCCGTCCGCACGATAACTCACGTGAAAATGGTTCGATTTCGACGAAATTTTAGTATGTGGTAGGGGAGCACCTGGGGACGAACCCTATTGAAATTGGGCAAAACAGGGTCAAAGGTCAGGACATAAGAGCGGGATCCATTCCATTGTTCTTATGCGTCATAACTTGCGTAAAAATGGTTCGATTTCGATGGAATTATAGTATGTGGTAGAGAATCACCTGGGGACGGTCCCTATTGAAAATAAATAAAATGGGGTCAAAGGTGAGGACATAGGAGCGGGATCCATTCCATTGCCTTTATGCATCATAACTTGCGTAAAAATGGTTCGATTTCAATGAATTTTTAGTATGTGGTAAGGAACCATCTGGGAACAAACCCCGTTGAAAATGGGCGGAATGGGGTCAAAGGTCAGGACATAAAAGCGGGATCCATTTCATTGCCTTTATGCGTCATAACATGCGTAAATATGGTTCGATTTCGATAAATTTTAGTATGTGGTAGGGAACGACTGGGCACGAACCCTATTGAAAATGGGCGAAATGGGGTCAAAGGTCAGGCAGGACGTAAGAGCGAGATTTGTTCAGTTGCCTTTATGCGTCATAACTTGCGTAAAAATGGTTCGATTTCGATGAAATTTTAGTATGTGGTAAGGAACCACCTGGGGACGAACCCTATTGAAAATGGGCGCAATGGGGTCAAAGGTCAGGGCATAAAAGTGGAATCCATTCCATTGCCTTTATGCGTCATAACTTACGTAAAAATGTTTCGATTGCGACAAAACGTTATCATGTTGTTCCGGAGGTATAGTGAACCAGTTCTGTTGAATATCAACGAAATGGGGTCAAAGGTCATTGCCCAAAACCAAGATTTATTCCACAGCCATTATTCTCATGACTTGCGTAAAACTGCTTCTATTGCGACAAAACTTTAGTATGTTATTCTTGAGGTATACTGAACCGGTTCTGTTGAATATCATCGAAATGGGGTCAAAGGTCAGGACACAGGAGCGAGATTTATTCCACAGCCATTATCCTTATAACGTGAGTAATAATTTCTGGTATGTTGGAAAGCGTATCATAATCAATGAATTGCATGATTTTACTAACTTGTTTTTAATGATAAAATGAATTGAATTTTCACTTTACTATTCCGCCTTTGTTAATCATTAAAGCTGATTCAGTAAAGTTCTAATTTATGAAACAAATATGCAAAATTGCAATGGCACGAGGACGCTTGGCATATGTATCCTAGATTATTTGATTTATTTTACTAATATACTGTTGATGCTATGTCTAAAGCTACTTTTGAAAGTTCAAGTTGTTAGATAAGTCTACTACTGGTTATGTGGTATACGATTATTGTGGAATTATCTTCTGCTGTTCATCTACGAAGTGTCTTTAGTTACTTCCTGATGGTGTATGTTGGTTACCTGGAGTAGAGACTTTGCGTTGAAACTTTTCGCTTAAGTCATCACGATATAATTCTTTTGAAGTGTTGAACACTGACACGTTTTACAGTTTTCCGCGTCTCACCACAAGAAAATTCTTACCTAGCACCCATTCGCAGTGCAGCTGAATAAGTACCGCATTTTTTACTTTGCAAGCCCATTTATTCCTACTACTTAACAATTTCAGTATCCCTTACATGGTTATTTCCCTAAACATTATAAGGTATGAGTTAATTTAAATACTTCTGCGTTGAGTTAATTTAAATACTTCTGCGTTTAGTTCCATGTTTTAACAACAGAATACAAGAATTTATAACATTACAAAATTCGCCTTTCCAAAATACGTTTCCGATAATAACAGCTAATATAAATTTACCTAACAGCAAAATTAGACTTTGCTGCAGTCATTGATAATCTTGGTATGGTTGCAGCTACTTAAGATAAAGGAATTTTTCTCAATAGTGGTTTGACAAGAGAAATATTTCCATAAATCGAAAGATTCACGAAGAAAGTGATAACATAAGCATGTTGTTTTGCTATCCTACATATGAATGTCAAACAAGAAAAGAGTCAGCGCGTTGGTATGTAACTTACCCCAGTAACAGCCACTATACACTGAAGAGCAATTGGCCGCCCCTGTGGCGCAGTGGTCTAAGCGATGGCCTCTGATCATTCGTCCGAACGGGGTCCGGGTTCGAATCCCGGTGAGGCATGGATGTTGTGTTTGTCTTACGGCACTGGCTCTCTCCCTTCCCTGGAACCAGTGACCCTAAATTAGGGACGGGCGACTGCTTATAGCCCATTGAGTTGCTCACGGTGGTCGTTAAACCTCCAATCAAAAAAAAAAAATAGAAGAGCAATTGAATTAGAGACAGCTGGCTTTATGCAAATGTGGCGCTGTGAGCGGCCATGTAAACGGAAACAACATGACGTATGCAGCGATTCGACAATATAAGGAGTGATGCGACGGGAATCAGTAAGAGTCGGACGCAGTAGGGGTAAGACGAAGGATCTAAGTGCATTTGATCGTGGGCAAATTGTCGGGGCCCGACGAATGGGTCACTCCATCTCGGAAGTCGTGCAAGCACTGGGATAGCCACTGTGTCACGGGTGCACCGTGAGTACATCGAATCCGGTAAAACCATCCCTGCAAGGGCCAACTGCCGTGGACAACAGCGTGTGGATGAGGCAAGCTCGCATTGTAACAGCGGATAGACGGGCCACAGTGCAAGAAATCACTCGGCAATTTAACGCTGGTGCACAAAAACGTGTAAGCAGCTTCACCATCCAGAACCATCTCCTCGCTATGGGGTACAGAAGCCATCGTTCCACGAAGGTACCGCTGCTGACCGCCCATCACAGAGTGCAAAGATTAGCATGGGCACGGGCACATCGCCACTGGACCCTAGACATGTGGAAAAATGTTGCCTGGACTGATGAGTCGAGATTCACGTTGGTACATGCGGATGACAGGATATGGTGGATCCTTCTTGCCAGCAGGGTACTCTTCAAGCTGATGGGGTGACATTCTCGTCTGGGGACTGTTTACGTGGAATGAAATGGGACCCTCTGGTACGTGTGACATTGTCCATCACAGATCAACGTTACCGGGATATCCTGGACGACCATTTGCTCCCGTTTGTGCGTCTTCAACATCCCATTGGGGACCTCATCCTGCAACAAGACAATGCAGCGTGCCATCGCTCCCGAATTGTATCCGAATGGTTGGATGAACACTCCACCGTCGTGACCGCGCTTCCTTGGACAGCAAGGTCACCTGACCTCAATCCCATCGAACACATCCGGGATGCCATCGAGAGAGATGTTCGAGGTTCTGACCCCGTCCATCAAATATTCGTGAACTGTGGGAGCATGTTCAGGGGTCGTGGATCCGTATGCCTTCCCAACGCTTCCGGTGTTTTGTCGAGTCCATGCTGAGAAGAAGCGCCGCCGTCACCAGGGCGAACACTAGTGCCGCCGATTACAGCCGCACAGTGAAACACACAAGCTTGCGGCGATTTGCATAACACAAGCGGATCAGTAAAAAGACTATGCGTATGCAAATTTCCGAAATGTGATGTCGCAGATCACATGGCAGCGCTGAAATGGATATAAGGAGCATATCCCAGCAAAGCAGGAAACGGAAAGCGAAAGTGTGCGGCATTGTAAAGAGGTTCGAGTGGTTGGTAAGCGTGTCGCAGACGAAAAAATGTCCCCGCGGAGAAATTTAAATGACTTTACTCGTGGTCGAATAATGGAAAAGCTCGTGGAGGGGCGAACCGTAACGAGTGTCGCCGACGAGTTCGGTGTGACCCATAGCATTGTTTCATGTGCGTAGAAGACCTTCCAAACGACAGGAACAGCTGCGAGAAAGGTCGGTGGTGGTCGGCCAAGGAAAACAACAGCAAGAGATGACCGATATGGGGTCCCAGAGGCCAAACGTGATCGACGCCAGACAGAGCGCAATATCGCGAAGCTACTGTAGGTGACCACAGGACGCACCGTATCGCGTTTCGCCGTTGACAGAAGTCTACATGAAGATGGACTATTTGCCCGACGACCTGCACGTTGCATACCATTAAAGCCAACCCATCGGAAACATCGATTACCATGGTGTAAGGAACACAAGGATTGGACCATAGAGCAATTTGGTACGGTACTGTTCACGGATGAGAGTCGTTGCTGTAGCACGAGCGATTCTAGATATCAGCTGATCTGGAGAGAGATGCGAACACGTTATCGACTGGCTAACCTTACCGAAAGAGATCGGTATGGCGGTGTTGGTGTGCTCGTCTGGGGAGGAATTACGCTGAATGGTCGTACTGAGCTCCACATTTTCGAAGGAGATTCCGTAACCGCAAACCGCTACTGCGACGAGGTACTCCTTCCCCATGTACGCCTATTCCGAAGTGCCATTGTTTCAGAGTTCTTGTTTATGGGCGATAATGCTAGACCTCATTGTACACGTGCAGTAGATGAGCTGTTGGAAAGTGAGGATATCATTTGTATGCATTGGCCTGCGTACTCCTCGGATCTCACTCCCATAGAACATGTGTGAGACGCTCTGAGGAGACGTCTTGCTGCACGCTCACATCCGCTGGAACATGTCCATCAGTTGAAACGTGCACTGCGAAAGGAATGGGCAAAGTTGTCGCAAGAACTCATCAATAGCCTCGTGTTAAGTATGGCTAGACAATGCAACGCAGCTATTGCTGCTAAGGGACCTCATATTCCTTACTGACGACCACCTCTTTGCTGTAATCCATCTATGGAAACGATGGCTCTGTACCCCGGTGTGTACTGCTTTACAGTCATTTCTTAGTAAAGTCCCAGTGTACACTGTTGTATTCATTTTTGCACATGTGTTTGTTCATTCCCCCGTTTGGTACATACTGAAGTCTATGTGGTATGACAGTCATCTATCCAGGCAGCTACATTTGAAGCTACGGCGAAAAAACCAAACAGTCCTTAGGTTTTGCACGCCAGTGTTACTCTGACAAGTCGCCAATCTTTGACAGCTCTGATCCACCAGGTAATGTCGTTTACAGGAACGCCGATTACCGGAGCATGTTCACTTTTAGCACCATTCATGGTGAACCATCGTTACGGTTGCGCATGGAATGGTCAGGAGAACAACCATTTGGGGTAAGCTCGAATTGTCGCTCTTCGACCAACTATCATGTTACGTTTACAGTCGCTCCGGTTACTTTTTTTTTATTGGAGGTTTAACGACCACCAGGAGCAACTCAATGGGCTATAAGCAGTCGCCCGTCCCTAATTTAGGGTCACTGGTTCCAGGGAACCAGTGAAGGGAGAGAGCCAGTGCCGTAAGACAAACAACATCAATGCCTCACCGGGATTCGAACCCGGACCCATTTCGGACGAATGATCAGAGCCCATCGCTTAACTCCTATCACTTGCTGTGGCCATTCTGACATTCAATCGAACGCCAACTTATGCTAGGCGAGCTGGTACGTCTGTTTAATACGGTTCACACGATATCGTGACGTCTTACGTTTTGCAATGAGCCATTTATGCGACGCGGGCAGGTGCAAGTGTATGTAAATGTTTTTACAGACATGAATATAATGAGCATAAATTTTGTAGTTACACTGACGGAAAAAAATCCCAACACCAGGAAAAAATAGTTGTAGAGGAATGAAATGGCGGCAATACATTTGTATAGGTAACATATTTAATCGATTAAGGTTTCAAGATCACAGCTTATTGTAAGCGCGAGAAGACCCATTTTAAATGTGAAATGCTGGTACATTAATAACCGGTGTAACCGCCAGAATGTTGAATGCAAGCACGCAAACGTTCATGCATTGTGTCGTACAGGTGCTGGATGTCAGTTTGTGGGATGGAGTTCCATGCCTGTTGCACTTGGTCCGTCAATACAGGGACGGTTAATGCTGGTTGAGGGTGACGCTGGAGTTGTCGTCCAATGATGTCCCACACGTGCTCGATTGGTGAAAGATCTGGTGATCTAGCGGGCCACGGCAACATGTCGACACTCTGTAGAGTATGTGGAGTTACAACAGCGGTATGCGGGCGAGCGTTATCCTGTTGGAAAACACCCCCTGGAAAGCTGTTCATGAATGGCAGCACAACAGGTTGAATCACCAGACCGAAGTACAACTGTGCCGTCAGGGTGTATGGGATAACCACCGGAGTGCTCCTGCTGTCATAGGAAATTGCTCCCCAGACCATAACTCCAGGTGTAGGTCCAGTGTGTCTCGGCCTCAGACAGGTTGGTTGCAGGCGCTCACCTGGCCTCCTTCTAACAAACACACGGCCATCACTGGCACCCAGGCAGAACCGGCTTTCATCAGAAAACACAACAAATCTCCACTCCGTCCTCCAATGAGCTCTATCTTGACACCACTGACGTCGCAAACGGCAGTGGTTTGGAGTAAGTGGAATGCACGCTACACGGCATCTGGCTCGGAGCTGTCCTTCAAGTAACCGATTTGTAACAGTTCGTTGTGTCACTGTGGTGGCAACTGCAGCTCGAATTGCTGCCGCAGACGCGGTACGATGCACCACGGCCATACGCCGTACACGGCGGTCTTACCTCTCAGTAGTGTCACGTGGCCGGCCGGAACCCGGTCTTCTTGAGGAAGTACCTTCCCTTGACCACCGCTGCCAACAATCATGCACAGTGGCTACATTCTTGCCAAGTCGTTCTGCAATATTGCGGAAAGAAAATCCACCTTCTCGTAGCCCTATTACACGACCTCGTTCAAACTCCGTGAGCTGTTGATAATGGCTTCTTAGTCTTCTTAAAGGCATTCTTTACGAACATCAACACCCTACGTCGAATCTCAACGCTCACGAACGTTACAGCGCGTATTTACAGCAAACCTGCTTTGCATGTTCCGAGGGGTGCTACTAGCGCCACACGTATGCGCCGAGCGCGAAATTTGCATAGATGTCATCTTACAGATGTACTCTCACCGCCTACCAACTGTCGTTTATCTAACACAACCCCTTCTTTGTGTTGGGATTTTTTTCCGTCAGTGTATTCGGATTTTATTATCTCCCGTTGGTATCACACACACCCTTATTGAATTAGAGAAATACTGTCGTAACACAAAAATAAGGCAAAAAACGATTGCCACCAATAAGCATCTGCGACTACATCGGGTATCCCATTTCTTATTTAGAACAACTGATTCCATGGAAGGAAACTAGGGGGCGAGAAAGACAAACACAGCCCCCAGATTTCTTTTGTTTTGAGGTTCAACGACAACCATGAGAAAATCTTAGGGATATAAGCAGTTTCCCGTCTCTAATTTAGGGCCACTTCTTCCAGGGAACAGACAGAGCTAGAGCCATCAGACAAACATCACCTATGCTTCATCCGGTATTATACCCAGGGTTCATCTTCGGCAAACGATTAGAAGCCAGCTCCAGAGAAAACTCAGCCACCGAGGTGAAAACGGCAAATTCTTGCCGTGGCATTCGAACACAGATTAAACAAGTACGAGTGGTCAGAAACCCGCCACCTAAACCATTAGAGTTTTTGATTAACACACTGCAATGGATATTTCGCAATATGTAAATACAAGGTGAATCTTTAACGCAATGCTCAGTTTTCCTGAAGGTAACAGAACTGCTCACACTGCTACTGTATTTGAGACACAGTGGCCCTCCCCCTCTTTCAAATTGTGTCTTCGGTAGAGGAGGAAAAGCAGTTATTGTGCGATATTGTAGTTCCAAAAATTACACAACGACATTCTTTTTTTTTTTTTTTTTTTTTGGATTGGAGGTTTAACGACCACCGTGAGCAACTCAATGGGCTATAAGCAGTCGCCCGTCCCTAATTTAGGGTCACTGGTTCCAGGGAAGGGAGAGAACCATTGCCGTAAGACAAACACAACATCCATGCCTCACCGGGATTCGAACCCGGACCCCGTTCGTACGAATGATCAGAGGCCATCGCTTAGACCAGTGCGCCACCGGGGCTGCCACACACAATGACATTAATCAAAATATAATAATAAGGAACTACACGCAAACAATACTAAAAATAGTACACAGTAAAACTCTGAATAGCGGACACCATGGGACTTCATTTGTCCGCTATTGGGAGGAGTCAGCTATTTGGGAGGTTGACTTCTTAGCCCAACTAGACTCACAGTACAAAAGACTTCATATTAAATACAGTATATAACATTTAATTAATGTGAAGCTTTGGTTAAATGTTTTTTTTTTGCTGTTGGTTTTCAGTGAGAAACAATACAGGTGTGGATATATTCAGTACGTGTAAAATGTTTTCATTTTAAAATTTTAAAATACAGCACATATAATGTACTTATTTTGATGTAAGTTTAAACATTCGTACGTAACAATAAAATATGTTACATCATGAATTTTAAAACGCACGTACTTACCGCACTCATTATTTAATTAAATCAGCAAATTTTGTCAGCAAAAATCAGATTTTTTTTTTTGCAATTCGTAGCATGTTTTACAAACTGCATTGTTAAACATTGCTAATCCGCTGTATTTTCTTGTTTACATAAAATAATTTTTGTAACTTCACTACACTTTACATGGTTTTTAAAAAGAATTGCACATCTGTGACTGCATCTTTCTCCATCAAATCATTTTCCCCGGAAGTTTTCAAAGTAACGAATTCGCGGATATTCTTGCCTGTTCGATACACAGATCTTCATTGACCGTAATGAAATACTATAATGCATTTCCTTTACTATTTAGACACATAATGAACTCTAAAATGGCATCTAAATCCTCTTCTTCTGGACTGACAACGAATACCCTATTTTATTTGAAAGAAGCTGTTTAGCCCACACTTCTAAGAAAAGATGGATCACATTGAAAGAAAAGAATAACAGTTTTTGTAATGGGGATCTGGAGGACAGAAAGTACCTTATTTCCGTCCAAAAAAGCTGAACAAATTTTTTTTGCGGAAAAAATTCATTTCCTTCCCTTGAACTTTCATGTTCTTTACTGTCTTATGGCCTAAATCACTGTCCGTGTTATTCTGTGACTCCACTATTTGGAGGCAAATATAAAGAACAGTGTATACTTCGGGACTTGGTATCATAAAACTGTCCGCTAAATAGAAGTGTCCGCTATTCGGGAGTGTCCTTTAAAGAGGTTTTACTGCATAACTATAATAGGAATCCGAATTTCTTGGCGTAGAGTAGAAATCAAAGATTCCAAGCTTTTGAGCATGAACCAGATGTCTTTTTTCAAGGAAGGCAGACAGCTAACAGCAAATTGGATAATAGAACACTTCAACAATTTGAACGCGGGGCTTGACAATAAATGAATAGGCGCCATTGTGATAATTAATTTGAAGAAACGAGGTCACGTTGGTTGGACACGCGGCACCGTGGTAGAAAACGAAGCATTATTTGAAGAATTGATTCCAAATGCGTGGCAACCGTAGTGAGAGGCTATCATTGCAAGCCTCGCTGCTGGTCAAAATTTCGAGAATGGCAGTAGATTTGGGTGTGGAGTATGAAGCTGATTTCTTTATATCATTCCACATAGGATCAGCGGACTTCACTTCTCTAGATAGGGCAGTGGTTACTTTTCCGTCTTATGTATCCCTTTTATGTTCGTTGATTCTAATTCCAAACGAACGTTTCGTCATTCCGATATGATACAGCCTGGAGCCGTCCGGAGCAACATTGTAGGCGGAGCAACTGTGGTAAAAAAAAACATTTCTCTAGAAGCCCGGAAAACTTCCTTTGGAAATTCGGATCCCTTTTCACGAAAATTTGCGAGCCCTGCTTGTTAAAGCGTTAATCTCTGGATTCCAATGAAATCCGGCATGTGAGCTATGATTTGCGTCTATAAAGGTGGAACATTTCCTCTGACGACTGTTCATTTTGTCCATCTCCGGAAACAATAATAATTTAGATCATTTCTGCTCTTCACAAGCAAATGTTATTTGCTTTAGAGTTCAGTTTGTAACGCGAATGTAGGTATTAACTTGGCACACTATGAAATAAAAACAAGATTATGTTTTAAGCCGTAACCACAGTTTCATTTTTTTTTTATTTCTTCGCATTGTTATTCCATTGCATTCTTGGCGCAGTTTTCAATCTTGCTTTTTTCGGTTGCAAAAACATCGGGTATTATTGAAAAAAACAAATCAATTTTCTGATGCTCCACTGACTCCATTTCAGAGACACCTTCTTGGTCTCAATTACATGCATCTCCGAACCGGAATCTCTTTTGTTGTTGATGACTCAGCTGGTGTTGAGCGGACTCTTTCAACTGACTGCAAAACGTTTTCCGTTTTCGCTATGAAACAAGTGTAGTCTTTGCCGCGTATATTTACCTTGGTGACTTCCTGTTTTTACTAGAACGACCACGGCTTCCTCAAACAAGAGTTTCTTAATTTTCATCCCCGCATTTTTCAAGAACGAGCAGCTGAGACCAATCGGAAAACTGTCCAATGTAGATTCCTAAAGAAACAGATATAGACATACTTCCGGAATCTGAAATAACAACGGATAACCTTTTTCAGTAATATATCTCATATAGGTCATTTCAGCTTAACTGACAGAAAGGGCTAATAATCTCGAATTTCGAACTTTGGCCTTACTACTGTCAGAAACGTTAAAGGACATTTTAACGACTTACCGTTTATAGAGTAAAAGTATTTCTCATTAGTTATAAGTTGTTTATGGTGCCTGCTCTGAATTATGTGAAACGTAGATTGAAACTCACTGCCAGTGCTAAAGCTGCTTTTGCGTGTTCGTTTTAGCGATAACGAGACGGAAGCGCAAAACATTATACCCTTTTAACAGAAGTGACCGAAATATGAAAATCCAACAATTTTACGAGGTCATATCCAAACTTACTTGTGCTTGTCTTCCATTTACGAGAGAGATTTGTTTTTAAACTGGCGCAATGGACAAATTTGGCCGAAGAGCGCCGAAACATAAATTACATGCTAAGGTCTCCACGTACAGTGGGCGTGTCAATCCCTAATCAACTGGAAGAGAGTGAAGGATCCAGAGCGGGACGATTAGGGCGATGGCTCTCCTTTCTTTAAAAATGAACAGCTTTGAAAATCTTCGCACAAGTATGTAGAATATTAGATTTTCCTGAAAAAATTTAAATGAATCTAGTTTTCATTAATATGATATTAAAAGGGTGATAAAAACAAAAGTAACTGAAATGGTAGTGACCGTTCTTGCAAAGTCATCTATATCTTAAATTTAGCTTTCGTCTTTTCTTTATGAATAAAATCGCCCCATCGCCCCGTTATCGATGTTCCTTTGCTGAAAGATCAAGCTGACTGTCTTATAACTCAGTAATGATTTCAAAACGCCGCGCGTAGTTGAAGTGCCGACGTGTTTTTTTGTTTTTGAGGGGGGAGTTTAACGGCCGTCGTGAGGAGAGAGAGCCAGTGCGGGAACAGAAAGAACGTCCATGTCTCACGGGATTCGTACCCGGACCCATCAAGGCTAAAGGGTCATAAGCCAGCTCTTACAAGGGATGTGTGTGGGTTCGAACGCGCCAATTGACATGAGACGTAGCACACGAGTACAGGTATGAGTACGAACTACGGTAGGATAAGTCACTCCCGTGTAAAACGTGTTAAATGCCGGCAGCGCCACCTGTCATCCAAAACACACTCGTCATAAGTCGCGTAGTTTGCGTGGAGTTAACAGCGTCCTGGTGAACAACTAGTGTGTATTGCACCGCACCTTTTGTGAGGTGCTGTCGCAATTATCCGAACATGGTGAAAATTGTCACCCACTAGCCACCCTGAATGTCGTTGAGCTGCTGAAAGCCAAAATAAGGCGGCCATTTACAGATGAAACGCTAATTGGGGTGAAAGATGAATCATTAGCGACCGTTTTGATTAACGTAATTATCGGCAAGTACGAAAATGAATTGGAAACGATGCACGCAACGACAATCGACAGAAATTGTGAAGACGACAGCAATGGGCATAATGACAACTCTGACAGGGGTGTATTCCAGGTCCCACAACGGAAACATGACATTCGATTTCTCGGTTGCACTGCCGGCGTTAAACACGTTTTACACGGGAATGAGTCACCCTACGGTGGTTCGTAATTATACCTGTACGCAACCTACACACATCCCTTGTTAGTCCACTGTGTCACCGGGACGGCGAGGTACCAATGTCGAACGAACAGAAAAAATGTTTGTTTTTTGTTTTCCAAAGGCCGGAATGTCATTCACATCCACTGGGGAATGATGGAATCACACGGAGGAAAAAATACGTCGTTAAGAAGTGTGAAGTAGTGATTCAACCAGCTCTTTGACGAGCTAACAAGTTTAGAAGATCTTCGAGTTGGCCGACTATCCACATCCTATAACATAGACAATATTCAGATCGTTGAAATCATGTGCTGATATTTCGGCGCGTGCATCTCCTTCAAACACTGAATTTCGAATGGCACAGTATCAGACTTCGTGCATATTCAGCTTGCGGAAACTTTTCACTCGTTGGATATCAAATATACAGTCAGATGACAAAGGACAGAGAATTGTGATGTCTTTGAACGATTTGGATCGCTATTAGAATAAACGCTAAGATTTCCTTTAACACATCGTAATGGGAGCCAAATCATAGGCAATCCATTTCATAACTGGTACATAGCACCAAAGCATGGCATGGAAACATTCAGTTCCTCTCTCAAACGTCTTGCGCAGTCAGTCTGCGGGGAAAGTATTCGTACTGTTTTTTGGTAGTCTTCTAGTGGATTTCCTTCCACGCAAAGTCACAGTCCATGCAGCAGAAGACGAACATTTTTGCTCTAAGTGCTGCCTTTTGAAGAAGGGGATTGAAACATGAACGGGAAGATGTGATTTTGTTGCATGACAAAATTCGCCCCTACATTGCAGTAAGCACGATCCAGGCGCAGAGGAGCTGGCGTTAGAAATTTGTTTCATCCACCATATACCACTGAACTTGTTCCCCTGCGATTTTTATCTGATCGAGCCACTAAAGAGGGTCCTAGCATGTACATACGTATTTCAACACTGATGATCTGAAGAGAACAGCTCATCGATGTCTAGGAAACCAGCCGATAATTCAATGCTGAAGGCATGAAACTGGAAACATATTGGGACAAGTGCCGCAGTACTCTTTGTTACTATGCAGAGATTTGGCCAATGCATAATTGATATGCATTCAATGATAATGTGCAGTTCTTAGTACTTTCATAAATGAGGAATAGGAGTATAAAGTTTTTGATCTGCCCTGAGAATATGTCGAGCAACAAAATTAAAAACTTCTATAAAAGGCGTTCAAGGACTTCAAGTCTTAACACATCCGTGCCTGGTATACTCATAATATTTGTTTCAGTACTTTTCGCCGTGGTCCCTGACGACTTACAGTGGGCAAAAAAAGCATTGGCTCACCTACATTACTTTGCATAAATAAACGTGGAAAGCAGTTGGGACGAAATATTTTTAGACATTGGATTAATTTTACAATAAACCCACACACAGTTTGTTGTTTACCAATCACAAGAAATGTATATAACAAATTAAAATCTTATTTTTTCGTGCCAAAAAATATCTGCACATTAGTAAAGATAAACAAAACAAGAAACTTTCAAAATTAAAAAATGTTACTGGAACGTAGAATGCATGCCTTTTGCTTTGTTTACAGCTTGTAATCTCCTGGGCATTCTTTCTACTAATTTTCTAGTTGTTTCTACACTGATTTTGAGCCAATCTTCGCTGAGTGCCTGCCTAACTGCTGTGTTGTTGCAAATTTTCCCTTTCTTTGCTTGCAAATCCAACAAATGCCACGAATTATCAATAGGGTTAAGGTCTGGCGATCGTGGGGGTGTATTCATTGATTTTTCACTTTATAAAGCAACCACGACCTTGTTACGTTGGCTGTATGTTTTGGATCGTTATCCTGTTGCAAATGGAATGAATCCACAATTCCCAATTCCTATGCACTGACCAAATAATTACGTTGCAATATATCAATACATTGTCTAGCATTAATATTACCTTCAGTAAAGCACATATTGCCAACTCCATTAAAAGCCATGCATACCCAAATCATTACATGCCCACCGATATGTTTTACAGTTGGTCTTAAATTTTTTGCTTCAAGGGAACTGTTTGGCTTTCGACACACAAATTTCTTTTCATCCGAACCGAAAATATTAAACTTGCTTTCGTCGAAAAGGTCTCATTTTGCCAACACTTTGCTGGTCTGCTGACATAAGCTTTGGCAAGCTTAAGTCTTTTCTGCCTCTTTGTTTCACTGATATAAGGAATTTTTGTGGTTGTCCTGCATCGAATATGTGCATCGTGAGCGACAATGCGAATAGTTTGGGGACTTACTATGGTCCCCGATGTCGAAACGACATCAGTATCCAATTGTCGAGCATCTACGGAGGGGGTTGTTTTTAGTGCTTTCCAAATGGTGTCTCTCTGCTGCTGTGCATTTATCTTCGTCGGACGCCCAAATCGCAATTTATTTTCTGTGCTACTACTCTTTTTTTACTCTTTTACATTATACGTGGTCACCAGTGACCCCGTGGTTCGCTGTTACACCAAGTCCGTTACATCTCACGGTGAGTTAAGACTCTGCAATAACTTTTTGATGTTTTTTAGCACTGCGGTGCCCCGTCTGTGATAATGTTGTTCTTCCTCAAGCATAGCTCTGTTTGCATCACGTTGTAAATTCGTCATTACTCATTCAATGTAGATATCATCGCTTTTATCAGTTTGTATCATTCCTGTTCTTTTTATTTGAGACGATTCCATTGTTGCTCGTCTCCTCTGTTTTGTTACATTAAAGCGATTCTGAAACCACCTTTGGCCTTAATGCATGCACTGACCCTTCGAAGCTCAGTGGTTGGGTTTTAAGCACCGTGATTTTCGTTGCTATAAGGTGTTTATTGAGTGCTTTAGTTTCTGTGGTTGCGTGTATCTTCAAGTTGAAAGTCCACGCTTTACGTTCGTGTATCTCCCAGGTTGGTGAGTGCCATATTTTTTCTTTTTTCACTGTTTTATTTTTCAACCGAGCTGGTCTTTTTTCGTTAGAGTCTCGCCATTGTTTCGATGGCGGAGGCAGACAAGGGTGACGCCCACATCCTTATCTTGGCAGATCAGCCAGCTCCTCTTCTTCTTCTACGGCGGCAGCTCCTGCTCAGCTAAATGAGGTGGCTCCCGAGCGTCATTGCGACGTCATGGATACCTCTTCTTCTCCAGCAATAACTTCCTCCCTTCCCACCAAGTGCGGTGGTGCCAAGTCTCCTATCTACATCTCAGCAGATGATGACGTCTCCGTGATAAGCGAAACTGAGCTCATAGCTTCCACTACTCATCAACTTTCTGATCCGCCTCTACTGCTAGGGGCCGCTCCATCGACTTCTCGATTCATGTATTCCCAAGCGTCCTGTGCTTCTGCAACTTCTGGGGTCCTTACACTCCCAGTTTCATCTGCTATGCCTTTTCCTGAATCCTATGTTAGTGTCGTCGGTTCCACTGCTACAATCGACATACCAGAGGATTCCCGAGCTGGTCACCTTTTTTCCTCCACTATGGAAGGGGGCTTCTATTTTGATGTGCTTCCCGACACTAAGCTGTGGCAATATAGCAGAGCCCTCAAAACTATCTTACCAAAGGATGCTATAGACTTTGTAGCTCGAAAACCCAGATCTGTCTTGGTCTATTTTAAGGATAAAGCGCATGCTGACCAGGTCCTTACGGAAGGTCTCACCATCAATGACGTGCATCTGTTATCACAACCAGTTGCGCACCGCCCGGTGCAGGTGACCTTCTACCCCGTGCCACCAGACGTTTCCGACGCTGCACTCTGCACCTTGCTCAGCAGGTACGGCAGAGTTGTTGGCTCCATAACAGCTCTCTCTGCGGCTCCCAGGGACCCTGAGGACAAATCAATTCGGGGCTTCCGCCGCACTTCTCGAGTACACTTTTCATCTGATGCTCAGCTGAAAGCGGTTCCGAATGTTTTGCACATCCGCTGTGGACAGCAACGCCGAAGAATTGAAATAATCACTTCACAGTATTGCACTATCTGCCAGAGCGAAAGTCACATGAGGGCTCAGTGCCCACGTGCCTTCCTGCAATCAGCTCCACGCACTACATCTTCTTCTACTTTGTCCACCAACGCTTCACAGACTTCTTCCTTTTCGAGGAAAGTAGCGGAATCAAGTTTTTCCAAAAGCCAGCTTACTGCCATTGGTCAACAAACGACTTTGATGCCTCCACCTCCTGCTGATCATAAGAATTTTCCCAGGCTTCCAAAATCAACTCCCCTAGTACTTTTACAACTACTGCTGATGTATGTGCATGTTGATTACTCCTCAGCTTTTACCGTTGGCTCAATGACACGAGTCACAGGTGATGCTTCCGGTTCAGACTCTCCAGACGATCATGGAGTTATAGTGGTTGCCGGAAAACGCAGTGATGCTACTCGCTCCAAGACGAAGAAGTCAAAGACTCTGGCGTCCCGAAGATCATCCCGCTCTTCTACCCGCTCATCCACTCGTTCCGTCAGCTTTCGACTGCCGTTCTCTAGGTCGCCTCTACACACTTCCTCTGAGACAGCATGTGAGGGTGCCTTTCTTTCACTAGATGAATTCACAACTTTTCTTGCTGAAAATGCTTTCCCTGCTGAGCCTCTGCCATACGAGGACGTGCTGGATTACCTTTTAGGGTCATCTAGCCCTTCCTCAGCACGCACTTCCATTCAGCAGTATGAAGCAGCTCTACCACAAGTGCTGGTTCAATTACGCTCACTTGAAAACACTCTTCGGCGCACAGCGGACGAGGTCCCATGGAGTGCTTGTTTTCTCCGTCGACTCCACTCCATCACTACAGCCAGTCAATTCCTACTGCATCCCACAACTAACCTAGACATTCAGGGTGGTGTCACTTAATTGTCGCAGTTTTGCGACACCTCTTGCGAATGCGCTGGTACGAGAGGATCTTGCTCCGCTGAATGCTGATATATTACTTCTGCAGGAAGCAAACTGTACTTCCACCACTCAATTTCATCAATGGCGTCAGTGGGATCATACTTTCCATCACGCCTACAGCCAACTGACGCGTGGTGGCATGGCAGTTGGTGTTCACTCACGATTTCGTTCAACTCTCTCCTCCTTCTCAGTGAAAAACTTATGTCGATACTTATTGCAACGGATCTCTTTCACCGTCGCAGCTGAAAAATTTCATATATTCAACATTTATGTTCCTTGCACTCCTACTCATGTGCCAGAGCTGTTTGCAAAGCTTCGACGGGCTCTGTACCGTATTCCCATCACCGACCGGGTATTATCGGAGGTGACTACAATTGCACTCTACATCCCATAACTGATCGCTCTTCTGCTTCCAGAGAACACCGTACAGAACTAGAGCATCTTTTACAGTCTATCACTTCAGACTTCTCACTCGCAGATGTTCAACGCCATTTGTCACCAACCCAGACTACACATACATGGCGTTCACCAAGAGCCACTGATCCTCCTACAGCAAGTTTGGATCGCTTTTATGCGACTTCTCTTCTTCTACCAGCAATTTCAAATTCATGCTGTACACCCACAGCTTCCTCGGATCATTGCGCCATTGCCATAACATTTTTGCTACTTCAACACAGCCACTTACAATCCGGCCTTGGACTTTTGACGACACTCTTTTAGATGACCCAGCCTTCTGCTCATCGGTGCGAGATTTTCTCGTGGATTGGCGTCCAAGGCTTCATTCTGCACCGTTCCCCCTCAACTTTTGGTTGGAAGTAAAACGCCACCTCATACTACTGGTACGAAACCTGTCATACTCGATCATGACACAACGGAGGATGCGACTTGATCATAGTAGGCAAATGCTTTCTTTGCTCAATCTTGCTGATCCCCTATTTCAAGTCTACCAGGCAGAATTGCATTCACTTTTGGTGCCGCTTGCAAAACAAGCCCTTCAACGCCTTAAACTACAACACCTGAAACCTGACGCTTGTTCGTACGAATTCCTTACGTCACTTGAGTCAACTCGCCGAGCCTCTTCTGTTCTACAGCACCTTCGTCTTCCAACTGGAGTAGTATCATCCGAACCTGTTCCAATTTGTTCTATGGTACGGAACTACTACATTTCAAAATTTTGTGAAACTCCTCCTCCCTCCCCTACGGCTTCTGCTCTTCTGTTCTCTTCTTTGCTTCAGGTCCCTTCTCATCTTTCAGCCAGCCTCCTCCTTCCTCCCACTTTAACTGAACTCACTGACACTTTCTCGTCCCTCAACCCCCGGGCCTCACCTGGCCCGGACGGTCTCCCTGTTTCTTTCTATAAGACTTTTCTTCCTGCCCTCCTTCCGTTTCTCCTCTGTGCGTTTTCTACTGCCATGCATCTTACATCTCTTCCGAGGAGTTTCACGCTCGCACATGTTGTACTTTTCCCCAAGAAGGGTGATCCGCTGGACTTGGGGAATTGGCGTCCCATCTCACTCTTAAATACTGATTATAAACTTTATACTAAATTTCTGTCCCGCCGGCTTAACCCCATACTCCCTCATATTCTCTCCACTAATCAAACCTATACTGTACCCGGCCGCTCCATCTCCCATAATATTCAGCTTCTTAATGATCTAATTCACCTCGCCCGCTCTCGCTCAGCATTCGATAATATTTCTCATGATTACCTTCTTGCTGCATTACTAAATTTCGGCTTTCCTCCTTCCTTTGCTTCTCTTCTCATCTCCCTCTAGGGGGACGCAGTTTTCCACGTCAAGCTGCTCAACCTTCTCACAGCTCCCATACCCTTTCGTCGCGGCGTGCGTCAGGGTTGCCCCTTATCCGGGCAGCTCTTCGCCCTCGCAATAGAACCTTTTTTACGCGCAGTCCATCGATCCTTCTTTGCTTCACTACCACCGGTGGTAGCCAGCACACGTCATCATGTTGCTACCTATGTTGCCTACGCCGACGATATTACATTCTGCATTCGTCAAGACTCACAATTTCACGATCTCCACAATCTCTACAATACCTACGCTTCATGTTCCGGAGCAGCACTAAACACAACGAAAAGCACAGGCTTATGGACCGGTTCGTGGTCTAACCGCACTGACTCTCCTTGGGGAGCAGAGTGGTCCAACACCTCTCAACGATTCCTAGGAGTCCACCTTGGAAAACCAGCAACTGCTTCACTCGTCACCTGGACGACTCTCCGGCCACGCCTACATCGCTTGGTCGCAATCTGGCGGCGCGCACAATTCTGCACCTCCGTCTTTCAAAGAGCACGTCTAACGCACACTTACCTGCTTTCAATGTGCACGTATTCCTGGTTGGCTTCGAAGCAACCAGCACTACGTCTTCTTGAACTCACCCAGCTGTCAAACTCAGGTTATCTGGCCCGGCCATGACTGGGTCGGAGCACCTCAACTCAGCCTGTCTCCTTCCAACGGAGGCATTAGTCTACCCGACGTCAGGGCCTATTACAAGGCTTATCGCGTGTCTACGTTTTTACGATCACTTGCGGCACCTGCTCCCTCTGCAGTTGCTGCTCGTGATGTCATAGTCTCTCCACATAACCCACGCTATACTCTCCTTTCGTTCTTACTCATGGACCACTGACCTCTTCTCACACTTTTCCCTCCTGTCTACAAAGAGGCTATCTCCTTTCTTCGTTCCCTCCCTCTTTCTCGCTCTCTCCCTGCCTCCACAAATGACCTACTTTCCGAACCTCTTTTTATCTTCTCTGCTACACACTCCCCATCTCCCATGTCTTGCTTTTCCTTTATGGCTCCGAGCTGGAGTCGTTACAGTCAGCGATCTTGTTAACACCGATCTTTCCTGGCTCCCCTTCTCTTCTCTATCCTCTACTCTCCGTTTCAATGCCAACGCTCACTTTGTTCACAACTTTCTTATTTCTACTATTATCTCCCTGTTCCCTGAGCTTGCTACTCCCTCAGGTCTCATCTCTGTCCACTCTGCCTCTCTCCCTCTCCCATTTTTTCTGTCGTCCAATGGCCCACCTCTTCCTCTTGTCTCTTTCTCAACAGCTGATCTCTACCATTTTCTCTCTCGCTCTTCTCCACCTCTTCTCATTTCTGGCATTCCACTTTCTTCTACCTCCGCAGTGTGGTCCGCTGCTCGTTCCCCACTTTCAGTACCTCCTGAAGTCAATTAACACTGGCTTTTCTTACACAATCGCCTCCCTGTGCCGTCGAGTTTACATCGCATGACCATTTTATCTTCACCCTCCTGTCCGTATTGTGGCGAGGAGGCTGACGTCCAGCATGTCTTCATGTATTGCACAGTAGTATTGCCAATACTCCATCTCGCTTTCACGCTAGCGCAACGATCCAGTGAGACCGTCCTCACCTTCAGCGCCTACCGAACACTACTTCTGAACTCTTCTCGCCCTATTCACCTTCCGGCAGTCTGCTCCTACATCTTCGTGCTTGTAAAACATATAATTCACGTGTATCATCTTCAGCGTCCCCCGAAGCTTCTACTGACATAAATAAAGTCAGTACTGCGTTACTTTGTCATTTTCGTAATCGCCTGATCTCACGCCTTCGACTAGAACTTACCACTGCAGTTGCACGCTGCAGTGAACCACAGTTCCTATCAACTTGGTCACCAGCAACCTCTTGGTTTGCAGGGTCGCCCACAACGCTTCACCTTACAGTCGGAACTTTTGTTTCACCTACCTCCTGATCGATACAATTTTTGCCATGCTGATTTGTTTTCAATCTCTGCTTCACCAGAGACTATTTTTTGTCTTTCTCGACAAATTATCATACAAAAATTGTATTCTCTCATCACGGTATTGAGCTTTGTGAATAGGTCGTTGCGTCAGCTACAAGCACCTGTAAATCTTCTTTTCATATGTCATTTTGAGACGTTTTTCCTATACACATTTCCTGTTTTTTTCTTGCTTCGCAACTGAGTGTAATCTTGTTCCTCAACATTCACTGTACTATATTATTTGTACTCTCCATTTTATCAGAATTTTTTTTGTTTGTCTCACTACTGTACAACACTTTTAGTAGATCAATTATTGTATAGAATCCTATGAATTGTTCGAAGCATGAGCTACTTATAATTGTCAATTTCTTTTCACGCTTTCTTCAAGACTCAGTTCTCATCCTCTTCACATGTTTTATTTCGTGCATAACTCATGTGTAAATTTTTTTGTTTTTCATTGCTCACCATGCTGAATTGTGTATTCTCTCTGCGAGGTCAGAGACTATTTCTTTTTATCATCTCTGACAAGCCAATATATATATATTGCAACTTCTCATTGTAAAGAATCATGTAAATAGGTCGTATCACGAACCACAGACATCTGTAAACTTTCTCTTCTTTGTCATTTTTACAGTATATTCTTATCTTCAATTCCTGTATCAACTGTGTTATTTTGCTTATCAACTGTGTAAATTTGTGTTCTCCAATACTCACTGTGATGAGTTGCGTCTTCTCTCTGTATTTTCAGAGATTATTTTTTCTCTGGTATTCTCAGGAAAATTATTGTACATAACTATTTCTCATATCACCGTTGTATGTAACATGTAGTACCTCGAGCCACATTCATCTGTAAAATTTTCATCATGTGTCTTTCGAACTTTTGATTTCATGTTTGTCTCCTAGATCACCTGCAACCCCCTGGTTTTCCAGGTCACCAACAACGTATCACCTTTCGGTCAGAACTTTTTTTTGTTTTTTTCATCAATATTGTGTAAAATTTATACTCTATAGTGCTCATCTTGCTGGATTGATTCTACTCTCTGTATTACGAGAGATTCATTTTGCCTCGCCAGATTTCTACTGTACTTAACTGTTGTCATGTCAACGTTGCACAGAATCCTGAAATTAACGTAGCGCAGGCTGCATACATCTGTTAATTTCTCATCACCTGTATTTTGAATCTTTGTCTGCAAGCTCGAATTCTGTATTATTTCTTGCATCAATACTGTGCAAAATTAATATTGTATAACGCTCTTCAAGCTGAATTGTTCCTATTCTTTGCTTTGTCAGAGACTTTTGTTGCCTCACCAGACACTCGAGTGTAACTAACTGTTTTTACTATCATCAATGTACAGAACCGTGTAAATAAGCAGTAGCGTAAACTACAAGCATCTGTAAATATTTTTTTTTGTCATACATCATTTGAGATGATATATTCAAGCACATCTCCTGTATCTTTCTTTTAATAAATACTGTGTGAAAACTGACCCTTCGAGATATGCTTTCGACAAGGTTTTGGAACACAGCTATAGGTATGCGCTTCCATTCAGTACATAATGCTGCCTTAACTGTTGCTTAGTAGTAGGCCTTGGTTCCAAACTTCTTATGCGGCGCTCTAATTCCTCTCATAGGTACTATATCGGATTGAGATCAGTACTCTATGCTGGCCAGTCTACACAGGATACGGAATTATCACCAAACCACGCCGTAACAGTCCTTTCTGTATGGCTCGGTGCATTATCCTGCTGGTACCAACAATGCTCAGTTCCACAGTATTGCCACAGAGTTGGTAGGGCATAATTGTCCAGCATATCGAGGTAGAAATACTGGTTAACAGGTTTGTCCACGATAATCAATGGGCCGGACTATACCATGAAAAACACCGCCACACGAGTACACTGCTAGCTCGAAACTTGACCGTAGGAACAGTACACTGTGATAAATAGCGTTCCCCTGCTGCCGCCATACCCACACACGGCCATCAGACTGATGGATCGTGTATCTGGATTCATCAGTCCATAGGACCAGTTTCCGTTGATCTACGGTCCACGATAAATGTTCTTTTGCACCATGCTAAACAACGAGTAGCATTCCGAGTGGAGATGAAAGGCTTATGAGCAGCCGCACGACCACGGTAACCCTTGGAATGAAGGTCACTGCGAATGGTACGTGTACATACTGAGGTTCCAGTATTTTTACTCACCTGTACACTGAGGTCTTGTGTAATACTCCGTCGATTAGCTGCAAGGACTCTCCTGAGGCTTCGACGTCTTCTATCACTGATTATGTTGGTCTGCCGGTAAGTTTTGCTGCTTCAGGCACGCCATGTCTCTTCCACTTATTCAGTACATCCAAAACAGTTGACTTGGGTATGTTTAAACGCCTCTCGGTTTCTCTTCTGGACAACCCACTAATATAAAACCTAAGAATCTTTCTTTTCTCAAAGTCAGTTCTCACTCAATCTCACAGTTCGATATGTTCACGGTCAGCTGCAGGCTTGTTTTTATACAGTTTGCAGATGTACCCGCATCTTAAAGCAGCGGGTCCGTTCATTTGCTTTTGAAGGGGTGTCCGGTGACTTTGGTCGTTAGTGTATATTTCTTGTGATCAGTAAAAAATAAAAAAATAAACGTGTGTGTGTGTGTGTGTGTGTGTATTTATTGTACAAGTGCTCCAATGGTCAAAATGATTTCATATCAGTTGCTTTCCACGGTTATTTATGCAAAATAATGTAGACGGGCAAATACTTTTTTTAGCCTACTGTAAATATCCTCAGCAGTGCTTAGTTGCATTTGTGCGAAAACATATATCCTAAAATCACGTCTCTGCGGTTTGGTGAAGCATTTTTTTCATCATCTTTCACCGAAACGTGTTCCGCGATTTCAGAGACTACGGTATAGGTAGTGCACCATCCTATGTCATCATGGAGCGCTCTCTATCCTCTCCCTCTTGCTTCCTGGAGCTCTTGCCTCAGCGTCTGTTTGTGAAAGATATGTTACAGACTACGATGCAAAGAGAGCTCCAAGATGCCATAGGATTTAGTACAATTCCCGTAGCCTAACTATACGCTCGCCTCATCCATAGCCTCCTTTTGTGGCTTCCTGCAGCTCTTTACTGTCCGTCTGTGAATGATGTTCCACGGTTTCACAGATTACAAATGCACCAATGGCACTGTACCAAATTTGCAGATTTTTCTTATTTTTTTTTTTTTTTGGAATAGCATGCCCACAAACTAAACGTTTATAAATAAGGTGACAAGGAAATATGTCCTTGTCCGAAAAAATCTGAATTACTAAACAGCTTTGAGATTGATTAGTAAGTTTTCATTTTTATAAATCTCAAATTATAACTACCATCTGAAACGCTAAACATAAGTAGTCATAAAACTATATGACTTACGTTTTTCTTTTCCTGCAGGTTCAAAATGTTAGAAACCTCAAAATTACGAATCAGATGACCCAGAAAATTTCACATCTTGAAATATCTCATCTAAATGAGGTTTTTTATTATTGAACGGGACTGGCATATTGCCAGATGCTTTTGCACTGGTTGATATTGCAGATAAGCTTTAAAGCGCCATTTTAAAAATCATTAAGATTTAGATAAGGCATATACTTTTAAAAAACTCAAAAGATTATACTTTGCTGCTTATTCAAGGCAGTTGTTACTGTGTAACATGTTGCTCTCTTTTTGCACCACTGATGCCTCGCAAAGAAAGCGTGTATGTTCAAGAGCATTAAAAGGTATTTATCCTAAGGCCTACGCAACCCAGTTCCGCGTGTCTGGAATAGCAAATCCGTATTTTTTTTCAATGAATTCCTTTTACGAGCTAGTTTTTTTTATAGTCTGGGAATTAATTTCGGCGAAAAATCAATAACGGAAAATTACAGGTTGCACTGACAACAAGAATAGCACGTTTTCCTGTTGTGTGTCTTCCGTGCACGACGAAGTCTACTGGAGTTTAAGGCGGCATGGTTCAGTTCACAGAACAATGGTGGTGTTCAGAAATAGAAAGAAAAGGTTTTAAGTCATTCAACCAGAGAACACCATAACTTCTGTAATCACTTCACTTCCGGTCATTCTGATCTTCATTTATTGCCTTAGAATAGTCTCTGAAAGAAGTGCAACTACTTGTTGATTTCCTAAATCGTTTCTTGCACAAGCAGTTTGAGAAATCTGAAATTACCCAGAACAACCTGTTAAAACGTGCATTAAAGTTACTCATTTTCTTTCATTATATCATAGATTTTTGATTCCGTATTCGAAAGGAATTTTAAATTTGCAATGTTATCATCATGCCTGCTTTTTATGTAGGATATCTAAAAACACAGATACTGTTTATAAAGTATACGGAGTCGTATCAAATACAATTTGTCAATCAAGTACAGTAGAGCCCGCTTATAACGAGCCCTCGTATGGATTGTCAAATCTTGAATTGTATTTTTAATCTTATCATTGCTTGTACACAGTCGAGTCATATTGTGACCACCACCTACTTTCGACGTCAACAGCGCATAGCCAATGAAAGAAGGCACGTGTCGGGAGCTGGCTTGAAGGGCATATAAAGGTGTGCTGTAGGCATTATGAAAACATATCTCTCGTTGCTGTCATGGATAAAGGGAGCAATTTATCAGATTTGCAAAAAGGGATGATTATCGGCTGTCGGGACAAGGGTGGCAGTATTACTGAAACAGCGCAGTTTGTTAACTGTTCGCGTGCTATTGTGGTTAAAGTGTATCGCGATTGGAGAAATGGCACCACTGCGAATAAGCGAGTGGAAACTGCGGAGCACCACGTGCCATTGATGTGTGAGGTGAACGTCGGCTTCAAAAGTGCGTGAGGGCCAATCGACACGCTACATTGGAACAACTTACTTGCCGAATGAACCATGGGGGCTATCGGAAGTGTGTACAAAACTACAGTTCAGCGAACCCCCCAACGTATGGGGCTACGATGCAGACGGATGGTCATTGCACCTATGCTAAAGAAGGTGCACCGGCAGAAAAGGCTTACATTTGCAAGGCAGTAAAGTTTGCCCACCATGTATGTTTAGCGAAAAGGAAAGCCTTGGGAACCTTCAAGTTTTTTAGACGACTGTTTATTATAAACCTTAAGAAAGCCACATGGTTACAAAATTTGAGATTCATTATAAAATGACGTACATCTTGCACTAGACTCTTAGTAACGCATTGGTTTCAGATCCAAGGGCCATTTGCTGTGTGGATGTGGGAGGGTTTGGAAATGGAAGCGTGCAGCTCCTCAGGTAGAGTCACAGGTTAGACCATCGCTTGTACGTGAAAATAGAAACTCTGTGGGGAAAAACTCCGACACAAATCCACACTGCCTTGCACGAAGTTTGTGGAGAACGAACCCTTCATTGAAGCACAATTGATCGCTGGGCATCGCGCTTTCGGGAGGACCGAAGCAGCATCGAAGATGATCACTTCTCAGGCCGACCTCAAACAAAACATCTGTCACCATTGCTGCAACACTTCTCGAACAGAATCACCGTTTAACAGTCGAGGAGATCGTTCATCAGGCAAATTTGTCCACCATGTCTGTTTACCGAATTTTGACCGACTCGCTGGGAAAAATAAAAATCGCCGCACGCTGGGTGCCCCATCAACTCAACCCCGAGAAGAAGGCAGCCAGAGTGAGCATCGCACAGGATCACCTTCACAGGTTCAAAAGAGAGGGCGACACCTTCCTAAACAGAATTGACGCAATTGATGAGACTTGGATCCGGGATTTTGAGCCGGAACTGAAATCACAATCAGTGGAATGGAGGCGTCCAAGTTTCCGCACGGCCCTTAAAGTGTCACCGGCAACAATCCAAAGCGAAGCAAAGGATGACATTTGCGTTCGAATCCCAGCGTGTTGTGGTCTCTGATCGAGTGCCGGTAGAGGAAATTGTCAACGCACAATATTATTGCGATTTTCTGACGACAAAGTTGAGACCGAAAATTTGTCGAAATCGCCCCAACTTGTTTTAAGTGGGAGCGATCTTGCTGCATGAAAACGCATCGTGTTATGGTGTTGTGTCGGTACGGGGACTTTTGTCGATATATGGCTTGGAAACTTTATCTCACCCACCATACAGACACTGATCTTTTCTTAAAGTTAAAAACTCGGCTCCGTGGCATCCGCTACGAATCGCTGCACAAACTGTCATTGGATGTGACCCGAGTAATACGACAGCTGAACAAAGTTAGCATACTACGGGGCATCCAGGACCTACCTCACCACTGACAAGCTGTCATTAGCAGCGGCGAGGAGTACATTGGACGGCGATACGGTACGTTTTCTCCTTACTTCACACTTTTCTCAAAAATGGACAGTGTGCAGACATTTTGTTAGGACCCACGTAGTCAGAGTTTGGTATGGGTTAGAGTGTTAAATGAGGCGTGGGTGGTGTGCTTATCGTGCAGTGCTCTTTTTCCGTGAACCAGTGGCCCAAAATTAGGGAGAAACGACTGCTCATTGCCCTTACAACTGCTCATAGCGCGAGTTAAACCCTGGATCAAACAAAAAATATCGTTACGTTCATAAACAGCACAGAGTAGCAAATTTTGCATGTTCGGTTTAGCTGTTTTTTTTGGGGTTTTTTTGGTGGAGTTCTTAAGATAACGGAACTCCGTTCACAAAATCGACCGACGCCGGTGGCCTAATGATACGGGCACCGCTTCTTGTCCTGCTACAGCCAGAAACCCGCCGTAGTCCGAAAGTCACTTAAGCCGCTGTTACTAAAGTATACCGTAGGTTGTTAAAAAGTGCGACATCCCTTCCCTTGGAGCTAGGACTCGGTCGTCCGTTTACTTCATTGTGTAGCATTGTTAGCGCATGGTCGAGGGCTATCAACAAACTTCAGAGCTCTATCGCAGTCCTTGATTAACATAAATTCTTAATCATATTTCAAGCGAGGAAAGTTAACCAGAATGTGGTCGCCAAACATTGAGGCGAAGCTAACAAACTGATTGAAGAAAAAATCATATTGTGCCTGCACGATTAATTCGTAGCTGGTGGCGCAATGGGCCAAGCGCTGGCTTCTGACTATTCATCTGAGATGCGCCCGGTTTCAAATCCCAGATAAGCATTGGATGGTGTCTGTCTTACAGCACTGTCTTTCCTTGTCCAGGAACCTTTGGCCCTGAATTAGAGACGGGAGACTGTTTCTAGCCCATGGAGTGGCTCACGTTGGTCATTAAACACTGAATTAAAAAGAAACGTGGCTGAGGATTAACACGTTGTCAATCACGATGAGTGACGTTACCACATAAGAAAAATTCTCTCCGTCAACAATCACATGTGTGACTCATTTGATGAGCAAATGTCTACAAGTGATCGAGGGTCGGAAGAGCAAGGAGAGGTCACAGAATTTAAGGTGCTTCAATGAACATCCATGAAGTAACTTATGTGGGGAGCCAAAAGTCGACACGTCGTCGAAGATAGTCAAGTGGACGGCTCCATAGAACTGCAGTGGCGCAAAACCTCACCGTTTGCACTTCTTATAGCGGCAGATTTTGCTGAACCAGTCAATCCCACAAACTTTCTGGGGTTTTGAGTAAGTCGTGTTTAGGGGCTTCTCGGACAGCCTACTACTCAAATGATTTCTATCGCTTACTGTAAATAGACCAATGAGTGGTTTGCCACGTCACTATACAGAGGATGGATACAAATACGGAAACACCTCGTAAAAAGAATGGGTAAAACGACCAACGTTTTCCACGTGAAGATGTAGATGGCGCCGAAGGTCTTGATAGTGAATGTGTGCTACAAAACATAGCAAACCAGCAGGTAGCCACAGTTGCTGTTTAGACATTGATCTGTGCGTTGCAAGTGAATTATGTCGGAGCTTAGAGTTTCAAAAAGGGCAAATTGTTGGGGCCCGTATGGTGGGTGCTTCCGTGACCAAAGTAGCAAGTTTATTTGGTGTATCGCGAGGTATTGTATCGAAAGTTGTGACCCCATATTGTGTTTCTGGAAAAACATCATCCGATAAACACCAACGTGGACGAAAGTGTGTGTTCAATGGCAGAGACAGAGAAGGACATTGCGGAGGATTGTGATCACCAATAAGAAGACAACAGCTGCAAAAGTTACCGCTGAGATGAATAACGTGATTTCAAACCCTGTCTGTACAAAAACAGTGAAAGAGAACTTCATAGGCATTATTGTAGGAAAGTTCGCAGCACTTTCGAAAATTCGGGAATGTATGGTCGAGCTGCAATTGCTAAACCACTGGTTAATAACGTAAATGCAGCACGCACGAGAGAGTGGTGAAACACTCATAAAACGTGGACTGCTGAGCAATGGAAGACTCACCTGGTCCGATGAATCTACCTTTATACTATTTCCAACCTGTGGGAGAGTTTACGTGCGGCAAACACCCGCCGAAACTTATGATCCGGCGTGCCTTTTGCCGACAGTGAAGCATGGCGGCGGGTCTGTCATGGTTTGCGCAGCCGTATCATGATATTCTGCCAGCCTGATTATTACCTTGCGAGGTTGTCACTGCCAAGGACTATTTAAGCATTTTGAACGACCAAGTCCATCCCATGGTACAAACAGTGTTTCCTGCAGGCGATGCCATTTATCAAGACGATAAGGCCCCAGTTCATACAGCTCATATCGTTCAATCATGGTTTGCTGATCACGCTGATGAGGTTTCCCATCGTCCCTGGTGCTCTCAATCGCCAGACCTCAATATAATAGAGCCCCTATTGGCCGTTTTGGAGAACAAGGTTCGAGCGCAGTATCCGCCTCCAGAATCTTTGCAGGAACTTGAACGTGTGTTGCAAGAAGAATGGTATAGCATCCCATTATCCACCATCCAAGAGTAATATTTGTCCATTCTCAGGAGAACCGAGGCTGTCCTGAAAGCAAAAGGCGGTCCTACACCATATTAGGTATGGAATTCCTTCTTTTACCAGGTGTTTCCATATTTTTTGTCCATCCTCTGTATCTTCCAGGTACCAGGGCACTTCTGAGGTGATTCAATGTTCGAATCCAAGTCTATTTTATCTCCGTGCTATTTATAAACGATCCGCCTAGTGATCTAGAAACTGGCACTTCACTTTCTCTGAGTCGCCGGGAGCAGTTCTGGATAGAGTCCGACCTGGTCACTGGTTCGAGTCACGGATTTTGCATGTGTGATGTGTTTTTTCAAAAGCACTGGCAAAATTGTAGACACTGGCTCTATGAAGAGCTTGATTCTCCAATTTAGGAATGGGAGTTTGCTTATAGCCCTGAGATTCCCTCGTGGTGTTAGTTATTAAGGTGGTAGTATTACATTCATAAATAATATTCATTATGTTCTATCTGTTCGTAACTGTCACGAAAACTGGCAAAATTACGAATTCAGATACGCAATGTATTCATTATGCAAAAAGGGCGTTTAGCGTATATGATCCTTTGTTTGTGGTTGAACGTTACGTCACTGATTTAAATGGCATGGTACCAGCAAATATCAAATTTTAAACCTCATTGGTTTATTTTCTTTTACATTTTGGTTTCAGGGTTTAAAGACCACCGTGAGCAAGTCTTAGTACTATGAGCAGTCGCCCGTTCCTTATTTAGGGCGACTGGCTCCAGGTAGAGCAGCTAGCCTGAGCTATCAGGCAAGCTCCCCACCCATACCTCAACCGGGACTCGAACCCATCTCGGGAGATCAGTCATGGGCCAGCACTTCAGTGTGGAATCTTTTAGAAAAGTCAGAGAGATAGGAATGCGAATATGTTGTGAAGCATTTTTCCCTGTCGAGTTTGATGGCCGATGATCGCTTATGGTAAATCTCTGTAGCTCTGCCAGTAAGAACACGCAATTCGATGAGGAAACTTGCTCAAGAAACTAAACTACCTTACTGAATTTGTTATAAAGAGGTGAAGAAAATAAAAATGTTTACGAGTAAAGTTCATGTCATATATCAACTGTTACAATAGAGTTATGAAAAAACTACGTTGTTGGTGTGAATGGTTGCTGGGAAAGGTGAATAATGACCATCATATGTCAAGCTGGGAATTCTTCTCGAATCAAGACCTGTTTTACCGTAGACGGTTTTGTAACAGAGCACTTCAATGGAATTTTTCCTTTGTAGAAAACAGTGAAGTGCTGTGAACTTTCATACAATAATTAAGTTCGTACTGAAGATTCTAATGAGTCGTTGCATATACTTTTTGATTCCATAATTACTTTCAAAGTATTATGCACAGTAACTGAAAACTAAGAAATATTCGTAAGTACACATTGCTCGAAGGAAGTATGCGATAGCAGCAAATGCATATTTGCTTCACCACGTGGAAACAGCCCAGTTGCATGTGATGCCACGATATAGTATATTGTCACAGGAAATAACAATTCAATCCTACCAGTGACTTTCTGCAAAAGATTGAATCACGTATGCTATGTATACTATGTGAACAAAAGTGACTGGACACGCTTACGCAGGCGCAATGGTAATTTCGCAGCAGACACGTGGTCGATAAGGTATAAAAATGGTGACGGGAATACGCTCAGATCAATCTGAGATAAAATGGCGAGCAGGAGAGAGCTCTCCGAGTTTGAAAGAGGGCGTTATAACAGGCTTCTCAATTGGAGGTATGAGCATGAGAAGCAATGCTGATGTCAGACAGGTCGATAAATTGATTATGGCCTTTGTCATCAACAAGTGGAAGAAGACGGGGCATTGCAACAATTCACCTCGCCCTTGGAAGGCCCACGAAACTGTAACTCAGGGAACGGAGGGTGTTGCAGAGGGCGATCCAGAAAACCAGCTCCCGACCAGTGCACGCCATATCATATGCGTTTGACATGGCCACAGAAGTTATGGTCTCAAACGAGCTACTTCGGAGAGAGGCCCATGCACTCGAGTATCATGGATGGAGCATCCGCTCATACGCCTCCTCATCACAAAGACCAATAAAGCCACCAGACTACGATGGTGCCAATAGCACAAAAACTGGACACTGGAGCAATAGCGGCAGGTGTTATGTGCTGACGAATCCAGCTTTACATTATTCCTATTGGATGGACGTGTCTGAGTTTGGTGGTTACCTGGAGAACGTCTGCTTCTGGAGTGTACAGAGCAGACTGAAGCACGGAGGCGGTGGAGTTATGGCATGGGACTGTTTCAGCTGGTACAGTGCGGGGCCAGTGGTTGTTATTCATGGCAACATGTACTCTGTGCTGTATAGAGATATCCTGGAAAACTCAATGCTCCCAACGTTGTGGTAGTTCTACAGACACGAATATTGTTTCTTCCAGGAAGACAATGCCACTTGTCATGTTCCCAGGGCTACAATGAAGTGGTATGAGGAAAATCAGCTCTCGCGGATGGACTGGCCTGCTCAGAGCCTTGACTTCAATCCCATTGAACACCCATGGGATGAACTCGAACGACGGGTGAGGTCTAGACTAACACGACCTTCTTTGCTGACAGAGTTGGTCGATATACTCAAAGCGGAATGGAGGAACATTCCTCTCTCTGTACTCCATGGAATTGTGGACAGTTTACCACGACTGGTGGCTGCTGTATTCTCTGCAAATGGAGGACCTACCCGCTACTGATGTAAATACAAAATTGTTTTTCCATTTACTTACCGTGTCCAATCACTTTTGTCCACATATCGTACGTGGCATCAGCTCAAGGGCGTACAACGTATCGTAAAAAAAAATAATAAACTATCTACGAAACTGAAATGGAGCGAAAGGAAGCCAAAAAGAGAACATTTAAGTTTGAAGTGCTCAGAGCCAGTAACCAAGAAATGTGCCTAACAGTTAATGAAAATAAGTAATTCAACAAGTGAATGAAAAATTTGGAAAGCAAAAATATAGAAACTAAGTATTGAACACGTGAAATAAAGTAACAAAATGCTGAAAACTTGTCTAGAACCTTTAACAGAATCATCTGAACTAATAAAAACAGCTACTGGCTTAAGTCATACGATACGCACGATCTTTTTAAAACTATGTCAAAAAACGCATCTAACGCGCTTTTACTCGAAATTATTCAAACTTTCATGAATTTTCTGCTTAGTCAGAACTGATAGCAATGCAGTGAATGAATGACCATCCCGGAAGACTAAGTTAATTTATGCACGAAAAATAATTACATTGCTTGTTATAATTGCTTTGCCGTGATGTTAAACGGGTTTAGTTTTCCACTGGATGTAAGAGAGATGAATGTTTGCACTTTTGTATGCCACATATCGTACTGAGATCGCAGAACTATGACCTAGGCTTAAAATGTTAATTTCAACTGTCCAAAATATGATATAGCTAAATAGAACAACTTTCGGAACAGACTTATCCTTTCATTCACTATAAGCATTTTGTGTGTATCTGTAGAAAAACGTTTTTAAATGTTTAAATTATAGGCTCGAGTATTTTTTAAGGCAATCAAATTGCTAGTTTAGATGAAAATAAATAAAAGTGTAGGCCGTACAGAGACTTTCCCTGCCTTTTTTTCTGTTGTCATAATTTCTTTTTCTGTTGTCAAGTGCTTATTGCCACGTCTTTGCAAGTAGTTGGTTGTATAAGGTATATTAATAAATGTATCGGCTTTTCCTTTCGTAACGAGGCAGACGTCCACTCAAGCACGAAATCTTGAAGCTAGTGTGTGGAGTTGAAAAGGTTGTTTACCTGATCCAAACGCATGCGACCGGCTGTCGTGGCCATCTGACGAAATGCGAAAGTAGCCTCATTAAAATCAGAAAGACAGGCAAATATGGCGGAGTGTGTTACGCCAGATGCCGTCGCTTCATTGGCAAGTCATAAAATGTGTGATTTCCGATGAATGTGACGCCGCGGGATGAGTGGTACGGAATTTTGTAAGAGGACGGCGTCAACTCTAAAAATCTTGTACAACTACGAGAACAATGGCTTTGTATTAATTGGCATGCTACCATGTCACAGAAATGATTGTGTAATTTTGATGGAAGATAACTTCGTCGTACTAATTAGTACAGAATTACGTTTGTGCTTAGGAAGACGTCAATGGGACACACATTGCACAAACTTTCTCATCGTGCTATACAATGGCGATCTGCAGAAACAGCTTGAATTACTGCTAGCGTTGACATTGCATTTATTTTTAATCTATTAATTTCACTTTTGTAGGCCACCATTATTACCTGAGCTAGCTTTAAAATAGACCTTAAAATTATTTGATAATGATGTCTAATTCTTGAAAAGCTTCTCGTCATCCGTGATATCAAGGAACCTTTGATTTCTCTTCGCAGATCACGTGAAATAACTCCAAATAATTAAGGTAAATGGATGCGATGCATTTAAGACATTTTTTTTGATATCCGTACTTGAAGATTTTAGACATTTGTTTTTGTCAATATATTTCAATGATTGTAGATATATATTGCATTTGCAATCATTGAAGTATATTGATAAAGCAAATGTCTATAATTTTCAATTACGGATTAAAATATTTCTACAATGCTTACTTCACCCATGTACTCGAGAAAAGCTTAACCCAGTGCTCCAATAAATTTTGCTCAATACAATAAAATTCGGATTAAATGGTCACCGATCGATCATCAAGCTTAAAATTTTTCAAATTTTGTAGTTTTCGTATAATACGCTTCCTTCCGTGAGAACCTTTCTACTGCTTCCAACGCAGTTTGTCAAAAAATAAATGCTTCTTGTGTCAGTTTTTCCCTGTGTCGACAATATAACTCCACATTTAGGATTTTGATCGAAACTGTTTTTTTGGAACTAGGTAGCACAACCCACGAACATAACTCAAGCGTTTTAGAATTCCACTGATGTACTATTTTTCCAGGTGGTCACATATCTGCACTTCTAAAATACAAACTGGAAAAACTTTTTTAATTAGGTCGCAGGAATTATGAGCAAACGTTTCCCTAAATTTCTTACTTCTCATAATGCACAGTTTAATATTTAATTTGCTCAAATTTATGTATCCAATTTAATTTACCCAGGCAAATTTCGGACGAATGGTCGGAACAACGAACACTGTGCTTCGTCTGAGTTCCTGCTAATATCCATAATCCTTCGGATTAGATATAAACGGGAGTTCTGTGAATGTTTCGAATTCTTATTAATGAGTGTTCTATACTTTGTTTTGTATTTATATGATGAAGTAATAAATCTGGTTCGGGGGCTTACAAAAGAGCATTTTCGCCTGGTTCAAGAGTCCATTAATGATACATCTGGACCCTGTTCAGGAGCTTATTACTGGGAATTCTGTACTAGGATCTAAAGCATATTAGCGGGAGTTCTGTACTAGGATCTAAAGCATATTAGCGGGAGTTCTGTACATGATTAGGGGTCTCATAAACGATGGTAGTTTTATTTATCTTCATGAACCTCCTGAGAGTGAAAAATCCTCTTAATACGTAGTGAATAAACAAATACATCGCTCTTTCCACGTTTATCAACACATAGCAACCGAAAAACTGTTATGCGGCCACTGCTGGGATCGTATATGCTTTGATAAATGATGATATGTGTTGATAAACGTGGAAGGAGCGATGTCTTTGTTTAACCTCCTGAGAATAAACCGAAATTCTCTACTTGCACAGGATTGACATACAAGAGTTCTGTAGGAAGTTATGATGCTTATAAGCGAGAGTTTTGCATCTGGTAAGGAAGAGTATAAACAAGAACCTTATATTTAATAAGGCTTTAAAAAGCTAAGTTTTGAACTTTCAAAAATAGATTTGATTGATCAAGTCGAAATTTCTGGATGGATGAAACTAAGCTGTTTGTTTTATTCTGTTCAGCTATAAAAACTGGAGATGCCAAAGTTGCGTTACTTTCTTCTTCCGTTGAAATTTACCAGAGTTCAATTTTCAGTCCTTGCTTTCAATAAATTATCTACGTTCCTTTGATCTAAAGCCGATTCAAAATGCAGGAAAAGTTCCTTTCACTTTCACTGGGGTTCTCTTTTGTTCTTGGAATGCAGTAGGTGCTACTGAATTAACCACGTTGTAACCCTTTTCCCATTATGTAACCTGGGTGGAATAATTTGGGCAGGGAATGTAATCAGTGAAAAGTAGAACTACTAAACCCGCAACAGAAGGCGTTACTTCCTGGAAGATCGGGGTCGTAGTTGGAGGATCGGTGTCGAATCGGGAACACGTTTCGCCTAGTTTTGCGATTCCTCGAAAACATCCATAAACAATGGACTAACATTCTTTTTCCGATGATTAGGTTGAAGTAGTGAGCTGTAATCACCTATCGCACATGTTCCTATCTTGTCAGTCCCAACCCTTGAAGAGGTCGTATAGCTGAATCACTTTGGTGTTATATTTTCTGGTA
Source organism: Macrothele yani (assembly GCA_039090855.1). Lineage (NCBI taxonomy): Eukaryota > Metazoa > Arthropoda > Arachnida > Araneae > Macrothelidae > Macrothele > Macrothele yani. The sequence continues at coordinate 44,726,123 of CM077015.1, read as the reverse complement.
GTTTTTAGCTCAGAAATTACGTCCTTGGCCTGCGAGTTCCAATCTTTGAATAGAAACTAGTTTTGCGCAGTAACATTACCTCATTCATTACTTTCATTTTAATTTTGGTAGCATAATATTTCAAAATTTGAGAAGTAGTGGCATTTAGGTAAACACTAAAAAGGAACCATCTGCCTCTAAATATCAATTTGTAGCACTTTGTACTATGAAAACGAAAACTTCAAATTCGGAAAACAGGAAATTCTGTGGCTAATGTTATATTTGTCTTACACTTTGAAAAAAACATGCTACTAAAATTTTAGACATCAACATTAGTGTCAGGGAAAAAGGGTTCGTGCCGTTGGAGGACAAATGTGGCGGAAAATTATTTCATAAGTCTTGAAATTTTACGCAGTTTATTAGCAATATTTGTATGTGTAAAAATAATTACTTTCCACATATTTCAAGAAATGATACTGCCTTGTGTTTAATTATTCCCATAGCATAGTACGTTCTATTTTTATTGCAGTGACTTTCTCGAATGCTGAAACTGTTTAGGAGGTTAAAAGAACAAGTTCTGGCTTCTGGTTCCGCCTGAGTGCGTCATGGATGTCGTGTGCCTTTTCTTCATAGTTTTTCACTCTGGAATCTGTAAATCTGCATCTGTGGTACAGGATGCTTTCTAAACTTGAGAGGAAGATCCTTGTAAGAGAAAGAACTGCTCATCTGTAAAAACCCGCTGTACTGCTTTTTGTTTTCTTACTATTGCTAGGGTTTTCTTCCGAACTTAGGCCATAATCTGTGTCCAGGTTTCAGTTTTGCAATATGCACTCTTTTTTCCCCATTTCATAAACACAGCACATAAGTTTCGAAGACTCGCGGTCTTATTCAATAAATTCTTTGTTCCAAATAAAACTGTACTTTCATAATTTTCTGAAATTCTTATTATGGAAATTAACACTTGAGGACAAAACAAGGAAATACTCAAGAGTAAAGATCACCTGAAGTGTTTCTTAATTATATTGCATAGAGCTCCCAACTAAGGTTTTTTCGAATCAATTAATGAAGGCTCTTAAAACGCAACTCTCGGTGCCCGCAATTTTTCATGTTTCTGGACAGCCTGTACGTACATTAGTTTGGACAAGTGTTTAAAGAGATTAATGTCAGAGCACTTCACAAGTGAAAGAGGCGTTTTCCTCTTGTAATCTAGAAAAATAGGAAGTCCGGTAAATTTTCCAGCTTATGTTGGACAATTGATCTTGATTTTTTGTAGCCCCTTGACACCTGGAAGTTCCTCAGGAGGGCCTGCATGAAGCATTAGCTTAATGTAACATTGAAAAATGCATTTGGGGTGAATTTCCTGTACGATATAGGATAGTTTCTTTTTCTAGAGACGCGTTTGAATCAGAGAGCAGCTCTTTATTTCCCCGGGAATACTTACAGAAGTTGAAAATAAATATCTAGTTTCATATGCACTTTTCTTTTGCACTTACCTTGACAATAATAAATTTTATCAAGTGCTATGGAAATAAGATGAAAGAGCAATGTACATCCTGAAAAACAGAAATTATAACTTCATACAATATATATTTTAAATGTTGCTGGCTACATCTGATTTGATCCACAAATTGGCGTTATATTTGTCCACTTATAACTCACTTGATTTCATCTGGGCTATTTAAAGCACAATGGAAAGCAAAATATACGATCACGAATTTCTAAAAATGTATTTAAGCTGAAATCCGAAATAAAAACATTGTCGCAGGTTGAACTGAATAAATGTAATAATTTGCGCACTGTAACGAACATTTTTTTCTTGCATTCTAATTATTTGTTTAGAGATGAAATTGTGACTAAAACAAATGCAAAATAAATTTCTCTGATTAGCCTAAAATTCCTGAAATCTATATTTTCTTGAGCGCTAGATTTCCCACAAAACTCGTTTTTCGGATACGCATCATTGTGTGTTTTTCTCAAATAATGCATTTATTTAAAATTATGGAAGTCAGTTGTAAATTGCAGCAAAAAATCTAACGTTACAACATTTTTGAGTTTCACCGTGTGATGGCGAAATGGATTTAAAAAAAAAATAATAAAGCCTTTTTTTTACTCTGCTATGCAAAATCTGGTACATTAATTCTAATTATTTTTAGTTAACATCCGAGAAAATCATCATACTAAAAACAAAAACACATTATCAGTTGTTAATTTTCAGATACGAAAAAGGGGGAGGAGTCTTGTTGCTAAGTTTATTGTATGTACCATACGTGTGATTCTATACGTATTTTTTCCTAATATTGAAAAATAATTAAAATTACTGAATAACAGTTATGACAGCAATGTCTAATTCACGAAAAACTTTCATTTCAAAGTAATGATTTTGAAATGGATACAGCTTTAGTTATCGATGTTGCCTTCCGAGTATTGTACATAGATCACGCCCTACGTTGTCTGTCCTTTTCATATCTGATTTTGTTCTGTTGTCATTTTTCTTTTTGTTCCGGGGTTTAAGCGACCCGCGAGCAGTTTTACTGTCTATAAGCAGCCGCCTGTCCCTAATTTAGAGCCTTTGGTTCCAGGAAAGGGATAGAGCTAGTGCGGTATGGTAAGCACACAACCTATGCTTCACCCGGGACTCGAAACCAACTCGGATAAATAGCCAGACATTAAGGCCTCTAACCACTCAGCCGCATAGTCTGCGTTCTGTTCTGATCTCAAGACACCACGAAGATCATAGAATATATTGTTGACTGCCATAAAATGAAACATTTAATATTTGAAATAAAGTGATTTCTAACTACTTTGGTACAAATTTTACTTTTCTGAAATCGCAAACAAATGAATGACATTGAGAAAGATTCCTATAAGGGATGAATCCAACAGCATTGAATTAGCGTACCTATTGCTATATATTTACTATCAGGGCATGGATGTTGATGACTTAAAGATTCCTAAAAATGTCCTTAAAGAGATGAAAAAATGCCCTTAAAATCGAAAAAATGTCCATGAAAACCGAAGGAAAAAATCCCCCTAAAATGATTTGTATTACATTTTTCAGGATTATAAATAACTTCAATCTTAGACAATTCATAAACTACAATTTTGTCTATTCTTTATAAAATGCGTTATGAAACCACAGAAGAAAAGAACAAAGCAAGTAAATACCTGTTACATATGAGTTGCAATGATCTGTTCTCTAATCACTCGCAAGTACATCAGAGTTACACTGAATAATTAGATGGTTTTTAATACTGTAAAAAGTGAAGGAATCTATTGTCTGAAAGCAAGTTCTTATACCTTGAGAAGCTCTTCTCTGCTATGGAGATATTAGCAAGTTCTTATACCTCTAACATGTGTGAGTAAATCTCTTCTCTGCTGCAACGTTAACTTCACACACTTTGCAAAAGAGAATTGCTCCATCTATAGAAAAAATATCTTCTCCAAATATTGCAACCTAGTTTTTGTAAATGGCTAGATTTGGCAGGTTTCCACTTAGGTATCTTTTTAAATGAACAACTACTACTTTCCTTTCCAGCTTGAATGTGATGTTTTCCCGCAGGTCCCCAGGTGCCTAGGAGAAAGATTGCAACCTAAAATCTAGTCAGAACCAGTTACCTGTTCTGACAGGCAGTACATATAGGGTTTAGAATGTCAGCAACAGTACAAGATAAGCTATGAATTTGAATTCTTTTGTCCACTGCCCTCCCCCACAGTCCCTTTTAAAAGTGGACAATGGTTATTCTCTTTCCCCCAAAACTGGATGGCATTAAACAGTGTATTGAACAGAGTTGCCAGAATGAGCTACTTTTGAAAGTTTTTTGCTTTGGTCGTCTAGCAATCCTGGTTTTGAGTGTTGCAGTTTGAAAGCGTAAACCTTATGAAAATTTAATTTATTAAAAAATGACAGGAAAAAAGGCATGAAAAGGACCGAAAACAAAAAACGATATCTGAAAATATAAAAATGTGCCCCAAAACCTCAAAAAATACCATAAAAGAGAAACAAAAAAAGCCCAAAAACGCAAAACAAAAGGCCCTGGTTATTATCTACATATTCCCCATCACATATCAAATGTCAATCGGGAACTGCATACTCTAAAATCGAAAATAAGTTGCATAAAACTGCTTGGTCTATAAAGACAATTGCATTAAATAAATGATTTTTTTTTACTAAGAACGGTGTGTTTATTATTTTAAAATTTTTGAACAACGAGCGGATATGCTATCATTGGATTGGAGGCTCCGAAGATGTAAGAACTCTCCCTTTCTAAGAAATTCGCTTTTATTGCCAGAAAGGAGGAGAACGTGAAATAACGAATGAAAACGAAATTCCATCTGTTGCTTCGGGCAGCTGGCAGCTGCTGGGCGAGGAAGGATAAAAGGTTCATCCAATGACTTGATGACCAAATCGGGGTTAGCAGTACGGGCATTACGTAATTTTTATTTCCGCGTAAAGTGTTAAGCAACTGATCCCCGAAGAAATGGAGCAAACACTCTCTCGCATATTTCCACGTTCTCGTTCTTATCCGGAAGTGCCGTCGCGAAATTTTGACGATGGGAAACCTGCAAGACGATCAGTGCGCGCGGAAGAGTTCCTACAGAGGAAGCCAGATTAAAAAGCAAAAACAATATAAGGTCAAAGTGTTGCTTTCGATTTCTATGTCACTGGCAACAAAGGATTATCGGCCGGCATTATTATTATTTTTTTTAACTTCCGCTTGTTACATCAGCTGCTGAACAAAATAATGGATTTGTGAGCTCATCAAGTAGTAAAAAGAAACAAAAGTGGATGCATGTTAAACCCGGTAACACACTTCAAGCACCTTTCATGTCATTTCCTGATTGCTGACAATAGAAATACAGTTTAACCTTCGATGCCCCCGAGTCAACTGGAAGTGTGAAACCTGCTTTCAAGAGAAAAATGTTATTCAATGTATAGTCCGTCAAACTAAACAGCCACGGAGCACATTGACATCAATGAGACCCGTGGTTTTTCAATTGGACAGACTATAAGATACGAAATTTTTGAACAATATTCTATTTAATATTTATTGCACGGCACTACTAATAAAAATTTAAAATAATTTTATATCCGGCCTGGTCGCTTTTATTAGTACATCCTCATAATTATTACATACTATGCCCCTAGTAATGGACATTGCTACTGTGTTGTTTGTTTGTAGGTTTGACGACTATCCGTAATTTGTGGTCACTGGTTCCAGGGAAGGGACAGAACCAGTGCCATAAGACAAACACAACATCCATGCCTCACTGGAATTTGGACCCATTTCGGACAAATGATCAGAAGACAAGACTTAGGCCACTGCGCCACCGGGGAGGCTCGTAAATAGTGTTCAGTGTATTAGGACTAAATTTGAAGTTAAAACAGTGCTTACGGAATGTTCAGCCAAAAAAACTACATATACAAAAAACAACCTACTTACTCATTACTTGTTTCTCAGATTTGTAAATTGTGGAAACTCAGATTAGAATACTAAATGTGGTTTAAACGGAGAAACTAACGAAGTTATTGTCGATATAAATTCCCTTTCTGTGCAAACGTGGGAAGACAACATTTACAGTTTCAATCAAAACCGAGTTTGGTGAGACATTTACATGTCCTGGAGAAATTGGCCTCAAAAATACGAGTTTTCATATTTTTTGCAATCTGATAAATAACCGGTGTTATACTGCGGTGTTCAGCGTCATGCAAAGTTCAGCTTGTCTTCAGTGAAGTCTTTCTCGAGAAACTGTTCTTTTAAAATGGTACTGGAATATTAGAATTGCGGTTGAAGATTATATGAGCGCTGTTTTCTTACATCTAAGTATCCTAACAACAAAAAAATAAACGTAATAATACTTTTATTGAGCGAAGCGGAGCTCTCTTTACGAGACTAGAGACAATTAGTTGTTCGGACATAGCTACGACATGACACATCCGATCACCGTGATTTTTTGCATGCGACTGAAAATTGTCCATGGTGAGGTTTTGACGTCTTCAGATTCCCGAAATTCTGTGTCATTGAGGAATTTCAATTAAAACTAGATGGCCTTTTACTCGAACAGTTTCACGAAAGTCGGCTCACTAACATTAATTAAAAAAAATCGTTTGAATTGAAAAACGAAGAAATGGAAAGATTCCGCCTGTTAGCTGAGCACTTGTTTAATCTATAATAATAAAAGGAAGTTTGTGTGTGTCTGTCTTTCACGATACAAAATGGAAAACGTGGTTCCCGATCTGAGTATGTCTTTCCTCTTTGTTTACATGCAAAATGATCACAACCAGCGTGAAGGAAAGTAGTTCATGATACATTTTAGACATTTCTTTTTTAGAATTTGTTATAATATACGCCTTAATGAGCTTAGATTTTGCAATAGCTTTGCTCAAAATTTGTCAACTGTAGCCGAGTTATTGGTTATCGTTGGCGGCTTGTTTTTCCGGGTTTTGAGAAGGGGTCGTTTGTTACCTATCTCCTCCAAAGATCTTCAGCCGATCGCGGTGACACTTGCCACAGAGAAAAGGAAGGACATGGTGATTGGTCGTGTCGTATAAAAATAATGACCATTAAAAAAACTGACCAATTTTAATAATAATTGAAAAAATCCTCTCTATACGAGACTCGGGACAATTAGTTGTTCGGACATAGCTACGACATGACACAACCGATCACCGTGATTTTTGGCATGCGATTGGACATTTCTTTTTTAGAATTAGGTCAGGTTTGGACGCCTTCCGATGTTTCAATAGCTTCGCTCAAAATTTGCTAACTGTACCCGAGTTATCAGTTACCGTTGGCGGCTTGTCCTACTTGAGCGAAGCGAGGCCTACGGTCGAGCAGAGCTCTTTTTACGAGACTCGAGACAATTAGTTGTTCGGGCATAGGTACGAGGTGACATCCGATCACAGTGATTTTTTTGCATGCGATTGGACATCGTCCATGGTCAGGTTTCGAGGCAGTCCGATTCCCGAAATTCCGTGTCGTTGAGGAATAATCGTCCAGAAACTTGCATTTTTAGGGGTTTTACGTGTTTTGAGAAGGAGTCGTTTGTTTCCTATCTCCTCCAAAGATCTTCAGCCGATTGCGGTAACACTTGCCACAGAGAAAGGGAAGGACATGGTGAGTGGCATGGGGTTAGTGTCTTGGTGATTGGTCGTGTCGTATAAAAATAATGACCATTAAAAAACTTACCAATTTTAATAATAATTTAAAAAATTCGCTCTCTATACGAGACTCGAGACAATTAGTTGTTTGTGCGTAGCTACGATACGACACATCCGATCACCGTGAATTTTGGTATGCGATTGGGAATCATCCATGGTCAGGTTTTGACACCTTCCGATTCCCGAAATTCTGTGTCAATGAGGAATTTCAATTAAAACTAGATGGCCCTTTACTTGAACCGTTTCATGAAAGTCGGGTCACTAACTTTAATTTAAAAAAAAATCGTTTGAAATGAAAAACGAAGAAATGAAAAGACTGCATCTGTTAGCTCAACACCTGCTTAATCTATAATAATAAAAGAAAGTTTGTGTATGTGTGTGTGTGTCTTTAAAGACACAAAATGAAAAACGTCGTTCCCGATCAGAGTGTGTCTTTCCGCTTTGTTTACATGCAATCTGATCACAACTAACGTGAAGGGCCGCCCCGGTGGCGCAATGGTCTAAGCGATGGCCTTTGATCATTCGTCCGAACGGGGTCCAGGTTCGAATCCCGGTGAGGCATGGATGTTGTGTTTGTCTTACGGCACTGGCTCTCTCCCTTCCCTGGAACCAGTCACCCTAAATTAGGGACGGGCGACTGCTTATAGCCCATTTGAGTTGCTCACGGTGGTCGTTAAACAATCAAAAAAAAAAAAAAAAAATAACGTGAAGGCGTGGAGGTTTATGATAAATTTTAGGCATTTCGTTTTTAGAATGTTTCGTACTTTTGTTCTGCAAGTCATAAATTTTACGCGTTCGTTTTTTAGAATTTGTTATAATAAATGCCTTAATGAGCTTAGGTTTTGCAATAGCTTCGCTCAAAATTTGCCAGCAGTACCGGAGGTATCGGTTACCGTCGGCGGGTTGTCCTAGTATATTCCTTTTAAGCTGTTGCCAGTGGAACAGGGAAACTAATTATATAAAATAAATTACATATGCATCCTAGTTGTAGGACCACGGAAAATGCAATTGCAATGCTTCATTTTTTTTGGTGGGGCGGAGAGGTTAACAATTTTTCTGCAGGGCTTAGAACTCTGGCACAGTTCTAACTTCTTGCCAAAGACCAGCGCTCTGACCACTATCACCGGGACGGCGGCAGTAGTTTTGCGTACTGATATTCGTAAAAATGAGAAAAATATTAATGTCTTTTGTATTGTACCTTAATCAGTTGCAAAATAGTTAAAACATATCAATTGTTTAGAATACTGTTTACAAGCTTATGTCATCAGAAAAGTAATAATAATGCGCTTACCCAATTCTGTTGCCAAAGAAAAACAAGAAAGTTGACACCGAATTTTCGGGTGTAATAAGCACGTCTTTTGAATCCGTTCTGACGCAAATTAACTTTATCAAAACTATTCAAAGTCAATTGAACCGGTATGGAAAACAATAGATCTGACCAAAGAAAGATTTTCAATCGGGTTTTTAATCCCTCAGATATTGCTGTAAACGGAATCGTGAGCTTACGAACTGTTAGAAACAGAGATATCGACAAAAATAAGATGTGACTTTACGTTCCTTGGTGGGAAAACCATGCATTATTTTAGAAAGAAAGTATTCTCAAAAGGTTTATCCGTATAAGCGGTATCGCTCGAAGAAAAAAAAAATTAGTCGAGTTTTCAGGAGCCCAGATTTTGCAACAAATACTTCAGAAGCAGAAATTAACACATGACCCCTGGTGGCTAAACCATTCTTTACCAAACATTAGAAATTATGTGAGAAATTTTTTCCATCAGGTCTTGTATGCGATACAGGAAGAATTTTTCAAATCGGAGTTTTAGAAGCAGAAATAACGCAGAAAACGCAATTTACCTCTGTGCCCCCTAGCGGAAAGTGTATGATTTACTTGAAACTTTTGAATGTATAAGAAAAACATTTCGCATCGGAAACAGTTTCCAACAAAGAAGGAATTTTTCAAATCGTACTCTTAGAAGTAGAGATATTTACAAAAATAAGATATACATCTACGCCCCCTGGTGTAGAAACCATGCATTTTTTCAAGAAGAAAATGTTCCTAAAAGGTTTGTCGACATGAGTAGTATCGGTCAACAAACGACGTTTTCTTCAATCGAGAATTTAGAAGCTCATATTTTGCTGCAAATACAACAGAAGCGGAAATTAAAATTTACGCCCCCTGGTGGTCAAACCATTTTTTTAAATTAGAAATTATGTGCAAACGATTTCCCATCAGGAGCTGTATCCGGTGCAGAAAGGATTTTTCAAATCGGAGATTTAGAAGCAGAGATATAGGGGGAAACGCAATTTACCGCTACGCCCCCAAGCGGAAAGTCTATGAAATACTTGAAAAGTTTGAAATTATATGCAAAACATGGCACACGGAAAACACTATCCAACAAAGAAGGAATTTTTCAAATCGGACTTTTAGAAGTACAGATATTGACAAAAATAATATGTACATCTACGCCCCCTGGCGGAGAAACTGTAGAACATTTTAAGAAGAAAATATTTCGAAAAGGTTTATCGATGTGAGTGGCATCATTCCACGAAAGAATTTTTTAATCGATATTTTAAAAGCTCTGATTTTATGGCAATTACATCAAAAGCAAAAATTAACACTTACGCCCCCTGGTTGCCAAAGTTTTCTTTACCAAAAATTTGAAATTATATGCAAAAGATTTTCCATCTGGAGATGTATTCGCTGAAGAAAAAAAATTCAAATCGGAGTTTTAGAAAAAGAGTTATCGGGGGAAATGTAATTTACTTTTACGCCCCCTAGCGGAAAACCTCTGCGTATTTTGAAAAAGTAACTATATCTAAAATAGTATTCCACATAAATGGAATCGAAAGATATACATTTTTTTCAATCGGATGTTTAGAAGCAAATATATGGAATAAAACGTATTTTTGAATTCGACATCATCTGCATTTACGCCCTCTACCGGCAAAATTGTACATCGTAAAAAAAAACGAAATAAAGGATCATCATTTGCATATTTCAAGCTTCCCAATGCAAAAAGAATTTTTCAAATCGGACTAATAGTTGCCGAGATATCGTGGGTACTGACGGACGGACGGACGGACGGACAAACAGATAAGAGAAGCACGATCATTTTTTACAAAAGACGTGCTAACAATGACCTTATGCATTAGTTCTCAAACGAAATTAGAAGTAATTTAATAATTTTGCATATAACTGAATTTGTTGTAAACGGTGTAACTAAAGTGAATAGATCTGTACGATGATCGAAAATTGGCATCGGTGGTAGATCTGGAAAAATTCTTCTGGTTGAATAGCATAGAAAACTGTTACCAAAGGATTAGCCAAAACGAGAATACTGAGTTCTCATATCGACCAAATACTGTTGCTACAGAAAAAGTGAAAACATTAAGGGTTTACGTTTAGCATTGGTGTTTTTGATAAAGGAGCTATAACGGTTATCTATTTTAATACAGTATAATTACATATGCACGATAGCGTTCAATATTTGAACTTGCTTGGTATTTTGGCGAGGTTAACTCACAGTTTATGGTAAAGTCAAAAGTTAATCTTATAGAATTTTATACATCATATATATCTTGCAATATCTTAGTCATGTATTGTAATATTTTATCATCATCATCATCATCATTGTCAACCATTATCAATCCACTGCTGGACGAAGGTCTCCCCAAGTTTCCTCCACAACGGTCTGTCTTGTGCCAGTCTCCTCCATGTCACTCCCGCATATTTACGAATTTCATCCACCCATCTCCCATGTGGTCTTTTTCTGGGTCTTTTCCTGTCCCTTGGAATCCAATCTAAAATTTCGGCTGTCCATCTATGGTCTGTCCTTCTGGCAGTATGTCCAGCCCATTGCCATTTCAGGGATTTAACTCTGATCATGATGTCTTCCACTCTCGTCATTTTTCGGATCCACGAGTTCTTCTTCTTATCTCTCCTGGTTATACCAAGCATGCACCTCTCCATGGATCTTTGAGTTGTCTGCAGCCTTTGTATGTCTCTTTTAGTTAAGGTCCACGTCTCTGCACCATACGTAAGCACTGGAAGGATGCATTGATCAAACACTTTTCTTTTAAGACATAATGGCATATTGCTCTTGAAAATTATGCTGTTTCTTCCAAAAGCTCTCCAGGCAAGTTTTGTACGCCGATTAATTTCTTCATCAATGTGACCCTCACTTGATACTTGCTGTCCAAGATAAACATACGTATCTGTTATCTCCAGTTTTTCTCCATCAATCGATAAATCTTCATTTCTTGTAAAAGCATTGAACATCACTTTTGTCTTCTGAAAGTTCATTTTTAATCCCACTTCTTTACTCTTGTCAGCAAGTTCCTGGATCATACTCTGCAGCTCTGATGGGGTAGTTGCAAAAATGACTACGTCATCAGCAAAACGTAGGTGGGTTAGATAATCTCCATTAATCTTTATCCCTTTGTTTTCCCAGTTCAGTGATTGAAAGACATTTTCCAATGATATTAGTCATACATAAAACGAAATTGTATTAATAAGCCTTTATCGCTTAGTTTCGTATTAAACTATTAGAAACACACCATTGACTTTACATCAATATAGATATTAACATTTGAGAAATTAAATAAACGGGAAAAGCATTGATTTGTTTGCCGGTATATAGGAATTTTATTTGTTTTTAATTATTCATTTTGATAGTATAGAAAGAAGAAAAACATTAAACTAATCGTTTTATATTTTCATCCAAATCTGTTTGCCGGCTAAACAAATAAATAAATCACGATGTTTTCATCGCATTCCGTTGTATTTGAAAAAATAAGGTCAATTGCGAATTGCTGCCACGAGACGAAGAATAACAGCCTCACTTATCTTGCATATTGGTAATAAAATTTAGCCAAGAAGAAAAGAATAATTAAGAATATTTAGAATTTATAAAATCATCTGATGCCATTGAGTACGGAAAAATAATTAGTGCAGCTTGATTCGTTTTCGGACTTTAAGCATCGGAGAAAAAAATATAGACGTAATTATTTCATTTGTTCATTGGAGTTGTTTTATTTGCTGTTGCAAAGCTGCGGTCATATGAAGGAAATTAATGCATTCAATGCACTAGAATCGTATTTTCATTTTAAGCCGTTTCTAGCGGGGAAAGTGGAGTAATGTCAATCCTGCAAGTTTTATAGATCGCCAACGCTACTACTAATAAAATAAAAATAGAGGCATTACGTATTTGCACAAATTGTAAGCTCTAGTCAAAGGAAGAAAGAATATATTATGAAAATTGTTATATACGTTATCTGTTTCCTCCAGAAAAGAAACAAACTTTATTTCGGGTTTGTCGTTCGAGCTAAGCTCGTGATGCGGAATCGGTGGTGTCTGTCCTACGTCGGTAGCTCTTTCACTTCCCTGGAACTAAAGACCCTAAATTAAGGACTGCTTATAAACGCTTAGATTTGCTCATGGTTGCGAAATCACCAAACAGAATGATCTTTCATATTCAGAAGATATTTTCCCTTTACTCAATTTGAACCTGTTAACAACAAAACAAATTTCGGGAAACTGATTTAGCAAGTCAGATGTGGAAAAATGGGTTGAAAAGAAGTCGCCAGGTTTGTTCAGCAAAGTAACATCCACCATTTTATGCAAAAATAAATCAGTATTGTAAATGTACGCTGATATTAATCTTTGATTCCGTAACAAATTAAACAGTGTCTTACAATTTTACTATGAGTGATGAGAGTGCGGCAAGAAAAATCAGAAAAGTTTCGAAAAAATGTTTCATATATGAAAATGAAATAACTGTTCGTGGAAAATTATTTAAAGGAAAACTGCACCATACCTACATTCTGTTGAATTTAAACACGTGTTAGCCTACTTGATGGATGGGCGAAATTGCAAGAAATAGGAGACAAGAAATAGGAGACAATATAATATGTTGATACTGACTTACACTCCCAAATGTTCAAAAATTATCGCGATCTGTGTTCTGAAACTAAATGGTTCGCTCTTTTCAATAAGATGACTTTCGTGTGGCTTTCATTGTTTTTCACTTCGTTAATCTTGAAACAGTAGGTGGTCATATCATTATGAAACGCATTGTATAGGAGCTTTAACTGAAGAGAAAAGTGAAGGTTTTACAGGATGACTCCAAACATACCTACCAAGTTTAAATCCAATTCGCTCTGCAAGTAGTTAGTATAGTTTGAAGAAACTTTGCGGACTCATTATAGCCATCAAGCCATTTGTGATGTGTCTCATGTGTTTTCTTTTCATTTTGCAGGTAATGAAAAATGGCATCCTACACTATGGAACAGCAGATATTAATAATCGAAGAGTACATTCGATGAACAAAAAGCCCCGAAAAGGTCAGAAGAGATTTCCAGGTAAAGTTTGGGATCAAAGTTGGACAGAATAGGCGTACAATATCAAACCTCGTCACGAAATGTCGCAAGACAGGGTCAGTGTTGAACGATCACTCTCAAGGCGGCAGACCCTTCAGTGTTGAACGGTATCCGCAGTGAGCTATCGAAGCTTGCTTGAGAAGAATTGTATTCCTGTCCTTCAGGGCTTCCATGGTTCTGACCGCACATGTTATTTTTTCAAGCAAGACTGTGCTGGTCTCCATCGCACAGAATCCATTTTCCGCCTTCTGAATGAACATTTCCGTGAGAATGCCATTGCTTTGGATTATCCAAAGCACTACGAACGCTGACTTGACTGGCCCCCATATTCAGCAGACCTCAATCCTTTGAATACTTTTATGGAGACAACTCGAAGACAAAGTCTATCAGAGAAACCCAAAGACTTTGGAGGAGCTGAAATCATCTATTGAGCGTGAAATCTTGGGCATTCCAACAGACGTCCTCCACATGGTGGTGTCCATTTAGGGGTCAGATTGCGCCAGATATTCGAATTTGAGGGCAAACGTATTTAAATCTTGCAATATAAACGGCAAAAGATGTAGATTTAAATACACTTTGGATGAGATTGTATGCCTTTTCGTTCAGGAATAATACATCATTAAACTTCGTAGTTACGTTTTGGGCCACCCTGTATCATGACGAAGTAGAAGGTACAGAGTCATATACTATCCCAGACTCCCCCCCCCCCCAAAAAAAAAACACGACAGAGCCGCAGCAATTCAAGACGATGCTGATTTTATTTTTATTTTCAATCATGAGGGAATTGTTCATCATGAATACCCCATCCGGCCAGACAATATACAAGAAGTACTACTGTCAAATTTCACAGGATCTGAAGAGCGCATTTTTCTGCAAAAGGCCGGTATTGCATGCGAGTGGTAACCACCATAACAAGGCGCTTGACAATACAGCAGGTTCTTACAAGTGCCGCACTTCACAGGTCCTACAGCCACCCTATTCACCAAATCTCACTCCCTGCGACTTTCTCTTCCCAAAAATGAAATACCAGTTGAAAGGGAAAAGACTAAGTTATGCAGGAGATACAACAGAATGCGACGAAGCATCTGCTCGCTATTTCAGAAGACTTTAAAAGAAAAGAAATCCTTCGAGCAGAGGAAAGTGAGCTGGGCTCAACGTATGACTAAGAGGACTAAGTCCTAAAACTAAGTTTTGTATTTTTTTAATAAATCCGTTCTAGATAATTTTTGACCACACCTTGTATCTACAATCTTTTGTGTCTGGTGACGCCCCTGTGAGGTATTTGTTGTAAGGTTTTTGATTAGTGGATCACGCTGTATGAGGAGTTTCATGAAGGTAGTCAATGGGGTCGGTAGTTGCTATTTTGAGGCTTTGTATTTTCTGAATAGGCCTACTGCTTCTCTAATAACAAAGCAGTTGTTTTTTTTATAGCAATTCATGTTTTCGTTTGAATTATTGGTTTTATTGGCAACATATTAGTAGCATTCCTGACAAACAGAATACGTTTTTCGAACTTACGTATCTTACTACGTCGCAAAGAGGGAAATATTCCAAACGAGGCTAATGGTCAAGGTCTTCGTGTTGCTAGACTATTTGTCCGATTCGAATAAAATATCCAATACGTATTTGAGTCAAAGAACTGCCGTGTCCACAAACAGATGCACAGGGAGAGAAAGAAAATCAGTATGTCTGTATGTGTACATGCCAAATATTCTAATAACCTGAAAATTAATATTAAAGAAAAATACCAGTTTTTCATCATTTGTTTTAATTAATTTTCCTCATTTAGTTCACTAAATTTTTTTTATTCCATTCATGCTTAGCGAATTAAAGATTTATTCGCTAAGCATTAATGGAATAGAAATTTTCCAATTACTATAAAATATATTCTGCCACTTTTTATAAAGTGATCGATTATTGATAGTAAAAATGAATACTGCTTAGACATCGAACAATAAAACATGATTAGCTCGCACCCAGTCAAATTTTAATTTTGCCTATGACAAAATGTTAATAAATAATACAGCAAGGCACACAATCGCTAATATTCTCTTAATAGGTGCACAGAGCTTCAAATACCTCATTTTTTTTTAGGTTTCAGAAATGATCCAAGACCTAAAAATTTAAAAAATCTAAACACATGACATTCTTGTTAGTTTGCTTGGGGATTTAACGACAACAGTGAGCAACTCAATGGACTTATAGTCACTGGTTCCAAGGAAGGGAGAGAGCCAGTAACGTAAGACAAACATCCATGCCTCACTTAGGATTCGAACCCGGAGGAATGGTCAAAAGCCAACGCTTAGATCACTGCACTCCTGGGGAGGCGCACATGGCTTTAAAACGACAAAGGCAGAAAACCACATACACCACATTAAAGTAACGCTGGGTTAGGTACCTTCGTTATTCGCAGTGATGCTCACTTTGTTATTTTTGAGAATTTTAGTAGAACTTCAAAAATGTTATTTTTGAAAACTTTATAGTAATCAGCTGACTAACCGAAACACTAACAGGTGGACGCATGAACTTAGTGGTTAACAGAAATGATTCCTTCTAGTAGTTATATGGAATGTTTATGGGGCAGTTGTTTCACGTATAGTGCAGCAAGATGGAACTGTTACCTAGTTGTGCTCTAGTGGCTAGACGATAATGTCAAAGGAGCTCAAATGGCAAACAGAGACTTAGTGAGTCCCATATGTACACTATGTTGTTGCCAGTTCAGAGATTTATTGATCTTCCAACGGGGGAGAATTTAACCGAATGCCCGTCAAAACACAATATATCTACAGAAACTGGGCACTAGAATGAAGTATCATTTGGTGTTTGTTAACCTAGTTGAGGGACTTTTTTGCAATACCTGGTGGAACACACGTCTACGTGCCGTTCGATAAATTCATTCTACGTCAAAAGAGCATTTGAACCCAAAAGGAAGCAACCGACAGGAATGAAACTTGGTGGGTAGGTTTGTCATCGTGAGACATGCAAATGATTCGAGTAAACAAGCTCGTCCGCGCATGTGACGCAAGCAGGGAGGGGTCGTAGCGCTATGCCGGACCTGCTATATAAGGTCGTCCCGTTGCGCGTGCTTGCCATTCTGACTAGTGCTGTTGTGTTGGTTGCATCATTTGCAAGTGACATATGCCTTGGAGAAAAGTTCGGAAGCCATACGAGCAGTTGGAGGAGTTCGAGAGGGGCTGCATCGTTGGGCTCCGGGAAAGGGTAACGTCTTATCACCGTATGGCGCGCCATACCGATCACGCGGATATCACCATAGAACGCTGTTGATAGAACAAGGAACACAGCAGCGATAAGAAGGGTGTGGGAGACCTAGACGAACCACGGAGGGAGAGGACCGACGCGACGGGTTGTCAAACATGCGCGGAATGACCCAACAGCCACGATTGCGAATATTCAGCGAGCAGTGGGGTCCTCCCTGCATCGTCCGATTAGTGCCAGCACCATTGGCAGACGGCTGCACTACGTAGGACTACACGCACGCAGACCGTTACGACGACTGTCCTTAACACCAGTGCATCGCCGCCAAAGACTGCAATGGTGTCGTGCCAGACTGTCATGGAGCTACTCAGAATGGCAGCGGGTGATCTTCAGTGACGAGTCCCGCTTTTGTCTTGGAGGAGATGACCAACGAATCTGTGTATGGAGGCACCGTGGTCAGCGCCAAGATGAACAGTTTGTTTGTGACGTACCAGGAGATGTGACGTACCTGCCCGAAGGACGCACACGACATAAAGGCAGATAGGAATCAGAATAAAACGTCCGCGTAGCTCAATTGGTAGAGTGACTTATTCCGGAATGAGGGTATCCGGGTTCGAACCCCAGCGCGGATAAAAATGACGGAGAAATTTACTTCGTTATATGTTGTAGAGCGTCACACGTCAAGAAAGCCTGGTGTCATGGTGTGGGGTGCAAATGCCCACGATGCCAGATCATTTTTGGTATTCATTACAGCCACTTTGACAGACTAACGTTACGTTTATGAAGTCCTGCAATCAGTGGCCCTTCCTTTCGTGAACTCTCACTCCGGTGCGATTTTACAACAGGACAACGCTCATCTGCATACTGCTGATGTCTCGAGAGCTTTCCTTCAAGGCACTAACACTCTGCCCTGGCCAGCCGCGTCGCCAGACCTATCGCCGATTGAAAATGCGTGGGATGCTATTGGACGCGCTATAAACACTCCACCCCTACCGTACAATCTGCAGGAACTGCGAAAGAAGATTTAAGCTGCATGGGATGGCTTATCGCAGGACACCATTAGAAACCCGTGCAATTCCATGCCGAGATGTCTGGCATGCTGTGTGATCAAACATGGCTGCTCTACGCCATTCTGAGAGACACTACTTATTGGCTTGTAGCTCAATAAATATTCCCTATATCAGTCTCAATGTGTAATCATTTATTGTTCCTGGTAACCTTTACTTTCCTCCCGAATAGCATTTTAATCCGACACGCCCTTCTGGGTGCAACTGTTTTTTGACGTAGAGTGTATGTAGTCCGAAAGATGCTAGTTGTTTCGCGTTTGTATTAATTACTTGAAGGAGTTAATTACTATTACGAAACTTCAGTTTGAAAGTGCCCTCTTTCCCCACTTAGATCGGACATGTAATCATCTTTATTTATGCTTTTAAATAGTCCCGGTTGAGTTTTAGGTCTCACAGCTATCCTTCACATCTTCAACTGAAATACGAAACCATCTGTAAAAAGCGATTCCTGTGTTGTGAAGGATAAACCATTAAGACTCAATCTATTATTCGCAAATTGCTTTTTACGGACATACTCAACTAACAGAATAAGCGTTTAAGAATAAGTTAAAGCAAAACAAAGACGAAAAATAAACAGCCTGCAACCAACAGATATCATCCATCGCAGTTCCATTTAATGATGCATAACAATGAGAAAAAAATCGTACGAAGAAAAGAATTTCTGTCATTCTAGATACGCTTAGGGAATCACAGCAAGCCCATAATTATGGGCTATAATATTTTGCATAAACATCGATCAAAATAGCGAGGTAATCATTACTAGTCACGAAATAACAATTTTATCAATGAAGCCCCGGGACACAAATCAGTGCAGTGAGGGAATTATGAGTTTGCGAAATGCCCTCGTTTATTGGAAGTACTTTTATGTACACTGCCGGACAATTTCTAAGGACGGATGACAATAGCAACGATAGCAACCATAAAATGGAAGGCAGGAAAATGTGGAAATTAGCATAAGTGCGGGATATAGTAAGACGGGTTGTGCATATGCAAATTTTGGATTGCCGAACTTGTTCGTGACGTCATAGCGCTGATAAGAGATATAAAGGATTTGACGCGTATTTACCGTTGTTGTTCAAACGCAAAGTTGAAAGGGAAAGAATCAATTGACGAACTTGCAATTTTCAGTATGTCTTCCAGACATCACCTAGATGATTTTACGCGTGGCCGTATTATTGGCAAGATTGAAGAAGGGCAAAAAATAACAAATGTTGCCAGGGAGTTCGACGTCAGCCACAGTGTTGTTTCAAGGCTTTGGAAATCATTTCAAACAAATGGAGAGTGTAGCAAACGTCACGTGGGAGGTCGTGTTCGCAGTACGACACCTGCAGAAGATCGGTACATAGTGCTATCAACAAAAAAACACCGGCGCAGCACAGCTAGTGAGGTAGCAAATCAGTTTATGGCTGCTACTGGCAAGCGGATCTCCCGATAAACTGTCGCCAGACGTTTGCATGAAGGAGGACTATACGCCCGCCGTCCTGTTTTGTGCATCCATTGTCCAGACATCACCGTACCGCCCGTTTGCAATGGTGCCATCAAAATCGCAATTGGACTGATAACGACTGGTCTGCTGTCCTCTTCTCAGATGAGAGTAGATACAGTCTATCGTCTGATTGTCGACGACAACTGATCTGGCGTGACAGTGGTACTGCATATTGTTCAGCAAACATATAGGAAACGGACCGATAGCCGACATGTAGTGTCTTGGTATGGGCTGGCATCATGATCAATGGCCGTACGTCCCTCTATGTGCTTCCAACTGGGACTATGACTGGCCAACGATACATTAATGATGTTCTGCTACCTCATGTTCGCATGTTCCGTGGTGCTGTCGGTGATAGAGTCGTTTTCATGGACGACAACGCAACATGTCATCGAACAGTCGCTGTCCAGGAGTGTCTTGAGAGCGAGGATATTCAACCCCTCGTATGGCCAGCACGTTCTCCAGATCTGAATCCCATTGAAAATGTGTGGAATGCTTTGTGGAGGAGTCTTGCTGGTCGCCAATGCCCTCCAATAAACAAGGACACCCTCATCCGTGCACTGACAGAGGAATGGAATAAATTACTCCAACAGCTGCTTGATAATGTTGTACAAAGCATGACACGACGTGTGGAATCTTGCATCGCCCTCCATGGTGGCCATATCCCGTATTGACATCTTACGCCGGAACGCCTGCGGACGGTACTTGCATTTTTTTCACGTTTACGTATTCTGCGCTAAATGGCCTGTTTGTCCCTTGAACACGTTTCAAAGCCTTCTGGATTTCAGAGCACAATAAATTGTCGTTGTTGTAATGTCCTGGCATTCTGAAATTATTTAATTTCACTTGGCATCCAACCACACCTACTTTTTTATGCGCTATATAGCCGTTTATGATCCGTCCTTAGCAATTGTCCAGCAGTGTATTTTGGATAGCAGTCTAAAGACTATCGTTAGGATCTGAGGCTATAAAGCAGTTATCCGTCGCTAACTCAGGACCACTGGTTCCAAAAAATGCGACAGTACTATCGGACGAATGTACCATCCATTCCTCATCCGTCACTCGAACACAACGACAGCTGGAATGCTTGGTCAGGAGTTAGCGCCGAAAACCACTTGCCCGCAGGGAGGGCAGTGGAACATATTTGCCATGTGCTTCCATGCGGGTTTCTTTGTATGTAAAACATATTCATTAGCGATTAATATTGCAGCAATCAGCCTTCGTTATGTCCTTCCGTCTGTAGTTCAACAAAAAACACTGTAACAGGAATATAACATATGGAATGAAAGTAGGAATTCATGGTGAAAAGAACCTAGCTGCTTGTCAAACTGTTTTCGACGTTGGAGCTCTGCAAAAGCAATTCGGTTGCCCTTGATTCAATCCAGGACTGTTTCAAAACATTCTGTGTAAAAAATTTCAAAATTTTGATGCAGAAGGAATGAATAAGGTTATCAAGATAAATGAGGTGTACGAGACAATAAAAATTCCGTAATCTTTACGAGATATTTAAAAACCGTGCATTAACGGCAATATACAATATAATGACAAAAGTCACCGGACACCCCTTCAAAAGCAAATGAACGGATCCGCTGCTTTGTTGATGCGCGATACAGCTGCAAAAGATATAGAAACAAGTCTGCAGCTGATCGCAATAATATCGCACTGTGAGGTTGAGTGAAAATGTCGCGGCGGGAGAGAACTGACTTTGAGAAAGGAAAGATTGTTGGGTGTTATATTCGTGCGTTGTCCATAAGAGAAACCGAGAGGCGTTTAAACATACCCAAGTCTATTGTTTTGGATGTACTGAATAAGTGGAAGACACATGGCGTGCCTGAAACAGCAAAATGTACTGGGAGACCAAAGAAAATCAGTGATGGAAAACGCGAAGCCTCAGGTGAGTCGTAACAGCTAATCGGCGGAGTACTGCACAAGACCTCAGTGTACAGGTGAGTAAAAATGCTGGAACCTCAATATGTACACGTGCTATTCGCAGAGAACTTCATTCCATGGGTTACCGTGGTCGTGCAGCTGCTCATAAGCCTTTTATCTCCACTCGGAACCTTACCAGTCGTTTAGCATGGTGTAAAGAAAATTTATCGTGAACCGTAGATCAATGGAAACGGGTCCGATGAACTGATGAATCCAGATACATGATCCATCAGTCTGATTGCCGTGTGTGGGTATGTCAGGAGCCGGGGGAACGCTATTTACCAGTGTGCTGTTCCTACGTTCAAGTTTGGAGCTGGCAATGTACTCGTGTGGGGGTGTTTTTCCGTGGTATGTTCCCGGCCCATTGGTTATCGTGGACAAACCTGTTATGCAGAACGTCTACCTCAGTATTCTGGACAATTATGCCCTACCAACTCTGTGGCAATACTATAGAACAGAGTTTTTGTTTGTACCAGCAGGATAATGCACGGAACCATAAAGCAAAGACTGTTAAGGCGTGGCTTGACGATAATTCCGTATCGTGTGTGGACTGGCCAGCACAGAGCACTGATCTTAATCCCATAGCGCACCTGCGGGATGAATTAGAGCGCCGCATAAGAAGTTTGGAGCCAAGGACTATTACTAAGCAACAGTTAGATGCAGCATTATGTACTGAATGGAAGCGCATACCTATTGCTGTGTTCCAAAACCTTGTAGAAAGCATGTCTCGAAGGGTCAGTGCATGCATTAAGGCCAAAGGTGGACCGAAACAGTACTAATGTATGTCAATAAATGCTATGTTGTGTTACTCTTCTAGGTTTCCGGTGACTTGTCAATATAGTGTATATGTATCATAGACACATATGTTATTTAATTTTTCACAGAGTTTACTGCCATTTTTTTTTCAAAATAATCAATGGTATGAATATTTCATATGTGCAAAATGTTACAGAATGAATGACTTTACTTTTCACTCAGTGAAGGAAATGCCGCCCGTTTAGCAAGATGTCCATGATTAAAAATCTTAGTTTGTCTCCAGACTAATTATTACCCATGTCAATACTGTATTCACAAAATATAGATAGATTGCATTTGCGATTACGAACAGTGGTAAAACACCGTAGGTCACTAAATGATACAGAAGAACATTAGCAAAGGTTGTAAACATCAGGAGCAAAATCGCTGCCTCTGCAATAACCATGGAACCCAATACGCATCTCAGCAATAGTGTCCTGCAAAACGGTTCGTCAGTATCTGCGCATACGAGTAGCCACAGTTTATAGTACAATTGCTATTGCCAAACGATGTTTTATCAACGCAAGATTTCTAAACTTTCACCCATCTAGAAGGATTTATGGTCTTTTTTGTCTCGTACTAACTAACAGAGGTGGAAGATCAGTACTTCATAGAAATTGCAAACAATTATTCTTTGCTAATATATATATATAGTAGAAATAAAGAATTTATACCTTCGTAAATCTATAACAATTAAACAAGCAGATTATATTTTCTGGATAGAAGCGCAGAATTTAACCGTTTCCGTGTAGATATCTACTCAGAAAACTAAGACCTGGAGGAGATAGGAATCGTTCAGGTCGATGTAACCTTACCGGGAGATTGGCGACTGTCATGTTATCTAAAGAACTGATAACTCGTCGTCTGTATTCTTTGCTGGATTACAAAGAAATGAGCAGTGTTTCAGGGTTCACACTTTTAAAAGAAAAGTGTCAAACACCATTCTCTTTGTTAAATGATAGAACGGTGTCAAAATAAAGTTTACTTAGAAGTAAATCTTAGATGAGGTTCTTTATTCTTTCAATCTACTAATGGTATACTACAAAGTTGGCACTCCAGACAACGCACAATATACCAAAACGGGACGAATGCTTTAATACCAGGATGATCAAAACATTCGCCCTGTTTGCAGCTAAAAAGTTGAATGATGCAAGAAAGGATGCACGCTCACCTTATTATGCAAAGTACAGGACGTTGTTTCTATAATCCTTTGCCAACGTTCCACCAGAGCCACGATCCTACTGCAGGTTTCGAGGACAAAGGATGTCAGATTTCACATCCACCACTGAAATGAAGTGCCGTCAGTGTAGGAAATTGGCCATTGAGAGAAACAAGTGTACTCCGATGGGGACAATGTCCTGACGGTATGGAGGACGGGTAAGATGTCAACCCCTATCTGTTGCTTTCGGCGACCACTTTGGAGGTGTGACTTGGGATATTATCCACAAGCAGCAAAGCCCGATTCCTACTGATGGTATTTGTATCCAAGTCATCATGGATTAGCGACCTTCACCACTCATTCGGGAGTGCTGAAGGTCTTATTTTTATGACATTATTACACATCAGAGCTTGTGTCATTTGAGTTCACTTTTAATTTTGAATCGTGCATCTACAGTAGTGTCTTCGCGGGACTTATTCGGCATTTAGGTTGTGGTCCACAGCCTGATCATCTGGCACGAGTACCCAGTGCACAGTACACTCACAATTCCACCCAATGCACAGCAAGACTTTTCTCTCGAACCGCCCTTTATGCACCACTACCTGCGATTCCTGGAATGGTCTCAGCCACTGGTACCCAGTCATAGGATAACTCTTAGGAATACCCACTTTCATCACCTGTGACGATATGACGCGAAAACTTATCGTCCTGTTATTTTGACAGAAATCTGTGTGAGAGAGAGAGAGAGACACACACACACTGCTCCACTTGCTCAGGTAACAGTTCATGGAGCACCATTCGACAGTGCCTGGAGAAGAAACCAAGATTGTGCAGGTTACGAATGATGGTGGATTAAAAAGACTCCATCTACGCTCCCAATTGTCTATACTGATACCGGGGTTGAATATAAACAGATTCGACTAAGGCGTTAGCGTTCCTTTGACGTCTTGATCTCTGCTTGTCTTCAAGATTACTGTCCCCAACATTGAAAAGCCGGAACCATTTTCGTGCAGTAATGGTGCCCACTGTTTTCTCGGCTTCAACTGCCTAAATTTCTCTCGCTGCTGCTGCCGCGTTTCAACTTTTTTCCAGTAAGGGTGTAGAAGCGCCCAAATCCACTGCCTTACAGAGAAAATGTCACACCATGAAGATATGCTCGAAAACAGACCAAACTGCATACACAGATAGCGAAGTAGGTCTTAAACCAATGTTTTAATTGTCACATACAGACTAGGCTCCAGTGACCGAAAATACAGGATGATCAATAAGGAGTGTGGCCCCAATTTTGTGCGATACAGCGATGAATCTGAAGTGGCATCGAGGCAATGAGAGTTCGAATAGAGTCCTGGGGTATCGTGGACCATGTGATGTTGATCCGAGTCCACGGTTCATCTTCATTTTGCGGGGGTGGGAGGATACTCAACAGACGTCCAATCGTATCCCACAGATGCTCGAGAGGTCGGGAGATCGTCCTGGCCACGAAAGCATTCAGGCTCGTCCAAGCGTTATGCGGCAGGGCGTTATCCCGTTCAAAAACGGCCCTACAGATACGGTAATGCCACGGGCCGCAACACTTCGTCAACACAGCCACATGCCGTCAATGTGCCCGTAACGCGTACCATCCGTGAGCTGCTGTTGGCGCTGATAGCACCCCTCACCATGATTCCACGTTTCCGGGCCGTGTGGCACTCCACAATGACGGAGGAATTAGCACCTTGGCCATGTCGTCTCCAGACTCACACGGCGATCATCCGTTGTGAGACAGAACCGCAATTCGTCGCTGAACACCACTGTTCCATTCGGCATCCCACGCAGGCAGCTCTGGAGCGACACCACGCCAAGCGGTTACGAAGATTGCTCGCTGTTGAGGGTAGCCTTCGCAACGGACAGCCGGACAGCATACCAGGCGCAGCCAATCGGAACGACACTGTCCGTGTCGATATAGGAGCATCCAAGCCTCACCATACACTCCGTACATGTCGCGCGTTTCAGCTTGTTGATCGACTACGGCATAACGTCAGATGCAACAATCGGTGCGCTTGAACATCCGTCTCCGTTCTCTGGTCCCTTTACGACGTTGCACATATCCTTATTGCGACCACTGTCTCCAAATACGACCGACGGTTGTGGAATCACATTACGTTTCTTCCGCAATACGACGCAAGGACCATCCGGCTGTACGAAGGCCTACGATGACACCTCTCTTGAACTCATCCGTTTGACGAAATCGCGTACGACGGAGTCTTAACGACATTAGCACACCTTTTACGTTCTCCAGACACGGTTACAGCAGAACCACTCACTTCTCGCGGCAGTCACGACACGACTGATGACCTCACGGACTGGTTGTGCCCTTATATCCCGCGTGCCGTTCGTGCGATCGGCCTGCAAATGCAATCATTTGCATAATTTGTACGTGTGCGGTCACCCTGCAATTTGCATGGCGCTGCGTTGTCGTCTTTGTGGTGTGGCATTTTCTCTTTCAGGCAGTGTAGGAAGTTTATAGACGACTATCCTCTGCTTACCTGATGACGATGTCTGGCCCCGTGCTAAATGTACGATATTAGCCTTCATGTGTTTTAAATCATTGCAGGAGCGCGTTTCGTACAGGAATGGAGACCCATCATGTGTAGTCTGACATACCCGGGTTATACTCGTACTTATATAAAATAACACGTTTTTAGCCCTTCACAGAATGCAACAACGTAAATTAACGTCAAATTCAACTAAACATTTAACAACAGCTAAAGACAATACCAACGCCTAGCAACATAATGACCTCAGCTTATCTTATAGATATCGCTAATAGCTAGCTGATCTGTTACCTAACACCATTTTAATAGCTGGATAGTCCTATTTATATACACTGACGGGAAAAAAATCCCAACACCAAGAAGGGGCTGTGTTAGATAAACGACAGTTGGTAGGTGGTGAGAGTACATCTGTAAGATGACGTCTATGCAAATTTCGCGCTCGGCGCATACGTGTGGCGCTAGTAGCACCCCTCGGAACATGCAAAGCAGGTTTGCTGTAAATACGCGCTGTAACGTTCGTGAGCGTTAGTTATCGTTGAGATTTGACGTAGGGTGTTGATGTTAGTCAAGAATGCTTTTAAGAAGACGAAGAAGCCATTATCAACAGCTCACGGAGTTTGAATGAGGTCATGTAATAGGGCTACGACAAGGTGGAATTTCTTTCCGCAATATTGCAGAACGACTTGGCAGGAATGTAGCCACTGTGCATGATTGTTGGCAGCGGTGGTCAAGGGAAGGTACTGCCTCAAGAAGACCGGGTTCCTCCCGGGCACGTGGCACTACTGAGAGGGAAGACCGCCGTGTACCGCGTAGGGCCGTGGCGCATCGTACTGCGTCTGCGGCAGCAATTCGAGCTGCAGTTGCCACCACAGTTACACAACGAACTGTTACAAATCGGTTACTTGAAGGACAGCTCCGAGTCAGGCGCCCTGTAGCGTGCATTCCACTTACTCCAAACCACTGCCGTTTGCGATGTCAGTGGTGTCAAGCTAGAGCTCATTGGAGGACGGAGTGGAGATCTGTTGTGTTTTCTGATGAAAGCCGGTTCTGCCTGGGTGCCAGTGATGGCCGTGTGTTGGTTAGAAGGAGGCCAGGTCAGCGCCTGCAACCAACCTGTCTGCGGCCCAGACACACTGGACCTACACCTGGAGTTATGGTTTGGGGAGCAATTTCCTATGACAGCAGGAGCACTCTCGTGGTTATCCCAAGCACCTTGACGGCACAGTTGTACGTCGGTCTGGTGATTCAACCTGTTGTGCTGCCATTCATGAACAGCATTCCAGGGGGTGTTTTCCAACAGGATAACGCTCGCCCGCATACCGCTGTTGTAACCCAACATGCTCTACAGAGTGTCGACATGATGCCGTGGCCTGCTAGATCACCAGATCTTTCACCAATCGAGCACGTATGGGACATCATTGGACGACAATTCCAGCGTCACCCCCAACCAGCATTAACCGTCCCTGTATTGACCGACCAAGTGCAACAGGCATGGAACTCCATCCCACAAACTGACATCCAGCATCTGTACGACACAATGCATAAACGTTTGCATGCTTGCATTCAACATTCTGGCGGTTACACCGGTTATTAATGTACCAGCATTTCACATTTAAAATGGCTCTTCTCGTGCTTACATTACGCTGTGATCTTGAAACCTTAATCGATTAAATATGTTACCTATACGAATGTATTGCCGCCATTTCATTCCTCTACAACTATTTTTTCGTGGTGTTGGGATTTTTGTTTCCTGTCAGTGTACATGTCTCCTTGACTTGATTGACTGCCAGTGTGACGAAGTAATATATCTTGAGAGTTAAAACGTGGCGTTTAATACAGAAAGTTTAACAAGAGGTAATCAAATTTTACATAAGTAATGGACAAAAACGGAAGGTTAAATAAATATTGGGTGTGTGCATAAATTCTAAATCTTTTTGTAGTCTACAAAGAAAGTAGGAGAACACAACAAATAAAGTACCTAAGATTTCACATAAGTGCAATCATTCTGTATGACCTCTTGTCATCTTACTATGAGTAGGTGAATCCCACGCCGGAAAAACTCCTGTGTTTTAGAGTCAAAGAAGTCATGTAATGCCGTTTACCCATCGTCCATATCATCGAAGGTTTGGAGAGCGAAGGCGTTCTGTAATGATCGAAAAAGGTGGTAGTCCGTAGTTGCCAGGTCAGGGCAATACGCCGGGTGAGGTAACACTTCTCAACCAAATTGAAGTAATTTTTGCCGAGTGATTAAAGCAGTATGAGGTCTGGCGTTATCATGATGAAAAATCACGCCTTTGCGATTGACGAGTGCTGGCCGCTTCGAAGTCAGTTGTTCTGGCAATCTGTCGAACTGTCGGCAGTAGAGGTCAGCATTTATCGTTCGGTTAGGTGCCAACACCTCCCAGTGGATTATTCTCTGGACATCCCACCGAACACTCAATGAAACATTTTTGGGATACAGTCATCCTTTTGAAGTCGATGAAACAGGCTCCGCGCCTTGGCACACAGTCCGTTGACGCTTTACATTAAGGTACAGTACCCATTTCTCATCACGCGTTACAATTCGTCCCCAAAACGGCTCATTTCTGCGACGAGAAAGCTAAGAAACGCAGGTACGGATTCTCTCCTCTCGTTGCTTTGCAGAAAGCTGGTGCTGTACCCAATTATCAAACTTGGTGATGAACCCAAGCGCATGCAACAGTTTTTCGACTGTTGTTCTGTGTACCGATAACGTTTCCGCTAATTCCTGAACAGTTGGATGTGGGTCATTTTTTGTGGCTAGGTCCACATCCTCGTCAGAAACCACGGATGGACGTAGATGATGTGGTTGATCTTTACAGCTTCAGTCTCCAGCCCGGAATTTCCGAAACCAACGGTGACACGTAATATGATCAACTGCATCCTCCCCATACACTTTACAGATATTGCGGCAAGCCGTGGTTGTAGTACTGCCTTTATCGAACTCGTGCAGTAAACACAGTCTAATGTGCGCCTTATCACATGCCATGTTACACCGTCCGTAATTTCCGTTACGAATTACTTTTTCGGACAAACCTAGTGCCTCTATATGCTCTACTGCTCCACGTATTATTGGCCGGAAATTCGGCACCGCAGCGTCATCTATGACGTAACTACTCCGATCACAATTTGCATCTGTTACAAAAACGGGTAGAACTTTTGCACACACCCAATAGTATACATCACAAATGGTTGTTGGGAAACAGATTCCTTGACTAGCAGATTCTCATGCTTGTTCAGCTACTTATGCTGCAGTTGCTTAGAAATTCGTTGTCATTGATGGGGTGACCGTAGAGTACTTTAACAAATACCAGGTGAAGCTGAGATTCTAGTTCCATGGCGATGTAATTTTCAACTTTTCTAAAGAACTGCTGCATGGTAAGCAGCTGAATAAGGCACTTTTATGCCAAAGAAATCTGCTTGGATTCGTACTTGTGACCGTACAAGACCCATCTAAGACGAATGTTCAGAAGCCAGCGCTTACGACTGCTGCAACGTAGCGGCTCAGCAGATATTTCCACATTCATCAAAATGAGCATACCGTGGAACAACAAAGACGACACCGAATTCTCAGATGTACTAAACACGCCTCTTGAATGCTTTCAGACACGAAAATAGTTTTCAAAGTAGATGAAAGCAACCTGCTCATATTTTTAAAACAAAATACGCAATCTGAGCGGTGTTTCTGATAGTGAATGAGATCATTTCCAGAAAACAAAGGGAAAGGACGGAAAGAGGGATGTCTAAAATCTTAAACAGCTCTTTTCTTCCACGAAAAAAATAATCACTTTCCTTCCATGACAAAAAAAAATCGGGAAAAACATTTCGAATCTTAGGTACAGTTCCTGCAGGAGAGAGACTGAAGGGAAGACGACCAAATCGTACATTCTTGGATGCGTTTTGTATGTAACTGAAATTTGGAAACTCGATGTGACATAGGCTAAGAATTTGTCCGCGACGATGAACGTAGGCTAAGAATTTTTCGGTGAAGAAGTGAGCATAACTCTGATAGACATAGTGATAACATACGCTAGTATTTTTTTTAAAGTAAAACTAGTCGGCAGCAGTGCTGAGTTCGGGCTCAATTTTAAGAGCCGGAGCCCATTCAAGCCCGAAGTATGTCAACTCGGGCCGGAATGAACCCGAAAATTCTGATTAACTTGTTTAGGCATTAAAACAATCTAGCCCAAAAATTATGATAAGCCTGTTTAGGCATTAAAAAATTTCTTCGAGACTTCCACTCTTTCTTCCCCGTGCAAATAACCGATGTCTTTCTCAACTGCTGCCGAAATCTCGCACTTTTTCAATAATCTCAGGTGTCCTAGATGAACTTGGTCTTCCGGTATGCTTATCTTCTAGCTTGTCTCTTCCATCCGAAAAACGTTTGTGCCACAGGAAAACATTTGATCTACTTAAACAAAACTCACCGTAAACTTGTTTCATCATTTGTTACGTTTCCGAGGCACTTTTACCAAGTTTTGGGTTAAATTTAATAACAGCCCTTTGTTCCATCTTAATAATTCAACATGAAAAAAATTTTACTTCTCTAATGAACGGCCGTTTCGTTTGAGTTACTTTAACAACTACGTAGTACTTTTGTCAGAAAGCAAGCAGATGGTTACGGTTTATAATGCATTCGTGATTACACTGGTGGTGCCACCGTAGGCTGAATTTTTTTTTTTTTTTTTTTTTTGATTGGAGGTTTAACGACCACCGTGAGCAACTCAATGGGCTATAAGTAGTCGCCCGTCCCTAATTTAGGGTCACTGGTTCCAGGGAAGGGAGAGAGCCAGTGCCGTAAGACAAACACAACATCCATGCCTCACCGGGATTCGAACCCGGACCCCGTTCGGACGAATGATCAGAGGCCATCGCTTAGACCACTGCGCCACCGGGGCGGCAGGCTGAAATCTAACGCCAGTCTTAAAAATTCTTTGACGCACTGGTATATCAACTCTGACTGACTGATAGGAAAATAGTGTTGGCATTTTTCTTAGAAAAAGCGTGCCAATTAGTTTGTTCTTTTAAGAATCTAAATTATTGGTTATTTTGAATCTTCAAGAGATTATTGGTACGCCGAAGAGACTTCTCAGGGCACACGAGAAAGTTTCTTACAATCTTCGCTAACATATTAAAATTAGATATTAACATTTAAGCGAAGATAAACTAAAAATATTAGTGTCAACATTTGTATCATACAATCCTCGAGACGTAGGACTTCGGTGATAATGTTCTGTTTTATCCGGATTTTTTTTTAGTTACTTATGTAACAGCTATTATCATTACATCATGCGATTCCATGGCAGAGATCTGAATTTAAGATATGTTACCTTCATTGCTGTTCATTTTCATTACGTACGATTCGAAACAAGCAACACTTTAAAGCAGAGTTTCTTGTTTTTTTTGCGGTTTGAAGGCGTGTCTGACTTTTCTCAAAGAAATGCGTAGAAAGTCGTCGTGAGTCATGAAGACGATGCGAAAGTCACGTGATAAGAATAAAAAATGAGTGCCCACAGCTGTATTAAAAAAGAAATTTAGGCAAATGGCTTCCCAGATATTGGTTGTTAGACGAAATAAACCAGAAAGAAATCATTTAGAGTTATTTGGAACTTACATCTCATGAAGTAAATCACAGTGTATTTACATTAGAGTTGTTTCATTTACATGAGAAGTTCTGCCATAGAATCTAGATATTTATTCAAACCCTTAAGAAACATTAACATCAATAATAAAATTCCCTTGTCTTTCTGTCGCCTGCTGAAGGAACTACTAAACGTAGAGATTTGACATAGACCTGTTGGCGTACGTGCGCACATCGGAGCGCACAGTTCTTGAAATTCAAATTCTCAAAGTGTTTTTAAAGCTATTTCTACGAGAAGATTTTGACTGTTTTTCAACTGTTGTTTCGTATTTAAGATAACGAAAGCGATTTGAAATTTGATCTTTCTGTTTATTGTGTTATAATATCATGCAAATATATTTCATATTTTTGCGTAATTTCGAGGAAAACAAACTAGAACTTCACAGTAAACGTCATAGAATCGATAACATTAATATTAGGGGTATGCAAAATTTTCCGCCGTTTTAAGAAGAAACGAGACAGGAACAATCAGGAAACCAGTACACATTTATCCAACGATATATTGGACGTTAGTATGAATGACCTGCAATTTTTCAAGCAACAAATGAATGCACCTGTATTACACTGGTGTGCAAAAATTAAGGACGAAGAGGAGAAATTAGCATAACAGCGAACGAGCAGGCAGAACGGACCGAAAGACCACTCAGGAGACAGACTAGGGTCCGGTACGGTAGGGCATGCACATATATGCAGCATGACGTAGGGGGGGGAGTGTCGGAAAGGTGCACGATTTGCATATGCTGCTATTCACGCTATTTAGCTGCTGGTTACGACCCCTTCTTACATCAGGGATGGTCATTTTTTGACTGGACTGTGTACATGTAACTGAGGTAATTTCCTCTACTAGCAGACTTCCGACGTCTAAAAATGCAGTTCCTTCGATTAAGCAGAAAATAATCAGCGTTTGTAATATTTATTACCATTTCAGATTATTTTACTTAAACTGCTTTTCTCGTGTGGCGCGATGGCAGAGTGGTGGAGAGGTGATTGTTCGTCAGGGTTGGCCCGGGTCCGAGCTCCGGGAGACGAGTGGATAGTGTTTTCTTCCCTTTCTTCTTTGGCTTTTTTTCCTTCCCTGGAACAAGTGGCCCCAAATTAGGGATGTACGACTCTACATATCCTTAGTTGTTCGCTGAAGTGATTGAATCACCCCCCCCCCCCCCCAAAAAAAAAAAAAAAACATGTTTCTTTTCACATCGTTTAAAAACAGATAGCAACTGGTGACCACATTATGTGATTGGCAAAACTAGTTTCCAGAGAATAAAAAAATATATTTTGTGATAAAATATTTAATTCCTATTTGTGATGAAAGTGCTTTTCTGAATAATTAGTGTTGACTTCATTTATTAAAGTGAAACATTTCTAAGATTATATAACAATACATTAAGCTTGGGGAAAGCATTGCGTCAGAGATTGTGTACGTAAATAATTCACTGAGATTGGGATTGGTCCACCTACATATTAGCATAGTTAATTTGCTATTTTTTCTGTTTTGCACATACTCAAAATGTACTTCTGATAAACGAAAAGTGTGCTATTACATGATTACCTGACGAGAAAATCAGTTTACTTC
The DNA here is from genome assembly GCA_039090855.1 of Macrothele yani. Lineage (NCBI taxonomy): Eukaryota > Metazoa > Arthropoda > Arachnida > Araneae > Macrothelidae > Macrothele > Macrothele yani. The sequence goes on along the minus strand of CM077015.1, from coordinate 44,693,192 downwards.
AGAGGTTTAGTTGTCACACATTTTATGCATCCCTCAACTTTTCTGAGCACAACATATATATACTTCTGAGAAAGCATTGGCTACCCCGGTGGCGCAGTGGTTTAAGCGCTAGTTTGTCACCATTCGTTCGGGTTCGAATCTTCTTGAGACAAGGATGTTTGTTTGTTTTACGGCACTGGTTCGCTCCCTTCCCTGGAACCAGTGATCCTAAATTAGGGACGGGCGACTGCTATAGCCCAGTGACTTTTTTACGGTCGTTAAACCCATAAAAAGAAAAAGCTTTGATTTCGTTACACAGAACTACGGTAGTTTTCATTACATCAACACTTCGAAGAAATATGACGCATTGACTTCACGTAAGGGTTAGAGTCCTGAATGAAGTGTGATTGGTGCGCTTCTCTGGCTCTGTCCCTTCCCTGGAAGTATTTGCCCGAAATTAGGAAAGATCGAATGTCCATAGCCGTCACAGTTGTCCATGGCTGCAGTTTAGCCCACTCATTCATTTAACAAAACAAAACAAAAAAATCGTGTGACTTTGGAATATTTCTCTTATTTGGAATGAATATATATATATATATATATATATATATCATCATCATCATTGTCAACCATTATCAATCCACTGCTGGACAAAAATATCCCCAAGTTTCCTCCACAACGGTCTGTCTTGTGCCAGTCCCCTCCATGTCACTCCCGCATACTTTCGAATTTCATCCACCCATCTTCCATGTGGCCTTCTTCTATGTCTTTTCCTGTCCCTTGGAATCCAATCTAAAATTTCGGTTGTCCATCGATGGTCTGTTCTTCTGGCAGTATGTCCAGCCCATTGCCATTTCAGGGATTTAACTCTGATCATGATGTCTTCCACTCTTGTCATTTTTCGGATCCACGTGTTCCTCTTCTTATCTCTCCTGGTTACATCAAGCATGCACCTCTGCATGCCTCTTTGAGTTGTCTGCAGCCTTTGTATGTCTCTTTTAGCTAAGGTCCACGTCTCTGCACCATACGTAAGCACTGGAAGGATGCATTGATCAAACACTTTTCTTTTAAGACATAATGGCATATTGCTCTTGAAAATTATGCTGTTTCTTCCAAAAGCTCTCCAGGCAAGTTTTGTACGCCGATTAATTTCTTCACCAATGTGACCCTCACTTGATATCTGCTGTCCAAGATAAACGTATGTGTCTGTTATCTCCAGCTTTTCTCCATCAATCGATAAATCTTCATTTCTTGTAAAAGCATTGAACATCACTTTTGTCTTCTAAAAGTTCATTTTTAATCCCACTTCTTTACTCTTGTCAGCACGTCCCTGGATCATACTCTGTAGCTCTGATGGGGTAGTTGCAAAAATGACTATGTCATCAGCAAAACGAAGGTGGGTTAGATAATCTCCATTAATCTTTATCCCTTTGTTTTCCCAGTTCAGTGATTGAAAGACATTTTCCAATGTGGCATTAAAGAGCTTCGGAGATATGGTGTCACCTTGTCTCACTCCTTTTAAAATTTTTATGTGTGTTGTATTTTCAAACAGCCGAATCTTTGCACTTGCATTTTCATAGATGTTATTAATAATATTAATGTATGCATCTTCAATACCGCAGGATTTCAGAGCCATTGCAACTGCTGATGGTTTCACCGAATCAAAGGCTTTTTCATAATCGATAAAAGCCATGCACAATGGAAGTTCATATTCCCACGCTCTTTCAATTAGTTCTCTCAGTACGTGGATATGATCTATTGTGCTGTAGCCACTCCTGAATCCAGCTTGTTCTCTCGGTTGAGCCATGTCCAGTGTCACCTTCAAGCGGTGTGAAAGAACTTTAGTGAAGATTTTATAAACCACTGATAGGAGGCTGATAGGTCTGTAGTTCCTGAGATCCTCAATGTCACCTTTTTTATGTAGCAAGATCATTGTAGCGTTGTTCCAATCCTCAGGAATTTTCCCTTCATTAAGGCATCGAGTGAAAATTTGGGCGAGTACTGTTTCGATTTCTCCACTTGCTTCTTGTATGATGTCTACAGTAATTCCATCTTCACCTGTAGCTTTTCCCCGCTTCATGTTCTTGATTGCATGTGCAACTTCTGCTGGAAGGACTGGAAGAACTCTGGTACTGGTACCTTTCATGATGTCTGGAGTACATGTATCATCCCTTTCATATAATTTGGAGTAGAAATCTTTCACTCTTGTCAAAAGGTCGCCTCTATTTCTTGTTACAGAACCATCATCTTTTCTCAGTGCCATAATCTGTTTTTCTCCCTTACTGAGATGTCCCTTTGCTATCTTTAGGCTTTGGTTGTTTTCAATTGCTTTCCTTACTAGTTCACAGTTGAATTTCCTTACGTCTTCAGTGATACTTTTTCGTACTGTCTTGCATAGCTCTATATATTCCACTTTGGAAGTCACATCTTCTTTAGTTGTCCTCATCTCTCTTCTTTTTCGCATCAACATTTTCGTTTTTCCTGATAATTTATTTACATGCAACTTATTCTTAGACCCAGCTAATTTTGTTGCTGTTTCCATAAGAGCTTTGGTTACTTTTCTGTTAACTTCAGAGATGTCCACTTCTTCCGATGTTAGGCCTTCTAAAGCAGAGAACCTGTTCTTCAGTTCCAACTTGAAGGTATTATGGTGTTTTTTAAGGTTGGTTATGTCGATACATTTTGTTTGTCTTATGAGCTTGCTACGTTCGAGTTTAGTGTTGAGGTGCATCTTACATCTCACCAATCTATGGTCACTACCTGTGTTGAACTTGTTTAGCACACTGCAGTCTTCTATGACGAATTTTTTGTTACACATAATAAAATCAATTTCACTTGTCGTCCCATTTGGATGTCTCCATGTCCATTTCCTGTGTAGCTTTTTCTTGAAAAAGGAGTTCAAGATGAAAAACCCTTCTGCCTCTGCAAACTCTACGAGAGTATTTCCACGCTGGTTTCTGTTGCCGTGACCGAATTTACCTACTGAAGTTTCATTCTGTTGCCGTTGCCCTATTTTTTGCATTGAAATCTCCCATAATTATCTTCAAGTGCTGCTTACCTTTATTATTTAGATCACGAATTTCCTCATAAAATTCTTCAATTTCTTCTTCAGGATGACTTGTGGTGGGTGCATAAGTTTGAATAATCTGAGCCTGGTATCTTCTCGAGAGTTGGATAACGAGTCGTGCAGCTCTGTCAGAGGAACTTTCAACTTCTACAACTTTATCCTTCAGTTTCTTGTTTATTATAAATCCAACACCACTAGTTCTGCCAGTATCTATATCACGATAGTAGAAGAGATGTCCACTTTTCAGTTCAATGAGATCTTCTCCTTTTCTCCTTACCTCACTTAGCCCGACGATGTCCCACTTGATCCTTTGTAGTTCTTCTTCCAATTCAAGAAGCCTTTAATCAGAAGATAGGGAGCGTCCGTTATACGTAGCCAAGGTCAGCATCAGATGGCAGTCTAGTCCGGTCCTCCGGGGATTCTTAGCACCCTCTGCCTTCATGTAGCACTGGCCGCTGCCTTGACCAGGTACATTCCAGCTGCCGGAGACTGAGGGCCAAGATTTAAGTTGTGGAGTCATTTTGGAGGGGTTTGGCCATAACTCACCACGCTGGCCAAGCGGGTTGGTGAGTGTGGGATAGCATTTCCTCTAATCCCGATGGTATAGTTATACCGCTATTGGCGGTCGTCAGAGCCCCTTTAGTGGGAACAGGATGTACCACGAGAAGGCGGGGTTGACATTTGTCAAGGAGAGGCTGTGATGTTACGCATCACCTGACCTTACATCCCATGACCTTACATATATATATATGACCTTACATATATATCAGTGTTTTATAAAATCTTCACTAAAGTTCTTTCACACCGCTTGAAGGTGACACTGGACATGGCTCAACCGAGAGAACAAGCTGGATTCAGGAGTGGCTACAGCACAATAGATCATATCCACGTACTGAGAGAACTAATTGAAAGAGCGAGGGAATATGAACTTCCATTGTGCATGGCTTTTATCGATGATGAAAAAGCCTTTGATTCGGTGAAAACATCAGCAGTTACAATGGCTCTGAAATCCTGCGGTATTGAAGATGCTTACATTAATATTATTAATAACATCTATGAAAATGCAAGTGCAAAGATTCGGCTGTTTGAAAATATAACACACATAAAAATTGGAAAAGGAGTGAGACAAGGTGACACCATATCTCTGAAGCTCCTTAATGCCACATTGGAAAGTGTCTTTCAATCACTGAACTGGGAAAACAAAGGGATAAAGATTAATGGAGATTATCTAACCCACCTTCGTTTTGCTGATGACGTAGTCATTTTTGCAACTACCCCATCAGAGCTGCAGATATGATCCAGGAACTTGCTGACAAGAGTAAAGAAGTGGGATTCAAAATGAACTTTCAGAAGACAAAAGTGATGTTCAATGCTTTTTCAAGAAATGAAGATTTATCGATTGATGGAGAAAAGCTGGAGATAACAGATACATACGTTTATCTTGGACAGCAGATATCAAGTGAGGGTCACATTGATGAAGAAATTAATCGGCGTACAGAACTTGCCTGGAGAACTTTTGGAAGAAACAGCATAATTTTCAAGAGCAATATGCCATTATGTCTTAAAAGAAAAGTGTTTGATGAATGCGTCCTTCCAGTGCTTACGTATGGTGCAGAGACGTGGACCGTAACTAAAAGAGACATACAAAGGCTGCAGACAACTCAAAGCAGCATAGAGAGGTGCATGCTTGGTGTAACCAGGAGAGATAAGAAGAGGAACTCGTGGATCCGAAAAATGACAAGAGTGGAAGACATCATGATCAGAGTTAAATCCCTGAAATGGCAATGGGCTGGACATACTGCCAGAAAGACATACCATCGATGGACAGCCGAAATTTTAGATTGGATTCCAAGGGACAGGAAAAGGCCCAGAAGAAGACCACATGGGAGATGGGTGGATGAAATTCGAAAGTATGTGGGAGTGACATGGAGGAGACTGGCACAAGACAGACCGTTGTGGAGGAAACTTGGGGAGACCTTCGTCCAGCAGTGGATTGATAATGGTTGACAATAATGATGTTATATATATACAGTGATGTATTCAGGTATCTTCTAGGGGGTGCTTAGCCCCTCCCCGAAAATCCATGAACGTACATCCCCCCCCACCCTCCGTAGGTTTTTGGACGATCTCTCCTTATATTTTGTCTAATTGTGTTCGTTTATAGCTGAATATTTGGAGAAATTAATTTTAAAAAATTAAGAAAATGACGGAAAATATTATAATAAAAAAACATCCACATGTGGACTTCAGTCTGAAAATTTTAGCATCCTTTAATAAAACATTAAACAGTCCTCGCTGAAGGGGCAATTTTTCAAGCTCTGACAACTCGGACTACTTCCGCTATGAAAACCTAATTCCACACAGTAGAAATGTTTGCACTGTATTAAATCATCATATTTTGGAAGCTGGCATTCAGTTTTACATGAGTCTTCAAGATGCTAACTTTCCGTGTATACGATTAAGCCTCAGTGTAGCTCACTTGACGTTAATGCTTCCAATACAACAAAATATTTCCTACCTAATTTTTAACAATAGCAAACTATTAGAAATTATTCCCATAATAAGGTGAGTTTTTTTTTTTCTGGCGGTGGTGGTTTACACTGACATAAAGAAAACAAATATCGAGGCACCTCAATCTGGCATCCAAACGGTTAGTTAGTTTTTGGTTTACTACTATTTGCTAATCTAAATAATCTAAAGGGGCTGAAACCAAATGACAGAGGAATGGCTTACATTATACGTTTTAAGGTAACACTGTGAAGATTCCTTAATAATCAGAAACACGCACGCTTGTAGTAAGGCGAGGACATTTTTACCACTCCCAAAAATCTTGGGGGGGGCAGGGGGGATATTTTACACCACGTCATGGTGAAATCGGTGGTGCATTACTGAATTAACGCAAAGGTATAACATTTTTACATTTTCAAACACTTGTATGCGTAGATTTCTTGGAATTTGCATTTGCAATATAAGATTTTTTTTTTACTCTATTTAAATTTTTATATATATTAATATAAATAACGAAATTCTGATTTTGTGTATATAATCAGTCAACAAGTTTTAGCCACCTCGAAATTTGTAATTGCTCCCCCCCCTCCCATCCCCGGAAAAAGCTGAACGCAACACTGTATATCAACGCTGTGCATGGAATCAAAAGATGATACTTTAAAAAATAATTTAGCATCGTGTCTTTAAAACAAGAACAGGAGACTTATTAGTCATGATTTTATTCAATGTCGTCGTCAGCAATTAAGGTGATACTGTCACCATCGTTTTCTCGTCTGCGTCTGGAATAAAGAAAAGAAAGCGTCTCCCTCAGGCTCTTTGCGATACGATAATGTAGAGAAATGAAATCTGTGTGTTAATAATTCGATTTTGACGCCAGATTAAATTTAAGGTCATAGCTGCTTTTTTTTTTTTTTTTTATGAGCGGAAAGCTTTTCAAGAAGCACAGCCATCGCAGACTTCTTATTCGATGTCTGCTTTAGAGATCTATATAATTTATTCGTTGAGCTTTTTTTTTTTTTTTTTTGAATTGGAGGTTTAACGACCACCGTGAGCAACTCAATGGGCTATAAGCAGTCGCCCGTCCCTAATTTAGGGTCACTGGTTCCAGGGAAGGGAGAGAGCCAGTGCCGTAAGACGAACACAACATCCATGCCTGACGGGATTCGAACCCGGACCCCGTTCGGACGAATGAATCAGAGGCCAACGCCTTAGACCACTGCGCCACCGGGGCGGCTCGTTGAGCTGTCTAGGTAAATATAAAAGTATCTCATGCAAGATAAATTAGTATCATGTTTCGGTAGTAAGAAAAGGCAACCTGTAAAATGACATTGCACAGTTTCTAAAGGGTCTAAAACAATTAAAAAAAGCTAAAAAATTTTACTTACTGACGTTGTAAGGGCAAATGTTGTTCTTCGTGACAGCCCTTAGTATGGCATATGCAAGACACAATGGAGAAGCTGTAGAACCCGGAGCATTCCAGAGAACATAACCAGCAGTGAGGTACTTCATAAAAAGAAAAGCCACAGCGAATACTAATGCGAAAACCAAAGCGGCCCACCACAGCGAACGCGTTGAGTAGTCCGCAATTATAATGTTTAGAGGCACAGGTAATAAAATTTTCTCCACTGTTGTGGACATGGTGAAAAAATCGCGAATCTTCTTAAAACAGAAGTGAAATTGTCTTCAATCGATCAACTATTGTTTACAATTTTATTCGTGACTGAAGAACCTCGACGGAGAGCTCCCCATTACGGCCTCGACAATAGCAGCGACTCTGACCCTGTTCGGTGTTCGTTAGCAGCTCATCGAAACAGAAACAGCTTTTTAAATGTGACGCGTGGTTTGTTGCGAGTGAAGTATATACGCGTCATGTCCCGTTTTCTTTTTTCATTCGATATGGGAGAAAGTGAGCACCAGCGTTCCCTACTTTCACATCCGCCTGCGGGAAGAACGAAACGAGTCCCCGCTGACTTCGTCCCGCCCAACACTTCCGAAACACACCCCGTTGTGTTTTCTCGATGCGTGATGCTTTAAAAGCGGGCGAAAACTCTGCACGTTCGCGTCGCTAGTGATTTTTTGGAAAGTGGGTTAATTCCACAAAGAAGAAGAAGAATGCGTATGCTTGTCCTTTCCTTTATCACTTTTTTTATCAGAGCAACGAATGCAGATTAACCATCTATGCTCGAGAGCATGAAAGACTTCATCTCTTGTTTGAAAGTTCGGTTCCACTTTTGCAGAAACGGCATGGGCAAGCAAAAAGTGTTAAATGCCTTGGGTTCTCCTCAGCAGTGGATTTTAATCAATCACTTATGTTGACTTTTTATCATCCAATGTTTTGATTTATATTATCTCTGAAAATGGAGTAAAACCACTAAAAAGATAAGCGATCGAAGTATGCCGTTTCGCGTTTCTTTGGCTTTGGTGCTGTTGAGTGAAGCTACATACAAAAAAAAAATTTGGAGTTTAAGACCACCGTGAGCGACTATAGCCTATAAGCAGTTGTCCGTTCCTAATTTAGGGTTTCAGGGTAGGGAATTTATTATTTTTTTTATTGAAGATTCAACGATCACCGTGAGCAACTCAATGGGCTATAAGCAAACGCCCGCCACTAATTTAGGGTAACTGGTTCCAGGAAAGTGAGAGAACCAGGCAGTAAGCCAAACACAGCATCTATGCCTTACTGGGATTCGAACCCGGACACTTCACGGACGAATGATGATAAGCCAGCGCTTTGACTACAGCGCCACCTAGCCCAGAGTAGAGAAAGAGCCCCAAACAACAGCTATTCCTCACCAGAAATTTGAACCCTGACCAATCTCGGACGAATAGTTGGAAACCAGCATTTTCGTCCGAAAGGGGTCCGTGTTCGAATCCCGGTGAGGCATGGATGTTGTGTTTGTCTTACGGCACTGGCTCTCTCCCTTCCCTGGAATCAGTGACCCTAAATTAGGGACGGCCGACTGCTTCCCAGCAAAAACAGTCTTGCTGAGCCAGCACTGGGCCATTGCTGGCTGCCAGCAATGGCCCAGCACAATGTTGCCGCTGCCGAACCGTCAATAAAATGTCCAGGCGGCCAACAGAAGGGCCATCAGTTCAGGCCAACAGTTGGCACCCCATCAGCTGTCATATGCCACAACAGGGCCATCAGTGGTCCATCACAGGCAGTAGCTGCCAAAAGTGGCCCTTCAGTGGCCCTGCAAGCACGTGCCAGAAATGATGGCTAGCCTAATGTGGTCCGCTAGTGTGCCTTTAATGGCACACTAGCGATGATGATGACATTTCATGCTCTGGCGTTTTGTTTCAGGTTCGAAATGGTAGAACCAACTCTCATCACCTGTTACAATACATTGAAAAAAAATTGGTCCCTTCATTTCGATACCGCTCCAGTAGCTGTGACGAGATGTTTTTGTGCTGGCCTTTATGGTCTTCTGTCAGCAAACGTGGGACACAGCGGACACAAATTCCCCGACATCCCAAGCTACTAAACATTTTCTGAAATGCACTGTGTCCATGTTCACCGCAATTTTCTTCACCGCCACACGTCTGTCATCACGAATTAAGGCATCAACCCCTTTCTTGTTGTACTCAGTAGTGGTTGTTCGACGGTGACTGCTACGAGGCTGATGATTAATGTCTGTGAAACCGTCTTTAAAATGTTTCACCCACCTTCTCACACTGCTGACACTCCATGAACGCATCTCCGTATGCACACTGAAGCCTACGGTGAATATCGCAACTGGAACTTGCTCTTTCACAAATAACTGAATCACAACACGCTGACCGAAGGATGTATCACTGTCTGCCATTTTTTCTCGCGACCGTTTGGTCACGTGACTGACACTGGTGACGTCACTCAACGTTCATAAATTCTTTGTATGAAAGAAGCCATGAACTGCATTTGGGTTGGAATCTGATACACCAGTGGAATCACAATTTCCTCCTTTCTCTGCGAAATATTTGTTAAAAGTTATGCTCTCATCCATAATATAAATTTATGGGGGTTTTTTAGGTTTAACGAACACCGTGAGCAACTCAATGGGCTATAAGCAGCCGCCCACCCGTAATTTAGGGACACTGACTCCAGGGAAGGGAGAGAGCCAGTGCCGTAAGACAAACACAACATCCATGCCTCATGGGATGCGAACCCGGACAAATCCCGGACGAATGGTCAGAAGCCATCGCTTAGACCACTTAGCCTATTTGTGATTTGGTTGCGCTGTGTCTTACATCCACTGTTTGGAGGGATCATCCAATATACTTTGGCAAACGAATTAAAACTCACTGCTTGCATTCCAAGAAATATACTTGATTCGGGAAAGGGAAACAAACTTCCATCCTTGAACGCCGAAATTATAAAACAACGGACCGGAAAATTAATCGCTAATTTACAGAAAATCATCGTTGCTAGTTGCTGTGCAGCCATACCGTAAAATTTGCGTACCCTTCGATTTATAACTTTTTTTTTTTTTTTGATTGGAGGTTTAACGACCACCGTGAGCAACTCAATGGGCTATAAGCAGTCGCCCGTCCCTAATTTAGGGTCACTGGTTCTAGGGAAGGGAGAGAGCCAGCGCCGTAAGACAAACACAACATCCATGCCTCACCGGGATTCGAACCCGGACCCCTTTCGGACGAATGATCAGAGGCCATCGCTTAGACCACTGCGCCACCGGGGCGGCATTTATAACTTCATGTTATATCTAAGATAATGTATAGAAAGATCTGCGTTCCAAGAAAGATTTGTAATTGAAATATCGATGATGAAAACCTTGCGCAGAAATAGAAGTGTTCATAATTGATAAAGCGCTCTGTAAATTCAAGAACTCCGCAACTAGAAAGACTCCTAAATTATAAAAAAAAGTGCATTTTCTTTTTAAACCCATGCTCAAAAGTTTCTTCTTTCATTTAAATCTGATACAGTTATAAACTAAATATGGCGCTACGTATGTCGATTAAACTCAGTCAGACCTGAAGTCTCGCAGTTCGTAGTAAGAAACATAAACTGGCAATAAAAGATATTTTTTATTGGAGGTTTAACGACCACCGTGAGCAACTCAATGGGCTATAAGCAGTCGCCCGCCCCTAATTTAAGGTCACTGGTTCCAGGGAAGGGAGAGAGCGAGTGCCGTAAGACAAGCATAACAACCATGCCTCACCAGGATTCGAACCCGGACCCCTTTCGGACGAATGATCAGAGGCCATTGCTTAGACCACTGCGCAACCGGGGCGGCAATAAAAGATTGAAATGCTAATATATCTACAATAGCCGAAAACTAGCTAGTTTCAATTACGTCTACCGGATTGGAGGTTTAACGATCACCGTGAGAAACTCAAAGGACTATAAGCAGTCGCCCGTCCCTAATTTAGAGCCGCTGGTTCCAGGGAAGGGAGATAGCCAGACCTGTAAGACAAACATAACATCCATGCCACACCCGGATTCGAACCCGGACCTTTCTCAGACGAATGGTCATAAGCCAGCGCTTAGACCACTGCACCATCCGGGGCGGCACGTCTGCTGGGAACAAGAAATTATAATTCAAGCTTCCCTCTCATTTTCATCCAAATATTAAGGAAGTCTTGAAAACAAAATACCAGTTATTAAATCGCTATTTAGCCCAAGTATCCAATATTCTGAAATCTTGAAATCAATTAGCAGTCTCTTATCATTTTCGGAAGACAGGTCGTACACTCATGGGCCAGATCAATGTGACTACCCCTGTGTCTACACGAGTTGATGTGCTCTACAGTACGAAGCAGTGAAGTTAACGACCAGCGTGGTATTTGTGTAGATGGCACGGACATTGCGTTTCAGTTAGACTTACAATGCCAGTGCAATGAAAAAAGTAAAGGAGTTCTGGAAGTTTGAGTAGCGAATGATTATTTGCGCAAAGAAGACAGGGCCCAGCATCTAAGCAACGACTGACATCTCGACTGTTCGAAAGCAGCCTCAGTGAATTTGCAATGGGAATGTTTTGAGGAGTAACATATTCACCCACCTTATCAAAGTCGGGGAGACCCTCCTTTGTTGACAGCCGCGAAGAACGCCAGTTGGAAGGTGTTGTCGGAGACAAATGACGGCTCACAATTCCTCATAAGCACACCGGTCAAATATTAGTCACCCCTAACAGAAATGACAGTAGGAATTTAGCGGTTGCACTTAAGGCGCCGTGAGAGCATTGTTGGGAGATACACAGCACTGACTGGGTCTACAGGATGATTTCTGTCTCGTGCAGTGGTGAAGAGCAGCGTGTGTGTTGAATTTAGTCTGCAATATGGGTCGTAAGGCAAACGTTACTGAGTGGCAAAAAGGAGCCATCGTGTTTGGCTGTGCCCACGGACACAAAGTGAATGAAGCAACCCAATTTGTTGGTGTGTCAAAGCGTGCTGTCCAGCTGGTCTACAAACACTGGTGTAGTTCGCAGTCAACTGAAAATCGGCGACGTAATTTTAGCCGGAAAACGGTTCTCACCAATAGGGACCGCCGCCATGTTTTACGCTAGTAGCTGCAAATCGGGTCCAAACCAGGCAACATTTGCTCCCAACAGTAAAATGAAAGTCCACTCCAACAATTTCCTAAATGACATTACGACGAGAAATCCATTAGATGGACATCTGGAGCTGCGTATCACGGAAGATGCCTCTTTTAACAGCAAATAACAAAGTCGCACGTTATAAATAGGCTCAGAGGCACCAACACTTTACTGTGCAGGATCGAAAAGGAGTAATTTGGTCTGATGAGTCTCTTTGTTTGTACTCCAATTACGGGAGGTGACGAGTGCATCGTGGAACCAATGAAGCATTTAATCCTGATTGTGTCGAAGGTGGTGTTCTAGATGGAGGGGTTCTGGGATGCTTTGGGGATGCTTTTCGTACCACTAAATGAGCATTCTCGTTGCAGTGACGATGAATTTTAACCAGCATGAGTACCTCTGCATTCTGAAAGACGAAGTGTTGCCCTTTCTCCTACATCTCCAGGAGCAGCATCACATTGCCACTCCTATCTTCCAAGACAACTTACGTGTGCACAGGGCTAAAAGTGTGAGTGGCACGACTAACAATCAACAACACAGTCTCGCCTCGACTGGCACGCCAAATCCCCAGTTTTAAATTCTATTGAAAATATGTGGGATCATTTGGAACCGAAGGTGAAACGCTGGAAAAGACACCATCGTACTATGGCGGAACTTTAGGACCAGTTGACACACGAATACCTCCACAACCTCGTGGAGTCTCTACCATACCGGATTCATGCTGTTATCAAGGGAAGAGGCGCCGTCACCCGTTAGTAGGTAAGTTCTGACAGGGGGTGACTAATATTTTTGTCCAGTGTGTTTATAACAGCATACTACAATCAGGGCGCACCATGGAAATGTTTCTGAACAGATAATCCAGCGGACCTTAATGCGGATGCTCTTGCGGGTTTGAAACCCCGTTCATATGGTCCTGTTGCCCTAACGCCATCGCCAGCTTCGCCTGCAGTGGGCACCAAAGCACATTGACTGGACATTTCAGATCTGAAAAAGAGACATCTGCTCCGACGAGTCCAGGTTTCAGCTCCAAAGTGCTGTTACGTGTGTCCGTATCCGATGCTTCTTGGGTGAATAGCTTCAACTAGGCTGCGCGGTTGAACGGAAACAGATCGGTATCAGAATCATGGTATGAGACCGGTTCTGGTGGACATCACGGAGTTTCCTCATCCTCGCTGAACACAGATTCACAGCCAGATCCTACCTAGTCTTTTTTTTTCGAACCAAGTGTTGTCGTACATGGAGACTTTGTGTCCAGATGGCACTGAAAACCTTCAGCAAGACAATGACTAGGGTCATAAGGTCTACATTGTGCGAGAATAGTTCAAAGCTCATGTTCGTGTGATCATCTGGCATCCAAATTCCACAGGTTCTCACAAATTTCTTGGCCTTTATTCTAATTAAATACTTTTATTTAATCGTTTTGCGTTCGTGATGTGGAGTGAATTTGGAGTTGTGTAGAAACACATCGAGGGTTTAATTTTACGTGATGTAGCTGTATGCAAATTATCACATTGATAAGGTAGTGTCGTAATTTCTAATAGCGATATACATGGACCTTCTGATCATAATAATCAGTGTCTTCTTAATAGGCTCATCATTCATCGAAATATGGTTATTCCCACGTATGCATTATTTGGTACCAGTACAATATCGTCTCAGCAATGGACAGGCCATTCACCTTATGAGTTCGGAAAATTGTGCTGTTGAAAAATACTTGTCCTAAATCGGCTCTTCAGTATCTATCATTTTGTCTTCTATCCAATGAATAAATGTTTTGATTTTTAGATAGTACCATGTATTACAAATGAAGTAAGCAATTATTTATTTTAAACTTTAACATATGTTTCATTTCTAAATATACTGACGGAAAAAATCCCAACACCAAGAAGGGGTGGTGTTAGATAAACGACAGTTGGTAGGTGGTGAGAGTACATCTGTAAGATGACGTCTATGCAAATTTCGCGCTCGGCGCATACGTGTGGCGCTAGTAGCGCCCTCGGAACATGCAAAGCAGGTTTGCTGTAAATACGAGCTGTAACGTTCGTGAGCGTTAGTTATCGTTGAGATTCGACGTAGGGTGTTGATGTTAGTCAAGAATGCCTTTAAGAAGACGAAGAAGCCATTATCAACAGCTCACGGAGTTGGGACGGCGTCGTGTAATAGGGCTATGAGAAGGTGGATTTTCTTTCCGCAATATTGCAGAAAGACTTGGCAGGAATGTAGCCACTGTGCATGATTGTTGGCAGCGGTGGTCAAGGGAAGGTACTGCCTCAAGAAGACCGGGTTCCGGCCGGCCACGTGGCACTACTGAGAGGGAATACCGCCGTGTACGGCGTAAAGCCATGGCGTATCGTACCGCATCTGCGGCAGCAATTCGAGCTGCAGTTGCCCCCACAGTGACACAACGAACTTTTACAAATCGGTTACTTGAAGGACAGCTCGGGGTCAGACGCCCTGTAGCGTGCATTCCACTTACTCCAAACCACTGCCATTTGCGACGTCAGTGGTGCCAAGCTAGAGCTCATTGGAGGACGGAGTGGAGATCTGTTGTGTTTTCTGATGAAAGCCGGTTCTGCCTGGGTGCCAGTGATGGCCGTGTGTTGGTTAGAAGGAGGCCAGGTGAGCGCCTGCAACCAACCTGTCTGCGGCCGAGACACACTGGACCTACACCTGGAGTTATGGTTTGGTGAGCAATTTCCTATGACAGCAGGAGCACTCTCGTGGTTATCCCACGCACCCTGACGGCACAGTTGTACGTCGGTCTGGTGATTCAACCTGTTGTGCTGCCATTCATGAACAGCTGTCCAAGGGGTGTTTTCCAACAGGATAACGCTCGCCCGCATACCGCTGTTGTAACCCAACATGCTCTACAGAGTGTCGACATGTTGCCGTGGCCTGCTAGATGACCAGACGTTTTACCAATCGAGCACGTATGGGACATCATTGGACGACAACTCCAGCGTCACCTCCAACCAGCATTAACCGTCCCTGTATTGACCGACCAAGTGCAACAGGCATGGAACTCCATCCCACAAACTGACATGTACGACACAATGCATGAACGTTTGCGTGCTTGCATTCAACATTCTGGCGGTTACACCGGTTATTAATGTACCAGCATTTCACATTTAAAATGGCTCTTCTCGCGCTTACAATAAGCTGTGATCTTGAAACCTTAATCGATTAAATATATTACCTATACAAATGTATTGCCGCCATTTCATTCCTCTACAGCTATTTTTTCGTGGTGTTTGGATTTTTTTCCGTCAGTGTATATTTTACTCGCATTTCGTTTTGCAAATTGTTCTCACCAACCCTTTGAATTTTATCTTTTCGGCATATTTACTTTCGTACTTTTTCCTTTTCCATGAACTAGACCTTGGACTTCGTTACATTCGAATTCTATTTTTAAATTTACCCCCTGTCATTTACTTTTGATTCCCGAAATAGCTGGGTGTGATCTTTATTCTTAATCCAGATTTGTATTCTGTTGAACGAAGAGGTTACATAAGCCAGTGGAGGTGGGGGTGGGGATTCTTCCACTCGAAAGAGGAAAAACACACAGCTCAATTCTGAGAAGGAAACAAACTAGACGGCAAACTTGCCTCATTTACTTTCAGAAAAACAAAACTGATATCGCATCTTACTTTATCTTCATACCCACGCGATTTTCCTGGAGCTTGACAAGATCTTTACGTACGGACTTGATTTACCACTTTGCATCTCTTAACATCCGTTCTCATTAATGGGAAATCTTGTGTCAGTTATATAATCACATCGCATTTGTAAAGCTAATGGCGTGTCAAATGTACCTGCGGTTCCCAGTGTTTCTTTAGCAGCGAATATGAGGTAATTGTTTATATAAATAAATGGTTGCATAAAAACCCTTATTATCAATACAGATATGTGCGCAATTAAAACTTGCGTATATAAACAATTCCAGGTTATTTAAAATTAACAGGATTAAATTTTTTTAAATATAAATGAGACATTAACATATGTCACTGAAATTATTTTTATGTAAGGACTTGCTCTCATTCTGTTGGCTATGACAATACCTTATTGATGAGAATCCTGCAAATCAATGTTAAATATAAAAACAAATTTACTTTAGGAACAACTGAGCAACAAAACTGAAAAGAAATTATACAGAATTTTAAATTAACATTGTGGATCTACTTTGCGGCCACAAACTGGTCGCGGACTATGGTTGGAAAACCACAGATTGCCGCCCCGGTGGCGCAGTGGTCTAAGGCGATGGCCTCTGATCATTCGTCTGAAAGGGGTCCGGGTTCGAATCCCGGTGAGGCATGGATGTTATGTTTGTCTTACGGCACTGGATCTCTCCCTTCCCTGGAACCAGTGACCTTAAATTAGGGACGGGCGACTGCTTATAGCCCATTGAGTTGCTCACGGTGGTCGTTAAACCTCCAATCAAAAAAAACAAAAACAAAAAAAAAACCATTAAAACCACAGTGTGGTACTCATTTCTAAATATGAATTAAATATGCAGTCATACCTAGTGTGAGTTATTAATTCGTTACCGAAAGTTCGACATTAATTGAAATCACAAGAAATAATTTGTTTCCATTAGGATTAATGGGAAATGAAGCTTCAAATTGGTTAAAACTTTTCTTTCAACGGAATTAAAAACTGCTTGTAAGCGAAATTAATTCTTCGCAAATACATAAAAGGCACACATGTAACATTTGCAGCATATACAGGGTGATTCTAAATTCATAGGACCAACTTCTAGGGGCGGTACAGCACACTAAAACAAACATTTTTTTGTCGAACGTATGTCCTCAACCGAAGCGTGTGGGCGCTAGAGAGCGCTGCTTGGCGAGCTTGAAAATCGTTCCTCTGCTTGAACCCGACAGTCGCAAGGCCGATTTGGAACAATTCACGAATTCCGAGAAGGCAGACATTCATCTAATGTAAGGGGCTGCCAATGGCAGTGGAAGAGCTGCGCGAAGATTGTTACGTGAAGGCGTAACTAATAGGATAGTACCAGATCACAAAAGTTTAGAGCATTTGCACCGCCAGTTTCGTAAAACCGGGTCATTTCATCTCAAAAGGTCTTGGCAGAATTGCTTCAGGATATTCCAGTAGCCGTTCGAAGTCAAATGTGGTTTCAACGGGATGGGGCGCCAGCACATTTCAGCATTGATGTGCGTAATTATCTGGATGCCACATTTGGGGGACGATGGATTGGGCGAGGTGGACCACGATCACCCGATTTATCAAGTCTCGATTTCTTCCTATGGGGACCATTTGAAGGGCCTTGTGTAAGAGACTCCCATTAACGACCTCGTTGCCAGACTGTTTTGCTGCTGCTGCAAATGTTCGAGAAACACCTGGCATCTTTAAAAATGTACACCAATCACTGTGTTGACGCTGTCAGGCATACATTACTGTTGGCGGTCGCTCCTATGAGCATTCATTGTAAAATGAGGTAAATAAAAAAATTATTTCATTTTCTGTGTTAGTACTTAAACGCGACAGATGCGGACATACATTGTTTGACAAAAAATGTTTGTTTAGTGTGCCTTACCACTCCTCAAAGTCTATCCTATGAATTTAGAATCCCCTGTAGGTGTCGTATTTTTTTTACGATTTCCCATGAATCCATCTTTCAGACTACTTTGAAAATCGCATCATCCTGGAGCGTAAATCCAACCCGCATCTTCCGATTTACTTTTGGGCATGCTACTGTTGCGCTCCACTCAGGAGAGCGAAGTTCCAGGTAAATGATACATGAGGAACAGTAAAACGGAACGGCAGCTATTTTATATGCCGATCGTATTTATGAAGAATTAGCTCTTCCGGGAATTCCCTTTAAATTCATCTGTATGATATTTAATAATAGAGATACAGACTTCCATACGTACATGGATGAGAAATAATTGTCGAAACTATAACGAAGTGGAATTTCTTAGACTAACGTATACCCGGAAAGCTGTTCGGATTCCTAAGCTACATATTTGCTTAGCTTCTTAGTGGTCCTGAGTGGTGTAACGGTAGCATGTACACTGCTGGCTACCCAAAATACAACACCAAGAAGGAAGCATCGGATTGGCCTGAAATTCGCAGCATGCGTCGCTCGCGAGAGGACATGCAAACGACTAGCAATGCACGGTATATGCAAATCAAGTGTGCCCGGCACGCCACCGAGAAGCACTATAAGAAGGGTGCACAGAAGGCGGGGTGTAAGTAGTGGAAATGTGTTTTGCTGTCGGACCTGTGCGTGGGAAGCTTCCTGATGCCTCGTTGTAGAATACGGCAGTCATTCCAGCACGCTTCGGAGTTCGACAGAGGACGAATAGAGGCTTATCGCGACAGCGCTTTATCGTACCGAGACATAGGCGCCCGTGTGGTACGACATCCGGCCACAGTCAGGCGAGTATGGATTCGGTGGGTGCAGAAGGACGGACGGACCGACGTGAGCGATTGACGCAGCCGCGGCACACCACCGAACAAGAGGACCGGCATGTTGTGCGGCGAGCATTGACGGCTCGCACCGCCAAATCACGAACGTTAGCGCAAACATTAGGGTGTGTTGCGCAACAAACCTGTGTCAGCCCGTACCGTTCAAAGTCTTCTGAAGGAGCAGGGACTTGTCGCACGCCCCCCATTGCTCCGATTACCATTGACGTTACACCACCGGCGAGTGCGGCGGCAGTGGGCCGTTGAACGACGCAACTGGACTACGGAATGGCACGATATTGTCTTCTCCGATGAATCCCGCTTCTGCTTGGAACACCACGATGGTCGGATCCGCGTGTGGCAGCACCAAGGCGAAAGATTGTATGACGCCTTCATTATGCATCGCCATACAGGTCCATCGCCTGGCGTTGTGGTTTGGGGCGTAATTGGATATGACACCCGCACCCCTCTGGTACGCATCGCCGGTACACTCAACAGCCACCGCACCATCTCCGACGTTTTGGAGCCTGTATTCCTCCCTTACGTGCAGGCCCTGCCAGCGGCCACGTTTTAAAAGAAGAATGCGCGCCCGCACGTGGCACTTATCGTGCGTGCAACAATTCTTCACGGCCCACAAGGTGTCACTGCTGCCGTGGCCCGCCTGTTCTCCCGATATGTCGCCCATCAAACACGTCTGGTCGATGATCGGCAACCGAGTGGCCCGGCAAGCACCACCCGCGGCTACGCCTGATGAACTGTGGCAACGTGTGGAAGCAGCCTGGACCGACATACCCCAAGCCCACATCCAAAGCCTCTTTCGTTCGATGCCGCGGCGTGTAGCGGCCGTTAATGCCAGCCGTGGGGGCCACACGAACTATTGATGCCTGCGTGTTCCGCAAGTCGCACGGACCTGTAAGCTCAATCGTTTCATCTGTGTATCTGTAATGTTTCCATTAAATCTGGCTTTGCTATCTCGTGTCCTTCTTGGTGTTGCATTTTGGGTGACCAGCAGTGTATATTACTTAGATTTACATAACATTTTGCTGATTTTCTTGGATGACTTGTTGGTCATTCATCGCTGGGTTGTTCGCAGTGGCTCTAAGTTAGGGATAGCTGACTCCTTTAAACTCAGATGCTCACGTAGATTTTAAATCTCGACGCTAAGAAATTTAGCAAAATGTAATGTAAATCTATATTAGCGGTATGACTAATATGGGGTATACTGAAAGCTGTACCAAACTGAGCACTCTGTACAGGCGTGTGAAACCACAATGGGGAAAGCTGCGACGACAGGAAGAGCACGTACCTGCAAAAGGTTAACATTTTATGAGTCTTGGATCCGTAGAAGAACGAAGACTGAGTGGCACTTCAAGATAGTCTCTCAGATATACACTATCTACCAACAAGTAATTGGACACCTCTGTAATCGACGATATCTGCGGTCTTAATACACGTCACGGCCGCCGCCGTTAAATATCGCGTGGGAAACAACAACGCAACCAGTCGCATGCAAGATGCCACGCAGTTTGGAGCACTCTGATTTCGGGAAAGGTTTAATCGTCGGGTATCACAGAAATGGCCGATCCATACGTGACATTTCCAGCGAGTTGAAGTACCCAAAATCGACAGTGGCCTACGTGATTGGCAAGTGGAAGATGAGAGGTGACTGTCGGAATGTGCCACGACCCGGCAGACTCACAAAACTGGGAGTTAGAGACCGACGCGTACTGGCCAGAGAAATTCGGAAGAACCACACCACATCGATGCGCCACATCCGCGAGGAGTTTCAACAGGCATCCGGAAATGTTCTTTGGATGAATACTATCCGTAAGGAAGCCCATCTGCTCGGTTATCATGGACGTGCTGCCGCCTACAAGCCTTTGATCACCAAGTCCAATAGCGCTGCTCGGCTAACGTGGTGCAAAGAACGTCGACAGTGGACCGTTGAACAGTGGAAACAGGTTCTCTGGAGTGACGAATTAAGGTTCACCCTCTACCGTTCGGATGGCAGGGTCTGGGTTTGGCGTCTGCTTGGAGAACGCCTCCTGCCGGAATGTATTGTGCCAACTGTGAAGTTTGGCGGCGGGGGAATTATGTTATGGGGGTGTTTTTCCTGGTATGGCACGGGACCCTTGGTCGAATTCCTGGTAGACTCAACGCCGAGACCTACTGCACAATTTTGGATGGCCATGCGCTTCCTACTTTGTGGCAGTTTTACGGGGTGGACCCACGTTACTTTCAGGATGACAATGCCACCTGTAGTGTTGCTAGGTCCACCATGGCTTGGTATGGTGACAATGGGGTTAATCGAATGGACTGGCCTGCGCAGAGCCCGGACCTTAACCCTATCGAGCATCTCTGGGGCGAGTTGGAGCGTCGACTTAAGGGGTACCCCCACCGTCCGAAATCGGTGAAGGAACTGACCTGTCTTCTCCAAGCCGAGTGGAAGAAAATACCGCTAGCCGTCGTACAACGCCTGGTTGAGAGTATGCTCCGAAGGGTCGCAGCTGTAATCGCCGCTCGTAGAGGCTCCACCAACTATTGAAGGTGAATAAACTTCGTTTACCTTTGCTATCACAGGTGTCCAATTACTTGTTCGTGGATCGTGTATTATCCACCTCCTTGACATACATGCATGGAAGAGCTATCAACTTCATCAACAAGTTAGAGCAGGGCGTCCACAGACCTTTGAGTAGAATTACAAACACTAAATGTTGAAAGACCTAGCTGTTCGTGGAATGAAGCTAGACAGTCTCTATATTTCAGACACAAGATTTGCATTAAATATGGCCCAGAAACTTGGTACTAGCTGCTGTCTAGTGTTGCCACCACGCAAAGAAGGAATAGTACTTCGTCAAAGCTCTCAAGCGTAATGCCTACGAAGCAATGAGATAAAAGGGACAAACTGGTTACGAACTTAAATGAAGAGAATAAAAATGAATATATTTTCGGCTCAGGATCTTCCATAACGCCAAGCTCTTTAGAAGCAAAGGATAAGATCTTGGGTTCCACTGAACTGTTTCATCCTTCATTCCTACCACTTGTCATGAAAGTCTCCCGTGGTATCATGCAAAAGTCAAATACGAGCTGAAACTATATCCAGTAGTTAAGTGCTGAGATATTTCTCTATTCGAAAATGAAGAAGCTTTAAGTCTCATCTTTCATTCATGCAACATTCGCATTCAGTATTTTTTAAAAACAGTATGTCATCCGTGCTAGAATAACATCCATGAAAGTTCATGGAAAAACAGAACCCAGCCACCAGATTTCGTGGGCTAGTTAATTCTGAACGGTTGTAGTTAATTTATAGATGCTAAATGAGATAAGAACAAGGAATTTAAAATAAAACCATACGTTCTTACTGAAAAGGAAACATGAATTGTCGAACGTATACCTCAAATGCAACCTCTCTTTTCAGTTTGATTTTTGTTTATGTAAATTTAATTACTTTTTGTATAAATATTTTCTCACGGAATGCCACATCATTTCTCCGAACAGCTTGTACATTTCCGCAGCGCTAACAGTCACAGCAAAATAAATGACGTTGTGAGAAAGATGGAGTACATTCGGAGAAGTTTTTTAACAAGGGGTTTAACGACGACCGTGAGCAACTCAATGGGCAATAAGCAGTTGCCCGGCCATAATTTAGTGTCACTGGTTCCAAGGAAAGTGAGAGAGGCAGGTCTGTATGGAAAAAAAAAAAGACATGCCTCACCAGGATTCGAACCCGGACCTATCTCGTACTAATGGCCAGAAGCCCAGTCGTCGAATACATATTTGATACAAGGAGCTATTGTGTCAGCAATGGATAAATTGCAATGTGACAGTTGTGTTGTATTGATTACCTGAAAAATAACAGAACAAGTTGCCGTTACAAGCAAAATGCAAATTTTGTTATCTTGGGAGCTATTAGTCACTTAAGAAGTGAGATTTACGTTCAACGAAGTTTTCGACGAACATTAATTCCATTCGAAAAATGTTTAACGTTATACTGACTCATTAAGGAGACCAGTTTGTGATTCTGTTTGTTGTAGAATAAATGAAATTAGTCTAGTTTCCAGGAAAGGTCACCGAGCTGTGGTCAAGGATTCCTGAGGGATGAAGCATCACCGATATTACTAAAACAAGTTATCTTTTGCGCAAGTTCAGCAGACAATCACCTTTGCATCTCAAGTGGTAATTTACATATGAGGCGTCTTTCTCATTTCCCCTTCTCATAGTGTATTTAGAATTTTAAACAGTGCATTCTGAAATTTATAAGGTGCAATGATTTACACCGAGTGATCACTGAATTATGACAACCCCTATCAAAAGTAGATGCGGCCTATTGACAACGTGATTTATGAGAGGGATCGACCGACATATTATATACACTGAAGAGTAATTGAATTAGAGACAGCTGGATTTATGCAAATGTGGCGCTGTTGGCGGCCCTGTAAACGGAATCGACATGACGTATGCAGCGATCCGACAATATAAGGAGCGATGCGACGGGAATCAGTAAGAGTCGGACGCAGTATGGGTAAGACGAAGGATCTAAGAGCATTTGATAGTGGGAAAATCGTCGGCCCCCGACGAATAGGTCACTCTATCTCGGAAGTGGTGCAGTCACATGGGATTTACACGAGCCACTGTGTCACGGGTGCACCGTGAGTACATCTAATCCGGTAAAACCATCCCTGCAAGGGCCAACTGCCGTGGACAACAGCGTGTGGATGAGCGGGGTTATAGTCGGTTAGCTCGCATTGTAACAGAGGATAGACGGGCCACAATGCAAGAAATCACTCGGCAATTTAACGCTGGTGCACAAAAACGCGTAAGCAGCCACACCATCCAGAACCATCTCCTAGCTATGGGGTACAGAAGCCATCGTTCTACAAGGGTACCGCTGCTGACCACACATCACAGGGTGCAAAGATTAGCATGGGCCCGGGAACATCGCCACTGGACCCTAGACATGTAGAAAAATGTTTCCTGGACTGATGAGTCGAGATTCACGTTGGTACATGCGAATGACAGGATACGAGTACGGCGCAAATCACATGAAGCGATGGATTATTCTTGCCAGGCCAGCAGGGTACTCCTCAGGCTAGTGAGGGTGGCATTCTCGTCTGTCGACTGTTTACGTGGACTGAAATGGGACCCCTGGTACGTGTGACATCGTCCCTCACAGGTCAACGTTACCGGGATATCCTGGACGACCGTTTGTGCGTCTTCAACATCCCACTGGGGACCTCATCCTGCAACAAGATGAACACTCCACCGACTTGACCTCGTTTCCTTGGCCAGCTAGGTCACCTGACCTCAATCCCATCAAGCTCATCTGGGATGCCATCGAGAGAGATGTTCGAGGCTCTGACCATCCTCCATCAAATCTTCGTGAACTGTGGGAGCTTGTTCAGGGATCATGGATCCGTATGGCTTCCCAACGCTTCCGGTGTCTTGTCGAGTCCATGCCGAGACGAATCGCCGGTGTTATCAGGGCGAAAGGTGGTGCTACACGTTACTAGACAGGTATCTCTAATTCAATTGCTCTTCAGTGTATGTGCATATAAACAGTATATATATATATATATACAAAGAGAGAGAGAGAGAGAGAGAGAGAGAGAGAGTGAGAGAGAGAGGATGTATGTCTGTATGTTCCCTATGAACTCCGAAACCCTTCGACCGATGTGAACCAAATTTACCGTAGATACTTCCTCGGAACCTGCGGAAAATACAGGCTACTATGAAACGTGGACATCCCACTTTCCCTCGCTGATTTCACCACACATTCCGTCTAATTTCACCACTTGGTACTTTATGCCTAAATCCTTTGACAGATCTTGACGAATTTTGCATAGTTATTTTCTAGGATCCTGCGGGAAATATAGGCTACCATGAAACCAGGACACCCCACTCCCTTCCCCCTGATTTCATCCCCTTGACACTTTGTGGTTGTTTTAGTGCATGAAGGCGCCAGTTAATTTTAAAATATTATATATTGATATAATTGTTGCGATAAAGGAACAAACAAGATTTGTCTAACAACCAAATGAATTTCAGTTAATTATTATAAACTATGCTTTTTACGTAATTTTAACTTAAACGAAAAAGCGAAAGTGTAAGGGACAAATCAATTCCCATTGAATAAATATCGCCTTCACTGCACAAAGAATAACTAAAAAACGATAATAAAATCTATTCTAGTTCAAATTTTTAATTCATTAAAAACTAGTTAAAATATCTATAAAAGATATTTCGAACCAGCCACTGGTTGATCTTCAGGAAAGAATAACTAAAATAGGCAGGTGGTGAATGTTCGTGGCGTAAGTGTTGTGTCGTGCGCATCTTCGCTAAGACGATATCACATAGTTCAACAATTCATCATAAGGTAAGTCATGATTGGGTAGGTGAGTAGTACTTCACTCAGCCCCCTCAGAACCCCCAAATAGAGGTTTCCATGGTAGTGGAATAAATTTAGGTATTTCATCATTACAGCTAGATATGGCATTATTGTAAATATATAAACTTTCGGGTAGTAAGGTTGAACTCTTTAAAACTGAACTTACTAGAACGGTAGCTTCGTTCCAAAGGGGTAATTAGTCCCACGATTCGAAAGTCTTGAAAGTGATGTGGAAGCTGAATGATTTTTAACGTCATATTTATGCTCGGATAATCTGTTACCCAATGTCCGAAGAGTGGATCCGAAGTAGACCTGATCGGCTTCAGTTGGGTCCAAGGCCTTCAATGGTATTCGGTACACACCGTGCCTATTGATCACGGGCACCAAGTCCCGATCTTTTTTAATCATGCTTATTACATTTTGTGTCTTGACACCAAAAACAAGATTGTGCTTTCTTGGTGGCGTTTTTCAAGATAGAGGTCACATTACGGATATAATCGAAAGATCCAAAAAATACTTCTCCTAATGTACCTAAAAACAAATGCTTTACCTAAAATACAAATGAATCCAAGGAAGTGAAACTATTAAGAACAGGTGAGAACCCTCAGCAGCGTGAATTTTAGAATTCCCCAAAGAACGCAAAAATCGGTTGGACAAATCGATCCAAAATCCAAGAAAAATGTTCAGGAAGGCTGAATCGTGTATTTTTTGCTAAACCTAGGTTCCTCCGCTAGTAGCATGTAAAGTCTGCGTTCGGCCGCCCCGGTGGCGCAGTGGTCTAAGCGATGGCCTCTGATCATTCGTCCGAACGGGGTCCGGGTTCGAATCCCGGTGAGGCATGGATGTTGTGTTTGTCTTACGGCACTGGCTCTCTCCCTTCCCTGGAACCAGTGACCCTAAATTAGGGACGGGCGACTGCTTATAGCCCATTGAGTTGCTCACGGTGGTCGTTAAACCTCCAATAAAAAAAAAAAAAAAAGTCTGCGTTAGGTTACGTGGTAATTTGATGTCCTCGTACAAAGTCGTCCGGCTTATGTAGAGACTGGCCTGAGGTGTATCCGGATCGCTGAAAATAACTGATGTATTTATTTTAGTCTGATTCTATCACTGTTACTTCTAATAAGGTTTTAGCGAGATGATTTCGTCCCACACATTGTGTACATACGAAAAAAAAAACCCCCAGATGCCTTTATTTATAATGACAAGATGTCTTTTCCATTACCTACAGCAGTTATTTCCAAATTTAAAAATCCCGAATTTTTATACCGTGCCCTCCGCCACTGGCATGTGGCCACTTAAATTTTACAGTGAAAAAAACCTTCACTGATATTCTTTCCTCCCGGAGACTTTCACAAATCAGAGAAATATTTTCAATCTAATATTATTTGCAAGACGTTTCTGTCGGGTTTTCGAATCCCGGTTCTGCCGGCCATCTAGTCAGCGGTTTGTCGGCTGACTCCCTGAGCTTGGGGACGCGAATGCGTAGATGTGAAGTCTGCCCCGGACGCACTTTGCCCTTTACCCACATGCAGCGGAGGACCGGCTGCATAAATGTTCCAGTAACCCTGAAAGGCGCATAATAGTCTTTGAGGTACTCAACCCGTTATGGACGGACGAGATAAAGGGAGAGATTATTTGCAAGTTACGCTACCCTTGTTTGTATCAGAAGAAATGTTACTGTCTCGTGAAAGATTCAAAGACTTAGAGCATTATCCGAAAAAGAAGGCTCTTTTCGAAAACAAAGGAAAACGAATCGAAACGAAAAGGGGATGTTTTGTGATGCGGAATCCTATTACGCGATTTGTCATGTAACCGACTTGTTTAAAAGGATCTAATTTCGTACAAAAAACAACATGAACAAAAAATGTCACAAAGGAAGTTTTTGGCTTTCTACTGAAGGATATAAGAGCAGCAGTCAAGTTACTCATTTCGCCCGAGGTCAATTTAACTGATACATGATTACCCTAAGACTAATGTCCGTGGCTCTGAAACCAAAGAAATCTCTTGATCTGAAGGATTTCATGAACCACTGAGCAGCCATTACTTCCAGTAAACAAATCGAGATGTCATCGACGCAGAAAACCGCATCACATTTCACAAAGAGCATAAAGCAGCATTTTTACTTCTAGTCTTTTTTTTTTTTTTTTTTTTTTTTTTGATTGGAGGTTTAACGACCACCGTGAGCAACTCAATGGGCTATAAGCAGTCGCCCGTCCCTAATTTAGGCTCACTGGTTCCAGGGAAGGGAGAGAGCCAGTGCCGTAAGACAAACACAACATCCATGCCTGACCGGGATTCGAACCCGGACCCCTTACGGACGAATGATCAGAGGCCAACGCCTTAGACCACTGCGCCACCGGGGCGGCTTACTTCTAGTCTATCGTACTACTTAAATTATATTTTCTACATCAGTGCATAAGCTTATTTAGCGTAATAGATTTAAAATCACAGCATGCGCTTTGGTGTTACAGCGATCAAACAGAAGCAACATGTCCCAAGGGTCAGTTCTATCACATTCTCTTTTTGATTATCCACGACTTACTCCTCGATTTGAATAAAGACAGTTCAGTTTTTTCTCGGGCAATAGTTTTCCATGCACTTCCAGACCCGCAACCAATTAACCAAATTCAGGCAGATCTGAAATTGTTTCCACACGCACTTTTTCATTATTTGCTTGAAGGGGGAAGTTTAACGCCCATTGTGAGCAACTCAATGGGTTATTAGCAGTCGCCGGACCCTAATTCAGAGACACTAGTGTCGTGGAAGGGATATAGACAGTGCCGTAAGACAAACACAACATCCACACCTTACAGAGTTCAAACCCGGACTGATCTCGGACGAATGGTAAATGAAGCCAGTTCTTAGATAACAGCGCCACCTGGGGAGCACACTTGCGCCGTTGAAGTCAAATACCGAAGTGAAAACACAAACTTGTGTTAGTGGTAGTGAAAATTTACTTTCAAAATAGCAGAAATATGCCGTAGTAGTGGAATCTTTTTAGAATTAACGAACTTTACTCCAGAATGCTATTGAGCGACTCTACATCAACATACAAGAGAAACTCGTTTCTTCTCAAACTCAAGATACCAAAACCCTTTCGATTCGCTTCCATCTCTAGTTTCTCACACTGTTTCGCAAGTAATAAGAATTTTACTTCCGTGTGATCTGCTTTTATGGTAGTATTTTTAATCCGAGGTCCGACCCTTAAAACAATTTTGTTGTTAACTTGCATCTTTGGTTAAAACAGAAGCGGCAATTTTTTTTTTAAAATTTAGTTCAGAATTTTTTCCAAAAAAAAAAAAAAAACAGCAAAACTTAACTACAGAATTTGCTAGGATGGGAGGCTTAGCCCCTTTCCCATGTGGTTACGGGCCTGTGGATTAATGACATCAATATATCAAGTACTTCTTAATTAACATTAACTGTTTAATTCCAACTTAATATCTACGAGTCGTTAGGGTGAAGATAACATTGACATCATATTACACAGAATAATTTATCGAAAGTAATAAGGGAGAAAAGTTATCCATCGTTGTCATATTTACAAATAGTTAAGTGCGACAAGCAGTTCATTGCCTGCCCTTGTTACATACATCTAAATTATCGAAGGTCTATAGACATCTTTCTACAAAATCTGTTCTACGAAAGTGATAAAGCAACATTTTTCCTTTTAGCTAATGCTCAAAATACTAGAATTACTTTTTTCAAGCTGATGGCAAAATGCTTTTCGTGTTTCCTAAAGTTAATGGCAGAAAGCAAGGCTCTCTTTTGAGCTAAACACACAGAAAAAAAAAATGGATTTTTCTGTAAAGTTGGATGTAGAAAGCTATATTTTTTTTTTCGAGCCACGCTTACCAAGTTCGAATTTTCATTTACAGATAGATTATTTTGCGCGACACAAAACAGTTTGAATCTCTTTAAAGAGAAAATGTCGAAAAAAAATATTTTGAGCTACACGCATGAAGTTAATATTTCTCTTTAAAGCTAGGAGTTCTTTTGACTGACGCGTGCATATTTGAAATTTCCTTTGGAAGCTAGATGTAAAAAACTTGAATTACTGCTTAAATCTAGGCGTATTTTTTTTTTACATTTAGGGGTTTAACGGCTACCGTGAGCTATTCAATGATGCGCTAAAAAGCAGTCGCCCGTCTCTAATTTAGGGTCACTGGTTCCAGGAATGGGAGAGAGCCAGTGCGTTAAGTCAAAATACAACATCCATGCGTCACGGGATTCAAGCTCGCATCCATCTAGGACAAAAGGTAAGATGCCAGCGCTTAGACCACTGCGCCACGGCGCAGTAGTAGTCTAAGCTCAATTATTTCGATTACTTTCAAATACGTGTTTTAATTTTAAAACAGGAATCTGAAAGTAATCAAAATAATTACTTGCAAAATTTTAATATTAGCAGCAGGAAATGTACGTAAATCTTTGTCAGAGTGAATGGTATTGCCGAGCAAAAGACATTTTCAGAGGACAGTTTGGAAGCAAATCAAAGTCTCCCGAAGCGGATAAATGCATTTACGTCTCCCAGAGGAAAAACTGGGGATTATAAAAACATACAGTGCGTAAAGTGTGCTTCACAATGAATATTATTTAGGTACACTTTTCTTTTCACCGGGATAATTAGAAGTGTAAATACACTAAAAAATAATTGCAGCACCAAGACGTAATATCGGAAATGCTGCAAAAATTAGGCATCTGCTATCTTGTGTATCCGGTAAAACACGAAAACATATAAACAAAAAGAAATAAAAGTTATGCTGAAAAAGAAGGTCCACAGGGCCATGTTAGCATAAAGTAAATCCTTCCTTATGAGCGATTTGCTCGGCTTACCTTAGCGGAATAGGGTTGTACAGATATATTAATACAGTCCAAAGACGATCACCACGCTTCGTCGAAATTGCATATTTTGTCGCAGATGTTGGGACTTAGTCTGGAGGTGTCACAGCATGTCAAAACATGCTCTAACGGGGGAAAATATGGGGACCGCGGTGGCACATGTGGCGTGTTGTTATCATTTAGACATTGCCTCGATGTACACTGAAGAGCAATTGAATTAGAGATACCTGCCTAGTAACGTGTAACACCACCTTTCGCCCTGATGACGGCGGCGATTCGTCTCAGCATGGACTCGACAAGATACCGGAAGCGTTGGGAAGCCATACGGATCCACGACCCCTGAACAAGCTCCCACATTTCACGAAGATTTGGTGGAGGGGGTCAGAGCCTCGAACAACTCTCTTGATGGCATCCCAGATGTGCTCAATGGGATTGATGTCAGGTGACCTGGCTGGCCAAGGAAGCGAGGTCACGTCGGTGGGGTATTTATCCAACCATTCGGATACAATTCGGGAGCGATGGCACGGTGCATTGTCTTGTTGCAGGATGAGGTTCCCAGTGGGATGTTGAAGACGCACAAACTGCAGCAAATGGTCTTCCACGATATCCCGGTAACGTTGACCTGTGAGGGACGATGTCACACGTACCAGGGGTCCCATTTCAGTCCACGTAAGCAGTCGACAGACGAGAGTGCCACCCCCACGAGCTTGAAGACTACCCTGCTGGTAAGAAGGATCCATCGCTTCATGTGGTTTGCGCCGTACTAGTATCCTGCCATCCGCATGTACCAACGTGAATCTCGAATCATCAGTCCAGGCAACCTTTTTCCACATTTCTAGGGTCCAGTGGCAATGTTCCCGCGCCCATTCTAATCTTTGCACCCTGTGATGTGCGTTCAGCAGTGGTACCCTCGTGGGATGATGGCTTCTATACGTCATAGCGAGGAGATGGTTCTGGATGGTGTGGCTGCTTAGACGTTTTTTTGCACCAGCGTTAAATTGCCGAGTGATTTTTGCACTGTGGCTCGTCTATCTGCAGTTAGAATGCGAGCTAGCAGACGATGACCTCGCTCATTCACACGCTGTTGTCCACGGCAGTTGACCCTTGCAGGGATGGTTTTAGCGGATTCGATGTACTCACGGTGCACCCGTGCCACAGTGGCTCGTGAAAATCCCATGTGCCTGCACGACTTCCGAGATGGAGTGACCCATTCGTCGGGCCCCCGACAATTTGCCCATTATCAAATGCGCTTAGTCTTACCCATACTGCGTCCGACTCTTACTGATTCCCGTCGCATCACTCCTTATATTGTCGGATCGCTGCATACGTCATGTCGCTTCCATTTACAGGGCCGCCCACAGCGCCACATTTGCATAACGCCAGCTGTCTCTAATTCAGTTGCTCTTCAGTGTATTTGCGGTATGTGGGCGACCTTGTTTTGCTGAAGCAATGCATTGTTGAAATCTAAAACAAACTGCATCGCAACGGGTTTGAGGAGTGCTTCGACATACCAACAAGCCCTCAGAGTTCCTGTAATAAATACTAAATTGGGGCGCGAATTACAGGGGAAAGATCAAATTATGGCGCGAGTGGTGTATCGTTCTATACTATTTGCTGGGTTATTGCGTTGACATCGTGGCCATCCGTGTATTCCATGACTCTCTGGTTGTAGGTAAAAGCCATATTTGTTGCTGTACACTACACGTCTGTTTTCAACTCAACACCAATAAAAGTGCTGATGACTGTAGGTAGGGAGTCAGTGGTATGCGACGCGATGGACATCTTGCGTTCAGGCCTGGTTCCCGCAGAATATTTGAAGTGGTTTGCCGTGTGACGGGGTGAAACTGCTGCTCGGTATCGACGCTCTTATGGTTGAGTGAGGCTGTTGGTTCTTAAAGGCCTGTAGCCGGATCATACGTCCTCGTCCTGTATTCATCCTATGCAGACAGCTTCCAAACCGACGGCAGTACATACCTTATCTCATCCACAGTGTACAGCAACGATGAAATGTAATGGCCAACGTACTTCACGTCGACCGGCCAACTTCATGCAGGCCAATAATGAGTCCTCCTTCGAAGTCTGGTTAGGTTACGATAATCACAATACTGATCAACCTCTGACGGGTTTCTTACACTCCAACAATTTATGGCAATGGTACTCTAAAAGACACGTTGATCTCTCAGGAATTAGCGCATTCACGCTGTTATAAGTTTTAATGGTGGAATCATTTGCATATCTGCAAGTTACATTTTTGCCTGCAATTTGCTTGTAAATCACATCCCTACTTCCGTGTTTATTTTTTTTAAAGTGTGCGTTACAGAAAAAAAAATTAATCCTGAAAAAGAAGGCTCATGGAGCCATGCAAGCATAAAGCAAATCCTAATAACACCACTCTTTGTAGAAAGTAAAGAATACTTAAAGGATTTCGTCAAGAAAGTAAAAGTGAAAAATCAGGATTAATGTTAAATATCAAGACAAAAGGTCATGTGTCAACTTTGAACCTTTAAAGTTTTATAATTAACGGAGAAGAAGTGGAGGTCGTAGACAATTTTATCCTCTTTGGCTTCAGAATAAATCACGAAGGGCAGTTTGCTGGAGAAATAAGGAGATTGTCCCTAGGAAGCAAGGCAATTACAAATGCAAATAAGATAATGAAGGATAAAGACATTTCAATGACAACATGGATCAGATTTGTTAAAGCAATGGTATTTCCTGTAATGTACGGCTGTTAAATCTGGGCATAGGGGAACAGTGAGAGTAAGGAGATAGATTCTTTTGAATTGTGGACCTGGAGACTACTACTTAGAATTTTATGGACTCAAGAACTATCGATTAATGTGAACTTTACCAAATCAAGACCCAGCTGTTTGCTATGCTCCACTGAGAAAATGATCTGCAAGCAAACACTCGCTATTTTGGAAATGTGATGCATGCCAATAATGGGTTAGAAAAAATGATCATGCTTGACAAAGTTGGAGGAAGCAGAAGGGAAAGACAGGACAAGATGGTTCGATGGAATCAAATGCGCTAACAGAATGACCTCGGAAGAGCTGAGAGATCTTGTTGAGAACGGGACAAAATGACGAGCTTTTTGTTCAGTCACCAACAGTCGAACACTACGCGATGGGACATAATAACATTTGCAAGTAGAAATATTAACTTAGTCCCATTTGCGACAGAACTGTGTATAGTGAGAAATCAGGAAATGTTCGAAATGTTTCTCGAAGAGGAAGGTATCCTATGCGTAAGTGACATTTCAATTCGAACATTAAGTACAGATATCGCGGAAAACATGACTGTACGTCACTAGCGGGGAACCTGGTGATCACTGAACAAAAATATTTGCGTAAAATGTTCTCGCAGTCAAGGATATCCGTTCGAAAAAGTACCTTAGTCAGATTTTTGAGGCTGGGATACTGTTGCAAATATAAACCAGCACCACCTGGACATTTCTCATTAAACAAAGAGATAGAGAAGATGTTCAAAGTATTTTTCATAATGGAATAATACGGCAGATTTTTTTAGGTTTAACGACCACCGTGAGCAACTCAAATGGGCTATAAGCAGTCGCCCGTCCCTAATTTAGGGTGACTGGTTCCAGGGAAGGGAGAGAGCCTGTGACGTAACACAAACACAACATCCATGCCTCACGGGATTCGAACACGAACCATCACGGAAGAATCGTCGTAAGCCACCACAAAGCCACTGCGCCACCGCGGCGGCTAAACGACTTTCAGAAGCAATTACAGCAAGATATACACTGAAGTGCCAGAAAAAACTGGTACAGACGAGCTTATGCTAAATACATAGCAACGTCACCTATGCGCGCACTCGGTTTCGTCCGCCAGTACGTATATAAAGCGATAGGCATCCTTGCCACCTGTCAGAGCTGTTTTCGGCATGGGAATAACAAGTAATAACTATTTCAGCGATTTTCAACGCGGTGTCATAGTTGGCGCTCGTGAGATGGGCCATAGTCTTTCGGAGGTAGAAACGAAGTTCAGATTTTCACGGACGACCATTGCAAGGGTGTACCGTGACTACAAGAATTCCGGGAAAACCTCCAACCTACGATACCAGTGGGGCCGTAAAAAGACATTGGGTGAACGTGACTATTGTCAGCTGTCAAGAATCGTTTCACGCGATAGGCGTGCAACACTCTCGCAGGTATAACTGAATTCAATGCTGGAGCTTCAACAAGCATCAGCGTCAGGACTGTGCAACGTACCCTGCACGATATGGGCTTTGGGAGCCGACGCCGAACTCAAGTCTCTTTCATGGGTGCACGACACAGAGCTATGCGCCTCGCTTGGGCACGGCAACACCGCCACTGGACATTTGATGACTGGAAACAAATAGCCTGGTCTGACGAGTCGCGTTTCCAACTGTATCGGGCAGATGGAAGGATTCGTGTGTGATGCAAACTCCATTAAGCCATGGATCATGCATGTCAACAGGGAACTGTATCAGCTGGTGGAGGGTCCGTAATGGTATGGGGTGTGTTTAGCTGGATTCACTGGGATCGCTGGTACGTCTATAAACGTCTGTGACCTGCCAAGGCTGTGTGCGCATCCTTTCTAACGAGGTACACTCGTTCATGTCCTGCATTCATGCTGGTGGGTTGGGCCTGTTCCAACAGGACAATGCACCTCCACACAAGTGTCGGGACGCCCCATTATGGTTAGAGGAGCATCCATCTGTGTTTGGGGTGTTGCCATTCCTACCCAAGTCCCCAGATCTGAACGTGATAGAACACATTTGGGATGCCATGCGCCGCGCTATCGAACACAGGAATCACAGACCTCGGAATACACCCGAATTGTGGAACGCTCTGCAGGAAGTATGGTGTGCATTGCCTACAGCATATTTCCAGAAGCTAGTGGAGTCCATGCTCCGTCGTATATCTGCA
Source organism: Macrothele yani (assembly GCA_039090855.1). NCBI lineage: Eukaryota > Metazoa > Arthropoda > Arachnida > Araneae > Macrothelidae > Macrothele > Macrothele yani. The sequence goes on along the minus strand of CM077015.1, from coordinate 44,658,549 downwards.
GTCCTGCGCTCCCGTGAGAGACCTACCAAGTGTTAGACTGGTATACCAGTTTTTCTGACACTTCAGTGTACTATAATCTGTTAGCAAGAAAATATGCGAAGTTGGCAATTACGGCAATTTACCTAATGAAATTTTTAGTATCGTGTATACTTTGAAATAGCAATACAAGACGTACACGGCAGAACTGTGCATTAAAAGAAAAATAATATATGCAAAATTATTTCCATACTGAAAGGTATTCGAAGCAAAGACTTTTTACAGTTGGAGTTGGTAATGTAAGTAAAGATAACTAGGATAATGAAATATACCTTCACGCTTCCTAGCGGCAAAGCTTTGAATTATTTAAAAAAATATTCGTGAAATGTTTTTAGTAGTGAAATTCTTTGTTGGTTTGGTAGAAGCGGAGGTATCGTCGCAAATAAAGATATGCACTTACGCCCTCTAGTGACAAAACTTCACGTATCAGGAAGTATGTGCATAATACTTATTACAGTAGAAACGGATTTTTTCCATTTCCGAGTTTTAGAAGTAGAGATTTGGAGAAAAACGGAATTTCCATTTACGCGCACTCTAGCAGGAAATATACAGTATTTGAAGCAGCCAATGTGTGCAAATTGGTTTATATGGTAAAAGGTACCTGAAGAAGTAAGTTTTCAGTCTGGTATTTAGTAGCACTGATATGGAATACAACTTATTTCGAGGTAAAAATCGGGTTGGCCAAAAAGTCATTGCGTTTTTTATACATAGATTGCGAAACATCTCTTGAAATGTAACGAACGTCATTTGAAACCGCAAGTGTTTTATGTAACGTGACAGCTGACAGTTCAAGCTTGTTCTAGGAACAAAGTGCACGATTTCGTTAACAAGTGTTTGTTTGGCGTCGATTTCAAAATGGACAATAAAAAGGAGCATTTACGTCACGTTTTGCTGTATTACACTGGTGTGCAAAAATTAAGGACGAAGAGAAGCAATTAGCATAACAACGGAACGAGCAGGCAGAACGGACCGAAAGACCACTCAGGAGATAGACTAGGGTCCGGTACGGTAGGGCATGCGCATATATATGCAGCATGACGTGGGGGGTGTCAGAAGGGTATAAAGCACGCGGGCGGTGTACGCTCAGCAATTCGGTGAAAGCTATTGCACGGTGTATATCGGTTTGAACGACGTCGAGTTCCTGCCATCGTGTGATATGGCCAACAGGCAATCCAGTGGACGACATCTGAATGACTTTACCCAAGTTCGCGTCATTGGGGAGTTGGAAGAAGGTCGAAGTGTGACTAGTGTGGCCGAGGAGTTCGGGATCGCTCACAGCATCGTTTCACGAGCTTGGAGAGCATTTCAAACGATAGGAACAGCTGTCCGAGAGTTTAGCAGTGGTGGTCCACGAGCAACCACGGCGGCGGAAGACCGGTATATTGTCCCACAGGCGAGAAGAGACAGACTGCAGACAGCGGGATATATCGCCAGGCACATGCAACAGACAACTGGACGTCCGTTATCGCGTTCTACCGTGGCCAGGAGGCTGCACAAAGGTGGTCTATTTGCACGACGACCACTACGGTGTGTGCCATTAACGCCTGCTCATCGGAGACTGTGGTTTCTGTGGTACCAGGAACACAAGAACTGGACACATCAGCAATGGGGTCGAGTTCTCTTTACGGATGAGAGCCGATTTAGTCTGACGAGCGATTCTGGACGTATACACATCTGAAGAGAGCAGGGAACACGCAATCACACCTTCAACATCATCGAAAGGGACCGGTTTGGAGGTGGCGGAGTTCTAGTTTGGAGCGGTATCATGCTTGGTAGCCCTACCGACCTCCACATCTTCCAAGAGGTTCAGTCACTGGTGTCCGCTATTGTACCGAGGTTCTCCTGCCTTACGTGCGTCTGTTTTGAGGTGCTATGGGTCCTGAGTTCCTCTTCATGGACGACAACGCTACACCTCATCGTACAGTGGCTGTCACAGGGCTGTTTGAGAGTGAAGATATTCAAAGCATGGATTGGCCCGCAAGGTCCCAGGATCTAAATCCAATCGAACACGTGTGGGACCTTCTCGGGAGACGCTTGGCAGCACGTCACCAGCCGCCAGCTACGATTCCGCAGCTGCGATTGGCGCTACAAGAGGAATGGGCCGCGATGCCTCAACAGCTCCTTGACAACCTCGTCCTCAGCATGGACAGATGTTGTAAATTCTGCAACGCAGTCAGGGGTGATCACATCCCCTACTAAAGACTGGATTTTTCTTGGCAGCCGCCTATCAGATGGACGTTTCTGTCTTCTGTCCAGTTGTGCTCGAAGCTACCTTTTCAATAAAGTGCCTTTGTATCCTTTGGATTCCTTGTTTGGACGGTTTTGCTCACTTGTCCCATATTCTTACATCTTGGGGGTCTTATGGTATGACTTGAATCGATGTGGAGCACTTCTGCACGACGTTACATTCGAAAAACCGTCTCGTCCTTAATTTTTGCACGCCAGTGTACTTCCGAAAAGGAAAAGACGCTGTGAAAGCTCATAAAAAGTTCGGCGATGTGTATGGTGAAGATGCCTTAAAACTCTGGCAGTGCCAGATATGGAGATTTTGATGTGAAAGGTGCACCACGTTCAGTCAGGCCAATCGAAGTAGATAACGACAAAATAAAGGCATTGATCGAATCCAATCGGCGTTTAACGTTACGAGAGATTGTTGAGAATCTGAACCTATCGAAATTGAGTATTACAAACTATTTAAAGCATAACTGTGATACGTTAGTTATCTCGATATGTTGGTACCACATGAGCTCAAAGAAATGCATCTCCCTAAACGCGTTGACATCTGCGATTTGCTCTTGAAACGAAGAAAACGATCCATGTTTGAAGCGCGTGAAAACAGGCGATGAAAAATGGATCGTCTAACGTCGATCGAGGAGCAAGCGTGATGACCCTACTCAAAGCATTTCTTAAGTAGATATGCACCAAAGGAAGGTTATGCTGTAAGTCTGGTGGGGCTTTAAAGTTATTGTGTATTTTGAATTGCTTCCAAGAAACCAATCCATTAATTCGGACGTGTGCTGTCGTAAACTGGATAAATTAAGTGATGCATTCAGACAGTAGCATCCAGAACTGGTGAATTGCAAAAGGTGTGTTTCACCATGCTAACGCAAGACCACATACAAGTTTGGTCCCTACAAGTTTGACCACATACAAGTTTGGACTTAGATGGGATGTGTTACCACATCCACCATATTTGCCAGACCTGGCACCATTAGATTACCATTTGTTCCGTTCGTTGCAAAACGCCTTGAATGACAAAATCTTCACTGCTGATGAGGCTATTAAATCGTTCTTGGAACTGTTTTTTGCCGAAAAAAAGACAAAAAAACTTTTTTGAGCGCGGAATGAACTTTCCTACAAGCTGGCAACAGGTCATCCAAAAAAAATGGACAATATGTTGACTAAATTTTTTGTTTCCCATTCAGAATTCGCCTTTCATTTACACAGAAAAAAAAACGCAATTAATTTTTGGCCAACCCAATAGAATCTGCATTCATTTCTCCTAGCGACAATATGATGCTTCAAAAAGAACAAAGGTACGAATCCTCGTCCTCACAGTTCAAGCTGCCCAACGCAAAACGAAATTTTCAAATCGCACTAGTAGGGTGCACAGATGTCTGCAAGGACACGGACGGACAAAGCTATACTATAAGCATATACTCTCCCTCCTCCTCCCTCACCCAAAAATGTATCGAAATGGAAAGCAAAAGGTTTAAATAGACGTTAATGCACACTGTATAGTTTTTCCATATATTTTCAAGACTATTAGTATACAATTTCCATGACACATCAAAAGCAGCATTCTTCGAACTTGCATCAGAATTAGAAATTTCTGATACAACATTCAGTAATTAACACAAGCTATACTCAGAATCAATTGGCAAGCTATTTTAAAATGTGAATGTAAATGAGGTTAAATTTTAGAAAGGAGTATAATTAAAGTATCATTAAGTAAAGGCAAAACAGAAAGGGGAAAATTAGGAACTGATTTCCGTAATAACGGACAGGCAAGGCTCGTTTTCGTTCTGATTGGCAGTCGAAAACATGGAAACAAAAATAAACAGAAATGAATAGGCAGATTCCTTGGTCAGCCCAAGACACAGTTTAATTGTATAACAAAATGAGCACTTTAATGGAAAGCGTCGCGAATCAGATACGAAGAACAGGTTCCCGATCTCGTGTGTTTAGTTAGAGGCTGAGAAAAAACAAAAAAGGAGCTCGAGAAAAATGGAACGGGTTCGGAAATTTGGTCATTCCAGTTCTGCCGTTTACAGCCTGAAAGCTTTATACAATTTTGATGCACAGACTTGGTTCCCTGACGCTCACGTGCTCAGAATTCCAGCTAACTGATAATAGATCTTGAAAACTGAGATTTATCTAACACAACGAACTTTACATGGCGCTGACGAAAGTAACTGAATTTACTTCTTCGGTTATCTTGTTTGTAAATTCTGTTCTTTTGCATTTTGGGCCATTATTCATACCAACTGATGTAGAAAGTATCCCTGTACGCAGGCCTGGTATGAAGGATTTGGGGTGGAGGGGAGGGGACCACTCCAAACGTGGCGTTTTTCATTTCTGCAGGAAGAGGAGATTAAATTTTGATGGCCTGTGCATGTTAGTATTAAACGAGAAAATCAGTTACTCATTGCGCAGAAAGGAGATGCGGATGTGTCATTTCTTTTGAAACCAGAAGCAACTAGATTTAAGTCGTAAGATTTCCTCCTCCAATACATTAACCCTTTTTTTACGCTTTCCAACCGTAGGTTGAAGAAGCGTATATGCTCCAGCTTTGTCCGTCCGTCAATTCGTCAGTCTGTCGGCACGATAACTCGCGTAAAAATGGTTCGATTTCGATGAAATTTTAGTACATCGTAGGAGACAACCTGGGGACAAACCCTATTAAAAATGGACGAAATGGGGTCAAAGGTCACGGCATAGGAGCGGGATCCATTCCATTGCCCTTATGCGTCATAACTTGCGTAAATATAGTTCGATGTCGACGAAATTTTAGTATAATTCAGGGGACCACCTGGGAATGAACCCTATTGAAAATGGGAGAAGTGGGGTCAAAGGTCAGGACATAGGAGCGGAATGCATTCCATTGCCTTTATGAGTCATAACGTGCGTAAAAATGGTTCGATTTCGAGGAAATTTTATTATGTGGTAGGGGACGACCTGGGGACGATTTTATGACGTCACAACTCGCGCTTCAGATGTTGGCGCGCGGTCACGCCATCTGTCTCATTACGTCACACATTGTGTGCTGATCCTATTAAAGTTTTATGACGTCACACTCTTGCGAGCAGATGGTCGCGATTCCCATCTGCCTCATTACCTCACGCGTTGTGTGCGTATGTCCCTCCGCACGATACCTCGCGTAAAAATCGTTCGATTTCGATGAACCTTTAGTATGTAGAAGGGAATCACCTGGGAAGAAACCCTACTGAAAGTGAACGAAATGGGGTCAAAGGTTAGGACATAGGAGCGGGATCCATTCCACTGCTCTTATGCGTCATAACTAACGTAAAAAAGGTTCGATTTCGATTAAATTTTAGTATGTGGTAGGGGACAAACCCTATTGTCCACTACCACTTGGGGAAAAACCCTATTGAAAATGGGCGAAATGGGGTCAAAGGTCAGACATAGGAGCGGACCACTTCCATCGTCATTATGCGTCATAACTTACGTAAAATTCTTCGATTTGGATGAAATGTTATTATGTTGTAAGGGCCTGCCTGGAGACGAATCCTATCGAAAATGGGCGAAATGGGGTCAAAGGGAGCGGAATCTATTCTATAGCCCTTATGCATCATAACTTACATAAAAATGCTTCCATTGCGACAAAACTTTATCATGTTTTTTCGGAGGTATACTGAACCGGTTCTGTTAAATATAATCGAAATGGGATTAAAGGTCAGGGCACAGGAGCGAGATTTATTCCACCGCCATTATCCCCATAACTTGAGTAATGATTTCTGGTATGTTGGAAAGCGTATTATAATCAATGCATTGCATGATTTTACGAACTTGTTTTTTTTTATTGGAGGTTTAACAACGACCGTAAGCAACGCTATGGGCTATAAGCAGTCGCCCGTCCCTAATTTAGGGCCACTGGTTCCAGGCAAGGGAGAGAGCCGGACAAACAACATCCATGCCTAACTGGGATTCGAACCGGGACCCCTTTCGGACGAATGATCAGAGACCATCGCTTAGACCACTGTGCCACCAGGGCGATACATTAACCCTTTGACAGCGACGCATCTAGCGCGTGCAAAGCTTTTCTTCACCCAGTCCCAGCGACGCGTCTAGGGAGTGCAAACGTTTCTCTAACTTAGTGTAGCGTCCACAACACTGAGTTACAGAAACGTTTGCACGCGCTAGACGCGTCGTAGACACTCAAAAGGCTAATAGTATATTTCTACCATTATGAGTTGAGGTGCCAGAAAAATCAGTCGTCAACGAGCTGGTGTCCTCGGGATGTTTTTTTATTGGAGGTTTAACGACCACCGAGCGCAACTCAATGGGCTATAAGCAGTCGCCCATCCCTAAGCCCGTCCCTAAATTATGGTCACTGGTTTAAGGGAAGGGAGAGAGCCAGTGCCCTAAGACAAACACAACATCCATGACGAAAGATCAGAAGTCATCGTTTAGACCACTGAGCCACCTCTCGGGATTTGAGTAGGCAGACTTTGAAGTACGAAATTCATTCGACGCCAGAAAGAGGTTTACAAACATATTCCTCTCTTGTATAAAAGTACATAGATCAGTTACGTGAGGAATGCTAGGGCATCCGGTATGGTCGTCTTTGCCGAGTGGATTTTCTCTCCATATGTTGCATATTTACGATTACCCCTTCTTAGGTTTGAGGTTTTATGGTAACTTAGTGATGGGAACATCAGATAAGAGTGGGAGGTTCACTGTTTTATTGCTGATAAAGCCTCAGATATGTACATACGTACATACACAGCAAGAGGTAGCGCAGTTGCTCTACTTTCTTACATCTTTACAAGCCATATCAGTTGCAACACAATTAGTCCGTACAAAAAAAAAAGGGTGTCTTCAATAACCACCATGACCAGAGTCAAGGGTAATAAAGCAGTAATCCTTTCCTAATTTGGGGCCACTGTTTCCAGGAAGGGAACAAAACCCGCACCATCAGACTAACGTACCTCCCATGAGTCTTTGTGACTCCAGCCCAGGCCCATCTCACAAGTACGGGCAGAAGCCAGAGATTCAGACCGTTTGGTCGGCTTCTCGTTTTGCACGTATAGCGCTCTACACTTAAAATATCTGTGGTAGGTTGCACCACTTTGAGAAAAAAAATACACCACTGTGTGATGTAAACAAAACCCAACAACAATGTAAATTGGCTCCACACTATGGAACAAGGTTGTACCACATCTTGCACCATGTTTTTTGGTTGTTTGCACCACACAATGGTGTATTCTTTCTCCAAAAAGTGGTGCAGCTGGGGTAGCATCACTTTCTGATGCAACCTACCATAAAATTTCTAACAGTGTAATTACTATCGTCAAATCAAAGGGACTTCAAATATTTAAATTCGTGAAGACTGATTTACATTCAACGATGTCTTAGCCGTCTCAACTTGCTGCTAGTACTCTTTGTTGGAAAAGTCTTGATAAAATTCATATTCTCAAGCTTGTGTTCAGATTGCTGCTGCTTAAACAACGGCGGTTCCATATACACTGGCGGAAAATGAAAAAAGAACACCAAGGAGGAATTGGCGGACGATCATGAATTTTACATATGTTAATGGGGTCAAGTTTATGTAGGTGTGTTGTTAATTTCGGGACCAACCGGTGAGCGCTTACGCCACAGCACGGCATAATATGCAAATTATCGTCAGTGGTATTTAAGGAGTACGGCGAAGTGAATGTAATCATTCGTCGGCGTACGGACACGTGCGAAGACCCTGAAGAAGCTGCAATGCCTGCACATGGAAGACGTGTACGATTTCAGCAGTTATCGGACTTTGAGCGAGGTCGTCTAGTCGGACTCCGCGAGGCCGGGTGGTCGTATCGTCGTATTGCGGAGCGAATTGAACGGGAAGTATCGGTGGTGGTACGATGGGGGCGTAGATGATCCGAGGAACATTCCCACACTTGAAGACGTGGAACCGGGAGTCACAGACGGACTGATGAGCGGACCGATCGACGCATAAAAAGAGCGGCGTTGTCAAGCAGAACATCCACTGCGTCGCAAATTTGAGCTGCCGTTGCACCTGAGATGACTGTGCGAACAATCCGCAACCGTCTACTGGATGCATGACTACGTGCACGTGTGCCTCTGGCATGTGTACCTCTGACTCCAGCCCACCGTCAGGAACGGCTGCAGTGGTGTCACCAACGTCTGCACTGGAGAACGCAATGGCGATCTGTCGTGTTCAGCGATGAAAGCAGATTCCGCTTGGGAGCCTCTGACGGCCGTATGCCTATTCGCAGACGCACAGGGGAGCGTCTCCACCCTTCTTGCATCCACCAGCGACACACAGGGCCTACACCTGGTCTCCTGGTGTGAGGAGCGATCATCTATCGCTCCCATACACAACTAGTGTTTCTACCGGGTACGTTAAACATCACCTGCTACATCAACAACATCATTCAGCCCGTTGTTTTGCCATTCGTAAGGTCGGTCCATCGTGGTGTTTTCCAGCAAGATAACGGACGCCGACACACGGCACGTGCAACGCAACATGCACTTCAGGGTGTGAGACAACTTCCATGGCCTGCACGTTCACCGGATTTGTCCCGAATTGAGCACGTGTGGAATTTTATGGGACAACGACTTATCCGGTCTCCACGGCCAGTGACGACTATCCTCGATTTACGCGTCCAGGTTGAGTATGCTTGGAACTCAATACCCCAATCTTACATCCAACATCTGTACGACAGACTCCATGCCAGAATTGCACAGTGTGACGCAGTTCATGGCGGTTCAACCTCGTACTAATCATGTTACATGGAAATGTTATTTTTCAGTTTACCAGAAAATACTGCTGTATTTTGCCATAATGTTTTGATCACGTTATCCTCTGTATTCCGTTATTATGCTGTATAAATTCCGTTGGTTTCAGACGTCTCCTTCTTGGTGTTCTTTTTTTACTTTCCGCCAGTGTATTTTAATGTTTAATTTCCGAATCGTAACACTGAAGTGGAAGTGAAACATACTTATAAAAACTTTATTTTAATAATTGCAGGAGGAAAAGGAATTCCATGTGTTAATCTTAAAGCGGAGATGTTTTATGTGCACGAACAGCAGCGGGCGATAGAAAAACATTTTTCAAAAGTTTTGCCTCGTTATTGAAAAGTGTTTGCCGATTCTTATAACTTAAAAAAACTGGAACATGTGGGTCAATATCCTACGGCTCCTCTAGTGGCATAAGTTACGCTACTTCCGGTATTGCGCCCTGGACGTATGATACCACTGAATCGCCCAAAGAAAGTGGTACACTATGACTCTTTGGGAGATTTTCTCGTTATTTCCGCCGTGTTGTGGGCAGTTTACGAGATATAAACTCAAGCAGATAGTCTGAAAGACGTCTTACAAGAGCATTGCATCACATCCCGCATTGGTCGCTTCAAATGCAGTCTTTTTGCAGCTCCTATCTCAGGAGAGAGCTTATATGGTACGCGTTTGAGAATTTGTTTTTTATATCAGCTGAAATGGAAGAGTGATAACGAGGTATTCCTCCACTCCCAGCGCTTCCGCGAGCCACTAGCGGATTTAAAAGCTCATCGTGTAAGAGAGGGGCTACCACGGACTAAAAAAAAAAAAAAAAAAAAAAAAACTGTGGATGAGACGCACTAAACTTGCAGCGCAGCCCCTTCCTGGCATTTTTCATTCAAAAAGTATTACAAATTTTTAAATCACAAACTGCGAACGAAAATTGAAAAATCAGCACTATTTTCATGGCGTTCCATTGCGCGCATTTCGAGGAAGCCAAATGGATGCTTTTTAAATCTCACGTCTTTCAAACTAAAGTTTGATCCCTTCTTTTCAGATAGGTTAATTTAATAGAAATATTTCCGGCTTTTAAATTTGCTACAAGTTTTTGGTCAAATCGAGGCGCATATTTTGCTCTGTCACCCACACTCTTAACACGATTCAAAGTTAATAACAGATAACACTACTACAAAAAAAAAAAAAAAACAGAACAAAACAAAGCTCACCCATTGCATTTCACGATCAGTTAACATTTCTTTTCACTTCCACTAGTCTTTCTCTGAACCTCCGGATTTTAGCACGTCTTTTGTAAAGCAGTACGTGTGTATAGTGTCACTTAGTCCGCCCGTCTGTGGACACTGTGACGTATATTCTAAATTAACTTTCCTTTTTAGTTTATTTCCCTATGTAAATCTTGAGTTTATTCTGTTGTTCTTCACTCTTAACGTAATATCTTTTCTCTCAAACGAATACGTTTGGCAACACAATTGAGGTTGAATGCACGTGACGTATGCCTGATATTGATAAGAACAAGAGATAAAAGCGACGACTAAATTGTTGCTTGGAGAGCGTTGGGTTGTAAACTGATTATTGAAAAGAGCGTTGTGTTAAAGAGTTGTGTGGTGCGTTTAGTGCAATATGCTATGCTACGATGTGTTTGCTACATCCTGAATAAAGCATCTTTTTCCGTAAGTTTGGCTTCTGTTGTTTACATGTTTCGTCTGGCCGTTAAAGTTTTTTTCATTTAGGAACTATTTCTTAGTATGTTGATGTTCTAAATTAACGTAGAAGTAAGACAAGACTTCTACGTCATAACACCATATCGCTGCAACTGTTATGTTAGTCCGATTTGAAAACTTATTTTGGCATTGGAAAGGCTGAAACAAGAGAAATATGATCCTTATTTACCAGTTTCTCTCCCCAACACAGAAATTCGCCGCTAGAGGGCGTAAATGCAGACGCTATGTAATTCAAATGGCATTTTATTCAATACCTCTGCTTCTAAATAGCAGATTGAAAAAAACTTCTGTGCGATGCCATTTATAACGAAAACTTGTGTACAGTTGTTTTTTCAAGTAATGCATAGATTTTCTGCTAGGGAGCATAAAGTTAAATTCCGCTTTTCCCGATATCTCTGCTTCTAGAAGTCCAGTTTGAAAAAATATGCGCCGGATACAGCTCCTTGTGGGAAATGTTCCACATATAATTTCTAATTTTTGGTAGAGAATAATTTGGCCACCACGGGGCGTTAGACTTTATTTCTGCTTCTGACGTATTCAGCAACGTCTTAACTTCTGAAAACTAGACTGAACATGTTCTTTCATGAACCAATCACACTCCCCTCGGAAAACGTTTTGAATAGCTTTTGCTTAAAATAGTGCATAGTTTTTCCGTGAGGAGGCGTAGAGATATACGTATACATATATATATATATCACCAGAGTGGACGACATCATGATCAGAGTAAAATCCCTGAAATGGCAATGGGCTGGAATTACTGCCAGAAGAACAGGCCATCGATGGACAGTCGAAATTTTAGATTGGATTCCAAGGGACAGGAAAAGACCCAGAAGAAGAGCACATGGTAGATGGGTGGATGAAATTCGAAAGTATGCGGGAGTACCATGGAGGAGACTGGCACAAGACAGACCGTTGTTGACCTTCGTCCAGCAGTGGATTGATAATGGTTGACGATGATGATGATATATATATATATATATATATACACTGAAGAGCAATTGAATTAGAGATACATGTCTAGTAACGTGTAGCACCACCTTTCGCTTGATGACGCTGGCAATTCGTCTCGGCATGAACTCGACAAGACACCGAAAGCATTGGGAAGCCATACCGATCCACAGCCCCTGAACAAGCTCCCACAGTTCACGAGGATTTGATGGAGGGCGGGTCAGAGCTTCGAACATCTCTCTCGATGGCATCCCAGATGTGTTCGATGGGATTGAGGTCAGGTGACCTTGCTGGCCAATGAAGCGATGTCACGTCGGTGGAGTGTTCGCCCAACCATTCGGATACAATTCGGGAGCGATGGCACGGTGCATTGTCTTGTTGCAGGATGAGGTCCCCAGTGGGATGTTGAAGATGCACAAACGGGAGCAAATGGTCGTCCGGGATATCCCGGTAACGTTGACTTGTGAGGGGCGATGTCACACGTACCAGGGATCCCATTTCAGTCCACGTAATCAGTCCCCAGACAAGAATGCCACCCTCACCAGCTTGAGGAGCACCCTGCTGGCAAGAAGGATCCATCGCGTCATGTGGTTTGCGCCGTACTCGTATCCTGCCATCCGCATGTTCCAACGTGAATCTCGACTCATCAGTCCAGGCTACATTTTTCAACATGTCAAGGGTCCAGTGCCGATGTTTCCGCGCCCATGCTAATCTTTACACCTGTGATGTGCGGTCAGCAGCGGTACCCTCGTGGGACGATGGCTTCTGTACCTCATAGCGAGGAGATGGTTCTGGATGGTGTGGCTGCTTATACGTTTTTGTGCACCAGCGTTAAATTGCCGAGTGATTTCTTGCACTGTGGCCCGTCTATCCGCTGTTACAATGCGAGCTAGCAGACGATGACCCCTCTCGTCCACGGCAGTTGGCCCTTGAAGGGATGGTTTTACCGGATTCGATGTACTGACCGTGCACCGGTGCCACAGCGGCTCGTGAAAATCATAGTGCCTGCACGACTTCCGTGATAGAGTGACCCATTCGTCGGGCACCGAAAATTTGCCCACTATCAAATGCGCTTAGAGTCTTACCCATACTGCGTCCGACTCTTACTGATTCCCGTCGCATCACTCCTTATATTGTCGTATCTCTGCATACGTCATGTCATTTCCGTTTACAGGGCCGCCCACAGCGCCACCTTTGCATAACGCCAGCTCTCTCTAATTCAATTGCTTTTTAGTGTGTGTATATACATACCCTGCTGGCCATCCAAAATGCAACACCAAGAAGGACACGAGATAGCGAAGCCAGATTTACTGGACACATAACAACAGATGCAAAGATGAAACAATTGAGCTTACAGGCCCGTGCGACTTGCGGAACACGCAGACATCAATAGTTCGTGTGGCTCCAATGGCTGGCAATAACTGCCGCTACACGCCGCGGCATCAAACGAAAGAGGCTTTGGATGTGGGCTTAGGTTATGTCGGACCAAGCTGCTTCCACACGTTGCCACAGTCATCAGGCGTAGCCGCGGGTGGTGCTTGCCCGGCCACTCGGTTGACGATCAGCGACCAGACGTGTTCGATTGGCGGCATATCGGGAGAACAGGCAAGCCACGGCAGCAGTGACACCTGGTGGGCCGTGAAGAATTGTTTGCACGATGCGTGCCACGTGTGGGCGCGCATTGTCCTGTTGAAACGGAGCCGCTGGCAGGTCCTGCAGGTAAGGGAGGACTATAGGCCCCAAAACGTCGGAGATGTAGCGGTGGCTGTTTAGTGTACCGTCGATTCGTACCAGAGGGGTGCCGGTGTCATATCCAATTGCGCCCCAAACCATAACGAAAGGCGACTGACCGGTATGGCGATGCATAATGCAGGTGTCTTACAGTCTCTAGCCGCGGTGCCGCCACACGTGGATCCGACCTTTGTGGTGCTGCAGGCAGAAGCGGGATTCGTCGGAGAAGACAATGTCCTGCCATTACGTAGTCCAGGTGTGGCGTTCAACGACCCACTGCCGCCACACTTGATGGTGGTGTAACGTCAATGGTAATCGGAGCAATGGGCGCCGTGCGACAAGTCCCCGTTCTTGCCTGCATTTCTGAATGTTTTATCGATTGTAGAAATCCGACTGAACTTCTTTCTAACCAGTTTCATTGACTATGAATAACTTCGATAAATTTTATTCGCGTCGGAAAGGATTCAAAAGAAGTGCTCATTGCAAACGAAATTTCGGGGTCATCTTTCTTGTTCTGTTGCTGAAGCTGGAACAGAGCCTTTTACCTCTGAATTTACTGCAAATTTTACGAAAATCTGGATTCATTGCTGTAATTTTAAGAATATAAACGCACTGATTAAGATATTGACAATTTAAAAAGAAAAATCTTTAGTGGAGGGATGGCCCCAGTTGCCCCCGATACTACAGGTGCAGATATGAAGCAGCGGTGGTGGTCCTGTCTTACAGCTGTCTCCCCCTCCGGCAGCCAATGCTCCCAAATTAGGGGCTGACGACTTTCTATAGCTTTCCATGGTTGTCGTTAAACCGTGCTATAGGAAGAAACGAACAAAGTGATTTGAGATTACATAAATATTAAAAACCTAATAATAAAGCAACGAAACAATACCGACGACTGAGTTTTCTAAAATCCTTCAATTTCTTAACGCAACAGCTAAATATTTTATTTTTGCGTGCAAAACATCAATGACAACTATGTTCGGTATGCCGTAATTAAATTTGTTTTATCAACTATATGGGTAAAATCCAATGTACTACCTTTCAACAATGCCATTCTGGTGTCAGTGTGGCATGAGGTGCTAATTTCTGACTATTCTTCAGAGATGGCACCGGGCTAGGTTCCAGTCCCGAACGGGAGTCTCAACAATTTTATAATTTTAACAAATCGGAAACACGGACAACTTAGCCAATGGGAATACCGTCCCGCCTCGTGATTGGTACTTCCCTTGAGGACTGATTGTGTTTGCCTGCTCTCTTTAATCGCTGCTCAGTTATGGCTCCACTTAAATGACAAATATGTTTGGCATTCCTGTAGTTCAAGTATTTAATAGAGGGTGATTCGTAAGTCCGGAACTACCGAAATATTTTCTAGACATTTAACAGCTCATGAAAGTAATCATGTGCAATATAGTAGATTGGACCAACTATTGCACCTCTGAGACATGTTACCTTACCCATCCACCATCTTAGAATCCGGCATATTGGATTCAACTTCAGTTTTTCAAATGGCAATTTGATCATGCGACCGCTCAAATTTATGTAAAATGTTTTCAGAAAAACAGTGGTACCATTCTTTTTTTACATATCTTTATTAGCTTTCAAGTTATTGCATGTTCACTTGAGGTACCGAACCACAAAAAAATCTGCTCTTGTCTAGCAGCACATACGTGCAAACCTCACAACAGGTGCTCAATATGCTGCCCTTGTCCAGCTACACACACGTGAAAACTTCGTTCCCATTCCATATGAACACGGTTCAGCATGTCTGCTGTAATGCTGTCACACACATCGGCAATTGCCGCCTTCAGCGGTTGTAAATGTTGCAGATCTCTCATGTTGAGCGCATACACCACACCTTTCACAAACCCAACAGACTTAAATCAGGGGAGCGAGCCGGCCATTCGACAGGCCCACGTCGATTATTCCAACAATTAAAGAACTGCTCATCCATGTACGCACGAAAAGCTGCAACGTAATGAGGAGCACCATCCTGTTGGAAGGTTCAGGGGAAATCATCATTTAACAACATTGGAAGGATGTACTCTTGCAACATGTGGAGGTACTTGCCGTCAGTCAAATTGCCGTCAATAAACAGTGGACCGACAATGAGTGTCTTCCATATTCCACACCACAACTTTTTGTGCACCTCGCATCTTAGATGGGTTGATCCAATATGAATTGGGGTCCGACCAGTACCGTGTATTATGGCGTTTAATCTCTCCATTAAGGTAGAAATTTGCCTCATCACAAGAGAATCGCTAATGCAAATGTTAGACTAGACTGAAGTTGCTGCAGGGCCCACTTGCAAAATTCAAGACGATTAGGATCATCCTCACTCAAATGGTGTAACAGATGCGGTTTATAAGGACGCTGTTTATTTTTTGAAAGAACACGCACAATGGAGCTTTGACTGTTACCGTATTCGTCTGCTAAACGTCACGTGTTCTACTGTGGGCTTTTGCCAAGCGCCGCCACAATCATGGTTGTTGACTCCTAATTTGTTGTTGTTTTGGGCAGACAGCTTTCTGGCTTCCAACACACTGCGTTTTTACCTACATTTCTGGATTAGTTTCGCCATTGCACTATGCGTGATTGGCAGTCTTTCTGGGTGTTTGCGGTCGCAGTCAGTTGCAACCTCCTTTGAACTTCGTCCACCACAGTGCAGAATTATGTAAATGCGTTCCTCTTTGGTCAATTCCATCACGTTCCATGCAAAACGAAGTCAAAACATTTATGCGTAACATGCAAGAAAAACATCTAACATCGGATAGTAGCATGCAATAACTTTAAAACTAATAAAGACATGTAAATAAATAATGGTACTACTTTTTCTAAGAAAAATAAATTTGTGCGGTCCCATGATCCGATAGGCATTTAAAAAATTGAAGTTGAATCCAATATGGCGGATTCTAAGATGGCGGATGGGTTGGGTAACATGTGTTAGAGGTGCAATACTTGGTCCAAGTATATTGCACACGGTTATTTTCATGTGCTGTTAAAAGTCTAGAAAGGTTTGGGTGGTTCTGCTCTTATGAATCACCCTGTACTTTAATATTTTTTCTGAATTGTCACAATTCTCATGCAGCTAACCGCGAAAACTTCGTGCGTGAGAAGTTTGCTGACCAGCTGCTACAATACGATTTCATCCTTTACATTGATGCCACATTATTTCCACATAATGGGACCCATGAAGATTTAAATCTAACACCACGCTTGTGGAGATGGATGACTGTCATTCACAGTGCTCACGGCCGATGGAGAAATTGTTAGGCTGATTGTAAGGGATGCTAAAGCACAAACTCCAGCCCCGTGATATGTCTGGGACTCGAGGTTAGATATGTAGAATTAAATGCTGAACGTCTTGTGACTAAGATGCTATCAAGCAAGGATTACATACACCGCAGTTGTACATTCTACCAAAAAAGGGCCAAACCGCAACACGATGCTGTGGCTAACCTTTACACATTTCGCGCCTCTGGGTGAAAGAGTCCAGTGGGCGTGTAAGACAATTTGCAATTGAATTGCAGAAGCTAGCACCTGTCTGACAAATATGAAGGCTTGTGAGCACTGTATCGCGTTTAAATAGGTTCCTGTGTCTGGTCACCGAAAAGGATGTGCGTACATCAACAGTACAGAGCAAGCTTGCATCTGATCAACAGGGACAGCGCGTACTCAAGATAGTGAGACAATTCATGTGTCCATTACAAATAATGAATTTTAGAAGTCTAAAGCCGTGAAGGATACGGAACAAATAGCTCAAGTTTCTATGGACGATTCGATCGATACATAAAGTAGTGCTGCTGACATAGAGAAGGATTCTCTTTCGTGGAATCCTAATATTTCTGTATGCTCCCGAGAGTATTTTGTCAAAGTTTTCTGCGAATGATGGAACAGAATTAAACGAAATTTAGTGTAAACAAATTTTGTGACGGGTTGTCTACTGTAGAAAAGTTTGTCATCCAGTAATTTTATAGCTTAACCATTAGCTCAGTATGACGCAGACCCAGACAAACTTCACCAAACGCTGTGAAGGTCTGATGTTTACTTTGTTTTATTTTTTCAAGTGGTATTAATGTTGGCTTTGGTGCAATGAAGTAAAGGCAAAATTCCCTGAAATTATTTTGGAAATTTGAGGAATAATTTGGATATCTTTGTTTAAGAATACCTCCCCCTTTATACTCGCAAATAAAAATCCGAAACTTACCAGTTTGAACTTACTGACATTTCGACTAGTGATGAACTGCGGGAAGCATTCCAAGTCAACGACCAACTAACGTGCAATTCGAAAATTGTCCCTCACATTGCGATTTTTTTGTGTAAAAGGGGTTTGCATTATATGTATTGGTTGTTATTGAAAGCACAAACGTATAGCTTGATATTAGGAGCACTTTTACCTGATGGCAAATATTTTCGAAAATATTTTTTGAAATCAAAATTTCACTCATTAATAACCGATGACTATTTATGCTAGTGTTAAAGAAAGACATACCAACCGTCTTCCTGCTAAAATTCAGCAAAAAAATTGTCTAGAATATTTGTTTTCTGTATCAAGAAGTTTAATTTTTGTACAAACGCAGGCTGAATTCAGCCACAGAACTTAAAAAATTGTAAAATAATTGCTTTTAATTGGAATGTGTAGAATTATCATTTTTAAGGTGATTTTCAGTGCAGCTTAAAAGTTACTTTGTGACTTAGCTTTGCTAATCTGGATTCTTTTCACTCGTTCTTGTCAGCTGCAATCTTAAACATGACTTTAAGTAAACGTCCAGGGTAAGTAAAGAACCAGTAATTGAAGAATTCAACGTCCACTTTTTATTTTTATTTTTTTTTTTTGATTGGAGGTTTAACGACCACCGTGAGCAACTCAATGGGCTATAAGCAGTCGCCCGTCCCTAATTTAGGGTCACTGGTTCCAGGGAAGGGAGAGAGCCAGTGCCGTAAGACAAACACAAACATCCATGCCTCACCGGGATTCGAACCCGGGCCCCTTACGGACGAATGATCAGAGGCCATCGCTTAGACCACTGCGCCACCGGGGCGGCTCCACTTTTTATTGCATTTGTCCCACACGTCAGTCAGCCCACATTCACGTCTTTCTTAATAACAAAAAGAATAGACTTCACGGCTGTTTTGTACAGTATACGCTTGACAAATCTCTCCTCAAAATAACATAACGTCACGTGCACAGAATATTGTTTTTACAATACCGCTCTCAACATAAAAACAGCTTGCTCTATCAGTGAACATAGCTTTTAACTCAGCACAGAATCTGCACACCCATTTTACTCTGAATACTACTTTATTTACCTTTTTAGACTTTTGCTCAATGCCAGGTTTTTAACTTTAAAAACGCTCGTCGGGAGAAATTAAAGTCAACAAATTATTTAACTAGAGCACGAACTCAAAAAGAAAGTTAAATTAAAGGTATTCATTACAAACTGCTAATAATCTAATGCGGAAAAGTGTAACAACAGTATATGACTGTTTAAACTTTCATTCTTGTTCCCGTAATATGTTAATATTTTCTTTTTCGTTCCTGCTTCCGCACTGTGGCCTCTTGATAGTTTCTACTAATTTTTCTTTTTTTTTTTGATTGGAGGTTTAACGACCACCGTGAGCAACTCAATGGGCTATAAGCAGTCACCCGTCCCTAATTTAGGGTCACTGGTTCCAGGGAAGGGAGAGAGCCAGTGCCGTAAGACAAACACAACATCCATGCCCGACGGGATTCGAACCCGGACCCCTTACGGATGAATGATCAGAGGCCAGCGCCTTAGACCACTGCACCACCGGGGCGGCCCTACTAATTTGGAAACACTAGCTGTGGGTAGAAGGTAAAATCTATGGATTCTCCCAAACATGTGCGAAATATAATTAGATATTTTAGAGCTAAACTTCGTAATTGTTCAATGATAAGTGCTAGACATTCCTGGCTGAAGTCTTCTTTAATCATAGTAGCATATGTGTTCTATAAAAGACACATCATGGTTTTTCCACTTGTGTACACTTCGAAAAAAGTTAACCTATTAGTTAGTATTTCAGCACTTTCACTTCCTAAATATCTTGAATCCTGAGAAGTTAGGTAAGATACGGAAGTGAGATTTTAGATTTATGCATTTACGTTTAAGTGACTAAATCTTTAAACCCAAACACAGGCGCCAATGCTAATAGTCTTAATGATAATCATGTTAGTACACAACTGGTATAAAGGTATTGTGTCAAAGATTTTGCATATCTTACAGTTTGCGTTAACTAAAACAATTTTGTAACAGATGCTAGCATTTTCGAAAGTTAAAACTGTGTTGTTTATAAAACGTTCAAGACAGAAAAAATTGGGACTATGATACGCTGAGTGGCCAATAAGAAATACTGCTTAGTCACATGTGTTGGACCACCATTGGCATTCAGAAGTAGCTCGCCTTGACATTGATTAGACTGTGACGATCAAGTAAAATATTGTCCCACCATTATTCTACAATTCACGCATACTGGATGGCAGTGTTTTCAAATTCATAATATCCCGTTCAGATTCATGCAACAAAGGCTCCATGGGATCCGGAGACTAAAGTGCTCAACACGTAGCAGAGAAAGTTTCTTTTATGCTCCTGAAACCACTTTAAGACAAAAAAAAAACCACTTTACCAACTTTAAGACAACGTGAGTATTGTGACAGGATGTACATATTGTTGAAAGTAACCTCACCACGGTGGTATAGAGTGACCGGGTTTGAAAAAATTGATCAGCAACGATGCTCAATGATGGGATCTGTCCACTCCTCCGCATATAGTCATGCATAGAGTCGAATCAATGTGCCTAAAAAGTCACTATGGAAGCACTACCCACACCATTACACTGCGTCGCGGTCATGAAGACCCGTAACCGTGTAAGATGGATCTGCTAACTCATGGTGTTGCATTTCTGCAGTTGAGAACGCGATTCGTCCCACTATATGACACTTTTGCAATCATTTCGATCTCGCCACCTGACACATGGACAGCTTTTCAGTTATTGTAACCCAAACGTAGTAATGCACGGCCACAGTGCCCTCGGATGCTGTTTTACTTTGTCCCTGATTCAAAGTCTCAGCACCCATATGGTGTTGACCAGCTATTTTTGACAGCCGGTGATGCGCTCACTACCCGCTTATTTCTGCGTCAACCACACTCAGTATGCTACCATTACTATTCCACATTAAGAGACTGCGGAGGTTTTGTTGATACACACCACTCCTCCAAGCACCTACAATTAACATACAGTCACAGACCGTTAGATCAAGTATAGTTCTGATTAGACCATCATTGTCTTCCGTGACCACTAATGGGAACGTTCTCGTTTTCTTGATTTTGTGGTAGTTACTGGCAACATATCTGCACGAAATGTTCTCTGCTCGTTCTAATAACTTGGAGTCTTAGTAAAAATTTCAGTGTTTTGCTAGAATTATTTATTCCATACACGTTTTACTCCTTACTAGTGTGGTATACTTTGTTTGATGGTTTTAACGACCACAGAAAGCAACTCACCTGGATATTAACAGTTTACCCATTCCTAATTTGTTACCAGTGAGTCAATACTTCACCCGTTATTCGAATCCGGGAACATCTTGGATGAAATACACTGCCGGACAATTGTAAGGACGGATGACAATAGCAACGATAGCAACCATAAAATGGAGGGCAGGAAAATGTGGAAATTAGCATAAGTGCGGGATACAGTAAGACGTGTCGTGCGTATACAAATTTTGGATTGCCGAACTTGTTCGTGACGTCATAGCGCTGATAGGAGATATAAAGGATTTGACACGTATTGACCGTTGTTGTTCAAACGCAAAGTTGAAAGTGAAAGAATCAATTGATGAACTTGCAATTTTCAGTATGTCTTCCCGACATCACTAAGATGATTTTACGCGTGGCCGTATTATTGGCAAGATTGAAGAATGGCGAAAAATAACAGATGTTGCCAGGGAGTTCGACGTCAGCCACAGTGTTGTTTCAAGGCTTTGGAAATCATTTCAAACAAATGGAGAGAGTAGCAAACGTCACGGGGGAGGTCGTGTTCGCAGTACGACACCTGCAAAAGATCGGTGCATAGTGCCATCAACAAAAAGACACCGGCGTAGCACAGCTAGTGAGGTAGCAAATCAGTTTATGGCTGCTACTGGCAAGCGGATCTCCCGAAGAACTGTCGCCAGACGTTTGCATGAAGGAGGACTATACGCCCGCCGTCCTGTTGTGTGCATCCCATTGTCCAGACGTGCATCCCATTGTCCCGTTTGCAATGGTGCCATCAACATCGCAATTGAACTGATAACGACTGGTCTGCTGTCCTCTTCTCAGATGAGAGTAGATGCAGTCTATCGTCTGATTGTCGACGACAACTGATCTGGCGTGATAGTGGTACTGCATCATCATCATCATCATCATTGTCAACCATTATCAATCCACTGCTGGACGAAGGTCTCCCCAAGTTTCCTCCACAACGGTCTGTCTTGTGCCAGTCTCCTCCATGTCACTCCCGCATATTTACGAATTTCATCCACCCATCTCCCATGTGGTCTTTTTCTGGGTCTTTTCCTGTCCCTTGGAATCCAATCTAAAATTTCGGCTGTCCATCTATGGTCTGTCCTTCTGGCAGTATGTCCAGCCCATTGCCATTTCAGGGATTTAACTCTGATCATGATGTCTTCCACTCTTGTCATTTTTCGGATCCACGAGTTCCTCTTCTTATCTCTCCTGGTTATACCAAGCATGCACCTCTCCATGCTTCTTTGAGTTGTCTGCAGCCTTTGTATGTCTCTTTTAGTTAAGGTCCACGTCTCTGCACCATACGTAAGCACTGGAAGGATGCATTGATCAAACACTTTTCTTTTAAGACATAATGGCATATTGCTCTTGAAAATTATGCTGTTTCTTCCAAAAGCTCTCCAGGCAAGTTTTGTACGCCGATTAATTTCTTCATCAATGTGACCCTCACTTGATATCTGCTGTCCAAGATAAACATACGTATCTGTTATCTCCAGTTTTTCTCCATCAATCGATAAATCTTCATTTCTTGTAAAAGCATTGAACATCACTTTTGTCTTCTGAAAGTTCATTTTTAATCCCACTTCTTTACTCTTGTCAGCAAGTTCCTGGATCATACTCTGCAGCTCTGATGGGGTAGTTGCAAAAATGACTACGTCATCAGCAAAACGAAGGTGGGTTAGATAATCTCCATTAATCTTTATCCCTTTGTTTTCCCAGTTCAGTGATTGAAAGACATTTTCCAATGTGGCATTAAAGAGCTTCGGAGATATGGTGTCACCTTGTCTCACTCCCTTTCCAATTTTTATGTGTGTTGTATTTTCAAACAGCCGAATCTTTGCACTTGCATTTTCATAGATGTTATTAATAATATTAATGTATGCATCTTCAATACCGCAGGATTTCAGAGCCGTGGTAACTGCTGATGGTTTCACCGAATCAAAAGCTTTTTCATAATCGATAAAAGCCATGCACAATGGAAGTTCATATTCCCTCGCTCTTTCAATTAGTTCTCTCAGTACGTGGATATGATCTATTGTGCTGTAGCCACTCCTGAATCCAGCTTGTTCTCTCGGTTGAGCCATGTCCAGTGTTACCTTCAAGCGGTGTGAAAGAACTTTAGTGAAGATTTTATAAACCACTGATAGGAGGCTGATAGGTCTGTAGTTCCTGAGATCCTCAATGTCACCTTTTTTATGTAGCAGGATCATTGTAGCATTGTTCCAATCCTCAGGAATCTTCCCTTCATTAAGGCATCGAGTGAAAATTTGGGCGAGTACTGTTTCAATTTCTCCACTTGCTTCTTGTATGATGTCTATAGTAATTCCATCTTCTCCTGGAGCTTTCCCCGCTTCATGTTCTTGATTGCATGTGCAACTTCTGCTGGGAGGACTGGAAGAACTCTGGTACCTTTCATGATGTCTGGAGTACATGTATCATCCCTTTCATATAATTTGGAGTAGAAATCTTTCACTCTTGTCAAAATTTCACCTCTATTCCTTGTTATAGAACCATCTTCTTTTCTCAGAGCCATAATCTGTTTTCTTCCCTTACTGAGATGTCCCTTTGCTATCTTTAGGCTTTGGTTGTTTTCAATTGCTTTCCTCACTAGCTCACAGTTGAATTTCCTTACGTCTTCAGTGATACTTTTTCGTGCTGTCTTGCATAGCTCTATATATTCCACTTTGGAAGTCACATCTTCTTTAGTTGTCCTCATCTCTCTTCTTTTTTGCATCAACATTTTGGTTTTTCCTGATAATTTGTTTACATGCAACTTGTTCTTAGACCCAGCTAATTTTGTTGCTGTTTCCATAAGAGCTTTGGTTACTTTTCTGTTAACTTCCGAAATATCCACTTCTTCCGATGTTAGGCCTTCTAAAGCAGAGAATCTGTTCTTCAGTTCCAACTTGAAAGTATTATGGTGTTTTTTAAGGTTGGTTATGTCAATACATTTTGTTTGTCTTATGAGCTTGCCACGTTCCAGTTTAGTGTTGAGGTGCATCTTACATCTCACCAATCTATGGTCACTACCTGTGTTGAACTTGTTTAGCACACTGCAGTCTTCGATGACGAATTTTTTGTTACACATAATAAAATCAATTTCACTTGTCGTCCCAATTGGATGTCTCCATGTCCATTTCCTGTGTGGCTTTTTCTTGAAAAAGGAATTCAAGATGAAAAATCCTTCTGCCTCTGCAAACTCAACGAGAGTATTTCCACGCTGGTTTCTGTTGCCGTGACCGAATTTACCTACTGAAGTTTCATTCTGTTGCCGGTGCCCTATTTTTGCATTGAAATCTCCCATAATTATCTTCAAGTGCTGCTTACCTTTATTATTTAGATGACGAATTTCCTCATAAAATTCTTCAATTTCTTCTTCAGGATGACTTGTGGTGGGGGCATAAGTTTGAATAATCTGAGCCTGGTATCTTCTCGATAGTTGGATAACGAGTCGTGCAGCTCTGTCCGAGGAACTTTCAACTTCTACCACTTTATCCTTCAGTTTCTTGTTTATTATAAATCCAACACCACTAGTTCTGCCAGTATCTGTCCCACGATAATAGAAGAGATGTCCACTTTTCAGTTCAATGAGATCTTCTCCTTTTCTCCTTACCTCACTCAGCCCGACGATGTCCCACTTGATCCTTTGTAGTTCCTCTTCCAATTCAAGAAGCCTTGAATCAGAAGATAGGGAGCGTGCGTTGTAGGTAGCCAAGGTCAGCATCAAATGGCAGCCTAGTCCGGTCCTCCGGGGATTCTTAGCACCCTCTGCCTTCATGTCGCACTGGCCGCTGCCTTGGCCAGGTACATTCCAGCTGCCGGAGACTGAGGGCCAAGATTTAAGTTGTAGAGTCATTTTGGAGGTGTTTGGCCATAACTCACCACGCTGGCCAAGCGGGTTGGTGAGTGTGGGATAGCATTTCCTCTGATCCCGATGGTATAGTTATACCGCTATTTGCGGTCGTCAGAGCCCCTTTAGTGGGAACAGGATGCACCACGAGAAGGCGGGGTTGACATTTGTCAAGGAGAGGCTGTGATGTTACGCATCACCTGACCTTACATCCCATATGGTACTGCATATTGTCCAGCAAACATACAGGAAAGGGACCGATATCCGACATGTAGTGTCATGGTATGGGCTGGCATCATGATCAATGACCGTACGTCCCTCTATGTGCTTCCAACTGGGACTATGACTGGCCAACGATACATTAATGATGTTCTGCTATCTCATGTTCGCATGTTCCGTGGTGCTGTCGGTGATAGATTCATTTTCATGGACGACAACGCAACATGTCATCGAACAGTCGCTGTCCAGGAGTGTCTTGAGAGCGAGGATATTCAACGCCTCGTATGGCCAGCACGTTCTCCAGATCTGAATCCCATTGAAAATGTGTGGGATGCTTTGGGGAGGAGTCTTGCTGGTCGCCAACGCCCTCCAATAAACAAGGACACCCTCATCCGTGCACTGACAGAGGAATGGGATAAATTACCACAACAGCTGCTTGATAATGTTGTGCAAAGCATGACACGACGTGTGGAATCTTGCATCGCCCTCATGGTGGCCATATCCCGTATTGACATCTTACGCCGGAACGCCTGCGGACGATAATTGCATTTTTTTCACGTTTACGTATTCTGCACAAAATGGCCTGTTTGTCCCTTGAACACGTTCCAAAGCCTTCTGGATTTCAGAGCACAATAAATTGTCTTTCTTGTAATGTCCTGGCATTCTGACATTATTTTATTTCACTTGGCATACAACCACACTTACGTTTTTATGCGCTATATAGCCGTTTATGATCCGTCCTTATCAATTGTCCAGCAGTGTATTAGACTCTTTTCACACTACTCACGATCACTTCACTTCCTGAAAACGTGGCCCACTTTAATTTTATGACTCACATCCGTTTCACTCATTGACAATGTGGTCAGCTCCATTTGTATGATTCATAACCATTGCACTTTTCTGGTAATATCACGTTTTATTTATGACTTCTAGCTTTTGATTTCTTGACAACGTGGATCAGTGTTTTCCAGTACTTAAAACCATTTCACTTTTGACAATGTGGCTCACCCACACTTTTGTAGTGGGTGCCGCCCTGCAATATACACTGAGTTAGCTTTGCATTAGGAAAACCTACCTAATAACGCGTTGGTCCACTTTTCTGTACAAACACGACTCGCAGACGCCTAGGAGCAGATTCTACAAGGTGGCGAACATACTTTATGTGTAACTTGACCCATGTCTGCTGTAGCAGCTCCGTCAGTTCACTGTTATTCCGTGGACGAGGATCAGAAGTTCTCACACCCCGTTCTAGCATATTCCACAAATGTTCAATTGGGTTACAGTCAGGGGAGTTTGGAAGGCCCAGGCAATATGGCGAATTCGTTTTATTCTTCCAACCACTCAGTAGTTATACAAGCTCGATGACATGACGAATTCGTTGCATTCTTCCAACCACTCAGTAGTTATACAAGCTCGATGACATGGCGAATTCGTTGTATTCTTCCAACCACTCAGTAGTTATACAAGCTCGATGACATGACGAATTCGTTGTATTCTTCCAACCACTCAGTAGTTATACAAGCTCGATGACATGACGAATTCGTTGTATTCTTCCAACCACTCAGTAGTTATACAAGCTCGATGACATGACGAATTCGTTGTATTCTTCCAACCACTCAGTAGTTATACAAGCTCGATGACATGGCGAATTCGTTGTATTCTTCCAACCACTCAGTAGTTATACAAGCTCGATGACATGGCGAATTCGTTGTATTCTTCCAACCACTCAGTAGTTTTACAAGCTCGATGACATGGCGAATTCGTTGTATTCTTCCAACCACTCAGTAGTTATACAAGCTCGATGACATGGCGAATTCGTTGTATTCTTCCAACCACTCATAGTTATACAAGCTCGATGACATGGCGAATTCGTTGTATTCTTCCAACCACTCAGTAGTTATACAAGCTCGATGACATGGCGAATTCGCTGTATTCTTCCAACCACTCAGTAGTTATACAAGCTCGATGACATGGCGAATTCGTTGTATTCTTCCAACCACTCAGTAGTTATACAAGTTCGATGACATGGCGAATTCGTTGTATTCTTCCAACCACTCATAGTTATACAAGCTCGATGACATGGCGAATTCGTTGTATTCTTCCAACCACTCAGTAGTTATACAAGCTCGATGACATGGCGAATTCGCTGTATTCTTCCAACCACTCAGTAGTTATACAAGCTCGATGACATGGCGAATTCGTTGTATTCTTCCAACCACTCAGTAGTTATACAAGTTCGATGACATGGCGAATTCGTTGTATTCTTCCAACCATACAAGCTCGATGACACGGTGCGTTGTCCTGTTGAAAGATGGCCGTGTGGTCTAGGTAAACCTCTTGCACAATTATGGATGGAGATGGTAGGCTAAAATGTCCCTGTAGCGTCCACCATTCTGTGTTTGCGGGTTGATAATGCGGACCTAAGGCTTGCCAAGCTCCGGATTTAACTCTTGCCAGGAAAAAGGTCCCCAGATGAAAACACCATCCCCACCGGCCTGCTGAACCCCATCTGTGCGACCAGAGAATATGACTTCATGTTGTTTATGCCATATGGAAACCCGGCCATCCGTATGTTGCAGAAGGAAATGAGACTCATCACTCCAGATGACCTTTTCCCGTTTGTCGAGGGTCTATTGCCAACGTTTCTCAGCCCATGCGAGGCGTTGTTTGCGATGACTGCGCTTCATCATGGTTACTCTCGTTTGCAAAGCAAGGTGCAACGCATGATGCATGTGGAAATACGTCGAACTGCACCGCGGTTGTACTGGTGGGTGACTGTTGCAGGTCGTTGCTGAGATACTAGTAGTGACACCCGACGCTCACCTCTAGGATCAAACACGTGCGTGGCTGACCAATGCGATCCCTTCTGCTGAAATGCTGTATGGCTAATCCAGCCTTGGTACACCCTTGATACAGTAGTACTGGAGCAACCAATAATTGGCGGCCGGCTGTTTCCGTAATACTGGCACCTGCCTTCCGGACTCCAATTATCTGGCCGTGGTCAAATTGGTTCTTACGTCGCCACGTTTACCGATTACTTATAAAGGATAAGTGCGCACAATTTACAATAGTCGCACGTGGTGTTGATATCACATGATACTTCGTTATCGCTCCGAATACGTAAAACGGGGAGGGGATTCCTAATGCAAACAAAGCTAACTCAGTGTATGATCAAACTTTAGTTTAAAATCACGTATTTGGTACACGAAGATAAAGGAAGGAACGAAAAACAAAGTATTTTTTTTTTTGATTGGAGGTTTAACGACCACCGTGAGCAATTCAATGGGCTATAAGCAGTCGCCAGTCCCTAATTTAGGGTCACTGGCTCCAGGGAAGGGAGAGAGCCAGTGCCGTAAGACAAACACAACATCCATGCCTCACCGGGATTCGAACCCAGACCCCGTTCGGACGAATGATCAGAGGCCATCGCTTAGACCACTGCGCCCCCGGGGCGGCAAAAACAAAGTACAAAGGGTTCTCTAAGATCCCTAGTTGAAACTAAGTTCTTGTGTTGCAATACGGAACACAAAGAATTCTGTCTAAATCTAATATCAGACTGACAATTTTACTGTAAATAGAAAGCTAATTTCTGTAAGTTTTTTTTTTATTGGTGGTTTAACGATCACCGTGAGCAACTCAATGGGCTATAACCAGTCGCCTGTCCCCAATTTAGGGCCACTGGGTCCAGGGAAGAGAGAGCGCCAGTGCCGTAAGACAAACAACATCCATGCCTCACCGGGCGGGATTCGAACCCGGACCACTTTCCGACGAATAATCAGAAGCCATCGCTTAGACCACTGCACCACCCTAGCGGACATTTCTGTATGTTCATATCACTTATTGAAGCTTAAAAACGCTCTTCTCATATCGAAAATTTCCTATATTTTAATTTATACTGCTCCATTATTGGGTTATTTGCTAAATACGTTACGAATACATTGCTTCCTTACAATGTCAATCACGTACGTGATTGAAAATTTTCCTCGCGGCATTTTTTAATGCCAGTAACTCACGCTATAAACTTTGTGAAAGAAGGCA
Organism: Macrothele yani; assembly: GCA_039090855.1. Classification (NCBI taxonomy): domain Eukaryota; kingdom Metazoa; phylum Arthropoda; class Arachnida; order Araneae; family Macrothelidae; genus Macrothele; species Macrothele yani. The sequence goes on along the minus strand of CM077015.1, from coordinate 44,629,504 downwards.
AGCAAGCAAGAAGAAACATGTTTTTCCGGAAGGTGTGGAAGTAATCGGTAGCTGTCAACGAGTAAACAAGAGTAACTTCTGTTCTGAGCTCTTTATATTTGTTTTTCGATTGTACACTTCATAGTTTCTCCAGGCACAACTAAGAGCTTTCCTTTCGGTTATTTCTTTTTTGTTGTTGTTGTCACGCATTTCTTTTTTTTTCCTTTATTTTAATGCGTAATTATCAGCAGCTATGTGCACTTCCTGTCACATAAGTCACTCCTAGCATTTTATAGAGTACATCTCAGATCGACGAAAAGAAAAAAAATTGAAATCTGAAGAAAACTTCCGCAGATGACACATTGCATTTCGTTCTTAACATTTCCTACCTGTTTAGATGAGCCTTTGTCAGCAGTACGGTCCAGGCTAAACCTCAGGGCATGTCCTATTTGACGTACCTAATTTGTTTTTTTCTGGAAGAGATTTCTTCGGCTTTCTTCTTCCTCCGATTGTTGTGACCTAGGAAGCGCAGCAACAAACCGTCAAAGTAACAGAAGTCGTTCATCCTCTCAACACAGCAGACCATTTCCTTTCTTTGTACCACTAAAATGCTTCATATCGATGAAAAAAAAATCAGGATTTCCAAAGGACTTAGTATGGAATTATTCACCTTTTCAGTTTCGATGATAGATTTTTTCTAAGTAAAGCCCCGAAATGATATTACATTATGACTACCCCTAGCCTAGAGAAAGGAGCGCGCCTAGAGACGGAACGATGGCGCAGATGAAATTCACAGAACAGTATGTATACAACTAGAGGACCGGCTTACCGTTAGTAGTGTTTGGAGTCGGAATAGGAAAACCTGACGATTTATCGGAGTTTGATAAAGGACAAATTGAGATGGCACGGCGTCTCAGAACTACGATCTCGGAAACGGCGCGGCTTGTTCACGTGCTTCTCTAGTGAGTACGTATTAAAGTGATTCACAGATGGCCAAACGACAAACTGTTGTCCAGCCCGGTGTAGTCCTCCGCTCATTGATACCAGAGGGGAGCGGAGACTTTCCAGCATTGTTCACAGAGACAGCAATGCCACAGTGCGACAAATCACCCGCACTACAACAGTGGTGATCAGGGCAATGTGTCACAGCACACAGTTCATCGCAGTCTACTGCGTATGGGCCTGCGTAGCCGAAGACCCAGCCGGGTTCGCACTGCACGTCATCGCCAACAACGCATGAAATGGGCCCAAGATCATCGAAATTGGACTCTGGATGATTGAAAGAAAGTGGCCTGGTCTGACGATCGAGATTCCTGGTGCATCACGTAGACGGCCGAGCGCGGATACGCTGGTTACCAACGGAGGCTACGGCATCTGGACGCACTGTTGGGAGGAAACAGGCTCCCGGCGGCGGTGTTATGCTGTGGGCGATGTTTTCTTGAGACACTTTAGGCTCCATTACCTCAATGGCACAATCCTTGACAGCTGTCAGGTATCAAAACATCGTTGCGACCCATGTTCACTCATTCATGGCAACTAATGACCATTTACCAACAGGATAATGCGGCATGCCACACTGCCAGAATCGTCAAGGAGTGGTTCGAGGAACATGCTGGTGACTTTGTGTTAATGCCCTGGCCTCCAAATTCATCTATTATGAACCCAATCAAACATTTGTGGTTCGACTTGGAAAAGGGGGTTCCCAGTAAATCACCATCACTCCAAAATGCACTGGAACTGGAGGACCTGCTGTTGACATTATGGTACCAGATACCAAGGATGCCTATCTCCACCTCATCGAATCTATGCCTTGCTGAGTGGCCGCTGTTTTGTGGGCTAAAAGGGGTCCTACAGCTTATTACGTAGGTGGTCATAATATAATGGCTCATCGGTGTATATTCTCCTGTGATTTCTAAACCTTTTAAATAGTCCCTTCTATTTATTCAAGTTTTCTAATTAGTTTATTTAAAACACTGCAGTTTAACAATATTAGGATAATTTATTTTGCGCGCCCTTCAATTTTTATCCCAGAAGGTTGTGATTTGCAATAGGGTCATTTATTTTCCATACACGCATGAGTTTATTTTTTGTTTGGAGGATTAACGGCCACTGTGAGCAACTCGATGGGCCATAAGCAGTCGCCCGTCCCTAATTCAGGGTCACTGGTCCAAGAGATGGGAGAGCCAGTGCCTTGCGACAAACACGACATCCAAGCCTCACCGGGTATTCGAACCTAGGACCCATTGCGAACGAATTGCTAGAAGACAGCGCTTCGACGACTGCGCCACAGGTGCGGCCAAGCATCAGATTATTAGAAACAGGTTTTCCAGCACCGGTAGACGAATGGCCATAGGGGTTTTGGTCAGTTGCACTCAGCTTCTGCGGGTGCATGTGTTATTTGCACTCGGGGATCACCTCCACCTTGGATCTTCCCTCTGTTGTCGGATTGCTGCATTCACTCATTCGAAGTCTTTCTCTTGTGGGCAAATTGCGCTGACAGAGTAGTAACCCCATGTGGGGAAAACAATTCACCGCCCACCCCTTCCGCAACAAAAAAACGAACATTCCCATAGATCACGTGTGACAGATTTCCTTTAAAACTGCGGGTAAGCTCCTTAGATGTCGTATATCATCTACTTGTAATACATGACCACTGGTGTTGAGCTTACAAGACTTCCAACGAGGTGTTATTATAGGGTGTCATATCAGCAACCTGTCCGTGCGTGCGATTGCAGAACAATTGCAACACCCACTCTCAATTGCTCAATACGTTATTAGTTAATGGAAAGTAGAGGAACTTACAACAGCCAAAAAGGTTCAGGAAGGCCACGTTAATTGACGAAAAAAGGACAAGACAACTCTTAAGCGTGTCGTCCGTTGATACGTTCATTCCTCTGCTCAAATCAAAGAATTCAAGGATTCAACATGGGTGAGTGTGCGTACTAATACAATTCATAAGTAACTGCAGAAGTTAAATTTCCATGGTCGAGCTGCTGCATACAAGCTGTTAGTAACTCGCAAAAATGCGAATAAGCGATTTGCTTGTTACAAAGCACATTATCCATGGACCCTAGTCTAGTGGGAACGAGCGTTATGGAGTGAGAAATTCCGCTACACCGTTTTTGAATCAGGTAATCGTTGCTGGGTGTGGCGTATGCCAGGTGAAAGGTATCAGCCAGAATGTGTCATCCTAACTACATCTGTATTAAATTTGGTGGCGGCAGCGGCTTAATCTGGGGATGTTTCTCGTGGTATGAACTCGGACCATTGGTGGTTGCGGATGGAAACAGATTTATCATGTTCTAATCATTGATTTATCATACATATTTATACATAATTTTGGGGTAGGAAAATCCAGCTTTTCTCAACCCAACAATCCTTCCTCGCTCAAAGTCCGTCAGGTGTTCATGATGCGACCTTCTTCGGCGACGAGGCATAGTGAGCCACAAGAAACACCCTTTTGACTCAGTGTCGGCTCTTCACTGATTACAACATCTAGTTTGAGCCAGCTCTTTATACCAAAGACCGGACAGTTCAGTGGGAGCTGCTCCAAAACTGCATGCGCATTTTTCACTGACATTAATCATTTATACGCCCCAACCTGCTGTACATATCCTGTAAGTTTCAAGATAGTACTAGTAGTCCTTCATGGTGTTAAAATTTTTACAAACAGTTGTGTATATGCTGTCAAGCCTTCGACTGTGCTATGATCTGTAGTCGTGCAAATCTTCGACTGATTCAAGAAATAAATCAGTCAGTCCAAAGATTTGTTTTTAATCATATAATGTTTGGATTCAACAGGCAAAAATTCCATTTCGACATAGAAGCTGAGATATCGTCCTCACCGATGCACATGCACCATGACGTATGTGCTCTAATTGAACTTTCAGTTTTATTTGTTTCTATTATATTTAGATTTTACTTCCTTTTACTTCTTACCTTAATGTCACATCAGAATTTTAAAACGGATTGGCTCCAGGAAACTGACAGACATTCAAGTTAGTAAAAGTTAGGTAAAAACCTATGTCATGAGCAATGTGTGTAGCAGGTGTCATTCAGCTACTACTTGATGATTTCGCGCAAAGTCTTCTTGTCAACCGAAGTTTCTGTTACTACATCAGTGTGCATATTGACAGGTTGGATTATAACCATTTTTTTGCCGGGAAAGAACATTAAGAAGGTTGAACTGTCAGTTATTCTTATTTGATATCAATTTTCTTGTGTGTTTAGAATCCGTTAGGACGTTACTGTATGCATGTGCGGCTGGACGAGCAGGAGGGTTAAATGACCTCGTCAATAGCTTAGCCGTGCTTTTTTGTATCTTACCAAATACAATTTTTGGCAGTCTGTCAACTAGAATAAGATATATCTTTACACAGATAAAAATATATTTTCCTTTCAAGTGGAGGACGTAAATATAGGGCCACCCAGGAGGCCGAGTGGTACTAGGTATTGGCTTCCAACTATTCGTCCGAGATGGGTCCGCTTCGAATCCCCGAAAGGAATGGATCTGTGCTCTGCTCCTTCCGTGAAATCAATGGCTCAAAATTAGGGATGGGCGACCAGGAATGCTTTCGAAATTCATTCACCGTCTCCCACGTGGTCTGAGACTTTGGTAACCAGGGTAATATTTCATTTGTTCATCGGAGTTTCGTATTTCTAACAATATGTCCACAAGTACATTACAGGGATTTTTCTTTGATCATGATGCCTCCCTAACATAACGTTTTCCTAAACCACGAGTTCCTCTTATCTTTCCTGGTTACACCAAGCACGCATATCTCTCCACGATTCGTTCAGTTTTCTACAGCTTATGTAAGACTCTTTTTAGAGGCTGAAGACTGAGGGAAGCATGAAGAGAAATGCATGCTTGGTGTAACCAGGATAGGTAAGTGCGTGCTTATAGTTGGAGTCTTTTTTTGAGGGGGGGGGGGGCAAATAACTCACCACGCTGACCAAGCGGGTTGATGAATGCGGGATAGCATTTCCTCTAATCCCGGTCGTATAGTTATACCGCTATTTGGCGGTCGTCAGAGCCCTTTTAGTTGGAACAGGACGCACTGCGAGAAGGCGGGGTTGACATTTGTCAAGGACAGACTACGATTGTTTGCTCATCACCTGATCTTGCAACAACAAAAAATAGGTGGTACTAGGAACAAGTTGCATATAAAGAAAATAACAGAAAAAGCAAGTGCTGATGCAAAAGAGGTGGGAGATGACAAAAAAGAAGGTTTAACGTCTAAGGTGGAATATATATGGCTATGCAAGACTATACGAAAAAGTATCGCTGAATGCATAAGGAAACTAGGTTATGAACTAGTGAGAAAAGCAACTGAAAATAATCAAAGCCTGATGAGAGCAAACTGATATCTCAGTAAGGGAAAGAAACAGATTATGGCAGTGAGAAAAGAAGATGGTGCTGTAACAAGAAATAGAGGCAAAAATTTCAAGAGTAAAATATTTCTACTCAAAACTGTATGAAAGGGATGATACATCTACTCCAGACATAACGAATGGTACAAGTATCAAAATCCCTCTCGATCTCCCGGCAGAAGTGACACCTGGAATTAAAAATGGAGCAGGGAAGAGCTCCACGAGAAGACGGAATTACAGTGGATATTATACAAGAAGTAAATTGAAAAATTAAAACTACACTCGCCCAAGTTTTCACTAGATGTCTCAATAAAGGGAATATTTCTGAGCATTAGAGCAATGCTAACTACACTGATCCTGGCTATATAAAAAAAGTGACATTGGGGATCTTAGGAACTACAGGCCCAGTCTCTTATCAGTGGTTTGCCAAATCTTCACTAAGGTTCTTTCACACCGCTTGAAGGTAACATTGGACATAGCTCAACCGAGAGAACAAGCTGGATTCAAGAGTGGCTTTTCCTCTCTTTTTTGCCGGAATCGCGGATTGATAACAATGATTCTGTGAGCGGTGAATTCTGGACATTATGGACTTTCGGATTAAACATCTAAACAATTCCGGACATTGAATTGAGAACAGACTACAATGGTGATATATATTTCGGTGAAACGATCTTTCGGTGAAATGACCCTTTCAGTGAAACGAACTTTTCGGTGAAGTGAGCGATACCCGCTACAGCATATAGATCGTGTACTAAGAGAATCGATTGAAAGAACAAGGGAATATGAAATCCCATTAGGTGTGGCTTTTATTGTTTATGCAAAAAGAACTTTGATCTTGTGAAACCATCAGCAGTTACAATGTTTGAAATCCTACGGTACTGAAGATTCATACATTAGCATTAATAACATCTATGAAAGTGCAAAGATTCGGCTATTTGAGGATACAGCATCGATAAAAATTGGAAAGAGCGAGACAAGGTGACACCATAACTCCAGAACTTTTTAATGCCACTTTGCAAAATGTATTTCCATCTCTGAACTTGGAAAACAAAGGGATAAAGATTAATGTTTTGCAACTACACATTCAGAACTTTAGAGTATCATCCAGGAACTTTTTAACCACAGTAAAAAGGTGGGACTAAAAATGAACTTTCAGAAAACAAAACTAATGTACAATGCTTTTAGAGGACGTTAAGATTTTTCGACTGATGGAGAAAAGCTGGAAATAACCGATACCTACATTCATCTTGGGCAGCTGATATCAAGACAGCCACTTTGATGAAAATATTAATCAGCTTGTAAAACTTGGTTTGAAAGCTGCTTTTGGAAGAAGCCGTATAATTTTTAAGAAAAATATGTCATTGCGTCTTAAAAGAAAAGTGTTTATTCAATGCTTCCTTCAGTTCTTACATATGGAGCAGAGACATGGACCTTAACTAAAAAGACATACAAAGGCTGAAAACAGCTGATAGAAGCATGGAGAGATGCAGGGTTTGTGTAACCAGTACAGATAAGAATAATGACAAAGACATGATCAGAGTAAAATCCCTGAAATGGCAATGGGCTAGAGATAGTGCCAGAAGGGTGCCTATGAAAAACTGGAATTTTAGACTGGATTTCAAGAGACAGGAAAAGACCCAAAAGAAGACCACATGGGAGAAGAGAATGAAATTCGAAAACATGCGGAAGTGACATGCAGGAGATTGGCTTAAAACAAACCTTTGGGGAAAAACTTGGGGAGACCATCTAGTAGTGGATTGATAATGGTAGATGATTATACAGTGGGTTGATGATTACAGGTTATATATCAGCCATTATATATACACGCCGCGGTATCTACTCCACCCGATGCCGAAGGGGTTCCGAAGGTAATGCCAGCCATGCCTGTTGCAGTATTGTCCATAGCTCCGCCCGAGACATTAATCCAAGGGCCATGAAAGAATTAACATTTTGTTGTTTAAAGTGAGAGCTGCAAATTTTTTCTAGTGGGGAGATCTTGGAAAAACAAGTTAAGTTCAGTAACGGGAAGTAATATTCTCAGTGTTCAGCAGTAACTAATAATGGTAGAGCCAAGAGAAAAAAAGGTTTTATGGTGCTTGTTAGGGAAAAGTACCTGCCAAAGGGAAAATAGTTAACTATTGAGAGAGCGTAACTAAATGGAATGCTTAAAATTGCGTTTTACTTCAGAGGTACACAGATCTTCAGCAAACGAAAGCATAAATAAGGGGTAGATTGAGGAAAGTTGTGAAAACTAACACTGGTTTACAAAATAAAATTATAGTTTTGGCACACAAGAAAAATTGATCCCAATAGTACTTTTTATGCTAGTTCAAATATGTTACTAGCTTTTCTGCTGCACGCAGGATTTTTGGTGACACACAGGCTAAATCTGAAAACTTTATATTTACGTACATTTATTAACACTATTCAAATTATCTAAAAAGTGATAATTTAGGATTTTCTTCTGCATTTATCATCTGGAACATCCCTCCTAAGCGTCTTACAATATAGTCACCATGCGTGCCAGAACTCAACTTTCTCCGATACCTGTTTTTTTATAATCGAGAATTCCCTTACCATGTTTGTCGCTGACGCCGCCGAGATTCGCAGGAAAGAAACCCAAGTGGGAGTCCGAGAAATGAATGTTAAGGGGAATACTACACCCCATATCTTTGAATGTAAGAGTTCACCCACAATGTTGCGATTGTCCTGAGCTTTAAAATTTCCCAAAACATTTTCCGTAACACTTTTTAACGATCTCCACGCTGTTTTTTAAACTTAGCTTAATAGATCTTCAAATTTTCCATCTTGAATCAAATCCCTTATTTGAGAGCCTACAAAAACGCTTTCTTGATTTTTTTAGCATCACTCATTCGAGGAAACTTTTCCTTCTAAGGAAATGCAGCACCATTTTTATCCACGCACTCAAAAATTAAAAAAAAAAAAGCCCTAATTCTATATGAAGTGAAGGTAAACATATTTTAAAGGTTGACCAGTGTGTGTGTGTGGTGGTGGGGTGGGGGGGCTACACATTTCTGCCCAGGAGTAAGTGATTCACGCTTTGGCCATTCCTTCTTAATGTAAAAGCTTTACTTGACTCGACTGTCCCAGCTTCACAAGAAATAAGATTTAGTATTTCCGAGCTGCAAACCAAGTAACAACACAATGCCTTAAATCGCCCAATTGTACTTGCCATACTGAATTTTTTCCAAACAATTTAGTATGGCAAGTACAATTGGCGTCATGAGCTAACGGCACATAAGGAAATTTCTTTCCATTCTACAAAAGGACACCATTCAAACGAGTTTTAGAGGAGTAAATGAAAAGACCCCACTCCGATGTTTTATGTTCATGCCCAAGAACATCCCATCACAGAGCAAAAATTGTTACAATAAACTCAACCATTTATTTGAGAATAAAGATGTTTAAACTCATCCTTAGTGTTAGAAAGAAAAAAACAACACTTCAGTGCCTTGCTGAAGTATAATAGATTCCATCCTTTCAGCCTAGACCCAAAAGTTCGGCCTGTTTTGGACAAATTCAAATCCCGAACAAGGTAGTTTAAATCACCTTGAGTTAACATATGTGGCTCAAAAGAGAAGGTACTTGCTCCAAAAGTAGAGTCATATTGCTCCTCATGTTGAACAAGGCTAGCTGCATCGTTTTCAGAGTCTTCATTTTCGACAGTTGTCTATATAATAACCTCCAATAAATTTAAGTCTTTACTGTGAGGAACTGACCTGATAGAAGACAAATTTGGGTATATCACTGTGTGTTTGGATTTACTTGTTATTCCTTTTATGTTTGTTAGAAAAATAACAGTCTCATGAATGATCTTTGGGTTGCCTACAAACCATGGGAAACGCAAAGCACATATGCGGGGAACCCTTTACGCATTCTGTCAGATCTTTCACACAGGTCGAACAGAAGATATGAGGGGCTTATTTCTTATCTTAGTCACTTATTTTATAACCAACGTGTAGCTCGTAACATTTTTTTTAACAAGTCGAGTGAAATTTCGTCGTTCAGTTTTAAATGTCAATTCCCCACGCACATAACAGAATGTATCTGGACGATTTAAGCACTTCCTTCGCATAATGGCACAGGATGAACCGCAACACAGTTGCATTGTAATTTAATAACTAGTCAAAAGAATACTCAAACTCTCAATGCGTACACGGTTAATGCCAGCGCACCACTGGTATAGGTTACTCAGGCTAGTGACGTAAAGGTGTTGCGACACCATGCCTAACTCTTATGTCTGCCGCCTGCTTGTATATACTAAAAACCTATCTTCGAGAAAAATACAAACAATTGTGCCACGCAGAAACACAAGCAAAATTGAAAAATCTTTCAATATACACTCACGGAAAGTGAAATTTGCGCACCTAGAAAAAAAAACGCTACAAAGGCGAAACTTTGAACATATCTAGAGTGCGTGCTGGTATGCAAATTATCCACGTTTGGTGCGAGGGAGCATGACCACACACCCTGCGGTGACGCTGCAAGCACAAAGCAGGAGCCTTATAATCCGGCGTGTAGTCGATGCCCCAGAATAGCGAAAAGCAGCGGCCGATGCAAGCAAGAATACAAAGGGACAAGAATGCCGGGTAGACGCCGGAGACGTCGATTACGTAACTTACGGACTTATCATCAGGCTGAACACCGCAGGGTGGTCGGTGCGCCGTATAGCGCGCCACGTAGATCGTTCTGACCATACCGTCCAACGGCGTTGGGAGCAGTGGACATGTAACGGCAGTGCCACATGGCGGAGCGGCTCCGGACGGACCAGGAGGACCACCGGTAGAGTGAATCGACGGATCGTGCGCCAGGGACGAACGGATCCCACGGGGAACCGGTCCACTAAACATGCAGATGTAGCGGCTCTGTGCGCACGAACCATTTGCCGATGATTCGCGGTTGCGAATCTGCGACTCCAGGTCCCCTTAAGTGTGCTGTAATTTACACCGGATAATTGCCGACTCCGTGTGAAGTGGTGACAGGTCAGAGCAACGTGCGGCGTTTAGCGATGAGTACCGCTCTGTTTTGTGCACAGATGATCATCGTGTCCGAGTGTGGAGGTCCCCGGGTCAACGGCACAACCCCAACCTCTCTATCGAGCTCTACACCTCCCCCCACTGCAGGAATTATGGTCTGAAGAGCCACTGCCTACGATAGCCGATCAGCTCTAGTAGAGGTACGTGGATCATTGACGGGCCAGCGGTATGTGGATGAGATCCTACGGCCCCATGGGCTCCTATTCCTGGCCGGGATTCCAGGTGCATTTAACCAGCAGGATAATTCCCGCACGTACACGGCGGCTCTATTTGCCCAGGAATTCCATGTCCTGCCCGTTCCCCAGACATGTCCCCTATCAAGCATGTGTGGGACCATTTGAAAATCTAGCTTCCGCCGTACCGCATTATCCCGGATTTAGAGAACACGGTCCAACACGTGTAGTCCAGTCTGCCGCAGGACAACATCAGGCGCCTGTTCGCCTCCATGCCGGACCGTATTGCAGCATGTATCGTCGCGCTATTAAAGATGACTGAACTGTATGCCCCAGATTCCTCTGCAATTGTCCTGCAGCTCTGTTTTTGCCATCAAGTGTATCATTCATCTGTGTCATTACGTCCGTAAAATTTCAGTTCAATCCGATGCTTCCTTCTTGGTGTGCAAATTTCATTGCCCGTGAGTGTATTCATTAACAGAAAAAGCTTCACCACATAAAAACTGTGGGTGATAAAAATAAATCTGATTTCATTCAGCGTGAAAAAAGGTGTTAAAAACACATTCACTGTTCCATGGGCCAAAAATCGTGTTGATCAGTTTAATGAATTTATTTTTTGTACTGAATTCTGCAAAACTAGAGAAGGGCGTAAGGACACGGGGATTGAAGAAATGTAGTACTAAAACAGGGTACCATCACCGCAGTAGAAGAAAACTAAATTGGGGTTATTAAATTCCAGAAAGCTGTGATCAAAGGAGTACAAAGATTCAAATTTCTGGAATATAAACTACACTGCTGGCCAGCCAATAATGCACCACCAAGAAGAAAGCATCCGATTGGCCTGAAATTCGCATTATGCGTCGCCAGCGAGAGGACATGCAAACGATTAGCATTACAGGGCATACGCAAATCCTGTGCGCCCGGCACGCCACCGAGAAGCACTATAAAAAGGATGCACAAAAGGCGGGGTGTAAGTAGTAGAAGTGTATTGTGCTGTTGGACCTGTGCGTGGGAAGCTTCCTGGTGCCTCGTCGCAGAATACGGCAGTCATTCCAGCACAATTCGGAGTTCAACAGAAGACGAATAGTGGCTTTTCGTGACAGCGGATTATCGTACCGAGACATCGGCGCCCGTGTGGGACGACATCCAGCCACAGTGAGGAAAGTATGGATTCGGTTAGTGCAGGATGAACGGACGGATAGACGTATAAGATTGCCGCAGCCTGGGCACACCACCGAACGAGAGGACCGGCATGTTGTGCGGCGGGCATTGACGGCTCGCACAGCCACATCACGAACGTTAGCGCAGGAATTAGGGTGTGTTGCGCAACAACCTGAGTCAGCACGTACCGTTCGACGTCGTCTGAAGGAGCGGAAACTTGTCGAACGGGGCCCATTACGCCGGTTACCATTGGCGTTACACCACTGGCGAGTGCGGCGGCAGTGGGCCGTTAAACGCCGCACCTGGACTACGGAATGGCACGACATTTTCTTCTCCGACGAATCCCGCTTCTGCCTGCAACACCACGATAATCGGGTCCGTGTGTGGGGGCACCGCGGCGAGAGACTGTATGACGGCAGCATTATGCATCGCAATACCGGTCCGTTGCCTGGCGTTATGGTTTAGGGCGCAATTGGATATGACACCCGCCCCCTCTGGTACGCATCGCCGGTACACTCAACAGCCACCACACCATCTCCGACCTTTTGGAGCCTGTAGTCCTCCCTTACCTGCAGAACCTGCCAGCGGTCACGTTTCAACAGGACAATGCGCGCCCGCATGGGGCACGCATCGTGCAACAATTCTTCACGGCCCACTAGGTGTCACTGCTGCCGTGGCCCGCCTGTTCTCCAGATATATCGCCCATCGAACAAGTCTGGTCGCTGATCGGCAACCGAGTGGCCCGACAAGCGCCACCCGCGGCTACGCCTGATGAACTGTGGCAAGCAGCCTGGACAGACATACCCCAAGCCCACATCCAAAGCCTCTTTCGTTCAATGCCGTGGCGTGTAGAGGCCGTTATTGCCAGCCATGGGGTCCACACGAACTATTGATGTCTGCGTGCTCCGCAAGTCGCACGGGACTGTAAGCTCAATCGTTTCATCTTTGTATCTGTTGTTATGTGTCCAGTAAATCTGGCTTTGCTATCTCGTGCACTTCTTGGTGTTGCATTTTAGGTGGCCAGCAGTGCATATTGACAAAAGTCACCGGACACCTAGTAGAGAAACACAACATAGCATTTATTGACATACATTAGTGCGGTGTCTGTCCACCTTTGGCCTTAATGCGTGCACTGATCCCTCGAGCCAGGCTTTCGACAAGGTTTTGGATCACAGCGATAGGTATGCGCTTCCATTCAGTACATAATGCTGCCGCTAACTGTTGCTTAGTAGTAGGCCTTGGTTCCAAACTTCTTATGCGGCGCCCTAATTCATCCCATAGGTGCTATATGGGATTACGATTAGGGCTCTCTGCTGGCCAGTCCACACACGATACGGAATTAGAGTCAAACTACACCGTAGCAGTCCTTGTTTAATGGCTCGGCGCATTATCCTGCTGGTACCAACAAGTCTCGGTTCCATAGTATTGCCACAGAGTTGGTAGAGCATAATTGTCTGGAACATCAAGGTAGACGTGCTGATTAACAAGTTTGTCCACTATAACCAATGGGCTGGAACCATACCACGAAGAACACCCCCACACGAGGACACTGACAGCTGTAAACTTCACCGTAGGAACAGTACACTGTGGTAAATAGCATTCCCCCGACGGCTGCCTTACCCACACACGGCCATCAGACTGATGGATCGTGTATCTGGTTTCATCAGTCCATAGAACCCGTTTCCATTGACCTACGGTCCACGATAAATGTTCTTCACACAATGCTAAACGACGAGTAACATTTCGAGTGGAGATGAAAGTCTTATGAGCAGCCGCACGACCACGGTATATCCTGGAATGAAGTTCTCTGCAAATGGTACGTGTACATACCGAGGTTCCAGCATTTGTACTCACCTGTACGCTTACGTCTTGTGCAGTACTCCCTCGATTACCTGTAACGACTCTCCTGAGGCTTCGACGTCCTCTATAACTGATTTTCTTTGGTCTGCCGGTACGTTTTGCTGCTTCAGGCATGGCATGTCTTCCACTTATTCAGTACATCTAAACAGTTGACTTGGGTATGTTTAAACGCCTCCCATTTTGTTTCATGGACAACCCACTAATATAACGCAAAACAATCTTTCCTTTCTTAAAGTCAACTCTCTCCCGCCGCGACATTTTCACTCAACCTCACATTGAGATATGTTCGCGGTCATTTACAGCCTTGTTTTATACCTTCTGCAGCTGTACCGCGCATCTTAACAGCGCAGCGGATCCGTTCATTTGCTTTTGAAGGGGTGTCCGGTGACTTTTGTATAATGTATATTCTAATTTAACTGTCCTTTTCAGTTCCAGTTTTATGCACAAATTTGGTTCATTCTCGTTAAACATTTCAATCTGAACGCCACATCTCTTTACGAATTTGGTAATCCTGGCAACAGGTCAAAGTGCAGTTCTGTTGTCTAAAACGAGAGACAAGAAAGCGACAAATCTTCCAGATGGTTATTTTATCAGTCAACGAGTGGCCATCTATCCGAAGGCAATGTTACTTTTGTTATCGGGAAATCTTAAGACAGGCAGTTTATCAAACAACGTATTAGGATATGCACTTTACGCAGTGTTATTGAAGTCATGTTGACGATATGTTAAAACGAGCTTCCATTGTGTTTGTCGACCTTTGATGCTTGTTCAATAGTGATGTACGATTAATCAGCGAGCGAAAGTGCCTAAGAGTACATTACAGTTCAGCGGACAGTATCTTGAACGTGAATCAAACTAAATATCTTTGTGAAGTTCAATTAAAGCAAAATTGTGTGTTCTATAAATGTGCGATGACGTGCTATTAAAATAAAGGATTGGAATATTAACTAAGTCTTCTGTTTTCTTGCTGACCTTTGGTCATATATTGAAGCTGATTATGTCTCGTTAAGGATTTTTCAGCTATTAAGGTTTAGGCTATCCGAGTCAAAGTCACAGTGCAATAAGCCTAACTGGCTCTGATCATGTGTTCTACAGAAAAGCTGAATTAGTATCCTACTGCTCAAGTTATAGTTTATATGACAGTTCAAGACATTAGCGTGCAGTCCAACATAATAGTTGAAGCGGCTCTCACTAATTTAAAATAATGTAAGTTACGTTCTATTAAAAAAAATCATACCATCAGCAATCAATTAGAGACACTGGACATGTAAATGACTCCTTTGAAGTGGGGAGAACAAGCGTTAGTTTAGGTAATACAGAAATTGATTGCATTGAGATGTTGAAAACCGTGAGGTATGTCAGTTAATATAAATTTACTCAGTTTGTACTAATAAAGTATCCCTTATTAATCTGGATGACTGAAAGTTGGGCAGCAAGCAAAATGGTGTCATAAGCAATGTACGATAACACCAGTCAAAGAGATTTAACCACTAATTAGTGCAACAGAAAATCCGAAGTGGTACCCCAATTATAAATTCCAATAACGCTAAAAAAGTTCTTACGAAAATCTACGGTAAAACTGTACTCTGGAACAGTTGGATGAATTTCGCTAATACGAAAACAGTTTCATAAAAACAGAGTACATTCTTTTTGAGTTTGCAAAAGTGTGAAGGGGAAAAATAACCACGCAGAAGAATAACTGAACTAAGGAAGTATCTATAGCAACAGTTAGCCGTGGAAGAGGATTGTTTTTTTTTTCATTGCGCAGTTGTTTAAGGTACGTCTGCATTTCTTTCTTATTTTTTTTTTTTGATTGGAGGTTTAACGACCACCGTGAGCAACTCAATGGGCTATAAGCAGTCGCCCGTCCCTAATTTAGAGTCACTGGTTCCAGGGAAGGGAGAGAGCCAGTGCCGTAAGACAAACACAACATCCATGCCTGACCGGGATTCGAACCCGGACCCTTTACGGACGAATGATCAGAGGCCAGCGCCTTAGACCACTGCGCCACCGGGGCGGCCGTCTGCATTTCACCATTCAGCTATGGAGGCGAGTGACTCAGAGTTAAGAAGTCAAATGCGTCGTGCGATAAAAGTTAGGCTGTAGTTTGGGTAAAACTACTCCAGAAACAGATGATTTAAATAAAAAAAAAGCTCACAAAGATAAATATTTGGGTGAGGCAACGATTTTTAGATGGCACCATGATATCAAAAAAAGGCGTTTGTAGGCAGAACTTGCTCCTAGGTCTGCTCGACCTGAAAGTGTTGTTACCGAGCGTATGGTTAACACTTTTCGGGAAATCCTGCAAGAAGATCGACGAGTGACATAGCGGCATCAACTAATATTTCAAAAACGTCGGCATTCCACATTCTACGCAGCAAATTACTGCCGGATCGTGTGTGCTCCAAATGGGTACCTCATCACGTGACCAAAGAACAATTGCTATCCAGAGTTCAGGTGTGCCATGAGTGGAAACCAATGACTGCAAAGGATCCAAACTTTCTAAACACAGTAAATAACTGTCGACGATACATGGGTCCACTATTTCGACCCCCGTCACGAAGCGCGCAACGAGTGTCTAGAAACACACAGGCTCGCCTCCTTCGAAGCAAGCCCGCCAAACCAAATCAGCTGGGATGGTGATGATAATTTTCGTTGAACATAAAGATGTATTCTACCAGCATGCCGTTCCTCCAAAAATTACTGTCAATGATGAGTACTGCATTTCAGTCTTGAAACGTCTGGTACTACATAGATCGATTAAGCGACGGGAACTTGTCGGCAAGTGGACCCTACACCATGATAACACCCGCTTGCATGTTGCTGCTTGTGTTAGACAGTTTCTTACGAAATGCAGTATTGAAATCATGCCACAGCCTGTCTACAGTCCTGATTTCGCCCCGTGTGAATTTCTGGTAGTTTCCAACATTGAAGGAGAAGTTCCGTGATGCAACATTCAAACAGATGCTGACATTATCCAAGCTGTATAGGGGTCGCTAAAGCAGCTTTCACGAAATGCCCTCGCCACATGCTTTGAAAAGTGGACTGAACGATGGGACCCGTTGCATATCATCCGGGGGAAAGATACTTTGAGAAAGAACAACATATTTTGCTGAACCTATATTTCCTTTTGTGTAATTTTACTCTCAGGTTTTATGGAACGGTCGTTGGTCTTTTTAGATGATTGTAAAAGATATCTGAAGTAGGAATGCACAGGCAAAGACGAAATTAAACGAATAACAAACGAACATTTACGATTATCAGAGATACAATTCACTCAAAAAGGAGAAAGAATTGATGCACTTTCTGATGCTGCCATTGAGCGAAAAGAACAAGTTCTTTTCCTTTTTAGTTGGAAAAGAAACTACTTTCTTTCAACTCAGGAGCATGGTGAGAAGCAACAAAGGAGCCGACGGCAAGAAAAATTACTTTCAAATTTGAGGACACTACATTTTTGTTGGTACGCGAAACTCATTGTAAGCTACATTTGTTCTTACTGAGTATTACGTTGCGCTGGAGTCAATCCTTTTTCTACAGTGCTTCTACTCTGCATTTAATGACGAAGAATTCTTCAAATATATAGCGGAAATCTCAAATACATAAAAACACCTCGAAGGCTATCGCTCCCGTTTTGGTGATACATTTCGTTACATGAAATGAGACTCGTACTATTATAAAACATTAAACATTTTCCTTCAGTTACAAACATATCAAAACGAAATGCAGTTGGAGGACAGAATTTCCCCAAGTGTGTCAATGAATAAATGACCACCGAACAGCGGTGCGGTCATTTTCTCCCGGCTGTTTTTTTTATAACCTGATAGTACTTTTTCTTTACCCTTATCATCATCCCCCTAAACACACAAGCATGATAAAGAACAGAGAAAGGAAATTAAATAACCTCTAAATTTCTACCAGAGTAAATTGTGTGATCTTTGCCGCCCTACGAATGAAATGATGGCACTTGCTGGCATACTTTTTTCTAATGCCGAGGGATATGAGATCCTGATCTCACTTGTGCTTCCTGATCTTAAACCAAAATTTCCTCCTAGGCTATTGCATTCATGTACATTGGAACCTTCTCGCTCTTCCGCATCCCTCCCCCTCTAACGGAAGAAACCTATGTGATACATCATAGTCTGTACGATTGTCCAGTCTAGAATACATTACTACTGTTAGCTGCAGGAGATGTTAACTGGTGTGGATGAAACTGATTATAACAGGAAAATTTATTGCAATGCAGGTATATTCTGCAGTATGCACGGCTTTTTTTTTCAACCATGATCAATATATTCTGTATGACGTTTACCTCATCCTGATCTTTCCATGGTTGCACGGTTCCCAAACAATCTCTTTGTGACAAGTTTCCTTAATATTATTCGTTCAAGTCTTTCAGTTTCGGTGTTTGTGTACTAAACATACTTCCGTCCATTCTTTTCGTAAATTTTAAACTCATTCATCGCTTCTCTAGTTCACGTTCCTTTAAGTCATAACAGGAAGTAAAAACTAAAAATGTTTTCCTCTTCTCACAAACAAACAAAAAAAACCCTCGTCATATTTCTTTAATTTTTTTTTCCTCATGCCCTTTATTCCAGTACAATCATTCGCTTGATACCATCCCTTTGTCCACCATTCTTGCTTATTTTAATACGTTGCCCTATATAAATATGTAAGAAGTTGTAGTTTCAAATCTATCCTCCCTCGAACTAAAGGTTTCTTGGTACTATTTTTTCGATGAAGGAGAGATGTTTTATTTTCGCTCATTTTTCAGACAGCTCGCGAAAGAGTATTCACTCATAACTCACAAGCCATATTGTGATCCCTAGGACGCGGATTTTTATAACCTAAAAATGTCAAAAATATGCAAGCATATATGACCTTAAAGTCGTTCGGAGTTAACCAATTAAACCGGTAATATGTCTTCATAAATTTTATGAAATTATCACGCAATTTTTAAAACTCAGTGCTTATACACAGATTGTAGGTTTTAGCTAAAAAGTTCATTCTTCATTCCGTCTACATTCTTATAATTTGATGACTTCTATTTAACTAAATAATTTTTACTAATCATTACAAACGTGCTATAGTTGGAGGAATCAAATGAAAATTTTGAGAGTAAGATAATTACCATACCTGGATTACGTTTCCTCGATCATAGAATTGCATTGAATGATTACGTGCATCTTCAGTTTATCAAACTCAAAACTCCTCCCGTTGCTCGTCAGTATGTCCTTGTACCTAAAAAAACTCCGCTCGACATCACAAGAGGTTACAGGGGCAAATTTAAATAATGCCAACTCATCTGGAGATTATTTTGGCTCGAAGTCATCAAATTTTTCATCACTTCCACAAAAGAATGTCACTTACTTTACAAAACGCTGAACAACTCGGAGTATATTACAGCACTCTTTGCAGTTTGTCACTAACGTTTTCAGCTACTTTCCCCTTTTTGCTTGCTTTAAAAAATCACACGCAGTTTGTTTCACAATTTCTAGTTAATCGCTAAGTTTCATTCCTACAGTTTCAAAGCGAGTGATTACACTAGATATTCCACTGGTTACATTTTACACTGAAGAGCAATTGAATTACAGACAGCTGGCTTTAAGCAGATGTAGCGTTGTGCGCGGCCCTGTAAACGGAAACGACATGACGTATGCAGCGATCCGACAATATAAGGAGTGATGCGACAGGAATCAGTAAGAGTCGGACGAATATGGGTAAGACGAAGGATCTAAGCGCATTTGATCGTGAGCAAATTGTCGGGACCCGACGAATGGGTCACTCCATCTCGGAAGTCGTGTAAGCACTGGGATTTATACGAGCCACTGTGTCACGGGTGCACCGTGAGTACATCGAATCCGGTAAAACCATCCCTGCAAGGGCCAACTGCCGTGTACAACAGCGTGTGGATGAGCGGGGTCATCGTCGGGTAGCTCGCATTGTAACAGCGGATAGACGGGCCACAGTGCAAGAAATCACTCGGCAATTTAAATGTGTAAGCAGCCACACCATCCAGAACCATCTCCTCACTATGGGGTACAGAAGCCATCGTCCCACGAGGGTACCGCTGCTGACCGCACATCACAGGGTGCAAAGATTAGCATGGGCGCGGGAACATCGCCACTAGACCCTAGACTTGTGGGAAAATGTTGCTTGGACTGATGAGTCGAGATTCACGTTGGTACATGCGGATGGCAGGATACGAGTACGGCGCAAACCACATGAAACGATGGATCCTTCTTGCCAGCAGGGTACTCTTCAAGATGTTGGGCGTGGCATTCTCATCTAGGGACTGTTTAGGTGTGACATCGTCCCTCACAGGTCAACGTTACCGGGATATCCTGGACGACCATTTGCTCCCGTTTGTGCGTCTTCAACATCCCAATGGGGACCTCATCCTGCAACAAGATAATGCACCGTGCCATCGCGCCTGAATTGTGTCCGAATGGTTGGATGACCGCTCCACCGACGTGAACTCGCTTCCTTGGCCAGCTAGGTCCCCTGACGTCAATCCCATCGAGCACATCTGGGATGCCATTGAGAGAGATGTTTGAGGCACTGACCCCCACTCCATCAAATCTGCGTGAACTGTGGGAACTTGTTCAGGGGTCGGGGATCCGTATGGCTTCCCAACGCTTCCGGTGTCATGTCGAGTCCATGCAGAGACGAATCGCCGCCGTCATCAGGGAGAAAGGTGGTGCTACACGTTACTAGACAGGTATTTTTAATTCAATTGCTCTTCAGTGTATATAAGCCAAGTTTCCATCAAAATATCAGAAAAGGAATCTTGCACAATTTTGATGGAAGAAAAATCACAACAATCAAATTCTTTAACTGCCCTGTCTAAGGAATCATAATTTGTGCAATAATACAAAACCGCATCAGACCAGGTCCACCACTGCGTTAGTACAGGTTGGGGAGGAAGTGCCAAAGTAGGAGCAATTTATTTGAACTTCTGCACGCGAAGCGGGGCTTTTATGAACATTTTGTTCCCATTTGAAAGTAGCTATCTACACCAGAAAAGTTGCTTCGAATCTCTTCGGCCACTCTGTGTAAACCACGTGCAATTCATGTCATATGGAAAATTTTCAGATAAAGTAGTTTCAGTCCCTTTGCTGCCTTAGTCATGTATGGATCGACATCTGTTACAAACAAGAGGATGTTTTCTCTTTGTACACCATCTGGCCAGAGTAATTTCATTTAATCGTCGAAGAGCATAGCAATAGTGGAATTGTTTACTTTTTGCAGATTTTAGAAAAAATACTTTACCAGGCTTGTCACATTTCACACTGCCGATAATAACATTAGCTATGTATCTTCCATCTACATCACTTGTTTCATCTGTTGTAACCCATACCTTATTTTTGGCAACCGCAGATCTTATCTTACATAAAACATCTTTATAGCAGGCAGGGATATACACTGAAGAGCAATTGAATTAGAGATACCTGTCTAGTAACATGTAGCTCCACCTTTCGCCCTGATGACGGCGGCGATTCGTCTCTGCATGGACTCGACAAGACAGCGGAAGCGTTTGGAAGCCATACGAATCCACGACCCCTGAACAAGCTCCCACAGTTCACGAAGATTTAATGGAAGGGGGTCAGAGTCTCGAACAACTCTCTCGATGGCATCCCAGATGTGCTCGATGAGATTGTGGTCAGGTGACCTATCTGGCCAAGGAAGCAAGGTAACGTCGGTGGAGTGTTCATTCAACCATTTGGATACACAATTCGGGAGCGATGGCATGGTGCATTGTCTTGTTGCAGGACGAGGTCCTCATTGGGATGTTGAAGACACACAAACCGGAGCAAATGGTCGTCCAGGATATCCCGGTAACGTTGACCTGTGAGGGACGATGTCACACGTAAACAGTCGTTCGACACCTTCGTCCAGCAGTCGTTCGATACCTTCGTCCAGCAGTGGATTGATAATGGTTGACAAATGATGATTATGATGATGGTGGTGATATATTTATTAATGAAATAAGTTTCTCACGAATATATTATTTTTCAAGTCAACCAAGGTTTCGCTGTGCTATGGCCTAGCTTCGTCAGGTCTAATAGCACTTTAATATTAAAATCGCACATGACATTAATGGTGTTTACAATCCGGGTTTTGGTTAGTTGTTTCCACGAGCTTGCTAGAAACGATTGGATGTCATGCCGTTAAGAAGTTGCGAATAATTCTGATATGTGGAAGGCTTCAGAGATATCACGTTTAGTGGTTGAATCCGGCTTGTCTTCTTTAAGGAGAAATTTACGCTAATTTTGGTGATAGTGTTTAGCCATCGATGTCTTCTTTAGGTCACAGTACCGAATGTAGGTCTTGTGCTCCTTCAATCGAAAACGCAAGGCTCTACACACGGGTCTGTCCTATATACGAAAAGCCACCTTCACATAGGATTTGATAAATTCCCCACGAGTTTATCTTCAACGTAGTCCTTTGATCCAAAATTGTGTTTGAGTTTAATTTTAACTTTAAAAAGGTTGAAGTTTTGCTTTCAAAATTTGAAAGTCACGAGAAAACGGGGACAATGGCTAAATTCTCTCGTAATGGGCGCATCACAGGAATTGACATGGAAACTATTAACGGAAATTACATCTTTCCTGATGGCGGGGACATCAAAACTACGTCTGTAGAGTGGCGCCGCGTCGTGTAGTCAGATGAATCCCGTTTTCAGCTGTACCGAGCTGACGGGAGAATGCGGATGTGGCGTCGACAGCATGAAGCAATGGCCCCGTCGTGCCAGGTTGGCCCTGTTCAATGCGGTGGTGGCTCTGCGATGATTTGGGAAGCCATAGAACACATTAGGTTCCTTAGTGTGTCATGCGCTGGATGATCACCTACACGCTTTTATGGCCTTTGTGCATCCTGCGGCCGAAGTATATGTTCCAGAAGGACAACTTGCTGCCCCACCGAGCCGCAACCAAAGCACGGTTCAGTGAATACTTATTTGAGTTTCGAACCATCAAGTGGTTCTCCCAAAGGCGCTGAATTTATACCCTGTTGGAGCTCTCTGGGATGCAGTAAAGCGTAACTTTCAGATCTATGGATTTCGGACAGACGTCTCGGGCGGAATTTCGTACAATGCTGAAACAGGCATGGCTGATATTACCTTCGAAAACCCTGCGGAATCAGGTGGGTTTTCGGAGGTAAAACCCTCTTATGTGTGTACAGGCTGCTATTAGGTAGGTATCTCTAATGCTTTGTTTGTACCATTAACATCGGGACACCTGTAAGTCCACAAATATTATTTAAAGAAAATTTAATACTTTGTGCTGAAGCTTTTGGCTTCTTACGATGTCTAGCATCGAAGGAATACTCTATTTTCCCTTGTTATTGTCCACCAATACGTTCCATTATTCGGTGTCGTTAGAGCAGTGACCAGTTGATCTTTCTTTGTTGGTCGATCTCTTCTCCCACGAACACGATCCAATTGACCCCGGAGACAAGGGTTTAGTGTCAAGACTCTAGGCTAGCCAGTCCAACTTTTTAACGCCCATGTTTTCAAACCAATTTGTAGTAACGCGAGCATTGTAACACTGAGTGCGTAATATTGCTGACATAGGTATGAGCTTTTCCCTCAAGTACTGTCACAACGTTGATAGTGCACAACTGTCCACGTCGTCCAGGTAGAACTCAGTCATGGTTTTGTCCAAAAACGATTATGGAGCCCAAGCCAAACCATAAAATCAACTCCATAACACCACACGGCCGGCCTCCAAACATCAATGTTGGGGAACTACAGAGCAGAAAAAAGTACCTTTCTCTCGGCATCCTGTACATCCAGCAACGACCACTACGCCAGTAGAATGTGAACCGTGACTCGCCGGACCACAATAGTTTTCTATTGGCTTACACGTCCAAGATCGTCGTTCCTACATCACGTTTAGTGGTAGTTTGCGTTAGTTTAAGTGATTGGCGGGTTGAGGATCGACAGTGGTAACTCATACCGTGCAGCATGCTGCGAACTGTACTGATCCTATCAATACCACTAGCTCCTATGACTTTCAGCTTTAAAGCTCAAATTTCATTTTAGATTGAATTTTTAGAAGTGAAGATAATGTAGACAACAGAAATATGCACTTGTACCCCACAGCGAAAGACTTGTATTATGAAAAGTTAGGAAATATATGCAAAATATTTCTCATGCTGGAAAATCTGAGGTAAAATATATATATATTTCAAGAATAAGACATAGAAGAACAAGGCACAGCGAAGAAACAAAATATGCAATTGCCAGCAGGATATTTATGTACTATTTGTGTAAGTAATAAAATCACAAACCAAGCTGAAGGACTAAGCAGCGGGAGCCGCCCCGGTAGAGCAGTGGTCTAAGCGATGGCCTCTGATTATTCGTTCGAACGGGGTCCGGGTTCGAATCCCGGTGAGGCATGGATGTTGTGTTAGTCTTACGGTACTGGCTCTCTCCCTTCCCTGGAACCAGTGACCCTAAATTAGGGACGGGCGACTGCTTATAGCCCATTGAGTTGCTCACGGTGGTCGTTAAACCTCCAATCCCCCCCCCCCCAAAAAAGAACTATCGGGACACCATGTTTGGAGTACGATAAATGTGGTACTCAGTGAGTTCAGTCTACAGAATTATTTTTTTTTTTGGATTGGAGATTTAACCACCGTCAGCAACTCAATGGGCTATAAGCAGTCGCCCAGCCTTAATTTCGGGTCACTGGTTCCAGGGAAGGGAGAGAGCTAGTGCCGTAAGAAAAACACAACATCCATGCCTCACCGGGATTCGAACCCGACCCCTTTCAGATGAATGATCAGAGGCCATCGCTTAAAACAACACTGTGCCACCGGGGCGGCAGAAAAAACTTGATAGTCGAAGCTTTGTATGATTTACTGCTGAATCTAATCTATTCGATTAAAATGACAAACGTAAATTCCTGAATGTCTTACACACACAAAAAAAAAACTTGATCCACTGATGCTCACAACATAAATACGCAAAAAAAATAATAATCGATCGTTTTGCAGCGAGGGAACAGAGCAGTTTACTTCTGACACGCCACCTACGGGAATCCCACCGAGACGACAAACATGGAAAGTAACGCTGGTATAATAATGCGCAATAAGAATTTTGCGGGTGAAAAAATTTGACCAATCGTTGCAGCATTGCGCTGCTTGATCACATGCTCAGTATACGCACACTACGTCCACGTGATGAAAAAGAAAAGCATAGGCCCCCTTCTGCCTCTCGTAGCCCAATTTATTGGTGTGTCTTTTGTCGTTCGACCTCCTCGGCAAATCAGTTTGCTTGTAGAATTGAGACACTTCATTATACTTTGTAAAGGGTGAAAGGCTGACGAAGTAAGCTTAGAGAGCCAAACATAAAATCATTGCTTCAGCGAATAAACTGCCCATCAATTTGAAGTATTGGGTTTGAAAGAAAGTAATGTCTGCAAATGCAAGGCAAACGAAAAGTGCTAATTACCATATATACAAGTACAAATCAGTCCAAAATGTAGTCGCCATCGTTTGCCACGACACGAACTATTCCCATCGTCTGCGAAGGTGTTGGATACAGTCGCTCGCTGTAGAATTGTAGCGGATTGGATGCAAAAAAGCGAATAAGTGCACGCTCGAAATCTTCCCGGTTGGTCAACCGCTGTTAGTCCAGGAAATGCTGCAACGACCGGAAAGCTGGTAGTCGCTTGGGGGCAATGTCCGGGGAATAGGATGGGTGCGGTTGCAGCTCCCAGCCGATGTCCCTGATCTTGTGACAGGTTACCCGTGCTGTGTGAGGTCTCGCTCCATCCTGCTGTAGGAGGATATCATTGTAGTTCAGCAGTGCTGGTCGTCTCTACGTGAGCGATGCGTGCAGATCGTCGAGCTAACGGCAGTGTACATTGGCAATGATTGTGGTGTTGTCTGGCTACAGCTCAGAAAACACGACACGCCACATATCCTGCCAAACAGACAGCAGGACCATACGTTGGTGTAAGCCGCCTTTAGGTGTCGGCATGGACCTTTCGGGTCCAACCACACTGTTTCCGGGCTCTGACATAGTCATAGAGGACCCATTTCGCGTCACCAGTCACAATGCGGTCCAAGAACGGTTTAACTTTGGCACGTGCAAGCAGGGAAATGAATACACTCATGCGATGTGCTTTCTTGCTTAACTGTGAGTTGCGGTACCCACACCCATCTCTTGTGCACCTTCGAGTTGACGCAAGTGCGTGAAAATGCTCGTGTGGATAGTCCGCAGCTGCTCGGCCTATTCCCGTGTTGCCACACGTGGATCGGTCTCCACTAAGGTCCTCAAGCATGGCCATATTTACTGTTGTGGGTCTTCCGGCTTTGTGACGGTCTGACAGGTCAAGATTTCCCTCTCGAAACGGTTGGAATCAACGACAGCAATGACGAGGTGATTATATATATTTTTTTCTTGATTGGAGGTTTAATGACCACCGTGAGCAACTGAATGGGCTATAAGCAGTCGCCCGTCCTTATATTAGGGCCTATGGTTCCAAAGAAGGGAGAGAACCAGTGCCGTAACCCTTTTTTTTTTTTTTTGATTGGAGGTTTTTTTTTTTTTTTTTTTTTTTTTTTTTGATTGGAGGTTTAACGACCACCGTGAGCAACTCAATGGGCTATAAGCAGTCGCCCGTCCCTAATTTAGGGTCACTGGCTCCAGGGAAGGGAGAGAGCCAGCGCCGTAAGACAAACACAACATCCATGCCTCACCGGGATTCGAACCCGGACCCCGTTCGGAAGAATGATCAGAGGCCATCGCTTAGACCAGTGCGCCACCGGGGTGGCGGAGGTTTAACGACCACCGTGAGCAACTCAATGGGCTATAAGCAGTCGCCCGTCCCTAATTTAGGGTCACTGGTTCAAGGGAAGGGAGAGAGCCAGTGCCGTAAGACAAACACAACATCCATGCCTGACCGGGATTCGAACCCGGACCCCTTACGGACGAATGATCAGAGGCCAGTGCCTTAGACCACTGCGCCACCGGGGCGCGGCATAACCCTTTCGGACGAAAGATCAGAAGCCACTGACTATGTGATATAGTGTTCTTTACAGCACTTACAGGGGTCCTACCGCGATGAAACTCATACAGCATACAATGGCGGATGCGCTCCTTGTTCACTTCCACGTTGGCTGGCGTTTACACTCTTTGCCTTCTGACGGCTAACTGCCACTGCCTTAAGCCACCTACCTGCTGGCGTCATGCCGATGCGCTGTGCATTCGCAGTGGCCAACGTGCGCCGTGGCCGGGGCTTTGACTTCTGGTGCCTAGTCATCGGCATTACCTTCTTTCCAAACCAATGTGTAGCTGCGCGCAAAATATATGTTAAATCAAAAATCTCATTTGGGGTTTTGAAAACTGGTACGGAAATAAATATAACTAGCAGGGGTACCCGGTACTTCCCGGGTAAATATTCGTGGAATCACCAAGAGTAGCGGGTGAAATTTTATGAATGAAAAATATATTCCTGTAATTTTCCCGTTAATACCAAATTTGGTGGTTATAAACTGAAAACTGTAGAACATTTTATGAAAATTTCGTTTGGAGGGCCCCTCGACCCCCCCCCCCCGTCTTCGATCCCTTCCAACGACTGTCTTCGGTCAAAGTCAGAGTATCATGAGATAATATACCAAATTTGGTGGTTGTAAATTGAAAACTAGAACTTTTTACGAACATTTTGTATTGGGGGGCCTTTGACCCACGGCCTCCGACCTCTTCCCAAAACCGTGTACCGTCTAACTCAGAGTACCATGAGATAGTATACCAAATTTGGTGGTTCTAAAAGAAAACTGTAGAAATTTTAACCAAAATAACAAACATTTTGTATGTGGGCCACCTTGACCCTCCCCCCCCGGGCTCCGACCCCTTCCAGAACACTTCTAAGGTCATCGTTAGAGTACCATGGGATAGTATAACAAACTTAGTGGTCCTAAATAGAAAACTGTAGATTTGTATAGCGGACAAACAAATATACAAACTTTCACTTTTATATATACACCCCTGGCCACCCAAAATGCAGCGCCAAGAAGGACACGAGATAGCAAAGCCAGATTTACTGGACACATAGCAGCAGATACAAAGATGAAACGATTGAGCTAACAGGCCCGTGCGACTTGCGGAACACGCAGACATCAATAGTTCGTGTGGCCCCCATGTCTGGAAATAACGGCCGCTATACGCAGCAGCATCGAACGAAAGAGGCTTCGGATGTTGGCGTGGGGTATGTCGGTCCAGGCTGCTTCCACACGTTGTCACAGTTCATCAGGCGTAGCCGCGGGTGGTGCTTGTAGGGCCACTCGGTTGCCTATCAATAACCAGACGTGTTCGATGGGCGACATATCGGGAGAACAGGCGGGCCACGGCAGCAGTGACACCTGGTGGGCCGTGAAGAATTGTTGCATGATGCGTGCCATGTGCAGGCGCGCATTGTCTGTTGAAACGTGGCCACTGGCAGGTCCTACAGGTAAGCGTGGACTACAGGCTCCAAAACGTCGGAGACGTAGCGGTGGCTGTTGACTGTACCAGCGATGCGTATCAGAGGGGTGCGGGTGTCATATCCAATTGCTCCCCAAACCATAACTCCAGGCCATGGAACGGTATGGCGATGCATAATGCAGGCGTCATACAGTCTCTCGCCGCGGTGCCGCCGTTCAATGGCCCACTGACGCCGCACTCGCCGGTGGTGTAACGTCAATGGTAATCGGAGCAATGGGCGCCGTGCAACAAGTCCCCGCTCCTACAGACGACGTCGAACGGTACCTGCTGACACAGGTTGTTGCGCAACACACCCTCATTCCTGCGCTAACGTTCGTGATGTGGCGGTACGAGCCGTCAATGCCCGCCGTACAACATGCCGGTCCTCTCGTTCGGTGGTGTGTCGCGGCAATCGCTCACGTCGGTCCGCCCGTCCCTCCTGCACCCACCGAATCCATACTCGCCTCACTGTGGCTGGATGTCGTCCCACACGGGCGCCGATGTCTCGGTACGATAAACCACTGTCGCGGTAAGCCACCATTCGTCCTCTGTCGAACTCCGAAACGTGCTGGAATGACTAGCTTATTCTCCGACGAAGCATCAGGAAGCTTCCCACGCACAAGTCCGGTAGCACAACGCACTTCCACTACTTACAACCCGCCTTCTGTGCACCCTTCTTATAGTGCTTCTCGGTGGCGTGCCGGGCGCACATGATTTGCATATGCCCTGCAATGCTAATCGTTTGTATGTCCTCTCGCGGGCGACGCATGCTGCGAATTTCAGGCCAATCAGATGTTTCTTTCTTGGTGTTGCATTTGGGTGCCAACAGTGTATAAATTACCAGATTTCTCTCTCAATTTTTCTAAGTTTTGAAAATCGCTTCCCAGAGCATAGAAAAACACTTTTTATTGAAGAGTTACTAATTGCTCACTAATTAGTGATCACACTAAATTACCATGTAAAAGAATATCCCCGATGAGAAATTGTTATATGCTTCGAGAATTTTATATGATTCTAATGCCTCTAACACTATTGTATGGTAATGGCGCTTCGACCAAAAACGAAGTAATAGAAAATATTTACTATTTGCACTTCTGGAAACACTTTTCGCGTCACCTTCGAAGATACTATTCAGCACATGGAGATCTTTTCCTTCAATCTCATTAATTTTTTCTAAATATCGCATTTTGTACTCGAAAGTTAAACTTTCAAAGTGAGACACCATCATTTCAACGGGAACTGGTTGTCCTTCACTTACGTAACGTTACTAAGGCTCGTTGCCATGAAGAAAGTCACGTGTCTGCTGCATCCTCATAGTAGGGATGGACTTAACAGTGTCTTTTCGGTAACGTTCCAACCGTGACGTTCCAAAAAAGTAACCGTGACAAATAACGGTGACAAAGAAACTGTTTGTGACAGGAACGAACACCTGTACCTTTATGCTCAAATTAGTCACGTGGCGAAATCGCAATCCACAGCGACGTTTTATTAATCGTTACTTGGCACTTCGCTTCGCAGTTCTCAAGAGGATTCGTGTTCTTGCTATTTCCGAGATTTCCACTGACAGACTAATTAGGCACTTGTATTCTTAGTTACTTTTCATAGGTATTTTAGTTACTTTTCATAGGTGAGGAACATTAAATATGAAATCCTTTAACTCCCGAAGAGCAGATACACTGCCGGATAATTGCTAAGGACGGATGACAATAGCAACGATAGCAACCATAAAATGGAAGGCAGGAAAATGTGGATATTAGCATAAGTGCGGGATACAGTAAGACGTGTTGTGCGTATGCAAATTTTGGATTGCCGAACTTGTTCGTGACGTCATAGCGCTGATAAGAGATATAAAGGATTTGACGCGTATTGACCGTTGTTGTTCAAACGCAAAGTTGAAAGGGAAAGAATCAATTGACGAACTTGCAAGTTTCAGTATGTCTTCCCGACAACACCTAGATGATTTTACGCGTGGCCGTATTATTGGCAAGATTGAAGAAGGGCGAAAAATAACAGATGTTGCCAGAAAGTTCGACGTCAGCCACAGTGTTGTTTTAAGGCTTTGGAAATCATTTCAAACAAATGGAGAGTGTAGCAAACGTCACGAGGGAGGTCGTGTTCGCAGTACGACACCTGCAGAAGATCGGTACATAGTGCTATCAACAAAAAGACACCGGCGCAGCACAGCTAGTGAGGTAGCAAATCAGTTTATGGCTACTACTGGCAAGCGGATCTCCCGAAAAACTGTCGTCAGACGTTTGCATGAAGGAGGACTATACGCCCGCCGTCCTGTTGTGTGCATCCCATTGTCCAGACGTGCATCCCATTGTCCCGTTTGCAATGGTGCCATCAACATCGCAATGGGACTGATAACGACTGGTCTGCTGTCCTCTTCTCAGATGAGAGTAGATACAGTCTATCGTCTGATTGTCGACGACAACTGATCTGGCGTGACAGTGGTACTGCATATTGTCCAGCAAACATACAGGAAAGGTACCGATATCCGACATGTAGTGTCATGGTATGGGCTGGCGTCATGATTAATGGCCGTACGTCCCTCTATGTGCTTCCAACTGGGACTATGACTGGCCAACGATACATTAATGATGTTCTGCTACCTCATGTTCGCATGTTCCGTGGTGTTGTCGGTGATAGATTCATTTTCATGGACGACAACGCAACATGTCATCGAACAGTCGGTGTTGTCGGTGATAGATTCATTTTCATGGACGACAACGCAACATGTCATCGAACAGTCGCTGTCCAGGAGTGTCTTAAGAGCGAGGATATTCAACGCCTCGTATGGCCAGCCCGTTCTCCAGATCTGAATCCCATTGAAAATGTGTGGGATGCTTTGGGGAGGAGTCTTGCTGGTCGCCAATACCCTCCAATAAAAAAGGACACCCTCATCCGTGCACTGACAGAGAAATGGGATAAATTACCCCAACAGCTGCTTGATAATGTTGTGCAAAGCATGACACGACGTGTGGAATCTTGCATCGCCCTCCATGGTGGCCATATCCCGTATTGGCATCTTACGCCGGAACGCCTGCGGACGGTAATTGCATTTTTTTCACGTTTACGTATTCTGCACAAAGTGGCCTGTTTGTCCCTTGAACACGTTCCAAAGCATTCTGGATTTCAGAGCACAATAAAATGTCTTTCTTGTAATGTCCTGGCATTCTGACATTATTTTATTTCACTTGGCATCCAACCACACTTACTTTTTTATGCGCTATATAGCAGTTTAAGATCCATCCTTAGCAATTGTCCAGCAGTGCAGTAGTCCAGCTCGTATATGAAATTTTTTCAAGAGGATGATAAATGAATTATTATTTATAATTCATCTATTTGGTCTGTAGACAGACTTAAGCACAAAAAAAATTAATTCGGGTATATTTTTTGCCAATAATTTTTGCGAAATAGCATACGTAAATATCACTTAGAATAAAAAAATAAAAACCAACACCGTTAGATAAATAGCTTTAAAAGTGAGATAACTGAGTGAAAAGCTGATAAATATCTATATTTAATATCAGTGATTTTGGAGCGGTTAATAAAAGTAGCTTGATTTAAAAGTGAGATTACTGAGTAAAAAAGCTTGGAGATATCTATATTTAATATCCAGTGATTTTGGAGCGGTTAATGAAAGTAGCTTGATTTGCAACGTACCTGTCGTTCCCCGAAAGTAGCGTGAATTTGGAACAATTCAGGAACCAAAGTGTTCTCGTGATTTTGGAACGCTGATTTTTGTCGCCGATCACAAACCGTGACAATGATATTTTAGTAACGTTACAAAGTGACCGTGACGTGATTTTGTACCCACCTCCACCTCATAGGCAGTGGAAGCCACGAAAGAATGCCAACGGCGGTTTTTTTCTTTGAACTGTCACTAAAATCGTAAGTGTTCGGCTCCCTTTTGTCACAGATTAATGTTTCATACACCTAAACCTTCCTCGACAAATGGATTTTGGTGCGGTGAAAACCGCATCAAAATCCGCCCAGCGATTCTATGTATAGATAAAATAGTCAGGGCCACAGAGGAACCTTTTCTAATCGGGGGGTCAAAAGTTCCCCAATTTGACCGAAAGAGTATGCAGTTTTTACCTCGTACCTCAATTACAAGAAAACATTGCAAATGGTAAACAGTAAACGTAACAATAGGAATATGCTTTTGGGGTAGGACTTTGAAAAATTCCGCTCAAGGTCTTTTTGAGACAATACAGATGACTAATTGGCTCATCATCCGTGCGGCTAATTGGAAAGGGTAACTGAAGTTAGGCATGCCGGTATATTGTTCTGTATGTCGCTGTCCGCCGCTTCTGACAATTCCTTTCGGGCGTGAGAGATATTCACATCTCACGGAGTAGGTTACCTTGTACCCCGCTTATCTGTGCAGAATTCTACATGTGTCTAACTAAACACTTTAAAGAAAGAAAACACTGAAATGTATTACCGAGTTAAAATTTTCAATGAGTTTAGTCACAAGTTTTGCATTTTGTATGCCCCTCAGCATGAATTTACGTCCTTCCCCTGGTATAAGCATTCTTGCAAGGCAACCGCCCCCTGCCCTGAAAATAACATTCGTGCCCCACAGCGACAAGAGCTTCATTGAGAAAAAGCAAAATGTTTGAAAACTGTTCATACTACGCCACGAAAATATAAACTTTGCGAAATCCTATAATAGGTGCAGAAGTTGGTTGCTTAATGGTGGATATAGTACCTATACTATTAGACGAAATATTCCGTGTGTCAAAAGTTGTATTAATAAAAATGTCGACATGCATTTTTGACAAGATCTTTTGATATGGCGCGACTGCGTGTTCCCGATGACTTACGTTGATAAACAACACTGATGTCAGATGACACCAGTGAACATAAAAAACAAAATAAGACACTTAGGCGGAATCCAAATGATGCATAAAATTGGTGCTGCGCAACGATGCAGGGATAATCATTGTTCAAGAAAGAATACGGAACTTATTTCAGAAAATAAAAAAAAATGATTTCAGCTCTAAAAACGAGTATGAAACTTAATTAGTCATGCCCTCCTAATCTTGAAAGTAAAAGCCGTCCGAAAATTTCGCTCGAAGTGAATGAGAAACCACGGGAAACTTTCGCCTCTTAACGTCACGTATTACAAAGAGGAAGTGGACGATAAACATTACTCTGGGATTTTGGTTGAAGGAGATGACCTTATTTATCGGCGACTACGTCTGCTAGCAGTAGCTTAGCTTCTTTTAACGACAGACTTCGAGCCATTATTCTACAGTGTAAGCCAAGTTGTATCTCCCTTTGTTCTTCCTGTTTGAACATTGATACTTTCTGGGTCAAAATAGGGGAAATTCCGCTGATACCGGTGACTTAGCCTGAGTCGCTCTTAGGTGCAAGCAACTGCAGCGCAAAGAAAACCGCAAGACATTTTTCGAGTCACGTGCAAGACACAAACACGCTGTCATTAAAGGCAAGCTTGACCTGCTTCCTAAAACGGAGAGTAAATTACACGGGGAAATGAATTACATTAATATTAAAGGGGCAAAAAATATTTCATTATCAATATTCTATATTTTTCCCTTTCGACATTTCCTTTTTTGAGCACATTTTGCTATTATTATATAGCCCAGTCGCGAAGACATGTGTAATCTAGAAAGTTATGCATCGAAATTTAACCTAAATACGGTGAAGGCAATTTCATCACAAACGAAGTAATTTGTTTTGCGTAAAATACCGGAGAAAATAAGGAGCTCGGAAAGTTTTACGGAACAAACAGTTTAAGACATTTCATGGTGGCGCAGTAGTTTAAGAGCTGTGTGACGTGCCTGCCTCGCAGGACGCACATGAGATATAGGCAGATAGCAGTGAGAGCCAGTGTAGTATTGTGAATAGCACTCGGAACCGAGAGTTGTGGGTTCGAATCCCGCGCCTGACATAAAAATAGAGAACTTTACTTAGTCATATGGGCGCCCGAACTTCCAGGATGGTCTGGCTGTTAGGTTGTTTCTTCTACACCGCGAGTCAGGAAAAATGAGAATCTCTTCTTCAGTGCTTCGAAAAAATTAATCAGTGTGATGGTACGTTCCACGCACCCAAATTGTCCGGGATTTCTCAAATGCACGTTCTTCATCGAATGACTGCCTACAGCACCATATGGTTCCGACTGACTGTGCGCTATGCACCCGGGCCTCTTTCGGGGGAAGGGATGTGACGTGCCTGCCCCGCAGGACGCACATGAGATAAAGGCAGATAGCAGTGAGAGCACATGCCAGTGTAGTATAGTGGATAGCACTCGGAACTCCTTAGCCGAGAGTTGTGGGTTAGAATCCCGCGCCTGGCATAAAAATGGCAGAGAAATTTACTTCGTCATAGCTGGCTTATTACCATTCTTCCGCGAAAAGTCCCGGTTGGAATCCCAGTGAGGCATGGATTTTGTGTTTGATCTTACGGCACTGGCTCTCTTCCTTCCCTGGACCAGTGGCCCTAACTTAGGGACGGGAGACTGCTTATAAGCCCATCGAATTGCTCACAGTAGTCGTTAGACCTTCCGCGAAAAATTAAAAAAAAAAAGACGTTCATGAAATTCCCCAAAAGTGGGTAAAAGAAGAAGCTGAAAAATTGTAGCAAGAATCGGTAAGAGGTGATCTAAGCTGCATGAAAAGAGAAGCTTATGCGAAAACTCTTGTAGCTGATTTAGCAACATTTCGGAGAGGCATAGATCATCACATAGAAGCCAAGCTAAAGACTGCTGTTTCAGCACACACACCCCTCTCCCCAAGGCTTCATAGGACCCAGCCTAAACAGAAAATGATAAGAACATACATGTGTATACATGTGGTGATACACAGAAACTTCGATGATTTTCTTTCTTGAGCTTGCAGTCAATAAGTGGGGTTTCAGTTAAACGGAAAACCTAAAATTCGACAGAAGAATACTTCATACATATTGGAAAGAGCGAATGCGTTTGTTTTCTTGAAACCATTCGGGAAAAACAATGAGGGAAAGCAATTCCGCTGCCTCGCATACAGCTGAGACACTTGTTTCACGAGTTTTGTCATGTCAATAGGAATTCATAAAACCATATGACCGAAGAATAAAAGAGTCAGTGTCTGCTGGATCATAGGGGCCACAGGGACGGTCGCCTCCATAGGGCCCCGCAGTTTAGCAAATAAAAATCGTTTGGGTAGATTTTTTATATTAATTATTACTTTGGTTCCCTTGCCACATTGTATCGCAACGATTTGTTTTAAAGAATCTGTTGAAGTGCTTCAAATTATTTAAACTAAAAACTAAACTATTCATACGTGTTTTTGTATTACTACTACTTCATTTGTACTTTGCATTATATGTATATTATTATTGTATAATATATGTATTTGCATATTTAATGGTTTATGTGTTAGCATTAGTTGTATTATTCATATTTTTGCATTTATGTGTTGTATTAATGCGTTTCTTACATATATGTACTGTATTTCCTTTGTGTTTGCGTATGGTGCGATTTGTATTTGCTCCAATCTTTTTTTGGTACAGAAATGGCACCTCCAATTTGATTGTGTGATAGATGGTGTAATATGGCAAAATTAAATTCAAATTAAATTTTAAGTTTTGGGGTGCGAGGCCCTTACGAAACTTTTTTTTTGTGGTTTAACGACCATCATGAGCAACTCAATGGGCTATAAGCAGTAGCCGGTTCCTAATTTAGGGTCACTGGTTCCAGGGAAGAAAGAGAGCCAGTGCTGTAAGACAAACACAACATCCATGCCTTATCCGGATTCGAACTCTGACCCTTCTCGGACGAAAGATCAGAAGCCAGCGCTTAGACCACTGCGCCACCGGAGCGCTTCTTTTTTTACGCTTTCCAACCGTAGGCTGAAGAAGTGTAAAATAAAAAAGAGCCGCTTTGTCCGTCTATCTATCCGCACGATGACTTGCGTAAAAATGGTTCGTTTCTATTAAATTTTAATAAGTGGTAGGGGGCAACCTAGGGACGACCCCTATTGAAAAATGGGTGAAATGCGGTCAAAGGTCAAGACATAGGAGCGGATCCATTCCATCGCCCTTATGCGTCATAACTTACGTAAAAGGCTTCGATTGTGACAGAACTTGATTATGTTGTTCCGGAGGCATACTGAACCGGTTCTGTTGGACATCATTGAAATGGGTCAAAGGTCATTTTACAAGTATCACAATGCAACCACAAATCCTCTTCCCCGAAACAAATCTCAGATTTTGACACTTTTACTCTCTAACGCTCTTTCAATCTATATTAAGATGTCTTTCCTAAGCTTAAAGCAAACACATGTTTTGAGATAATCACTTTTTTACGTGCGCGTTTCTCATGGACGGTATTTTTCATGTAAAGACTTAATTAAAATATGAGAAGTATTTTCTCGGACCCTCAATGAGATTTCGCCCTGGGCCCCGCAAAAGTTCCATCCGGTCTTGAAAAGAGGGGATATCATGTGCGACAAAGTTCTTCAAAGAACAACAGATCAGGAAAAAAAATGTATTTTGTTAACATAATGACGTTTTATTGAGACTGAACCGCCTTACACCTAAACACAAGTTATTTTGTTTTGTTTTTTATTGTGGGTTTGACTACTACCGTGAGTATCTCAGGGCCACTGGTTCCAGGGAAGGGAGAGAGAGCCAGTGCCGTAAAGCAAACAACAGCCATGGCTCACTGGGATTCAAACCCCCATCTCGGACGAATGATCAGAAGCCATCGCTTAGACCACTACGCCACCGGGACGGCTCAAGTTATTTTGAGTACTGAAGTATTTACGAAGTTGTGAATCGCAGGTGGTGTTCAAAATCTATTTTAACAATTTGTTTTTTTTTTTTTGATTGGAGGTTTAACGACCACCGTGAGCAACTCAATGGGCTATAAGCAGTCGCCCGTCCCTAATTTAGGGTCACTGGTCCCAGGGAAGGGAGAGAGCCAGTGCCGTAAGACAAACACAACATCCATGCCTCACCGGGATTCGAACCCGGACCCCTTACGGACGAATGATTAGAGGCCAGCGCCTTAGACCACTGCGCCACCGGGACGGCAACAATTTGTTTAAGCGAGTGTGTCGCGACTAGTATCTGAATTGAGCTATAGGCCCGCACTCGAATCAAGGATCATGTTAAATAAGGAATGCCGTAAGTCATTGTAGTCTAATACAATACTTCTGCTAGGGGTACATGACAGCATTGTCCGATGCAAGCTATCTAGTGTCCAAAATTACCGTGACAAATACAAATTCGAGATATGTCCAAACGAGATAACCAATGGTAAACATTTCGGAGACATGTGCAAGGGGAAACGATAAGTCGACGTCCCAAAACAGCATTGTACTAGCTTCCATGGAGATATGCAAATGACGATTGTACGCCATCAAGCTAGCAGACACGTGAACTTGGTAAACGTCATTCCAAGTAGAGTGCAGCAATTGAAGCTTGAATCGGACTGTTAGTGGAAGAGTGAGTCCGTACCAATCGCTTACAAGACAGATTGCTCTTCCACCGTAAAGAGGAAGCTGGATGAATGTGTCACTGTGGGTGGTCTCCAATCTCAGGAGACAGTTCCAGGGAACCTAAATAATAACCAGAAGAACGGGACAAGAATGTCCGTGAGCCACAAGTCAAGACGACTGATATGTCTATCAGCTCGACACCATAGAGTCGACAGCCAGGCAACCTCTGCTACGGGATTAGAGATATTGAGACAAACAGTTCACGGAAGACTCCAAGAGAGAGCTTTGTATGCAAGAAGACCAGTTGCTCATCCTACTCGCCACACCACACAGAAGGATCTATCTGAATTGAGCCCAACATCATCCTTGTTCAATAGGCCTGAGTTTTCTTCAGTGCCGAATCTCTGTACAGCCTAATCACGGATTCTCTAAGTGTGTACATTTGGAGAATCTTCCCGTTAACATTAAGGAGATTAACTACTACGGTGTTGGGCATGTTGGTTGGGCGCACGGCAATGCACTTGTTTCCAGGAGGCACTCAAGCCCTACAAGGTCGACATCTTACAGCCCTATGTATGGCTAGCTCCCCCCCCCTCCGATTTCTTTTTCCATGGACGATAACACTCATCTCCATAGGGATCGGCTAATCGACGAATACACAGAGAGGATATTCTGCATAGGATGGAATTTCCCGAGAGATCTCTGGACCTGAACCCAACAGAGCATATCTGGGACGCTCTGGTAAGAGCGCTTGCAAGCAGCCAGCCTCCTCAGAACCCTTCCGGGACTCCGACGAGCCTTCGTGCACGAGTGGCACTTATTGCCTCAAACTCATTCACAGCCTTGTAAAGAGCTCGTTGTGCGAGCTGCGTCGCTATTCGGGGTAACCACACTCCCTATTAGCCCTTCGAAATTCGCACCACTTGCTGCATCACTTTTGGTCCGCCATTCTCTCATGTGCATGGTTCCTCCTCATGCGGTGACATTACTTTTCCGTTGTGGATCGCTGCGTTATCG
The DNA here is from genome assembly GCA_039090855.1 of Macrothele yani. Classification (NCBI taxonomy): domain Eukaryota; kingdom Metazoa; phylum Arthropoda; class Arachnida; order Araneae; family Macrothelidae; genus Macrothele; species Macrothele yani. The sequence goes on along the minus strand of CM077015.1, from coordinate 44,590,959 downwards.
AGGTGTGTCCGTACCAACTATCATTCAACTCTGTCGTGCTGATTTTGAGTTACTTACGATTGTGTTTGTCACGTTAATTTTGAACACCAGTATAGTTATTCGCAAGTAAAAACCTGCACGTCACGTGGATTCAACATTTCGAAAAAAAAAGGGCATCCATGTTATATTACATAGCAAAGGAATTTCGTGCAGCGTGAACCGTCTAGTTGGTACGAAAGCTAAATATCAAGGACCAGCACAGTTCGTTCTGCGACTGTCATCCAGAAAGTGAAGACGTTTGTGTCGGGACCAAACCCATGGACAAAGCATCATTAAAACGCAGACGGCGGAAGTGTCTGTAGGAGCCGTTGAGACCGTAATCCAGTTACTTAAATCGGCGGCATAGGAGGTGTTCCCGTCTTTCTCCTATTTGAAAATTTTGCTATCACAGCAAGCACCTCCACGATTTTGTTGAGGTATTCTTAGTTATGTTACCACAGGCAAAATGAGCTACATTTGAGCCTACAAGTTACAGCTCTACATACACTATGTAGACTAAAGTATTATGATGTATCTACATACGCAAAAACACTTGCGTTTTGATAAACGGGCTTGCAGGAGTGGGGAGTTGTGTGTGCTCTGTATAGGATTGCTTCGTACGCATGCCAGAACTTCATCGGAAGTGACTATACCTCTCAGAGCTGAATTCATAGATTTCGTTTACTCATGTGGCGTCAAATCACGACGCTCCTCTCAGTCAGTATGCAGAATTTCCGCTGTTCCGGTATTCAAAAATTCCACTGTTGCTAATGTCCATCGTTGTAAAACAGATTGTGCCACTCATCGAAGCCGCGCCCTGAGAGGCCGTATAAACAGTAATCGTGTCAAATGATGCTCAGTGCGGCCTGTGAATAAGAGACGCAATGTCTGTCACAGATCTGGCCGGCGAATTTTTTTTTTTTTTTTTATTGGGAGGTTTAACGACCACCGTGAGCAACTCAATGGGCTATAAGCAGTCGCCCGTCCCTAATTTAGGGTCACTGGTTCCAGGGAAGGGAGAGAACCAGTGCCGTAAGACAAACACAACATCCATGCCTCACCGGGATTCGAACCCGGACCCCGTTCGGACGAATAATCAGAGGCCATCGCTTAGACCACTGCGCCACCGGGGCGGCCCGGCGAAATTACCCAGAGCACTGGAACAGCTATTTGCATTAGAACAGTCCGTCGAGAACTGTATGCCCCCGTTACTAAGCTACGGAGCTGCATGCCAACGGTTGCCAACCATATAACAGTAGAGAGGCAATGCCACACAATGGTGCCTCGCTCGCCGTTTGTGGACAACAGAAGTGTCAAGCGACTAATCTTGCTGTTCGATCTTTATTTTGGATGCAAGAATTTGGTGTGGCGTTTGCCCGAGAACGCTGTCAGGGGATACTGCATTGTCCCTACAGTCAAATTTAGAGGGAGATCTTCGATAGTGTGGGGCTGTTTCTGCTGGGAAGGACTCAGTTCGTTTGTTGTAGTGTCCTCCAGCATAACTGCCGCCAGGTACGAAGACATTCCGAAATATTTCCAGCCGCCAGGGACGGCGAACCTATGGTACGCCTATCACTAGATGTCACACGAACAGGATTTTGGTAGCACGCAGGTAAGAAAACATTAAATAAAAGTTCAGTTTAAAAAAAGAAAATTTCGACAGCATGTATATAGTGTGTTCTTGCAAATAATCGAGCCCTGACAAGGAAATTAATCTAGCCAAGAAGTGTCTTCCAAAGAGGTAGTGAAGTCAACCTCACTTTATTTAATCGCCTTATGCATTAATCCCAAAAGACAAGAGTTACGCGCACACTTATTTTTAGTTTTATCATCCCCCTTCCTATGGACTTCCACCACATGAAGTCCACACCTGCGTCGGCTCAAGCCTCCCTCTCCAATGACACAGGAAGACGCGCATGAGACGGCGAGTTCCCACGAGACCTGAAAGTAATCTTGAACAAAATGCCGCCCCGGTGGCGCAGTGGTCTAAGGCGCTGGCCTCTGATCATTCGTCCGTAAGAGGTCCGGGTTCGAATCCCGGTCAGGCACGGATGTTGTGTTTGTCTTACGGCACTGGCTCTCTCCCTTCCCTGGAACCAGTGACCCTAAATTAGGGACGGGCGACTGCTTATAGCCCATTGAGTTGCTCACGGTGGTCGTTAAACCTCCAATCAAAAAAAAAAAAATCTTGAACAATGAACTGAGTGATTTCAGATTTATAACTTCGCAACACCGCGACGCCAGTCCAGAGCTTCAGTTTGTCAGTGAAAATGATTTGTTTGTAGTGCTAGTAATTCCTCTTGTGTATTGAAATGCTTTCTGTGCTGGTGTTTTTGTATCCGTACCATACAAACACGTTTATGTGCAGAAAAAACAAACTTAAAGATAGTGGCAGAGTATTTCAAGAACAGTGGACATCGGAGTTCGGAGTGATTAAAAAATAAAACAGGCTTTCTGTTGCTTGAGTAAAGAAGCAGTGTCCCCGCACATTCAATGTAATGCGTCATTTCGAGAGGAATCAAAAATGTTTGCTCCGTGTCAAATGAAGAAAGATAGGAGTACATTTCGAAAAACAATCAAATTGTTTCGCACCATCTTTCAGGCCAAGGTATATCACTGCGGCTAGTTTTCATCTACCTCGCTGCATAGCACAGTATGGGAAACCCGCTTTGTGACGGGGTCTTTGTGAAGACTGCTTTCTTTGCCACATCAGATACATTTGAAGATTTTTCCCAACAAACAACACATTGTGAATAGGATTAAGGACATGCCAGCCTACAGGAACACTGTCAAAGATAGAATAACAAGAAGAGTGAAAATGTTTCGAACCAAATTAAGTCTGATTTGGACAACGCCGATATGTCTTCAATATGTCTTGATAAAAGTACCAATGGAACGTCACAAGCAAGCTCAGCTGTTTTTGATAGATTTCCTTGTGGAAATGTAATGAGGGAGGAATTAAATTGCTGAGTTTCCCAACAACGACTAGAGGGAGAGATGTGTAAAGTGAAGCAAGAATTTATAGTAAAAATGGGAACTGACTTAAATAAAATAGTATGTGACCGATGCTGCTCCAAATATGGTGGGTAAACTTAATGGGTTTATAAAATTTATTGGCGAAGAAAAAGTTCAGCACGCTATTGCGTAGTTCTATTACATTTTGCACCAGGAGGCACTGTGGGCGGAAGAAAGTTGCAAGTTCTTTGAAAGTGTATGCTCAGTGGTAACTAAAATTGTGATCTTCATATGTGCACGTACTTTGAATAATCGCCAGTTCTCTAATATGTTAGATGAGGTGGAATCGCATGTACAATAATGTTCACTGGCTGAGTCGTGGACAAGTTTTAAATAGGTTTATCGAGCTTTTGGATGAAATTCGCTTCTTCTTAACGGAAAAGCAACAAGAATTCCCAGAACTCACTGATCCAATTTGGCTGTGCAATTTAATGTTTTTCAGTGATTTTTTTTCGTCAAGTATTCGGAAACGGAAGATATTATTCAGAAACCGAATAATTGATCCGGAAACGAAATGAATGACTCGGAAACCGAACGAAAGAAATATTAAGTGGAAGAAAGTGCCCCGTTGACCCCTGAAGTTCAGGCCTTAGACTCAGTGGTCTCTCTCCATCACAGTAATTAGCCCCTGGAGTCTATAACATTACCGCACAGCACAGTGATTAAGCGACTGTACTTCAAAAGACCATACTCTAGCCAGGTTTTTATTGCGGGCGCCGACCACTTCCAATTGTCGTCTACGGTCTTAGAGTACCACGCTGATATTTTCTGGACACTGTCTGCATTTTGACCCTATAGACATTATGGTGACATTTTGACTGTCACCACTTTTACCATCGACATTATGACCGCACAGGTTGCATTCGACGCGATAAAAAGCTGGCGAGGTATAGTCTTGAGGTACCATCGCTTAATCACTGTGCTGTGCGGTAACGTCATAAACTCCAGGGGCCGAACGACTGTTATGGAAAGAGACATCACTGAGTCGACGTCCTGAGCTTCAGGAGTCAACAGGGCACTTTCTTCCGCTTCATATTTCTTTCATTTGGTTTCTAAAACTGGTTTCTGAGTCATTCATTTGGTTTCTAATACTGGTTTCTGAGTCATTCATTTGGTTTCTAATAGTGGTTTCTGAGTCATTCATTTAGTTTCAAGAATTTTAATCTGCCAAGTCTTTGAAACTATTTCAACCGAAATTAAGTCAAGATTTTTGGTTGCGTGTTTTCTTGATTACAGCCATTGCAGAAACAAAGCATTTGATTCCGTTTTGTACACTGTATTTACGCACACATGTTTCCGTCGCATTTTACATATTAAATCTAAGTGCAGAAAAGGAATGAACTGTGCTGAAGGATTAGTATTTCTACAACTTTGCCAAACATCCTTCGTATAGCTAAATTTCGTTGTAAGCAATGAAAATTGTAATTTAAATCTAAATCAATATTTTTACTTTCCATGTACGTAAGAGTTTCATTTACAAAAGGGTCCGATTATTAGTTTCTTTTTGCAGAAAAAGGAATATTTTTGCTACTTAAGCCAAAAATGGCTGATCTTGGACATTTTTAAAAGTTATAATGGACTTCATCTAATATTAAAAGGGACTTTACTGATCAGGAACACTATTTTAAAGAAAAATTGGATATAAGGAATACAGACATCCCACATGCATTTAAAACGTAACCACGATTGTCAAAATATTACTGAAGATTCGCTCAAAATATGTTTTTACCAAATGTTTAAAATCACAGTTCAAGATCTGAGAATGTTGAAGACAAAATAATATCGTAAAGGTAATCTCAGGCGGACAGAACAGAGTAAATGTCAGCTCGAAAACTGATTTTATCGGTACAACCAAGCGGTCTTTTAAGGGCATGAAAACACGAGATATTTCATCATTAGTTAAAACTTAGTTTTGTTTTACGATTTCACAAAAAATCGTTTCAAAAAGTAATGTCTTTAATATTACGCAGAATTTCAGATCTGACAAATAAATTCTTCCAAAAAAATTAAAGCTTAAACATTCATGGGCAAATACACGCAAATTCATTTTTTACGCTCAGAACCTTTTCTTCGAGTTGATGAACCACTTTTGTCAATCCTGACTTTCAACAATAATCGTAAGGAGACAAATATTAATGTACTTCAGAAGCTGACGTACCTAGGGTCAGAAGCAATTAACCTAGTATATGGTGTTGTAGGCTCTACTTCATAAATTATTTCCCCCAAAACGAGTCTTTCCGGATGCATGAAAAGAAACAGCAGCTCACGAAGGAACCACTGTAGTTTGTTACCCCACATCAATCATCTGCGAGACGTTTGGAACTTCTATACAATTTCTTACAGACAAAAATTAAACAACAATTTAAGCCTCACAATCAACTGTCTAACAAAACGTAATAAGATTTCGACATCTTACGTAAGATGCCTCATCTCTTTCACTTCAAAGTTTGTTACATCTGAGACTCTTCTTTTTCACTTCAAGGTTTAAGAATTTAATTTTGGGGATGGCTTATTAGAATTCACTTAACTTGCGAACAGAGATCTTCAAGTAAATAAACCAACACGTTTTATATGCAGTTATACTTAACTGATGAATAGAAAACAGACAATTATATTTTTAAAAACACTGAGGGTAAAAAGTCTGTCCCGTGATTAGTCTTTCTGCATGCAAACGCTCCGTAATTTTCGAAACAGTATATTGATCAACGTACAGACACTTGAGTGGCAATGGATTGTACACACTGCAAGAAGAATTGACCACCGTTCGACAACTGAAATATTGTACTAGATACCAAAAAAACAGGAAGACCCACAAAAACACGCGAGAGATGGGTGAATGAAGTTCAGTAGCAAGTAGGAGTGAACTGGCGCGAGACAAAGTTGTGGAGGAGACCATCTGCAGTAGACTGAGAATTGCTGATGGTAAGTACAGTAGCTGTATAAATGCAGCTACGAGTGTATTCCTTAACTAATAAAAGGAAATGATATTTGTTTAAACAATTAATGTAAATAATTTCGGTCTCTTGGTCTTTCTGAATAAAGACATCCTAAGTTCCAAAGTAGTATGTTGTTTGGTAGAAACAAGTCTTACCTTTTTTTTTGCAAGAAAAATCAGTCAGCCTTTCCAAACAGTCTCGAATATATCTCCCTAAACTAATCGGGTGTTTACCATATATCTTTTGCAAGAAATTTCGCAACTAAATCTCCCCTTCTGGTGTATTAATTTCTATCTGGTGTATTAATTTCTATCTGGTGGATATCTTTGGAACTAATTACATATCAGCGGCCGACTGACTGTCCATAAACGGCCATGGAAACCGTTCTTGTGCGGCCCACTTTTGAGAAAATTGGCTTTGTACACCATCCCTAAAATAGCGGGATGTCAGCATCATCGTTTACTTTCTAAACATCTTTTCAGCACAAGTCTACGAAGCATTGAGATTGTTTTTGTGTAGGCAATAATTAACACTTTTACCCCATTTACTGGACCGCAGATCCCTATTAAAATTTAATGTAAAAACAAAATTTCTTCCGCCACTGAGAAGCAATAGACAAGCTATGTTCTCAGAGAGACTGTTTAAAATTTTACTCCAATCTTATGAATTTTTTTTAGATAACTGAATTCAGAGTTTGTAAGAGTTTTTTTTTTCTTTTAGTGAGAACAGAAATCCAAATGTGCCAGAAATTAATGATTTTTTCAAGACTTACCCTTAATAAAATTACAAAAATCAAAATCTGTTAAAAATTAAAAATGTCCAGAACTAAGTATTTCAGAGTAAAATGAGAGAATGAAAATATGCGAAAATTAGATTTTATTCAATTACTTTCAAATGGAAAAAGTAGTTTTGCTGTTCCTGAAAGACTTTCCAGACCTGTATTTAAAGGATTCGTGTAACTCTAAAACCCCAACTAAAAGTAGTAAATTAGATGCAGATCTCGTTGAAATAAAAACAAGTTAGTAAAATTATGCAATGCATTGATTATGATACGCTTTCCAACATACCAGAAATCATTACTCAAAGTTATGAGGATAATGGCTGTGGAATAAATCTCGCTCTCGTGCCCTGACCTTTAACTCCGTTTCGATGATCTTCAACAGAACCGGTTCAGTATACTTCCGGAACAACATACAAAAGTTTTGTCGCAATCAATGCATTTTTACGCAAGTTATGACGCATAAGTGCAATGGAGTGGATCCCGATCCTATGTCCTGACCTTTGACCCCATTTCGCCCATTTTCAATAGGTTAGTCCCCAAGTGATTCCCTACCACATACTAAAATTTCATCGAAATCGAACCATTTTTACGCGAGTTATCGTGCGGTCGGACGGACAAAGCTAGGGCATATACGCTTCTTCAACTTACGGTTGGAAAGCGTAAACAAATTGAAAAAAATATGCATAGGAAAAGCAGCAACCCAAAACTTTTACCTCAGGTGAACCTTAATGCAGTCAGTGTTTGTATCAGTAGAAAAATAAAGCTCGTCTTGCGCACGATTAATATCTTTTTTTAAATGGTTAAAAAAACATTAGTTAAAAACCTTATATATATATATGGGATGTAAGGTCAGGTGATGCGTAACATCACAGCCTCTCCTTGACAAATGTCAACCCCGCCTTCTCGTGGTACATCCTGTTCCCACTAAAGGGGCTCTGACGACCGCCAATAGCGGTATAACTATACCATCGGGATCAGAGGAAATTCTATCCCACACTCACCAACCCGCTTGGCCAGCGTGATGAGTTATGGCCAAACCCTCCAAAATGACTCCACAACTTAAATCTTGGCCCTCAGTCTCCGGCAGCTGGAATGTACCTGGTCAAGGCAGCGGCCAGTGCGACATGAAGGCAGAGGGTGCTAAGAATACCCGGAGGACCGGACTAGGCTGCCATCTGATGCTGACCTTGGCAACGTTACAATGGACGCTCCCTATCTTCTGATTCAAGGCTTCTTGAATTGGAAGAGGAACTACAAAGGATCAAGTGGGACATCGTGGGGGCTAAGTGAGGTAAGGAGAAAAGGAGAAGATCTCATCGAACTGAAAAGTGGACATCTCTTCTACTATCGTGGGACAGATACTGGCAGAACTAGTGGTGTTGGATTTATAATAAACAAGAAACTGAAGGATAAAGTGGTAGAAGTTGAAAGTTCCTCTGACAGAGCTGCAAGACTCGTTATCCAACTATCGAGAAGATACCAGGCTCAGATTATTCAAACTTATGCACCCACCACAAGTCATCCTGAAGAAGAAATTGAAGAATTTTATGAGGAAATTTGTCATCTAAATAATAAAGGTAAGCAGCACTTGAAAATAATTATGGGAGATTTCAATGCAAAAATAGGGCAACGGCAACAGAATGAAACTTCAGTAGGTAAATTCGGTCACGGCAACAGAAACCAGCGTGGAAATACTCTCGTAGAGTTTGCAGAGGCAGAAGGGTTTTTCATCTTGAACTCCTTCTTCAAGAAAAAGCCACACAGGAAATGGACATGGAGACATCCAAATGGGACGACAAGTGAAATTGATTTTATTATGTGTAACAAAAAATTCGTCATAGATGACTGCAGTGTGCTAAACAAGTTCAACACAGGTAGTGACCATAGATTGGTGAGATGTAAGATGCACCTCAACACTAAACTTGAACGTGGCAAGCTCATAAGACAAACAAAATCTATTGACATAACCAACCTTAAAAAACACCATAATACCTTCAAGTTGGAACTGAAGAACAGGTTCTCTGCTTTAGAAGGCCTAACATCGGAAGAAGTGGACATCTCTGAAGTTAACAGAAAAGTAACCAAAGCTCTTATGGAAACGGCAACAAAATTAGCTGGGTCTAAGAACAAGTTGCATGTAAATAAATTATCAGGAAAACGAAAATGTTGATGCAAAAAGAAGAGAGATGAGGAAAACTAAAGAAGATGTGACGTCCAAAGTGGAATATATAGAGCTATGCAAGACAGTACGAAAAAGTATCACTGAAGACGTAAGAAACTTCAACTGTGAACTAGTGAGGAAAGCAATTGAAAACAACCAAAGCCTAAAGATAGCAAAGGGACATCTCAGTAAGGGAAGAAAACAGATTATGGTACTGAGAAAAGAAGATGGTTCTGTAACAAGAAATAGAGGCGAAATTGTGACAAGAGTGAAAGATTTCTACTCCAAATTATATGAAAGGGATGATACATACACTCCAGACATCATGAAAGATACCAGTACCAGAGTTCCTCCAGTCCTTCCAGCAGAAGTTGCACATGCAATCAAGAACATGAAGCAAGGAAAAGCTCCAGCCGAAGATGGAATTACTGTAGACATCATACAAGAAGCAAGTGCAGAAATCGAAACAGTACTCGCCCAAATTTTCACTCGATGCCTTAATGAAGGAAAGATTCCTGAGGATTGGAACACCGCTACAATGATCCTGCTACATAAGAAAGGTGACATTGAGGATCTCGGAAACTACAGACCTATCAGCCTCCTATCAGTAGTTTATAAAATCTTCACTAAAGTTCTTTCACACCGCTTGAAGGTAACACTGGACATGGCTCAACCGAGAGAACAAGCTGGATTCAGGAGTGGCTACAGCACAATAGATCATATCCATGTGCTGAGAGAACTAATTGAAAGAGCGAGGGAATATGAACTTCCATTGTGCATGGCTTTTATAGATTATGAAAAAGCCTTTGATTCGGTGAAACCATCAGCAGTTACAATGGCTCTGAAAACCTGCGGTATTGAAGATGCATACATTAATATTATTAATAACATCTATGAAAATGCAAGTGCAAAGATTAGGCTGTTTGAAAATACAACACACATAAAAATTGGAAAGGGAGTGAGACAAGGTGACACCATATCTCCGAAGCTCTTTAATGCCACATTGGAGGGTGTTTTTCAGTCACTGAGCTGGGAAAACAAGGGGATAAAGATTAATGGAGATTATCTAACCCACCTTCGTTTTGCTGATGACGTAGTCATTTTTGCAACAACCCCATCAGAGCTGCAGAGTATGATCCAGGAACTTGCTGACAAGAGTAAAGAAGTGGGATTAAAAATGAACTTTCAGAAGACAAAAGTGATGTTCAATGCTTTTACAAGAAATGAAGATTTATCGATTGATGGAGAAAAGCTGGAGATAACAGATACGTACGTTTATCTTGGACAGCAGATATCAAGTGAGGGTCACATTGATGAAGAAATTAATCGGCGTACAAAACTTGCCTGGAGAGCTTTTGGAAGAAACAGCATAATTTTCAAGAGCAATATGCCATTATGTCTTAAAAGATAAGTGTTTGATCAATGCATCCTTCCAGTGCTTACGTATGGTGCAGAGACGTGGACCTTAACTAAAAGAGACATACAAAGGCTGCAGACAACTCAAAGCAGCATGGAGAGGTGCATACTTGGTGTAACCAGGAGAGATAAGAAGGGGAACTTGTGGATCCAAAAAATGACAAGAGTGGAAGACATCATGATCAGAGTTAAATCCCTGAAATGGCAATGGGCTGGACATACTGCCAGAAGGACAGATCATCGATGGACAGCCGAAATTTTAGATTGGATTCCAAGGGACAGGAAAAGACCCAGAAGAAGACCACATGGGAGATGGGTGGATGAAATTCGAAAGTATGCAGGGGTGACATGGAGGAGACTGGCACAAGACAGACCGTTGTGGAGGAAACTTGGGGAGACCTTCGTCCAGCAGTGGATTGATAATGGTTGACAATGATGATGATGATGATATATATATACACGAGATCTTTCGCGTCAGCAATTAACTAGTCTTCAGATGTGGTCGCCTACTATTAAGCAATGTTTACGTCACTAAGTGTTCACAAAACACTAAAATTGTAATATTAGGTGAGTGTCCACTATTCATAGTTCAGATTGTACCTCCCCATCTGCCAAGGTTTTCCAAGTTAGCGGGATTACAGTAGGGTAATCGTCATTACAACACATGTGTTTTAACTTGTGAATCAGTAAGCTTTCGGGACAGTAGCAAACAAGATTTTAATCTTGGAGCCCCAATCTTGGCCTCTGCCCAGAGCGGATAATGAGTACCGCGTGAACACAATCTTGACAGGGCTGTGGTGGGAGAACCAGACTTTAAATTATACTTATGCTCTGAAATTATGCAACTAAGATTGCGGGATGTAAAGCCCACGTAAATCCTGTCGGTTTCATCTGGTTCAGTCGCTTTAAGAGGAATGGCATAAACCCCATAACGATACTCCATTGGCACTGAATCCTTGTCGTTTTTGATTAAAGTCAAAATGTTGTTAGCTCTGACTCCAAAGCGGCGTATATTTTGTAGATGTTCTTTAAGACACTGGTAACACGTGGAATGTACTGCAACGAAGTAACATACTTAGTACATATACGTTCCTAGACTTAGGTCGAGGAAAAAGGTGTCACTATTCAGCGAAATAGCCTGACCATATCCAATCGGGGATAACCATACAAGGCAGCCAATTTTTTAATCTTGAAAAATTCAGCATTACGAAGTTGGTTGGAGGAAGAGTGAGAAAGTTTTTTCTGAAGTCGTCAAAGTGGGGAAAAAATTTCGCCGTTTTAGCCTAAATTGGTTTTCTTCGACAAGAATATTGAAGTATATACTTTTTTTTTCCTTGAGTTAGCACAAGGTCTACCGGTCCAGAATATGGCTATGGCGGCCCACCAGGAATTCTCCCGGTGTCCCAGCCCGCGCCTGTTATATATAATGTACAAGCCGTCGCCCGTACCTAAATTAGAGCAACTGCTCTAAGAAACACTAGCCATGCTTCACCGGGATTCGAACTCATCTCTGACGAGTTATTTAGCAGCCAGCGTTTCTTACCGGCCACCGGGGCGGCAATTAGTTTGCTTCCGTATAACCCACCCCCCACGTTTCAGGACCCGTGCCTAATTCCAAGGTATATCATTCATTAAATCCAATGAAATAGGTATCCTCCTTTGCACCTTTTGATTGCTTTCTTTCCGAAATCTTAATGAAGCTAAAGGATTTTAGCCAATTACGAACTTCGCTGAAAATTAGAACTGGTGCATTATGGAGTTCCGTTAGAGAAAAGGTTGTTTCTATTAACGGCAAAAATTTTGATCAATTTGAATCCCTTAATCTTATTCTATAAAGCGGTTGATATAACCAGGTCACTCCAGTCTAATTTCCGAACATGAACTTCGTGATATTACGCACGTTTACGCAATCTTTTACTGCTTTGCCTCCCGGTGTCCGAGATGCCTGATTCGCAGACTTCTGGCTAATTGTCAACGACAGGGCTTATATAAAGTTTCAGAAGAGGTATGGATAGTGTGCGTATCATATGACGCTGCCTCTGTCTCCTCCGGGGAACCAGAGGCTCCAAAATAGACTGGCGACCCCTTCTAGACTTGCTTGACTATTGTTAAACCCGGAAGCAAAGAAAATATTTTCCACAAGTTCTAAATTTCATTCCAAACAGCCTTTAACACGGTTTTTACATATCCATTGTAGGATTTCGTTTACCAGCAACATTTCGGCATACGTATAAATGCCAAAGAATGTCATTCTTGTACTACTTCTTTATTTGACGGTACTGTCTACACTATCTATACGATGTGTTCTCTCCTACAAGCTGGAAGGAGAATTCCTTTTTGCGCAGGACAGGTTTCATATCTGATCACTCACATTTTCCTGATGCATAGTTTCCTACCCGGAGAAATAAATATCTTTGGGTTTCACACGAAATATTTGTTTATAGAATGCGGATTAGAAGACTTCGGATTGGTGGAACATAAGCCTAATGAAGATTTTTCGTAAGTTTCCCCACTTTTTCTGGCAAGCAGATTTCTTGCTAAGAAATAAACTGTTTTTACATTTCTTGTGATTAGCGTTTCGAAAATATAGGCTCACAAATTTTTTAAACCGGTAAATATAGAACATATATTTTCCCCATTTCACCGATATACAACTGTTCCGCTGCGTGTCATAAGCTCCTAACTTCAATGTTTTAGCAGATGGATTGCAAAACTGCTTCTAACATTAAGTGAATAGCTATGACTATGACCTAGATTATCCATACAGTCGGATTTTTCGAATGCATAGTAAGTGGTTATTAGATCTTTTATGCGATTGGAACCGGTAGATTGGAAAATTCTCTGGAAAAGTGAGCAAGATTTCTGCGATTCTGCTAGTGTGCAATTTTTCAGTTACATGGCAACAGAACACAACATAGGGTATTGTACTCGAGTGAATTTTATGTCTTCGTGGCAGAGGCTCCATGTGTTGCGGCAATACTGACAAACATCTTAAAATTGAATGCAGTTGTTCGTTTTCCTTTGGTCAAAAGTGAGCTTGTTACCCACGTTATGGTAATTTGAAACATCAAATATGTTTAAATGACAATTGCATTTTTAAGCAGTGGAAGCACTCAGAACTGTTCATGCACTTCGACGTGACTGCGCTCAATTCGTTTTCGTAGTAAATACTGACGATCTTTTCACTATCGTAAATACGTCTGTTTCAAGGGTGATTTCAGTAGGCCAAAGCAATTCAGAAAACTATTCGTTCCGGATGTGGAGCGGAACAAATGGTTGTTCGCCAAGATCTTTTCCGTTAGGGATTATTTCAGCATTCTTTTCGAAACAGTTTTATCTGTAAATAAATACGCGCTAAAAACGGTTCTAATTTTAATCCGGCTTTGCACATCCTGACATGGAATGAAAACACTTATCTGAAAATTGCTTAAAGCAGGAAACGCTAGCTAGACATCACCTGGCATTTCAAGAGCGTTCCATTCATTTTCAGTTGCCTCAAATAAAATTCATTTCATGCTTACTTTAGTTGAAATGAATAATAAATTGTATAAGCATATTTTGGCGATACTGAGAGTCTTAAAAGCTTTAAATACGATTTTTTTTTTTGATTGAAGGTTTAACGACCACCGTGAGCAACTCAATGGGCTATAAGCAGTCGCCCGTCCCTAATTTAGGGCCACTGGTTCCAGGGAAGGGAGAGAGCCAGTGCCGTAAGACAAACACAACATCCATGCCTCACCGGGATTCGAACCCGGACCCCTTCCGTGCGAATGATCAGAAGCCATCGCTTAGACCACTGCGCCACCGGGGCGGCTTTAAATACGATTACACAATTATGTAAATAGAAAAAAAAATCCCCTTTAAGAAAATAATTTCTCCTTTATTTGCATTCCCGCCGATCGAGGCGTTCTTGTATATATTTGTATGCATTATGGTGCTTTTTATGTATTCCACCACAAGTTAACTGCACCCCAGTTTCATGACGAATCGTTGAACAAACTGACGACATTGGGATTTATGTTAAAGATATGTATTACATTTTGAGGCACCTTCTGAAAACTTGGAAAAACATCTCGTGGTATTAACGCACAGTTGCAATGAAGTCTCATGACAAACAGTTAAACAAAATCAAGAAAGCAATATACACTGAGTGATCACTGAATTACAAGGCCACCTAATACTTGGAAAGTCCTCTTTTCGCCCTCAGTACAGCAGCTATCCGTCGTGGCATCGATTCAACATACACTGAGTTATCATTGAATTAAGACAATCTACTTAATACTTCGTAGGTCCTCCTTTCACCCTCAGTACAGCAGCTATCCGTCATGGAATCGATTCAATAAGATGCCGGAAGCAGTTGGGAGGTATGGTCAACCAGGTTATGCGTAATGCGGCCTCTAATGCTGGTACAGAGGTGATTGGTTTATCCAAACGCCAGATTTTCTGTTCCACACTGTCCCACAAGTGAACTATTGGATTCATATCAGGGGAGTTCGTAGACTAATCGATATGCTGGAAATCTGAACTGTGTTCCTCAAACCATTCCTGCACAACATTGGACCTGTGGCTTGGTGCATTGTCATCTAGAAAGACAACGTCGCCATTCGGGAGAAAGAGCAACATTGCTGGATGTACAGAGTCAGCAAGCAATTCACGATAGTGGGCAACAATCATACGTTGCTCCAGGGATCCAGGTTCCTGCTAGGTAAACATGCCCCGTCCTATACAACAGCCTTCACCTGTTTGCACTATGGAAACCATGCAGGATGGATCGAGTACCTCATGTAGTTTGCGCCAAATACGTAAACGACCATCCACCGAGTGAAGTAAAAGACCGCGACTTGTCAGACCAGCACACCTTCCAATCATCCGACGTCCTATTTGCATGATCTTTGCACCAGGCGAGTATTTTGCGCCCATGAACCGTGGTAAGGAAAGGATGTAGTTGAGATGGTCTGGTGTTATAGCCCATACGTGTGAACGTGCGCCGTATGGGTTATAACACCAGACCAATTTTGGGGGCACTAGTTCCAAGGAGGGGAGGGAGCCAGTGTAAGACGAGTCTCACCCGTGGCTGGAATCTGGGCCCATTCCGACGAATGGTCATAAGCTAGCGCTTATACCTCTGTGCCGGCATAAGAACAGTGATTACTCTGTCAATAGGAGAAATGGCCGTAGTAGTTTTAGTTTTCAATACTGTGAAATGCCAGTTGATAAAGTACACCTATGCTTGTCACAAATTGATCACTCCAACATGTGAGACTTGCAGGCCAGGCAGACAGCTCATTCACATCCGTTAACATTCGATTGAGGAGTCTGAATGGGCAGAAAGTAATCTGAACCACTATGAACGAGGCATAATTTGCACCAAGCGTACGGACTGAAGCATCTTCTAAACGGCAGTACTCTTGGAATTTTCACGCACAACAGTAACAACAAGGGTTTACTACGTATTAATGGTGTGAAAGGCAAAAATCTTACATTTGTCTGCAATCCTGTGGACAAAAACAGCGAGTGGATCAGAGGGGTCGAAAGGAGGCTGGTGAAATGGTCGTGGACTGTAGTCATTCAAAACACTGTCCAATAAGCAGTGATTTTGAAGATTTCCCTCTGGAAGCAAATGTTGAATTCTGTAGAGAAGTGCCAGGCTCCGGCCCATGTGTTTGCTTGCACGATCTTCGACAGTTCATTTCTCATCCACACGCTGTTGCAGAACCGCAGATTTATTTTTTTGCATGTGGAACATTTACATACAACCCATGTCACTGTTACGCGTGAAGACCCCAAGAGGATGGCAATTTGGGAAATGCACGAACCGCCACTCCTGGTGCCAACTATCATGTGTCGTTCACAATTGCTCAGTTCACTTTTTTTGCATATTCCGATCCCTAAATCGAAAGCTAACTGATGCTTGACAAGCTGGTTTAAGACTAAGTAGTGGTATTTACGACTGAGACCCTAATGTATAATAAACCTGCTGCTCTGTTGAAACCGTATGGGCGAACACACGTGCTTTCCGAGCGGTGTTTCATAGTATTTAGCATCAATGTTTCATTTTTCAGTAGTGCAATACGAGCTCCTGAAAACCTTTTGCCACAATACCATAAGCATTTACTCAAAGATACTCGACTTTAATTATTAAAGGGTAGGTAGGTTTAAATTTGGCAGCATCAACGTAGCCTTTAAGTAGTCAGCAGCGCAGAAAATGGTGGACATTTCTGAAAGATATTTTGATTCGAAAACTTTTACTCTAGGGAAAGCTTGCTTTCAAGTCTAAGTTCTTGCAAAAATAACCAGATTCCATCTGCAAGCTCTTATATATAAATAAGTTTGGAATGCGAGAGACTTTTCAAACTGCCTGTACAGACTTAACCCTGGAAGGGAAACGCGGGACACTGAGTGCCCCACGAAAATTAAGTTCGGCCGGGGGATGCCCGATGAATAATTAATTACTCCTTAAAGTTTGTTTTATGTGTTACTAAGAAAATATTCAACTAAATGTTTTGAAATCTATTTTTTATTGGGGTACTCAGTGTCCCACGTTTCCCTTCCGAGGTTAAGTGGAAAGTTTCTTGCAGCGCTTCATTGGTGTACATATGTCAGTGAACGTATTCCCTTCCTGAAAGAATTCTAAAATAAGGTGACACGTTTGTATCAGTCCTAGATATTGAGAAATCATTCATATTCTGTTTAACACAGGGAAGGATGGTGTACTGTCGTGTCTGTTACAACAAGGGGGAAAGAACGTGGCACACACTGTGGACTCTTAATATAGCACAGATTGGTGAAGCCTTGTTTGGCGAGACACTAATGAATAAGTTCAAGAAATACCGCATTCGAATGAAGATGCTTTAAAAAGGCATTAATTCACAGCAAGATTGAAAGGCGGAAGTTGTAAAAAGCATCTGCTTTTTCCTGCTGTCCCTAAAAGCAAGCGAATGAAGATGCTTTAAAAAGGCATTAATTCACAGCAAGATTGAAAGGCGGAAGTTGTAAAAAGCATCTGCTTTTTTCCTGCTTTCCTTAAAAGCAAGCGAATGAAGATGCTTTAAAAAGGCATTAATTCACAGCAAGATTGAAAGGCGGAAATTGTAAAAAGCATCTGCTTTTTTCCTGCTGTCCCTAAAAGCAAGCGAATGAAGATGCTTTAAAAAGGCATTAATTCACAGCAAGATTGAAAGGCGGAAGTTGTAAAAAGCATCTGCTTTTTCCTGCTGTCCCTAAAAGCAAGCGAATGAAGATGCTTTAAAAAGGCATTAATTCACAGCAAGATTGAAAGACGGAAGTTGTAAAAAGCATCTGCTTTTTTTCCTGCTGTCCCTAAAAGCAAGCGAATGAAACTTATTCGCATATGGATCAGGTTGTTACAACATTGATATACACTGAACAATAACGGTTGCAAACAAAATCGTATGAAATCACATTTATTGGCGTCCGCCATAACATTGTTGTAAAAGTAAACAACTTGTTTCGTGACATTCCGGTACTGGGACGTCCCCGGTGGCGGAGTATCTGAGACATTGGCTTCTGACGGTCAGCAATGAGCCTGGATTCCAGTCTTGAATAAGGTACGCGTGGTGTTGTCTGATTAGCCTTTCTTTTCCCTGAAAACAGTGGCCGTATGTTTGGAGCAGATGATTGCTTACATCATTAAGTTCTTTTTGGTCGAATATATACTGTTCTCTCACCCTACCGATATATGTCGGCACGTTTGCAATTTAAGAGTATTTCTAGGTAGCGGATAACGACCACTGAAATGCTAAGGACTATAATCAGTGGTCTGTGTTCAATTCGAGGCCACTGGTTCCTGGAAAGACGACAGACAGTGCTGCAAGTCTTACACCTCCTATGCCTCATCTGGAACTCGAACGAACGGTTGGTCAGAAGCCAGCGTTTTGAACACTGCACGTAATTACTTCCACGGCTGTACATAACGCGTGGCTAATACTGCACGGCCTGTATTAGAATTAGTTCAGATGGTCCAACAATACTCCACGTTATAATAGAGCCTATGGGCTTATGAACATTGCGAACGAGTTGCCATTGCCGGAATGCTAAGTGATACCATCAGATATGATATTTTCGTGCTAAAAATGATCTAAGTTAAAAAAAGCAATACCGTCTTATGCACGATTTAAAAAAATCCATATTAAAAACATATATAAAAGTTAAAATATATACACATTAGACCTTTCGAGTTTACAAAAAAACTCATCCTCAGATGTAACACAATGCACAAGCGACAAGGTGTTAGCACGACTGCCATGGTATATATAACTAAGTGATAGTATTGCACAGTATTTGTCATTTTCTTGTAGGACTTCCGTCCACAGTGAGTAGAGTTTAGGTCCCGGCCACCTACAGCGAGATCGCCTTTTGGGCAGGACACAGAAACAGAAGGAATGAGAGCAAGTCTAGCGACTTTGACAGAACAGTTTGTAGTGAGATTAGAGTACAGTAGATGGCGCCACCGTGCAAGTACGATGTTTTTTTGTTTTGTTTTTTTATTGGAGGTTTAACGACCACCGTGAGCAACTCAATGGGCTATAAGCAGTCGCCCGTCCCTAATTTAGGGTCACTGGTTCCAGGGAAGGGAGAGAGCCAGTGCCGTAAGACAAACACAACATCCATGCCTGACCGGGATTCGAACCCGGACCCCTTTTTTTTTTTTTTTTTTTTTGATTGGAGGTTTAACGACCACCGTGAGCAACTCAAAGGAGCTATAAGCAGTCGCCCGTCCCTAATTTAGGGTCACTGGTTCCAGGGAAGGGAGAGAGCTAGTGCCGTAAGACAAACACAACATCCTACGGACGAATGATCAGAGGCCAACGCCTTTTTTTTTTTTTTTTGATTGGAGGTTTAACGACCACCGTGAGCAACTCAATGGAGCTATAAGCAGTTGCCCGTCCCTAATTTAGGGTCACTGGTTCCAGGGAAGGGAAAGAACCAGTGCCGTAAGACAAACACAACATCCATGCCTCACCGGGATTCGAACCCGGACCCCGTTCGGACGAATGATCAGAGGCCATCGCTTAGACCACTGCGCCACCGGGGCGGCCCAACGCCTTAGACCACTGCGCCACCGGGGCGGCCCTGGACCCCTTACGGACGAATGATCAGAGGCCAGCGCCTTAGACCACTGCCCCACCGGGGCGGCACAAGTACGATGTTGAACACAGAGGGGTGAGAGAATTTCAGGGGGGGGAGGGCATAGGAAAGGATACCCATTTAACCAGTGGGTCCAGCCTGGGGACCGTCACTTAACGTGCTCGTCCGATGCACTGCGGTTATTCAGCGATTGTTAGTAAATCACACCATCTCTGAAAGATCAGCCCAGGTTCGAACCTGAGGACCTTGCATTGATAGTCTAACTCGCTAACCACTAAGACATCCACGGCTCATAACTAAGTGATACTTCTTTGCGAAGCGCTATATACTGCTCTGAGTTCTACCTCACGGCATCTACGACGATTTACCGAAGGTGAGAATAGTCTCGATGTTACACAAGTTGTAAGGGGTGCATTTGCAGAAGTACAACTTCAGGAATCACATTAAGTCGGGAAAAACCGTTAGGATAACAAATCTCAAAACAGACTTCGAACTTCCGTTGTATACTGAAGTACGAGGGTATCTTAACTTAAAGGAAAAAGTACTGATATGGAAACAACTAAACTGTTAAAACAAACGATACACCGAACTGACAGAATACTTCCAAGTTCATGCATTAAATTTCTCTGGATTTTGTTTTGGGGCTTAATTACCACCATGAGCAACTTTTAAGCCTATAAGCAGTCATCGGTCCCGTATTTCGGATCCTTGATCTCAGGAAATAGGCCGAGCCAGCGCCATCGTACAAATACGTCACCCATTCTTCAACATGGGGCTGGTACTATTTCATACGAATAGCTAGAAGCTAGCGCCTCAGACCGCTCAACCACCGGAGAGGCTTATTGGGAAGCAGTTAAGCAGAGCTTAGTCAGGGTTCGAGGCATAAATGGTGTGCTTGTCAATCGGCTCTGGCTCTCCAGTTGAAATACCGGCCGAAATTTGGAAAGGGCGACTGTAGCACAAAGAGTTGCTCATGGAGATCATAAGACCTGACAAGTGGATTGCTAAGACACAACGGAATGAAGAGCTAGCTGTAAGTTAATCATTTCAGTAGTCATTTTGTTCCCTGACCATTAGTGTTTTCTTTTAAATATTAATTTATAAGGATCATGACTGTTTTTTAACGAAATAACTTTAAGTCATCAAAACGGTTCCGCGGAATTCCCTTGCATTACCGAAATAGTGTTATCCGTTATTTAATTGCAAGAAATTGAAGTTTAAACTTTTATATTTCTGCTGAATAAGGATTTTCCCCCTTGATGTTGTGTAACATCGTAAGAAGCTATTTTTTCACCTGGCGTTTATACCTGTTAAGTTCATTCAAGTAATTACATGATTTCCCTCTGTATTAATAAAAACGGACAAAACTGATTTAATGTACTTATGTTCGTACAATCTTGAAATGCCGCCCCGGTGGCGCAGTGGTCTAAGGCGCTGGCCTCTGATCATTCGTCCGCAAGGGGTCCGGGTTCGAATCCCGGTGAGGCATGGATGTTGTGTTTGTCTTACGGCACTGGCTCTCTCCCTTCCCTAAAACCAGTGACCCTAAATTAGGGACGGGCGACTGCTTATAGCCCATTGAGTTGCTCACGGTGGTCGTTAAACCTCCAATCAAAAAAAAATCCACTTGTCAAATTACACAACTTGAACACGGCCCTTTCTTAACATAACAAGAAGTTATACTCATTCTTTTCACTGATTGTATCGTTATCGACTATCTTCGCACCGCGAGTTTCAGACTTGCACCATTTGACTACTTCTAGCGGCTGCCAAAACGTACGAAGACACTTCATGATTCCGATATGCAGTTCAGAACAAAAATGCACCCAAAAGGTATCATACTTTACATAAGAGAGAGAAACTTAGAAAGGAAGGATGCAATAGAGATACTTGCCACGGTGGCGTAGTGGTCTAAGCTTTGGCTTCTCACCATTTTCCCGTGATAGGCCCTGGTTCGAATACTCTGTGAGGCATGAATGTTGTATTTGTCTTACGGTACTGGTTATCTCCCTTCCCTGGAACCAGTGTTTCTAAATTAGGAATTGACGATTACTTTTGTTTTTGTTTTGTTTTGTTGGTAGTTTAACGACCATCGTGAGCACCTCAATGGGCTGTAAACAGTCGTCCGTCTCGAATTTAAGGCCACTGGTTCCAGGGAAGGGAGAGACTCAGTGCCGTAAGGCAAACACAACATCCATGCCTCACGGGATTCGAAACCTGGACCCAACTCAGACGAATGATTATAAGCCAAAGCTTAGACCACTGCGCCACTGGGGCGGCTGACGATTAGTTATAGCTCATTGAGTTGCTCACCATGGTCGTTCAACCCCTCTCCTGCCGCCCCGGTGGCTCAGTGGTCTAAGCGATGGTCTCTGATCATTCGTCCGTAAGGAGTCCGGGTTCGAATCCCGGTGAGGCAAGGATATTGTGTTTGTCTTACGGCACTGGCTTTCTCCCTTCCCCGAAACCAGTGTACCTAAATTAGAGACGGGCGACTGCTTATAGCCCATTGAGTTGCTCACGGTGGTCGTTAAACCTTCAATCCACAAAAAAAAAAATCTCACCCCCCCCCCCCCCCCAAAAAAAAAAAACTAAAAAATTACTTATACGTCACTTGTTCTTTTCCAATAACATCATTTCTTTTGTTTCCTTTCGGGTTTTCACGACCACTGTGAGCAAATTGATGTTCTGCCGCCCCCGGTGGTACAGTGGTCTAAGGCGCTGGCCTCTGATCATTCGTCCGTAAGGGATCCGGGTTTGAATCCTGGTCAGGCATGGATGTTGTGTTTGTCTTACGGCACTGGCTCTCTCCCTTCCCTGTAACCAGTGACCCTAAATTAGGGACTCGCGACTGCTTATAGCCCATTGAGTTGCTCACGGTGGTCGTTAAACCTCCAATAAAAAAAACAAAAAAAAACTTGATGGTCTATAAGTAGGGTAGTAATTTTATCGCTGGTAAAAAAAGGCAAAATTCGCCGGGAGGGCGCGGGGTAAATTGCAAAAGTTCGTGGTATTTCCTGAAAAGTAAGGCTTTCAGACTCTTTCCCTATGTTGTATATATAAGATGCGTTGTCTGTCACAAAAGTGGTTGTATTCGCAAAAGGTATTTCATACTTAATATCGCAGTGAAGTATTGTCTCGCTGACTGCTTTAGAATGAACGGATTTTTTTTATTGGAGGTTTGACGACCACCGTGAGCAACTCAATGGGCTATAAGCAGTCGCCCGTACCTTATTTAGGGTCACTGATTCTAGGGAAGGGAGAGAGCTAGTGCCGTAAGACAAACACAACATCCATGCCTCACCGGGATTCGAACCCGGGTCCCTTTCGGACGAATGATCAGAGGCCATCGCTTAGACCACTGCTCCACCGGGGCTGCTTTACGGATTCCAATGTGATGCACACGAGGAAGATTGCATTCAAAGAGGTTTCAGCAATACAGCTTTCAACATTTCTGTTGAGCAGATGGAACAGCAGGAATATTCAAAATCTAAGTAGCCGCCGCGGTGGCGCAGTGGTCTAAGCGATGGCCTCTGATCATTCGTCCGTAAGGGGTCCGGGTTCGTATCCCTGTGAGGCATGGATGTTGTGTTTGTCTTACGGCACTGGCTCTCTCCCTTTCCTGGAACCAGTGACCCTAAATTAGGGACGGGCGACTTCTTATAGCCCATTGAGTTGCTCACGGTGGTCGTTAAACCTCCAATCAAAAAAAAAAAAAGAGCCAGTGCCGTAAGACAAACACAACATCCAAGCCTGACCGCCGATTCGAACCCGGACCCCTTACGGACGAATGATCTGAGGCCATCGCTTAGACCACTACGCCACCGGGGCGGCAACTATCTTCTGAATCAGTTGTTTCGTTTGCTACGATGCTTACACCGGATGCTGATTTTAAAAATCTTTCGCTTGTTGGTTGTGAATATCATATATTTTTGTCAAATAACACTTCCGCATCCAATTTGCATTTGAAACAGCACCAATATATTTCAACAAATGTCGCAAGTAATTTTTTAATGTAGGGTTAACCCAATTAGGGAAGTGGGATGTTAGCTGCACAAAAGGCACCAGTTAATTTTGAAAGTTCAGCTGAGCGATGGTGTTCTTGTTTAGTTCTTTTTTCAATTAATTCATCACGACATTTGTGCATTACTTTGGGTTAACTGTTCGGACACAAATTTTTTATGCAGCTTGCTTGCTAAATGCTTTCCACAGCTGTCCTTTCTTGAAAAATCCACTGCCATGTCGCAGCACGATATTATGTTGCAACACAATAGATTTTTGTTCACATGAAGCGTTCCTTTGCTGTACCGCTTGCATCTTTCAGATGAACTCATTTTACTCACGTGGCATATTCTCAAAATTAACGACCAGTATCTAGAAACTTTACAAACTAAATACTCACTCGAAAGCACAAAAAGTTTCTAAGCAAAACGTCTGAGAAACTTAAACACTCTTTTCTGTGAGCTGCTTTTCGCAGCTAAAACTACTATAATACAATTGACGATATCCGATTTACTAGTGCGGCAAGTCGCAAAGACCATTCAGTAGTAGGGGGAGGGGTGCAAATCACGAAAGACCACACGTGCATTCTTCTGCAGAGTGAATGTGATTTGGAATTACCCGTCAAGGTTGTTCCATAAGATTCTATGGGTTTAATGTTTTGGTTTGGACTTTGGAGTGCTTTGAGGTATATTTTTCGCGTAGATTCTAATTATGGCAGTTAAAAATTATTTAAATATGAATAATAATCTAAAAACTATAGTAGAAATTCGGCAAACATAGGAAAAGGAATCAGAAATTTGCGCCGCTAAACAATTACTAGCCTATCTATACTTGCTGCCCCGTTGACGCAGTGCTATAAGTGCAGGCTTCTGAATATGCGTCTGAAGTCGGTCCGGTTTCGAATCCCGGAGAGGCATGGAGGTTGTGCATGTCTTACGGCGCTCTAACCAGTGGCCCAAAATTAAGGACGGGCGACTCCTTATAGCCCATCCAGTTGCATACGGCGGTCGTTAACCCCCACCCACTCCCAAAAAATAGGCAATCACTCGTCCCTAAACAACGGTTACTGGTTCCAGGGAGGGGAGACAGCCAGTGCCGTAATACAAACACAGCACCTATGCCTCATCGGGATTTGGACCCGGATCCATCTCCGACAAACGGTCAGTAGCCAGCGCTTAGATCACTGCGCCACCGTCTTCACTCATGCGTGATACACCAAATGCCTTCCTTCACGAAGAATGGCATTAAATTGCATTGGCGATCACTCAAGATTTCGAGCTGTAATATGAGAAAAATAACCTCAAAGGGGAAGAGTAGCCAGAGGCGCTGGGTTATGGCTAGTTTTCGGAGTTAGATCCTGGTTCGAGTCCTGGATGAGGCATGGGCGTTGTTTTTGTCCTACAGAACTGGTCTTGTCACTACCCTAGAACTAATGGCCCTCATATTTTTTTTTTTTTTTTTTTTTTGATTGGAGGTTTAACGACCACCGTGAGCAACTCAATGGGCTATAAGCAGTCGCCCGTCCCTAATTTAGGGTCACTGGTTCCAGGGAAGGGAGAGAGCCAGTGCCGTAAGACAAACACAACATCCATGCCTCACCGGGATTCGAACCCGGACCCCGTTCGGACGAATGATCAGAGGCCATCGCTTAGACCACTGCGCCACCGGGGCGGCAGGCCCTGATATAGAATTTTTTTTTTTTTTTTTTTTAATTTAAGTTTTAACGACAACCGTGAGCAACTCGATGGCGCCGCCCCGGTGGCGCAGTGGTCTAAGCGATGGCCTCTGATCATTCGTCCGAACGGGGTCCGGGTTCGAATCCCGGTGAGGCATGGATGTTGTGTTTGTCTTACGGCACTGGCTCTCTCCCTTCCCTGGAACCAGTGACCCTAAATTAGGGACGGGCGACTGCTTATAGCCCATTGAGTTGCTCACAGTGGTCGTTAAACCTCCAATCAAAAAAAAAAAAAACTCGATGGCCTCTGATAAGTAGTCGCGCGTCCGTAATTTAAGGCCACTGGTTTCAGGGAAGGAAGACAGCCAGTGCCATAAGACATACTCAACATCCAATCTTCACTGGGATTCGAACTCAGATTCGTCTCGGACGAATGATCAGCAGCCATCGCTTAGACCACTGTGCCACTTCGGCGGCTGACTTCTTTATGGGGTTTGTTAAAGCCTTACGAAATCCCAAGGCTGCAGCTGTTAAGTAAAGCAAATCTATAGGTGAAGTTGAAAGTGAACGAGAGCCGTCCTGGTGGCTTAGTGGTCTAAGCGCTGGCTTCTCAGCATTCGTTCGA
The DNA here is from genome assembly GCA_039090855.1 of Macrothele yani. Taxonomy (NCBI): domain Eukaryota; kingdom Metazoa; phylum Arthropoda; class Arachnida; order Araneae; family Macrothelidae; genus Macrothele; species Macrothele yani. The sequence goes on along the minus strand of CM077015.1, from coordinate 44,565,222 downwards.
TGTGGTTACGGGTTCGAATCCCGGTGAGTGGTCTAAGCGCTGGCTTCTCAGCATTCGTTCGATGTGGTTACGGGTTCGAATCCCAGTGAGGCATGCATTTTGTCCTTGCCTTACGGCGCTGGATTTCTCCCTTCCCTGGAACTTTTTTTTTTGATTAGAGGTTTAACGACCACCGTGAGCAACTCAATGGGCTATAAGCAGTCGTCCGTCCCTAATTTAGGGTCACTCATTCCAGGGAAGGGAGAGAACCAGTGTCGTAAGACAAACACAACATCCATGCCTCACCGGGATTCGAACCCGGACCCCGTTCGGAAGAATGATCAGAGGCCATTGCTTAGACCACTGCGCCACCGGGGCGGCCCCGTGGAACTTGGGGCCTTAAATTAGGGACGAGTGACTTCTTATAGCCCATTGAGTAGCTCATGGTGGTCGTTAAATCTCTCTTCCTTCACAAAAAATTGAGTGCCGCCCCGGTGGCGCAGTGGTCTAAGGCGTTGGCCTCTGATCATTCGTCCGTAATGGGTCCGGGTTCAAATCCCGGTCAGGCATGGATGTTGTGTTTGTCTTACGGCACTGGCTCTCTCCCTTCCCTGGAGCCAGTGACCCTAAATTAGGGACGGGCGACTGCTTATAGCCCATTGAGTTGCTCACGGTGGTCGTTAAACCTCCAATCAAAAAAAAAAAAAAAAAAGTGAGCAAGATGAATGCAGAGAAAAGTTGCCTAATATCAAGAGCACGGGCTTCTGACTTCTTCTACGTCAAGGTTCAATTCCCGTGCCGAGACGTGAATAACGGAGCAGTTTCTCTCCCTACCTCGGAATCAGGGGCTCTGAATTAGGGTAGGCGATTAGAAGTCAGAAGTGCTCCCTCTGTTGACCACAATGCAAGGAGCGAGCTTCGTTTCAAACAGCAGAATTATTTTAAACTGCTAACAAAACAATCGCCACTGCTGTGGCGCAGGGGTCTAAGAGCTGGCTTCTGACCATTCGCCCGAGATAGGTCTAGGTTCGAATCCCAGTAAGACTTGGATGTTGTGTTTGTTTTGTGGCACTGGCTCTCTCTCTTCCCCGGAACCAGTGGCCCTGAATTAAGGACGGGTGACTGCTCATAGCAGTTGCTCTCGGTCGTCGTTAAAGCCCTAAACGAACCAACAAAAAACAGAGAAGAATGTAGATCGCTTGAAACCGGTGGGTCCCACAATGCTTTTGTCAGAGAAACTAATGGAACACGGGTAAAAAAATTATTCAGTGTAGCAGGAAGGGCGCATGCTCATAACAGCCCATACTTAACACTGATATTTCAATCCACTTTTGGTGGCAGCGTTCTAAACCCTCTGTCACTTTTGGACATTACTGTATCCAGGCAGAAATTGTCATGGTACTATTAAAATTTATAAACTCTGGTAAGTCTTAAGAAGAAATCCCAAAAACGTCATGTGGTTTTCCTTGTAAATCTCAGTGCGATAATAATTTTAAAAAAAAAGGGCTACGACTATGATGCTATTGACCAAGATGAATCGAAGTTTGGCAGTTCCTGTGGCGCTATGACCTTAGCCTTGGTTTCTGACCGTTCGTCCGAGTGTGCCATGGTGCGAATCCCGAATGAGGAATAGGTGGTGTGTTTGTCTTACAGCACTGGCTCTTTTCCTTTGCTGGAACCAGTGGCCTAAATTAGGCACGGACAACTGCTTATAGCTTATTGATTTGCTCATGGGGTCGTTGAACCTCAAACAATCAGACAGGGAAGAAAATAATCATGCTGGGAAGATTTCAAGGAAGAAAATCAACAGCATTCAGAAACAATCATGAATAAATGACACTGTACGGGGCCAAGTCGTGAGTGTCATGGGTGGTGTTTTTTTTTCCTGCGGATCGGGTTCTGTTCCTTTCGTGGCCCTATTGTAGTCCTGAACCGTTGACGGTCTACTCCTCGCCTTAGATGTTCAAATGGATAGCGTTAACCTACGAAACTACACAAAATCAAAATGGTATCTGCTAACTTTACCACCCTTGTGGTCGAGTTGTCTAAAGCGTTGGCTTCTGATCATTTTTCAGAGAGATTGGCTTGGATTTAAGTCTCGAATGAGGCATAGATGGTGTGATTGTCCAATGATGCCTGCTTTTTCCCTTCCTCGGAACAATTGGCCCTAAATTATGCAGTGGTCTAAGCGTTGGTTTCTGATCATTCCTCCGAGTTGCGTCCAGTTTCATATCCCGTGAGGTATGGATGTTGAGTTTGTCTTACGGACCTGGCTCTCTCCCTTCCCTGGAACCAGTGAACCTAAATTAGGGACGGGCGACTACTTATAACCCATTGAGTTGCCCACGGTGGTCTTTAAACCCCCAATCCGAAAGAAAATATAATATGGCCGGAAGACTGCTCGAAGAGTTGCTCATGGTGATCATTAGCCACAGATGCCTAAAAATTTCGGTTCTTCCCAATCACAAATGTTCACAAAGCGGCCGGGTTTTACAAAAGGTTCCGCAAAGCAATTTTCCGCCCTCTCTTAGCAAAACAAACCTTGATCATTTCATTGATGACAAGATCTCCGTTCTAGTCCTTTATTCTCTGCTGTATGATTCAAGTCGCGATGTGGAAGGGCTAGTCCTTCTTTGGACAAAGCCATCTAAGCGATGGCTCTGTCCGAAAGGCGTCCGGGTTCGAATCCCGGTGAGGCATGGATGTTGTGTTTGTTTTACGGTACTGGCTCTATTCCTTCCCTGGAACCAGTGACCCTAAATTAGGGGCGGGTGACTACTTATAGCCCATTGACTTGCTCACGGTGGTCGTTAAACATCCAATGAAAAAAAGAAGACAGAATGCCACTGGATAGAAACAATTTACTCAAACATCTTCTCTCTTCTTTCATACGTTCGACAACATTGTGAGAGCCCTTCGGGCAGGTAATCAGTCGGAAAGCATTAGTGTCAATCCTCTTCCTAAATGACTACTTTGAATAACAAAGCTAAGAAGAATAAAGTAAAGATTTCGGATGGGCTAGTTCACTGATTCCAGCCGCGTTCGGCACACTTCTTAGACAGCGAATATATTAGTTCGAGTTCGTTTTAGACCATTTTGCTAACCCCGATTTAATTCGTTCCGTCCTGTTAAAGCCGTTCCGTGAGTGCAGTGGTCTAAACGCTGGCTTCTGACCATTCGTCCGAGGTGGATCCGGGTGCTAATCCCGGTGAGTCTTGGATGTTGTTTTTGTCTTATGGCACTAGCTCTCTCCCTTCCCTGGAACCAGTGGCCCTAAATTCCGAACGGGCGACTGCTAATAGCCCATCGAGTTGCTCACGATGGTCGTTAAACTCCCAAACAAACAACAACAACCATCCTGTTAAAACCTTAAACCCCGAAATTGAAAAAAAGGAAGTTAACTTACCTTAAAAACATATTCATAGCTATTGAAGCCTTCCTTCTCTTTACTGTAAGCCACTAATGAAGTCCTTTTCTATTTAATCCCCTTAGCCGCTTCTATTCGATTTACTTAAATAACGCCAATCATTTTTGCTCTCTCAATACCAGCTCGAGTTTGAGATCTTGTTTTATTCATTGGACTACGAAAACCCCAACTTCAATTTTTGACGTTGGACTAGGTCTAACTCTGCGGATAGTAAGGCGCGACTTACGGCCAACCGCCTGTGACAAAAACAGGTCCCAATTGTAATCATTATAGCGTTAAAAATACGTTCCGCGCACTAATTGTGATATCACATTCGTAAACAGCATGGAGTCTAATTCGCGTACTGCGCAATACATCGTGCGTGGACGCTCCTCTCGCTCCCTGTGCGCGGGGGAGGTGATGCAATATTCTTGTGTGTGCCGCCACAGTCTATCTCGGCAACGGTGAGCTCAACAAGACTGAGTCTGGTATCCTTTTAAAGCTCTCGACCCGATCAATTAAAATATATGAGCCGCGGGTGGCCTAGTGGGCAACGTTCGTGACTGCCACGGAAAAGACCTCAGGTTCGATCCTAGGCAGGTACGAACGCTCGATCCACTAAATATCCGCCGTGCGTCGGATGGGCACGTTAAACCGTCAGACCCCGGGAACTGGCTCCCCGTAACAAATAAGGGCGTCTTCCTCCCTCTTTCTACTTCGCTTCCGTGTCACTTTCCTATCGGGCACTCTAGCCCAAATCTCCTAGTTTCCTATTTCTAACGGTTGTTTGAAACCTATATAATGTCAGACACTCCCTTCCTAAAATCCTCTACATATGATCTGATCTGATCCGAATTAAAATATATGAAGAACATTTTGCGGTGGTTTTGAACTGAACATATTAAAAATTGTTTTCTTGTGAACCGGTGAACACTTTTGAAAATATCGCGGTTTATCTGGACAACCGTGAGTGCAAAGCGACTGTGCATGGTATCGGTTTAAAGCTCCCAACGAGATCTATTTAAATATATAAAGAACATATCGCAGTGTTTTAAACTAAAATTTTTACAAATTGTTTTCGTTGGATCGGGTTAACGTTTTAGACAATGCCGCGAAATTTGCAGAATGAACGCAACCGAAAGGGGAGAAAATCAAAACGAGTGGTGAAAGCAAGTGATGAGGAATGTTAGAAGCCCAAGAAGACAGAGCACCACGTTGGGTAATTCGTGTATCGACCTGTTTTGTGTTCGCTATATATCCAGCATTATTATGTAAGCTACCTTTCATATCATGGACTTGTGCTGGCTATAACAAATTAAATAAACGCTTTGAAACCATACTCGACTAGCTCATTTCAAGTCTCCGATCTGCAAGTCGTAGTCTTATGTTCCAAACTGATGACTCGACTCAATCAGAACTGAGCCTACCTGATTTTTTTTTATTTGTTCTGGCTTTTGTTGTTTTTCAGCGTATACTGCATGATGCCGTAGTTGTAATATCCACAACCTTACCAGCAGTACACCAAACTGCGCTCGCCGCCCCGGTGGCGCAGTGGTCTAAACGATGGCCTCTGATCATTCGTCCGAACGGGGTCCGCGTTCGAATCCCGGTGAGGCATGGATGTTGTGTTTGTCTTACGGCACTGGCTCTCTCCCTTCCCTGGAACCAGTGACCCTAAATTAGGGACGGGCGACTGCTTATAGCCCATTGAGTTGCTCACGGTGGTCGTTAAACCTTCAATCAAAAAAAAAAAAAAACTGCGCTCAAAAACCTTCACCTGATTAAACTGTGCCAGTTAAGAAATGTCACGTTCTCTGTGAATAATATCAGTCCGCCGCCCCGGTGGCGCAGTGGTCTAAGGCGTTGGCCTCTGATCATTCGTCCGTAAGGGGTCCGGGTTCGAATCCCGGTGAGGCATGGATGTTGTGTTTGTCTTACGGCACTAGCTCTCTCCCTTCCCTGGAACCAGTGACCCTAAATTAGGGACGGGCGACTGCTTATAGCCCATTGAGTTGCTCACGGTGGTCGTTAAACCTCCAATCAAGAAAAAAAAAAAAAAACTGCGCTCAAAAACCTTCACCTGATTAAACTGTGCCAGTTAAGAAATGTCACGTTCTCTGTGAATAATATCAGTCCGCCGCCCCGGTGGCGCAGTGGTCTAAGGCGTTGGCCTCTGATCATTCGTCCGTAAGGGGTCCGGGTTCGAATCCCGGTGAGGCATGGATGTTGTGTTTGGCTTACGGCACTAGCTCTCTCCCTTCCCTGGAACCAGTGACCCTAAAAAAAAAACTGCGCTCAAAAACCTTCACCTGATTAAACTGTGCCAGTTAAGAAATGTCACGTTCTCTGTGAATAATATCAGTCCGCCGCCCCGGTGGCGCAGTGGTCTAAGGCGTTGGCCTCTGATCATTCGTCCGTAAGGGGTCCGGGTTCGAATCCCGGTGAGGCATGGATGTTGTGTTTGTCTTACGGCACTAGCTCTCTCCCTTCCCTGGAAGCAGTGACCCTAAATTAGGGACGGGCGACTGCTTATAGCCCATTGAGTTGCTCACGGTGGTCGTTAAACCTCCAATCAAAAAAAAAAAAAAAAAAAAAAAACTGCGCTCAAAAACCTTCACCTGATTAAACTGTGCCAGTTAAGAAATGTCACGTTCTCTGTGAATAATATCAGTCCGCCGCCCCGGTGGCGCAGTGGTCTAAGGCGTTGGCCTCTGATCATTCGTCCGTAAGGGGTCCGGGTTCGAATCCCGGTGAGGCATGGATGTTGTGTTTGTCTTACGGCACTAGCTCTCTCCCTTCCCTGGAACCAGTGACCCTAAATTAGGGACGGGCGACTGCTTATAGCCCATTGAGTTGCTCACGGTGGTCGTTAAACCTCCAATCAAAAAAAAAAAAAAAAAAAAAAAACTGCGCTCAAAAACCTTCACCTGATTAAACTGTGCCAGTTAAGAAATGTCACGTTCTCTGTGAATAATATCAGTCCGCCGCCCCGGTGGCGCAGTGGTCTAAGGCGTTGGCCTCTGATCATTCGTCCGTAAGGGGTCCGGGTTCGAATCCCGGTGAGGCATGGATGTTGTGTTTGTCTTACGGCACTGGCTCTCTCCCTTCCCTGGAACCAGTGACCCTAAATTAGGGACGGGCGACTGCTTATAGCCCATTGAGTTGCTCACGGTGGTCGTTAAACCTCCAATCAAAAAAAAAAAAAAATATCAGTCCATTAAATCTAATTAAAAATCCGTCTCCAACTGCGGAACTAAGTATTAACTAAACAAATATGATTAACTTCAATTACGGTGCCTAATGCAAAACAAACTAGACTTTATTATGTTAACAATTAGGAACTTATTATGCAGATGTAACGATAACCCTCAAATTCGATTTCTGTGGGAAATACTGGAACAACTCTTTAAATTATGAAACGCAGAAATAAAACGGGGAAGCTGAATTCTTTCCTTCTTGGCAAATAGGACCTATTCCAGCGCTTACCGAAACGGTGGCGCGAAACAGACGAAAAGAGGTCAACTTGATACATTAAGTGATGAATTAACCTTGCACAATCCTTCTTCCTCGCTTCCTTCCGTGTTTCATAATGCCGGAAATTTGGACTTTTAGTCGTCAACTTCTTTTTTTTTTTCATGCGCCGTTGGCAGCCACGAAACGGCAGCAGGTCGGGAAAACCTATTAACACGATTTTGAAGCCTGTAAAAACACACACACATTTCTTGACGATAAAAACAATCAAAACTTAAGAGCATCAATTTGTCTGCACCAAACATTTTCACATTACTATGCGAATTGTAAATATACTGAAGTTTTGACTGACAAAAACTAGCACAAAACAAAAATTCAGGTGTCTTTAGCCTTCGGAGATGTTGGAAATTAAGAAATTTTGGAGACTGGGCAAAATGTATAAAAATAAAGAAATACACTGGCGGAAAGTGAAAAAAGAACACCAAGAAGGAATTGGCAAATTATCATAAAATTTACATATGTTAATGTGGTCGAGCTCACGTAGGTGTGATGTTAATTTCGGGTACAACGGGTGAGCGCTTACGCCACAGCACGGCATAATATGCAAATTATCGTCCGTGGTATTTAAGGAGTACGGCGAAGTGAATGTAATCAGTCGTCGGCCTACGGACTCGTGCGAAGATCCTGTAGAAGATTACAATGCCTGGACATGGAAGACGTGTACGGTTTCAGCAGTTATCGGACTTTGAGCGAGGTCGTCTAGTCGGACTCCGCGAGGCCGGTTGGACGTATCGTCGTATTGCGGAGCGAATTGGACGGGAAGTATCGGTGGTGGTACGATGGTGGCGTAGATGGTCCGAGGAACATTCCCGCACGAGAAGAAGTGGAGCCGGGAGTCACAGACGGACTGATGAGCGGACCGATCGACGCATAAGAGCGGCGTTGTCAAGCAGAACATCCACTGCGACGCAAATCCGAGCTGCCGTTGCACCTGAAGTGACTGAGCGAACAATCCACAACCGTCTACTAGATGCAGGACTACGTGCACGTGTGCCTCTGGCATGTGTACCTCTAACTCCAGTCCACCGTCAGGAACGGCTGCAGTGGTGTCGCCAACGTCTGCACTGGAGAACGCAATGGCGATCTGTCGTGTTCAGCGATGAAAGCAGATTCTGCTTGAGAGCCTCCGATGGCCGTATGTGTGTTCGCAGACGCACTTGGGAGCGTCTGCACCGTTCTTGCATCCGCCAGCGACACACAGGGCCTACTCCTGGTCTCCTGTTGTGGAGAGCGATCAGCTATCACTCCGGTACACAACTAGTGTTTGTACCGGGTAGGTTAAACAGCAGCTCCTTACATCAACAACATCATTCAGCCCGTTGTTGTGCCATTTGTAAGGTCGGTCCAGCGTGGTGTTTTCCAGCAAGATAACGCACGCCCACACACTGCACGTGAAACGCAACATGCACTTCAGGGTGTGAGACAACTTCCATGGCCTGCACGTTCACCGGATTCGTCCCCCAGGGAGCACGTGTGGGATTTTATGCGACAACGACTTATCCGGTCTCCACGGCCAGCCACGACCATCCCCGATTTATGCGTCCAGGTTAAGGATGCTTGGAACTCAATACCCCAAACTTACATTCAACATCTGTACGACAGACTCCATGCCAGAATTGCACAGTGTGACGCAGTTCATGGCGGTTCAACCTCGTACTAACCATGTTACATGGAAATGTTATTTTTCAGTTTATCAGCAAATACAGCTGTATTTTGCCACAATGTTTTGATCACGTTATTCTTTGTATTCGTTATTATGCTGAATAAATTTCGTTGGTATCAGACATCTCCTTCTTGGAGTTCTTTTTTCACTTTCCGCCAGTGTATCTGAGGCTGGAGACAAACTGTATTTGCAAGTATTATTTAAAAACATGATTGGAATTAGATTTGAGTAAACAGAAGCTTGCGTTCTTATAACATTTATGGAGGTTTACCTCCACAACCGCACTGTTGTGATATATTATCAGCATATAATAATACACTCACGGATAATGAAATTTGCGCACCTAGAAGAAAACACGCTACAACCGCGACACTCTACAGATAGCTAGACTGCGTGCTGGTATGCAAATGATCCACGTTTGGTGCGATTGCACATGACCGCACACCCTGGGGTTGCGCTGCAAACACGAACCGGTAGCCCTATAAACCGGCGTGTAGTCGATGCCTCATGAAAGCGAAAAACACCGGCCGACGCAAGCAAGGGTGCAGAGTGTCAATAATGCCGAGTAAATGCCAGAGACGTCGATTTACGCAACTTACGGACTTTGAGAGAGGCCTGATCATCGGGCTGAAAACAGCAGGGTGGTCGGCGCGCCGTACAGCCCGCCACGTGGATCGTTCTGACCATACCGTCCGATTGTGTTCGGAGCAGTGGATACGTGACAGCACTGCCACACGGCCGAGCAGCTCCGGACGGACCAGGAAGACCACCGGTAGAGAGGATAGACGGATCGTGCGCCATGCACAAACGGATCCGACGGAGACCCGGTCCACTATACAGGCAGATGTAGCAGCTAATATGTGCCCACGAACCATTTCCTGAGGCCTCGCAGAAGCGAATTTGCGATCCCAGTGCCCATTACGTGTGCTGCCATTAACAACGGAACATCGCCCGCTTCGTTTGCAGTGGTGCCGTTCTAGAGAGACGTGGAACGCCACAGACTGGCGACGTGTGGTGTTTAGCGATGAGTGCCGCTTCGTTGTGGGGACAGATCATCATCGTGTCCGGTTGTGGAGGTCCCCAGGTCAACGGCACAATTCCAACCTCGCTATCGAGCGCCACAGCTTCCCCACTGCAGGCATTATGGACTTGAAAGCCGTAGCTTACGATAGCCGATCAGCTCTAGTAGTAGTACGTGGATCATTGACGGGCCAGCGGTATGTAGATGGGATCCTACGGCCCCATGTGCTCTCATTCCTGGCCGGGATTCCAAGTGCTCTATACCAGCAGGAATGTGGCCGCCCGCACACGGCTCGGGTTGCCAAGAACTACCGAAGTCATGTCCAGACGCTTCCATTGCCTTCCCGCTCCCCAGACATGTCCCCTATCGAGCATGTGTGTGTGACCAGTTGAAAAGCCGGCTACCGTCGTGCCGCACTATGTGCGATTTGGAACACACCGTCCAACACATGCGGGACAGTCTGCCGCAGGACAACATCAAGCGTCTGTTCGTCTCCATGCCGGACCGTATTGTAGCATGTATCGCCGCACGAAGCGGTGCGACGCCCTATTGAAGATGACCGGACTGCGTGCCACTGATCCCTCTGTAGTTCTCCTGCAGCTCTGTTTTTCCCATCATGTGTTTTATTCATCTGTGTCATTACGTCTATAAAATTTCAGTTCAGTCCGATGCTTCTTTCTTGGTGCGCAAATTTCATTGTCCTTGAGTCTATATCACAACAATGCGTATATATCGATAATATTGCATTATAGAGATACTTGTTAAATCACTTAGGCCAAGGAAAGAAAAGGTAAATAATTCTAACATTAATTAGAAGTGCAGGCAACACCGTTGAGAAGGCAATTACACAAGCTGAGCGAAATTAATATACGAACTATATTCGTGTGAGTTAAGAGGCACGAAAATACCAACAGAAAAATCTTCAGTGCAAGAAAACTGGACTAGATACGGTATTGTACAAGTAAGTAAAAATATGAACCAAAAACAAAAAAAAATCAATAAGACCTCAAACAATAGTTACATAAAAAAACAGGAATTCTTCACAAATATAATGCGACACCCATACTACATTTCCTCAATAGCGCAATTTATTGCTAGGGGTTATTTTTACATAAACTAAACTAATCAGACAAATTTGCACAGTGTTACATCATTCACAATTTTTTTTATCAAGCTTTTTTTTTTTTTTTTTTTTTTTTGAAGCAGCTTTATATCTGGGGTTTTTTTTAATGCAACATCTAAGCATGTAGAAAGAGAATGCAGAGAAAAGTGATACCCTACGAGCGTAGTAAGCGTCTAAAGAGTTCAGAAAAAGAGAGGCATTTATGTGGAAATTCCAAATAATTGTAACAACAATCACGAAAAGAGTACTAATTTTGTATACAATCCAGAAAATACTGTACAGCTTTAGCTCGAACTGTCATAAAAGAAGGTTGAAATCAGTGACCACGTGTCACGGTGCTGTAGTACGCTAAAAAATTTTGAAATGCGATTCGTATTGTTTCGGAAAGTACATGTTTATTTTTTTTTATTGGAGGTTTAACGACCAGTGTGAGCAACTCAATGGGCTATAAGCAGTCTCCCGTCCCTAATTTAGGGCCACTGACTCCAGGGAAGTAAGAGAACCAGAGCCGTAAGAGAAACACAACATCCATGCCTCACGGGACTCGAACCTGGACCCATCTCGGAAGAATGATCAGAAGCCATCGCTTAGACCACTGCGCCACCGGGGCGGCGCATATGATTTGGTGCCAACAGAAAATCTGGTTTTGAGCCGGGCCGAAAGAAAAGCTGCCAATTCGGTCTTGTGTGTAAGAAAAGTCCAAGGTAGTCATCCTTGATGCACGATATCAAATAAAAGATGACCATAGTCTAGATTAACTCGTGAATCATGAAGCACAGTAGTTTTATTAATGTACTAGGGGTGTTCAAATGAAAAGGTACGAAACGTCATAAGAACGTAACCGTTAACATATTTGCCTATGCCGCTATGGGAGAACTTAGCGACACATCTAGGGATGCGATTGGAGTCGTCGGCGTGGATCGGAGCATGCGCAGGAGAGAGCAGAGGCTCTTATAAAGAGCGCCGTCCAATTGACTACTTGTTGAATTCCTCCAGCACAGACGAACCATTAACTCCGATGTGTACTGTGAGACACTCCGAAGCCTACGCAGCTCCATCAAGAACAAAAGACCGGGGCTGCTCACGGAGGGTGTGGTTCTGCTCCATGATAACGCGCGTCCACACGTCTCCAGGGTCACACACGCGGAACTGGCCAAGTTCCAGTGGGAGCAGCTTGACCATCCGCCCTACAGCCCGGACATGTCGCCTTGCGATTTCCATGTGTTTGGTCCCCTGAAAAAACATCTGAAAGGGAAGCGCTTCCACTCGGACGACGAACTCAAGGACGCTGTGCAGGACTGGGTCTCGTCACGGCCACAGGAATTCTGGGAACAAGGAATCCTTCGGCTCGTTAATCAATGGGATCGTTGTGCTACGGCCTATGGTGTATACTTTGAATAAAGTCTTCATTTATACCCACAGTGTCGTTTCGTACCTTTTCATTTGAACACCCCTAGTACTATACAAGTTAAAACTAGATGATATATTAAAAACAGATAAAACGCATTAGATCTTTCTGGTCGACTTTGGACCCGTCCTCAGATGTATGAACATTCGTGTAAAAGATGGAGCCGTATATATATACAGACATTATACAGTACATTGACAACGACGCTGTGGGTGCGCAGAAATGGTTGCGCCGCAAAAAGATTAGTAAGCATGAAAAGTTGAGTTAAGTAAGAGGGAAGGGGTGCCATACACGACATAGTAAACGTAAACGTAGAGGCGAAAAATAAAAGCTAGTGAAATCATACTAATATAAGAAGGGAAAGCAAATAATAAAGTGTAGAAAGAATACATACAGAGCATAAATGCAAACTGAACCTAAAAAAATGAAAGAAAGAACACAAAATAAGAGAACATCTAAGACATTAAAATAGAGTGGAAATTCAGTAACAAATGTAATCTGGCAAATATCAAACAGTATTAGGTTTTACAACATGATTAAGTATTAAAAATACGTAATCACGTTGATAATTAAAAATGTTTAATACTTAATCACGTTGTAAAATCTAATACTGTTTAATTTTGTAACTTGTTTGATATTTGCCAGATTACATTTGTTACTGAATTTCCACTCTATTTTAATGTCTTTGATGTTCTCTTATTTTATATTCTTCCATTCCTTTTTTTTAGGTTCAGTTTGCACTTATGCTCTATATGTATTCTTTCGACACTTTATTATTTGCTTTTCCTTTTTATATTGGTATGATTTCACTACCTTACTTTTATTTTTCGCCTCTACTTTTAGGTTTACTATGTCGTGAATGGCACCCCCTCCCCACTTGCTTATCCCTACTTTTCATGGTTACTAATCTTTTTGCAGCGCAACCATTTCTGCGCACATACAGTGTCGTTGTCAATGTACTGTGTAATGTCTGTATATATACAGCTCCATCTTTTACACGAATGTTCATACATCGGAGGACGGTCCCAAGGTGGACCAGAAAGATCTAATGTGTTTTATCTGTTTTTAATGTATCATCTAGTTTTGACTTGTGTAGTACATTAATAAACCTACTGTGCTTCACGAGTTAATCTAGACTAGGGTTAAATACACAGTTGACGTGAAACAGGAATATCAAATAGAAGTCATCGCTCTTCCCACGTTTATAAGTGAGTCACGCGAAAATTTCTCATCGGCCGCCACCAGGAATCCAACCCAGGGTCTTCCAGTTACACGCCGGATATGCTTCCACTGCACCACAGCGGCCTCGAAATTCTCCAGACTTCCTGGTGGCGGCCAATAAGGAAAAAAAGATCCTAGTCAAATTATAAACGTGGAAAAAGCGATGATTTCTATTTAATGTTCCTGGTTCACGTCAACTGTGTATTTATCATTCATTCGTCTTCTAGTTATTTGTTCAGTTGCTGCTGTTCATCTGTGGTGAATCCCCAGCATTATGCGTGTTTCCAAGGAAACTACCCTGCCATGTGGTTTGGCAGTTTGTCATTTGTAAGTCTGGATAATTTCGAGGCCGCTGTGGTGATGTGGAAGCATATCCTGCCCGTAACTGGAAGAGCCTGGGTTCGATTCCTTGTGGCGGCCGATGGGAAATTTTTTCGTGACTCACTTATAAACGTGGAAACAGCAATGACTTCTATTTGATGTTCCTGGTTCACGTCAACTGTGTATTTATCATTCATTCGTCTTCTAGTTATTTGTTCAGTTGCTGCTGCTCATCTGTGGTGAATCCCCAGCATTGTGCGGGGCTCCAAAGAACCAACCCTGCCATGTGGTTTGACAGTTTGTCGTTTGTCAGTCTGGAGAATTTCGAGGCCGCTCTGGTACAGTGAAAGCATATCCTGCGCGTAACTGGAAGACCCTGTGTTCGATTCCTGGTGGTGGTCGATTAGAAAATATTTTCCGTGACTCACTTATAAACGTGGAAAGAGAGATGACTTCTATTTGATCTAGACTAGGTTCATCTTTTATTTGATACCGTGCATCAAGGACGACCATCGTGAACTTATACGGTTGCTGCACGAATATATTTAGTATATCGGTCCTATGGCAGCTGGTGCAACCACAACAGTGGCTGTCCTACAGCCTACGCCACACATCCTTGGGTCTTCACAAGCAGGGCACAAGGGTCTTCGTGCTAAACTTTTATAAGCACGATATAACCAGCAGGGCTGTGAGATCCCTCCTCTCCTCTCCGGCAAATATTTTTACCCACAATTCCTACAGTGAGCGGTAGTTGAGCAAAAAAGAGGGAAAGCTTGTCCGATTATTACCAAGAAATCTGTGCGATCAAACAGTTAAGTTTTATTTTTTGTTCTTTGTAGTGAAATTTTCGTGATTTGATGGTTTGAATGGCGACTGTGATCAATAAAGTAGATTCTTTGTTGAAACAACTGTTTTTCTCAAGAACTTCTAAGTAGAATCCTTAGGATTATGATGATTTTGGGGAAGGACTATAAAAATAAAGCTTTATCTACGCGCAATTATTTATACTTTTTTGAATTTCCTCAATTCTTTAAAGTACAGAAGGTGAATCGAATATTTTGCAGTATTTGGAACACTTTGTCTTCACACGTACCTTTACGACGAAAGCTGACTAGCATTAAAAGTATAGGCCATCGCATTGCACCGTCTTTAACCATGTGTCTGCCAGTTTTCGATTCAGCAGCGGGACCAGCTCTTGTCCTTCGAGGCGAAGGACTCCTTCACCCCATCTGCCACCTCCTCCTAGTTATTGAAGTGCCACCCGCAAAGGAAGTGAGCCATGGACCAGAACATGTAATAATCCGACGGGGCAAGGTCCGTTCTATATGCTGGGTGTTGCATCAGTTTGACGACCTCAAGTACCTGGAGTTTTTACCGCGTCGTTCGCGCGGTATGAGGCCGAGCGTTGTCCTGCTGTAGGAGAGCACGCTTTCTGTTCACCAGTGACGGGTGCTTCTCTTCCAAAACAGCATACATCTGCTCCAGCTGTTCAGAGTAGAGGTTGGCGTTGATGGTCCGACCGTCTGAAACAAATTCGTAAGGGATTATCCCCTCGAAATTACACCAGAGGCAGAGCATTACTTTGTGCTCAAAGCGCACCACGTTTGGCAACAAGTTCAGGAAGATGGCCCGGGCTCACTCACTGCCGTTGTGTATTAGGATTACGGACATAGACCCACTTTTCATCCCACGTAACAATTCTCTTGATGAAACGTACATCTCGCGGGTTTTCTATGAGTGTCGTGTACACTTCCACGGTTTGCTTCAGCTGGCGTCAGTTCGTGAGGGACAAGACGGCAGATCCTGTTGACCTTTCCGAGGTCCTGAAGGTGACGAACCACGGTGGTCTGTGATACGCCCAGCTTACCTAATAATCTCAGAGTTCTGGTTGTAAGATTTACCTTTATGGCCTGGCGCACGGCCTCCGAAACCACGGCTCGCGTCCTACCTGACCTTGGCTGATCGTAGAGGTTTCAGTCACCTGAGCCAATTTCTTGAACCATCTGGTTGCGGTGCTGTAGTCCACGGAACCTTCCCCTTTCGCATGACAAATGGTTCGCGTTGCTTGAGCAGCGGTATGGCCAAGTTCAAACTCGTAAAGCAAAAGTTCTCTAATTAGCTGGTTGTGGCTGTTCATCTTTTAGGCGTCCCAACCAGAGACAAAACGACGGCCTGCAATGTTATTATTCACAGCAACGAATACTTTATATCCTTTTCGACTGACTGCAGTGCGTGATTGGAACAAGTTTAAACACATGACATACCCGCCCCGGCCCATGCGTTTATGCAAATATTGCAAAACTTTCGACTCACCTTCTGTATAATACGTAGAGTACTTTATTTAATTCATGTATAATTAAATCCTATTCAAGCTCTTCAAAAGTTCATTAAAATCGCAAATAATAAAATGTCCAGCAGTAAAAATACCGAAATGAATAAAAACGTATTTTTCAAAAAAAGTTGAGTAAATAAATAATATTTTTAGATCACCCACAGGTAAATATATTTTCTCGGCAATTGAAGTCGTCGCTGATTAACAAGTCCGTATATTCTACAAAATATTAGGCTTAATATTTTTGTCGAATATATAGTTATAAATCTAACCACTAAAGCTAAAAAAGCGATACATTTAATGAGTGACGCTAAAAAGGTAAACAGAGTGATTAATAATTAATATTAAACTGTATGTAATTAAGGAAAACACCTGGAGTTGCTCTTATTTATTTTTTTCTTTTATTAATATTTTTTTCTACCGGTTGTGGGGGCTACGCCGATTGAGTCCCGAGGTATTTGCTCGAGAGGGGGGGAGGGTGTCGCGCGAAATTCATAGCACGCACATTCTTAATGGCAAGAGCCACCACTGATTAAAATCAATATTGCAAGATGAAAAACATCGTCAGCCATTTCATCATCACATGAGAAGCATCCATATCTAAAGCCGCAGATTTATTCAAACAGCAGTGTTATTAAAGATTAAAAGCAATTCCCTAAACAAAAATTGTTCCCAGGAAATCTAAATCCTCTTAAAGACCAAAAGTCATTTCTCAGATCACAGAATCACTCAGAAAACCCAGTTCCTTTAACAATTAAAAACCGTTTCTTAAACCACAAGAATAATAAAAAACTCTAATGCTTGATGATGGCCAGTTTTAATAAATACAGCAATAATTTCCTCTCTGCATTTAAGGGCTTACTTTCTAGTGACAGATCAGATCAGATAAGATCATATGTACAAGATTTTAGGAAGGGAGTGTCTAAATTATAAGCTAGGAGATTTGGGCTAGGGTGTCCTATAGGAAAGTGACACGGAAGCGAGGTAGAAAGGGGGTGAAAGACGCCCTTATTGATTACCGGGGGGAGTACTCGGAGTACGACGGCTTAACGTGTCCATCCGACGCACGGCGGATATTTAGTGGTTCGAGCGTTCGTACGAGCTCTGGATCGAACCTGAGATTTTCTCCATGGCAGTCACGAATGTCGACCATTAGGCCACCCGCGGTTCTCTAGGGAGAGAGTGTTCCCCCTTCCCCTTTGTTTTTCTTTTAAGCGAAGGGAGAAAAATGATTCAAAATCCTACACACGCCAGCTGAGTTCTCCAGGCAGGAAGTCATAAGTGAAGATGAATAAACCCCTGAAGCTCTCCCGACGACCTGGTCATAGAGAGTGCATGAGTCGAGCATGTGATCAAAACAGCAACTCCGCAACAAATGCTCAATTGTCTTTCTCTCGGGAGATGCTTTTGATGCTATGTATGTTTCCAAACAGCATAAAGTAAATGCCATGCATACAATTTCGTTGTTACAGAAATGGGTAACGGAAGTACTAGTGTCTCGTGACAGGCAAGGGATCTGACTAATTCAATTATGATTGTCTCAAATACACGGAGATGCCAAAGCGTTTTATGTTTGTGCCTACGTAAAGTAGCATTTTTTGATGCTATGCACCTTTCCCGACAGCAGTAAAGTAAATCCCATGAACAAAAATTTCGATGTAACGAAAATGGGTAGCGGAAGTTGTCAAAAATATTGTTCAAATCTGATTTTTGAATACTGCTGACGCAACAATAGTTAATTTGATTGTTACTCAACAAGGTATTTTACTAAACTACCTCCGACATTTTACATAAACGTAACAATATCTCATTTCAATCTGCGTAAATTACCAGAACCTGATGCTAAATGTAATAAAAGCCAGCCGCCCCCGGTGGCGCAGTGGTCTAAGGCGCTGGCCTCTGATCGTTCGTCCGTAAGGGGTCCGGGTTCGAATCCCGGTGAGGCATGGATGTTGTGTTTGTCTTACGGCACTGGCTCTCTCCCTTCCCTGGAACCAGTGACCCTAAATTAGGGACGGGCGACTGCTTATAGCCCATTGAGTTGCTCACGGTGGTCGTTAAACCTCCAATAAAAAAAAAAAAAAAGTTATTACGAAGATACATCTTTGATGCTACAAAAGTAGCGCCTCGTAGTGAAATTTGGCTTTCTCTCTACCCTCCCAAGGGTACGGGTTAGCTGCTATTGACGAGAGCTTTACAATGATGTGTAACACAATGAGGTGTATCCTGTAGATATCCTAGACCAAAATGTTACCAATCCCTCTCACTAACACACTTGCGATTCAGCTTTTATTTCTATCCTGAGGGACTTCCATTACTACATCACATTTCATCGGTGCCAGTGTGGTTTCTTACGTTCGTCTAAATCTGAATAATATATACTAATAATATTTATAATAATAAATATTGTTTTTGTAAAACTAAAGAGTCGAAATAGGTACTATTGCCGCCGCCATAGTTTAGTAAACATTTACATCTATAAGTCACATATCTTCTTGCATTGGTTTTACGACAATAGTGTTCATTAATCCACCTACCTAAGAACCACTCAATGTCAGGGACTAGTAAACCTTGTTTGTTTGTTATGATTTAATTCCACTTAGTACGTACCGGAATGTGCCTTGGTGTGGTCGTCAATGACGCGAATACATGTAATGTGTTGTACGTATACAGGGTTACAAGGAAAGTTCTTGATCAGGCCAATATCTCACGAACTATGGCAGCTAGCGATTTACTTCTTGTGTAATTGAATAGGAAACACCTATAGCGCACACAATGACACCACGAGCCCCCCGCCCCCTCGGGGAGGATATAAATGGCGGATCCGAGCGCAAGGATGTGGGGGGCCGTGGCTTGCGGCAGAAGATGGGGGCGTGGCTTGCGGCAGGAGGATGAGGGGCCGTGGCCTGTGGCGCTAGTGTGTTGGGTCCATGATGATGTGCTGCACCCTAGCGCGTGCTTTTTGGAACTTTCGATGGTTATTTGAGGGATGGCAACGACCGAGTGTTGGTAGAGATAGGAGGATGTCAACTCGATGTGCTGCCCCCTAGCGGTGATTTTTGGAAATTTCGATGATTTTTGAGGGATGGAAACGACCGAGTGGGGGGAAAAGGGGATGTGTACGTGATGTGCCCCCCCTAGCGGTGCTTTTTGGAACTTTCGATGGATTTTTGAGGGATGGCAACGACCGAGTGGGGGTAGAGATAGGAGGATGTGTACGCAATGTGCTGCCCCCTAGCGGTGCTTTTTGGAACTTTCGATGGATATTTGAGGAATGGCAACGACCGAGTGGGGGTAGAGATAGGAGGATGTGTACGCGATGTGCTGCCCCCTAGCGGTGCTTTTTGGAACTTTCGATGTATATTTGAGGGATGGTAACGACCAAGTGGGGTAGACATAGGAGGATGTGTACGCAATGTGCTGCCCCTAGCGGTGCTTTTTGGAACTTTCGATGGATCTTTGAGGGATGGCAACGGTCGAGTCGGGGTAGACATAGGGGGATGTCAACTCGATGTGCTGCCCCCTAGTGGTGATTTTTGGAACTTTCGATGGATTTTTGAGGGATGGAAACGACCGAGTGGGGGGAAAGGGGATGTGTACATGATGTGCTGCCCCCTAGCGGTGCTTTTTGAAACTTTCGATTGATTTTTGAGGGATGGCAACGACCGAGTAGGGGAAGGGGATGTCAACTCGATGCCGTGTCCCCTAGCGGTGATTCTTGGAACTTTATTATTTTCTCGAAAGATTTATTGGACTTTGTCAAGTTTTTGGGAAGTCTTTCCGATATTTTTTGTTTCCTCGAATTTTTTTACTAAACTTATATTTTTAGAAATCAGTAATTTTTATAGACGTTGGATTATTTTTATTCGCTCGAGTTCATAAAAAAGGCTCTGGTGGTCTCAGCGAGATTCGAACTCGTAATCATTCGTTCAGAAAGCAGACATTCTTCCCACTAGACCATCGGACCATTGGGAAAAGATGTTTGAAAGGGAAGAATGTTTTTGTCCCATAACAAAAGATGGAAGGCGACTGGGAATGTGGCCCCAAAAAAATCACAACATCCGTAAGCAACGACCGAGTATTTAGACACGAAGTTATTACTCAGAACTTATCTAAACTGGTAAGTTCTAAGTAAATGAAAGCACAAAGGGAAAGTTTTCCTACAAACCTTATGAACAGTTCTTATTCTGAAATAAAACTCAGTTCCTTGAGATATTCAATATCCGACTTTGATGTCCAATTCAGTAAAAAATACACTGAGACAAGGAGAAATGGCTTAAAAAGTGGCGAAACACTCATCCAATAGGAAAACTGTATGCACATCTAATTGACTTGCGTACGTGGCAAAGTTTTCGACTTCCCGTCACTGGTTCACGAAGTGTTGGCATACCGATCACGCATTTATTTTTGCAATCTGACGACGGAGCAGAAAGCACGTTTAAAATCCATGCAAACATGCTTCGGACACAGAGACTCAGGTAGCTTTCCGCTTTTTTCGCATTTCGAGAGTCTCCTTCCGAAATCTTCTGTTATGAGACAAAAACATTTATGTACTTTTTTTGCATCTCTGAACAAGTTTGTAATTGGCTTTCTTGCCCTATCTGCAAAGGTTGGCGAGGGGATCCTTCGTGGTATTATTGTGTGCACCATAGGGGTTTCATATACAACTGCACAAGAAGCAAGTCGATAACTGCCATACTTCGTGAGATATTGGCCTGATCACGGACTTTCCTTGTAACCCTGTATAAATGTATGCTTTCGAAACACTCGTTTTATTTCACACCCCAAAATCTTGGCATGCGAAAGATGCATAGCATAAATTATCTACTAAAAATACCAGGGCACTCTGGATTTTTTTTTTTTCAGCTCTGTACCAGCTTGTCTTTCTCTTGTGTCGTCAAAGTGTAACTCGTGCGTAGACGCCTCCTTGTTTGTAAGAAGTAAACTTTTCTCCTTCTTCAAATTGATAATATTGTTGGATCTTACCTTTACAGGCTGATGTGGCCGCGGCACCAGGTGAAGTATCGCCTGCAGTGAAGCACCCGATATCTCCACCGAAAAAAAATAAATATCTAAATAAAAATAAAAAAAACTAAAGAAAATTTTGTCAAAAATTTTGCTCTCCTCCTCTGCTGCTAGGGGCTAGCAAGGAGTTTTCCTACTTGCGTTGACAACCGAAAATTCTGCAACAACAAATTAATTATCAGATTCCAATAATTAATAATGACCTCCCATAATTAATTATAACAAATTAATTATTAACTTCCCGCAAAACCCGTACCGCGATTGGGCGTGGATGCCTGGATTTAACTCCAGCCCGTCCCAATCTACCGAAAATCACAGCAACGCACACACACACTCGAAAAGATACCCAACGCTCATTTCACGTACGCTTGACATTTAATATCCAACGTTATATTATATACACTGCCACCTTTATCCATGAAGTGGCACGAAAATCTGCTGAGATGAATGTATGGTGGGCTGCTCTATCGGCAGCTTAATTATGCACAATGATTTAAACACTTTATCACTGATTAAACGATACCACTGATTTATCTAACACTTATTTAACAATTAACACTGATTCAAACACTGTTCACTGATTAAATTCTAGTATGCACAATAAACAAATAGAGCGAAGGAAACATGTAAGAGATTACCCAAAACATTTAAATACACACTTTAGAAAACTATAATTGAGTACGAGCGTGGGTACCAGCAATTAAAATGATACAGTAATTATCATGACTGCCGCAGTTTAATTATAAGCTAAATATAACTATACCATTACACACACCTGCATAGGCTTGATGCCAAATTAGCAGGGAAGAGCTCTTAAAACTTATGGCCATAACACAAATAAAAATCACGAATAAAATGTGTTGGAGGCCTCCGCTGTCGTGCGTATTCATTTTTTCAGGGGACAGAGTTCTATATGCTGTTCACTGTCCGACGGCACTTGTACGTCGTGAGCAAATGTTCATGTAAAGATAACATACCTTGGCAACCGTTGTCTGAGGTCCTCAGCGCAGAGAAGTGGCACGAAATGTCCTGCCTTTTTGGTATATAGACAGCCTAGGCAAAAGTGCACTAATGTCGACCTAGTATCGGTCGAGAAGTCCAAAGGACTGAGATGTCCTCGTTTAAGAGGGGATCATTCATAGCCCTCCTTACGTGCTTCTCTGCTTCTTTTTCCGAGCTCTCCCAGCGGTCAGCTCTCAGGCCTAGGTTCCATGCAGCTCGCTGGCGCTGTTCTCGTGCGTGTGTCTGGCTTTGCCACCGTCCTGAGAATGCCCCGCCGCTTGTTTTTCTCTTCTGCTCGTTTCTCTCCTCTTTGTCCTGTCACAGGGCTTCTCTTAGCCACTTGAAAAGGGATTTATCACCTTGTTTTCAACTGTGGGTGATAGTCGGTTCCCCCTTTTCCCGTTCAGTTCGGAGAAAAACTGCAACCACCGAATGTCTCTTGGCTTGCAGAGGGACTTTTGGGGGGTGAGTTTTGCAGTCTTTCGTTAGTTGAAAATGCACACGACTGTTGCTATGAGTCCGAAATAGAGATGGTCTGTTGCCATGTGGCCTTTCACAATTCTCGTTTGCCAGAAGGCTACGAATTATGCACTTATCAAATACTGAACAAATTTTAACAATGGCAGTGATGAACAAATTAGAGGATCAATTACCGTAATTAATTATAACTATGAGTGCTGCCTTGCAGTTACATCGAAACACAAATTTACCGCATAAATGAAATATAAAAATTTTCCACAAGTTAGGCTGCACCCTATAACAATTATTCTACCTTCCAAAGAAAAAAATATGAATGTATTTTTTTTTCTCATTGAAGAATGGAAAATTTTGAATATGGATATCTCCCTCTTTCCTATATTCCATGACATGTCTAATTCCGGATTTTAGACACATCAAGGGTAATGGGAAAGTATCGATAACATCTCTGATCCATTCATCATTGCCCATAACAAGAAAAGAATATAAACATAAGTTACACAGGTGAGAGCCAATGTGCGTCCGACCAAAACCCTTTTTGACTCAACGTGCCTTTCCTCTTATCTAAGTCTGCACTTCTGCGCGGTCCTGAGTTTGGCTCGCGAAATCTTCTTCCTCCTCACAACTGTATATTTCTGTGCTATCACTATCCTCCTCGTCTGCAACCATTTCTTCGCTGGATTTTTCCTCTTCAGCCTGATGTCCAAAGCTGAGAGGTTTCCCCACTCTCCCGTGCTCATCTCGGGGTCTCAACGACGCTCTCGTTATGATGGGGGGACTTTTTTCTTTGCTCCCCTCTGCGTTTCCTCCGTGAGCTACCGCGTCCTTCAACATGGGAGCAGGCTGGGCCGCCGTCCCGGTCTCTCCCAACCCCTGACGTGTTTCCGATTCATGCGGCTGAAAACAGCGCGTATCCCTTGTGATCACCGGCCAAGCGGGCGTCACCCAGTCCTCATCCTGCTCTGAGAACTCTTCTTCATGATGCCTTTCGTCTGCGGTTGGCATACCTATGCTCAACGAAATTTCTTCATCCCCCTTTTCATCTTGAAATTGCCCTGTGTCAAACACCCTTCTCTGTGGTGGTTTGAAAATCCTGTCTACGTGTGTGAGTCGAGTTCGTCTCATATCATTTACTGGGGCGATTTTAAAGTTCACTGGGGATGTTTTCTCAATTACTCTGAAAGGTCCTATAGAAGGTTTTGCCAACTTTCGCGACCTTGTTTTGGATGCTGATGGGTCGTGCTGGTACACTATGTCCCCGATCTTGATCTGTTTGTCTACAGCAGACTTTGCTCGATATTCCCTGGAAGTTTGGGCTGCCTCTTCCAGATTATCCTTGACAATTTTATACGCTTCTTGCATCCTCGTGACTAAGCTCTCGGCGTAGCTCTGGGATTCAGCGTAGTTAAAAGGGATTTCCTCATTCAACAACTGTCCTGGCATGTTCAGATCTCTTCCGAACATGAGAAAGTTGGGTGCTTCTTTAGTAGCACTGTGTGTCGCGCTTCTGTAGGACATGGCCACAAATTCTGTATACTTGTCCCAATCCTTTCCCTTAGGGGAACAATAAATTGCTAAAGAGTGCATTATTGTCTGAATTTGTCTTTCGGCTTGTCCGTCTGTCTGTGCATGGTGTGGAGATGTATTCAGTTTTTTGATGCCAAACTTACGGTACAACTCGGTCATTAAATCGGACAAAAAATTTGTTCCTCTGTCCGTGAGTAACAGATGTGGGACACCGTGACGCGCTATCACGTTAGAAGCAAATTTTTCGGCAATTTCTGCAGATCGCATAGTCTTTAATGGAATCAGCTCGATGTACTTAGTGAAGGAGTCGGTGACAACCAATAAATATTTATTTCCATCCTCTGTCAGTGGGAGAGGTCCAGCGATATCCATCGAAATTTTGGACCATGGGACAGATACAATTTCCGGGGTAATTAGACCCGCTTTTTGCTTCTTTTTGAAACCACGACGTTTCAGGCATTGTTCGCAACTCGCCGTGTAGTTCTTGATGTCTGAGAACATGTTAATCCAAAAGTATTTCTGTTTAATTCTCCCAAGGGTCTTTTCAAAACCGAAGTGACCGGCGCATAGTCCGTCATGTTCTGATTTCATCACTTCTGATTTTAACTTATCAGGTATCACTAACTGTTCTGCGATCAATTTCCGTGGGCTGTTTTTTGCTGGTAAGGCAAAATGAAATAAAAGGTCGTCTCTCATAAAATAGGTGTCAGTAATTTTGTCGACTGCTGAATAATCACGCCCTTCAAGACAATCAATTACTTCAGCTAATTTAGGATCTGTTCTTTGTGCTGATTTCAGAGTTTTGTTATTAAGTGGTACAACGGCGACTGTATCATTGGCTTCCACTGCTGCAATGTGCCTAGATAACACGTCGGCGTTTGTGTTTTTCTTTCCTGGTCGATATTGCACATCGAAGTTATACTCCGACAGACTAAGATTCCATCTGACCAGTCTAGAATTAGGAGTTTTCAAATTCATAAGCCACTTTAGAGGTCTATGGTCGGTAATAACCGTAAACTGTTGACCTACCAAATATTCGCGCCAATGGGTGATGGATGATACTATTGCCAGTGCTTCCTGTTCTGTCGTGCTGTAATTTTTCTCAGCTGGATTAAGTTTCCTGCTAAAGTAAGCGATGGGATGTCTGTGTCCTTCGTCATCCTCCTGCTCGAGAATACCGGCAATCGCTACTTTGGAGGCGTCTGTGGTGACGAAAAATTTCTTGCTGAAATCAGGAAATATTAATAGTGGCTCACTCACTAGTGCATGTTTCAGCTCTTGAAAAGATTTCTCGCAGTGTTCGTCCCAAATGAATTTCACGTTTCTCCTAGTAAGGTTTGTTAGCGGTAAGGCAATGGACGAAAAATCTTTGATGTGGCGCCTATAATATCCTGCCATTCCAAGGAATGCTCGAACATGTTTCACTTTCCGTGGAGTAGGGAATTCCCGAATAGCTTCCACGTTCTGTGGGTTAGGTCTAATGCCCTGACGATCTAAAAGGTGCCCTAGGTATGTCACTTCTTCCGCCAAAAATTCACACTTACTGGGCTTAATTTTTAGATGGTGCTTCCTTAATCTCTGAAAAATTAATTCCAATTTCTCAAGGTGTTCAGATAATGTCCTGGAGGCACACAAGATGTCATCCACATATACCAAAATGCCATCATCTCTTTTGTCCATAAATAGAGAATCAAGTGCTCTTTCAAATGTTGCCGGACTGTTGCAAAGTCCAAAAGGCAAGCGATTCCACTGGAAATGTCCGAATTCGCATGAGAAAGCAGTTTTATGCCTATCCTGTTCTCTAACTTTAATTTGGTGATAACCAGCCAAAAGGTCAATTTTTGAAAAATACTTGCATCCATGTAGTAAGGATAAAGTTTGCTGGATTCGGGGAACAGGGTAGCTATCCTTTCGGGTAATTTCATTTAATTTTCGAAAATCAATACAGAAACGATAAGAGTTTCCGCGTCTCACGAGAACAATAGGAAAGCTGTAGGGACTATCTGATTTTGATATGATTCCTGCGTCAAGTAATTCGTTTACCTGAGCTTTTACTTCGGGTCTTAGGGCATGTGGTACAGTATACTGACGCAATTTAATAGGTTTATCATCCGTGAGATGAATTTCATGCTCTGTAAGATCCGTACCTTCTAAGTCTAAAGAATTCCGTGCAAAAACATCAGAATATTTCTGCAATAAATTTAGCATTTTCTCTCGTTCGCTAAATTCCAGGTGGTCTAATTTAAAATCTTCCACAGAGATTGGTTGAGATTTTCGGGATGTTCCTCGCGAACAACGCTTAATTTCCACTGGTTCTACCTGAAAGAGTTTCGTATGTTTATTTAACCAAATTGGTGAATCACTGTGGTTAGCCGCTCTTACATCATACAGTCCGCTTGCCGAAACATTATTAACTGACCGTGCTAAGAGTAACCTATTTCTGCGTGCTATCGGTAATGGCTCGAACAAAATACTTCCTTCTGTTTTCCCCACTGAGGGTTTACTAAGCGCCACTTGGAGAAAAGTTTCGCTGTTGGGGGGAATGCAAGTTTTACGAGTCAGTGCTGCTATCCTGGATTGTCTGTTGGAAACATCATAACCTCTCCGCTCCTGTGGGGTGGGTGGCTGAGATGGGGGTCAGGGAAGTGAAGCTGGTTTGTATCTGCTTCGAACGTAAGACGGTGGTTTCGTAAAGCATCTATTCCCAACAAAGCTGAGTAATTTTGACTCAGGGGATTTTTTGTCACAAATGCCTTGACCCATATGTCTCTTCCCTTAATTCGCAGATTTACCTCGTAGCAACCCAGCGTTTGAATCACTTCTCCTGTGATGCTTTTGATTTTTACATTTAAATCAACAGATTTTAACTTTCTGCGAAATTTTAATCTACGATAAGCATCGTTAGCTAATAAAGTGACTGATGACCCTGTGTCAATTAGCACTTTAATTTTATCCCCATCCAGATCCGCATTAATGATTGGTAAATCATTCCCATTTTTCATAGACACGTACCGCACTTTAGAGGGTTTTAAATATTTCTGAGCCGCACTACCTCTCACAGTTCGACTCCGATTCAGTTTAACTGTTTGTTCTTACGCTCGGGTCCTTGAGCACTAAACTTTCCTGTTGATTGATAATGAGTATCTCTGTCGTTGTTATTCCTAAACCTCTGTTTCGGTGTTGTTTCTGCCCTATCCCTATTTCGACCGTTATTCGGGCATAGCCTGATCACATGACCTTCCTGTCTGCATCCGTAGCACATAATCCTGTTGCTCCTGTACTGCGCTTGCTGGTTCTCAGCGTGCGAGCGATTTCGAGTACCCGATCCTCTGCGTTCATTATTATTTGCCCCATACTGTCGAACGAGTTCGAATCCAGATGACTGAAACCTGGGTAACTGCAAACTTTCTTCCTCTCTGAAGTTTCTTTCTCGTCTCCGATTTTCGCTTTCCTGAAAATTTACGGCTAACTGACCCACTGATCTTTCCGTCGCTTCCATTCGTGCCATCATCTCTTCCAAAGTACGCGCTAATAAATCAGATCCTGGGTTTGTTTCCGATCTCTCTACTGCATTTACTGATGCTTTCTTACTCATGAGCGCCAAATTATCTTCTTCCTGAATTGCTGTGAGAATAGCAGCTTCTAGAGTTTCTGGGCACTTCGTTAAAACCCAGCGCCTGATAGATTCGGATAAACCAGATAGAAACTGACACATCACTGTCTGATCCCTATGCTGCCTGATGTCTTCTGACATATCAGTTGTATGACCAAAATATTTTGCCGCTGCACTTTTGAGTCGCGTTGCATACTGTCTTACATCTTGTCCCGGCATTTGAACACAACTCATGAATTGTTTCATACGGGTAATAAGAGGTTCTTCCGCTTGGAAACGATCGATCACTAGACGTTTAAAATTTTCATAATTTCCTTCTAATCTCAGCTCATCACTATCTGACAAAAATTCTGCAGCCCTTTCCCTGAATTTCGACTTTACTACTGCCAATTTTGTTTGTTCGCTCCATCTCCCTACTGTAGCTACATTTTCTACATCTTGAAAAAAATGTTTGGCACGATATAGAGGATCTGTGCCTGTAAAATATCTGAGCATATTAATGCATCCTGCTATCTGTTCACCGCCGTACATTAACATACCTGGAGCTGTCATTCTAGTCTCTGACACTCCTGCGATACTTGTTACTGAATTACTAGTTACCAGATCGGTTGATTCTCCTGTGGGAATGCTATGTTCCTCCCCATCATGATGATCAGAATCATCTGAGTCAGTAGGTTTGGTGTTCGGCTTCTCTCCTTTATTTGCCATATTTAAATACACTTAACCTAAGGCAGTCTTTTACACAAAAATGCTTAAGGCTTACAATACTTATGATATGCTAAAATATGCTCGTACTGAAATAAATTTGATATGGCCGTCAATTCGCAATATTTCGAGCGTTTGTGTGTGTTACTCTGCTTTGGAGGTACAAACAAGTAAGAATCCTGGTCATCGGAACCAATTGTTGGATCTTACCTTTACAGGCTGATGTGGCCGCGGCACCAGGTGAAGTATCGCCTGCAGTGAAGCACCCGATATCTCCACCGAAAAAAAATAAATATCTAAATAAAAATAAAAAAAACTAAAGAAAATTTTGTCAAAAATTTTGCTCTCCTCCTCTGCTGCTAGGGGCTAGCAAGGAGTTTTCCTACTTGCGTTGACAACCGAAAATTCTGCAACAACAAATTAATTATCAGATTCCAATAATTAATAATGACCTCCCATAATTAATTATAACAAATTAATTATTAACTTCCCGCAAAACCCGTACCGCGATTGGGCGTGGATGCCTGGATTTAACTCCAGCCCGTCCCAATCTACCGAAAATCACAGCAACGCACACACACACTCGAAAAGATACCCAACGCTCATTTCACGTACGCTTGACATTTAATATCCAACGTTATATTATATACACTGCCACCTTTATCCATGAAGTGGCACGAAAATCTGCTGAGATGAATGTATGGTGGGCTGCTCTATCGGCAGCTTAATTATGCACAATGATTTAAACACTTTATCACTGATTAAACGATACCACTGATTTATCTAACACTTATTTAACAATTAACACTGATTCAAACACTGTTCACTGATTAAATTCTAGTATGCACAATAAACAAATAGAGCGAAGGAAACATGTAAGAGATTACCCAAAACATTTAAATACACACTTTAGAAAACTATAATTGAGTACGAGCGTGGGTACCAGCAATTAAAATGATACAGTAATTATCATGACTGCCGCAGTTTAATTATAAGCTAAATATAACTATACCATTACACACACCTGCATAGGCTTGATGCCAAATTAGCAGGGAAGAGCTCTTAAAACTTATGGCCATAACACAAATAAAAATCACGAATAAAATGTGTTGGAGGCCTCCGCTGTCGTGCGTATTCATTTTTTCAGGGGACAGAGTTCTATATGCTGTTCACTGTCCGACGGCACTTGTACGTCGTGAGCAAATGTTCATGTAAAGATAACATACCTTGGCAACCGTTGTCTGAGGTCCTCAGCGCAGAGAAGTGGCACGAAATGTCCTGCCTTTTTGGTATATAGACAGCCTAGGCAAAAGTGCACTAATGTCGACCTAGTATCGGTCGAGAAGTCCAAAGGACTGAGATGTCCTCGTTTAAGAGGGGATCATTCATAGCCCTCCTTACGTGCTTCTCTGCTTCTTTTTCCGAGCTCTCCCAGCGGTCAGCTCTCAGGCCTAGGTTCCATGCAGCTCGCTGGCGCTGTTCTCGTGCGTGTGTCTGGCTTTGCCACCGTCCTGAGAATGCCCCGCCGCTTGTTTTTCTCTTCTGCTCGTTTCTCTCCTCTTTGTCCTGTCACAGGGCTTCTCTTAGCCACTTGAAAAGGGATTTATCACCTTGTTTTCAACTGTGGGTGATAGTCGGTTCCCCCTTATCCCGTTCAGTTCGGAGAAAAACTGCAACCACCGAATGTCTCTTGGCTTGCAGAGGGACTTTTGGGGGGTGAGTTTTGCAGTCTTTCGTTAGTTGAAAATGCACACGACTGTTGCTATGAGTCCGAAATAGAGATGGTCTGTTGCCATGTGGCCTTTCACAATTCTCGTTTGCCAGAAGGCTACGAATTATGCACTTATCAAATACTGAACAAATTTTAACAATGGCAGTGATGAACAAATTAGAGGATCAATTACCGTAATTAATTATAACTATGAGTGCTGCCTTGCAGTTACATCGAAACACAAATTTACCGCATAAATGAAATATAAAAATTTTCCACAAGTTAGGCTGCACCCTATAACAATATTATATACTATTCGCATTCTTTTCTATTGAGGTATTTGTCTTATTTACGTAGAATACATTAAAAGTAGCAATCAATCTTACTGAGCTTCCCCTATAAATTTTTTCTAAGACTACATCTTCATCCAAGACTGCTTAAGATTGGTTTGTGATTTATTCATCCTCTTTTCCAGTGTCAAAATTTCTCACAAGATATCTTTCAATATGATGGGGAATTATGCCGAACGCACGTGGCCCAGGAAAATTTTAACTATCTGCATAAAATTCGGTGTAATGTCTTATCAGCGTTTTGAGTAATTTTTCAATGATACGCATCCTATATTTGAATTTCGAACATTAACCAAATATGCAAGCCCCACTTTCTGTGAGTGTGTGCGTTTTGGAGAAAACTACTCCTTAGGAAGCTTACTCGAAGTTAAGAGAATGCTTGGGGTTTGTGTAACCGAAATACGTACTTTTGTTGTACGTAAATAAATGTATACTTTTGAATCAATCGTTTTACTTCACACCCATAAAGGCGTGTATTCTTACCTGAAAATTTTAGATTGAACCTCTAGTAAAAAAAAATTGCAAGAAGCCATCGGAAGCATCTAATGTAAATCAGCATTTATTAGACCACTGTACTGAATAAAACCTGTTACTACAGGGTGTCCGAGAATTATTGGACATATTACAAAATTATTTACAAAAAAAACTATGAGCATTGTCTGTTTTTCTATGTCACGTATTATTAAAACGGTTTCTATATTTTTGTTTTTCAGAATTGTTATTCCCAGAATCCGATAAATGGCGCTAGGTGTGTTCTGATGAGGAATGTATGAGAAATGCGCAATCAGTAGTCATGCCATCCGTACAGCAGAAGGTGATGTGTGTGTTATGGCTTGCGGAATTAAAGTCTGTCATTAAAGTTAAAAGCTGGTACCGTTTAGAGTATGATGGTAATCCTCCGTCAACAAATTCAATTAAGCGGTGGATGAAACAGCTTAAAGAAACTGGCAATGTGGAACATCGTGGAGGAGCCGGTAGGCCTAGCGTCAGTGGTGAGACGGTTGACCAAGTTAATTAAAGTTTCCGACGAAGCCCTAGGAAATCCGTTCGTAAAGCAAGCAGAGAACTGTGGATTCCGAAATCGACAGTTCACGATATCTTGCACAAGAAATTAAAGTTTCATGCTTATAAAATTCAAATAGTACAAAAGATGCATGAAAATGATCACGCTCTGCAATACGATTTCGCTGTGGATATGATGAATCGAGTGGAAAACGACGAAAACTTTCTCAGTACTGTCATTTTTAGTGATGAATCCACGTTTCATGTATCAGGTATTGTGAATCGTCACAACTGTAGGATATGGGGCAGTGAACCGCCTCTTGCTGCTATTCAACTGGAACGTGATTCTCCAAAAGTTAATGTGTGTGTGCCCTATCAAAAAGAGAAGTGATTGGCCCTTTCTTCTTCTACGAAAAAACCATAAATGGTGACATTTACTTGGATATGCTAGAAAATTTCGCTATACCACAGATCAAAAGATATGACAACGTCGTTTTCCTCCGCATTGGTCATCGTGTGTACGTAAGTGCCTAAATGAGCATTTCCTCAACAGATGGATTGGGCATGGTGGTTCCATTCCGTGGCCTCCTCGCTCTCCAGATCTAACTCCATTGGATTATTTCATGTGGGGTTATGTGAAGGATCGTGTCTATCAAAGGCCTTGCACTGATTTGCAGGAACTGAAGCAGCGTATCACAGCTGCTATTAATTCCATAACTCCTCAGATGCTTGCCAATACATGGCATGAAATCGAGTATCGCTTGTACGTATTACGAGCAACTAAGGGATCTCACATCCCAATTTATTAACTTGTGTAGTTACATTGTAAGTTAGTACAGTCAGTTTCTTTCCATCTGTTTAATGTTTTGTTTTATATAATTTTGTAATGTGTCCAATAATTCTCGGACACCCTGTATTAGATGCGATTTTTTATGCAATACATCTTTCCCGACAGCAGTATTGTTTTGGAAAGAAAGTAATGTCTGCAAATGCAAGGCAATAGAAAACGGCTAATTACCATGCACTGAGGCGCCACTTTATTATGGCCACTTGACAGTTTTAAGCAAATGAGTTATGGCTGCACGCTCTTGCCGCCAGAGGGCGAGGCTAGTATAAAAAGGGAAAGCTTAGTGCTTGCGACAGTAGTAGAAGTGGTTTTTGGGTGACGAGATGGGTAAAAAATGCGATTTTACGGACTTTCAACGTGGGATGATTGTAGGAGCTCGGAGCCATGGAGCGAGTATCACCGAAATCGCCGCATTCGTGAAATGTTCCAGAGCAGCTGCTGTTAAAATGTTTAAAGACTGGACTGTCAGCCAAAAAACTGGGTCTCTACGTGCAACGTGTGGTCGTCATCGACTAGTGATTGCTCGGGCGGAACGGAGAGTGTCCAGACTGGTAACAGACAACACAAGAACGACAGTGCAGCAAATTACAGACCATCTTAATCAAGGATCCCCTCAAATGATCTCTGCACGCACTGT
Organism: Macrothele yani; assembly: GCA_039090855.1. Taxonomy (NCBI): domain Eukaryota; kingdom Metazoa; phylum Arthropoda; class Arachnida; order Araneae; family Macrothelidae; genus Macrothele; species Macrothele yani. Next base: position 44,532,321 of record CM077015.1, on the reverse strand, counting down.
TCACCGTACACTGCATCGGATGGGATATGGCAGTCGAAGGTCTGTTCGAACACCTTTGCTGTCTGCAGTTAACAAGAGAAAACGTCTCCAGTTCGCACAGGAGCACAAGGATTGGACAGTCGATAATTAGAAACAAATTATGTGGTCCAATGAATCACGTTTTCAGTTCCACCATGCCGATGGCTGAGTGATAATTTGGTGGAAACAGCACGAAAGCATGGACCCCAAATGCATTGCTACAACCCTTCAAGCTGGTGGAGGCAACGTTATGGTTTGAGGAATGTTTTCCTGGCATGCTTTGGGCCCTTTAATTCGTGTTGATCAATGTCTGACTGGCACATCATATCTAAATATCGTTGCGGACCAAGTGCATCTTGTCATGTGGATGGTTTATCCCAATGGCGATGGCTACGTTCAACAAGATAATGCGTCCTGCCATAGTGCTCATATTGTACATGATTGGTTTCAGGAACATGCCAGTCAGTTTACTTTGCTTAGGTGGTCCCCACAATCTCCAGATCTCAACCTCATTGAGATATTGTGGGATAAAGTTTAACGAGCCATCAGACAGGTGTATCCACAACCCTGCAATCACACACTCCTGGAAAGTGCTATTCATCAAGCATGGTCTCAGATTCCACAAACCACCTATCAACATCTCGTGGAGTCCATGCCACGAAGAATCGCCGCAGTATTAAAATCAAAAGGTGGCCCAACGAAGCAGTCTCCCTACCCTAATTTAGGGTCACTACTTCCAGGGAAGGGAGAGAGCCAGGGCCGCAACACAAACACAACATCCATGCCTCACGGGATTCGAACCCGGACCCCTTTCGGACGAATGATCAGAGGCCATCGCTTAGACCACTGCGCCACCGGGGCGGCCTGTTTGGATTTTGTTCTCCTCAGTGGTGTAATGGCTAGCATACTCAAGCGCAAATCTCGAGATGCGCGTTCGATTTCCGTTCCCGGACGATGAAATTTTCAAATTTCTGCCGTTATGTTACATGGAAGAACAGCTTGATTTATGTCGGGTTTAACGTTCGTGCTGGTACTAGTCCAAACATAAGCAGATGTAAACCTGTCGAAGTTCAGCGTCAGGAGTCAGGAGGCGGGTAGGTTTCTAGCTAGTCGGCGAAACTGGGCTCGAGCCGAAGCTCCCGGGACTCACCCCTCCTCTCTTTACGGGCTTGGTCGTCTTTCTTGTGACGTCACGCTAAGCGACGGAGTTTTGCGCCGAGAAGGCTACGTACAGCATTACGTTTCTGGGCATTCAGTTGTACTTAATGCTTGAAGGAAGAGCTTAAATAAAGTACATATCTTAGTTTTCTGATTATTATTTTATGATATATTTCCTTATTTAGCAGTTCTACCGAAATTAAAAAAAAAAAAACAAAAAAAAAAAAAACAGCAAGGGAAATTACGTCTGTTTTACCTTCCTCGGGAATTACGTTTTCTCGCTATTTCTGTTGCGTAAGAGTATAAACGGTTTTACCAGAAAGCTCTGTTAATGCAGTTTCAAACAGACGCATACAATTCCTGAAACGCAATCTATTAGTACGTTGACGTACTGCTGCATTGCAATTTGCATCTATAAAACAAAAATCGGCGAAAAATTAATAAAACAGTTTCCAAAATTAACATGTTTAGACCCTAACTTTTTCTGGTCAAATAACATTGCTTTCATTGAAAAAATCACAAATTTGAAGAGGCAAACTCTTTCAAAATTAATATACTGAGAATGTGCTTGGAAAGGTAATTCGCAAAAAAGAAAAATTATAATGATGCTGCGTCAGGTTAATGTCGCAGTACACACACAAAAAAAAAATTAAAAAAAAATCAGGGTAGGCCAACTATAACTAAATTAATACTGAAAGCGTATTTGGAAAAGAAAGTGAGGAAAAAATGCTAATAATGCTACTACAGACAGAATTCATCGCTCCTTCCAGATCCACGTCGAGTGTATGAATTAATGCTACTACAGTCTATATTTTATGCGTGGTTTTAAAAACTTAGCTTTTCCCTCCCCTCCCCTCCCCATGTCTGTTTCGAAACTAAAGGAATTAGAGAAAATATTTTCTCACTGTTTATCTGCATAATATTGCAGAACATTCAGATATAAATAAAAATGTTTTGAGGCTGCCAACTAGACTAAATTAATACTGAAAATGTGCAACTCTCTCAGCACAATGTACACACACAGAAATAAATAAGTGAAAAATAAACTTAACTTTTACTGATTGCGCCCCCCCCCCATGGTTGTGGACATACATGTGTTAGAACATGCGTACTTAATATTTTTTTCCCACACATGAAGTGAAAATTGAAAATATGCAAAAATGAAGATTGAAATATATTTATTTGTAAGGGGTTTAGGGTAGTTAGACTGGGGCTAGGATTTAGTTCCCTTGTAATGATGATTGTCAAATGTCTTTTTCAAATTTTGGAGATATTCCCATTGTTAGTGAGGCACATAAGAAGACCAAACATGGAGACATAGCATATTTCTTTTCCCTGACCTGTTATTTAAGCAGATATTTTTAAATTTGAGTAGTTATTTAGAAATACAGAGAGAAGCACACTTTAGTCCCAGTTCAAATTTAGTTTAATTACATTTTGAACATTTCCGTTTACCACATTCAACTCTTGAACCTTATTTGCCACTAATTTTTTTAACAAAACTTTTACATTTTGTACATGGAGTAATTTCTCACAATATTTAGTCAAAAGGAATTTAAATAATTTGGAGCAAATACTGAATATTTTCACAATGTCTTCGGCTGCCCGTTGAAGTGCCCGTCACTTAGCGTGACGTCACAAGCACATTCTAAATCCGGTGGCCAGGCCCGTAAAGATAGAGATGAGGAGGAGGAGGATGAGTCCCGACGGCCCCGCTCGAGCCCAGGATGAGTCATAGGTGCTGCGCTTGTCCCTCCCCTAGATCCAATGTCTCTAAATTAGATCAGATCATATGTAGAGGGTTTTAAGAAGGAAGTGTATGACCCCAGGTCTTAAACAACCCTTTAGAAATAGGAAGCTAGGAGATTTGGGCTACAGTGCCCGATAGGAAAGTGACACAGAAGCGAGGTAGAAGACGCCTTTATTTACGACCGGCGGGCGCGTACCCGGGGTCCGACGGCTTAACGTGTCCATCCAACGCACGGCGGGTATTTAGTGGTTTGAGCGCTCGTACCTGCCCGGGATCGAACCTGAGGTTATATCCATGGCAGTCACGACGCTGACCACTAGGCCACCCGCCGCCCGTCTCTAAATTAGGAACGGGGAGGTTACTTATATACCTTTTTGCCTCCTCTAGAAACAATGGCTTTAAATTAGGGGCGACTTATAAACCATTGTACCGTCCTCTAAATACAAAGACTCTAAATTAGGGACGGGGCTGCTAATAAATCTTCTTTCCTCTCCTCTAGAAGCAATGGCTTTAAACTAGGGACGAGTGGTTAATCATGGCCCTTTTGGTTTGCAAGCAATCGCCCGGCCCTGATTTCAGGCCACTGTTTCCAGGAAAGGGAGAGAGCCAATGGCGTAAGACAAGCACACTGTCCATGCCTCAACTGGATTCGAACCAGGCCCCATCTCGGACGAATGAACCAAAACTTATAACCCTCAGAATTGTTCATGGCAGTCGTTGAACCGCGAAATAAAAATAACAGCTCATTCTCGAGAATTCCAAACTTAGCCCCGTCAGACTGAATTTATCAGTGCTAGCTGCTACACTAATAAATTGCACCTTTAAATGAATTTTACCGGGGAAAAATAAAAAAGACTTGGCTAACATTATTTTTATTTGATACAACCCACTGTTATGAGCATGAAATGAAAAAAGAACCATTAATTTGGATTTTTTTTTTACCAGCGTGTGGCAACTAGTTATTATGAGATTCCAAACATGCCTGCTTGTGTGCGCGACAAGAGGACAAAGTAGCGCTGTTGGGCTTATGTGGTTCCAAACGTGACACCAAGTGATATTCACCGGAATATCGCATTCATGTAAAGCCCAGTTCTTGTAAAGTTTTGAACTGGAACAATTTTTGAAAGCACAAATGATAGAAAAAAAATCGTTCTGGCATAACCAGTTATTGAATTTCCTTTGTCTGATCCACTGAATAATTAAAACTGGCGAGAGTATAGGAAAACAATTGCGTGTAATGAGCAGTAAAGGGAAATGTTCTACACTCGTGAGCAGAAAATACATTCCTCATTAGAAGAAAATTGTGTCTCGTCGTCTTTCCAGCGTGGCGAAGGCTTTTCACACAAACCGGTTCGTGTGGGAAGTTCTGTAGTTGTGAAAGAAATATTTCACACGAGTTCACTGAAGTCATGGAAACGGAGTATACTGAAGGCAAAAGGTCACATATGCAAATTGTGAAATCATCCAGGAAGAGATCAAAAAAAGTAACGTGAAGTCTAATTTAAGTGGTCAATAATATTAGGGTACATATTACTGAGTTAAGCATTTAGTAGTCACGGTTCTGCGTATTATAAACTGCTTGTATAATTTGCAGTAGATGTTCGCCAGAAATAATTAAAATATATTATTTCCGGCGAAAATCTACTGATTAAAAATGTTGTCCGTTATTGAATATAACGTAAACTAGAATATGAATGAAAATTATTCAATCAATAAAGAAAAATGATTGACAAACACTTACATTACAGAAATTCCTGGAATATGAATATAAAAATCATTAGAGTATGCATGCCATTTTTGGAAATGTCAACAGATACGCACGAATGAGAATTTCGAATCTTACATAAAAGTATTTTAAACACAGGTTATTTTCGACATGAGTTCCTTCCTATCATTCCAAAATGCTCATCACTGAGGCACTAAAATCTTTCCATTTTTTGTTTAAACAATGATAAAATTTCAAAATAAAAAAAAATAAAATGCACCGTAGAAAAACAAGAAGAAAGGAATTTCCGTACTGAAAATTATGTATCGTTTCTTCAGGAAAGGAATTTTATATTCGATTCCGTGCGTTTGATTACAGTTCTACGGCTCATTTAAATAAAAAATGTGCATACTAGTCTTCCGCTCAAAAAGAATGTTAAGTAAATATTTTAACATATAGTTAACTTAATATGTAGATATTAAATCATGACATCTGCATGTAACAGGATTTCGGTAATCGCATATTTAGAGGAAATTTCTTGAAAGGAACTACTTCATTAAACTTCTCGAAAGTACATTCAGTGAAGCTACAGAACAGCTGCTAGGAGCTTTACCGCCGGCGAAGTATTTAGAGGCGCTGAATTCGTCTCTGCTGAGCGCCGGACGTGAAACAACAGCTCCACGGCGCTCCCCTCCCCTCTTCCGGGAAACAGGACGCCCCAAATCAGGGAATAGTGACCGCTTGTAGTCTTAAGAGCTACTCATGGTGGCCGCTAACACCCCCTCCCCCACTCCCTTACCTAGAAAAATTCCCTTGAAACTCTTTTTAAGCTATAAAAGATTTCCCCCTCTTTTCTACATATATCCGGCTACTGAATAAGACTACTGATTGCCACCGAAGCTAAAAAAATTTCTGCATTTTAGAATTACTAGGTAGCTAATACAATGGAACTTCAGATGAATAATTTCGTATGAGCAAAATTTTGCGATATTGCCTAAAAATATTAGATCATATCCAATTCAACATCGCGAAACCAAGATACAGACATACACTGAAGAGCAATTGAATTAGAGATACCTGTCTAGTAACGTGTAGCACCACCTTTCGGCCTGATGACGGCGGTGATTCGTCTCGGCATGGACTCGACAAGACACCGGAAGCGTTGGGAAGCTATACGGATCCACAACCCCTGAACAAGCTCCCACAGTTCACGAAGATTTGATGGAGGGGGGTCAGAGCCTCGAACATCTCTCTCAATGGCATCCCACATGTGCACGATGGGATTGAGGTCAGGTGACCTAGCTGGCCAAGGAAGCGAGGTCACGTCGGTGGAGTGTTCTTTCAACCATTCGGATACAATTCGGGAGCGATGGCACGGTGCATTCTCTTGTTGCAGGATGAGGTCCCCAGTGAGATGTTGAAGACGCACAAACGGGAGCAAATGGTTGTCCAGGATATCCCGGTAAAGTTGACCAATGAGGGACGATGTCACACGTACCAGGGGTCCCATTTCAGTTAACGTAAACAGTCTCCATACGAGAATGCCACCCCCACCAGCTTGAAGAGTACCCTGCTGGCAAGAAGGATCCATCGTTTCATGTGGTTTGCGCCGTACTCGTATCCTGCCATCCGCATGTACCAACGTGAATCTCGACTCATCAGTCCAAGCAACATTTTCCCACAAGTCTAGGGTCTAGTGGCGATGTTCCCGCGCCCATGTTAATCTTTGAACCCTGTGATGTGCGGTCAGCAGCGGTACCCTCGTGGGACGATGGCTTCTGTACCCCATAGCGAGGAGATGGTTCTGGATGGTGTGGCTGCTTACACGTTTTTGTGCACCAGCGTTAAATTGCCGAGTGATGTCTTGCACTGTGGCCCGTCTATCCGCTGTAACAATGCGAGCTAGCCGACGATGACCCCGCTCATCCGCACGCTGTTGTCCACGGCAGTTGGCCCTTGCAGGGTTGGTTTTACCGGATTCGATATACTCACGGTGCACCCGTGACACAGTGGCTCGTAAAACTCCCAGTGACTTCCGAGATGGAGTGACCCATTCGTCGTGCCCCGACAATTTGCCCCCGATCAAATGCGCTTAGATCCTTCGTATACTGCTTCCGACTCTTACTGATTCCCGTCGCATCACTCCTTATATTTTCGGATCGCTGCATACGTCATGTCGTTTCTGTTTACAGGGCCACCCACAGTGCCACATTTGCATAACGCCAGCTGTCTCTAATTCAATTGCTCTTCAGTGTACATGTGAATGGTACATGTTTACGCTCTACAGCATTTTCGAAAAATCTAAGCCAACTTTTCCACGCAAAAGAATTCTTGACGAACATGGGAATATCTTGACTTCAACTGGCGGGACAAATAGACAGCGAGAACGATTAGAAAATACATGAAAATCTCTTTTACATGTAGTCTTTTATTGTCTAATAGAATAACAACTTTTCTCACTTGTCTTGTTAAAATACAACTATCGAGATAGAGATTATATTAACACTACGTAAAGGAAGGAATGTGCATTAGGGGAAAAAGGAAGCAGCACGTAGTCATTCTTAGCAATATGCGATGCAAAAAGAATTTTTCTTAGTTTGATAAATTGAAACTAAGGTAACACACAGCTGACTCGCGGTACACAGGTTTCACTTTAGTAAAGCTTCCCCGATTGCCGAGCAGTCAGTGCGGTAGTCTACGGACCAGTATTCCGATATGGACCTGGGCTCTACTGGAAAAGCACCGTGCGCTTGTGTTTCCGCGATGGGTCTTTCCCTTCCTTGGAACTAGTGACTCCGAATTACGAAGGAGCAACAACAGGGCCGTAGCCAGAGCCCGTCCTAGAGACTCACACAACAGTATAGCGCCCGATCTCTTTCACAACTTTTGCCGGACCACTTTTATATCCTTCGCCCGATCTCAATCATCAGCCGCCCCTCCCACCTTGCTTGTCTGGCTACAGGACTGAGCAACTGCTTATATATTGTTGAGATATTTCGGCGAAATCCTGTGGAAACAGGAGCATTTACACTGCTGCTTGTGAAAACTGAAGTACCATGAAAGGATTGCTGGAAAAAACTTGAAACGTACAGAATATGTACAACACGTTGCGGCATGCAAATTATTAAAATGTCAGTGAAAATGCGCATGCGGTATCAGAGCAGCGCTCTCTAACTGTCTAGTCTTGGGGATAAAGAGCTGGTTCAAACGAGATATTACAATCAGTCAAGAGCCGACATTGAGTCGAAATGGTGTTTCTTGTGTCTCACTATGTCCCGTTGCCGAAGAAGGTTGCATTACGAACACCTGACGGACTTTGAACGAAGAACGATTGTTGGAATCAGAGAAGCAGGATTTTCCTGCCGCGAAATTGCCACTCGGACGAGACAAGAAGCCAGTACAGTGATGCGGACTGGCGTCTCGTCCCGTAGTGGACAGATGAGGCACGGATAGACAGAAATCCGGGAAATGGACCGCAAAATCGCACGAACCCACGGGATGACAGACACCTCTACCAGATGGCAGTGACCATCACACAGCAACATCCATGGTGTTAGCGCAGCAGTGGAGCACTGCCACAGGTCAGGCTTTGTCCTCCAGCACAGTTCGACGCCGTCTGCTTAACAGAGGACTGGTCGCTAGCAGCCCATTGCTGCGTATTCTTTTGTCCTTCAACACAGAATCATCCGGCCGCAATGGTGTCTGAAACACAGACATTGGCATGCAGATTGTCAACAGGTTGTGTTTTCTGGCGAGTCACGATTCACGTTGATGCACTACACTAAAGAGCAAGTAAATTAGAGACAGCTGGCGTTATGCAAACGTGGCGCTGTGGGCGACCCTGTAAACGGAAACGACATGACGTGTGCAGTGATCCGACAATATAAGGAGTGATGCGACGGGAATCAGCAAGAGTCGGACGCAGTATGGCTAAGACGAAGGATCTAAGCGCATTTGATCGTGGGAAAATTGTCGGGGCCCGACGAATGGGTCACTCCATCTCGGAATTCGTGCAGGCACTGAGATTTTCACGAGCCACTGTGTCACGGGTGCACCGTGAGTACATCGAATCCGGTAAACCCATCCCTGCAAGAGCCAACTGCCGTGGACAACAGCGTGTGGATGAGTGGGATCATCGTCGGCTAGCTCGCATTGTAACAGCGGATAAACGGGCCACAGTGCAAGAAATCACTCGGCAATTTAACGCTGGTGCACAAAAACGTGTAAGCAGCCACACCATCCAGAACCATCTCCTCGCTGTGGGGTACAGAAGCCATCGTCCCATGAGGGTACCACTGCTGGCCGCATATCACAGGATGCAAAGATTAGCATGGGCGCGGGAACATCGCCACTGGATCCTAGACATGAGGGAAAATATTGCCTGGACTGATAAGTCGAGATTCACGTTGGTACATGCGGATGGCAGGATACGAGTATGGCGCAAACCACATGAAGAGATGGATCCTTCTTGCTAGCAGGGTACTCTTCAAGCTGGTGGGGTCTGGGGACTGTTTACGTGGACTGAAATGGGACCCCTGGTACGTGGGACATCGTCCCTCACAGGTCAACGTTATCGGGATATCCTGGACGACCATTTGCTCCCGTTTGTGCGTCTTCAACATCTCACTGGGACCTCATCCTGCAACAAGACAATGCACCGTGCCATTGCCTCCGAATTGTATCCAAATGGTTGGGTGAACACTCTACCGACGTGACATCGCTTCCTTGGCCAGCTAGGTCACCTGACCTCAATCCCATCGAGCACATCTGGGATGCCATTCAGAGAGATGTTCGGGGCTCTGACCCCCCTCCATCAAATCTTCGTAAACTGTGGGAGCTTGTTCAGTAGTTGCGGATCCGTATGGCTTCCCAACGCTTCCGGTGTCTTGTCGAGTCCATGCCGAGACGAATCGCCGCCGTCATCAGGGCAAAAGGTGGTGCTACACGTTACTAGACAGGTATCCCTAATTCAATTTCTTTTTAGTGTATAACGTCGCATATCTTTTCGAAGACATTGTGGTGAACGTCATCTGGCAGCGCCATACCGGCCCAACGCCAAGCGTCATGGTTTGAAGTGCCGTTGGGTTCAATTTGTGATCTCGCCTGATACGAAATGAAGGAATCCTCAACAGCTAGGGACACATCAGGGATGTTTTAGAGGCAGAGGTTTCTTCAGAGTTGTCCTGGCGCTATATCGCAGTAGGGCAATGCTCGGCCACATGTGGCACAAAATGTTCGTGATCTCTTCCATGCACGGCAGATACCGCTTCTTCCCTGGATACACGTTTGCCGGATATGTCCTTGATCGAACATGTGTGGTACATGGTAGCTAAGTGATTGGCCCATGAAGCGCCTGCGCTAGTCACCACAAATGAGCTCTGGTCTCGCATAGAAACAGCATGGAAGTCTATTCCTCAGGACGATATCTAAAAACTCTTCCATTCAATCCCACACCGTGCGTGCAGAGGCTGTTATTGTTGTTCGAGGTGACTTCATACGATACTGAGTTTTGAAGCCAAAAAATCTTGTACAGCTCTATAAATGTAATCAGTTATCTCCTGTAAAATGAGGAATCTGTGATATGAATTCATTTTGAATATAACGGTTCTTTCTCGGTGGTGCAATTTTCACGAACAGTAGTTTATTAGCCTAAATCAGTACGTAATGGGTCCACCTTTGGACATTATGACTGCAGCTACCTTTCAAGGCGTGCTTTTCACGAGATGCTGATACGTCTGTACCGGAATTTTCTTCCATCCCTCCTGCAAAGCTTTTTCTAGAGCTGCCGTAGAGGAAGGTCTTAAATGCCGAGATCGGATATGGCGTTCCTGCACGTCCCACAGACGTGTTATCGGATTTAGACCGGGACTTTGTGTCTGACAGTTTAAACAAAAAGACAACGTTCTGAATAAGAGATTCAACTGAAGATGACGACCCGCTCGGGAACATGGTCTCACTTGGAAATACGAGCGTTGATTAGGTTTCTCTGGGCACGGAAATCGTCGGCAGCCGGTTTTCAACGCTAACTGCATAGTCTGTAGTCCTGAAGTCATGATTGTTCGAAGCATATTAGAATGCTGTTCACAATTTGCACGGGGGGGGGGGGGGACAATGCGTTGACGGTTGAGAAAGGAAGTGGCCGAATTTCAACATCGACAGCAGACAGCAACGGGACTTGTGTGCAGGTCTTGATGAGAGAAAACAGAAAGGTGACTTTGCATCAGGTTGCTGCAAATGATGCTTTCGGTTCTGCGCGTCGCATCTCTCAACCTAATCACTGCGTGTACCTCCTAGTGAGACTATGGCTTCCAGTAAGGTCGTCACTTTCATCTGAACCACTTCTCCAGCACGCTGCCTTTCTATTCACACTCCTGTGCCGAACAATACCCTTTAGTCAAGAGAGTATAATGACTCTGGGAAGTGCCAATTTCCTTTCCCACAAATTTAAATTCTGATTTTGACTTTGTTTCAGATTAATTGCGATCTTTAATATTAATGTAATGATAGATATCATTAGCGTCAGTTTTATCTATTGTTTCTTTCCAGAGATAAAACTTAAGATATAAATAAACACTACAATTTCGTTTTGATTATACATACTATAACGAAGTAAATTTCTCTGTCATTTTTTTCCATGCCGGGGATCGAACCCGGGTCCCCTCATTCCGGAATAAGTCGCTCTACCAATTGAGCTACGCGGACGTTCGTGATCACTGCTATCTGCCTTTATGTCGTGTGCGTCCTGCTGGGCAGGCACGTCACAATACATACATACGTACATACAAACACTACTCGACATCAAAATTGCCACACCCAGAAGGAAACAGGATAGATGGGTAAAACTGAGCATGCAAATAGGAATGCATAAGGGTCTATTTTGATACTATCTTCAGCCACGTACAGTGTTTATCAGGTGAGATAATGCAGCACAATGGGTACGCCTCAGTAAGGGATTGCACTTTGGCGAGCGGTTATACAGGTAGCAATACGGCGTGGCAATGAGTCGTAGAGTCGACGGATATGGTCCTGAGGAACTGAACACAAAGTACGGTTGATTTGCTCCCAAAATTCAGCGATATCGTGCGCAGGCCGATTCGATTGTAGACGAGGTCCAATGGAATCCTACAGGTTTTCGATTGGGGATAAATCGGGCTATCTTGCTGGCCATGGCAGTGTTTGAACATGTTGCAAGCACTGTCTGTTCACGGGAGTTACTTGCTGGAAAATAGGGTGCTTTACGTTATTCAGGAAAGGTATCAAAATGGGCTGCCGAACCTCACTCATGTATTGTGCAGCTGTCAGTGTGTCCGTGATGCGCAAAAAAGGTGACTTGCTGTCATGCGCAATAGTACCCCATATCATGATGCCTGCCTGACGAGCGGTATGGCGGTCGTGAACGAAACCGGGATCCGTCCGCTCACCAGGGTGTCGCCAGACACAAATTCTGGAAATACCCAGACAGAAACAGGATTCATCACTGAAGATCATAATTGTCCATTCGTGTCCCTAGTTCGCATGACTTCGGCACCAAGCCAGACGAGCGCTGCAATGGCTGGCCGTCAATGGCAGTCGACGTAACGGTTGCCTACTGCGCAGGTTTGCCACGCATAACTTTCAGTTTACAGTTCGGGTCGTGAGGGCAACGTCCATGACCGATGACACAGCAAGTCGAATATCGGCTTTAGTGCTTTCTGTTGACGAACGAGCGCGTCGAACAATCCACCGGTCCAGGCGTGCTGACGTCTGTCGGATTGCACCACTGCCGCTCCGACGCACGTACCAACCTTCCTGTCCCCACTGGTGCCAACAGCGTCCAACAGTTCCTGCATCCCGTTGCACATGCGCATAACCAATTTTATATTATTATTGTTTGCTATAGGCCACCCAACTCAGACCTTACAGCTTTTCTGTTATTACTTACTGAATTACTTAACTACTCTAACCTTTCAAAGAAAAAAACGTTTCGTATGGGGGATATGAATGTCAACTTATTACAAAACACCAATCACGCTTTCCAACTTTTACAATCACTTAATGCTTCTGGACACAAAAACATGATTTCAGTCCCAACTCGTATAACCTCTACCTCACAGAAATTGATTGATCTCTCTATCACAAATGTATTAACTGAGACTACCATTTCAGGGGCTTCACAGTATGTTTTTAGTGATCACCTCCCTATATTTACAATTTACTCTCTTAAACAACAAACTACTATATGGAAAGTTTTAAAATTCAATTAGAAAGCATTATCTGCAGCACTATTTTTGTTCATGGTTCTGCAAACAAGAATTATGGAGTCTTTCATCACAACTATTACACAACTTTATAATCAATCTTTTCCAAACATTTTAAAACAAAATAAACTGAAAAATTTGTTTTGTAAGCCATGGATTACCAATGCTCTATTAAAAAGAATAAACAAAAATATAACCTCTTTTTGAAATTCATAAAAAGTAAACTACCCAGGACTTCCAAAATTTTAAACATTTTCGTGAAAAACTAAACAGCGATATTCAGTACACTAAGCGTAACTACTATCTCTGCATTTTTTCACGTAACTCTTCAAAACTAACATGGACACATTTAAACTTGCTAATGGGTAAAAATACAGATTTAACGGCTCTTCAATACTTAACAGATTCTAATAACTTTCAGGTTACAGACAAACAAGATATTTCAAATGTATTAAATGAACATCTTACCTTATTTCCACAAACACTAAAAGGTAATCTAACTACCCCACAAATTTCATTCACTAATTACCTATGGAGCACACACAGGTTTAATAATTTTTATCTTACTAAAATTACGAAAACAGAACTATTAGAAGAATTTAACAACATAAATTCCAGGACTGGCCCTAGATATGATGATCTTCAACCATTCATTATTAAAAATTTTGCTAATATTGTTCTTGATCCTGTATTGTTTATATTTAATGATATATTCCAATCTGGTGAATTTCCTGATCTATTTAAAATCACAAAAATAATCCCAAAATGTAAATCTGGATCAATAAACGATTCAAACAACTACCGCCCTATAGCCAATTTATCAATTTTAGCCAAAATTTGGGAGAGATTGATTTACAATTGACTAATCTCGTACATTCATAAACTAAAAATCCTCCATCCAAATAAACATGGTTTTCAATCTGGAATGTCAACAGAATCAGCCTTCATATACCTACAACAAACAGTCCAACATAATTATGAACTCAACTTATATACCATCGCATTATTTTTAGACCTATCCAAAGCTTTTGGTACGATAAATCATAATTTTTTTCTACACAAGTTACACACGACAGGGATTAGAAACAATGAATATTCTCTTTTTAAAAGTTATTTATCAGATAGGCAACAATATACAGAAATTAACCAACATCAATCCACTCTTCAACTCATACTAACTGGTGTTCCACAGGGTTCAATTTTGGGACCTGTACTTTTCAGTATATACATTAGCGATATCTTTATTTCAATAAGTGATATAGACATACTCCTCTTTGCAGACGACATAACCATCCTCACCTCATTTAATTTAACGACTGACACTACTATGAATATTAATACTGAACTTAATAACATCTCAGATTGACTAAATTCCAATGAATTAATAATAAATAGTACCAAAACAAAATCTTTAATTTTCTCAAAACAAAATATTTCACAACCTCCTTCTATCACATTTTCTATTAATGGTACAAATATAGAAGAGGTTAACTCCTTACTTTATTTGGGGATTATCTTCCATAGGGACCATAAATGGAACCAACATGTGGACTCTCTTCCCCAACTGTCTAAAAATATTGGAGTTATCAGCTTGGTATTTACAAACCTTACCTATAAAACACTAATTCATTTATATTATACCATGTCTCAGACTCATATTAATTATGCTATCTTATCGTGGATACAGACAACTAAATATAATTTCCAAAAACTTCAAATTCTTCAAACCAAATATATAAGATTAATTGACCTAAAATTTGATAGAAATACACAACTAACACTACAGAATACCACAAGAGTTTTCCCAAACAAATATAACATTATTACGATTAATCAATTATATTACTTCAATATCGGGAAAATTATGTTCAAACGCATTAAGAATAATTTACATGCCAACATCATACAAATTATACCTCAGGTACACACACATGACACACGTACTAAATCGCATATTTGGCCTATTCATCCGAAAACGGAGACCATGAAGAAAATTTTAAATTACATTGGCCCACACTACTGGAACTCATTATATACGGAACTAACTCCTTTAAATAATTTTAACTTTAAAAAAAAAAAACTAAAAAACTTTATAATGAATTGCAGCTCCTCAAATTAATGATTACAGTGGATGGGAACTATGACTAATATTACGACCTGTATATCGTAATGTAAATTGCTTTTTCAATGGTATTATCTGTAATATTTATTATTTACTCATATATCATTGCCTTTTTTTTTCTTTTTTTATTTGTTTTGTCACTCTGATACTCTTGTTTGTAGTTACAACTACTGACCTCAGTGTAAAACTAATCTAAGGAGCATGGGACCCTGTCAGGCCTGGCTGGCCTTTCCCCCTGCTTCCTTGCTGTGCATTATTTCAACTGATATTTCTGCAACACTGTTTTTTTTTTTTTTTTTGGCTCAGCAAAATAAATGAATTGAATTGAAAATGTTACTGCTGATCACTACAAGCAACAGTTGCGGCGATTGAACCAGGAAATCTGTCAGAAACGTCCATTCACAGGCAAAGGATTGCGTCCCGTGAAATTAGCTGCATGACAACAATGGCCGCATGTCGCGAAATCGGTCAAGGAAGCGTTATTAACGCTTGGCTGGGAGGATTTGGAGCACCCGGCGTATAGTCCCGACATAACCCCTTCAGACAATCATTTGTTCCAATCGATACAACGTGATTTGTCTGCTGTACGGTTCCGGACATGTAACGCAGTGCAAAAATGGGTTCACGACTTCATAGCGTCACACGGCGAAGTATTCTTCATAGCTGGAATCCGTCAGCTGCCCGACCGATAGCGGAAGGTGATAGATAATGACAGCGCATAATTTGATTCGTAAAGGTATTGTTGTTTTTTCTCAAATTACATGTTGCGTTGTCTTAAAGCACTTTAAAATTTATTTATACACCTAATACAAGAATCGCTTTTCCAACAAAGCACTCCAAACTGCACTCTGAGCGTTTATCTCAGTGCACTTTATTTACTTTGATTGCTAGCTGTCAAGACGCCAACTTTTACAAGCTTGTGGGGTTAAGTCAGAAAATGGTTTGAGAAGAAACCTAACTTACATAGGAACACAGAAACTCAAAAGCAAGATTGAATTAGAGGTATACACCGAAGCGCCAAAATATTAGGGTTATGACGAACAAGAATTCGTCTCATTTCTGTTTCACACACGTTTGTCCAATATAAAGAACTCCGGAATACTTTTTCTGTGTTACACAAATCCGTGACGAATACCGCATTAAGCCTTGCGCCAAATGAAACATCCAGAATTAAACCAAATAAAATACAGCCATTATACTAAACTTAGGTACTAAACAATTTAATCGAAAAGCATGACTCAGATTCCAATTGATTATACACTGAGTGGCCACTTTATTATGACCACCCCCTCAGTACTTCGTTGAGACACATTTTGCTTTTAATACTGCGTCGATTCTTCATGGCATGGACTTCACGAGATGTTGATAGGTGGTTTGTGGAATCTGAGACCATCCTTGATGAATAGCACTTTCCAGGAGTGTGAGATTGCAGGGTTGTGGATCCAACTGTCTGATGGATCGTTCAACTTCCTCCCACAAATTCTCAATGGGGTTGAGATCTGGAGATTGTGGGGGCCACCTAAGCAAAGTAAACTCACCGGCATGTTCCTGAAACCAATCCTGTACAATATGAGCACTATGGCAGGACGCATTATCTTGTTGAAAGTAGCCATCGCCATTGGGATAAACCAACTACATGACAGGATGCACTTGGTCCGCAACGATGTTTAGATATCATGTGCAAGTCAGACGATGATCAACACGAATTAAAGGGCCCAAAGCATGCCAGGAAAACATTCTCCAAACCATAACGTGGCCTCCAGAAGCTTGAAGGGTTGTAGCAATGCATTTGGGGTCCATGCTTCCGTGCTGTTTCCGCCAAATTCTCATTCGGCCATCGGCATGGTGGAACTGAAAACATGATTCATCGGACCACATAATTTGTTTCCAATTATCGACTGTCTAATCCTTGTGCTCCTGGGTGAAGTGGAGACGTTTTCTCTTGTTAACTGCAGACAGCAAAGGTGTTCGAACAGGTCTTCGGCTGCCATATCCCATCCGATGCAGTGTACGGCGAACAGTGCGTGCAGAAATCTTTTGAGGGGATCCTTGATTAAGATGGTCTGTAATTTACTGCACTGTTGTTCTTCTGTTGTCTGTTACCAGTCTAGACACTCTCCGTTCCGCCCGAGCAGTCACTAGCCGATGACCACCACACGTTGCACGTAGACACCCAGTTTTGGGCTGACAGTCCAGTTTTTAAACTCTTTAACAACAGCTGCTCTGGAACATTTCACGAATGCGGCGGTTTCGGTAATACTCGCTCCATGGCTCTTTTTTTTTTTTTTTTTTTTTTGAGGTTTAACGACCACCGTGAGCAACTCAATGGGCTATAAGCAGTCGCCCGTCCCTAATTTAGGGTCACTGGTTCCAGGGAAGGGAGAGAGCCAGTGCCGTAAGACAAACACAACATCCATGCCTGACCGGGATTCGAACCCGGACCCCTTACGGACGAATGATCAGAGGCCAGCGCCTTAGACCACTGCGCCACCGGGGTGGCCTCCATGGCTCTGAGCTCCTACAATCATCCCACGTTGAAAGTCCGTTAAATCGCTTTTTTACCCATCTGGTCACCCAAAAATCATTTCTACTACTATCGAAAGCACTAAGATTTCTCTTTTTATACTAGCCGCGCCCTCTGGCGGCACCAGAGTGCAGCCATAGCTCATTTGCTTAAAACTGTCATGTGGTCATAATAAAGTGGCCACTCAGTGTATGCATTAAATTATCACATAAGAACCAAGAATAATAAATTTGATGAAGACATTAACAACAGTTGTGATGGCGAATAGTTACCAACAGTCCTACTCAAAAGTCACTTATTGTCTAATATGCGTAAACAGGTCGATGTAATTCAATATTTGAAAGCAGCCCAAATACTAGTGTTACTTATTAACTAGTTTGCAACAAATAGAAAGTGCTTCATAAAGTTCAGAACAAAACAATTGTGTAACACTCACCGCTCCTCTGTTGTAAAGTGTTGTAGTATAAGCATACACTATATTGACAAAAGTCACCGGACAACCCTTTAAAAGCAAATGAACGGATCCGCTGCGTTGTTAAGATGTGCGGTGCAGCTGCAAACGGTATAAAAACAAGCCTGCAGATGACCGCGATCATATCGCACTGTTAGGTTGAGTAAGAATATTGCGGCGAAAGAGAACTGACTTTGAGAGAGGAAAGATTGTTGGGTGTTATATTAGTGGGTTGTCCATGAGAGAAACCGAGAAGCGTTTAAACATACCCAAGTCAACGGTTTTGGATGTACTGAATAAGTAGAAGACACATGGTGTGCCTGAAGTAGCAAAACGTACTGGCAGACCAAAGAAAATCAGTGATAGAGGTCGTCGAAGCCTCAGGAGAGTTGCTACAGTTAATCGACGGAGTACTGCACAAAACCTCAGTGTACAGGTGAGTAAAAATGCTGGAACCTCGGTATGTACACGTACCATTTGCAGAGAACTTCATTTCATGGGTTACCGTGGTATTGCTGCTGCTCATAAGCATTTCATCTCCACTCAGAGTGCAACTCTTCGTTTATCATGGTGTAAAGAACATTTATCGTGGACCGTAGATAAGTGAAAACGGGTCCTGTGGACTGATTAATCCAGATGTACGATCCATCAGTCTGATGACCATGTGTGGATATGGCGGCAGACGGGGGAACGCTATTTACCACAGTGTACTGTTCCTACGGTCAAGTTTGGAGCTGGCAGTGTACAGGTGTGGGGGTATTTTTCGTGGTATGGTCCCGGCCTATTGGTTATCGTGAACAAACCTTTTATCCAGCACGTCTACCTCGATATTCTAGACAGTTATGCCTTACCAACTCTGTGGCAATACTATGGAACCGAGTCTTGTTGGTACCAGCGCGATAATGCATCGAGCCATAAAGCAAGGACAGTTACGGCGTGGTTTGACGATAATTCCGTATCGTGTGTGGACAGGCCAGCACAGATAATGCCGTAGAGCACCTGTGGTATGAATTAGAGCGACGCATAAGAAGTTTGGAATCAAGGCTTGCTACTAAGCCACAGTTAGCAGCAGCACTATGTACTGAATGGGAGCGCATACCTATCGCTGTGTTCCAAAACCTTGTCGAAAGCATGTCTCGAAGGTTCAGTGCATGCATTAAGGTCATAGGTGGTTTCAAAATATCTTTATTCAAGGTAGAACACATTAAAATACAATCTATTATCGTCAAACGCTAAAATCTATATACAAAACGTACAGCATAGTGCACAAATTAAAAAATGGAGAATAAGGAACACTGCTCATGAACAATGAATATAGACAAGCATGTCTGGGCTTCTACATACTCAAAAGAACATATTTGAAAAAATTTGAACAACCTATTACTCAAAAATGCATAACCGTGCTGATACACCCTTAATTAAGAACATAAAGTAGGAATCATGAGACAACTCGTCTCTTGCATTACGGTACAATCTGTCTGAGAGTTTGAAACAACGCATTTACAATGATTTATAAAACAATGCGATTAACAAACTGGTAATCAGTCAATTCAATGAAAAATTGTACTCAGGAGATGAACAAGCTTGGGCATCCTGATACAAATGAAACATAATTCTTGTTCAGCAATATTTTAAATCAATGTACATATCTACAGCACAGTGCAATCTTTTTAGTGATTGAAAACAGCAATTTTCAAAAGTGCGACACAATTCTACTATCAAGGTTATCACCATCATCATTGTCAACCATTATCAATCCACTGCTGGACGAAGGTCTCCCCATATACACATGTATACAAGTAAAATTAGAAAACACTCGATGAATAAAGCTTGAAACTATTTACACTACTATTATTCAATGATGGGGGATTGACAACACAAAGCAACTCTGAACACATACGTACAACACAGGAAAATAATTTTCACAAAGTATAATACTCATAAGTGCAACACCATGCGATTGACAAACTTGTACAAAAAGATAAAATAAAGTAATAATCATGAGAAAACTCGTCTCTTGCAGGATGGTAGAATATATCACTAAATTTCACACAATGTATTTACAAGGATGTACAGCACAATGCAATTCAGACACTGCTATTAAGACAAATCAAAGGAAAGTTGAATCTCAGTAGAAGAATCAACATGGACATCCTGAATCATATAAAATATAATACTTGTTCAGCAATTATCTAAAATAATGTACACATATTCAGCACTGTGCAAACACGTTATAAACCGAATTAGAACTAATTTACAAAATTCCGATACTATGTAATTGACAATGTGGAGCACTAATACCAAGACAAAATACGCTTACGATTGATGAATAGAACCTGTACGTTTTTACTCTAGAAATTCTAACATTATTCGAAGTTAGGGGACTGACAACACATAGCGTCTCCTAACACAAGGAGCAGTACATTAGTTACTATTAATAATTCAGATATACATAATGTTCAGTACAATGCATATGATAAACTGCAATTATTAAAAATTGAAGTGCGGCCTTAAGACGAACGAAGCTTGAACGTCATGAAAAGAAAATACAATATGGGTGTCACTAAATCAAATAATTGTGTACACCCTTCATGCTAATTATCTAATAAAATAAGTGCGGTTAATTTCAGTGCTGAGCAAATATCTTAGAAACAGATCGTTGAGAAAACAAGAGCACTTCAAAATCTGAATGTTCAAATATCAGATCTACTGACCGTGATGCGCAATGACGCTGGCGGGCCGGTAAAGCATGAGGCAGCAGGTGACCAATTGGCAAGAGTTGTATGGCCGGATAACTGATACAACATTAGAAACAGGGTCTCTTTCTGCAAATCGAAGCAACTGCACGTAAACTACGGCGCCTGCGCAGATCATGAAGTGGTCTAAAGACCTCTGAAGAACAGCTACAGCTCAGTTAATCAGTGTTATTTTTCTTCAGATGGGAAATGCAGAGGATTGAAGCGAAGTTGACAAAGTCCGAATTGTAATGGGCAGACGTCTGGGTCAGAGCATTTCCGAGACGGTAAGGCTTGTAAGGGTGCTCACGGTCAGCTGTGCTTAGCACCTTCAAAAAGTGCTCGGAGGAGGGAAAAAAACACAAACCGCCAGCTAAGTGTGGGCCGACCGCGGCTTATCGATGCTGAAGAGGTGAGCGAAGGCTATCCCGTATGATACGAGCCAACACAGGGGATACTGTGGCGCAACTCGCCGGTAATTTGAAAGCTGGTGACGGTAGTAATGTGTCACAACACACAGTACTTCGAACCCCACTGAAAATGGGGTTGTTCCAAGTGATCATGCTAACCTCGGTCATCGTCGAAAACGCCTACAATGGGCACAGGAGCATCAAAACTGGACCTTCAATGATTGGAATCTCGTTTCCTGTTGCCCCTTGAGCGGACGGCGGCAGCGGATATCAATAAAGAGTAGAGTTCGTTGGACTGTAGTCTGCGATGTGCTCCTCGATGTGCCTGCATAAAATGTTATGGCCAGTTGTTCTACTGTGGCCGTCTGTAGCGTTGTACTTGTCGGGATAGCCGTTGCTTCCTACGGTAGTCAATGCTCCGTGGGAGTTCACTATTACCCCGATTATTGCAGATTTTGGCGGTTTCCTTCCATTCCTGGAACACTTTAACAACTGCACTACGTAAGCAGCACACAATATGGGTCGTTTCTGTAATACTACTACTCTTCAGGAAGTAGCCAACAGTCATTTCTTTTTCAAACTAAGTTAGGTCACGTCCTTTCCCCAGTTTCTCGAGAAACTGCATAGCGTTTGCGAGTTTGTTTCCTTTTAAATGCCTTACATAATTTGCATATGTTGCTTGCTACGCACGCCATTTGGCTGTTGGTCACTGATAATTTCTTGGCTAGATTGTGTGTGTGCGCGTGTGTGTGTGTGTGTGTGTGTTTAAAATCTCAGGGTCACAGATTGCGCTGCTAGATTTAATTAAAACGGAAAACATGTCGAAGTCACTGCTTGCATGAATTTTTTACAAATGAAAGCATGGGTAGGAAGCAGTTTTATGCAAAATCATAAATAAATGTTGCCATCAAGAGAAACGGGTTAGAATTTCACATTTGTGTCATTTAGATAAATGCCCTTGTCATGAGTGAGTTTTAATTAGCTATTTAAAGCGTTTTATGCGCAGTGAGAGTTTCTTTTTATAGAAAGTGACAGCAAGTTTATCTAATAAAGGCAGCAGTCGGTAAACGGAGAAATCTAGCATTCAGTGAAAGTAGTTCCTCTTCAGATACATCCGGAGTCACACGTGAAGCAACATCAGGACTGCACGTGCAATGAGCTGCTTCACGTGCTCATCCTCGATTAGGAGGTCAATAGAATATTCGCAAGTTTATTTGTCATAGCAAATACGCGGCTTCCGCAATTTAATTAGACCAACGACTTTATTTTTGTTCGGAACTAATGAACTCCAACTTCAAGAATCATTCCTGCTAAGATCATGCAGAGTTCCGAACTTCGAATTAGGGGAATCGGAAACACAGACACTTTATTAGAGGAAACACCCTGAAAACTAAAATTCTTGTGCAGAGGAAAAGCAGTGTAGTGAGTGCGGAAGCAAAGGAGGTCAACCCTACATGATGTCCACGTTTGAAACGAGTAAGTCAACACCATCCGTCACTGACAAAGCTAATGAGAAAGTGAAAAAAAAAACATTCCTTGAGGCGCGCAGTAAACAGCTATACAGAGGTTGTCCAAAATAATGGAAACACCTCGCTGAAAACAGTAACTTTGGTATGTGCTGCTTTTTGAGTAAAACGAAAATGTAGCTACAATTATTTTTGTAAAAAAGGTGTTGCTTATCGTCTTAAGGGACTGTGTGATTGCATTGTAAATCGGTGTTTGCATAATTTCGTTCCCGGTGAAGGCACAAGGAGTGACCTGTCGGAGTTCCAAAGAGGGAAGATTGATAAGAGATGATATTGGTAACCACAGTGGCACAGGTATTGGGGATATCGAGAGGTACCGTGTCGAAGGTCATGACAGCATACAATGTTCACGGCACAACATCATCTGCGAGACACAGCTGTGGAAGGAAACCCAAACTCACTGCGAGAGACAGGAGATTGCTGAGCTTAATGCATATCTCCAAAACCCAGTGTCGACCCATACCATGCAAAGGGAATCGCATAAGCACAATATTTACGGCAGAGCTGTGATTGCAAAACCCCTGGTGTCATAAGTGATTATGAAGTGCAGACTACAGTGGTACCAGGAACATAAAACGTGGATTGCCAATCAATGGAAACATGACTTGTTTTCCGATGAATCAAGTTTCTCACTATTCCCCACCACAGGACGGGTTTACGAGTCAAGAACTCTCGCAGAAGCCTACAACCCAGACTGTCTCCTTCCTAAAGTGAAGCATAGGGGCGGTTCCGTAATGGTTTGGGTCATGATCTCGTGGTTTGCAGCCGGTCCCATTATCACCTTACACGGAAGGATCACTAGCGGTGACAATGTCACTCTTTTGGCCGTCCATGTGCCTTCAATGGCGCAGACATTGTTTCCGTCAGGGGATTGCACCTTTCAAGATGATAATGCCCCGATTTACAGAAGTCGAACTGTTCAATCATGGTTTGAGGAATATGAGGATGAAGTTGCACACCTTCCCTGGCCTGCGCAATCAACTGAGTTAAACATCATTGAGCCCCTGTGGTCTTTGTTGGAAAACAGAGTGCGATCCAGCTATCCTCCTCCGGTGTCTCTCAGGGAATTGGAGCAGTTTCTGCAAGAAGAATGGTACAACATACCACTTACCACCTTCCAGGACTTGTATGTGTCCATTCCAAGGAGGATTCAAGCAGTTGTAAATGCCAAGGTTGCTCCCACAGCATATTTGGTACGTAACATCTATTGTCTCAAGGTGTTTTCATTATTTTGGACAACCCCTGTATATTCAACATGACAGGAAGCGAATAAAAAAGAAAGAAACAATATTTTTTTCTTCCCAATATCTCATAACTCCAGCACAAAGTTTAAAATATCCAAATTGTAAACATCCACAGAATTGGTTATTTGATTTACTTACTTTCTTTCACAGTTTACGACGCAAATGTGCACTATGTAGATAAAGGTATTCGGACATGGAAGTATTCAGAAACGAGATCATTTATTAGCCAAAATACGTAAGTATATAGTTGGCCCACCGTTGGCCGTTATACCTGCAGCGACCTATCTACGCATGCTTTCCACGAAATGTCGGTAGGTCTGTCCCTGAATTTTCCTTCTTTCATTCTACAAAATTTGTCAGAGCTGCCGTTAAGGAATGTGTTATCAGCCGAGATATGAAAATGACCTTCCAACTCGTCCACAGATGTGCTAATATATTTAGATAGGGACTGTGGACCGACCAGTCAAACACTTGGAAGTCCTGCTCCTCAAACCAGGGTTGGATAGATCTTTCAGTTAAGTAAGGCACTCGATCTCCCAGAAACATTAATCTGGCACGAACTAGTGCACAGCTTAGGTAGGTAGTGCAGAATTGTTTAGAACGTCTTCGTTCCTGGTGGCCGTTAAGCTGGAAGGCACCACAACCAAAAGAAAGAATCCTTCCCATCAGAAACAGTTCCACGCCATCACAGATTCTCTCCAAATATGATTGTTGGGACAATACCACCAGCCTGACAGTTCCCAGGACAAATGCCACGTACAAATACGTCCATCCGAATGAAAGAATGAATAGTGTTATTTGTCACTCCACACAATCCTCTTCCACTCTTCTGTTGTCCACGAACGGCAAGCTAGATACCGCTGCAGTCATTGTCGGGTATAGACCTGGAGTGATGTAGGGCTTTTTCGCCAGCTGAGCTAGCATGGTAACCGTAAGCAGTTCTTGACGGATTGTTCTTGTGCAAATTGCTGTTCCAGTGGCTTTTGCGATGTCGCCGGCCTGGTTGATGGCAGAGCACGTGTGTGCCTTTTTCACATTCTGACAAAACATAAGTCTCGCGTCTTTTGACAAAACATATCAGTCTCACGTCTTTTGACAAAACATATCAGTCTCACGTCTTTTGACAAAACATATCAGTCTCACGTCTTTTGACAAAACATCTGAGATTTAGTGACCTAATCTTAAATGAATTTTTCCATAGGATTTTCCGAAAGTTACGTATCGTTTGAAACGAAATTAAAAGTTTTCTCCACATGGAACTTTTTCGTTAGGAAATACTGGAAAATGAATATCAAATTTTGATATTGGTAACGGTTATCGAATGCGAAAATAATTTTTAACATAGCACCCTTAGAAGCAGAGGCACTGTACTAAAGACAAGTATTCGTTTTTGCCACTTGGCTGGAAAAACTGATTCCGGCTAAGCAAAACAGAAAGAATCTTTGTAGTCCAACTTTTGGAAGCTGAGATATTCCGTAAAAAGCAAAAATACTGTTATCCTATCTAGCGAGATATGGTATTAAAAAATGGGGAAAATACAGTGATCATCATACTTGTCGTCCCAGATGTGATGCATAAAAATAACTTTTACGGTACAACCTGCAGGTGCAGAAATGTGCCGCTATATAAATTGCGTAAAATCCCTAACATGGGAATATGTGCCGCAGAGAACGGAAAAACCGGCAGTTTTATGATCTGCAGGAGCTTGTTATTGGCAAATGAACCGTGGTCAATGACATGTGACGTTTGATTGATAAGGTTTAATGTATTTCACAATCATTAATATGTAACAATATAATGGTAGCTCTTAAACACAAAAAGCTAGTGGAGGCTTCTGGAGTTGAGAAAGATCATGGGCCCTGTTCAATGTGTCTGCCATTCTGGTGGACCAAACACTGATACCACGAGACAGTGTTCTCAGCTGCAGAACACAACTAACTGGAGTGACATTTCTCACATGCTGTACGATTCTGCTCCTTCTAGATTGTCAAGCGAAGAATATTGCCACGATACACCATGTTTTGCTGGTGAGCCTTCAGCAAAATCGAGCAGGGGTTTATTTTTGGTGAACAAAGTGGGAGGTCCTTTTTCACTGGTCTCTTTATATTCTGTGAAACTTTGTAGCAGCAGCTAACTCTTGTAGAAAGAATTCAAATATGAAGTGTGACTGCAATTGCATAGAAACGGTTTAGTTAAGAAATCCTGTTTGCTGCAGATGTGGAGTGACAGAATTGTGCAACATGTCCCGATAACCCTGTGCGATTACAGTGCAGGCTACAGGATGGGGTTTCTATGAAGCTAAGCCCAGCGAGGAAAAACATTACCGTAAACCCTACCTATACAGTAATATTTGGTAAATGTATAGGAATTTGCCGACATGCATGCAAATTTTCTGTAGCCCAGATACATCAATTTTGGATGTTCACGTTTTCTGAGATGAAAATGAGCTTTATCACTAGGATGGGTCGAAAATGCCGAAATTTTTTTGAACGAATCGCCATCGCTCGAGAAAGTTACCCGTAGTATAGCGAATGAGAAAAATGTTTTTATATCAGACAATATTTTCCGTTCGCGCATGACGATCGAAATTATAGAAATTTCCAAAATTTACGCAGTGTTATTGCTTTTTTTAAAACTACCAAATAAAGTACAATTGAATCGCTATAGTGCGGAAATGTTGCCTCTAGTGTAGCTAAATATAATGTAAAACAAGTTTTCTGAATTAAGACAATATTTTCCGTTCCTCAGCACATTAGGAGGTCTGCACGAGCCCGGTCCGGGTCGGGCCTTTGCTCATTTTTAAGTTGGGAAAACGGGGCCGGACCTTCAATATTTAATGTAAAACAGACACGCGCCGAGCAGGATTTTTTTTATGAGCAAAACAATCGTTGTATGGTGCTTTTCTCGTTTGGAAAACTCGTAACATACAGCAGCAGGATGAGATTGAATAATTTCCGCTGTTGGAAGAAATATAAGTTTTACGACATCCTCCCCTCCTACAAAACAAGTGGAATGGGTCAGCTCCCTTAATTTTTCAATGTGAATGTGGTCCCTTCTCTCTCTCTCTGTCTCTAACTTCTACCCTCCTCTTTAGGACAGGCTATTAACTGCAGCATTTCAAAACCGAGCCACCCACTTGCAGACGATCTTTTTTATTGTTCTCATCGGTGGCACTTTGTTCTCTAGATGTGTGAAAAGCTTTTAAGTTGTCTTAAATGGCACGAGAGAAATGGCTGGGGGAAACTTACTTCTGTGTATAAATCTGTGCCGTATTTTTCCCATTTGTACTCTCGGGCAGCCGTTTTCAAAACTTCTGTGACACTGATTAGCTGGGCAGTCTGTCGTTGTTTTCACTTAGCATATGTTCAGTTCAGTGTTGCTGATAAATATACTCTTCCATACTTATTATGGAGTTTAAGAAAGCGAAAGATTTTCGCGAAAAAATCGCTTCCGGAGAATATGTGCTTGTAGACAATATAAAGGGGGAAAGCGATATTTGGAAATATTTTAAATTACAGTCCCGTTCTGAAACTAGTCGGCCGGTAAACGTTGTGCAGTGCACTAAATGCAAAAAAACTTTCTGAGTTACGATAGCACAAAATCTGGAACATCGCATCTTAAGCGGCACAAATGTGTCCCCCCCCCCACACACACACATGAGAGAGATATTGAGTTCCAGCGATATGATATGCCAGTAGAGATAGGTGCAGTTTATAAAGCCATAAAATCTTCTCCCAGTAGAACGATCGGAATCATAATTCGGGATATTTCGTACTGTTCGAATTAACTCCCCCCCTCCTTATCCCCAAGGATATTTCCGGGTCCGGAGGTAAGGAATGACAATTTGAAAACTCAGAAAATTTGAAAGGCATGGAGATTGTCTTTTTCATGCTATGTTTTGAGTATACAACCCCCCTCCCCTTCTAAGACGTCACGTGACTTATACAGAGTCTCAGAAATATTCGGAATTAACGTTTATTGTAATCGAATACGTGTAGCAATTAAGAAAACGAAAACTCTTCAGGAGTCGAATGGCCAAGTGCACCAAGTGTCAAATTCGTGTTATGGTAATTGTTGAAATTTGTCGGGCCGGGCCAGGTACAGGTCGGGCCTCAGACATGCGGGCTTGGGCCGGGTCGGGCTTTCCAAATTAAGGCTCGTGCAGACCTCTACCGCACGTGCCGATGCAAATTACAAAAATTCCACAAATTTAGAAAAAAATTCAGTTTCAATTTTACTTCTTATATTCCTTTTCTTTTTTGGGAGTCACTTTGAAGGCAGCCTGATGTGAGAATTCAGGCATAATAAATCTGGTTAGCAATTTTGCACGGATGTACCTCAGGTAGAACAGCCTTCTAATTTAACACTCGAAGGCCCAACACTGAAACACCGTCTTCTATTCCTAAAAGACGGTTACTCAGTGTTGAGCCTACGTTAAATCGCAAGGCTGTGCCACATGGGACCCGTCTCTGGGCTGAGAATCACAAATCTTTCTTGATGCTTAGCTTGTCCACCAGAAGGAAACTCTGAGTTAGAAGTGGCAGCGATTGACATATAGTGTAGTTTACATTCTCTTTATTTCCTCTTTTAAATTGTTTGGGGGTTTCCTGTGTATCTACTGGTCGAATTCTTTCTATCCCATCCTGTCTTTGGAGATATAAGAACTTCAGTTCAATCGAAGAGACTTTTTTTTTTATTTGTCACAGGTGTATGTGATTGATATCGGGTAAATACAATTGTAATGCTTTTTGTTACAAATGCATTCCAGCGTCATAGAACACTTGCATGCAGCAACACCAAAAAGTGCCTTAGATTCTTTTTTGAAACTATCAAGCTTTTTTGAAAATTTGGTTTGTTTATGTCCCGGTTATAACATTCTCTCAGTTTGTATTATTTACCATGGTAGGTCTTAATAAGCTGCACTGGTATACTCAGATACCGTAGGGATGAATGCTTTGTAATATACAGATTTTTTTTTTTTTGCCACTGCCACCGCAGCAGATGAAAAGTTAACGTTCTTATTGTTACACATTCCAATGACAGCTCATATATATCTTCAAAACAGCACTGTATTGCATCCTCACCTGTGTACCCAGTTTATTTGGAACAAGATCTCTTGGATGACCAAATAAAGCGCAAATAAATTCTTGTCTCGTTATATGTTTATGTGCTGCTTCCATAATTGTAAAACACACAATTAAATTGTGATATCACAAGGTAATGATAAGTACTTACTTAGGTAGAGCCACTGGACTAAGTCAAACTCTGATCTGCACTGGTTGCGAGCTAGCTCTGGTTGGCCAAAGGAACGGCGGGTTTATCAAGGTAGACAGGTGTCTCAGCAGCATATGGAACGGTTGGAAAGGTCAAGGTGTCGCAGCTGCAAGTGAGTGGAGGAGGAAGGAATTGGTAAACAAATCTCTACAAATGTCTAAATTTTTGGAATTTCCATAATTTTGATAGGTATGCGCAAACGGAAAATATTGACTGAATTAAAAAAAAAGCATTATATTTAGCTACACTAGAGGCAACTTTTCCGCACTATAGCGATGCAATTGTAATTTATTTAATACTTAGAGAAAACTCAATAAAATTGCGTGAATTTAGGAAATTTCAATAATTTTGAACGTCATGTGGGAACGGAAGATGCTATCGGGTTTTTTTTTTCTTACATTATCTTTAGCTATACCAGGGGCAACTTTTCCGTACTACAGCGATTCGATCAAAAGCATTTCGGTATTTTCGACCGACCCTATTTATCACTCCACAGGACGTTCTACGGTCAGGTGTTTCAATCTCCATGCTTTCCAAGAAAGCCAGCGCAAGCGTTAGTCAGTCGAATGTCTGTGTTGCCAGATTTTTTCTTTTTATACAGGGCCAAACGACCAACTTGAACTTCTAAGGCTGTTAGCAGTCTCTGATTTCGAGCTACTGGTGAACCGTGGGTGGCCTAGTGGTCAACGTTCGTGACTGCCACGAAGACGTCCCAGGTTCGATCCCAGGCAGGTACGAACGCTCGAACCACTAAATATCCGCCGTGCGTCGGATGGGCACGTTAAGCCCTCGGACCTCGGGTACTGGCCCCCGGTAATAAATAAGGGCGTCTTCCTCCCCCTTTCTCCTTCGCTTCCGTGTCACTTTCCTATCGGGCACTCTAGCCCAAATCTCCTAATTCTTATTTCTAAGGGTTGTTTAAGGCCAGGGATCAGACACTCCCTTCCTAAAATCATCTATATCTGAACTGATAGAGTTACTGGTTCCTGGGAGGGAACAGACGACGGCGTAGGACAAGTGCACTACATCTGCCTCACCCGGATTAAGAGCCAGACCCAATTGGAGAGAATGGCCAGGACACAGCGCCTCTAAACGCCTTGGCCACTGGGGTAACCCACCAGTCCCGAACTGTTAGCTGTTGGTAAATTTATAGGAAAATTAAAGCAACACTTTACGCAACATTTTCTGTATAGCTTGTGACACTCTAAGATAACTTTCCGTTTTATTTCCTGTATCTACGTAAATTTTGGTTCGTTGTCCTTTAATTGATTTCTAACTTAACCCTACATTTATCTCTCGAGTGAGTATCTTGTGGCAACCTGAATAGAGGTCAGGAGCAGAATGGCGTATCAGTTCAGCATAGATAAGAAGGATGTTTACAATGTATGTTTGCTTGTTTTCAAGCTGAGTGATGTTCTAGCTGGCTTTTGGTGAGTTGCTTTCTAGTTAATTTCCGTCAAAGTTTCATTTCTTGTCGGACTTAGAAGTTGATTTTATGTTGCTTCGAGGCTTACAGCACTATCCCAATACCAAGTTTGCTATACTTGAAGAGTGTTTCACTCTACGAGTGATATGACTAATTTTGCTAATCGTTAACATGACCAGTTTTGGGATGACAATAAAATCGCTGAAGTTTGAGTAACTACCAACTTATTACCAACCTGGCCGTTTAGTCAATAACTGTGTAATTAAGAAGTATTTGTTTAAACGTATACTAACGAATTAGTGAGTGGTAGATATACACCTAGATTACATTAAAGAAGAAAATCCGTTTATTAGATGTACAAGTAAAATAACTTAAGCGTTAGTATACTTTAAGTTCTACTACTGTCTCCATGTAAACTATGGGTAGTTGAATCAAGCTGGTGGAGGAACGCTGCCACGTACACTTCTTGACGTGTTAAAGGACCATTAAACTCATCCCGAACTTCCTCCGTTTCAAATCGGCAGTGATTGCACCATGATTCCTGAAGCCGAAACAATCGTTCCCACGCCAAGCTTTACCACATTGGTGCAATTAAAAGGGAGGCAGTTCATGTCATTGGAAACCCGGCTCTACATCATGCACGCAACACTGTCCCAGAACGGTACGCCTGTAATCTTCCAACGAAGACTGGACATGTTGTTTCAACGGCAGAAGCGCAGCCTTACCTCAACTCATGGCAAGAAACTCTCAGATCTACAGATTAGGAATCACCCCCCCCCCTCCATGCGTTGTCTTGCTGTCCCGGTAATCAATCTCTCCGACAGAGAGCTCTTGGACGATGAGCGAAATACACTAGAAAATGGCCCAAAATACTGCCCCCCACACCACCCAAAAATCCAAGACGTCATTCCTACCATCAAAAATCTTCTATGCAAAGTACCAGCAGACCACAAAGAGGCACTACTATACTGATGCGTAGCCAGACTGACACAAGCACAAAAGCGCTTAGTGAAAGCTAATAGGAAGCCGACTACGGGCCAAAAACTAGCGAGGCTCACACAAGATCTAGGTGTCACCTGCACTCTCACTGACAAATCAGGTCAGATAGCGATGTTGAACACTGCTGATTATTATGATTCGAAGATTTTTGAATTCATCACCCAATCGGATTCGAAAGTTTTACCAGGAAATGCACTTAACCGTTGGATGACCCTAGTAAAACTAGCCTCCAAGAATGCCGCACTCCCCGAATCCATCAAAACAGGAGCCAGACTGCCACCAGGACCTCAAATACCCCCATTTGAGGGCGGTGAAAACATAATAAAGAAGGTTTTCCTATTTCCCTATCAGACCAATAGTATCAATGAAATCAGCACCATTGTATTACCTTGAGAAGACGCTTGCCAAGTTTATGTCTGCTTTTCTTGCGCCATCCGACTCAGTCCTTCTATTCTCGCAAGGCTTTGTTAACGGATTTTCTTGTTTAAAGAAGTATTTGTGTTTAGCTACCCGGAGCATCAAGTAAACTATATGAAACGTTTCAGTTAAAGTTATTCTTATTCACATAATATAATGTTCTAGGGAAACTGACTTTCTTCGCGCATATTTATACATAATTAAGTAAGGACATTATAAGCTGTGTAGGGTAGAACTTACAGCCTTGATACTGCCCGTTCACTGCATGATACTTCAGCATTACCGAACTATTTGCAAATTTCACAAATTTTCCGATGGTGTAGGGCTGGGACGGTATCATTAGCTTCCGGGTCAGCCAGCAAACCAAGCTTGAAGTAGCTTACTGTAGAAGAAGGCATTTTGATTAATTCCAGACGACGTGTGGAAGAGTCATCACACATTTTTCGAAGCGAACAAGGAATTTTGATTAATTCCAGACGACCTGTGGAAGTCATCACACATGTTTCGAAGCGAACAAGGAATTTTCATTAATTCCAGACGACGTGTGGAAGTCATCACACATGTTTCGAAGCGAACAAGGAATTTTCTTTAATTCCAGCCGACGTGTGGAAGAGTCATCACACATTTTTCGAAGCGAACAAGGAATTTTCATTAATTCCACACGATTTGGAACATCACACATTTTTTCGAAGAACCCAACGGCCAGTAGATCCATTTCCCCTATCGTGCACCATTTTTGCCGGGGGGGATTGAACCTGCATCCTTCTACTCCGAAGCCGAATGCTTTTCCAATTAGGCTACAACGACGGAATTTATCGCTGCAACTTTGCCGTCTTGACATGTGCTTCACTTCTGTAGTACGTCCCAAGTTCTGCTTTCATAAAGATTAAACAGCAATCAAGGTAGTTGCCTTCGAGGCACGATCATTACAGGAAACCCTACACAACACAAATTCAAACTCACTGACGGAATTTTAAATTTTATTGTATAAGGTGTGACGTGCCTGCCCAGCAGGACGCACACGACATAAAGGCAGATAGCAGTCTGAACGAACGTCCGCGTAGCTCAATTGGTAGAGCAACTTATTCCGGAATGAGGTGACCTGGGTTCGTGCACCGGCGTGGACAAAAATGACGGAGAAATTTACTTCGTTATAAAGGCTAAAATGTTTAAAGCAGAACCATAAGAACTTTCGGATTTCCCCAGAACCCACCATCAGAGGAATGAAACCGAAGAATGAGGGAAGACAATAAATAGACACACTTCGTCACGAGATAATGACGCAGGGAGTACATATGATATGAAGCGTCACAGTTATGACACATGAATGTCTGGTGCGGGTTGACATACCAGCCAGGCTGTTCAGATGAGCTAACATGTCAACCCGCACCAGACGTTCATGTGTCATAACTGTGACGCTACATATCATATGTACTCCCTGCGTCATTATCTCGTGACGAAGTGTGTCTATTTATTGTCTTCCCTTCATTCTTCGGTTTCATTCATCTGATGGTGGGTTCTGGGAAACCCGAAAGTTCTTATGGTACTACTTTTAACCTATTAGCCTTATACAATAAAGTTTTAAATTCCGTCAGTGAATTTGTGTTGCGTAGGGTTTCTTGTAATGATCGTGCATCGAAGGCACCTACCTTGATTACTGTTTGACAATTTCTGCACGAATTTGTATATCTTCATGTTCATGAAGATCCACGTACTTGTGACGAATATTTCTCCGATTCCCTTCGCATAACCCACAATAACAGTGGTTCTTACCTGTGAGTTCTGCATCCTATAGCTAACCTGCGACAGTGTTAAAAATTAGGGATTCTCTAATGCTAGGAACGGAAATACTGGGGTGCGTTTTGAAGGCAAGAAAGCCATCCATCCCGGAAGATGTATGTTTTTATAAATCACTGAACTATTATTTCTTTTTGGTATACGATAACTAATGTGCTGTATCATTATAAACATTCTCTATAATAACACGATAACTAATGTGCTGTATCATTATAAACATTCTCTATAATAACAATATTTTATTTTATTTGTTTATGCAGTGAATTCTGCTTTAAAGAAATATTCAGAAGAAACAGCAAAAAAAAAAAAATGAAGAAAAACTTCGACTTCTCAAAATGAATCAGTAGGAACGGTTGTACCAGTGATTCTCTGTAGTATAAAACTTAAGAAAAAAATGACATGTATTAATTTTATGGATGAATAAAAAGTAGTCTTTGTATTTCAGCATTGACCGTACAAGCTTTATCATTTCACGCAGGAAATATCCGTGTGGAAATCCAATTCACATACCTTTGAAAATGATACAACCTGACAAAGGGCGCCAACTTCACCAAACTAGGGGTGTGACAAACTACAAAATTCTACTTATGTTTTAAATTTGGGAAACAAAATTGTAATTGATCTTAAAAAATAAATACGTAAAGCGAATATTCTTGCTGAATTAATATTTTATATAAAAAAGAATTCATCTTTTTGATATCATCTTTTTAATGCATTTGATACCATTAATCACGATATTCTCCTCAGAAAGTGAAATAATATTGGTATCAGAGGCATTTCCCTAACTTTACTTAAAAAGTATTTAAGAAATTGAATGCAATACACACAAATTGGTCAAAATAAATCAGCTATGGGAAATATTACCTTAGGTGTTCCTCAGGGCTCAATACTTGGACCCATTTTATTCAATATCTACATAATGACATTTCCTTTATTAAAGCCACCTCATCTGTAACACTATATGCTGATGATACTACTATTTTATTTTCGGGTTATAATATACACTATATCATATCCTTTTGCAATAATCAAATACACAAATTTTATGACTGGATAACCTTTAATGAACTATTAGTCAATACTAATAAATCTAAGGCTGTGATATTTTGCAAGGCAGCGGATGAATATAGATCAGGATTTATTGATATATTACGATAACAAAAATGTGATATTACTGATAACTTTACCTATTTGGGAATTTAATTACAGAATGATTTAAAATACAATAAACACGTTGATCAAATCTGCAATAAAATTTCTAGAAATATTGGAATTGTTAGGCACATATTATCTAACCTTTCTACTAAATCTCTAATTGTATTACACACTGACGGAAAAAAATCCCAACACCAAGAAGGGGTTGTGTTAGATAAACGACAGTTGGTAGGCGGTGAGAGTACATCTGTAAGATGACGTCTATGTAAATTTCGCGCTCGGCGCATACGTGTGGCGCTAGTAGCACCCCTCGGAACATGCAAAGCAGGTTTGCTGTAAATACGCGCTGTAACGTTCGTGAGCGTTAGTTATCGTTGAGATTCGACGTAGCGTGTAAAGAATGCCTTTAAGAAGACGAAGAAGCCATTATCAACAGCTCACGGAGTTTGAACGAGGTCGTGTAATAGGGCTACGAGAAGGTGGATTTTCTTTCCACAATATTGCAGAACGACTTGGCAGGAATGTAGCCACTGTGCATGATTGTTGGCAGCAGTGGTCAAGGGAAGGTACTGCCTTAAGAAGACCGGGTTCCGCCCCGCCACGTGGCACTACTGAGAGGGAAGACCGCCGTGTACGGCGCATGGCCGTGGCGCATCGTACCCACGTCTGCGGCAGCAATTCGAGATGCAGTTGCCACCACAGTGACACAACGAACTGTTACAAATCGGTTACTTGAAGGACAGCTCCGAGCCAGACGCCCTGTAGCGTGCATTCCACTTACTCCAAACCACTGCCGTTTGCGACGCCAGTGGTGTCAAGCTAGAGCTCATTGGAGGACGGAGTGGAGATCTGTTGTGTTTTCTGATGAAAGCCGGTTCTGCCTGGGTGCCAGTGATGGCCGTGTGTTGGTTAGAAGGAGGCCAGGTGAGCGCCTGCAACCAACCTGTCTGCGGCCGAGACACACTGGACCTACACCTGGAGTTATGGTCTGGGGAGCAATTTCCTATGACAGCAGGAGCACTCTCGTGGTTATCCAACGCACCCTGACGGCACAGTTGTACGTCGGTCTGGTGATTCAACCTGTTGTGCTGCCATTCATGAACAGCATTTCCAGGGGATGTTTTCCAACAGGATAACGCTCGCCCGCATACCGCTGTTGTAACCCAACATGCTCTACAGAGTGTCGACATGTTGCCGTGGCCTGCTAGATCACCAGATCTTTCACCAATCGAGAACGTATGGGACATCATTGGATGACAACTCCAGCGTCACCCCTAACCAGCATTAACCGTCCATGTATTGACCGACTAAGTGCAACAGGCATGGAACTCCATCCCACAAACTGACATCCAGCACCTGTACGACACAATGCATGAACGTTTGCGTGCTTGCATTCAACATTCTGGCGGTTACACCGGTTATTAATGTACCAGCATTTCACATTTAAAATGGCTCTTCTCGCGCTTACATTAAGCTGTGATCTTGAAACCTTAATCGATTAAATATGTTACCTATACGAATGTATTGCCGCCATTTCATTCCTTTACAACTATTTTTTCGTATTGTCGGGATCTTTTTTTCCGTCAGTGTATTATATGTTAGTTCAAACGCATTTAATTTATTGCCTGTCATCATGGGGGCAAACAACAAAATCAAATATTAAAAAAATTGCAATTTCTACAAAAAAAATGTATCAGACTAATGGATCTTAAATATAATACTAACACTAACATGGCATATCACGCTGATATTCACATTCATACGCACGTTAATCCCAATAAATATGGTATATTAAATATTAAACAACTAATTAACTATAATCTTGGACTAAATAAAAGAATAATATCACTTGGGAAATAACTGATATCCATAGTGTTACTCATAAATATGATACCAGAAATAAGACTCTAATTAAAACATGTAGGCCAAAATCTGAATTGATTAAGCAAAGCATAAACTCTCAGGTCCCACACTATTGGAATCATTTATCTTCTGAAATAACTATAATTAACGATTATAAATCATTAAAAAAGAAACTAAAAAGCTACTTACTTTCACACTAATAATCTTATTATTATAAAAGGGGGGGGCAACAAGGCCGAAGGGTGGGTAAATATCGTAAAACGAGTATCGCCTGTTTCATGTTGACACTTCGTTTTTTTTTTAATGATCTGTCAAACGGTGGGCTCTATTTGACTATTTAAGTATGACTTCGGGGTTTCAACGCTAAGTCAGGTCACTATGTAGACCTTTTCCTTGATTCTCCGTGCTGTTTCAGTATTCCCATATTGATATGTAAATAATTGTATTAATTGTAGAAATATCTCATGTAACTATTACCACGTACCAGGTAGTGCGGTGGTCGCGGAATACTTAATCATCGTTTAATTGGATAAACAGTGAGGTCGCGTTCCCATCAATGTAAGGAACCCAATCTCAAAGTTTACGGACGTCGCGTTGTGTTTCATATAGGTTCGTTACGAAGTATTCGTAAAAAACCCACATGCTGCAAATTGTGAATTAGAGAAATATACACAGCCTAGAAAAGTTAGCTACACCAGTTTAAGTAATTAACAATGTTTATTATAAGAAAAGTATATTTAAGCAATTACAGCCTTCATGTGGAGGTCACATAAAAGTTACATTAAATTAAAATAATAAAATTAGCCATGTTGACTGGTCCACTGCTGCGTAAGCCTGTTACACCCTTGAGCTTAGTTTTAAAATATATCCCTCAATCTATCTCGAGGAGGCATAGTGACCATGCATATGTATATATACAGATAATATTGGAACTGGAATTGGGAAAAACAACGTAATCTTACCTTCCATCGGTTGGGTTATCGTTCGTTGAGATCCCTCCGGTGACCGCTTGGGTACTTCGATGGACCTGGCTATCTACTTGGCTGCCACGGCTAGGACCGCGTACTGGGCTTTCCGTTTCCTAACTATGCATACATCAGTATCCTCGTATGTTCAACTATACTACTAGGACTTCAGGACTTCATTTCATATCTCAGTGCTCATAACTCCGTGCTCAAGGGTTCTGGTTTCTGAATACCTTCTCTCTGAATACCTCGCTGAATAATCATCCGAATACTTCTCCTCCGAATACCCTTGCTTACCTTTTTCTGTGTATATATTTCCGTCCCTTTAATTTACCACGTAGAAGGGGCGTGCCTACAACCCTCTAGGAACTTTTCACCTGGGGTCTGGATTGGTCAGCTCAGCTGACGAGGGCTCGATCTTAGTGGCTATTGGTTGGCCCTCTGGTCCACTCAGCTACCTTTTCGCAGCAGCTGGCGGCTGGGGCAGGTGAGACCTCCGCTATTTCAATGGGACATAACTTCTGAGATTGGATGAATAGGGAAGAATTTGCCGGGGCTTCCCTCTGACAGAGTTACGACTTTTTAGTGACACCACGATGTACTTTACGACTTTCGCTGGTGCCTCCTTCTCGAGGAGATGGTCGTAAACCGTAACTCGCCTATTCATCTGACCGCGATTCGGACTTTTGCATGTGCACTCCTGAAATGCCGAGATGTTTTGTCCCACCAGCAACCATAGCACTGGGGCCATTTCGTGAATTTCGTGAATGCCGTGCTTCTTCTCACAAGAATGAAAAGAGGAGAAATTCCTTGGTCATTCTCCACGGGTGCCCCGGGAAACCACGGTAAACCGCCTTGACTACCTGGGCTTTTTGCTCACAACGGGGAAAAGGGGGTTTATGAGGCAGACAGGGAGCAAAGGAAAAATAATTTAAATTAAGTAAAATATAATTAAAAGTAAATTACTCCTGGTCTTTGTAATTAATTAAGCCGCCAAAACAATGTGGTCCGAACTATGAAGTAGTTCCGCGGCAACATAACAGCTAAAAATGGTAACTAAATAATATAAAATAAATTTTATTAAAACATCGAACGAGATTTACTTCTCAAACGTTTGTAGGGAATGAGGAAGATTAGCTAGCTTACTCTAACAGAGCAGCAATCAAAGTGAAGAGAAAGGAAATAATAAGTTAATAAATAAACTCGCAAGATATACCATAATTAGGAACTGTACAACAATCGTAAAATAGTGAAATCATATACTAGTAATCCGAATTTATTGGCGTAAAAGAGAATTCAAAGTTTCCAAGCTTTTCCATATCAACTAGATGGCATTTTCAAGGAAGGTAGACAGCAAACTGGCCTACCTGTCTTGTAAAAGCCATCTGGTTGATGTCCTAAATTTAGGAAAACTTTAAATTCCATGTTACGCTGATAAATTCCGGTTACTAGCATAATTTTACTATTTTAAGAGATAACATTCCTATATTTTTGTATGTAATATTTAATTTTTTGATAGCTGCTTTAAACTTTTAACAGACTTTACGAGAACATGTGAAATACGGTACGCGACTGGCAATTAATTTGCCGTGCTTTCTTATAATAAAATGAACGGTGCTACGAGGGCGTATCAAAAAATAACTTTCACATAACGGCGATTATCGGAAATGGAAAGAATGAAAGAACCCGGCTGCGGAGTGACGTCATACATTTCGTCATCTGTTTGTGGAAGGAGTGGGACACAATTGTGCTGCGTAGTTTATTCGTTAATGGTCGTTTTTTATGGCGCTGGAATGTTACTCGAAATTGGAAGTTCGGGGAACAATGCATTTTTTATGGGCACAACTTTTGAATTCAACTGAAATCCATCGTCAAGTGTCGGTTGTTAATGGAGAAGAGGCAATATCTCGCCATGCAATTAGAAACTGGTGTAAGCAGTTCGAAGAACGACGTACGGATTTGGCAGATGAATCGGGAAGAAACAGACTTTCGACTTCGGCGATCTATGATCACATTTCACGCTTCGGGAAGTTGATTGGGGATAACTGCCGCAGTAAAATTTATGAAATTGCCGAAGATTTGGGAGTGTCACATGATGGTGTACACGCTGTCATTCTCGAGCACATGCATTTAAAAAAAAGGGTGCGCAAGATGAGTTCCACGATCTTCAACAGAAAAGCACAAAAATAAGCGATGTGCGTCCAGTCTAGCGTTCCTGCAATGCTAATCTGAAGAAGGCCCAGATTTTCTTCAGCACATCGGGACGGCTGATGAGACGTGGGTGCAACACTTAGCATCAGAAAGCAAATCGGCATCCATGTTGAGGGAACACTCCAGCGCACCACCTGCAAAAACTTCAAAGTCGTACCGTCTGCCGGAAAAGTGATGACAATGGTCTTTTCTGACTGCGAGGAGCCGGTGTACACAGTTTATGGCTAAAGCAAGTACGATGAACACTGCAATGTACTGCCATACATTAAAAAAGTTAAGGAAAGCAATTAAGAATCGAAGACTAGGAAAATTGTCAAAAGGAATAATTTTGTTGCACGACAACGCAACCTCACGCAAAACTGCAACCACACAGGAGCTTCTTCGCAATTTCAAATGGAAAGTATGGCCGCATACCCCATACCGTCATGATTTAGCCCGATGCGGTTACCACGTGTTCTCAAAAATGGCAAAGAACCTTGGGTCCAAGAATTTCGCAAATGATTATGAAATCAAGGAGGCTGTGAAAGCGTGTCTCCATTAATTTGGAGCAAACTTCTACTTTCTCAATATTGAAAAACTGGTTTCTCGTTCCGAAAAATGTTTACTAAAACTTGGCGGCTACGTGGACAAATAAAGGAGGTATATGTTCCAGAAATTATACTTTTCAGCACGTCTTTTGTAAAAAAAGATCGTGCTTATGTTATCGGTTTCTCCGTCCGTCCGTCAGTCCGTCCGTCCGTCTGTACCCACGATATCTCGGCAACTATCAGTCCGATTTGAAAAATTCTTTTGCATTGGGAAGCTTGAAATATGCGAATTATGATCCTCTATTTCGTTTTTTTTTTTTTTACGATGTACAATTTCGCCGCTAGAAGGCGTAAATGCAGATGTTGTCGAATTCAAAAATACGTTTTATTCCACATATTTACTTCTAAACATCCGATTGAAAAAATTATTTCATCTTTCCATTCCATTTATGCCGAAGAGTATTTTTGATATAGTTACTTTTTCAAATTACGCATAGATTTCTCGCTAGGGTGCGTAAAACTAAATTACGTTTTTCCCGATAACTCTTCTTCTAAAACTCGGATTTGAAATTTTTTTTTCTTCAGCGGATACATATCCTGCTGGAAAATCTTTTGCATATAATTTCAAATTTTGGGGATAGAATACTTTGGCCACCAGGGGGCGTATGTGTTAATTTTTGCTTCTGAGGTATTTGCCATAAAATCTGAGGTTCTAAAATATCGATTGTAAAGATTGTTTCGTGGACTGATGCCACTCACATCGATAAACCTTTTTGGAATATTTTTTCCTAAAATATTTCAAAGTTTCTCCGCCAGGGAGCGTAGATGTACATCTTATTTTTGTCAATATCTCTACTTCTAGGAGTACGATTTGAAAAATTCTTTCTTTGTTGGATAGTGTTTTCAGTGTGACATGTTGTTCATATAGTTTCAAAATTTTCAAGTAATTCATAGACTTTCTACTAGGGGGCGTAGCGGTAAATTGCTTTTCCCCCTATATCTCTGCTTCTAAATCTCCGATTTGAAAATTTCTTTCTGCACCAAATACAGCTCTGATGGGAAATCGTTTGCACATAATTTCTAATTTTTGTGAAAAAATGGTTTGGCCACCAAGGGTAGTATATCTTAATTTCTGCTTCTGATGTATTTGCAGCAAAATATGAGCTTCTAAATTCTTGATTGAAAGAAAACGTCGTTTGTTCACCGATACTACATACAGCTCCTCCCACAAACCTTTTAGAAACATTTTCTTCTTAAAATAGTGCATGGTTTCTACGCCAGGGGGCGTAGATGTATATCTTATTTTTGTCAATATCTCTACTTCTAGGAGTCCGATTTGAAAAATTCCTTCTTTGTTGGATAGTGTTTTCCAGTGTGACATGTGTTTCATATAATTTCAAAATTTTCAAGTAATTTATAGACTTTCCGCTAGGGGGCGTAGATGTAAATTGTGTTTCCCCCTATATCTCTGCTTCTAAATCTCCGATTTGAAAAATTCCTTCTGCACCGCATACAGCTCCTGGTGGAAAATCGCTTGCACATAATTTCTAATTTTTGTAAAAAATATTTTGGCCACCAGGTGGCGTAAGTCTTAATTTCCGCTTCTGATGTATTTGCAGCAAAATATGAGCTTCTAACATCTCGATTGAAAAAATATCGTTTGTTGACCGATACTATAATGTCGTCAAACCTTTTAGGAAAATTTTCTTCTTGAAATAATGCATGGTTTCTACGCCAGGGGCGTAGATGTATATCTTATCTTTGTCAATATCTCTACTTCTAAGAGTCCGATTTGAAAAATTCCTTCTTAGTAGGATAGTGTTTCCGATGCGAAATGTGTTTCCTATAAATTCAAAATTTACAAGTAAATCACAGACTTTCCGCTAGGGGGCAAAATGGTATATTGCGTTTTCTGCGTTATTTCTGCTCGTAAAGCTCCGATTTGAAAAATTCTTCCTGCACCACATACAGCTCCTGGTGGAAAATCGTTTGCATATAATTTCTAATTTTTGTAAAAAATATTTTGGCCACCAGGTGGCGTAAGACCTAATTTCCGCTTCTGATGTATTTGCAGCAAAATATGAGCTTCTAAAATCTCGATGGAAAAAAAGTCGTTTGTTGACCGATACTAATATCGTCAAACCTTTTAGGAAAATTTATTTCTTGAAATAATGCATGGTTTCTACGCCAGGGGGCGTAGATGTATATCTTATTTTTGTCAATATCTCTACTTCTAAGAGTCCGATTTGAAAAATTCCTTCTTTGTAGGACAGTGTTTCCGATGCGAAATGTGTTTCCTATAAATTCAAAATTTACAAGTAAATCATGGACTTTCCGTTAGGGGGCACAATGGTAAATTGCGTTTTCTGCGTTATTTCTGCTCGTAAAGCTCCGATTTGAAAAATTCATCTTGTATCGCATACAAGACCTGATGGAAAATATTTTTCATATAATTTCTAATGTTTGGTAAAGAATGGTTTGGCCACCAGGAGTCATAAGCGTTAATTTCTGCTTCTGATGTATTTGTAGCAAAATCTGGGCTCCTGAAAACTCGACTAATTTGTTTTTCTTGGACCGATACCGCTTATATGGATAAACCTTTTGAGAATACTTTCTTCCTAAAATAATGCATGGTTTTCCCACCAGGGGAAGTAAAGTCACATCTTATTTTTTGCCAATAACTCTGTTTCTAAGAGTTCGTAAGCTCACGATTCCGTTACAGCAATATCTGAGGGATTAAAAACTCGATTGAAAATCTTCTTTCTTCCGTCAGATCTAT
The DNA here is from genome assembly GCA_039090855.1 of Macrothele yani. Classification (NCBI taxonomy): domain Eukaryota; kingdom Metazoa; phylum Arthropoda; class Arachnida; order Araneae; family Macrothelidae; genus Macrothele; species Macrothele yani. The sequence goes on along the minus strand of CM077015.1, from coordinate 44,489,028 downwards.
TGTTTTCCATACCGGTTTCATTGACTTTGAATTGCTTTGATAAATTTAATTTGCGTCAGAACGGATTCAAAAGACGAGCTTATTACACCCGAAAATTCGGTGTCATCTTTCTTGTTTGGTTTCTCATTGTTTAACAAAGGTTAAGGGGAACATGAGAAACTTGTCTCTTGATTCTTTTGATACACCTATGAATAATATGGAGAAAATACTTTTATTTATTTTGTTATTTCATATGATTTATTTTCTGGAAATGACTTGTCTTCCTAAGGTGGAGTTGGTTGTTAACAGTGGTAAGACGTGGTGACAATGGCTATTTCTTTTAGTTTAATACAGGATGGAAATTCCTACCGGTATGAATTCGGCGGTTGTCAGAGGTACAACTGTAAATAATCTTTTAAAGAAGTACAGCACACGATGGTCTTAATAATATGGGAAAACATATTTTTAGAAAATGTTCATTTCAAGCATTTCAAAAATCACATGCACACATGAAACAAAAAATAAGAAAGTATTCCATTCAACAGGATAAAAGATATTGGGAGGGCAAGACTAACTTCCACCCACCTCATAGTTGGAGCCTCTAAACTTTACACTTTGTTCACAGAATTTTCAGTGAGGTAATTGTATTTAAGAATTTCTTTTATTTCGATTACTTTAAAACTCATTCTCACACCAAAAGCTTTACTTTTAGTGGCGAGAGTTGCTCATGTAAATGTAAACTAAACTTCGTCGTTCTGCGGTGAAGAAACTTTTCTTTCACATTTTAAAATTACACTCTAGAGCAGTGCTTCGTGAACTTTTTAGAACCGCGACCAAATTTATAGAACGCCAAATTTCGCGAACCACCTAGCTTTAATGGACATTAATATTTTTTACTAATGTTTTTTAATGAATGCATTATTTATATGATTTTATAAATAGTGTTTATATGATTTTATGAAAATATGTTTTAAGTTTTAAATTTAATTATCTTTTACTGCGGTTTATTTTAATTTATTACTGAATATAACTTTTTAAAGCAACTTAACTATTTCTCACAGTGAAGCGTGTGGGAAGGGTGCGGATGGTTTCTATGTGCCCTGATGACGGCACTGACGACCACGTCGATTCCTGTCATTTTTAAGCAGACGCAGATTGTTTTAAAATTTGGTTTTGATTCCTACCATCGCCGAAAATCCAACTTCACAGATGTACGAAGATGCAAAGGGAAGAATCATCTTCAAAGTTTCAGTAGAACAATTTGGATACATTTGTAAACAGATAGCCAGAACTGCGTCAATTTTCTTGCGATACAAATTCATTTTAGCAAAGTTTTTCGGACAGATTGACGAGTTCATCATCAGCCTTAATTTATATCCCAGTCGTCATATCGCCCTGAAAGGGATTCGCAATACAATTACATATTTTGCTGGCAGATTTTCAAATATTTTTCCCGGCTCAGCCAAAACTGGCTCCCGATCCATAGTTTGGGAAACGCTACTCTTGAGTAATAAATTGACAAAAAGCAGGGGGAAAAATTCATTCTGGTTGTATTTTTGCAAAAATACCATAATAATGATATGCTTTAAGATTCGACACCGAGTCCCCTGGATCTTGAATTCAAGAGATATTGTAGGGGATGGTGCAAATACGAAACAATCAAAAGTGCTGTAACTACCCACCAGAAGGGTAATTTTATTCTTATTTATTTATTCATTCATTTTTTCTTTCAGTCATAAAGCTTGGAACACTGCGATATAAGGCCGACGTAAATTTGTTTTTTCGTTGTATTTCAACATCATGTTTGTTTCAAATATCTGCTACATTATGTACAGAAAAGCAATATAGCCAAGATTTTTTTTGTCAGTTTTGAGGTTCTTACAAAATTCCCAAATTTTCTCACACACCCTATAAAAAATTAGCAGCACCCCTCCATTTGAAGGTGCGTAAATCATACATACACAATCATTAATGTTTTTTTTTAATTTTGAAGTATTAATCCTGTTTATTATGATCATCATTGTCAACCATTATCAATCCACTGCTGGACGAAGGTCTAAACAAGTTTCCTCCACAACGGTCTGTCTTGTGCCAATCTCCTCCATGTTACTCCCGCATACTTTCGAATTTCATCCACCCGTCTCCCATGTGGTCTTCTTCTGGGTCTTTTCCTGTCCCTCAGAATCCAATCTAAAATTTCAGCTGTCCACCGATGGTCTGTCCTTCTGGCAGTATGTCCAGCCCATTGCCATTTCAGGGATTTAACTCTGATCATGATGTCTACCACTCTTGTCATTTTTCGGATCCACGAGTTCCTCTTCTTATCTCTCCTGGTTACACCAAGCATGCACCTCTCCATGCTTCTTTGAATTGTCTGCAGCCTTTGTATGTCTCTTTTAGTTAAGGTCCACGTCTCTGCACCATACGTAAGCACTGGAAGGATGCATTGATCAAACACTTTTCTTTGTAGGTAATGGTTATCTCCAGCTTTTCTCCATCTATCGATAAATCTTCATTTCTTGTAAACGTTGATAAACCTATATATATATATCATCATCATCATCATCATTGTCAACCATTATCAATCCACTGCTGGACGAAGGTCTCCCCAAGTTTCCTCCACAACGGTCTGTCTTGTGCCAGTCTCCTCCATGTCACCCCTGCATACTTTCGAATTTCATCCACCCATCTCCCATGTGGTCTTCTTCTGGGTCTTTTCCTGTCCCTTGGAATCCAATCTAAAATTTCGGCTGTCCATCGATGATATGTCCTTCTGGCAGTATGTCCAGCCCATTGCCATTTCAGGGATTTAACTCTGATCATGATGTCTTCTACTCTTGTCATTTTTCGGATCCACGAGTTCCTCTTCTTATCTCTCCTGGTTACACCAAGTATGCACCTCTCTATGCTGCTTTGAGTTGTATGTCTCTTTAGTTAAGGTCCACGTCTCTGCACCATACGTAATCACTGGAAGGATGCATTGATCAAAAACTTTTCTTTTAAGACATAATGGCATATTGCTCTTGAAAATTATGCTGTTTCTTCCAAAAGCTCTCCAGGCAAGTTTTGTACGCCGATTAATTTCTTCATCAAAGTGACCCTCACTTGATATCTGCTGTCCAAGATAAACGTACGTGTCTGTTATCTCCAGCTTTTCTCCATCAATCGATAAATCTTCATTTCTTGTAAAAGCATTGAACATCACTTTTGTCTTCTGAAAGTTCATTTTTAATCCCACTTCTTTACTCTTGTCAGCAAGTTCCTGGATCATACTCTGCAGCTCTGATGGGGTAGTTGCAAAAATGACTACGTCATCAGCGAAACGAAGGTGGGTTAGATAATCTCCATTAATCTTTATCCCCTTGTTTTCCCAGCTCAGCGACTGAAAAACACCCTCCAATGTAGCATTAAAGAGCTTCGGAGATATGGTGTCACCTTGTCTCACTCCCTTTCCAATTTTTACGTGTGTTGTATTTTCAAACAACCGAATCTTTGCACTTGCATTTCATAGATGTTATTAATAATATTAATGTATGCATCTTCAATACCGCAGGTATTCAGAGCCATTGTAACTGCTGATGGTTTCACCGAATCAAAGGCTTTTTCATAATCGATAAAAGCCATGCACAATGGAAGTTCATATTCCCTCGCTCTTTCAATTAGTTCTCTCAGTATGTGGATATGATCTATTGTGCTGTTGCCACTCCTGAATCCAGCTTGTTCTCTCGGTTGAGCCATGTCCAGTGTTACCTTCAAGCGGTGTGAAAGAACTTTAGTGAAGATTTTATAAACTACTGGTAGGAGGCAGATAGGTCTGTAGTTTCCGAGATCCTCAATGTCACTTTTCTTATGTAGCAGGATCATTGTAGCGGTGTTCCAATCCTCAGGAATCTTTCCTTCAATAAGGCATCAAGTAAAAATTTGGGCGAGTACTGTTTCGATTTCTCCACTTGCTTCTTGTATGTATGTCTACAGTAATTCCATCTTCTCCTGGAGCTTTTCCCAGCTTCATGTTCTTGATTGCATGTGCAACTTCTGCTGGAAGGACTGGAGGAACTCTGGTACTGGTATCTTTCATGATGTCTGGAGTGCATGTATCATCCCTTTCATATAATTTGGAGTAGAGATCTTTCACTCTTGTTAAAATTTCGCCTCTATTTCTTATAACAGAACCATCTTCTTTTCTCAGTGCCATAATCTGTTTTCTTCCCTTACTGAGATGTCCCTTTGCTATCTTTAGGCTTTGGTTGTTTTCAATTGCTTTCCTCGCTAGTTCACTGTTGAATTTCCTTACGTCTTCAGTGATACTTTTTCGTACTGTCTTGCATAGCTGTATGTATTCCACTTTGGAAGTCACATCTTCTTTAGTTGTCCTCAACTCTCTTCTTTTTGCATCAACATTTTGGTGTTTCCTGATAATTTGTTCACATGCAACTTGTTCTTAGACCCAGCTAATTTTGTTGCTGTTTCCATAAGAGCTTTGGTTACTTTTCTGTTAACTTCAAAAATATCCACTTCTTCCGATGTTAAGCCTTTAAAAGCAGAGAATCTGTTCTTCAGTTCCAACTTGAAGGTATTATGGTGTTTTTTAAGGTTGGTTATGTCAATACATTTTATTTGTCTTATGAGCTTGCCACGTTCGAGTTTAGTGTTGAGGTGCATCTTACATGTCACCAATCTATATGGTCACTATCTGTGTTGAACTTGTTTAGCACACTGCAGTCTTCTATGACGAATTTTTTGTTACACATGATAAAATCAATTTCACTTGTCGTCCCATTTGGATGTCTCCATGTCCATTTCCTGTGTGGCTTTTTCTTGAAGAAGGAGTTCAAGATGAAAAACCCTTCTGCCTCTGCAAACTCAACGAGAGTATTTCCACGCTGGTTTCTGTTGCCGTGACCGAATTTACCTACTGAAGTTTCATTCTGTTGCCGTTGCCCTACTTTTGCATTGAAATCTCCCATAATTATTTTCAAGTGCTGCTTACCTTTATTATTTAGATGACAAATTTCCTCATAAAATTCTTCAATTTCTTCTTAGGGATGACTTGTGGTGGGTGCATAAGTTTGAATAATCTGAGCCTGGTATCTTTTCGAGAGTTGGATAACAAGTCGTGCAGCTCTGTCAGAGGAACTTTCAACTTCTACAACTTTATCCTTCAGTTTCTTGTTTATTATAAATCCAACACCACTAGTTCACCCAGTATCTGTCCCACGATAATAGAAGAGATGTCCACTTTTCAGTTCGATGAGATCTTCTCCTTTTCTCCTTATCTCACTTAGCCCCACGATGTCCCACTTGATCCTTTGTAGTTCCTCTTCCAATTCAAGAAGACTTGAATCAGAAGATAGGGAGCGTCCATTATACGTAGCCAAAGTCAGCATCAGATGGCAGCCTAGTCCGGTCCTCCGGGGATTCTTAGCATCCTCTGCCTTCATGTCGCACTGGCCGCTGCCTTGGCCAGGTACATTCCAGCTGCCGGAGACTGAGGGCCAAGATTTAAGTTGTGGAATCATTTTGGAGGGGTTTGGCCATAACTCACCACGCTGGCCAAGCGGGTTGGTGAGTGTGGGATAGAATTTCCTCTAATCCCGATGTTATAGTTATACCGCTATTGGCGGTCGTCAGAGCCCCTTTAGTGGGAACAGGATGCACCACGGGAAGGCGGGGTTGACATTTGTCAAGGAGAGGCCGTGATGTTACGCATCACCTGACCTTACATCCCTATATATATATATATATATATATATATATATATATATTTATTTATTTATTTACCTACAGAATGAAACTTCAGTAGGTAAATTCGGTCACGGCAACAGAAACCAGCGTGAAAATACTCTCGTTGAATTTGCAGAGGCAGAAGGGTTTTTCATCTTGAACTCCTTTTTCAAGAAAAAGCCACACAGGAAATGGACATGGTGACATCCAAATGGGACGACAAGTGAAAATGAATTTATTATGTGTAACAAAAAAATTCGTCATAGAAGACTGCATTGTGCTAAACAAGTTCAACACAGGTAGTGACCATAGATTGGTGAGATGTAAGATGCATCTCAACACTAAACTCGAACGTGGCAAGCTCATAAGACAAACAAAGTGTATTGACATAACCAACTTTAAAAAATATAATAATACCTTCACGTTGGAACTGAAGAACAGATTCTCTGCTTTAGAAGGCCTAACATCAGAAGAAGTGGATATTTCTGAAGTTAACAGAAAAGTAAACAAAACTCTTATGGAAACAGCAACAAAATTAGCTTGGTCTAAGAACAAGTTGCATGCGAACAAATTAGCAGGAAAAACCAAAATGTTGATGCGAAAAAGAAGACAGATGAGGACAACTAAGGAAGATGTGACTTCCAGAGTTTAATATATAGAGCTATGCAAGACAGTACGAAAAAGTATTACTGAAGACGTAAGGAAATTCAACTGTAAACTAGTGAGGAAAGCAATTGAAAACAACCAAAGCCTAAAGATAGCAAAGGGACATCTCAGTAAGGGAAGAAAACAGATTATGGCACTGAGAAAAGAAAATGGTTCTGTAACAAGAAATAGAGGCGAAATTTTGACAAGAGTGAAAGATTTCTACTCCAAATTATATGAAAGGGATGATACATGTACTTCAGACATCATGAAAGGTACTAGTACCAGAGTTCTATCAGTCCTCCCAGCAGAAGTTGCACATGCGATCAAGAACATGAAGCGGGGAAAAGCTCCAGGAGAAGATGGAATTACTGTAGACATCATACAAGAAGCAAGTGGAGAAATCGAAACAGTATTCGCCCAAATTTTCACTCGATGCCTTAATGAAGGTAAGATTCCTGAGGATTGGAACAATGCTACAATGATCCTACTACATCAAAAAGGTGACATTGAGGATCTCAGGTAATACAGACCTATCAGCCTCCTATCAGTGGTTTATAAAATCTTCACTAAAGTTCTTTCACACCGCTTGAAGGTAACACTGGACATGGCTCAACCGAGAGAACAAGCTGGATTCAGGAGTGGCTACAGCACAATAGATCATATCCACATACTGAGAGAACTAATTGAAAGAGCGAGGGAATATGAACTTCCATTGTGCATGGCTTTTATCGATTGTGAAAAAGCCTTTAATTCGGTGAAACAATCAACAGTTACAATGGCTCTGAAATCCTGCGGTATTGAAGATGCATACATTAATATTATTAATAACATCTATGAATATGCAAGTGCAAAGATTCGGCTGTTTGAAAATACAACACACATAAAAATTGGAAAGTGAGTGAGACAAGGTGACACCATATCTCCGAAGCGCTTTAATGCCAAATTGGAAAGTGTCTTTCAATCACTGAACTGGGAAAACAAAGCGATAAAGATTAATGGAGATTATCTAACTCACCTTCGTTTTGCTGATGACGTAGTCATTTTTGCAACTACCCCATCAGAGCTGCAGAGTATGATCCATGAACTTACTGACAAAAGTAAAAAAGTGGGATTAAAAATGAACTTTCAGAAGACAAAAGTGATGTTCAATGCTTTTACAAGAAATGAAGATTTATCGATTGTTGGAGAAAAGCTGGAGATAACAGACACGTACGTTTATCTTGGACAGCAGATATCAAGTGAGGGTCACATTGATGAAGAAATTAATCGGCGTACAAAACTTGCCTGGAGAGCTTTCGGAAGAAACAGCATAATTTTCAAGAGCAATATGCCATTATGTCTTAAAAGAAAAGTGTTTGATCAATGTATCCTTCCAGAGCTTACGTATGGTGCAGAGATGTGGAACTTAACTTAAGAGACATACAACGGCTGCAGATAACTCAAAGCAGCATGGAGAGGTGCATGCTTGGTGTAACCAGGGGAGATAAGAACAGGAACTTGTGGATCAGAAAAATGACAAGAGTGGAAGACATCATGATCAGAGTTAAGTCCCTGAAATGGCAATGGGCTGGACATACTGCCAGAAAGACAGACCATCGATGGACAGCCGAAATTTTAGATTGGATTCCAAGGGACAGGAAAAGAACCAGAAGAAGACCACATGGAAGATGGGTGGATGAAATTCGAAAGTATGCGGGAGTAACATGGAGGCGACTGGCACAAGACAGACCGTTGTGGAGGAAACTTGGGGAAGCCTTTGTCCAGCAGTGGATTGATAATGGTTAACAATGATGATGATGATGACATACCCTACTTAAAAAAGTATAAGTATATATACTTTTTTTCAAGTAAGGTATAAAACCGTTCTTATGCTCGTATATTGCAAATGCAAATCCCAAGTAATCAAACATACAAGTGATTAAAAATGTAAAAATGTTATATCTTTACTTTAATTCAGTAATACACCACGGATTTCATCCTGGGGTGGTGAAAAATATTGTGGATGCTAGTAAAGTAACGCTGTGCTGGAGTAAATCCTCCCAAAAACATTAAGATTGGTAAAATTGTCCTCGCCTTACTACAAGTCTATTTCTGATTATTAAGGAATCATTACAGTGTTACCTGAAAATGTATGGTGTAAACCATGCCCCTGCCGTTTGGTTTCAGCCCATTTAGATATTAGCACATAGTAGTAAAAAAACCGCTAATTAACCGTTTGGATGCCAGTTTGAGGTGGACCTCTTTTTTTTTTTTTTTTTTTTTTTTTTTGTCACAGAATGTAAACCACCCTCAGCCAGGAAAAAAGACAACTTTTTATGGGAACAATTTCTAATATTTGCTATTGTTCAAAATTACGTAGCAAATATTATGTTGTATTGGAAGCACTAACGTCACGTTAGCTACACTGAAGCTTAACCATGTACATGGAAAGACGAAGTCGACATCCACAAGACTGAAATAAAGCTGAATGACAGCTTCCAAAATATGATATATTGCAGTGCAAACATCTCTACTTTGTGAAACTAGGTTTTTACTGCTGAAGCAGTCCAAGTTGTCAGTGCTTGAAAAATTGCCACTTCGGCGAAGACAGTTTAATGGGGTTTTTTTGAAGGATGATAGAAATTTAAGATTGAACTGTATGTGGGTGTTTTTTTTATTTTTATAATATTTTACCTCATTAAGTTTTTTTTTTTTAATTTCTCCAAATATTTAGCTATAAACGAAAACAATTGGACTAAATATAAAGGGAGATCGCCCCAAAATATACGGGGGTGGGGTGGGGGGTGGCGTTCATGGATTTTCGGGGGCTAAGCCCCCTCGAAAAGATGCCTTAATACATCACTGTTCATGAAACATATGGGATATTTAAATTTTAAATCAGCACTGTTTCTCACAAATGGAATAACGTTTTAAAAAAGGTAAAAAAAAATTCTTGACTTACGTTTTTTTAATCTGATGGAAGAAAATTTCCAAAGCGATGAAAAAGGGTGGGCCGCCCCGGTGGCGCAGGGGTCTAAGGCGTTGGCCTCTGATCATTCGTCCGTAAGGGGTCCGGGTTCGAATCCCGGTCAGGCATGGATGTTGTGTTTGTCTTACGGCACTGGCTCTCTCCCTTCCCTGGAACCAGTGACCCTAAATTAGGGACGGGTGACTGCTTATAGCCCATTGAGTTGCTCACGGTGGTCGTTAAACCTCCAATCAAAAAAAAAAAAAAAAAAAAAAAAAAAGGGTGGAGGGGAGGGGCTTAATCTTTTAGCCCCTAGGGCCCCAAAAGATCAAAAGTCGCTCTGAACCCATGTTAACAATTAATGCTTTTGCCTTGTTTTGGGAAGCATTTAGACACATCAGACAGAAAAAATACAAACAGCACGAAAACAACATAATCCTGTGTAGTTTTTGAAAAAAACGATTCCGGGTTTTAATTATTCTTAACTATAAAAAATTCAACAGTTCACCATTTCGTTGAAGTCTTTCTCAGTATTATTCCTATGTTTAAACCCTAAATAGTTCCCCATAAAAATTTTCAACCTTAGAAAAATTGACTTTCATCTAACATTCACCACCCCAAATTTTTTCGATACCCTCCCAAACATTTTAACCCTAGTAATTCTTGGATAAACCACTGGGTTCGTAACCGTCATCAACTCTAAAAGAAAAACAATAATTAAACAAATTCATGTATAAGTAACGCTGTAAAACGCCATTTCATTTATGTACACTGTGTGTATGTCACGAATAAAGACTGTAAGCTCTCTCTTTTATTGGAAAATATAATGCAGGTAAATATAATTTACATTTTCTTCAGTGTCTTATGAACAGGTGTGTTTTGCTCATGAAAGTCAGGCTTGCATCACAGCATATCTGAGAAAATAATTACATTTGCACTGTGCTGCCACCTAGGAAACAAATATTGCTTCAAAGAAATGACAATTATTTCAATGTAGAAGGAATATTGATATTCCGTAGGGACTGATTGTCCCGCCGGAACATTTCCCGATGGACCACTCAAGAAATGGCCCAATTTCTTGTATTCTTTTTTTGCATGAAGTTTTGGGAACGGATGTGTAATTATTTTGGAAATTATGAATAATAATTAAAAGTTATTTCCTTAAAAAAAATAGTTTCCTTCTATCTTTGTTGGGCGTTTTGGACCAAACAAGCTGTTATAAATTAACCAAGCTGAAAACATATGTCGCCGCCCCGGTGGCGCAGTGGTCTGATGGCTTCCGGTGGCGCAGTGGTCTGATGGCTTCAAGCGATGGCTTCTGATGATTCGTCCAAAAGCATTCCGGGTTCGAATCCCGGTGAGGCATGGATATTCGTGTTTGTCTTTCGGCACTATAGCTCTCAATGTGTTACTTGTCCAACACTGGTTGTCTCTGTACATTCAGCATACTGTAAAATCAATGTATGATGTATACTTGTTTACCGTGTGTTACATGACCAACACTGTCTAGGCCTACTATATCTGTGCAAATTGATCATTTGGCATGCTGTAAACCATGTATGATTTGTACTTGTTGCTGTGAAATATCTGCTAATGTCTGCCTGTTTGTCATGCCTATGTACCACCAGGTCCAATAAATAAACCTCCAATTAAAAAGAAAAAGACATACACTGAAGAGCAATTGAATTAGAGACAGCTGGCTTTATGCAAATATGGCGCTGTGGGCAGCCCCGGAATCGACATGACGTATGCAGCGATCCGACAATATAAGAGGTGATGCGACGGGAATCAGTAAGAGTCGGACGCAGTATGGGTAAGACTAAGGATCTAAGCGCATTTGACCGTAGGCAAATTGTCAGGGCCCAACAAATGGGTCATTCCATCTCGGAAGTCGTGCAGGCACTGGGAATTTCACGAGCCACTGTGTCACGGGTGCACCGTGAGTACATCGAGTCCGGTAAAACCATCCATGTAAAGGACAACAGCGTGTGGATGAGCGGCGTCATCGTCGGCTAGCTCACATTGTAACAGCGGATACACGGGCCACAGTGCAAGAAATCACTCGGCAATTTAACGCTGGTGCACAAAGACGTGTAAGCAGCCACACCATCCAGAACCATCTCCTCGCTATGGGGGTACAGAAGCCATCGTCCCACGAGAGTACCGCTGCTGACCGCACATCACAGGGTGCAAAGATTAGCATGGGCGCGGGAACATCGCCACTGGACCCTAGACATGTGGAAAAATGTTGCATGGACTGATGAGTCGAGATTCACGTTGGTACATGCGGATGGCAGGATACGAGTACGGCGCAAACCACATGAAGCGATGGATCCTTCTTGCCAGCAGGGTACTCTTCAAGCTGGTGGGGGTGGGATTCTCGTCTGGGGACTGTTTACGTGGACTGAAATGGGACCCTGGTACATGTGACATCGTCCCTCACAGATCAACGTTACCGGGATATCCTGGATGACCATTTGCTCCCGTTTGTGCGTCTTCAACATCCTACTGGGGATCTCATCCTGCAACAAGACAATGCACCGTACCATCGCTCCCGAATTGTATCCAAATGGTTGGATGAACACTCCACCGACGTGACCTCGCTTCCTTGGCCAGCTAGGTCACCTGACCGTAATCCCATCGAGCACATCTGGGATGCTATCGTGAGAGATGTTCGAGGCTCTGACCTCCCCCCCCCCTTCCATCAAATCTTCGTAAACTGTGGGAGCTTGTTCAGGGGTCGTGGATCCGTATGGCTTCCCAACGCTTCCGGTGTCTTGTCGAGTCCATGCCGAGACGAATCGCCACCGTCATCAGGACGAAAGGTGGTGCTACACGTTACTAAACAGGTATCTCTAATTCAATTGTTCTTCAGTGTAGATCATTAGACCTGGAGCCTGGTATGCCCTACCTTTTTGTAATCTTGAAAGGGACAACAGAACCCATTGAGATGGCACATAACCTCCGCTGGCATCCCTCCCCAACAGCTTCCTTATCGACGTACTGACAGAACAGAAAGCGATTCTCCCTCAGAGATATTCCGACATCTGAATCCCATTGAAGTGCTGTCCTTTTTGCCTTAGGCGAAGAGCAAAACCAATGCTATGTTCGGCGCAACAGCATGTATAAGGCGATTGTGAGGATAATGCGCAATTACTTCTTTTTTACTTTGTGGTGCGGTAGTGGCATTTTAAAGCTATAGCCAGCTTGAAGTGAGACTGATGTATACGGCGTGATTTAGGATTCTGCGAAGTGTGATAATCAATCTGGAATATATAAATAATAAGAAAAAAATCCAAGAAAGATGACAGCGAATTTTCGGTTGTAATAAGCTCGTCTTTTGAATCCGTTCTGACGTGAATTAAATTTATCAAAGCTATTCAAAGTCAATGAAATCAGTTAGCTAAACAATAAACTGGTTTCGACAATGTTCAAACCATCCAGAAATAGAAACATCTGCTTAGTTCCACCAGCTGCTAAAACGGCGTACAAAAAGTTTCGCATTGCAAACGGAAGGTATCGGAGACAAAAAGATTTTCAAATCAAACAGTTAAAAGAAGAACTAAACGAGAGAAGGAAACATTATATAACTCTGTGCCTTCCGGATAATGGGAAAGTTCTGTATGCTAAAGAAAAATAACTTTTGAAACACGTCTCCCAGAAGCATAAATAGCGAAAAAAGTTTTCGACATTTACGCCCTCTAGCGGGAAATCTGTGCATTATTTAAAGAGAATAAAGCTCCACATTAGGGCGGAGCATACATTTTTATCTTTTTTCGAATTTCGATATGCCTTAGTGCGGAAAAGTTGTGTATTGCTACGTAAACCATGTGCAAAAGGTTTAGCGAAATTCAAATGATATCTTACGATTGCACGTTGCCTCCAAAACTTCGATATTTGGGCAAAATCCTCACATTTTCATGTCCGTTGTGAGAAAAGAACAGTGTTCGTTACAGACTTTCCCTAGTGCGCAAAAACTATCTGTTGATACCTGAAAAGATGTGCACGATTTTTCAGGTAAAGCAACTAATATCTTATGGTTCCAATTCAATGCAACAATACTCCATGTTATAGGAATGCGCGGTGGCAAATGACGGCTAATCATATTTTGTGCCTTTATATTAGCACTTCGCAGCCTTCGGATTCACTTAAAATTCTGGCAGAATTTGTTTGCTAGGTTTATGCGCCCATGTGGTTCACTTATAAGATCACACATCCATTGCCATGATGGAGCACAGAATCTGTGGAAGGCCATCCATACTTTCAGATATCTCACCCAAGGTTTGAAGAGCGTTCTGCAACTCGTATTACAAAGGGATGGCTATTTTGGCCATCCAGAATCAATACTTCTGGCTATCATCACGGACGAGAGGAAACATACCAGAGAACGAGGCTTCGAACAAGGGCACAAAACTGCGATGCAATCCGTGAATTTGAAATTCCTCAGTTTAACTTCCAGGGGAGCATTATTTTGACCTAATTGACTGGCAATCATGCGTCTTCAGCGAACCGCCATTGACTGCTCATTTAACCGACGATGAAATAATAAACCTATGCAACAGTGACTGTAAGGACATTGTTGAGCGATTGGGCACGCAAAACTTCCCTTGTCACAATCAGGGAGTGGAGCGATGCGTTAAGTTGACAACAGAAGCATCTGCTGCTGTTTGCGAACAAGAACAAAGGGATGGATTTATTAGAGTACGGTTGGAAGCACGACATATAATGCCAGCCTTCGAAAGTAAATCAGATTTCAGGGTAAAAATTAATAAAGAACAGGAAATTGAAGATTAAGAAGGAAGAACAGAAAATTGATTTGCCCTAATGGATAGGTGGTTGGGTTGGGCACGGGTGGAACTCGCTGTGCAGTTCCACCCGTGTCTCATGATGAGTTCTGAGATTTTTCTGAAACATGAAAAATGTGAAGAGCTACACCGTGTGCAGTGTGCACTACTGCACATTTGCACAATATATTGTGCTTTCAGTGCAGTAGTGCACACATTAACACAACTAAGAAACAAATCACATGGTGAGCACTAGGTGTCAAAGTATTGCAATATCCTTAAAGATGGAGTATTGTTGCATTAAATTGGAACCATAAGATATCAGTTGCTTTGTCTGAAAAATTGTGCACATCTTTTAGGTACCAAGAGATAGTTTTTGTGCACTAGGGAAAGTCTGTAACGAACAGTGTTCTTTTCTCACAACGGACATGCAAATGTGAGGATTTTGCCCAAATATCGAAATTTTGGAGGCAAAGTGGAACCGCAAGATATTTGAATTCCGCTAAATTTTTTGCACATGGTTTACGGAGCATTACACAACTTTTCCGCACTAGGGCATATCGGAATTCGAAAAAAAAAATTACGCTCCGGACTACTCCACATTTCTAGTGTAGCGAGTGACATACACTAGAGACGAAATTTCTCAATAGTGTTTTTAGAAGCGTCGATACAGCTGCAAAAATGAAGTACAAAAACACCACTTACCGACAGAACTGTGAACTACAAAATTCTTTGCATACTAGCCTAAAGTGCTCTACAAGGTAAATGGCATCCGGTGTTGAAAGAATTTTTTAAATCCCACATGTAGAAGCTGAAATATTGAGAAAAACTGATTAAGCGCTTGCGTCCCTAACAGCGAAATTGTGTATCATTTTGGGAAGGAATTACGCAACACAGTTTGCATAGTTAGTAGTATTTGACCGAAGAAAGAAGTTTTTCAAGCGGGTTTTCACTCCCGCAGATGCTGCTGTAAATGTAAATATGATCTTACGTCCCCTAGTAGCAGACTTCAGCGTTAAGAAAAATTAGAAATTATATAAGAAACATTTCGCAGCGGAAACGCTCTCCAACAAAGAAATAATTTTTTAAAATAGGACCCTCAGAAGCAAAAAGATTGACAAAAATAGTATATGCATATACGCCCCATGGGGAAAAAGCCATGCATTATTTTAAGAAGAAAGTATTCTCAAAATGTTTTCCGATTTGAGCGGTATCGGTCCACTGTAAGTTTTTTCAATCGGAGTTTCAGAAGCAGAGACATCGGGGAAAACGCAGTTTATCTTTACGCCCCCTAGGGGAAAGTCTATAAATTACTTGAAAATTTTGCACTGAAAACTATCCAACAAAGAACGAGTTTTTCAAATCGGTCTCTTAGAAGCAGAGGTATCGACAAAAATAAGGTATACATCATCACCCCCTGGCTCAGAAACCATGCATTACATTAAGAAGAAAATATTCCGAAAAGTTTTATCGATATGAGCAGTATTGTTCCACAAACGAATTTTTTTAATCGAGAGTTTAAAAGCTCAGATTTTTCTGCAAATGCAATGGAAGCAGAAAATAACATTTACACCCCTGGTGGCCAAACTGTTTTTACCAAAAATTAGAAATTATATGCAAAATATTTCGTATTTGGAGCTGTATCCGTTACAGAAAGAATTTGTCAAATCGGAGTTTTAGAAGCAGAGATATCAAGGAAAACGCAGTTGAGTTTTACGCCTCCTAGCGGAAATTATATGCATAACTTGAAAAAGTGACTATACCTAAAATAGTCTTCGACATAAACGCAATCGAAAGGTAATATAATTTTTCCAATCGGATAGTTTAGACACAAATATACGGAATAAAATGAATTTTTAATTCGATATCATCTGCATTTACGCCCTCTAGCGGCAAAATTTTACATCGTGAAAAAAAAAGCGAAATAAAGGATCATCATTCGCACATTTCAAGCTTTCTGATTTCCACATTTCAAGCTACACGAAGAACTAATAAATCGGCTTATAAAGCTTGGTTGGAGGGAATTTGGCAAAAAAAAAAAAAAAAAAAGAAAAGAAAAAAAAAAAGGAAAATTTACAAGAGCAATTTATCATTATGCCTGAAAAACGTACTTATGAATCAGAGATACGGACCTTACATAAAAAAAAAAAAAACATCCAGAGGGTGCAGACAACTGAAAGAGGCATGGAAAGGTGCACGCTTAGAGTGACCAGGAAAGAAGAAGAACTCGTGAATCAGGATAATGAAAAGAGTGAAAGACATGACCAAAGTAAAATTTCTGAAATAGCAACGGGCTGGACAAGTATTGCTGGAAGAACTGAGCACCAACGGTCAACCGAAATATTTGACTGGATACTAAGGGTATAAGACCCAGAAGAACGCCTGGAATATGGGTTGATGAAATTCAAAATAATACTGGAGTTTCATGTTCATGGAGTAGACTAGCTCTAGACACACAGCAGTGGAATAGAGAGACCTTCATCCAGCAGTGCACTGATAATGGTCAATGATCACACTCTCTCTCTCTCTCTCTCTCTCTCACACACACACACACACACACTATGATCAAAAGTATCCGGTCACCCCTTTTCAGTAGTGGATTTGCCTATACACCGATCAGCCATTATTACATTATGACCGCCTACCTAAAAAGTTGTAAGAATCCCTTTAGTCCGCAAAACAGCGGCCACTCGGCGAGGCATCGATTCGATGAAGTGGCGATAGGAATCCTGGGGTATCTGGTACCATAATGCCATCAGCAGGTCCTTCAGTTTCCGTACATTTCGGGGTGGTGGTGATTTAGCGCGAACCCGCTTTTCCAAGTCGAACCACAGTAATGAATCGGTGAATGCATAAACCACATTCAAAATTTTTCGAAAATAACTTTATTGCAGAAATGGGCTTGTCTAGGGTCGACACGTACGGTGTGATGAAAGCACATAAATCCGTGGCTTCATGTAAAGGGCCATGAAAGAAAGCGTTGGATGCAAGAGCCGTGAATGGCTGAGTGGTTAGCAGTTCAGACTACCAATGCAAGGTCCTCAGGTTCGATCCTGGGCTGATCTTGCGGAGGTGGTGTGATTTGCTAACCATCACTGAATATTCGCCGTGCATCGGACGAGCACGTTAAGTGACGGCCCCCAGGCTGGACCCACTGGTTAAATGGGTATCCTTTCCTATGCCCCTCCTGAAATTCTCTCACCCCTCTATGTGCAACATCGTACTTGTACGGTGGCACCATCTACTGTACTCTAATCTCACTACAAACTGTTCTGTCAGAGTCGCTAGACTTGCTCTCATTCCTTCCGTTTCTGAGTCCTGCCCAAAAGGCGAACTCGTTGTAGGTGGCTGGGACCTAAAATCTACTCACTGTGGACGGAAGTCCTACAAAGCCTCCCCGGTGGCGCAGTGGTCTAAGGCGCTGGCCCCTGATCATTCGTCCGTAAAGGGTCCGGGTTCGAATCCCGGTCAGGCATGGATGTTGTGTTTGTCTTACGGCACTGGCTCTCTCCCTTCCCTGGAACCAGTGACCCTAAATTAGGGACGGGTGACTGCTTATAGCCCATTGAGTTGCTCACGGTGGTCGTTAAAGTTCCAATCAAAAAAAAAAAAAAGTCCTACAAGAAAATGACTCATACTTGCTCGCTTGCTAGCGTTGGGTGCATAAACCATATTAGTCGCTGACTTATGTGGTTGTGGCAAATGCGGGTAAACTGCTTTGGCGTAAGAAACCTAAAAACGTCAAAGTCTGAAATGCTTTTTGTACCATGTGGGAGAAACTCATAAGGAGGCAAATAAGGTTTGCAGTTTTTTGGCAAAATACCAAAAGGAGTTTGTCTCTCCAGCAGTGAAAAATTTGTACCTTTATTCTGATTGTTGTACGGGACAGAATCGAAATCACACAATGATTAGATTTTGCCTTGCTTTGACTGATTCGAGACGTTTTGACAAAATTATTCATTATTTCCCGATTCGAGGTCTTTCCTTTCTCCCTAACGATAGAGATTTTGGGGCGATCAAAAAAAAAAAAAAAAAAAGCGATCGGGTGTACATCCCACTGGAGTCCAAAAATCTGGGCCGCCCCGGTGGCGCAGTGGTCTAAGGCGCTGGCCTCTGATTATTCGTCCGTAAGGGGTTCGGGTTCGAATCCCGGTGAGGCATGGATGTTGTGTTTGTCTTACGGCACTGGCTCTCTCCCTTCTCTGGAACCAGAGACCCTAAATTAGGGACGGGCGACTGCTTATAGCCCATTGAGTTGCTCACGGTGGTCGTTAAACCTCCAATAAAAAAAAAATCTGGTTGAACAAGCCAGCAGCAAATTTCATGTGGTTTTATTGAACTCTTTAGACGTTACAAATTTTGATGGGTGGTGGAAACGTTATACAAAAAGAAAATCATATTGCTGTGGAATCGCATGGGAAGGCAATCCCTCAACAGCTAAAGGTGAAATTTGCACCAACACGGTACATGGAATTTCGTTACGATTCCCAGAATAAAGGAGTCGTGACTGTTTACAACTTTATTGATTGTTAATTAAAGAACACGTTTAAATTGAGGAAACCTCGTCCACCACAACCTGAACCCATCAGGTTTGCCTACTACTCATCATGAAGGTTACTACACATCCGGAAAAGTTCCTATAAATAACAAACAAATGGAAGACATCAAAAAAACGAACGAGTACATATCACAGGAATATCGTGGTTTTTATGAAGAGCTATCTGTCACAGAAGCTTGATCCCGACGCTGCTGTTGAGTGTATGAGTCTTTGCAACGTAAATACTTACAGAAGCTGCGAAACCAAATGCAGACGAAGTTATGCATAGAATCAACTAAGAACATTTTTACATGCATAAGAAGGGATCGAGACGACAATGAGAAACTGAAGTGATGCGGAGTTTATTCAATTAGGCTACTGCCAAGAGATATAAGCTGTGCTCAATTCATGTATGTGGGATCCACGTCGAAAGATTTGCGCTTTCGCCTAGCTGAACATAAATATAGTGTAAAAACTCAATCTTCATCTACAGCCCTATCAAGATTGTGTGACCAAGATTGTGTACAGATGGTGATTTGGAATCATTACCCTTCTTGGGAGGAAGTTGATATTTAGGCTACCCCTTGCACTAAAAGTCAATTACTATTATGTGAAAGTATGGTCATTTATGGGTTTTCAAGTTATTGTTGTAATGATGAATATCCAGCTACAATTTTCAACCCGTGGAAATTCACTCTGGACTCTAATCAACATGAGTTTAAAAATCTGGCACCGGGGTGGCTTAGAACATTGCGCAAGAGCGAAACTTTTAACTTTCCTTGATTGTATACATAACTTGTGATGTATTTGCAAACTGTTCGCATATTGCATTTAAAATCGATCTGATGAAAGCTGTATAGTACAGATGGAAGTGCTAATGGGTTAAGTGTTTTATTGAACTGTATCTAATGGTTTTACTGACTATTTTTTTGTTAAAATCATCATTTTATTCTGTGCATTTGGGCGTATGTAACAGTCAGTCGTAACTGCTTAGATATGATTAAAGCAACATTATCATTGTGCCTAAGACGGTAGTGTTTCATTTAATTTAGAAATTGGATTCCATGGCGATACGCAGCACACAAGCCTAACATGAGCAAGATTAACGCCAACCGTCGGTTGGAGTGAGGCAAATCTCGGCGTTAGTGTACTTTGAAGCAGTGGTTCTCCAGAGTGAACAATCATGCTTCACTACCTGGCAGTCCAACTGACGAAATTGGGCATGCAGTGTGCTAGGTGAACACTACCGGCTCGACTGTGTTGTGCCAACTACACTGACGGAAAAAAAAATCCCGACACCACGAAAAAATAGTTGTAGAGGAATGAAATGGCGTCAATACATTTGTATAGGTAACATATTTACTCGATTAAGGTTTCAAGATCACAGCTTATTGTAAGCGCGAGAAGAGCCATTTTAAATGTGAAATGCTGGTACATTAATAACCGGTATAACCGCCAGAATGTTGAATGCAAGCACGCAAACGTTCATGCATTGTGTCGTACAGGTGCTGGATGTCAGTTTGTGGGATGGAGTTCCATGCCTATTGCACTTGGTCGGTCAATACAGGGACGGTTAATGCTGGTTGGGGGTGACGCTGGAGTTGTCGTCCAATGATGTCCCATACGTGCTCGATTGGTGAAAGATCTGGTGATCTAGCAGGCCACGGCAACATGTCGACACTCTGTAGAGCATGTTGGGTTACAACAGCGGTATGCGGGCGAGCGTTATCCTGTTGGAAAACATCCCCTGGAATGCTGTTCATGAATGGCAGCACAACAGGTTGAATCATCAGACCGACGTACAACTGTGCCGTCAGGGTGCGTGGGATAACCACGAGAGTGCTCCTGCTGTCATAGGAAATTGCTCCCCAGACCATAATTCCAGGTGTAGGTCCAGTGTGTCTCGGCCGCAGACAGGTTGGTTACAGGCGCTCACCTGGCCTCCTTCTAACCAACACACGGCCATCACTGGCACCCAGGCAGAAACGGCTTTCATCAGAAAACACAACAGATCTCCACTCCGTCCTCCAATGAGCTCTAGCTTGACACCACTGACGTCGCAAACGGCAGTGGTTTGGAGTAAGTGGAATGCACGCTACAGGGCGTCTGGCTCGGAGCTGTCCTTCAAGTAACCGATTTGTAACAGTTCGTTGTGTCACTGTGGTGGCAACTGCAGCTCGAATTGCTGCCGCAAACGTGGTACGATGCGCCACGGCCATACGCCGTGAACGGTGGTCTTCCCTCTCGGTAGTGCTACGTGGTCGGCCGGAACCCGGTCTCCTTGAGGCAGTACCTTCCCTTGACCACCGCTGCCAACAATCATGCACAGTGGCTACATTCCTGCCAAGTCAATCTGCAATATTGCGGAACGAAGATCCACCTTCTCGTAGCCCTATTACACGACCTCGTTCAAACTCCGTGAGTTTTTGATAATGGCTTCTTCGTCTTCTTAAAAGCATTCTTGACTAACATCAACACACTACGTCGAATCTCAACGATAACTAACCCTCACAAACGTTACAGCGCGTATTTACAGCAAACCTGCTTTGCATGTTCCGAGGGGCGCTACTAGCGCCACACGCATGCGCCGAGAGCGAGATTTGCATAGACGTCATCTTCCAGATGTACCCTCACCGCCTACCAACTGTCGTTTATCTAACACAACCCCTTCTTGGTGTTGGGATTTTTTTTCCGTCAGTGTATGAAGTTTGGAGGAGGATCCACCATCCTCTGGGGCTGTTTTTTACAGTTTGGGCTGGGCCCCCTAGTTTCTTTTTTTATGGAGGTTTAACGACCACCATGAGCAACTCAATGGGCTATAAGCAGTCGCCCGTCCCTAATTTAGGGTCACTGGGTCCAGGGAAGAGAGAAAGCCAGTGCCGTAAGATAAACACAACATCCATGCCTCGCCGGGATTCGAACCCGGACCCCTTTCGGACGAATGATCAGAGGCCATCGCTTAGACAACTGCGCCACCGGAGCGGCACCCCTAGTTTCAATGCCCGGGAATCTTACCACTACGGCCTATAATATATACACTATCTGCCAACAAGTAATTGGACACCCCTGCAATCGACGATATCTGCGGTCCTGATACACGTCACGGCCGCCGCCGTTAAATATCGTGTGGGAAACAACAACGCAACCAGTCGCATGCAAGATGCCACGCAGTTCGGAGCTCTCTGATTTCGAGGAAGGTGTAATCGTAGGGTATCGCAGAAATGGCAGATCCATACGTGACATATCCAGCAAGTTCAAGTACCCAAAATCGACAGTGGCCTACGTGATTGGCAAGTGGAAGATGAGAGGCGACTGTCGGAATGTGCCCCGACCCAGCAGACCCACAAAACTGGGAGTTAGAGACCGACGCGTACTGGCCAGAGAAATTCGGAAGAACCACACCACATCGATGCGCCAGATGGGCTTCTTACGGATGGTATTCATCCAAAAAACACTTTCGGATGCCTGTTGAAATCGATCCGCGAGGAGTTTCAACAGGCATCCGGAAGTGTTTTTTGGATGAATACCATCCGTAAGGAAGCCCATCTGCTCGGTTATCATGGACGTGCTGCCGCCCACAAGCCTTTGATCACCAAGTCCAATAGCGCTGCTCGGCTAACGTGGTGCAAAGAACGTCGACAGTGAACCGTTGAACAGTGGAAACAGGTTCTCTGGAGCGACGAATCAAGGTTCACCCTCTACCGTTCGGATAGCAGGGTCTGGGTTTGCCGTCTGCCTGGAGAACGCCTCCTGCCGGATTGTGCCAACTGTGAAGTTCGGCGGCGGTGGAATTATGCTATGGGGTGTTTCTCCTGGTATGGCACGGGACCCTTGGTCGCAATTCCTGGTAGACTCAACGACGAGACCTACTGCACCATTTTGGATGACCATGCGCTTCCTACGTTGTGGCAGTTTTACGGGGTGGACCCATGTTACTTTCAGGATGGCAATGCCACCTGTCATGTTGCGAGGTCCACCATGGCTTGGTATGGTGACAATGGGGTTAATCGAATTGACTGGCCTGCGCAGAGCCCGTACCTTAACCCTATCGAGCACCTCTGGGACGAGATGGAGCGTCGACTTAAGGGGTGCCCCCACTGTCCGAAATCGGTGAAGGAACTGACCTGTCTTCGCCAAGCCGAGTGGAAGAGAATACCGCTAGCCGTCGTACAACGCCTGGTAGAGAGTATGCCCCGGAGGGTCGCAGCTGTAATCGCCGCTCGTGGAGGCTCCACGAACTATTGAAGGTGAATAAACTTCGTTTTCCTTTGCTATCACAGGTGTCCAATTACTTGTTGGTAGATAGTGTACTTTAAACCAGCTCAGCGAAGCCTTGAAGAAATATTATGATCTTTTACAGTTGAAACAGAAAGAGAGAATTAATGTAAGAAAGCAAAAAAAAAAAAAAAAAAAAAAGAAACGTAGGACGAAATCTTAATATCCTTCCCTTGTTTGTGTAAAACTTGGTTTTTCTAACCTACCTCCTCCATTAAAAACAAACGTAAGTATAAATCTGTTTCTAAAAATTGTTTGATAGCAGAACACGTACTGTAAGTTTCGGCACATAATTCGCGGAATCATCTGTTGCTGAAAGTTGATATTCTATCTGCTGCGGATTATAGGAAGGTGCGGACAATGCGGCGCTTTTTTTTTTTTTTTATGATAGGGTATTTGCTGACTTTTCTTTATTCAGCATTTCCCCTCTGCGGATTATACCGCGGAAATTACGGTACTCAGCTATTGATATTTCTGCACATGGTGAGAACATTCAAGTGAATGGCGCTGAGTGGCTGAGAGAAACCACGTGACATTTCTTACTACTGCGCATACAGTCAGAAGCAGCAGAAAGAGAGAGTAGGAGTAAGTCTGTGTGAGTGAGTGTTCGGACAGATTTCGTCATCGTGTTTCTTCTTCGATTTTTGCTAATAAAACCGTTTGTTTGTTGTCGGGTAAAGTGACTTTTTGATATTATGGTAGTGAATTTCGAAGCCGCCCCGATTGTACAGTGGTCTAAGCGGCGACGGCCGCTTATCATTCGTCCAAAAGGGATGCGAGTTCGAATCCTGGTGAGACATGGATGTTGTGTTTGTCTTACGGCACTGGCTCTCTGCAATTAGGGACGAACGACTGCTTCTAGCCCATCGAGTTGCTCACGGTGGTCGTTAAACCTCCAATAAAAAAGAAAAAAAGATTTTCGTAACAATTCAAATTTTGAAGATGACAATCCGTTTTTTTCTTTGTGTGGGTAAATGTGATAAGGATTACGGTAAGTCAGATAATCCCTGAAAACTTGAAAATTTTGTCGCCTCCCAGATAGGCTCCGGGTATGCTAACCACTCCACCACCAAGAACGACCGAGTCTCAAGTTTGTAAGCGGGAGTCAATGCGACTAAGCGTTCCCGTCTGCCTCAATAGTTCAATAGGGAAAAAACAAGTATAGTCTCGATTAGATAAACAAGTTAGAAAGATCATGCAATGCATTGATTATAATACAATTTCCAACATACCAGAAATCATTACTCAAGTTATGAAGATAATGGCTGTGGAATAAATATCGGTCCTGTGCCCTGACGTTTGATCCCATTTTGATTATATTTAACAGAACCGGTTCAGTATACCTCCGAAATAACATGATAAAGTTTTCTCGCAATGGAAGCATTTTTACGTAATTTATGATGCATAAGGGCTATGCAATAGATTCCGCTCCTGTGTCCTAACCTTTGACCCCATTTCGCCAGTTTTCAACAGGATTCGTCACCAGGCAGGCCCCTACAACATACTAACATATCATCCAAATCGAAGAATTTTTACGTAAGTTAGGACGTATAATGGCGATGGAAGTGATTCCGCTCCTATGTCTGACCTTTGACCCCATTTCGCCCATTTTCAACAAGATTTGTCCCCAGGTGGTCCCTAACACATACTAAAATTTAATCGAAATCGAACGATTTTTACGGGAGTTATCGTGCGGACGGACATACGCACACAACGCGTGACGTAATGAGGTAGATGGGAATCGCTACCATCTGCTAGCAAGAATGTGACGTCATAAAACTTTAATAGGATCAACACACAATGCGTGATGTAATGAGACAGATGGCGTGACCGCGCGTCAAAATCTCAAGTGCGAGATTGTGACGTCATAAGATCGCTCCCAGGTGGTCCTCTACCACATAATAAAATTTGATCGAAATCGAACCATTTTTACGCACGTTATGATGAATAAAGGCAATGGAATGCATTGCGCTCCTATGTCCTGACTTTTGACACGACTTCACCCATTTTCAATAGGGTTCGTTCCCAGTGGTATATACTAAAATTTCATCGACATCGAACCGTATTTACGCAAGTTATGACGCATAAAGGCAATGGAATGGATCCCGCTCCTATGCCGTGACCTTTGATCCCACTTCACCCATTTTCAATAGGGTTCATCATTAGGTGGTTCCGTACAATATGCTAAAGTTTCTTCGACATCGAATCATATTTACGTAAGTTATGACGCATAAGGGCAATGGAATGGATCCCGCTGCTATACCGTGACCTTTGAGTCCAGTTCGTCCATTTTCAATAGGGTTCGTCACCAGGTAGTCCCCTACCTCATACTAAAATTTCATCGAAATCGAACCATTTTTACGGGAGTTATCGTGCCGACAGACGGACGGACGAAGCTGGAGCATATACGCTTCTTCAACCTACGGTTGGAAAGCGTAAAAAAGAGAAATGCACTGTCTTTAGCGGAATGGTTCAGCAAATACAATGCACAAATGAGAACATACCTGATAAAAGGATAATCCATTTTATATGCACAATATAACACTATTTAATGGTTGAAGGATAAGGGGTGGTATTAACAGTATATAGGACTGATGACTCAATATACACCGAACAGCAATTGAATTAGAGACAGCTCGCGTTATGCAAATGTGGCGCTGTGGGCGGTCCTGTAAACGGAAAAGACATGACGTATGAGGCGATCTGAAAATATAAGGTGTGATGCGACGGGAATCAGTACGAGTCGGACGCAGCATGGGTAAGACAAAGGATCTAAGCACATTTGATCGTGGGCAAATTGTCGGGGCCCGGCGAATGGGTCATCCCATCTCGGAAGTCGTCCAGGCACTTGGATTTTCACGAGCCACTCTGTCAAGGGTGCACCGTGAGTACATCGAATTCGGTAAAACCATCCCTGCAAGGGCCAACTGCCGTAGATAACAGCGTGTGGATGAGCGGGGTCATCGTCGCCTAGCTCGCATTTTAACAGCGGATAGACGGGCCACAGTGCAAGAAATCACTCGGCAAATTAGCGCTGGTGCACTAAAACGTGTAAGCAGCCACACCATCCAGAACCATCTCCTCGCTATGTGGTACAGAAGCCATCATCCCACGAGGGTATCGCTGCTGACCGCACATCACAGGGTGCAAAGATTTGCATGGGCGCGAGAACATCGCCACTGGACCGTAGCCATGTGGAAACATGTTGCCTGGACTGATGAGTCGAGATTCACGTTGGTACATGCGGATGGCAGGATACGAGTACGGCGCAAACCACATGAAGCGATGGATCCTTCTTGCCAGCAGGGTACTTTTCAAGCTGGTGGGAGTAGGATTCTCGTCTGGGGACTGTTTACGTGGACTGAAATGGGACCCTGGTACATGTGACATCGTCCCTCATAGATCAACGTTACCGGGATATCCTGGACGACCATTTGCTCCCGTTTATGCGTCTTTAACATCCCACTGGGGACCTCACCCTGCAACAAGGCAATGCAACGTGTCATCGCTCCCGAATTGTATCCGAATGGTTGGATGAATACTCCACCGACATGACCTCGCTTCCTTGGCCAGCTAGGTCCCCTGACCTCAATCCCATCGACCACAACTGGGATGCCATCGAGAGAGTTGTTCGAGGCTCTGACCTCCCTCCATCAAATCTTCGTGAACTGTGGGAGCTTGTTCAGGTGTCGTGGATCCGTATGGCTTCCCAACGCTTCCGGTGTCTTGTCGAGTCCATGCCGAGACGAATCGCCGCCGTCATGAGGGCGAAAGGTGGTGCTACACGCTACTAGACAGGTATCTCTAATTAAATTGCTCTTCAGTGTAATATAAGTATGATTGTATTTAACACATAGTATGGTGTGAGAAACAAAGCTCCATTTTTCTGGGCTTGTTGGGACGATATTTTTTGTTCTGTTCACTTCAAATACGCACGAGGTTCCCTCACATGGAGAAGTACAGAAGGAAGAGTGTTTACAATATCTGCTACAAAAGTATGTCACAGATGTTTTTCCCCGGGTGGTGACGCGCGCGCGCGCTCACGCATCAGTTCTGCATGCAAGGAGTGAATAAATCGTGGAAACGCGTTTTGTTTATGTTTTTCGAGTTCCTTGTTATTTTGATGTATCGGCACATACGCGCAGCATCTTCCAACAAAGTTTCCGATTAATTTAAATATATCCATTACAGGATTCGCCAGTCGAAGCAACCGGCATTCATGTTTAGCGAATCTGGAATTTAAGAATCCTATCCCGTTGCTGCCCGGAGGAGCTGATAAATTATGAATGGAATACGGGATTTTTTTTTTTTTTTTTTGATTGGAATTTTAACGACCACCGTGAGCAACTCAATGGGCTATAAGCAGTCGCCCGTCCCTAATTTAGGGTCACTGGTTCCAGGGAAGGGAGAGAGCCAGTGCCGTAAGACAAACACAACATCCATGTCTCACCGGGATTCGAACCCGAATTTTTTTTTTTTTTTTTTGATTGGAGGTTTAACGACCACCGTGAGCAACTCAGTTGGCTATAAGCAGTCGCCCGTCCCTAATTTAGGGTCACTGGTTCCAGGGAAGGGAGAGAGCCAGTGCCGTAAGACAAACACAACATCCATGTCTCACCGGGATTCGAACCCGAATTCCTTTTTTTTTTTTTTTTTTTTGATTGGAGGTTTAACGACCACCGTGAGCAAATCAGTTGGCTATAAGCAGTCACCCGTCCCTAATTTAGGGCCACTGGTTCCAGGGAAGGGAGAGAGCTAGTGCCGTAAGACAAACACAACATCCATGTCTCACCGGGATTCGAACCCGAATTCCTTTTTTTTTTTTTTTTTTGATTGGAGGTTTAACGACCACCGTGAGCAACTCAATGGGCTATAAGCAGTCGCCCGTCCCTAATTTAGGGTCACTGGTTCCAGGGAAGGGAGAGAGCTAGTGCCGTAAGACAAACACAACATCCATGTCTCACCGGGATTCGAACCCGAATTCCTTTTTTTTTTTGATTGGAGGTTTAACGACCACCGTGAGCAACTCAATGGGCTATAAGCAGTCGCCCGTCCCTAATTTAGGGTCACTGGTTCCAGGGAAGGGAGAGAGCCAGTGCCGTAAGACAAACACAACATCCATGCCTGACCGGGATTCGAACCCGGACCCCTTACGGACGAATGATCAGAGGCCAGCGCCTTAGACCACTGCGCCACCGGGGCGGCCCCGAATTCTTTACGGACGAATGATCAGAGGCCATCACTGCGCCACCGGGGCTGCATACGAGATTACACCATAGAATACAGTGGTGTAATCATGGATTACAGCATGATTACGCCATACATGGTGTAATCCCGTATTCCATTCATGATTCGTAACAATACATTTTGGCAGAGCCTCAGGATGGATCGCTGGCTAAATTTGAAACGCAAGACAACTGATGATGTTGATGAGGGTACATCATGTTCAATGCAAAATGAAGCTTCTTCCAGTCATCTTAAAAAGTGCCGCCGTTATAGCAAGGAGCATCTGTCTGTTGGGTTCACGTACAGAAGTCCCGAAGGCGGGCAACTACTGCAGTGCGTGTTGTGTTACAATATATTGTCCAACAAGGCCATGGCCGCCCCGGTGGCGCAGTGGTCTAAGGCGTTGGCCTCTGATCATTCGTCCGTAAGGGGTCCGGGTTCGAATCCAGGTGAGGCATGGATGTTGTGTTTGTCTTACGGCATTCATTCCCTCTCTTCCCTCAAGCCAGTGGCTTTAAATTAGGGACGGGCGACTGCTTATAGCCCATTGAGTTGCTCACGGTGGTCGTTAAACCTCCAATCAAAAAAAAAAAAAAAAAAAACAAGGCCATGAAACCGTCAAAATTGCGAAGACATGTCAATACGAAACATAAAGAACATGCCACAAACAGCATCGATTTTTTCAAAAGTAAAGAGCATGAGCTTCGGGAAAGCAAAAAAATGGCAGAAAAAACTGCAACTGGTTGTAACAACAAAAATGCATTGAGGACTTCATTTGAAGTTTCTCAACTAATAGCAAAAATCGCAAAACCGCACGCAATAGCTGAAGTACTTATATTACCTGCTGCCAAAATCATGGTTTTTGTATTGATCAACGAGAAAGCTGCCAAGGACCTTTCCTTAATACCTTTGTCAAATGACACAGTTAAGAAGCGAATCGACGGTTTGCCAGCCAATATGAAGGAACTAATTTTAGAAAGAATTTGCATGCCACCCTATTTTGCTCTGCAACTGGACAAAAGCACAAACAAAGCGATCTTACTGTGCTACGTTAGTAATGAGCACGAGAGAAATGTTTTCGAAGACATACTGTTCATCTCTTCATTGGTACACGCTACAGCTGAAGAAGTATTTAACAGCTTAAATGAGTTTATAACATCTCATGCCATGGATTGGTTGAAATGCATTGGAATTACCACAGACGGGCAAGAGTAATGTCTGGAAAGCTCATTGGACTTGTAGCACGGATTAAGGAGACTATACTGTCTGTGACTTGGTACCATTGCTGCATACATAGAGCAGCTCTAGTTGCTAAGCAGATACCAGAAAAACTAAAACATACCTTAAATGAATCAGTCAAATTTGTCAATATTTTAAAAAGCAAATCAATGAATTCAAGAATTTTTGAACCGTCTTGCAAAGATGTGGGCAATGCACCACCATCGACATTTACTACACTGTGAATTTCGTTGGCTATCACGAGATAAAGAGTTGTCTCGTTTATGGGAATCGAGAGACGAGATAAGATTTTTCCTCATGGAGAAGCAATTTCCCCTCAGCGATCGTTTGACAGATTTTTCCTGGTTAGACAAATTAGCATATCTGTCAGATATCTTCACCCATTTAAAAATGCTCAACTTAAGCTTCAAGATTAAAAGGTTTCGGTTTTTCAACTTGAAGACAAGATTGAAGCACTGATCAAAAAATTGGAATTGTGGCATCATCGCCTGTTGAACCGAAACAATGAGACTTTTTCAAACCACACAAATTTTATTGGTTCCACCGACGAAGAGTTGTCTGAGAAGGACACATCACTTATCGCAAGACATTTGGAAGATTTGCAGCATAGTTTCCGTGAATATTTTGCTGTTCTTGATGCAAGCAAAAACTGGATTAGAGATCCATTTGCAATACATGTGTATGAATTAGAGGGGCTCACAGCAGCAGAGAAAGACAAGCTCATAGAAATATCCAGGGATGATGCGCTGAAATTGCAGTTCAAGGAACAGTTCCTTCCACATTTCTGGGCTCGCTTACAAGAAGATTTTCCGGAACTATCGAATAGGGATATGAAAGTTTTGATGCCTTTCGTAACGACATACTTGTAGGCAAAATCATTCTTTTCTCTTGTTTGTCTATAAAATAAGTATGGAAACCGTTTGAAAAACGTTGAGTCAGAACTCAGAATACAGGTTTCAGCAATCAAATTCGATATAACAAGGCTTTTAAGTGAAATGCAGCACCAGCCTTCTCATTAATTATGTGAATATAATATGTTCCATTTGTTTTCACCCAATTTGTGTTTAATGAGGTACGGTGCAATTTTGTACAAATTATATTCATGTCATTTTCTAGTTTTCATTTTCATGTGACGTTTTGTATAGGTGTCATATTATTGATGTTATGTGCTTGTAATTTCAGTTTATCCAGAAAGAACCAAAGGTAATTATTATTAATATTATTATTATTTAAAATTTGTAAGGAATCATTTTAATGAAAATATAATACGAGTGTGCGAGTATTTCTCACTTCTTTCCAAATTTGAAGACCATTCATGAGAAACTTTAAATGAAAATTCGACGCACTTAAGGGTTAAAAATCTTGAGTTAAGTCTTGGGGGTCCGCGACAAGAAAATATATTTAAAATGGGTCCTTAGTAAAGAAAATGTTAAGAACCGCTGCTCTAGACAGTTCCGTTAAGTCCCTTCACTTCACCAACAGCACAATAAGCCCGTCAACAAAGAAAAGTCCGTGCAGGAATGGTTTGATGAGATGAGTATGAAAGAAATTTATTAGCATGCTCAGAATCTTAATCTCAAACCCATGGAACGCCTTTGGGATAAATTGGAACTCCTTTCTCCCGCTACGACATGTTCACTCAACCTCACAGTGCGATATGATCACGTTATAATGCTCTAGTAATATAGTTTGTCATTTTCTTGTAGGACTTCCATCCACAGTGAGTAGAGTTTAGGTCCCAGCCACCTACAGCGAGATCGCCTTTTGGGCAGGACACAGAAACGGAAGGAATGAGAGCAAGTCTAGCGACTTTGACAGAACAGTTTGTAGTGAGATTAGAGTACAGTAGATGGCGCCACCGTACAGGTACGATGTTGCACATAGAGGGGTGAGAGAATTTCAGGGGGGGCATAGGAAAGGATACCCATTTAACCAGTGGGTCCAGCCTGGGGGCCGTCACTTACCGTGCTCGTCCGATGCACGGCGGATATTCAGCGATTGTTAGTAAATCGCACCATCTCCGAAAGATCAGCCCAGGCTTGAACCTGAGGACCTTGCATCGATAGTCTGAACTCCTAACCACTAAGCCATCCGCGGCTCTGATATGATCACGATCAGCTGCAGGCTTGTTTTTATACCGTTTGCAGATGTACCGCGCATCTTAACAATACTGCGGATCCGTTCATTTGCTTTTGAAGGGGTGTCTGGTGACTTTTGTCAATATAATGTATATTGGATAGACGCACACCGGAAGAGTCGCTAGGATGGTAGGGTGGTATACAGCCTAGCGATAAACACCTGCAAGTCCTGGGTTCGAATCCTTCGTAGGGCACGGATATCATCTTTCCTTATCCATAGGAAGGTTAGCTGAAAACCTTATAAATATGTACGCAGGTTCTGGTGGCTGTGTTTGAAGACAGTTGTGGTAGACTTTAGGTTGGAAAAAGAAGTGTGAAAAAATGTCATCACTTTTCCTGATGCGTAAGAGTATAAATGGTGTCGTGCTTATTGTGTATGTCTTGAGAAGCTGTTCGCCGGTTTTGGCGAAGCTGTCTTCAAACCACGCCAAGCCACTGTCAACCGCTGGAGACTCTTTGTTATATTATAAACATTCCACACGGTCCTCGCTGGGACCCTGACCATGGTCACATGTCGCTTTCTGAGAACACAAATGCAACCATGCTCACGTTTAAAGTTGGTGTACATTTGTGTTTGTCACGAAATCGCTGCTTCTAAAAGACAAAGCAGTAAAAGTACTTTAGAATCAAGTACCGGTAAGCATGCGCAAGGTTTACATTTCCCAGCTTTTCGCAGTACAGAGCTCTTCTATTTATCGACTTAAATATACGTTTGGCTGCGGTCAAAGTGCCTTTGTTTCTGAAAGATGCACCGGAAAATTCTTCGTCTGACGAAACCAGATATGACAATTAAATCTTGATCTATAAGCCAAATATGGAGAAAATATTGATTTTCCCGTTTTTGTGAAGGTGATTTATAGCGCAGTGAAACCTCCATTGACTGACACCTTGAAACAATGGTAACATATGAGCAACAGCAAATTTCGGTTGACACAGAACAGCTTCCGTAGAATCAACACTAAGGAATCAAACGGAAGGATAGTTATATTTTCTCCAAAAAGCGGAACTTCTTAACAGGGGTCAACGGGCACTCTAGTCAGTCGTGATCATTTGGTATTTCGACGAGAGAAATAAGATAAGGACAAGGATTATTGCTAAACTAACTGTGCCTTAGGCAGGATGGCTTGGGTTACGCAGGGTAAAATGGTGTGCTTAAGTGAAAACAAGTTAGTAAAATCATGCAATGCATTGATTATGATACTCTTTCCAACATACAAGAAATTATTACTCAAGTTATGAGGATAATGGCTGTGGAAAAAATCTCGCTCCTGTGTCCTGACCTTTGACCCCATTTCGATGATATTCAACAGAACCGGTTCAGTACACCTCAAGAATAACATACTAAAGTTTTGTCGCAATAGAAGCAGTTTTACGCAAGTTATGAGAATAATGGCTGTGGAATAAATCTTGCTTTTGTGCAATGACTCTTGACCCCATTTCGTTGATATTCAACAGAACCGGTTCACTATACCTCCGGAACAACATGATAACGTTTTGTCGCAATCGAAACATTTTTTGGTAAGTTATGGTGCACAAGGGCAATGGAATGGATCCCACTCCAGTGTCCTGACCTTTGACCCCATTTCGCCCATTTTCAATAGGGTTCGTCCCCAGTGGCTCCCTACCACATACTAAAATTTCATCGAAATCAAACCATTTTCACGCAAGTTATGACGCATAAGGGCGATGGAACAAATTTCGCTCTTATGACCTGCCTGACCTTTAAACAAAATTTCACCCATTTCCAATAGATTTGTGCCCAGGTGGTTCCCTACCACATACTAAAATTTCATCGAAATCGAACCATATTTCTGCATGTTATGACGCATAAAGGCAATGGAATGGATTCCACCTTTATGCCCTGACCTTTGACCCCATTTCGCCCATTTTCAAAAGATTTCGTCCCCAGGTAGTTCCTTACCAAATACTAAAATTTCACCGAAATCGAACCATTTTTACGCAAGTTATGACGCATAAGGGCAGTGGAATAAATACCGCTTTTATACCCTGTCTGACCTTTGACCCCGTTCGCCCATTTTCAATAGGGATCGTACCCAGTGGTCCCCTACCACATACTAAAATTTCATCGAAATCGAACCATATTTACACATGTTATGACGCATAAAGGCAATGAAATGGATCCCGCTTTTATGTCCTGACCTTTGACCCCATTCCACCCATTTTCAATAGGTTTCGTTCCCAGGTGGTTCCTTACCACATACCAAAATTTCATCGAAATCGAACCATTTTTACGCAAGTTATGACGCATAAGGGCAATGGAATAAATCCCGCTCTTATGCCCTGCCTGACCTTTGACCCCAATTTGCCAATTTTCAATAGGGTTCGTGCCCAGGTAGTTCCCTACCACATACTGAAATTTCATTGAAATCGAACCATATTTACGCATGTTATGACGCATAAAGGCAATGAAATGGATCCCGCTCTTATGGCGTGACCTTTGACCCCACTTCACCCATTTTCAATAGGGTTCGTCCCCTAGTGGTCCCCTACCACATACTAAAATTTCATCGAAATCGAGCCATATTTACGCAAGTTATGGCGCATAAACACAATTGAATGGATCCTGCTCTTATGGCGTGACCTTTGACCCCACTTCTCCCATTTTCAATAGGGTTCGTCCCCTGGTGGTCCTCTACAACATACTAAAATTTCATTGGAATCGAAACATTTTTATGCGAGTTATCGTGCCGACAGACAGATGGAAAAAGCTGGAGCATATACGCTTCTTCAACCTACGGTTGGAAAGCGTAAAAAAAGGGGAGTTAGAGTTGAGTCCTACGTGAAGCGAGCTCCCGTGCATGTATCAGTCGCCCTCCGGGAGCAGAGGGAGTGGTTGTTGGTGCCTGGAATGCTGCCTGTTGGCTGTAGTATCTCTTGGCTTCTGGGTTATGTTGCTTACGTTCCTGCTTTCCGGAGCCTTGTCATCTAAATGTACAGTTGAACTTCACTCCCTAACATTTTTCTTCGTTCCTTTCCTAATGCGTACGGTAGTCCTAATCTCCTAGCTTGACATTTCTAAGGGCTGTTTAAGACCAGACGTCAGATACAGCTTTCCTAAAATCCATTATACCTGCGTTTCCCAAATCGTCAGCCAGCCGTTTTTTGATGGGTCGCGAAAAGCTTTTGAAATGCAAACAATTTGAAATTATTTCAAAATAAAAAATCATGAAAAGATAGGAAAGTGAAAAGTCGAAAAAAAAAAAGAGAAAAAAAAAAGGGGAGGGGTAGGTGTATAATACTTGGATACGGGAATCGGGTTTCATGCTCGTTCTTGTGGCGCCTTCCGAAACAGGAAATGCAACTGGTCACAGCCCACTAGTGCTGCCATCTAGTTACCATAACGCACAGGTAACTCGAGAAACTACCTGACGCTTCCACTGCTAGAAGTTTCCAGAGTTCCCATCATCATATTTAAGCACGACAGCTTCTCTCAAGTCCACTCCAGATACAACTATATGTGCGTTAACTTCGAAGCGACCTAAAATAAGGTTTATTCTCTTTGTGGACACTAAGGACATCCGGATAAGTGGTTTGCAAAGAAGCCGACAACGGTGCAAAGTACTGAAATTGAAAAAAAAACCGGTAGAAAGTGCCATGGCAAGCCAAACAGCCAATAAAAAAAGAACGACGTCAATGCAGTCCTCAATAGAAACAGATAACAAAAGTACCCTTCGCACACGTCTCTTTATGAAGATCTTGTAAAATTACATTCAATGCACTGTTCGCACACGACTCATACTTTTGTAATATTTGTAATATTATTAATATATCATCATCATCATCATCATCATTGTCAACCATTATCAATCCACTGCTGGACGAAGGTCTCCCCAAGTTTCCTCCACAACGGTCTGTCTTGTGCCAGTCTCCTCCATGTCACTCCCGCATACTTTCGAATTTCATCCACCCATCTTCCATGTGGTCTTCTTCTGTGTCTTTTCCTGTCCCTTGGAATCCAATCTAAAATTTCGGCTGTCCATCGATGGTCTGTTCTTCTGGCAGTATGTCCAGCCCATTGCCATTTCAGAGATTTAACTCTGACCATGATGTCTTCCACTCTTGTCATTTTTCGGATCCACGTGCTCCTCTTCTTATCTCTCCTGGTTACACCAAGCATGCACCTCTCCATGCTGCTTTGAGTTGTCTGCAGCCTTTGTATGTCTCTTTTAGCTAAGGTCCACGTCTCTGCACCATACGTAAGCACTGGAAGGATGCATTCATCAAACACTTTTCTTTTAAGACATAATGGCATATTGCTCTTGAAAATTATGCTGTTTCTTCCAACAGCTCTCCAGGCAAGTTTTGTACGCCGATTAATTTCTTCACCAATGTGACCCTCACTTGATATCTGCTGTCCAAGATAAACGTACGTGTCTGTTATCTCCAGCTTTTCTCCATCAATCGATAAATCTTCATTTCTTGTAAAAGCATTGTACATCACTTTTGTCTTCTGAAAGTTCATTTTTAATCCCACTTCTTTACTCTTGTCAGCAAGTTCCTGCATCATATTCTGTAGCTCTGATGGGGTAGTTGCAAAAATGACTATGTCATCAGCAAAACGAAGGTGGGTTAGATAATCTCCATTAATCTTTATGCCTTTGTTTTCCCAGTTCAGTGATTGAAAGACATTTTCCAATGTGGCATTAAAGAGCTTCGGAGATATGGTGTCACCTTGTCTCACTCTTTTTCCAATGTTTATGTGTGTTGTATTTTCAAACAGCCGAATCTTTGCACTTGCATTTTCATAGATGTTATTAATAATATTAATGTATGCATTTTCAATACCTCAGGATTTCAGAGCCATTGCAACTGCTGATGGTTTCACCGAATCAAAGGCTTTTTCATAATCGATAAAAGCCATGCACAATGGAAGTTCATATTCCCTCGCTCTTTCAATTAGTTCTCTCAGTACGTGGATATGATCTATTGTGCTGTAGCCACTCCTGAATCCAGCTTGTTCTCTCGGTTGAGCCATTTCCAGTGTCACCTTCAAGCGCTGTGAAAGAACTTTAGTGAAGATTTTATAAACCACTGATAGGAGGCTGATAGGTCTGTAATTCCTGAGATCCTCAATGTCACCTATTTTATGTAGCAAGATCATTGTAGCGTTGTTCCAATCCTCAGGAATTTTCCATATATATATATATATATATATATATATATAAATAAGGGATGTAAGGTCAGGTGATGCGTAACATCACAGCCTCTCCTTGACGAATGTCAACCCCGCCTTCTCGTGGTGCATCCTGTTCCCACTAAAGGGGCTCTGACGACCGCCAATAGCGGTATAACTATACCATCGGGATCAGAGGAAATGCTATCCCACACTCACCAACCCGCTTGGCCAGCGTGGTGAGTTATGGCCAAACACCTCCAAAATTGACTCCACAACTTAAATCTTGGCCCTCAGTCTCCGGCAGCTGGAATGTACCTGGCCAAGGCAGCGGCCAGTGCGTCATGAAGGCAGAGGGTGCTAAGAATCCCCGGAGGACCGGACTAGGCTGCCATCTGATGCTGACCTTGGCAACGTACAATGGACGCTCCCTATCTTCTGATTCAAGGCTTCTTGAATTGGAAGAGGAACTACAAAGGATCAAGTGGGACATCGTGGGGCTAAGTGAGGTAAGGAGAAAAGGAGAAGATCTCATCGAACTGAAAAGTGGACATCTCTTCTACTATCGTGGGACAGATACTGGCAGAACTAGTGGTGTTGGATTTATAATAAACAAGAAACTGAAGGATAAAGTGGTAGAAGTTGAAAGTTCCTCTGACAGAGCTGCACGACTCGTTATCCAACTATCGAGAAGATACCAGGCTCAGATTATTCAAACTTATGCACCCACCACAAGTCATCCTGAAGAAGAAATTGAAGAATTTTATGAGGAAATTTGTCATCTAAATAATAAAGGTAAGCAGCACTTGAAAATAATTATGGGAGATTTCAATGCAAAAATAGGGCAGCGGCAACAGAATGAAACTTCAGTAGGTAAATTCGGTCACGGCAACAGAAACCAGCGTGGAAATACACTCGTTGAGTTTGCAGAGGCAGAAGGGTTTTTCATCTTGAACTCCTTCTTCAAGAAAAAGCCACACAGGAAATGGACATGGAGACATCCAAATGGGACGACAAGTGAAATTGATTTTATTATGTGTAACAAAAAATTCGTCATAGAAGACTGCAGTGTGCTAAACAAGTTCAACACAGGTAGTGACCATAGATTGGTGAGATGTAAGATGCACCTCAACACTAAACTTGAACGTGGCAAGCTCATAAGACAAACAAAATCTATTGACATAACCAACCTTAAAAAACACCATAATACCTTCAAGTTGGAACTGAAGAACAGGTTCTCTGCTTTAGAAGGCCTAACATCGGAAGAAGTGGACATCTCTGAAGTTAACAGAAAAGTAACCAAAGCTCTTATGGAAACAGCAACAAAATTAGCTGGGTCTAAGAACAAGTTGCATGTAAATAAATTATCAGGAAAAACGAAAATGTTGATGCAAAAAAGAAGAGAGATGAGGACAACTAAAGAAGATGTGACTTCCAAAGTGGAATATATAGAGCTATGCAAGACAGTACGAAAAAGTATCACTGAAGACGTAAGAAAATTCAACTGTGAACTAGTGAGGAAAGCAATTGAAAACAACCAAAGCCTAAAGATAGCAAAGGGACATCTCAGTAAGGGAAGAAAACAGATTATGGCACTGAGAAAAGAAGATGGTTCTGTAACAAGAAATAGAGCCGAAATTTTGACAAGAGTGAAAGATTTCTACTCCAAATTATATGAAAGGGATGATACATGCACTCCAAACATCAGGAAAGATACCAGTACCAGAGTTCCTCCAGTCCTTCGAGCAGAAGTTGCACATGCAATCAAGAACATGAAGCGGGGAAAAGCTCCAGGAGAAGATGGAATTACTGTAGACATCATACAAGAAGCAAGTGGAGAAATCG
This sequence comes from Macrothele yani, assembly GCA_039090855.1. Taxonomy (NCBI): domain Eukaryota; kingdom Metazoa; phylum Arthropoda; class Arachnida; order Araneae; family Macrothelidae; genus Macrothele; species Macrothele yani. The sequence continues at coordinate 44,450,552 of CM077015.1, read as the reverse complement.
AAACAGTACTCGCCCAAATTTTCACTCGATGCCTTAATGAAGGAAAGATTCCTGAGGATTGGAACACTGCTACAATGATCCTGCTACATAAGAAAAGTGACATTGAGGATCTCGGAAACTACAGACCTATCAGCCTCCTATCAGTAGTTTATAAAATCTTCACTAAAGTTCTTTCACACCGCTTGAAGGCAACACTGGACATGGCTCAACTGAGAGAACAAGCTGGATTCAGGAGTGGCTACAGCACAATAGATCATATCCACGTGCTGAGAGAACTAATTGAAAGAGCGAGGGAATATGAACTTCCATTGTGCATGGCTTTTATCGATTATGAAAAAGCCTTTGATTCGGTGAAACCATCAGCAGTTACAATGGCTCTGAAAACCTGCGGCATTGAAGATGCATACATTAATATTATTAATAACATCTATGAAAATGCAAGTGCAAAGATTAGGCTGTTTGAAAATACAACACACATAAAAATTGGAAAGGGAGTGAGACAACGTGACACCATATCTCCGAAGCTCTTTAATGCCACATTCGAGGGTGTTTTTCAGTCACTGAGCTGGGAAAACAAAATGATAAAGATTAATGGAGATTATCTAACCCACCTTCGTTTTGCTGATGACGTAGTCATTTTTGCAACTAGCCCATCAGAGCTGCAGAGTATGATCCAGGAACTTGCTGACAAGAGTAAAGAAGTGGGATTAAAAATGAACTTTCAGAAGACAAAAGTGATGTTCAATGCTTTTACAAGAAATGAAGATTTATCGATTGATGGAGAAAAGCTGGAGATAACAGATACGTACGTTTATCTTGGACAGCAGATATCAAGTGAGGGTCATATTGATGAAAAAATTAATCGGTGTACAAAACTTGCCTGGAGAGCTTTTGGAAGAAACAGCATAATTTTCAAGAGCAATATGCCATTATGTCTTAAAAGAAAAGTGTTTGATCAATGCATCCTTCCAGTGCTTACGTATGGTGCAGAGACGTGGACCTTAACTAAAAGAGACATACAAAGGCTGCAGACAACTCAAAGACGCATGGAGAGGTGCATACTTGGTGTAACCAGGAGAGATAAGAAGAGGAACTCGTGGATCCGAAAAATGACAAGAGTGGAAGACATCATGATCAGAGTTAAATCCCTGAAGTGGCAATGGGCTGGACATACTGCCAGAAGGACAGATCATCGATGGACAGCCGAAATTTTAGATTGGATTCCAAGGGACAGGAAAAGACCCAGAAGAAGACCACATGGGAGATGGGTGGATGAAATTCGAAAGTATGCAGGGGTGACATGGAGGAGACTGGCACAAGACAGACCGTTGTGGAGGAAACTTGGGGAGACCTTCGTCCAGCAGTGGATTGATAATGGTTGACAATGATGATGATGATGATGATATAAATAATTATATTTAATAATAAATTTGAAAAGCAGTTGTAAAAAGTAATTAAATTTCAAAATACACCCGCCCTCTCATGTCCATTAAAATTAAGTGAGTCGCAAAAATTTGTAGTTCTAAAAATTGAGTCAGGGTTCTAAAAATGTTTGGGAAGCACTGCTCTCCACCATAATCACCATCATCATCATTGTCAAACATTATCAATCCACTGCTGGATGAAGGTCTCCCAAGTTTCTTTCACAACTGTCTGTCTTAAGCCGGTCTCCTCCATGCAATTCCAGGCCTGCTTTCGAATTGCATTCATCCATCCATCTCCCTCGTGAACTTCATTTGTATCCCTTGGTATCCAGTCTTACATTTCGGTTGTCCATCAGTGGTCCGTTCTTCTGGCAACATATCCAGCCTTTTGCCAATCTACTGATTATACAGAGTTTTATTCAGTATTTAGACAAAGCACTGCCTCCGTGTACTTTGTGTACAAGCTTCATACATTTATTCTGCTTTTGAACTAAAGCAACGAACTAACGATGTTACCTTAGGCCTACCGTTCGAAAATCGGCCATATCCAAACAACTGTCACCTTTTTTTCTTCGTCAGAGCAGTGACTGTTGTTCGTAGGTGCAACGTAATACGTGGCATGACGTACGTTTTGTACTGAGGTGACGCATGAGTCAATGACCTTTATTTCCATTTCTTTCTCTTTGGTTTGGGGTTTAACGACCACCGTGAGCAACTCGATGGGCTATAAGCAGTCGCCCGTCACTAATTTAGGGCCACTCGTTCCAGGGATGGGAGACAGCCAGTACCGTTAGACAAACACAACAGACACCAGGGCAGTGTAATTCCGTTTCTGAAGCTCAGCGTAGTTTAGAAACACTCTAATACTCAGTCATTTTTTTTAATCAAAATACGATATTACATTTCTGTTATAACAAAGTGAATTTCTCCGTCATTTTTATCCGCGCCAGGATTCGAACCCGGGTCCACTCATTCCGTAATAAGTTGCTCTACCAATTGAGCTACGCGGACGTTTTATTCTGATTCCTATCTGCCTTTATGTCGTGTGCGCCCTTCTGGCAGGTATGTCACATCTCCTGGTACGTTACATCATCTCCCCCTTATTTTTATTTTTTTTTTTTCTGAAGTGCTGGAGAAGGGATTCTCTTATTTTTCCTATCTCGCGGTGTGGAAATAACATTACACCATTGCGAGATTTTGAACGGTCGGGTCATCCGGATAGTTCGGGCGCCATTATAACGAAGTAAATTTCTCCGTCATTTTTAGTCTACGCCGGGATTCGAACCCGAAGCCGCTTATTCCGGAACAAGTCCCTCTACCAACTGAGCTACGCAGACGATTATTCTGATTCCTATCTGCCTTTATGTCGTGTGCGTCCTGCTGGCAGGTAAGTCACAATGTCTTTGGCGTAATCTCTTTTGTTTCTTCCTGTAAGATTACGAGAAATTTTGGCGGACAGCATGTCATGCAAGTTTCATGCTTTTTCCTCTCCTGCGAATTAGCCCAAAGTTAGGAATAAGTGATCCGCAATGATGAAACGTAACATGTGTTAACATCTGCTAGACGTATCGTTGTATAATACAAAGTTCTGTTCGAATAGCGATTGACCGTCGTGCAGATAGTAATGTGCACGGGCGGGCTGAAATCTTCACGTAATGCTCTAATTCACGCAAACCCATTAGTGCCATCGGCGCAACACACAGCCGGCGTCTGCGCCGTTCGGTTTTCAGAAGGCATTCACAATCCCGCAGTGTATTCGTGAACCGGGGCCTTACCTGGAAAATTAATTACAGTGCCACTGTGTAATTAAGCAGACTACTTATTGCCTGAATTTCAAAGAACACGCCGCCAAGTGAATGGCGTGTCGCATGATTGGAATCAAAAAAGGACAAAAAGTCGATAATTGAACACCGTCGAGGGGTTCATCCATCCATAACGGCTTAACCAGCAACTAAAGCTGTTCCGCCTCGCATTTGGAGTTAATAAAACTAACGGAGAACAAAATTTATTGAAACTGACGGAATTTGCTCGAAGGCATATTCCACCTTTTTGGTATGAGATCTTACAGAAAAATAAAACAAGTGTGAACAACTTAATGGATTCATTTTCTAGTGTTTACATATCAAAGAACCGCTCGTGGTTACATTAACATCGCATTTTACTAATCCGCAAATGGAAATTAATGACATGCTGTAATGTATCGTGAATAGAGTCTTATTGAAAATCAATATACTACTCTGATGTTTGTCGAAGCACTTTCTTAAAATGAGATGCCAATGCAATAATCTCTCAGTGTTTTATTAATAGCAATAATTTTTTTCAAATTTGTGTTTCCCTTATATTTAATTTTAATGTTTCTCAATGCGCAAAGAGCCGAAGAACTTCAAGGCATGATATTATAGAAATGAAAGGAGTTGTTTAATAAAATTCTCAAACTACTGATTTCGGGTACTGCCAAAAAGCAAGAAATAAAGCTTACTTTCTTTTCCAGTTGAATAGGTGAAGAAACAAAATGAGTACCAAGCCTAATCCACCTGGGCCTTTCATTCTGATATTACCACTTTTGTATGAGGTAACTTTAGTGCACTTATCATATCTTTGTTACTTGATGAATCAGTTCTGTGTAACAATGGCCAAAAAAACCCAGCGCACTGGGTTGTGTTCCTGAATCTTTAGATGGAACCAGCATTGATCCTCCAAACTGATGTACTCTGGTGATTTTCAATATTTTTTTTTTTATTGGAGGTTTAACGACCACCGTGAGCAACTCAATGGGCTATAAGCAGTTGTCCGTCCGTAATTTAGGGTCACAGGTTCCAGGGAAGGGAGAGAGCGAGTGCCGTAAGACAAACACAACATCCATGCCTCACCGGAATTCCAATCCGGACCCCTTTCGGACGAATGATCAGAGGCCATCGCCTTAGACCACTGCGCCACCGGGGCGGCGATTTTCAATATTCAAAAGTTAGACCGGGAAATGAGTTTGCATATCAAGGCAGCATGGTGGACAGAGGAAACAGTTTAAATGATGAAATTAATATGCGAGTGAATTAAGCTTTGTAAAATGCAGTAAAACCCAGAAAACTCTCAGGCCGTTTATCTTTTCTTATTTGTACCGCACTTTCATTGACCTGCCTGTTTGGTACAGAAGCCAAAAGAGTGCATGGATGGATGGAGAAACGATTAGACTAGTTTTATCAATAGATTGTTCCTTCGGTGGAAAAGTTTCTGAAATCCAAAAATCTGCAACGGAAAGCGTTTCTCATCCAAGGCAACACCCCATGTGGAACAATTGTAAGACGGAGACGTTAAAGCCATTTTTCTCCCTGCAAATGTTACTTCTTTATGCCACCCAATGGATCAGGGCATTCTCGAAACTTTGCAGAAAGCATACAGGAGTAAACTTCTTTCATCACTAGTGAAGGCCTTAATGTGATCGAAAAAATAAATTAAATTGACTTGTTGGACGCAGTAGAATCTTGGAATGCGATCTAGCCAATAAGCTTTGTTCGTTCCTGGAGAAGTTGCTTGACGATTCAGGAAATGAATTCCAAAAGAAACCAAAGACCAAAATGAAGAATTGGAAGGTGCGGAAATGGAAAATGAAGGAAAATTTAAAAAGATGACGCACAGTGAAGGATTGAAGGCAGTTGAAGATACTGCGCGTTATTTCGAAGAGCATGGTGGTTCTGCAATGGATATTCTATTCCTCCGTCGCTTACGTCATGAAGAGGTAAAAATATTTGTACGTATGCTTCTTTTGTAGCACAATTATTGTATTTTTTTGTTAAATTAGAAATTTTCTTTTGCTCTGTATGTTTTAAATGCTCATAATATTCTAATTTGTAGCAAAGTATACTATGAGTTTTGCATAAATCACTCCGGAGTCCGAAAAACTCTACTCAATGTGGACTGAACAGATGTCGAGTTACGAAAACTCGACATCTGTTCAGTCCCCACTGAGTCGATTTATCAGGGTTCTACTGCAATAGTGAAAAACCTCCAAATACATGGAGACAATGTAAATAGACAAAGTCATCGTCCTTTTCACGTTTTTCTTTAATTAACACACCGCAATCGAAAAAATTGTATTTCGACACCGCTGGTATCTAATCCCAGATCTCTTGATAACTAGCCGAGCGCGCTCGCCTTACGCTTGTTATCGAGAGATCTGGGATTCGATCCGAGTTGTGTCGAAATACAATTTTTCGGTTGCTGTGTGCTAATTAAACAAGAACGTGGAAAGAACGATGACTTTGTCTATTTACATTGTCTCCACGTATTTGGAAGTTTCTCACCATCTCTCTCGCCCTTTGGATTTATTAGCTACAATTAAATAGCTGGTGCCGTTAAGCCCCACCAGATGGAGACGTCTCAGTTGCTAAGCTCATCCCTACGGATTTGTGAAGTCAGATGCTGACAGATAAACACACATAGCGCCGTGGATTGTTGTCACCGTAGCGTAAGGCGAACAAACTCGGCTAGTAATCGAGAAATCTGGGGTTCAATCTCAGCGGTGTCGAAATACAATTTTTCAGTTGCTGTGTGCTTATTAAAGAAAAACGTGGAAAGAGCGATCACTTTGTCTATTTAAAATAATAGTTAAATACACTGACGGAAAAAAATCCCAACACCACGAAAAAATAGTTGTAGAGGAATGAAATGGCGGCAATACATTTGTATAGGTAACATATTTAATCGATTAAGGTTTCAAGATCACAGCTTAATGTAAGCGCGAGAAGAGCCATTTTAAATGTGAAATGCTGGTACATTAATAACCGGTGTAACCGCCAGAATGTTGAATTCAAGCACGCAAACGTTCATGCATTGTGTCGTACAGGTGCTGGATGTCAGTTTGTGGGATGGAGTTCCATGCCTGTTGCACTTGGTCGGTCAATACAGGGACGGTTAATGCTGGTTGGGGGTGACGCTGGAGTTGTCGTCCAATGATGTCCCATACGTGCTCGATTGGTGAAAGATCTGGTGATCTAGCAGGCCACAGCAACATGTCGACACACTGTAGAGCATGTTGGGTTACAACAGCGGTATGCGGGCGAGCGTTATCCTGTTGGAAAACACCCCCTGGAATGCTGTTCATGAATGGCAGTACAACAGGTTGAAGCACCAGACCGACGAACAACTGTGCCGTCAAATTGCGTGGGATAACCACGAGACTGCTCCTGCTGTCATAGGAAATTGCTCCCCAGACCATAACTCCAGGTGTAGGTCCAGTGTGTCTCGGCCGCAGATAGGTTGGTTGCAGGCGCTCACCTGGCCTCCTTCTAACCAACACATGGCCATCACTGGCACCTAGGCAGAACCGGCTTTTGTCCGAAAACACAACAGATCTCCACTCCGTCCTCCAATGAGCTCTAGCTTGACACCACCGGCGTCGCAAACGGCAGTGGCTTGGAGTAAGTGGAATGCACGCTACAGGGCGTCTGGTTCGGAGTTGTCCTTCAAGTAACCGATTTGTAACAGTTCGTTGTGTCACTGTGGTGGCAACTGCAGCTCGAACTGCTGCCGAAGACGCGTTACGATGCGCCACAGCCCTAAGCCGTACACGGCGGTCTTCCCTCTCAGTAGGGCCACGTGACCGGCCGGAACCGGTCTTCTTGAGTCAGTACCTTCCCTTGACCACCGCGGCCAACAATCATGCACAGTGGCTACATTCCTGCCAAGTCGTTCTGCAATATTGCGGAAAGAAAATCCACCTTCTCGTAGCCCTATTACACGACCTCGTTCAAACTCCGTGAGCTGTTGACAATGGCTTCTTCGTCTTTTTAAAGGCATTCTTGACTAACATCAACACACTACGTCGAATCTCAACGATAACTAACGCTCACGAACGTTACAGCGCGTATTTACAGCAAACCTGCTTTGCATGTTCCGAGGGAGCTACTAACGCCACACGTATGCGCCGAGCGCGAAATTTGCATAGACGTCATCTTACATATGTACTCTCACCGCCTACCAACTGTCGTTTATCTAACACAACCCTTTCTTGGTGTCGGGATTTTTTTCCGTCAGTGTATTAGTTTTGTTTGTAACTATTATCTTAACGTAGAGCTATCTTCCTTGTAGAACACTAAAGCTTTGAGTTTATTAGTTTACTTTTAACTTTGCTGTAAAACTCCCCTCAGCTTATCGGACGTAAGGTTTAACTTGTAGTATATTGGCTTCACTGTGGCACCTCGGATACGCTCTCAGTCATAGAAGCTGAAAATCATAACTAACATACAACTAGACTCAATGGACAAAACATTAGAGATACTACCTAATAGCGTGTTGATCCTCCTCTAGCGCGAGTAACAGCCTGTACACGTCGAGGCATCGACTCCACCAGATGCAGGAGGCTTTGCGGAGGTAACGTCAGCCATGCCTTTTGTTCTTTTACTACATTGTCTACAATCCGCCCGAGACGTCAGTCCAGGGTCCATGGATGTGATGTTCTGTTCTACGGTACCACAGAGAGCTTCCACGGGCTTTAAATCCGGGAACATTGAGGGGCATTGGATGGTTCCAAACTCAGATGAGTGTTCCTTTGGCCATATCTGGGTGGTTGCGGTCCGGTGGGGTGGCGCATTGTCCTTCTGAAACACACCATCGCCGGCAGGACGTGCAAAGGTCATGAAAGAGTGTAGGTGATCATCCAGCACGTGCTGGTAGCGCGCAGTAATTAACCCTTTAACGACCATGACCCAAAAATCTTGTATCACTGTAAATACTACATTGCCCGAAACTGTCTGTTGTTTCAATTCTTTGTTTAATACCAACAATAGTGACTGACGGTGACTCCTGCTGATCCCATATAGGTCGAGAAAATTTGAAGAAATAGTAAGGGTAAGAAATCTGACTCACTCTAGGCAGGCGTTTCTGGCGTCTATGGCCGTTTGTATGTACAGGCGTTTTGGGCGTTATGGTCGTTAAAGGGTTAAGGACATATCCAGACACACTAGGCGACCTAATGTGTCGCACGAGAAGGCGTCCCAAGACATCACAGAGCTAACCTGGCACGACGGGGCCATGGTCTCATGCTGTAGACACCATACCCGCACCATCCTGTCAGCTCTGTACAGCTGAAAACGGTACTCATCTGATCATACAACACAGCGTCACCCTGCAGATATCTAGTTTTGATGTTCCCGGCACCAAGTGAGGCGTACGTTTTGTTTAGTGAGTGTATACTACTGCAGCAATACGGAGAAGGGTTTAGAAAAAAACAAAGCGGCTTACAAATCCAATCTTTCATTACTTTCAATCAACACGTCATTATTCAAACATTGTAACGTACTACTGAGGGTATAACGAAGTGAATTTCTCCGTCATTTTTATCCGCGCCAGGATTCGAACCCGGGTCCCCTCATTCCGGAATAAGTTGCTCTACCATTTGAGCTACGCGGACATTTTATTCTGATTCCTATCTGCCTTTATGTCGTGTGCGTCCTTCTGGCAGGTTCGTCACATCTCCTGGTACGTTACAAGGGGACGCATGAGTTAAATCAGCAATGAAGCAGCGTTAAGCCCGTCGGCGTAGTTCAAGTGGGAGGTCCGGCCGCTTCTGAATAGGAGGATGCGTGTTCGAATCCCACCTCCTGACCGTCAGGTTTGAAATATTTGTGTGATGATTCTTCCACACAATGCACACAATTTATAAAACTTAATTCGTCTAAATTGAGGTGGTCTTTCGAGTATAGTTGGACGCTGACCCGACACCTGCGATTTCGTGAATCCGCTTTACTCAAGAGAGAGGGGATGATATAACGTATTACGCAATATGACGTAAGTGACGTACTACTGAGTTGACACATGACCCAAATCGGCAATGAAGCAGCGATAAACCTGGCGATGTAGTTCAGTTGGGAGAACAGCCGCTCCGTAGTAAGAATATGTGAGTTCGAATCCCACTTCAAAAAGAAGGTTATAGTATACAAAAACCGTTCGGAATCAGAACAAGTACCACTTGAATTACAATAAACGTATAAGCTTTCTTAATACATGGTGTTTCAAAAGAGGGTATACAACTTTCCAGGGGTATAGAGAATAACTCAGAAGATATACGGAAACTGAGCCAGTCGCATAATGGAGTGGAACACAGGAAGTTTCTGCCACGTTACTGGATTACCGAATTCCGCCACGGGAAAGCATTCCATGTCAACCGCTTGCGAAATAGAACTTTGGAAGGTGCAGAGCGAACATATTGTGTGTTTTGGTTCGAGGTAACAAAATCTGCGACAGAAGTTCAAGGGAAGTTTCGCACGCAATCAATACTGCAAAGAACCTCTGAGTAGGCGTACGATATATGCGTGACAGCGAACATCCACACGCCACCATAGAACATGTTCGTGACAGTCCAAAAAGTAACGTTTGTTTTGCGCCATGAGCATGAAGAAAATGTACGGAACCTTCTTTTTTTTTTTGCTGAGTCCACCGTTACTGGTATTGTGTATCTCGACATGCTGCAACACTACCTCATCCCGCAATTAGACGACAATGACCACAACGGACGCTTACGCTTCCTGCAAGATGGAGCACCTCTGCTTTACTTAAATGACGTAAAGTTGTACCTAAACACCCGTTTTCTAAGTAGGTGGATTGGTAGAGCTGCGCTTGTAGCATGGCTACCTCGTTCCCCTGACCTTACACCGCTGGAGTTTTTCTAGCGCGGCTTTGCTAAAGATTATGTCTATGGGTTATACGTCGATTCGTCGATTGCATCAATTCATCGACTACGACGATTCGTCGCGGCCAAACTCGTCGCGTTTACAAATATTGGTTACATAAAAATCGCATGCAGGAAAGGTAGGATTTCGGTTGTCTTCCGCCGTGATCATATTTATATGGTTTAGTCCCCCAGACAGGTTAGTAATATTACGCATTTTCTTTGGCACTAAAAATAAATTAATATGTTTAGGCCTCAGCTTAGGCCTTTTTGACAGTTTTTATTCCATCGTGCTCATATTCATAAGTTTTAGACACCATGTCAAGTTCGTATTATTGCGCTTTTACTTAGGCATTAAATATTAATACCTTGGCCTAGTCCTATTGAACAGTTTTTATTCCATCGTGTTCATACTCACAAGGTTTAGACACCAAGTCACGTTAGTATTATTGCGCTTTTACTTAGGCATTAAATCTTAATACTTTGGCCTAGGTCTTTTTAACAGTTTTTATTCCATCGTGCTCATATTTATAAGGTTTAGACAACATACTAAGTTAGTATTATTACGTTTTTACTTAGGCATTAAATAATAATACCTTGGCCTAGGCCTTTTTAAAAGTTTTTATTCCATCGTGTTCATATACACGAAGTTTTGACGTCAAGTTAGTATTACTGCGCTTTTACCTAGGCACTAAATATTGATAAATAGGCCCTAGGCCTAGGCCTTTTTAACAGTTTTCATTCCATCGTGTTCATATTAATAAGATTTAGACATTAAGTCAAGTTAGTATTGCGCTTTTAGTTAGGCATTAAATATTAATAGATAGGTCCTAGGCCTGGGCCTTTTTAATAGTTTTTATTCCATAGTGCTGATATTCATAAGATTTGGACGCCAAGTCATTTAAGTAATATTGAGCTTTTACTTAAAGAGTAAATATTAATAAGTAGGCTTTAGTCCAGGCCTTTTTAACAGTTTTTATTCCGTTGTGCTGGTATTCATAAGGTTTAGATACCACGTCAAGTTAGTATTATTGCCCTTTTACTTAGGCATTAAATACCAATAAATAGGCCTTGTCCTTTTTGACACATTTTATTCCGTCGTGCTCATGTTCGTATGGTTCGGACATGAAGTCCACATAGTAATATTGCACTTAGTATATATGAAAACGATGGAATAAAAACTGTTAAAAAGGCCTAGGCCTAAGGCCTATTTATAAATATTTATTGCTTAAGTAAAGGCTCAATTCTACTTAAATGACTTGGTGTCTAAATCTTAGGAACATGAGCACAATGGAATAAAAACTGTTAAAAATGCCTAGGCCGAGGCCTAGACCTAGGGCCTATTTATTAATATTTAATGCTTGAGTAAAAGAGCAATAATACTAACTTGACTTGGTGTCTAAACTTTATAAATATGAGCACGATGGAATACAAACTGTTAAAAAGGCCTAAGCTTAGCCTATGCATATTAATTTATTTTTTGTGCCAAAGAATTACTAACCTGTCAGGGTGTCCAAAACTTATAAATATTATCACGGCTAAACACAATCGAAATCGTACGTTTTCCCGCATGCGATTTGTATGTAACCAAAATTTGTAAACGCGACGAATTTGACCGCGACGAACTGATGTAGTCGACGAATTGACGTAGGCGACGTATTGACGTTGGCGAAGAATTGACGCGACACCATATCTATGTACCACCACTACCAACCAATATAGATGAGCTGCGTACAAGAACTACTGCTGCCATTACTGTTGTTACGCCTGATATGCTATGCAGTCACATCGGAATTTGACTCTCTGTGTTGAAACTTCAAGCGTTACTCTACATTTGCACAGTAAGGTCATCTGTTACTATTTCCTTTCTATTGCCTTGCAAAACTATATAGCTCCTTTTAAAACACTCCTTATAATAAATCGTAGATCCCTACCGTCTCATAATATAGAATTGTACATCAAGTATGATTGAAAGATTGCATGTATCTCATAATATCAGTCGTTTTCTGCCATAGCGTAAACAACATAGCCCACAGATCTTATTGTAGATCTTTTTTTTTTTTTGATTGAAGGTTTAACGACCACCGTGAGCAAATTAATGGGCTATAAGCAGTCGCCCGTCCCTAATTTAGGGTCACTGATCACAGTAAAGGGAGAGAGCCAGTGCCGTAAGACAAACACAACATCCATGCCCCACCGGGATTTGAACCCGAACCCTTATCAGACGAATAATAGGCTAGCGCTTAGACCACTGTACCACTGGAGCGGCAGAAGATCTCCTAAGCACAATCAAACCAACGTAGCACACGGAAGATCGCCTAAGCACAGTGGAATCAAGATACTGTAGAATGTGGAAGATCACAGAAGCAATATAGCGCACTGAACATTGAACAGCCGATATCTTATCTCTCAAGCCTTACTATGTAGCTCCACTCTGACTTATTGTCAGGTTGTTGCCAACGACAAATTCATTGAGAAGGAATCTGTGGCGTTAAGTCAGAAAAGAGTTTGAAGAGAAGAAACCATATTAAGAATACAGGAACTCAAAAGGAAGGTTAATTAGATGTATACGCCTCTGTGGTCTGTGTCTTAGTTCTATGAAATCTTCCTAAGCAATATGCATTTCAAAGAGCTCCATCTTGGAAATACATTGCTGCTTTAAGAAGATCTTATAGAACTAAGGGTTTCTCAAAAAGGTCCCAAATGGCTATGTATGGAAGTATAAATTTCCCAATTCTGAAATATTGCAATAAAACCTGTGTATAGCAGAAGCGACACTGAGGTCGTTTGTGTGCTGGAGAGATAACGCATCTATGGCAAGACACGTTCTGATCACATGCGTGACGAAGATGTGTTGATGATGTGTAATGTGAAGCAAAATGTTATTAGTAGAGTGGGACAAACATTTTAAAGTGATTTGGCCATGCTTGAGATGCTGTTTAATAGAATTTATTCACCCCAGGTGGCAGGAAAGAAAGGTAGATAAAAACTGTGGATATCATGAAGAGTTTGGATTCAGGAATGCCTGCGAGCGTAAAAGATATGAAACACATAAGATTTTGTACAAGACCTTTGACGGAAGTAGTGAAGCATAAGATTGTGTGCCAAGATTGCTGTAAATGGAGAATTTTGATATACGTATCAACATTTAGTTAAATCTAACGCCACCAGTAACTTTGATTTTGCTTAAGACAAGGGATATGTATCTTCACCCCTGATAGCCATGCAGCTCAAGAAACGACTCCTCATACTGTGTATGAGGGCATTGATGATGTCTTGAGAAATAAATGACCACTCCTTAACAAAAGCTGTTCTGTGTTCTTAAAGCGTTCTGGCAGTAGGCTGGCGAGCTCCGATGAATTAAGCATCTCATACATGCTCAATTGGATTGAGATCAGGAGATCTGGGTGGCTACTCCATTCGACGAATATCTTCCTTTTCAAGAAAATCGTCGACCAAATGAGCTCGATGAGGTTGGGTATTATCAGATTAGTCCGTTTCTCTTATGTTAGAGGGTAATGTTGCGGGTCCCTGATTCTCTCCAGATGAGAACACGGGGAGAACCAATACTTAAGCTGAATCGCAATTGATCTTGGCGACACAGGTTAAACGAGCTCGTGAGCCGGCGGTATTTACCCGCAAAGTCTTCTACAAACAGTAGGACTTGAAACTGTCGCTCCTATAGCTGCTACAAGCTCCAAAGAGAGTTGCCTAGCGGAAATCTCTCTGGTCTGTCTGGCAGTCAGACTCATATAGCGATCTTCCCAGCATTGGTGGCTCTGGGATGGCCTTCTCCTGGTCGACGACGAACATCTCCTGCCTGTCTCCAGAGTCTTGACAGGACAGTTTGTGGAACATTCAGTGCTCTGGAAACTTCCATCTGGGACTGACCTGTTCCCATCCAACTAATCACTCTCCACTGCTGAAGATCATCCATATGATACTTTCGTGATATAATCAGCTCGACTTGGCACTCTGAAGTGAGAGCAAAAGTTGCTTAGAAACTGTTACAAAATGCGAGTAGACTCGAAACGTCTTTTACGCAATCATAATTTGCATATTCTGGTTTTCCTGCGGCAAAAGTAAATGAGTGACAGTATTCTGCGAAGCGAAATTTATATATTCGTAAATTTTCAAGTCCCTTATTTTACGTACATCGGCAGTTACATACGTTGTGACGTATACTCAAATTTAACTTTCATTTTTAGTTACCTCTTCCATGTAAATTTGCGTTCATTCTCCTTTAGCGTTTTTCAAACTTAACATGATATCTTCTCTTTTGCAAGAGTATGGTTGGCAGCACCTTAAGGTCGGAACGTATGACGTATGTATGTGTCCGATGAGAACTGAACGTTATATAAGGTTCAAGCAGCAGCAGTGAGAGGAGATGGTGGAAGTTATGATGTTAATTGCGGAAGAGACGTTGTCTAATTAAAGTTTGAGCTATATGAAGGCTGAGTGTTATATTCTAGTGTTGTTGTTGTCTTCTTAACCAAGCGTTACTATTGTTAACTCACGTTCGTTTGATTAAGATAGTAATATTAACAAGTTAGTAAAATCATGCAATGCATTGATTATGATACGCTTTCCAACATACTATAAATCATTACTCAAAGTTATGAGGATAATAATGGCTTTGACCCCATTTCGAATATATCAAACAGAACCGGTTAAGTATACATCCAGAACAACATGATAAAGTTTTGTCTCAATCGAAGCATTGTTACGTAAGTTATGACGCATAAGGGCTATGGAATTGATCCCGATCCTATGTCCTGAAATTTTGACCCCATTTCACCCATTTTCAAGAGGGTTCGTCAGCAGTGGTCCCCTACCACATACTAACATTTCATTGAAATCGAAACATTTTTACGCAAGTTATGACGCATAAGGGCAGTGGAATGGATCCCGCTCCTATGTCCTGACCTTTGACCCCATTTCGCCCATTTTCAAGAGGGTTCGTCCCCAGAGGTACCCTTCAACATACTAAAATTTAATCGAAATCGAACCATTTTTACGCGAGTTATCGTGCGGACGGACGGACAGACAGACTGATAAAGCAGGAGCATATACGCTTCTTCAACCTACGGTTGGAAAGCATAAAAAAATAGTTACGCTTTGTTGAGTGCCAAAGGATTAGTGGGTGAATAAAGATTAATCGTACGTAACTTTTTCTCGACGTTCTCTTGTTGACTCCTGTTTAACTGTAGTTGAAGGTTTTGAGAACTGATTTATGTAGTGTTCACTCAGCTATACTTAAACGAACATTATAACGTTTTTGTAGATTTTCCATTAATTTGGAGCACCAGTATACTTACATTTAGCATACGTGTCCAATAGGTTATATTTCAACAACAACAAAAAAAAATTCTTCCCCGCATAGATCCTCACAGTCGTGACCTGATGAGTTTCAAAATTTGAAGGCCACAATTGGCCACGATTGTATCCCCAGCTGGCGACGATTGTATTCCAAGATAAGGAAAATAATTTTTTATGTTGCCCAAAACAATGAACTTGTAACATACTGATATGACTGACAATTAGCTGCTGGCATACCCTCCTGGGCTATACTTGGAATCTACACCTCACTGTGATGTACCTTTTTGCGGCATATGTCAGGAGCCATGGGAATTTCACTATGTTCTAAAGACTACGATTAAATGTGTCGACCTTTAATTGAAAATAAAATTGCGGCATTCTAATCTGAGTTTTGCTGCTTCGGTGGTGCGGTGGTCTAAACGCTAGCTCCTGACCATTTGTCCGAGACAGGTCCGGGTTCGAATCCAAGTGAGGCATGGGTGGTGTGTTTGTCCTGGGACAATGATTCTCTCTCTTCCTTGGAACCAGTGTTCCCTAATTAAGGCCAGTAGACTTCTTATAGCTCATAGATTTGCTCACGGTTATCGTTAAACTCTGAAATAAAAAGAAATAAAAAAAAATGAAAGTGTGCTGTAATAAAGTTTTGGCTTCAACATTATTCGAAGCATGCTTTCAATTCAATTTACATTTTTTACTTTATTCTTCTTCCTTTCGAGAAACTTTCTCTCCAAGTACTTTCACGTCCATCGTGTTCTAAATCCACATTTCCATAAGCAACTAAATGTAGGCTTTCATCGCTTATTTCAGAACTAGAGCTTTCTGCGGGAAACTCTCTGCTTAAGCAAAATTTTCCTTTTAGTGCAAAGAAGAAAAGGCGAAACCTTTTCCTCGATTTCCATTATTGCTGTGGAAATTACTGATAACAGAATTTCTTCGACTATGGTCGTAGCCGTTAAGCGTCATCCAGGGGTGAGAACCAGCTGCGAATCAAATTTTCGGCTGTAAAACGTGCCACCGAATGCTCGCAAATGTCATCTTGCGACACACCCTTAGACAACTGATTTGAAAGAAAAAGTGCAATTAACTATTCTTATTCGTCAAATTTCCTTATTCACATTTAACCATGTGGAATAATTCGTATTTACCAGACAAAAATACGCATTCAAGCACTTTACGGAAATGTTCTCCAACAAAACCCATATTCTGTGCCCAAAATTCAGATTACAGTAAATATTAATATTAGTCTAATCAGCTCATAGCCCATGTCATGCACGGGTGAAAACGCTGTGACTGAAATATTCATAACACAAATCGTAAAATACATATACATAACTATAATAAACGGTTGAATTATTAATGGGCAGTCTATAAGATAGGTCACCAACAATAAAATTTTCGTAATATTCATATTCAATATTACTCTGCAATGGAAAAGAAAATAAAATAAAACACTACATAACACCTACGTAACAGAACAAACGTCGCAGACAGTTGTTCGAGCACGTGCGTGCTGCCACAGATGAAATCGTTTGTTTTACTAACTTTACTTTATTTTCCATTATTTCTCCTTGATTTTACGTATGGCGCGATAGCGCTGAGCTTCATCCCGATTTCGGCCACCAGATAAAAGCAGATGGCGTTGCAAGTACTGAATGTCGTCAGAGCATTAGGGACCAACATAACCTACTATATAGGTTTTATTATATCATCATCATCATTGTCAACCATTATCAATCCACTGCTGGACGAAGGTCTCCCCAAGTTTCCTCCACAACGGTCTGTCTTGTGCCAGTCTCCTCCATGTCACTCCCGCATACTTTCGAATTTCATCCACCCATCTTCCACGTGGTCTTCTTCTGGGTCTTTTCCTGTCCCTTGGAATCCAATCTAAAATTTCGGCTGTCCATCGATGGTCTGTCCTTCTGGCAGTATGTCCAGCATATTGCCATGTCAGGGATTTAACTCTGATCATGATGTCTTCCACTCTTGTCATTTTTCTGATCCACGAGTTCCTCTTCTTATCTCTCCTGGTTACACCAAGCATGCACCTCTTCATGCTGCTTTGAGTTGTCTGCAGCCTCTGTATGTCTCTTTTAGTTAAGGTCCACGTCTCTGCACCATACGTAAGCACTGGAAGGATGCATTGATCAAACACTTTTCTTTTAAGACATAATGGCATATTGCTCTTGAAAATTATGCTGTTTCTTCCAAAAGCTCTCCAGGCAAGTTTTGTACGCCGATTAATTTCTTCATCAATGTGACCCTTACTTGATATCTGCTGTCCAAGATAAACATACGTATCTGTTATCTCCAGCTTTTCTCCATCAATCGATAAATCTTCATTTCTTGTAAAAGCATTGAACATCACTTTTGTCTTCTGAAAGTTCATTTTTAATCCCACTTCTTTACTCTTGTCAGCAAGTTCCTGGATCATACTCTGCAGCTCTGATGGGGTAGTTGCAAAAATGACTACGTCATCAGCAAAACGAAGGTGGGTTAGATAATCTCCATTAATCTTTATCCCTTTGTTTTCCCAGTTCAGTGATTGAAAGACATTTTCCAATGTGGCATTAAAGAGCTTCGGAGATATGGTGTCACCTTGTCTCACTCCCTTTCCAATTTTTATGTGTGTTGTATTTTCAAACAGCCGAATCTTTGCACTTGCATTTTCATAGATGTTATTAATAATATTAATGTATGCATCTTCAATACCGCAGGATTTCAGAGCCGTGGTAACTGCTGATGGTTTCACCGAATCAAAGGCTTTTTCATAATCGATAAAAGCCATGCACAATGGAAGTTCATATTCCCTCGCTCTTTCAATTAGTTCTCTCAGTACGTGGATATGATCTATTGTGCTGTAGCCACTCCTGAATCCAGCTTGTTCTCTCGGTTGAGCCATGTCCAGTGTTACCTTCAAGCGGTGTGAAAGAACTTTAGTGAAGATTTTATAAACCACTGATAGGAGGCTGATAGGTCTGTAGTTCCTGAGATCCTCAATGTCACCTTTTTTATGTAGCAGGATCATTGTAGCATTGTTCCAATCCTCAGGAATCTTCCCTTCATTAAGGCATCGAGTGAAAATTTGGGCGAGTACTGTTTCAATTTCTCCACTTGCTTCTTGTATGATGTCTATAGTAATTCCATCTTCTCCTGGAGCTTTCCCCGCTTCCTGTTCTTGATTGCATGAGCAACTTCTGCTGGGAGGACTGGAATAACTCTGGTACCTTTCATGATGTCTGGAGTACATGTATCATCCCTTTCATATAATTTGGAGTAGAAATCTTTCACTCTTGTCAAAATTTCGCCTCTATTTCTTGTTATAGAACCATCTTCTTTTCTCAGAGCCATAATCTGTTTTCTTCCCTTACTGAGATGTCCCTTTGCTATCTTTAAGCTTTGGTTGTTTTCAATTGCTTTCCTCACTAGCTCACAGTTGAATTTCCTTACGTCTTCAGTGATACTTTTTCGTGCTGTCTTGCATAGCTCTATATATTCCACTTTGGAAGTCACATCTTCTTTAGTTGTCCTCATCTCTCTTCTTTTTTGCATCAACATTTTGGTTTTTCCTGATAATTTGTTTACATGCAACTTGTTCTTAGACCCAGCTAATTTTGTTGCTGTTTCCATAAGAGCTTTGGTTACTTTTCTGTTAACCTCCGAAATATCCACTTCTTCCGATGTTAGGCCTTCTAAAGCAGAGAATCTGTTCTTCAGTTCCAATTTGAAGGTATTATGGTGTTTTTTAAGGTTGGTTATGTCAATACATTTTGTTTGTCTTATGAGCTTGCCACGTTCCAGTTTAGTGTTGAGGTGCATCTTACATCTCACCAATCTATGGTCACTACCTGTGTTGAACTTGTTTAGCACACTGCAGTCTTCGATGACGAATTTTTTGTTACACATAATAAAATCAATTTCACTTGTCGTCCCAATTGGATGTCTCCATGTCCATTTCCTGTGTGGCTTTTTCTTGAAAAAGGAATTCAAGATGAAAAATCCTTCTGCCTCTGCAAACTCTACGAGAGTATTTCCACGCTGGTTTCTGTTGCCGTGACCGAATTTACCTACTGAAGTTTCATTCTGTTGCCGGTGCCCTATTTTTGCATTGAAATCTCCCATAATTATCTTCAAGTGCTGCTTACCTTTATTATTTAGATGACGAATTTCCTCATAAAATTCTTCAATTTCTTCTTCAGGATGACTTGTGGTGGGTGCATAAGTTTGAATAATCTGAGCCTGGTATCTTCTCGATAGTTGGATAACGAGTCGTGCAGCTCTGTCAGAGGAACTTTCAACTTCTACCACTTTATCCTTCAGTTTCTTGTTTATTATAAATCCAACACCACTAGTTCTGCCAGTATCTGTCCCACGATAATAGAAGAGATGTCCACTTTTCAGTTCAATGAGATCTTCTCCTTTTCTCCTTACCTCACTCAGCCCGACGATGTCCCACTTGATCCTTTGTAGTTCCTCTTCCAATTCAAGAAGCCTTGAATCAGAAGATAGGGAGCGTCCGTTGTAGGTAGCCAAGGTCAGCATCAAATGGCAGCCTAGTCCGGTCCTCCGGGGATTCTTAGCACCCTCTGCCTTCATGTCGCACTGGCCGCTGCCTTGGCCAGGTACATTCCAGCTGCCGGAGACTGAGGGCCAAGATTTAAGTTGTAGAGTCATTTTGGAGGTGTTTGGCCATAACTCACCACGCTGGCCAAGCGGGTTGGTGAGTGTGGGATAGCATTTCCTCTGATCCCGATGGTATAGTTATACCGCTATTTGCGGTCGTCAGAGCCCCTTTAGTGGGAACAGGATGCACCACGAGAAGGCGGGGTTGACATTTGTCAAGGAGAGGTTGTGATGTTACGCATCACCTGACCTTACATCCCTTTATTATATATATGTATATATTTACACTGCTGGCCACCCAAAATGCAACACCAAGAAGGAAGCATCCGATTGGTCTAAAATTCGTAGCATGCGTCGCCCGCGAGAGAACATACAAACGATTAGCATTGCAGGGCATAAGCAAATCATGTACGCCCGGCACGCCACCGAGAAGCATTATAAGAAGGGTGCACAGAAGGCGGGGTGTAACTAGTGGAAGTGTGTTGTGCTGCCGGACCTGTACGTGGGAAGCTTCCTGATGCCTCGTCGCAGAATACGGCAGTCATTCCAACACATTTTGAAGTTCGACAGAGGACGAAAAGTGGCTTATCGCGACAGCGGTTTATCATACCGAGACATCGGCGCCCGTTTGAGACGACATCCAGCCACAGTGAGGCGAGTATGGGTTAGGTGGGTGCAGGAGGGACAGACGGATCGACGTGAGCGATTGCCGCAGCTGCGGTACACCACCGATCGAGAGGACCGGCATGTTGTGCGGCGGGCATTGACGGTTTGCACCGCCACATCACGAACGTTAGTGCAGGAAGTAGGGTATGTTGCGCAACAACCTGTGTCAGCACGTACGACGTCGTCTGCAGGAGGAGCGGGGACTTGTCGCACGGCGCCCATTGCTCCGATTACCATTGACGTTACACCACCGGCGCGTGCGGCGGCAGTGGCCTTTGCACGCCGCACCTGGATTACGGAATGGCACGACATTGTGTTCTCCGACGAATCGCGCTTCTGCCTGCAGCACCACGATGATCGTATGCGCGTGTGCCGGCACCGCGGCGAGAGACAGTATGACGCCTGCATTATGCATCGCCATACCGACCCGTCGCCTGGCGTTATGGTTTTTGACGCAACTGGATATGACACCCGCACCCATCTGGTACGCATCGCCGGTACACTCAACAGCCACCGCTACATCTTCGACTTTTTGGAGCCTGTTGTCCTCTCGTACCTGCAGGACCTGCCAGCGGCCACGTTTCAACAGGACAATGCGCGCCCGCACGTGGCACGCATCGTGAAACAATTGTTCACGGCCCACCAGGTGTCACTGCTGCCGTGGCCCGCCTCTTCTCCCGATATGTCGCCCATCGAACACGTCTGGTCGCTGATTGGCAACCGAGTGGCCCGGCAAGCACCACCCGTGGCTAGGCTACGCCTGATGAATTGTGGCAACGTGTGGAAGCAACCTGGACTGACATACCCTCAGTCCACATCCAAAGCCTCTTTCGTTCGATGCCGCGGCGTGTAGCGGCCGTTATTGCCAGCCATGGGGGCCACACGAACTATTGATGTCTGCGTGTTCCGCAAGTCGCACGGGCCTGTAAGCTCAATCGTTTCATCTTTGCATCTGTTGTTATGTGTCCAGTATATCTGGCTTTGCTATCTCGTGTACTTCATGGTGTTGCATTTTGGGTGGCCAGCTGTGTATTTGAAATTAGATTGAAATTACATTTTGTCTAATTTGAAGTAACTATATTAATTCATTGTTACTATGATTAGTAAATTGTATATCAATTTTTCATTCACGTATTTAAAATCTGATAGCGATCGGCCCACGAGCGGAGTCTTTTTTTCTGTCAACAGAAGTTATTTTAAACTAATGAAAAAATTAGAAATACTTCGGATACACAACATTGAGGACCGGCTCAACTGGTAGAAATATTTGCGTACATACCTATCGCAAAGCAACTCTGCTTCTGAGAATCGTTTCGAGCGCATGCTCCTGGAGCTTCTTGCTACGTGTTGTCTTAAGAAATAAAGTATGTCTCTTAAATAATCTTGGCAGTTCACTAAGCACAGAAACTGGTACTTCTGACACCAGCACGGCTCCGCTGTTCACCATTTGGAGAAGCACCGATCTAAGTTCATCTCTATCAAAATCACAATAATGGAAGTGAAAAATTCATGTCATGAGCAAATACACTATATTGACAAAAGTCATAGGACACCTAGAAGAGATACACAACATAGCATTTATTGACATACATTAGTGCGGTGTCGGTCCACCTTTGGTCTTAATGCATGCACTGACCCTTCGAAACATGCTTTCGACAAGGTTTTGGAACATAGCGATATGTCTGCGCTTCCAATCAGTACACAATGCTGCCACTAACTGTTGCTTAGTAGTAGCCCTTGGTTCCAAAATTTTTACGCAGCGCTCTAATTCATCCCATAGGTGCTCTATGGGATTAAGATCAGGGCTCTGTTATAGCCATTGCACACACAATACGGAATTATCGTCAAACTACGCCGTAACAGTACTTGCTTTATGGCTCGGTGCATTATCCTGCTGGTACCAACAAAGCTCGGTTCCATAGTATTGACACAGAGTTAGTAGGGCATAATTGTCCAGAATATCCAGGTAGACATGCTGGTTTACAGGTTTGTCCACGATAACTAATAGGTCGGGACAATACCAAGGAGAATACCCCCACACGAGTACACTGCCAGCTCCAAACTTGACCGTAGTAAAAGTACACTGTGGTAAATAGAGTTCCCTCGGCTGCCACCATACCCACACACGGCCATCAGGCGGATGGATCGTGTATCTGTTTTCATCAGTCCATAGGACCTGTTTCCATTGATATACGGTCCACGATAAATGTTCTTTACACCATGCTAAACGACGAGTAGCATTCCGAGCGGAGATGAAAGGCTTATGAGCAGCCGCACGACCACGGTAACCCCTGGAATGAAGTTATCGGCGAATGGTACATGTACATACCGAGGTTCCGCCATTTTTACTCACCTGTACACTGAGGTCTTGTGTAATACTCCGTCGATTAGCTGTAACGACTCTCCTGAGGCTTCGACGTCCTCTATCACTGATTTTCTTCGGTCTGCCGGTACGTATGTGCACATTGCAATAAGAGATCTTGCATTACCGTGGTGGAAGATTACAAATCTTTTCTGTTCTTTCTGTTAGCAATATCATCTGGAATTAATTCTTTCACCAGGCTTCGCCATCTCGTAATGCACAACTGCGCAGTAATCTCCTCGGCAGCATGACATAACTTTCTTTGCGTTCATATTAGTTTCTGCAGTAATTAATCAAATTTCACCTTTAGTAGACCAACGTCTTTTCCATGCTACATTATGAGAACAGCTATTTTTCGTTACCAGTAATAATCGGACAGCTGCATTCTTTCTTTTCTTGAAAAGGAAGATGCAGCAGTCAACAAATTTGCAAATTAAGCCATCACTTAAGTTTCGGCGTTGTTTGCTGCTGGCTTTCGGTAACCACGTACTTTAAGAAACGATTGCATGACAGAATAGAATCCATCGCTTAAATCAAAATCACCAAAACAAAAGTTGGCATGCTCATTCTATAGTTAGATTACCACTAGACACATCGCAAATATGCACTGAAGTAGCAAATTATTAGGAGCATTTACTTAATAACATGTTGGGAAGCCCTTGGCTTTCGCAACAGCTTCAATTCAATGTGGCATGGACTGAACGAGGTGCTGATCCCAGCAAAAACAGTCTTGCTGGGCCAGCACTGCCAGCAATGGCCCAGCACTATGTTGCCGCTGCCGAACCGTCAATAAAATATCAGGGCGGCCAACACAAGGTCCAGGAGTTCAGGCCAACAGCTGGCCAACAGTTGGCACCTCCATCAGTTGTCATATGCCGCAACGGGGCCATCAGTTATCCATCACAGGCAGCAGCTGCCACAGGTGGCCCTTCAGCGGCCCTGCCAGGACGTGCCATAAATGATGGCAAGCCTAATGTGGTCCGCTAGTTTCCCGTCAGTGGCAGCCGGCAATTACGTGAAGTAACTGATATCTTGCTGAATCTTGTCCGCCAATTTCCCAGTAGTAGCCATAAAAAAAAAATCAAGGTTAGCCGCAGTTTCCCAAAGCTACAACTTTTTTTTTTTGCCTCCCTTACAAAACATTTGAATTACAGCACTGCATGGAGAAAACTTTCTCAACAGACCGGAAAAACGCCCGTGCCGATCTGGTTGGAAACGAACCAGAGCTGGTAGAGTGGGAGGCGAGCTCACTACCGACGGGACTGATTTGCCACACGATCGTGTGCTTGAAGCTGTCTCTTTCCTCCGGAATGTGTGATCGAATGTTTCAGTCTTTAATTTTACAATATTGCGAGTTATTTTTCATAAATGTCAGTTTCATGTACTTCATAAATTTGTTTTTGCAAAGTAACGATAGTTTTTTTGTTTACCTTAAGGAAACTTCACTCATTTTCAAGGAGTGTACCAACTTAAAGGCGCTTTCCAAAGTTTTGTGCTGTCCTTGTCGTCTTGAAAGGCGATTGTTGAATTAATATATTTACCCGTTCATGTCACATTCTGTTACATTTTTAACGTTGTATCTTTCCTTTCCGTTGTCCGAAGCTACATTTGTTTTGAAGAGGAAAGATATCTTATTTTACTTCTCGTTATTTTTAGAAGCGAATTCCTCCAGTCTTGTGTATTCAACCCATGGATGAGTACATTATATCCACA